>OZ024816.1:63021274-64258774 GCA_964017055.1 Chloromyia formosa
CGCAGGCATTTTTGAATTTTGCTCATAACTACTCTAAAAATAGCCCGAATTGAAAAATACTGGCCACATTTGGCTAACAATCAAATTATCCCCAACTTTTGCAGAAAAGCTTTTCCAATTGGAGCTTCCGTTGCAAAGATCTATGAGCTTGAAAAGTGATAAAGTGTGATTTTCCTCCGAAGCCTAGAAAATTGCCACATTTTGACTGCGCTACTGAACCGAATTTCAACTTTGAGGAGTGCATTGAACGCATAATTAACCGGACTTTAGTTTACTCATGCAAGTTTCTTCGATGCGAGTCACCGTTTAGGAGTTATAATGATAATATTAAAAAAAGTGCTCAAATTTCTCGGATTTTCGCCCTCCAAAAGTTAAGCTCACCTTCTACGACCGTGCAAACTCATTTTCCATGTATTCAGTATCTATAGAAGGGATAAAAATTATTTCCAGATCTTTCCCTAATTATTATTAAAAAGCTCCAAAATTGGCTTAATTTTACTGGCCTAGTAGTAGCTTAGGCCGGTCTCGTGCACGGCTATGAGGTGTTTTGACTCTTATTTAGATTAATGATTTGAGACTTAGCAAATAGGGTCTGAGTAAAATTTATTATTCGGATGTCATTTTAATTTTTAGAGAAATTTGTCTTATCTAAATAATTTTGAAAGTTAATGTACATGTGCAGAATTTTCGTATACAAAGAAAGCTTCGCATACAATCGCTCAGAGAGATCGTGGGGAAATTAAATTGTCCTTGATACACGATCGTCGTATCGTGTATTGTTGGTGTACGGAGCTTCCCCGTCTTAAGCTTTCAGCGTACACTGTGCGTTTCCAGCTTAAGAATGTCGGCCGGTATCCCGGGAAAATGTTGGCAAGTGGGAAAACGCTGTAACGTCGCCAATAATTTTCAATTCGGTCCATTTTTAGAGTAGCTATGAGCAAAATTAAAAAAAGAATGCTCATCGATTTATGCCTTAAAAGCTCTATCTCGGTAAGTATAACAGCCAGAAGTTTTATTTTAGTCTTAAATTGTAAATAAATTACTTCAGTTAAATAAAGTTTTACAAGATTTCTTGTGAGACCAATTTAGGAATTACTGAAAAGGAACAGGACAAGCCAAACAATCAGGCAAATTTTCAACAAGGTGGCGGGGTGTGGTGTTAGGGGGGAAATAGAAAACTCAAATTTTTAAGCAATGTACCAACTCAAACAATATATCAAAAATCGAAACTACCCTAATTAAAGCAACCAGTGTTATAACAATTTGACTGACCAAAGTAGTTTAACCTTTGCAAAATCACCGACTTTTTTTTAAATAAAAACGAAATTACTCAAAAACTATACCCGCTAGCATATTCTAGTAAAGAGTGAATAGGTAACATCTTACCCTAAAAACAGAAAATAGCCTGTAGAAATCAGATAAACTGTTAATTAGATATGACCTTGGAAAATAAAATAAAAAAAGTGTGAACAAATTATTTTTTTAAATTTAAGGGCTGTAAATGACTCGAAATTTAACCAGGCCGAAGCGTATATACCCTAGACTTGTACTGACCTAGTGGTGATACCAAAAGTTATAATTGGCAACGACCATATGCATTAAAAGTGGGTCTCCTATATGGCCAGTTCATAGGGGAGGTTGGCACTCATTCAGTGGGATCTCGACCATTCTCAAAATCAATTAACTAACTAACCCATTCTACAAACATTTGTCGAATTTTTCATTCAATCGAAAGTTAGTGCTTATTTGAAGTTTCATTTGTAGGGGAAGTAGGGGTTTCGTTAGATTTTACGTATTTTCAATATTAGCCAACAGGATCCTATTGCAAACATTTGACCAAAATTTTAAGTCGCTAGGGAGGTAGGGGCTCCTTAGGTCGGATTTAACCCATCTTGAATACCAATCAACCCAATCGTACTTCAAACATTTGACCAAAACTTCAAGTCGCTGGCTTGATTCTGTCAAAAGTTATCGCTTATTTGAAGTTGCAATTGTAGGGGAGGTTGCGGTTCCTTCGGTCGGATCTTACCCATTTTCAACAACAACGAACTAGATTTTACTAACAACGTTTTGCCAAATTTTCAACACGCTAGTGTTATTCTATCGATAGTTATCGTAAATAAAGTAATATTTAATTTTTCTAATTTTGTAGGGGAGGTGGGCGTTGCTTTGATCTGATTATGCCCAACTTACCAAAACCCAAGCAGCTTCTCACTTCAGGGTTGCTTGCCAAAAACCAGCTGTCTACGTCAATTGGTTCAAGAGTTATGGACAAAAAACCTGAAAGGGTAGTACGGGGTTCTTTGTAAGAAAATTACCGTTAGTTTTTATTTTCCCAGGAGAGTATAAGATTACCCTCACGAGTAATCTGCCAAAGCAAGAGTTTTTCATATTTATTTAGTCGGGAGTTATAGATGCATTTAAGTATTTTACATATGTAGGGGAGGTAGGCGTTCTCTTGGCCTGATCATGCCCATTTTCAATACCAACCAACTAGATCACACTGCCAAAATTTGACCAAAATTGCAAGGGTCTAGCTGCATTCTATCGAAAGTTATCGTGTGAACGGACAGACAGACAGACATGGCTAAATCGAATCAGGAGGTGACCCTGATCATTTATATATATACATTGCTATACCTCCGGAGCCTCCTTTAAGGTGTTACATATTTTCGTCGTGAAAAAAACAATATACTATACTATACTATAAGTCTAGGGTATAAAAATTATCTTAATATATAGGTATATAAAAACGTTCGTGCATATGTTGCTGCCGCCATAACTCTTGAACCACTGAAGCTATCCAACTCATATTCACACCATATGTTCATTTGGTCCTCCGATTTGCATAACTTTTTTTTTGGACTCAGTAGGTGGCACTGGAGTGGAGTGTTTACAAAATTCTACACAATATATATTAACTAAATAATAATAGATCTGTTGACAAAATTTGGACTTGGTAGGTAGCGCTGGAGTCGAGATATTCATGAAAATGTGTATCTAAAATACACTGATTCGTTCAGTGTATATAGATTTGACATTTCAGTATTCATTATTTTAATTTAGCGCATAGAAATTGTTGCGCATACATTTAACCATCGAACTGGTGACGGTGCGTGTCCGGAAGAAGAAGAGGCGACCCTGCAAAATTAACTGATCATGAAAACTCTAGGCTTTGCAGAAGAGCTATTTCGACTCCCCGGAACGACCAGGCATCTGCTACAAACGCTGAAATATTAAAATGCGTTTCTGGGGAATGTGTTGAATATCGCTCAATCAACCGAGTAATGGATCGAGAAGATGCTAAACATTTATCTGGTTGAATTTTGAAATTCCCTAAGCGCACCTGGACTTCCATCTCACAAAAAAATACGTCAACAAAGGTAGTGGTCAAGCAACATTTGAGTTAAGAAATAATGAATACGACGAAGTCAGTAGGTTCCAATCTGGCCGCTATATAAGTTTTTCTTAGGCAGTTTGAAGCGTTTCGAGTCGAGCTTTCCTATTCATGAAAGATTTCCACCAGTTATGCATCTTGATGTTGGGCAGCGGATGTACTTTAACTCTGAAAATGTGACAGAGCAAATTGAAAGCCCGCCACAAACTACTTTGTTCTTTCCAATTTATCAAGTTGACGATTTCGCAAAAACACTGTTATACGAAGAAGTTCCGTCATACTATACGTATAACAAACGGCAAGGAGTTTTCAATCGTAGAAAACGTGGATTAGCTGTAGATGGAGTGCCTGGCATTCTCAAAGAACACATCCTGGAAAGACTTTACACAGTACATCCGAACAACTTCGAATGCTATTACTTACGGTTACTACTTCATACAGTACGGGGTCCTACTACTTTTGCTGATTTGCGAAAGGTTGACGATTTTTAATACGATACTTATCAGGCTGCTTGCCGGGCACGTCACTTGCTAGATGGTAATCAGCATTGGGATGACGTATTGGCTGAAGCATGTGTCTGCGATAGTTCACATAGCTTGTGTCGTTTGTTTACCATATTAGTGGTATTTTGTAGTCTTTCGGATGCAGCGGAGTTGTGGCATAAGTATCAAAGTAAATTTGCTGAAGACTTTTTCGGGGATGCATGCCGCAACAATCACGGGGGACTGACAGATTACACGAGAGTAATCTCAATCGATGCTTGCTGGCTATCCAAGAAACAGTAACAGGGGGTAATTCTCTCTCTTAATACAGTATGCCCACACCATGGAGGAATTATACAATGGAGTCAGCACGGCATCTTCTGAATATGAAGAGCAGTATAAAAACGTTCGTGCATACGTTGCTGCCGCCATAACTCTTGAACCACTAAAGCTATCCAACTCATATTCACACCATATGTTCATTTGGTCCTCCGATTTGCATAACTTTTTTTTGGACTTGGTAGGTGGCACTGGAGTGGAGTTTTTTACAAAATTCTTATTTATGGTTCAATTTGGCTCAAATTCACAACATATATTAATTAAATAATAATAAATCTGTTGACAAAATTTGGACCTGGTAGGTGGCGCTGGAATCGAGATATTCATGAAAATGTGTATTTTAGGTCTGATTTCGTTCAGTGTATATAGATTTGACATTTCAGTATTCATTATTTTAATTTAGCGAATACAAATTGTTGCGCATACATTTAACCGGCGAACTGGTGACGGTGCGTGTCCGGAAGAAGAAGAGGCGACCCTGCAAAATTAACTGATCATGAAAACTTTAGGCTTTACAGAAGAGCTATTTCGACTCCCCGGAACGACCAGGCATCTGCGACAAACGCTGAAATATTAAAATGCGTTTCTGGGGAATGTGTTGAATATCGCTCAATCAACCGAGTAATGGATCGAGAAGATGCTAAACATTTATCTGGTTATATTCGAGATCCCGATTTACTTGGACCATACGGATATCCCAGTGCATAGCGTTTCCAGGAACTGTAACAAAGCCAGGGTTCTGCGCGATTGTTTCTTAATAATATGGGACGAGTGACTATGGCGAATCGGAAAGCGATTGAATCAGTAGATAGAACCTTACGTGACATCAAACAAAACGACCGGCCTATGGGCGGTATTACAGTACTTTTCTGTGGCGACTTTAGGTAAACTTTACCAGTAAAACCCCGAGGAATGAGCGCTGATGAAATTAGGGCATGTCTAAAAAGCTCACATCTATGGCGCATTGCCATTTGTCATTCCCATGTATTTGTCAACCAATATGCGGGCGCGAATTGGGGGTAATCAAAATGCCCAAGAGTTTTCAGATTTGTTACTAAAAATTGGTGACGGTACGTATCCGGAAGAAGAAGGGAAGATTATTCTCCAAAATAATTGATGTTGTGTATTTCAAAAACGACCAGGCATCTGCGATAAACGCAGAAATATTAAAATGCGTTCCTGGGGAATGTGTTGAATATAGCTCAATCAACCGAGTAATGGATCAAGATGATGCTACCCATTATCCGGTTGAAATTTTAAATTCCCTAAGCCCACCTGGGCTTCCAAATTAAGTTCCAAATCTCACAAATTAATATAAAAAGCCGGCGTCCCTGTAATTCTGCTTAGAAATTTGAGCCGCCGAAACTATGTATGTAAAGGTACCCGACTGAAAGTGAAGTTACTTTTAATTTAGCTTAAGTTTAGCCTTATCGTCGTGATGTTGAGCAAGCGGAGAATAAATTAATTATGTATGAAAAAATAGATTCATTCCTTACTAGAATATGCTAGCGGGAATAGTTTTTGAGTAAATGCGTTTTTATTAAAAAAAAAGTCGGTGATTCTGCAAAGGTTAAAATACAATACTTTGGTCAGTCAAAATGTTATAACACTGGTTGCTTTAATTAGGGTAGTTTCGATTTTTGATATATTGTTTGAGTTGGTACATTGCTTAAAAATTCGAGTTTTCTATTTCTCCCCTAACACCACGGACCCCGCCACCATGTTGAAAATGTGTCTAATTGTTTGGCTTGTCCTGTTTCTTTTTAGTATCTCCTAAATTGGTCCCACAAGAAATCTTGTAAAAGTTTATTTAATTGGAGTAATTTATCTACAATTTGAGACTAAAATAAAACTTCTAGCTGTTATACTTACCGAGATAGAACTTTTAGGGCATAAATCGATGAGCATTCATTTTTGAATTTTTGCTCATAGCTACTCTAAAAATTTTCTGGCCCGAAACAATATCAAATGAAGAGCTAAGTCGGCGTACGGGTCAGATGCCAATCGACGAATTGATACGCAGGCGAAAATGGCAGTGGATAGGTCACACATTGCGGAAGAGTGATAACTGCATTGCTATGCATGCCATGAAGTGGAACCCCATTTCCAACCAAGGCCGACCAAGAGGGGGTCCTCGAATCACATGGCGTCGATCTGTGGCAAAGGAGTGTCAGGTACTGGGTAAGTCTTTTGGGGAGTTGCGCCCCATTGCCCAGAACAGAGTACGATGGCGCGCAGGAGTAGTTGACGCGCTATGCCCCGCTAGGGGTTAAGGCAAAGTAGTATATTAATGAATATGTCTATGCACGTATGTACATATAATAATCTAATAATATAGGGTTTTTCATTAAGAGCTACGCATTTTGTTTTTTCAATTAAAAGACTTGTGGGTTAATTATGGAAATGATTTTTATTTCAAATGAAAGTACAATCGATGCCATTAATTATGAAATACGGTATCGATAAATGTCTGCCGCGGAAGCACTGGCACGAGTGAATATGCTTTACCCAATTTTCGACGTCTCGTGCACACAAATCGGCGATAGAACGTGAACTTTGATAAAAGAAAAGTTGAATAATTTGCAAACATTGTTGAAGCGTGGATCTCTTCATGATTAAATGGCGTAGACTGATGTTTCAAAATGTGAAAGAATTGCGAAGCCAACTTCACTCCTATTTGAGAAATGTCAAAAATAAAATGCGTCGTTCCTATTGAAAAACCCTATACAATGCGTTGCGTTGGTCAGATAGGTTTTAGGTTTAAAAATGAAATTGAGTATGTAGGAGTACATGGCTATTTTCGCTTTGATATAGACAAAAAAAAACGCTTCAAACCGAAATTGTCCATGCACACTTTGTGCGATACTGTGGGTTGTGAATCCTTAACTTATTCATTCATAAAAATTATGTATGTACATACTATGTACGTACTAACTACTACGATGTGTATCTGAAAAATCATACAATGCACGACTCTATAAACATTTTCAATGTTAAAACCTGACGACTCGGTCCGCCAATGAACGAGTATTTTTTTATGGAATCCCGGGTATTTGAATATCAGTTACTGAAAAGCTCAGGTACTCAAATTCCGGGATCCCGGTACTGAAAAGAACAGGTACTCGTGTCCCGGGATCCCGGTACTGAAAAGAACAGGTACTGAAAATAACAGATACTGAAAAGAACAGGTACTGAAAAGAACTGGTACTTAAATCCCGGGATCCCGGTACTCAGTACCGGTACTGAAAAAACCGGCTCATGGTTGAAAATACCGGTACTCAAATACCGGGATCCCGGTACTCAATACCGGTACTAAAAACGGGACAGCGGTACTCTTAGTTTTTGGTACCGGTACTGAAAAAAAAACGGTATACCAAACCGGGATCCCGGTATTAGGAACAGGTCTAGTCGGACCATTGATCGCGATGTACCGCAGCCGGAACTATCGATGGTACCGTACTCGTAACGCGGTGGTTTGAATGGGCATGCGGTACACTGAAAAAAAAATCCTTCGTAATATTCATGAAACGCATTCCTTGTAATATTTTCATCAATACAACGAAGTTTTTCATGGGTAGAATGTTAACATGTATCAGTTCCCAATGTACACTTCGTTACTTTATGAAAAATCAATTCGTTATTACGATTCGTCTTTAATTTCATGTAATCTTTCATTGATTTAAGGATATATCTGCGTTTATCACTAGCATTTCACTAAATTGATGAAAAATTTCCTAAATTTGAAATCAAAGTAATATTTCTTTAAAATTTAAGACGTTGTTTTGCATTAAATTCATGAAATTTTACCTTGAACTGAAACTCATTCTCTTAACATATTTCATCACAACTGTTATCATGAACATTCAAATTATGATTCCTGTTATTTTTATGTATAAAGTAGAATATTCGATTATAGCCGCATTCTCTTGCCTATCTTGTTGTGTACGGGTTAAGGAAATAACACGTATAAAGTCCTCATTTCATAACGGCACCTGATTACTGTGAAACAATAATTTTTCACTTGTGCAAGGAATTTCTATGAAATTTTTCTTTAATACAGGCGTCTTTTCATGAGTATAATGAATGTTTACGTGAATTGACGAATTTCATCTTTATTTTAAAGAAATTTTTCGTTAGTTGCGACAGTTATTGCATCGTTGTGATTTAGAGCAAAGTACATAATAGGCATTCGCCGTGTAAACGGCGTGTCGTCGCGTCGTTGTAACAAGAAAACAAACTCGTGTTGATAAACTTTTATTTGTACACTGCAGTGATTACAATTTAAATTGGTAAACGGTAAGTAATTATTATTATTTTAATATATTCGGAGAAGAATTTTGTGCTAAGATGGAGTGTATGGATTGTTGCAAAAATTTTGTAAAAATGCAAGACTTCATAAATCATCTAAAAAGTAATCATGTAACTAAATGGGGCGGAACATCCGTGTATAAATGTACAGTTTTATCTGGTGGTCAATTATTTGCCACTTTTTGGAGGAAAAAATTCTTCGAGAATCACCAAAAGCTCGATTTTTGAACGAATATTTCGAGAAACATAAAAGTTTTAATTCTGAATGCCGTTCATCTCTCATTGATTTAATAGCCCGATATTTTGACGACAATCAGTTCCATTTGGATCTGAAAACTAGCTACCAGCTTGAAAAACAAGTAATTGCCAAGTACCCTACTGAAAAATTGGTAAGCAGAATTTCACTTTCAGAATTCTTTTGGCTAAATATAAACACACATTATTATTAAAGGAATTCTATAGATGTGGCCATGAGGAAAAGCCCAGCAAACAATTTCGTATCATTTGGAAGATAAATTGCCCAGATATTACGATGGCGATTCTTCCATGCGATAAATTTATAGATTATTTGTCGCCTTTTCAATAATTAGGGGATATCCCTCAGGCGAAAGACTCACAATACGATGGCGATTCTTCCTTACGATAAATTCATAGATTATCTGTCGCCTTTTCAATAATTAGGGGATATCCCTCAGGCGAAAGAATCGCGATACGATGGCGATTCTTCCTTACGATAAATTCATAGATTATTTATCGCTTTTTCAATAATTAGGGGATATCCCTCAGGTGAAAGAATGGCGATAGGATTTCAATTCGCCAATTTATCGCCAAGATGATATTTCGCCAATTCACAATAAATACGAAACGACGACTATGTCATTGTCATTGTTAGATAGCGCAACGGTTAGCACTATGGACTTGCAAAAATGGGCACCTGGTTCGAATCCTACAAATATCAATTGTGAAATAGGATGAAATATGAATTATGAGCGTCAAAGAATATATAAGATAAAAATGAAGATTAATCTAATAAAGAAAGTGATAATAATTTTTGTTTTAATTGACTCTCATCGCGTCATTTTGTCAATTCGTAAATTTATCCCCGTCGCGATTCGCTTTCTTGTAGCCAACTCGTTTCGCCAAAGTTTCTCCAGGAAGTTTCGCTTTCGGTAACTATTTTCTCCCGAAGGGGGTGACTCCCGCGATAAGATGGCGATATCCCCGTCTATAAATTTATCTTCCAAGGCGAAATATAGAAATTGTTTGCTGGGAATTTATTACAAATATACAAATATGAGAACAAAATTTAAATCTACAATGGAAGACCAAACTACAACGGAAATTGATACGACAATAGGTGAATATTACCTTAAAACCTTCCAAGAACTATAATATACGAGTATATTATATCATAATTATATTAGAAATGAACGAAACGACCGATGGCACTAATCACTACACTTAACCACAACAACTTGAGTGCCGAGGAATTCGATAGAACTTGGATGGCATGCGCTAAATTTAGGATTCAGGATATTGTGTCCAAAGCAACAAGTGAAATATTTATCGATTGGCCGCAATATAAACGTCCACCGGATATCGCTTGGTAACATACGAGTATTTGCATTATTACTTCTAGTACTTTAATACTATGATTTTCAGATTGAAATGGATTTCAATTTTAAGTTCTAAATTTGGACAAATTTGGACGACTGGCCAACCAAAGTTCAGACAATTTTCCGCCACATCTCGAAAAATAACTACATAAAGGACAAACAGACAAAGCAAATTATCACTGAAATAAAAGAAAAAAACAATTTGAACGAAGGTATGTACAATGTATGTATATCCTATGAGAAATCAATTCAAACAGTTTATTAAAAGAAGAATGAATTGAAGACTAAGTACAAAACGGTTTTCTTTTATTTTCAGATCAACAAACAGCGGCTATCCTCTGGTGTTCTCACGGTGCATTTCCACCAACAAATAAAAACAACGAAAGTAAAAAGAAAATAAAAGCGCGATTTACTATAATCGATTCGCAAGAATCATTCATTTGCATAAAAGCAAATATTCAGGAGTTGGAAGATTATATACAATTCCTACATAGGCAGAAGTGCAGCATCCAGCCAAGGATATTTGCAATCGGAAATAGCGTCACCTCGATTGCGGAGTTCTTTGTGTATTTCGATGGAGTAAAATATAAATTCAATAGTTTTACACATGCAGTAGACATTTGTTTTAAAACTTTTTACGTATTCAATTTGGAATATCCGAAAGCCCGTTTCAATTTTTGGTGCTTTGTTCAACGCTTTTTCTATAAAATGACTGAAGGAAAAAAAGCGTTGAAATATTACTTGCTGAATTAAATGTTTAACTTCATATTTTATATTTGAAATATATTTATAAATTTGAATTAATTTTTGAACTTTATAGGTTATTTTCTCTCGTCAAAACAATTTAAGAAAAGATACCCGTCATCATTATTATGAAAAATTGTATCGGTTGCGTTCAATTAAAACTTACGAATTAAATAAAAATACATACTTTGTCAAAAGTTCATATTTTTTATTACACTAAAGTCATTAAAATGAAATACTGTTACTACATACTACAAGTGTACTGAATATAATAAGAACTTGATTTAAAATGTTATACTTTCAATAAAATTACTTTAAAAACTAAACAAAACTATTAATTGTAGATTGAAATATTTATATACATATATCTTAATTCCCTTTATATATCTTAATATTAACGGAAAAGTTTATTCAGGTATTCATAATGATTCT
Source organism: Chloromyia formosa (assembly GCA_964017055.1). Classification (NCBI taxonomy): domain Eukaryota; kingdom Metazoa; phylum Arthropoda; class Insecta; order Diptera; family Stratiomyidae; genus Chloromyia; species Chloromyia formosa. The sequence goes on from OZ024816.1 coordinate 63,032,593, forward strand.
GAAATAAATAGAGATTTCGCTCATCTGAGTGCATAAAAACCAACGCCAAAATGCATAATATCAACGAAATTCTTATCTTGATTTGAAGAATTGATGCAGTTTATTAACAAACAAAATAATAAAATTAAAAACGCAATTTCATTAGCAACTGAAATTCCTCAATAAAAGGGACCTATTCTTCAATGATAAGAAACTTGAACATTACATTAAAACTTAATTTCTTTGATTACACAGTATATTTCTTTGATTAAAAGAAAATATTCCTTAGTATTATGAAACTTAAATCATAAATTGATAACTCCATTCGTTTGATTAAACGCAAATATTCTTTACTGGAATGTAAAAATTCCTTAACAATACGAAACCCTAACTTCATTATCAATGAACTTTGTTACGTTATTATAACGAATATTTTCCTAAAGACATAATTTAATGAGTCTCTTTTCATGGTATTGAGGAACGCCTACTTTGGAGGTTTTTTAAAGCAAATTTTCAATGTAATAATGCCGATTTTCGTAGTATATACGAACACTTTTGGTTCAGTGTAAGCTGCTACCGCTGAGTACCGCTGTTTCGTACCGCACTGCTCTGAACTCTGATCCGATGTGATCCCATACGCGAATAGGACTAATGTTATCCCCCGCAGCCGACTGCGGCAGCTAAAATCAGACTTTATGGAAACTATTTAATGAAATTATCGATTACAAAAAAAAAGACACATTATAGTTGAAAGATATTTATGAATACTAGATGATCCGGCTTCGCCGGGTACTTTGTCGATCTTCACTCAAATTGCGATCCGGCGGAGCCGGATCTTCTAACAACCCGGCTGTGCCGGGTCAATGTCTTATTGAATCATGGGCTATACGTCACTTCCTAAACACTCCCTAGAATAAGAAGAACAAATCGTAAAATCGACCGCAACCTCTAGAATAAGAGTCACTCAAACTGAAAATTGGTTAGGACCAAGTATTTAGCTCAAAATATAGCTGGTATTTGGTTTAGATCGATAGTTTAATTTCGATTTAAAGCCCATTCATCACGGCACGGTACACTTTCTTGAGTCGACTGCAGTCGAAATTCGACTGCAGTCTCTTCGATTTTAAGTCCCATTCACCACGGCACGGTATACCTTTTTGAGTCTCTAAAAATAAAGCACCGAACTGAAAATTATAGAAAAATGAAATTTAATTGGGTACGGCCAAATATTTAGCGCAAAATATAGCTGTAGGTAAGAGGACCGCAACTAAAAGGTTCGAAATCCCGTGAAACTATATTTAAGGCATATTTATATGTACCATCTAAATGATTGATTGCGTCGTGGTTTCTAATTACCCTCATGTAATTTCGTCTACCACGCCGCTCAATCCTAACAGTAATTACAGAATGCCGTTGGGAGCGCATTTTGCAAACTACTACTAATTCCTTGCTATTTACCTATTTACTTATCAGGAAAATACTTGCCGGGTCGTCTATACTTTTCAGGTACGTATCTTGTTTACAAAAACACTTATTGGCCCGAAAGCACTGCACATAAATAATTATTCACCGTCAAGTATTACACAAAAATATCGTCTATACTATTCAGGTACGTATCTTGTTTATAAAAACACTTATTCGCCCGAAAGCACTGCACAAAAAATAATTATTTACCACGAAAGTAACTAAAGTATGTACTACATTAAAACCGCCAGGTATTACACCAAAATATTTATTGACCTTCACTTATCTTGGTCACCACGATACTTATATACGTATTACTTGAGAACACCCACAATAGATCTGCGTATCACCCACAATAGATCTGCGTATCACGAAAGCAAAACTTTAACTAAGGGACATACAGGACATCGTTTTGTTTTTGGATTCAAACTATTTCTCTTTACGTCGCTAAATCATAATTTTTTTTATCTCCTCATAACATTTCTTTTCCACTTGTTAAATGGACTATGCATACTTTCATTTTTTCAACTCGACGCTTATAATTTTTTCAATTCGACGCTCAGAAGAATGCAGCATAAAAATTAAGTACACTTGGATACTTGATTCATATTTTCAATTCGACGGTTTATTTATTTCGTGAGTATCTTTTCTAGACGGCTCCACTCACAATCCAATGAACGCTATTCCACCCACAATCTTATACAATGATCCTTAGCGGACACATCTACCCAAGCTTGGTCATTATATACATGAATCGAATCCCCGCAAAGCCACGACATTATATACATGAACCGAATCCCCGCAAAGCCACGAACCGCTGATCCAACGCTGTAGCGAATACATCTGCCCAAGCTTGGTCACGAACTGCTGACCCAACGCTGTAGCGAATACATCTGGCCAAGCTTGGATTCTAAGCTCGCAATGTTTTTTACATTTGCCCAAGCTTACGACATTATATACATGAACCGAATCCCCGCAAAACCACGAACCGCTGATCCAACGCTGTAGCAAATACATCTGGCCAAGCTTGGTACATCTGCCCAAGCTTGGATTCTAAGCTCGCAATGTTTTTCGCGGATTATAGCTAAAGTATTTCGCCAATATTAATAAAATATAAAATTTGCACACCTTCGAAAGAATACCTTTATGATGGTGTATAAATCATTAAAATCGGTTTAGTAGTTTGGGAGGAGTTCCCAAACAAAAATTGTTAGCCTATTAATATATATAGACTAGATGATCCGGCTTCGCCGGGTACTTTGTCTATCTTCACACAAATTGCGATACGGCTCCGCCGGATCTTCTAAAAACCCGGCTGCGCCGGGTCAATGTCTTATTGAATCATGGGCTATACGTCACTACCTAAACACTCCCTAGAATAAGAAGAACAAATCGTAAAATCGACCGCAACCTCTAGAATAAGAGTCACTCAAACGGAAAATTGGTTAGGACCAAGTATTTAGCTCAAAATATAGCTGGTATTTGATAGTTTAATTTCGATTTTAAAGCCCATTCATTACGGCACGGTACACCTTCTTGAGTCGACTGCAGTCTCTTCGATTTTAAGTCCCATTCACCACGGCACGGTATACCTTTTGGAATCGACTGCAGTCGAAATTCGACTGCAGTCTCTAGAAATAAAGCCCCGAACTGAAAATTATAGAAAAAGAAATTTAATTGGTAACGGCCAAATATTTAGCTCAAAATATAGCTGTAGGTATTTGGTTTAGATCGTTGGTTTTAATTCGACCTTGAAGCCCATTCACCACGGCACGGTATACCTTTTTGACGTTTTGTTTTTGGATTCAAACTATTTCTCTTTACGTCGCTAAATCATAATTTTTTTTTTCTCCTCATAACATTTTTTTTCCACTTGTTTAGTGGACTATGCATACTTTCATTTTTTCAACTCGACGCTTATCATTTCATTATATTTCGTATCTTTTCTAGACGCTGTTCCACCCACAATCTTATGAAAGATCCTTAGCGGATATATCTACCCAAGCTTGGTCTTATATACGCTGTAGCGAATACATCTGCCCAAGCTTGCTCACGAACTGCTGTAGCGAATACATCTGCCCAAGCTTGATCACGAACTGCTGAGCCAACGCTGTAGCGAATACATCTGCCCAACCTTGGTACAGCTTGGATTCTAAGCTCGCAATGTTTTACCGAATCCCCGAAAAGCCACGAACCGCTTCTGGCTAAGCTTGGATTCTAAGCTCGCAATGTTTTTCGCGGATTATAGCTAAAGTACAATATTTCGCCAATTTTAATAAAATATAAAATTTGCACACCTTCGAAAGAATACCTTTCTAATGGTGTATAAATCATTAAAATCGGTTCAGTAGTTTGGGAGGAGTTCCCGTCACAAAATTCCCATACAAAAATTGTTAGCCTGTTAATATATACAATAGATACATACATAAATATATATAATATTTCATTTTGACAAAGTGACACTTACCAAACTTTCCAATCGGATGGTAAAGCTTGCATTAGGCCTTCTTTTGCCAAATAGAGTAGCTCGGGTTCTTTATCTGCATCTATGCCAATTTTTATCGCATAGTCATTGATTTCTGCAATATAAGTGAAAACAATACTCATCAAAAACATAATGTATATGACAAAAAAGAATTGATAGATAGATAGATAGATACTTTATTAGAATTCATTGGTTGTGTTTACAAGATATTTTTCAGAGCTACAGACTAAATACATACGTCTTTTCATCTTTAATATAATAATTTGCTTATGGCTGAGTATATTTTATTATTTGTTTTGAATAATTCTTAAGGAAAATTCATAAAAAACCTTGTTTCTAGATAACTTATAGCTATAACTAACCTAACTTAAACCTACATTTAAAGCTACTCTTAATGAGAAAATATATTGTATGTATTGTATTATGGAAAAATTTGGCTTCAAGCAGTATTATTTGAATTGGCATCAAAGGGGTGATTTGCTATTCTGTTCTGAAATTTGCTAGTTACCTTGTCTATCACGTCTCGGATGGGAGTGACTCCCGCGATTCGATGTAATTGGTTTGTTGAAAAATACCAGCGTTTGTTCAGGATGATCTTAAGGCACTTATTCTGTTGAACTTGCAGTCGGGCTTTATGGTAGTTGGCACAGGTTCCCCAAACTGCGGCACCATAAGAAATTATTGGTTGCATAACCATTTTATAAATTAGTAGTTTGTTGTAAGAATTCATTTTAGATTTCCTAATAGGGATCGCAGGCATTTGGTGACTTTTAGGCATGTGCTGTCCAGATGGTTCTTATAAGTGAGTGATTTGTCTAGCTTTAGACCTAAGTACACAATTGTCTCATCCCAGGTGACATCGCGTCCTAAGAAGTTTATGTCTCTGCTTGGCAGATTGCTTCTTTTACGTTTCTTTGTGAAGAAGATAGCGTTGGTTTTTTCAGAATTTATCTTAATTTTCCACCTGTAATAATATTGGTAGAGCTGCCCTAATTTGCTTTCTATTGTATTTAATATCATAGCTGGATCACTCGACTTCGTATAGATGCATAGGTCGTCCGCGAATAGCGCCAGTTCGCATCGATCATCGCATGGGATGTCGGATATAAATATGTTAAAAAGCGTGGGGCTTAAGCATGAGCCTTGAGGTACTCCTGCGGGGATAAGTTTAGGTGTAGAGAAGGTTCTATTTACCCTGACACAGAAGGATCTGTCAGATAAGAACGATTGAATTATTTTTATGATGTATAGTGGAAAAGAAAACTTTATTAGTTTGAAGACCAAACCCTCATGCCAGGTTGTGTCGAAAGCTTTTTCGATATCGATAGTTACCATCCCGACAGAATTCCTTTCCGCAAAGGAGTCCTTTATGTAATTGGTTACCCTGTGTAGTTGATGGATGGTCGATAATCCTTTTCTGAAGCCAAGCCATATTTTAGGGATAATTGCATTAGTGTTTAAAAAGCTCTGGATTCGGCTAAGTATAATTTTTTCGAAAATTTTACTTAAGTTTGGTAGTAAACTTATGTCTGTAACTTTTGGGGGAGTCGGAGGGTTTGCCGGATTTCAGAATTGGAATGGCAACAGCTTTTTTCCAATCAGATGGAAAGTATCCCAGTTTTAAACAGGAGTTAAGGATAAAGTTTATGAATACAATTGTCTTTTTTGGTAGTTTTTTCAAGACAATGTTGGGAATTTTGTCAATTCCGGGGGACTTACGGGTTTTTAATTTCTTAAGGATATTAATAATTTCTTTCGGCTTGCACATGCAGTTTGTAGGTAGGTCTGAGTTTGAAGACAGTTTATCTACTGTATTGTGGACTAGGTCGTTATTAATCGGATTGCCCATTTGTTGGGTTGAAAGATGCGCGGAATAAAAGTTTTCGGCGAGGAGCTTGGCTTTTTCAGCGTCTTGGTAGACCAGTATTCCATCGTTGTTTCTCATGGGTGCCGTATACCGATTATGTTTGTTTTTTAAAGCTTTGTTTAATTTCCAAACATTGGAAGAGCCTTCACGAAGATTTGCTAAAGTTCTATTCCATGTGTGGTTTTTCTGAATGACAATTTTCCATTCAATGACTTTTGAAATACGATTTACTTGGAGTTTGATGTTTCTATCCCGGGTTCGCTGCCATTGTTGTCTTAAGGTGTTCCTTTGACGAATCAAGGACCTAGTTTCTGAGTCTATTTCAGGTGGAAGTATTTTAGGAGTTAGGACTGTGGTTGGCGCTGATTGAGCTATCGCTATCCAGATGTTGGTGCTTAATGTAGTGATCATTTCATCTACTTGTGTACTATCGTTGATGCTGCTAAGATCAAGTAGATTTATCGACGATAACTCGTCGAGAATTTGGTGAAAGTGTAGCCAGTTCATTTCTTTAAAGTTAAAAACTTCGTCTTGAAAATACTGTTGGGTTGAGGGTTGACAATTTATAGTAGTTAATACAGGTAGATGTGTGGAAGACAGTGCATTTAGAATGGAGGGCTCTGTAACTTGAATGTTTCCGTTTGTAATTATGAGGTGAAGGTACGATCCTCTGCCCTGGGGTGAATAGAAGGTTGGCTCGTTAGGTACATTTATGGTAATATTTCGCCTGGATGAGAGATCGTAGAGAATATTTCCCGTCTTGTTAGCTTTCGCACAATTCCAAAATCGATGCCTCGCGTTAAGATCTCTACACAAGATGAGCTTTTGGGTCGTGATAGTGAGTGCCTTAATATCATCCTCGAACATTTTAAGTTTATCTCGGTTTAGCTGCGTGCCCGGAAAATACGCGCCTATGATTTTAATGTTCTCAATGGTTAAGGTAACGGAGATTGTTTCGATAACTTTGGTTTTAATAACTGACACTACCGAGTGCTTAATATTTTTCCTAACACAGATAGCAACACCGCCCCCTCTTGAGCATATTCTGTTATTCCTATAGATACAATAGTTAGAATTAAAAAGTTTATCATTTGGTTGAAGCCATGTTTCAGTGATTACAAGTATGTCAATTCCTAGTCTACTTACAAAATCAAATGTTTCGACAATTTCATTTTTCAAGCTTTGAGCATTTCAAATCATTAGCTTAATCATTTATCCGTATAGGAATTTTATTGCCAGTTTAACAATAGTGTCATTCTGCTCTGTTTTAGATTTGCATTTTGCTAGATTTACAATCACCTCCGACGATATTTGCAGGAGCTCGTCGGGAGAGAATAAGTCTTCACTCGTATTGTTTGTAAACAATGGGTTTCGTCTTTTTGTTATTTCACTGAAAGATACGCTGGTTGTGTATTGAGACTTCTCAGGCAATTTCGAAGAGTTGGGCAGTCTTGGGAAGTTTGTCTCCGTGTTATCGGGTAAGCTGATCGTTGGGTTTGGGATCGTTTGGCGTCTGGTTGTTTGTACTTTAGATTTGATTTGTAAATAATTTTCTCTGCTTTTGCAGCTTTTGTCGTTGGCAAAGTGATTGAGCCCGCAGTTTGCGCATTTTATTTTGTCGCTTTGATCCTCTTTCAGTAAACACTCAGAGTGCGTATGGTCACCACTACAGATTAGGCATTTGATCGGCAGGTGACAGTGTGACGATCCATGTCCGAACATTTGACAATTCCGACATTGTGTTGGGCCGGCACTTCGCCTGGAATGGTAATCCCAGCGGACAATGGTGTGCATTAGTGGATGTTCACACAGCGTGCGATGCCGAGCCGAGCCGAGCCGGGTCGAGCGATGCGATGCGGTGGGTGTTCACATTGCACGCCGTGCGACGCCGAGCCGAACGATGGCTTGCGATGCAAAGATGATCCGAGCAATGGCTTGCGATGCAAAGATGATCCGGGATGTTCACAGCACGCAATGATGGAGAGTAGAGACCAATTTATTTCAAGGAATAGAATCTGTTCGACATCATGTCGTTTGTGCTTGGCCCAGTAAATTTATTTCAGTTTGAAAACAGTGCTCTAAAAATGGAAGGGCGTCGCCATTGGATGCATCCCATTAATGAAGAAAGGCCCAGTGTTAGTGAATTTCATCATCTCTTCCGCGACCTCAGACGAGAGGTTCCACAAGCGGATTGAGCAGCGGCGCACCGCTGTGTATAAACGCAAAAGGCGGCAGCCGCGGCGGCTTTAGGACGATGAATGTATAAATCGCTCGACTCGCCGTTGCGGCCACCGCCGCGGTTTGTGGAGCGGCGAGATTGCACTTGAATTCGTATAAGAGCCGGCACACATGGACGTCCAAATGACGCCGGACGCCTCGTCACTTAAGCTCCTCCCTCTTTGATACCTATCTGCATTTCAATTCACATGATGCGATAGGACACAGCGCCACTCTGTATTATATAAGCCGGGCCACATAATAGCGAACCTGAATTTACAATTTATGTTATTTTTAGTTTTAAATAAACTGTTTTTTGGCCATAACTTCTAAAATATAAGGAATATCGCATTTTTAACACCATTTTCACCCCCCTTACAAACCCCCGTCCGAGCTGAGAGCTCCCTCCCCACCATTTTTTTTTCTCAAAATTATTTGTCAATTGTAGTAGTCACGATCAACGATTAACAATTAATTAATTGGCACTTAAAAGTGATCCTCAAGCGAATGGTTTAAGAAACATCATACAAATCAAACATTGTGACCGTGTCCGTGTTCCGGGTTCGAATGTATGTGGGCCGGCTTATTAAAAATTGATATGCGGACGCGTGAAATGACGCAGATAGGAGCAGAAACCAGCGTCATCCCAGATAGCTATCGCGGCGGCAAAATGCCGCCGATAGCTATCGGATAGCTATCTGCGGCCATGTGCATCGCTTCATTGCCCGTAATGTATTTCTTCCTAACCGATTGAAAGTGACGCAGCGTCGGGTGTCATTTTTTTTTCCATGTGGACGTCCATGTGCACCGGCACTAAATATGTAAACCGCCGCTTCTGCTCTATGTCTTTATACGCAGCGGTGTCCGCTGCTCAAACCGCTTGTGATACCACGCCTTCTAAACGCGACCTTATTACGGTGGTAATAACCTCTCATTTGAGCCATACTGAATCAAAACCGGAGTCCAAAGCGTATATACCCTAGACTTGTACCGACCTAGTTGTGATACCAAAAGTTCCAACTGGCAACGGCCATTGCATTAAAAGTGAATTTTTCATATGGTCAGTTTGAGCTGTGGGCGTGGATCCAATGAAAAGTTTCATCGTTCATCCATTCGAATTTTGGATATTTACATTTGAACTAACGTTTATAGCGAAGGTTGCCGTTCATTCAATAGGGTCATGCCCATTCTCAAAATCAACTAACCAACCCACACTATAAATATTTGTCGCATTTTGCAAGTCGCTAGCATCATTGTATCGAAAGTTATCGCTCATTTTGAAATTTCAACTGTAGGGGTTCCTTCGGTCGGATCTTACCCATTTTCAATACCAACCAACAAGATCATGCTACAAACATTTGACCAAAATTTCAAGTTTCTAACTTCATTCTATCGAAAGTTATCGTGCAAACGGACAGACAGACAGACAGATATGGCTGAATCGAATCAGAAGATGACCCTCATAATTTCCATGTATACACTGCCACACCGCCGCGCCTAAAAGTCTAGGGTATAAAAGCAGACATACATGCATTTTTTTCAGTGTGATCTTACATCAAATACTACTTTACAGCTCGTACTTGCACCATACTGGCTTCAAAAAGCTTCATATCGCAAAGCATCGCAAGGCCCATAAACTCCATCGCAAAGCCCATTAAATTCCATCGCCAAAAATCAGCAGCCGGTACTCGCACGAAAAAGCAAAGAAGTTTGTGAAAACATCGGGCCATCGCTCGGCTCATCATTGCATCGCGCGCAGTGTGTACACTCAAAGCGTGATTCCATTTAAAATTGAAGACTTTCCATTTTCTTGCTTTAAAAGCTTGTAATCGCATTGCATCGCTCGACCCGGCTCGGCTCGGCATCGCACGCAGTGTGAACATCCACTTATGCTCTTATGTGATCGGAGTTCACTTAGTTTAACGCCTGGTTGAAAATATAACAAAAATCGGACGTCATATTTATGTTGATTTGACGTGAACTTTTTTATATCATCACATTTGGTTCCAATACTATCATTCAAGTATTCCTTCAACTCCGCGCAAGGCATATCATGCAGCCCGGATAAAATAATTTTTGTCGGCCGCAAATCCGAGCGGCGATGAGTGAAAAAGTTCACCTTTTTGGAGACGAGGTATTCGCAGGTTTTGTCGTATTCCTTAGCAGAGGTTAGGAATAGTCTACGGCCAATGGACATGATTTTTATTTCAAAGTCGACTATTTGCAGTTCACCCATCATTGCAACTATCGACCCCCTGGGTAAAATGGGGAAAGTGATGGGGGGGACTTTTACCTTCTTGGCTGTAGAAGGTGGGACGTTGGAGTCATCACAGTCGTTGGAGTCAATGTCTGCAAGCAGTTGGAATCGGTTTCTATAGGTGGATGTTGGTATGGGCGTTTGATCCACTCTTGGGATTTTCAGCTTGTCTCTTAGCAACATTGTCGGGGAAGTGACCCCGATGGATCTTTTCCGAGACTCCGATGTGTCAGATATAACTTATGCACAAACGTAATATAACGCGAATTAAAGGTAAGAGAAATAGGGTAATAGTCACAGACTCAATTGCAAGAGAATAGTCACAATTTCACAATTTGATGGGCGCGGCCAGTGACACACACGAACCGCACGGCCAACCGGCACACACAAGACTGAAAAAAAAGAAGAAGAAGAGAAAGAAGAATTGAAATCTACGAAAATAAAATTGTTAAAAAAAAACTTGTCCATAAATATACATAATAGTAAAAACTTTTTGAAAGAAATTTATTGGGCCTCGGGCACGAGGACACATTCCCCCGTGGAATGAGTCTCGTGAACAGTGCTGCCAGATGAGCAGTTTCCCGCGAAATGCTGCGGGATTTGAACATGTGGAGAAAACAACGGGAATTTCAGCGGTTTTGTAATCTTTAGAGTAGTTTGGTGCGGGTATTCGAAGTCGAGTAACATTTTACTCTTTTGTCAACATGATGCGAAATCCTCGAAATCCTGTTTTTAGGGTTTTGTAGTAAAAACAAAACCCTTATGAAACCGGTCATACGTCCGTCTGTCTGTTTATGTAATATCTCACGAACGGCTGAAACTACATGCATCAAACTTGGTGAAAATATGTAGCAGTACTACAATTCTCTGCGTCGTAATAAGCCAACTTTAAGGGGGAGGGGGATGGATATCAACATTTTTTTTTTCGTTTGGAATAGGCAATTGGGGTATCGTAAGGGTACCGTAGAGTGCATTCCATTTCTGGCATTTTCATCAAATTTAAAGAAAGGAGAAAAGAGAGACAGAGGAAAATATGTGATCTGAGTTTATCTCCCCCCCCTTGCATTTCGAGACCGTTACACTTACAAATATGGAAATTGACAAGAAAGCGGCATTTCACTAGCATAGAAAACTAATAATAATAAAATTTTGAAATTTCATCAAAAGAGGTTAATAAAAGTACAATTTCTATAGTTGCAGTTAGCACACCTCTGCACATCCCAGGTCAAAAATATTGATAGCTAATGATAAATGGCACCATAGGCAATAATATCTTCAAGTTTCATTAAAATCACATAATATTTAATAATAGTATATTCATTTAAAGTTAGGCATTTTGATACTATACATACAAAAAATACTCCTACCGCCCTCAGGCATAGGTGCGAGTACTACCTGAACGTTGTTTTGCGCGATGCAAGTTGCAGTTTAACCATTTCTGAAAGGGTGAAAAGGTAAAGATTGGTGGGGGAGGAGGGGGGTAGGCTGGTCGCTAACTCTACTTTCTATAATTATTCAAAAAAAAATATATTTTTATACCCTAGACTTATAGTAAATATGTAACACCTTAAAGGAGGCTCCGGAGGTATAGCAATGTATATAATATATAAATGATAAGGGTCACCTCCTGATTCGATTTAATCATATCTGTCTGTCTGTCCGTCCGTCTGTTTGTCTGTCCGTTCGCAAGATAACTTTCGATAGAATGAAGCTAGAAACTTAAAATTTTGGTCAAATGTTTGTAGTAGGATCTAGTTGGTCGGTATTTAAAATGGGCAAGATCCGCCCCAAGGAACCCCTACCTACCCTGCAAATGAAACTTAAAATAAGGGATAACTTACGATTAGGGGAGGGGGTGTTCTCATTGACATTCACAACTCCCTTTCAAGTGAACTGATCACTACCAATTCTTAGAAGGCATTTGAACACACATTTGTCAAAGCTCCCTTAGAAAAACATTATCTCTATATTGGTGTTGTTTACGTACCCCCCTGCTCTGACGAAGCTACTTATAATGATGTATGTGACATGATTTCTTCCGTCATCGCTTCCTTGAACGAAGAAGACAAAATTATTGCCTTTGGAGATTTCAATCGTCCGAACATCAGGTTTATTGTCGACCAGGATGATAATCGACTTCTTCCAGTTAATCTTCTAGACAATACCGACTTTAACCTCATCGGTGCATTTTATGGCAATGATTTACAGCAGGTTATTTCGACTTCTAACCAAAAGGGCAAATGGTTAGATCTAATTTTCACAAACTTTTATGACGAAGTAGATGTTAGTCCAACTACTGAAGCCGAAAATCTTTTCCCTAACACTTGTCATCATTCCGCCCTTACAGTTGAACTTCCATCTGTTGATGTTTATTTTACTCAAACGTACAATAATGAAATTGTTTATGATTTTTTAAATGCTGACTATGAAGGCATCAAAAATTATTTAGATTCTATAGATTGGGCAACCTCTCTTTCGGCGTCAGATCTAGATGACACCGTATCTTCCTTCTATAAGATAATCTTCCACGCCATTGAAAATTATCTGCCCAAAATAAAGAAACGTAACACGCTTACTGAAACCTGGCTCGACAATAATCTAAGACATTTAAGAAACCAAAGAAATAAACTCTACAAACCATCAAAAATAGCCCCAACATTAGCAAAGACCTAAAGAAAAAGTACGATGACATAGCCAAAGAATTCTGTATAAAATCTCGCGAAGCTGTGAAACTGACGATATCAAGCGACGCCACCCTGAGACTTTATTGTCTACCAGATCGAGTTTCTCACGCAGAGAGACCGAATATCCTTCCCAGTCAGTGCGTTTGGGAATCCTTCTGCTTGTTTTGGCTAGGTTTAATGCTGCTATGTTAAAACAAATGTGCGTGTGATCGGACAGAGATGGCTCATCCGAGACATGCCAATTCTGTATTCGATTTGAGATGTTGTAAGTCCCAAACGTAATGTCAAGGACCTCGCGCCTGTTTCTAGTGACAAAAGTAGGGCTGTCTCCTCTATTAAAAATGTTTAGATCTAGACTAGTAATAAGTTCTAGAAGGTACTCACCTCGGCGGTTTGTGTCAGTACTGCCCCAGATTGCGTGATGGGCATTCGCATCACAGCCGATCAGTAGGGGTAGATTTCTTCCCCTGCAGTAATCGGCGAGCCTACGTATTTCTGAAGATGGTATGTCAGCATCACCGGGAAGGTAGGCCGATGCGATGACAAGTCCTGGTTTTTTACTGCCATCGGTCGATCCAATAACTACTGCCACTAGATCACAGCTAGTGAAGTCTGTAAGGCAGATATGTTTTATGGTGTTCTTTAAGATGATACAGGCTCTTGGTCGGGTGGAACCAGAGTCGTAAATTAAGGTAGTGTTACTTACTCTTAGGCCTTTAATTATTCCGTTGACCTGCCATGGTTCTTGAATGAGGGCCATCCCTAGGTCTTCTTTTATGAACCTGGCTACTAAAATATCCGAGGCATTTTTGGCGTGATGTAAAATAGATTAATTTGGATCACGCCAGTGCTCGGATCAGAGGATTGTCGCATCATCGGAATCGAATTCGTATCCTTCACCTTCGGAACTAGAAGGGATAGGCTCAGTCTCCATGAGGTCATTGATGGTTGTCGAGGCTAGAGCAGCATTGCCCCTTCTGCACTCCCTACTTGTACCAGGCTGCGGTTCGGCAGGTACACAGGATGTAGGCTTGAGACTGCATGAGGTAGGGACAGCGGGTGTGGCTTTCGTGGATCTATGCTCGTTGTCGCTGGGGAGGGTGACCAAGGGGTCGGCTACGGCCACCACACTCTCAGGTTTCCTCCGGTTCCTCATGCGAACATTAACCTTCCCAAACCTGAAGGATAGGCAGAAGTTGCGCTGCCTTACTATCTCCATAGACCGTGGATCTACTAAGGCGACCACTGAGAGGCCATCTCTTTGTTTCTCCTCTCTAATGATCCTCCAGTTTTCTGCTTGTACACCTCCATTTTGTCTACCCAGGAACCTGATGGCTGTCTCCGCCGTCGATTGCCCACTCTTCGGGAAGAAAACACTCACCACCCTGTGACGGGGAATTTCCTCTCCCGTAGCCACACGTAGCGAGGCTCCTTGCCAGGGTTTCAAAGAGGCAACGATGGAGATAAGCCATTCCTTGGTTTGGTGATTATCGCACTCGATCAAGATGTACCCTGGTTTAAAGCGAATGCCCCCAAACTCAGGGTTGGCGGCCTCTTCTACGAGTACTCTATCCATTATGGCGTCCTGCACGATAGTCTGTTGTTCAGGAGTCAGAGCTGAGGCGGGGTAGTTGAGCGGGAGAACAGCAACTCGCTCCGTCGACGCTACCTTCGCGTAGGAGACACATGCCCCGTAGCCAGCTGCTCTGTGAGCGGCTGTAGCGGAGCCCCCTTGCGATTGCGGCAGAGACCAGCTCTTGCCCCTTGGCACACTGCTGGTATTATTACTATTGGCTGGGGGTTTACGTGTCTGACTCTCAGGTTGAGTGCGAGAGTCACGTAATTGCATGGTGTTGCTAGCCTGACGTGCTGATGATTTTGGGGGAAATGTCCTGCGGGGGTTGGGGGCAAGATTCCTTGAGGGATCTACTTCTGGTGACTGTTGCACCGGCTTGAGTTTTTTATGGACAGAGTCCTTATTGTCCTCTGTAGACCTTTGCCTCTTAGGAGGGTCACGCCTGATCATTGATTCAGGAAGAGGCTTTTGAGCTAGATTCCTAGCTTCTTCAGGAGCATGGCCCAGCTCCAGGTATCTAACATACCTCCTAGTAGCCGCACCACATAGACCTCTCCTGAGCGGGTCGTGAGCGCCCCCTGGAGAGTCGGGATGAGGCATAGGAGGTCTACGTTGACGCCTATTCTTTTTCTATGCTTGCTGTAGCTCAGTTCGGGAGATGTGGGCGGGGTTTTCGCCGCTCGTTGCCCCTGTCCTTTACGTATTAACAAAAATTCATAGGCCTGGGGAAGACAACACAAACAGGGGAGGTAAAAATGGGGAATTAAAAAAAAATAGTCGATGCGAATGGAATGGTTGACGGATCAGACGCCACACGGTCGCACCTGGGTCCGGGTGTAATGGGACCCTCGGCCGATGGTTTCGTACCACCAACAGATCACTACTCATCAGGTGCTGCCTCGATCTGCTGGTGGGAGCAGCACTACCAGACCATAATATGGTTCATTACAGGTGGTTCATTACAATGTGCACAGAAACACGAAGCTCCGCGGGTTATGTACCAGCTGAACATATATACCCACAACTTAAACATATATAATAAATACATGTTACATATTACTCTTTCAATCCAGATTGGAATTATTATCACACTTAACGGAATTGGGAATCTAAGGAAATAACCAGATTAGAAATTACTAAGTTCAGGTCAAACATAGTACAAGAAATAAATCTTATTATATCTAGAATAGAGAATGAACGAAATGACCTTAAATGCAGATAATAAGTAATAGAAGCAAGACAGTATGGGAATCTAACAACCAGATAAGAAATTAATAAGTACAAGAAATAGCTTATCAAAATAATATTATATCTAGAAAAGAGAATGAACCAAATGACCTTAAGTGCAGATAAAGGAAGAGTATAAGTAACAGAAGCAAGACAGTAGCAACTAGTCTAGTTCTAGATGGCAAGCAATTGAGTTAAGTCAGATTGAAAAAATAAAGTTCCTATTTAGATAAACTCGTGTTTGTTTTCATGTGAAATAGTGAATTCATAACTGGCGCAGTCGGTCGTCCTAGTGAGTTAGTACGGTTAAAAGTGTTCATAAGAAAAACTTTGAAGCTGAAAAACCAGGAAAATTCAGAGAAAATCAACTAGGATCTGCAAAATATCGAGCTCAAATCGATAGTAATAAAATATAATAAATAATAATCGGACGAAAATCGATAAAATTAAAACATAGTTTAAATATAACAGAACGTATTGCAAAGCGTTAAGCTGCTTTTTAACAGAAAGCGCTTAGTTTCCTGCAAGAAATTGTTGAGAAATCGTAACAAGGTCCTCTGGAACCATAATCCATACAGTGGAGGAAAATCCTCAATAAAAATAAAATAACACATGACAAACAATCGAAGAGACGATCTACAAGATTCTTATAGAAACATAAACAACAAAGAAGAAATCATGACGACTACAAGTGTAATTGCAATGAAGTTTGAAGACAGCATTAAGGAGGCCAGAAGATTACCACTCTACACTGGAAATAATAATGAGTATGCGTTGACAGCATGGATTCAAGAAGCTGAAATGACTCTTACAACAACACTACCACAGCATCAAGACTATATCTTCAGAATAATTACGACAAAGCTACAAGGCAGAGCGAGAGCGGAAATACAAAAAATCTCCACGCCAACATGGAGCCTAGTAAAAACTCAACTCATCAAGATATTTGGAGTCACAGAAGCCTACAACACGTTAATTAACCAGGTCCATAAGGTATTTACTAGAAATATAGAAGAAGCACATAGTAGATTAAGCTCATTACTGAACAAATTAAATACTAAATATCTCCAAGAACAAGATACAAGTAGTTTACAACAATTCGCACCTCTAAGAAACGAACAATTGGTTCTAGCACAGGTGGGGCGACCGGTAGCGCAGTGTGTTGAGGCATCAGTCTCATGTTTGACTACCGGCGTTTCGGGTTCGAATCCCGTCCACGACAACGTTCGTGGCCATGGATGTGCAGGAGGTGCATGCTGGCAACTGCATTCTCTGAAACCAATTTATGCCAACGAAACGTCAACTGGGCCAGATGGAACAGTTGACGCGCTATGCCCCACAAGGGGTTAGGGCAATTGAGTAGCACAGTTTATTGGTCTATTACCAGAATACAAAGCCCATATAGTTTACAGTAAAAACTTTGAAACTTTAAGCGAAGCAATGAACTATATCAGAGAAGCTCAAGGTATAATTGACGAAAGTAGAACAAGTAACTTTTCAAAAAAAAATTATGGAAATAATAATTCCAATCAAAATTACAATCGCAATCAAAACTTCAATTATAATAGAAATTACAACCAAACCCAATACCAAAATCAGAACTTTCAGATCAGACAAAATGAGCAAAATTATAACAATAACTTTCAACAAAACGAACATAGAAATTGCAACAGTCAGGGAAATAATAATCATAACAGTGGTCAATGGGGAAATAATCAAACTCATTATAATCAATACTACAATCAAAACCAACAAACTAATTATCAAAAAGACTACTCCAATAATAATAATAACCATCATAACAGATCAGTTACAATGCGAACACAACAAAGTAGAAATGCAATGGATGTAAATTTTCAGGTACCCGCCTTGGAAACGAACTTCCAATAATATTACTAGAAATTGAGGGTATAAAAATCCCAACTTTAATAGATACGGGAGCTGCAGTATCTAGTTTAGACGTAGGTTACGAAATACCAAATTCACGAATTATTAAATTAGACAGACCAGTAATTATGGAAGGAATTCAAGGAAGTCTTGAAGTCACAGAGAAAATTAGAACTATCACACCGAAAGAATTCGGATATGAAGAAGGAACAGGGATTATATGGCATAGAATGAGTTTTAGGACCAAACCGTTCAGGGCAATTATGGGACAGAACCTATTGCGTTCAATGAACGTTACCTTAAACTTAGGAGAGGGATATATGCTAATCAATAACAGAAAGTTAACATTTGATTACGCATTACCGGAAGAATTAAATTATCAAGAGTTAAATGAAGGTAATAATCATGAAAAAATATATGAAGACTTAAACATAGAAGAAACTAAAGTGCTTAAAAATATCCTCAAGGAATATGATGATATTCTGTACAAGGAAGGAGAAAATCTGACCTGTACATCCTCAATTAGGCATGAAATTATCACAAATAATAGCAGACCTTTGTATTCAAAAATTTATAGATTCCAACCAGCTCATGAGAAAGAGGTAGAGGAACAAATAAATGATATGTTAAATCAGGGTATTATTACACAGTCCAGTTCTCCATACAACGCACCTATATGGGTTGTACCAAAGAAGATGGATAATAGTAACAAACAAAAATGGCGTATAGTTATAGACTATCGCAAATTAAATCAAGAAACTATCGATGATAAATTTCCAATTCCGAATATTGATTCAATATTTGATAAATTGGGCAGGGCTCAGTACTTCACGACGTTAGATCTTGCCAAAGGCTTCCACCAAATTGAAATGCACCCCAGAGATAGACACAAAACCGCTTTCTCTACACCACAAGGGCATTACGAATTCGTGAGAATGCCATTCGGTCTGAAAAATGCTCCGGCAACCTTTCAAGGGATGATTAACGAAGTACTAAGGGAACATATAAATAAAACATGTGTAGTATATCTCGACGATATACCCATCTTTGGCACCTCATTGCGAGAAATGAGAGAAAACACATTAAGAATATTTGAAACATTAAGACAGCATAAATTGAAGATCCAAATGGATAAGTGTAAATTTTTTAGAAAAAGTACAGAATACTTAGGACACATTTTAACTACTGAAGGAATCAAACCAAATCCAGGAAAAATAAATACAATCAGAAATCTCAAAATACCAGACACACCAAAGAGAATTAAGTCATTTTTAGGGATTACAGGGTATTATAGAAAATTTATAAAAGATTACGCAAAAGTAGCAGCACCCCTAACTGATGCATTGAAAAAAGGAAGAAAGATAAACACCAAAGATGGAAGATACATAGCAGCATTTGAAAAATTAAAAGATCTTATAACAAATTTTCCAATCTTAAAATATCCTAATTTTAAAATACCATTCACACTAACAACGGATGCGTCGGATAAAGCTTTAGGAGCAGTCCTCACGCAGAACGGACACCCTATATCATTCGCAAGCAGAACCTTAAACGAACATGAAAGGAATTATTCTACAATAGAGAAGGAACTACTGGCAATTGTTTGGGCAACCAAATATTTCAGGCCATATCTTTACGGAGTAAAATTCAATATCAAAACGGATCATAGACCTCTAGTTTGGTTAAGCAATTTAAAGGAACCTAATTCAAAATTACAACGATGGAAAATAAATCTAAACGAGTTCAATTTTAATATAGAGTACATCAAGGGGAAGGAAAATAATGTAGCGAATTTTTTGTCACGGATTAATACAGATATAAAATAAATGAAATCAACTTGATGGAAGAAGAAGATAATGAGAGCAACGGGGCAACAATGCACAGCGGTATAGAAGATGAACATGACTATATTCAGATCAAAGACGGAATAGTTAATATATATGATACACAGATAATTATACAAATAAGTAAAACTAAAGAGTACGAACAAATCAACGGAAAAAGAAAGATTTATATTGAGGAGAAAGACACAAACACCGATGAGAAAATAACAGCAATTTTGCGGAAGTTTATGAAGGAGAAGGGGCAGATAGGAATTTTTTGCAAACTTAATGATCATATTTGGAAAAAAATCCAGCAGATCATAATAAAATTATATTCAGGGAACACTAACCTAAGATTTATAAAATGCACAAAACATGCAGAAGATTTAAAAACCGAAGAAGAATGCATTAACAGAATCAAAGAAATTCACAAGTCAAGTAATCATAGGGGAGTAACAGAGAATCATTTGGAGATCAAAGATAAATACTATTTTAAGAATCTCATACAATTGATGAAAAAATACATTGACAATTGTGAAGTATGCAGCATGGCAAAATACGATAGAAAACCTTTAAAAGAAGAGTTCAGAACTAGTGAAACACCTGATGACGTAAATGACATAATACATATAGACATATTTTTTGCAGATAACAGACACATTTTCACAACTATAGATAAGTTCTCAAAACACTTATATGCAATGGAAACGACAGATAGGAATTCTATAACATTAATTCAAGCGCTTCGAAACAGAAACTCAATCGTAGGCAAACCCAAGAAAATAATAGCTGACAACGAATTTAATACACTTAGTATGAAAGAATATTGTACGAGCGAGGGAATTCAACTACACCTAACTTCACCACAAACACATACAGGAAATAGCGACATGAGCAGATGTCACAACACTCTGCTGGAACAGATAAGAATACTTGGAATCACTAATAAAGAACTAAACATAGAGCAAAAAATGACGAAAGCAGTACAACACTATAACGAAAACTATCATACAACGACAGAAGAAAGACCCATAGAAATTCAATTTTGAAAAATAGACAAAAACAAAGTAAGAGAAAAACTCAAGAAAAAAAAAAGAAAAATGGTTAAAATACCATAATAAGAATAAAGAAAAGGTAGAAATTAAAGAAGGGCCAATCTTTGTTACAGAATGGACAAATAAGTATAGAAAAACTCAACCTAAATTTAGACAAATAACAATAACTAAAGATGAAGAAGGGAACTTAAAACACAATGGAGCTAATATTCATAAATCAAGAATAAAACGAATAAAAAGAATATATCAAGAAAAACTAAAATGAGAAATTTCTAAATTACAGAAAACAACGAATTGGGAAACGAAAGTATTTTTGATAATCAGCTTAATTACAATAGCAAGCGCAGAAATCAACATAGAGAAAGTCGAAACAAATTCAAATCATACTAATAAAGAAAGACGAAGTAAGACTAATTCAAGATTACAAACGAATTTATCATAAAATAGATTTAACCATGTATGAAAAAGCAATCAATGAAATTCAGGAGAATATAGTGACAAACGCTTATACAAGGGAAACAATAAAAAACATTAAGGGAGAGTTAAAAATGTTAAAATTCAATAAATTCAAGAAAAATCCAACGATCCAAGACGAATTCAGAGCACAAGAGTTAGTAAATAGGAAGAAAAGAGGACTTTTAAACCCAGTAGGTAAAGTCTATAATTGGCTTTTCGGCCTTATCGACAATGACGAATACGAAGAAATCATCAGACATTTGGATATATGGAAATTCGAGTAAATAGAGTATTCGAAAATAATATAAAGAAAATAACCGATAATATTAAAATAACTAACTCAATTTATAACAAAATAATATACGAAGTGGATAAGAAAACCAAAGAAATAAACAAAATTTTAAAAACCATCCAATTAGAACAGAACCTAAATTATATCAAGAACGAATTAGAAAAGATAATAGATAACATTAATGCAGCCAAAATAGGAATAATGACAAGATCATTGTTAACCCACGATCAAATTGAGCATTACGATCTAACCATCGAAGAATTAAAAGAAATTACAATAAATGTCTTTACCAAAAATAAAATTATAATATTCATAATTAACATCCCAGTCCTAACAAAACCACTGTTATCTTATTATGTTAAACAAATCCCAACAAAAGACAAAAGAACATTAAACATAAAAACTAAGCAAGTAGTGTTATTCAATGATAGATATTATGAAATAGAAAAGAAAACAAAATCTCTAACCAAAAATTTAGGATGTCAAACCCAAGATTGCATAATTAAATACGAAAATTTTAATAAAGTTGAAAAACTAGAAAAAGGGCTAATAGTAGTAATAGAAATAAACGGGAAGATAAAACAAAATTGTAACGAAAAAGAGTACGTCATCAAAGGATCATATATCATAAGATTCGCAAATTGTAAAATATTGTTAATCAACAAAACATATACAAACAATGTAAAGGAATTCAAGCAAGTATTAACGCTTGAACCTATAAAGAATATCCAAATGTACAATCAAACAATAAAAATATTGTAGAAGATATACAGGTAGAAACAATTAAGAACCTTAACAAGATCAATTAATTAAAATATGCTCACAGAACAAATATGATAGGAATAGGATCTACAATTATATTCATTATATTTACAATAATAATTAGCATAATAATATTCCTATACCTAAAGAAGAAGAATACGAATATTAATATAAAAATAGAAACAAAGAAAGGAAAAGAAGAAATTGAAATGAAACAACCTAATAAATTACCTATCGAAGATAAACATCAGTCATTTTGTGTCGAGGACGACAACAAACTTAAGGAGGGTCGGGTTATGTACCAGCCTCCAGCTGAACATATATACCCACAACTTAAACATATATAATAAATACATGTTACATATTACTCTTTCAATCCAGATTAATTGGAATTATTATCACACTTAACGGAATTGGGAATCTAAGGAAATAACCAGATTAGAAATTACTAAGTTCAGGTCAAACATAGTACAAGAAATAAATCTTATTATATCTAGAATAGAGAATGAACGAAATGACCTTAAATGCAGATAATAAGTAATAGAAGCAAGACAGTATGGGAATCTAACAACCAGATAAGAAATTAATAAGTACAAGAAATAGCTTATCAAAATAATATTATATCTAGAAAAGAGAATGCACCAAATGACCTTAAGTGCAGATAAAGGAAGAGTATAAGTAACAGAAGCAAGACAGTAGCAACTAGTCTAGTTCTAGATGGCAAGCAATTAAGTTAAGTCAGATTGAAAAAATAAAGTTCTTATTTAGATAAACTCGTGTTTGTTTTCATGTGAAATAGTGAATTCATAACTAAGCGACGGATACAGTTAGCTAATAAGACTTTTTTCTCAGTTTTCCCCATAATGAAATCGAAGCATGTGCACAGAAACACGAAGCTCTGCGTGTACAAAACCATTATACGACCAGTGCTATGCTATGGCTGCGAAGCATGGACCCTAACTCAAGCCTCCGAAAACATGCTAGACACTTTTGAACGTAAGGTTCTACGGCGAATTTTCGGGGCAGTTTGCGATTGAGATGGATGGCGCATCCGGTACAACCATGAGTTGTATGGAATGTACGATTAGCTGCAAGTCTCAAAAATCGTCAAATTACAACGACTTCAATGGGCAGGGCATGAGTTACCACATATGAATTTGAGCTCTCAAATTCATGATGATATTGGGATAACGATAACAATCATCATAATACTTCACCATAAATTCCATCAATATCATTAAACTAATGACCTTGTTATCATTACGTATACTATAGATACAAATAAGATCTTCAGGTTTGTATATGGGAATAACTAAGGACTCTATTCAGAGATACGACAAATGAGTCATAGGGTAAAATGTGATGTATTTTCCCTAGTAGCTCATTAGGCTAAGGTATTGATAAGGAATAGTATTTAAGCGCATCGATTATAGAAATAAGATTACTTGTTCGAGTACCACCAGACCATAGTAGTCTGGCCCTCATCATCAATAAAGAATATAATTACTAGTATCTGTTTATTTTATTCTTAACTCGATACATTTTCTTCTTCTCCTACTCTATTATTCCTCATTGTAAGTGATTGAGACTACGCGCTACGCCACACCGTTGCCATATTCCATGTAATCCAGCCGCCATCCATTGCATTGTATGATGGGTATGGATGTGGCTTGACCGGTTTTACCAGTTTTTGACATGAATATGTCTTATAGCTGGGGGTCATCCTAAAAATCTGTCCGTCACACGAAATGTCCATTTTTCTACTCGGGGGTCAGAAGAGGAAACAAGCCCATTGAAAATTTTTCTTTTCTGGTTGTGCATGTCGTTTGAGTGAAGTGGTCATTGTGCATGGCTGTTGCTTGTAGATCCGCGCGGGCGGTGCGCTTGCGGGGATCCTGTGTGTACATGTTGGGATGTTGATTTGATAGCGGTAAAGGTTGACGTTGTGGACGGCAAGAAATAACATAGTGTACGGGTGAACGGGCGGACTTTCAATGACCTTCAATTTCCGCCAATTCCCATTCATCATTTAATAAAATAGCCCGTGTTGTACTATCTGAATCACTAGGGTCCCAGAAAAGGTAGCAAGTAGTCAGTTCGACTAACATTTGGACATGCGCAGACGCAATTTGAGAGAGTGTACATAGTTCCCGCCCCCCGAAGATGAGCGAGAGCGGATAAAGTTCATTCGAGCCAAATCGGGTGATCCAGCGACTGTGTTTGTGCATTTGCAATGGCGGCGATTTGAGGTCTGACTGGTCCACAATGTGGGCCTTCACCACACGTGCAATAAACAAATACAACAAAATGGCGGATTTATACTAGGCGAGTTAGAATCTCTCAAACCCCGAAATAAAGAAATATTCGTCGCAGGATGTTATATGTTATGATGTACATTCAGAGGTCTGCAGGTCCTTCCGCAAAAATTCCAAAATGTTCAAAATGGCTGGAATCCAAACAAATAAAATAGCGCGCGTTGTACTACATATCTGAATCAATAGGGTCCCAGAAAAAGTAGCAAGTAGTCAGTTCGACTAACATTTGGACATGCGCAGACGCAATTTGAGAGTGTGTACATTACATAGTTCCCGCCCCCGAAGATAGAGAGCGAGAGCCATCGAGGATGAAGTTCATTCTATTAAAATGGTTGTGCATTTGCAATGGCGGCGATTTGAGGTCTGACTGGCCCACAATGTGGGCCCCCCACACGTGCAATAAACATATCATAAAACAAAATGGCGGATTCGTACTGCGCGAGTTAAAATCTCCCAAGCCCCGAAATAGAGAAATATTCGTCGCAGGATATTATAGTTCCGGGCATCTCATCGTGACATGATGTACATTCAGAGGTCGGCAGAAGATCAAATTCCCCCCCCCCCCCCCTTCTGCAAAAATTCCAAAATTTTTCTTGTGCATTCTCTTTGTGCGTGTGTTGGAATGTTTTGTTTACTTTTGTTAGTTTCCCTTTCTGTTTGCCGGACACAATCGCATAGAGTCGCACGCGTTACTTGAGAAACGGATTGTGTGTGCCGGACCCGGACTGTTGATTAAAGGGGCGGGGTTCGGCGGATAGTGTGGGAGCGATTTTGCAATAGATACACAAACACAATACACGTCCGATTGGGAAAAGATGGTGGGAAGCGTGATTGCGATTAGCAGAAACGTACTCAGAGAAATGTCGATAGGCTGCAGTCTGCAAACTGTACCGAACGGGTAGATGGAATAGGTAGATGGAACAGGGTTCACGAGAGGAGGTGAATATTGCACACACGCGATGCAAACGAAAACGAAACGATCCCGCGAGAGAAAGGAGCCCGAGCGGTCAGGACAAAGCAAAGCAGAATTTATGACGAGTATCCACACTGCCACCAGATACATGGCTATATGGATATGTCTTATGCCTACCGAAAGCGTGGGACGTGTTTTTTCGAATGATTTCATCCAGTATAACTATACTGGGATCTTTACAAAACTTACGTCGATATCTTCAACACAACAGGTTCCACGCAGTCGGTAGTCATAGACATATCCATGTTCCGATGTATCTGCATGCAGTGTAGATACTTTGTATCTTTTTTATACGTTACACGTATATTGTCTCTCACTCACTCCTTTTCCACACTTATCACTTCCTCATTACCATTGGAACTTGGAAGCAAAAACGACATTTGCCTTATTAGGCCAGTCAAATTAAGCCAATTTTGGGGCTTTTTAATAATAATGAGGGAAATATCTGGAAATAATTTTAATCCCTTCTATAGATACTGAATACATGGAAACTGAGTTTGCACGGTCGTAGAAGGTGAGCTTAACTTTTGGAGGGCGAAAATCCGAGAAATTTGAGACCCTTTTTTAATATTATCATTATAAATCCTAAACGGTGCCTCGGATCGAAAAACCTTGCAGGAGTAAATTAAAGGTCATTGAATTCTGCGTTCAACGCACTACTCAAAGTTGAAATTCGGTTCAGTAGCATAGTCAAAATTGATAGTCAAAAAATGACAATTTTTGAGGCTCCCGAGAATAATCACACTTTTTCACTATTCAAGCTCACAGTTCTTTGCAACGGATTCTCCAAATGGAAAAGCTTGTCTGTAAAAGTTGGGGACAATTTGATTGTGAGCCTAACGTGGCCAATATTTTTCAATTAGGGACATTTTTAAAGTAGCTATGAGCAAAAATTCAAAAATGAATGCTCATCGATTTATGCCTTAAAAGCTCTATCTCGGTAAGTAAAATATAACAGCTAGAATTTATATTTTAGTCTCAAATTGTAGGTAAATTACTCCAGTTAAATAAAGTTTTACAAGATTTTTTTGCGAGACCAGTTTAGGAGATACTGAAAAGAAACAAGACAAGCCAAACAATTAGGCACATTTTCAACATGGTGGCGGGGTCCGTGGTGTTAGGGGGGAAATAGAAAACTCGAACTCAAACAATATATCAAAAATCGAAACTACCCTAATTAAAGCAACCAGTGTTATAACGATTTGACTGGCCAAAGTAATTTAACCTTTACAAAATCACCGACTTTTTTAAAAATAAAAACGAAATTACTCAAAAACTATACCCGCTAGCATATTCTAGTAAAGAGTGAATCGCAGGTAATATCTTACCCTAAAAACAGAAAATAGCCTGTAGAAATCAGATAAACTGTTAATTACATATGACCTTGGAAAATAAAATGAAAAAAGTGTGAACAAATTATTTTTTTTTAATTTAAGGGCTGTAAATGACTCGAAATTTAAAAATTAGTATTATATAATGTTAAAACAAATTGCTTACAACAAAACACGAAGTTTTTATTTTTGATAAAATTAGTATAATATGTACATAGGTGAAAACTCGAGAAAAATAAGATAAAACAGCAAAATGTTGATAGTGGGCTACATATCCTTCTTATTTTTTCGAGCTATATCTAATAAACAGTTTATTTGATTTCTACAGGCTATTTTCTGTTTTTAGGGTAAAATATTACCTGCGATTCACTTTTTACTAGAATATGCTAGCGGGTATAGTTTTTGAGTAATTGCGTTTTTATTAAAAAAAAAAAAAAGTCGGTGATTCTGCAAAGGTTAAAATACTTTGGTCAGTCAAAATGTTATAACACTGGTTGCTTTAATTAAGGTAGTTTCGATTTTTGATATATTGTTTGACTTGGTACATTGTTCAAAAATTCGAGTTTTCTATTTCCCCCCTAACACCACGGACCCCGCCACCATGTTAAAAATGTGTCTAATTGTTTGGCTTGTCTTGTTTCTTTTCAGTAGCTCCTAAACTGGTCTCGCAAAAAATCTTGTAAAACTTTATTTAACTGGAGTAATTTACCTATAATTTGAGACTAAAATAAAACTTTCGACTTACTTACTTACCGAGATAGAGCTTTTAAGGCATAAATCGATGAGCATTCATTTTTGAATTTTTGCTCATAGCTACTTTAAAAATGGCCCGAATTGAAAAATATTGGCCACGTTAGGCTCACAATCAAATTGTCCCCAACTTTTACGGACAAGCTTTTCTATTTGGAGGATCCGTTGCAAAGATCTGTGAGCTTGAATAGTGAAAAAGTGTGATTATTCTCGGGAGCCTCAAAAATTGTCATTTTTTGACTATCAATTTTGACTATGCTACTGAACCGAATTTCAACTTTGAGTAGTGCATTGGACGCAGAATTCAACGATCTTTAATTTACTCCTGCAAGGTTTTTCGATCCGAGGCACCGTTTAGGATTTATAATGATAATATTAATATAATAAATCGATGAGCATTAATTTTTGAATTTTTTCTCATAGCTACTCTAAAAATGGCACGAATTGAGAAATATTGGCCACGTTAGGCTCACAATCAAATTGTCCCCAACTTTTACAGACAAGCTTTTCCATTTGAAGGATCCGTTACAAAGATTTGTGAGCTTGAATAGTGAAAAAGTGTGATTTTTCTCGGGAGCCTCGAAAACTGTCATTTTTTGACTATCGATTTTGACTACGCTTCTGAACCGAATTTCAACTTTGAGCAGTGCATTGAACGCAGAATTCAACGGTATTTAATTTACTCCTGCAAGGTTTTTCGACCCGAGGCACCGTTTAGGATTTATAGCGATAATATTAAAAAAAGAGCTCAAATTTCTCGGATTTTCGCCCTCCAAAAATTACGCTCACCTTCTACGACCGTGCAAACGCAGTTTTTATGTACTCATCTCAGAAAGGATTAAAATTATATCCAGATCTTTCCCTAATTATTATTAATAATAAAATATTTAATTTGACTGGCTTATATGCTGTGCATGTTAAGCTTCGTATCTATACCTATATATTAATACATATGATGATGTGCGCGCATGAATGCATGAATGAATATGTGTACGTGATATTTGCGCGCAAGTTAAGAATGTCGTTGTGGTTGATATCAAAAAAAAGAGATGGTTTTAAGTTCCTTTCCTCGGAACTGAGTAAAACGCACTTTTGTTAATTTCTCAATTACTTTTTTTATTAAAAAACTCACTTAGACAATTCTTTTTATTATTATTTTACAAACAAATGCTAATAAAAACACCACGAATTGAGTTTGCAATTAAATTTTATATTAGATGCATTTCGGGCAGCCTTCCGCCCATCTTCAGCAACACGATTAAAAATTTTTTCCGTACAGTTTTAATTTAACAGCAAAACACTCATAAAGAGTCAATTATATGATACATATGTACATATTAACATAAATTAAAATAGAATAAAGAGAAATACATTTACTTTACGTTACATTTAAGTATAAATAACATAGAAAAATTTTTTTTTTTATAAAGTACTCAAATAAAGTTATATTGGACGATCAAAAGCAACAAAATCAAGTTCATTAAAGCTATCTTAAAACAAGGAACAAAAGTCAATTACGTTAAACCAAACAAAATAAATTACGATTCTACAACTAAAGAGAGTCAAAAAATAAATAAATACAATAGCAAGAGTTACAATTATTTAATTAAACGAAACAAAACCGAATCTATATTTCCTTTGTCCAAGTTCATTGCCGAACTATCTTCGTGAATGTAAATACTCTCGTATGCATCGAGTTTCCGCTCATCAGTGATGCATTTCATCATTCGCACTTCACTCGCTGACACCGGCAAATGTTGTTCTTCTAATACGTGCGATGCGAAGGCAGATCTTCTGGGTTCATTATCGTAAACGTATTTTTTGTGTTCTTCGAAACGTTTCTTAATGGATCTTTTTGTTTGCCCATAGTACTTTTTGTCGCATCCTCCGCATGATATCTGGTAAATGCCGGGTTTGTTCAATGGTTCAGTTCGGTCCTTCAAGCTATTTAAATGATTTTTCAGTTTGAAACAGTTCGAGTGAACAATTGTCAGTTTATTGTGATGAAATACTGTTTTCAACCCGTTGGTAATACTTGGAGCAAAAGTGACGGATACTCGCTTAACACCATCAGCAGATCGATCGATGTTTCTGTTTTGGGAGAAGAGGGTGGACAATTTCTCCTTCGATTGTTTTTGTGCATGCATCCGGATGATTTTTTCGATCATTCCATTGCCATATCCGTTTATTTTGGCCGCTGTCATAATAAATTCGTGTTCTTTCATATAGTTAGAAACGGAGAGAGGAAGGCTAGCCAGGCGATGAGCCATTGAGTGAAATGCAGCTAATTTATGTTGCGTCGGTGCGTACGAATCACTCGTGATGTACCGTGCTGTGGCTGTTGATTTATGGTGCACTGCAACTTCAATTTTGTCCTGTATTCGTTCTAGCACTAAGTCTAAAAAGACTAACTTATTCTCCTTTTCCACTTCGCACGTGAACTTTATTTCGGGATATTGATTATTGATTAAATTAAGCGTGGTGGTCAGTTCGCTCTTTTTAACTATTGCAAAGATGTCATCTACGTATCTGTACCAGATACGCGGTAGCAGGTTCTGTTCTTTCAGTTCTATTTCAAATTTAAACATAAAAACTTCTGATATGAGCGGCGAGAGTGGGTTGCCCATACTTGTACCGGAATCAATTTTAAACTGGACATAGCTTTTTTGAAGAAATGTAAAAGATACAAAATCGTGCCAAGTTTCATTAAAATCAAAACCTCGGTCGTAAATTCTGTGACTAAAAAAGTGATTGATTTAGCCCAAAAGAATTGGTTAAATTTGGAGCTAAAAACAAAATATGCTAAGTTATCGAAAATAGAACTTCGGTTGTACTCATTGCATTTGGAGTTATCGTCTTTTTACCACAACAACACGATGACTGTGATTCCAAATTGCTTCTGGTATGAATTTCTACGAACTACAGCAGCAGAAATTGAGAACGTAATAAAAAGGAAGAGAGAAACCCAAAACCAAAAATTTAATGAGCTATTGAAGAAGTCGCCGAAGAGAGAAGAAAAATTCACCACACCACATCTGGTTAAGGACGCTGTGATCAATATTTCGAGTGTTACTTTATCAAGGGTGGAATTAAATCTTTTAAATAAAGGTTTACAATACGCAATACATCCAACAACAACACCAGTGAGAGATGTAATCGCCGACATCGAGACAATTTTGAAATATGAATCGGAAACAACAAAAAGTGAAATACGTTCACGCACTAAGGAATGTATCGAGAAAAACATCCAAGGGAAAGAATTTCGCCTTTCCAAAGAAGCTGAAATTATGAAGAATCTTCGTCAGCAAGATATCAGCATAATGAAAGCTGATAAAGGTAACAAAATCGTTATTATGGACACCCATGAATATGAAAGGAGGGTCTGGAAGCTAATTGATGAAAATGGCTACAGAGAAATATCGAAGTCCCCATTAAATAAAATGATTACAGCAGCCAATACAGTCAGAAAGAACATCAGCAATACATTTGGTGAACATTGCAAATGGCGCCTGCTTGTTTCAAATCCAGAAGTACCAAAATTGTATTGTTTGCCGAAAATTCATAAAGCAGGGGAAAAAATGAGGCAGATTGTAGCTCTTACTCTAGCCCCATGCACTAAAATAGCAAGATGGCTAGTCGATGAAATAAAAAAGTTTCCACCTTTCAGAAGTTGCGCAGTGAAGAATTCCGTAGATTTCGCACGTCTCATGGAACAAACCACAGTAAACACAGACGAAATCCTAGTGTCGTTTGACGTTGAAGCCCTGTTCCGTTCCATCCCCATCAACGAAGCTTTGGTTGCATTACGGACGCATTTATTAAACCAAGACATCACGGAAGAAAAACTTGACGTGTATATGGAAGCGGCAAAAATGTGCATGGATATGAATTATTTCGCGTTCAGAAATCGTTTTTTTAAAATTGATTCCGGTACAAGTATGGGCAACCCACTCTCGCCGCTCATATCAGAAGTTTTTATGTCTAAATTTGAAATAGAACTGAAAGACCAGAACCTGCTACCGCGTATCTGGTACAGATACGTAGATGACATCTTTGCAATAGTTAAAAAGAGCGAACTGACCACCACGCTTAATTTAATCAATAATCAATATCCCGAAATAAAGTTCACGTGCGAAGTGGAAAAGGAGAATAAGTTAGTCTTTTTAGACTTAGTGCTAGAACGAATACAGGACAAAATTGAAGTTGCAGTGCACCATAAATCAACAGCCACAGCACGGTACATCGCGAGTGATTCGTACGCACCGACGCAACATAAATTAGCTGCATTTCACTCAATGGCTCATCGCCTGGCTAGCCTTCCTCTCTCCGTTTCTAACTATATGAAAGAACACGAATTTATTATGACAGCGGCCAAAATAAACGGATATGGCAATGGAATGATCGAAAAAATCATCCGGATGCATGCACAAAAACAATCGAAGGAGAAATTGTCCACCCTCTTCTCCCAAAACAGAAACATCGATCGATCTGCTGATGGTGTTAAGCGAGTATCCGTCACTTTTGCTCCAAGTATTACCAACGGGTTGAAAACAGTATTTCATCACAATAAACTGAAAATTGTTCACTCGAACTGTTTCAAACTGAAGAATCATTTAAATAGCTTGAAGGACCGAACTGAACCATTGAACAAACCCGGCATTTACCAGATATCATACGGAGGATGCGACAAAAAGTACTATGGGCAAACAAAAAGATCCATTAAGAAACGTTTCGAAGAACACAAAAAATACGTTTACGATAATGAACCCAGAAGATCTGCCTTCGCATCGCACGTATTAGAAGAACAACATTTGCCGGTGTCAGCGAGTGAAGTGCGAATGATGAAATGCATCACTGATGAGCGGAAACTCGATGCATACGAGAGTATTTACATTCACGAAGATAGTTCGGCAATGAACTTGGACAAAGGAAATATAGATTCGGTTTTGTTTCGTTTAATTAAATAATTGTAACTCTTGCTATTGTATTTATTTATTTTTTGACTCTCTTTAGTTGTAGAATCGTAATTTATTTTGTTTGGTTTAACGTAATTGACTTTTGTTCCTTGTTTTAAGATAGCTTTAATGAACTTGATTTTCTTGCTTTTGATCGTGCAATATAACTTTATTTGAGTACTTTATAAAAAAAAAAAAAAATTTCTATGTTATTTATACTTAAATGTAACGTAAAGTAAATGTATTTCTCTTTATTCTATTTTAATTTATGTTAATATGTACATATGTATCATATAATTGACTCTTTATGAGTGTTTTGCTGTTAAATTAAAACTGTACGGAAAAAATTTTTAATCGTGTTGCTGAAGATGGGCGGAAGGCTGCCCGAAATGCATCTAATATAAAATTTAATTGCAAACTCAATTCGTGGTGTTTTTATTAGCATTTGTTTGTAAAATAATAATTATACGGAGTTTGCGTGTATCGTTTCTGTTAATCCATAAATTCTTTTTATCTTGAGCTTCAGACCCCGATCTCTATGTTGGGATCGTTTATACAGTCTTACATACTTTGCGTGAGGTCGCATTATG
Source organism: Chloromyia formosa (assembly GCA_964017055.1). Lineage (NCBI taxonomy): Eukaryota > Metazoa > Arthropoda > Insecta > Diptera > Stratiomyidae > Chloromyia > Chloromyia formosa. The sequence goes on from OZ024816.1 coordinate 63,065,538, forward strand.
CTGACTCCGCGATTTATGCATTAGCAGAAATCGGTTATCGGTTATTCTTGGTTCTGTAAACAATGTATCGAATAATGCTCATTAAGCACGTTTTGTTGATTTTAACTAAATTGGATTTTGGTTTTATAACTATTTCTTAATTTGAAATAATGTATGCATGAGTCATGCATTAAAATAGGTTGTGATGTCATTGGACTTGAGGTTGGGGTTTAATGGGTCTAATCTAACTCCTCCCTCCTTAAGTTTGTTGTTGTCCTCAACAACTTTTACATTAGTTAATTCAATATCCTTTTGCTTAATTTCATGTAAATTAATTTGTAAATTTCGGTTCTTACAATATATATAAAGTATAAATGATATGGTAAGTGTCAATATTATAATTAATAGTGTAGATCCAGTTGTAATTGTATTTTTTGTATTAAAATATTTAATTTCTTCAATTTTTTTTAAATTCCCGATATTTTCTAATTTTAAGTCTTCAAAATTTGGTTCATATGAATATCCAGTGATATTTTTTATAGGATTTAATGTTAATATTTGTTGAAATTCTATTATTTCGTTTTTCTGTAGGATCTCTACTTTACAGTTGCTAAATCTGGTTACATAGTTTCCATTTAATTGGTATAATTTTTCATTACAGTTATGTTTTATTTTTGTATTTATATTTATGATTAATAGTAAACCTTTTTCGATTTCAGTTATACTGGTCTTATTATTATGTCTTATTATACAATTCAAGTTTTTACAATTTAATTTGTTTCTTAATGATTTTACATATTTTTCATATTCGTAGTATTCTCCATTATACTTTACCACTTTATTAATATTTATAGTTAATGTAGGTTGGATAAAGATATATTGATGACAAATATGATTATATTTCCTTCTAATAAAACATTAATACTTATGTCTTTTATTTCGTCAAATGTTAAATTAAATTCGTTAATTTCGTCGTGTGTTAGAATTGATCTTGACATAATTCCAGTTCTAGCTGAATTTATATTGTCTATAATTTTTTCGAGTTCATCTTTTATTAGATTTAGATTTTGAATTAATTGTATCTTTATTGGAATTTTATTCTTTTGTCTAGTTGTATTGTTGATATTATTCATGAGTTGTGTATAAGTTTGATTAATGTTTGAAACTATTTTGTTTAAATTGTTTTGAAAAGCGTTATTAATTTTAATTTGTTTATTCATAGCTTCTATTACTGCATGGTTATTACTATCTATAATTTGTAAATGTTCCATAATTTCTTCATAATCATCATTGTCCATTAATCCGAAAAGATATTTACATAAATTTCCCACTGGGCTAATAAGTCCTCTTTTTGTTCTATTATTTGAGAATGGGTTAGTTTTGTTTAATATGGAATTATCGCTTTTGTTAAAATACAATAATTTTATTTCGCTTCGTATATCTTCTATTATTTCAATATTATGTGAATTAATTTCAACTTTGTTTATAATTTGGTCTAAAGCTTAATCGTATTGTTTAATATTTATTTTATAGTAAATTCGTTTATGATCTTTAATCAGTTTTTCTGGGTTTCTTTTAATTAATATAATTCCAGATTCAGATTCTACTTTTTCTATGGTTATATCTGCTCTAGTAGTAGATATTATTGTGGTTAGCATTAGTATTATTAAGAATACTTTGATCGCTTTGATCGTAAAGATCTGAAACTTTAAGAAAAATTATATATTATTCAATTGAGTAATTTTCCTTGAACTATTTCCAAAATTATTTTTTGTCTGAAAAATGGTATTTGTTTTTGTGAAAAGTTTAAACTTTTATCGTTGGTAATATATTCTGCCGATGTACATGCGAATACTCCACAATCATTGTTATTGTCTTGTTGGGGTGTTTCCTTTGGCTTTTCTAAGGTAAGGGTTTTAGAAGGTTTCCTGAGTTTGTCTATAGATTCTTCTTCTAAATAGTTTTGGATTAATTTTAAAACTTCATCGTTTTCGTTTCCTAATAAGTCATAACATTTTATATTTTTTTGTTTAAAATCGACTACTACTAAGGTCCAGTGATTTCCGTTTAAATGTATCGGTATCAATATCATGTCGTATGAAAATATATTAACTTTTCGTGTTCATCGTTTCACTGCGTTATATCCTGATTTATGTTGGGTAAAAGAAAGTATTCATATGATATACTTTCGGTGATTCTTTAGAATTCTTGCTGCGTTCCGTAATCAGTTATAAATAGAAGTTAATAATTTGGTCATTTAACCATTCGTTTTCTGCTAAGGTAATTATATCATTTCTTGTAATATTTAAGTTAAATTGAGATATTAAGGTTTCGTTTAAGAATACCCTTTCTGAAAAATTCGGCCGGCTTCTCCGCTATCCACGAAACGATCCAATTTTTGACTTCTTCATAATTGGAGAAGTGCTGGTCAGCCAGGCCATGTTGCATTGATCGGAAGCGATAGTAATCGGATGGCGCAAGGTCTGGACTATACGGCGGGTGGGGTGGGACATCCCATTTGAGCGTTTCACGGTAGGTTTTGACGACCTGTGCAACATGTGGCCGAGCATTGTCATGTTGTAAAATTACCTTGTCGTGCCTTTGTTCATATTCCGGCCGTTTTTCGCCCAGTGCTCGGCTCAAACGCATCAATTGTCGTCGTAGACTTCCCCTGTGATCGTTTCATTCGGTTGCAACAGCTCATAATAAATCACACCCAGCTGGTCCCACCAAATACACAGCATAACCTTCAGGCCATGAATATTCTGAACGGCCGTCGATGATGATGCATGGCCGGAGTATCCATATGTTGCCCGACGTTTTGGATTATCGTAATGGACCCACTTTTCATCGCCAGTGACAATTCGATGCAAAAAAATTTTACTTTTGTGCCGTTGAAGCAGTTGTTCACACGTGAAAAATCGGCGTTCGACGTCTCTTGGCTTCAATTCATACGGCACCCAATGGCCTACCTTCCGGATCATTCCCATTGCTTTTAGACGATCGGAAATAGTTTGTTGAGCGACGCCAAGTGATTTTGCAAGTTCTTTTTGCGTTTGGGATGGATCTTGGCTGTCCGGGCCGTTCATCGTCCTCCAAGTCAAAATTGCCACTTTTAAACCGTGCAAACCACTTCTGGCACGTACGCTCAGCTAGAGCATGCACACCATACACTTCCACCAAAATACGATGACTTTCGGCAGCCTTTTCCTTCATATTGAAGTAATGAAGAAGTACTCCCCGCAAAAACACTTTATTCGGCACAAAATTCGACATTTTCAGAGTAAAAAAAAGTATTGTTGCTTACGCTTCAGCTAAATGACACATACTGATTCTGAAACTATATGACAGTAGCTTTCCAACACATATTTGGAAAGGTGAATCACTGGAATAAAAATGAAGTTACGCCATCTGTTAGAAAACCACACGAATTAACCGGTACCCCATTAAAGATTTCTTCTTGATCTATGTCGGGTTGTTTTTCTCTCTTTTTATTATGATAATCAATCTATTTAGTCTTTTTGTTTATTAATAATTTATTTAATTTATTTTTATCTATATTTCCGTTCTGAATATGCAAGGGTTTAGCTTGTGTTATAGAATGTATCGTGTTGTTATAATGCTCTGTAGCTTTTATTTATCGTTCTGCTATATTTAATTCGGGTTCCGTTAAAATAATTATTCTGGTTTGTTCCAATAATGTGCAATGACATCTACTCATGTCTGAGTTTCCTGTGTGTGATTTGGGTGCAGTAAAATGAATTTATATTTCTTCCTCTCTCGTGTATTCTTTGACGTTTATCATGTTAAATTCATTGTCTGCGATTATCTTCTTAGGTTTTCCCATTATAGCGTTTCTTTCTCGAATAAGCTGTATGAATGTTATGGCATTTTTATCTACTGTTTCTTTTACATATAAGTATTTTGAAAACTTATCTATCGTCGTGAAAAATTGTCTTTTACTTGTACATATGATGAATATATCGATGTGGATTAATTCATTTATATCCTTCGGAGTTTCAGTTATTTTAAATTCAGGTTTTAGTGGTTTCCTATCGTATTTCGCTACGTTACATATTTCGCAATTGTTTATGAATCTTGTAATTAGTTTCATCATCCCGTTGTAATAATATTTATCTTTTATTTCATTATAATTCTCCATTATTCCTCTATGATTATCTTTTTCATGTATTTCTTTAATTTTTTCAAAACATTCTTCGTTTATTAAATCTTTTACGTGTTCAGAACATTTTATGAATCTTAGGGTTTTATTGTTTGAATATAGTTTTACTAGTATTAATTGTACTTTGTTCCATACGTGGTCATTTAATTCACAGTATATTCCTGTGTCCTTTCTCTGGTATATATCTCCTAAATATGTTAATTAGTGTATTTTCATTATTCGTATCAGTTTCGTTAATACATATCTTACGCCTCTTATTTATTGTTTTATATTCCTTCATCTTTTTCTTGGTTATAATTATTTGGGTTTTGTATATGTTTACTATGCCTTTTTTAAGAGGTATGAGATCATTCTGATCTTCTTTTCCAGAGTGAATTGTTGCCATTTCACTACAACCTACTTTCATTTTTCTTCCGTTAACATATTCATTTCGCATATGTCTTCTGTTATTCTGCTCAAAAAGTCTGCGACTTTATTATCTTTTCCTTTTATATATTCTATATTGAAATTGTATTCATTGAGTTTGATTTTCCATCTTTGTAATTTGTTGTTTGGTTCTCTTAGGTTATTAAGCCAAACTAAGGGTCTATGATCTGTTCTAATGTCAAATCGTACACCATAAAGGTAAGATCTGAAATATTGTGTTGCCCACACAATAGAAAGTAACTCCTTCTCAATTGTGGAATAATTTCTTTCGTGTTCATTTAAAGATCTACTCGCATAAGATATTGGGTGTCCACTTTGTGATAATACTGCTCCAATTGCTTTATTTGAAGCATCTGTTGTTAAAACGAATTTTTGTTTAAAATCTGGATATCTGAGTACTGGATAATTTGTTATTAGTTCTTTCAATTTTTCAAATGCTGCAATATATGATGGGTCTTCAGGGTTTATTTTATTACATTTCTTTAATGCGTCTGTAAGTGGTGATACGACTTTGGCATAATTTTTAAGAAATTTTCTGTAATATTCAGTAATTCCTAAAAATGATTTTATTTCTGTTCTGGTTCTGGGTACTTTTAGGTTTCTAATTGCATTGATTTTGTCAAAGTTAGGTTTTATTCCTTCCGTAGTTAATGTATGTCCTAAATATTCTGTCGATTTTGCAAAGAACTTGCATTTAGCAATTTGTAACTTCAATTTGTGTTTGCGTAGGGTTTCTAGTATTTTTCTTATATTGTCGTCCATTACCTGGAGCGATGTTGCAAAGATTAATATATCATCTAGATATACTACACATATTTTATTTATGTGTTCGCGGAGTACTTCATTTATCATGCGTTGAAATGTAGCAGGTGCGTTTTTTAAACCAAAGGGCATTCTAATGAATTCATAATGTCCTTGAGGGGTAGAGAAGGCGGTTTTACATCGGTCATGTTCACTGACTTCAATTTGATGGAATCCCTGTGCTAAATTCAATGTTGTAAAATATTGGGCTTTCCCAAGTTTGTCGAATATGGATTCTACATTGGGAATCGGGAACTTATCGTCTACTGTATCCTCGTTTAATTTTCGGTAGTCAATTACCATTCTCCATTTCTGTTTTCCAGAGCTGTCTAATTTCTTCGGTACCATTAGTATAGGTGCATTATATGGTGAATTTGAAGGTTTAATTATTCCTTGTTTTAGCATTTCATCGATTTGGGTTTCTACTTCCCTTTCGTGGAATGGTTGGAATCTATATGTTTTAGCGTACAGAGGTTTATTACTTTTTGTAATTATCTCGTGCTTCGTTTGGGTTGTACAGGATAAATTTTCTCCTTCCTTGTAAATTAAATCGTTGTAATCTTTTATAATTTTCTTTAAGGCTGCCGTTTCTTCGGAATTCATTCCTGTAAACGGTTTATCTCGCGATTGCTCAGTTTCAATCTCATATTGAAAATTTAATTCTACGGCGTAGCTAAAGTTTAATTTTTGATTATTGATTAGCATGTTTCCTTCTCCTAAATTTAGTGTAATATTTAAGGTGTATAATAGATTTTGTCCTATTACTGCCTTAAAAGGTTTATTTTGGAAGTCCATAATATTCCATAATATTTTGTTTTAATTTCTGTCGTACATGATAAGTACCTCCTAGTCCGTTGACTGGTATGGGTTCTTGTAAGTTGATTTTTTCGTTATTAAGGAGGCAATTTTTGTCTAAACTTGAAATGGATGATCCCGTATCAATGAGTGTAGGGATAATCTCATTATTATACCCAAGACTTTTAGTATAGGGTATATTGTTTTTGTCACGACGGAAATATGTAACACCTTAAAGGAGGCTCCGGAGGTATAGCAATGTATATATATAAATGATCAGGGTCACCTCCTGATTCGATTTAGCCATGTCTGTCTGTCTGTCTGTCCGTCTGTCCGTCTGTCTGTCCGTTCGCACGATAACTTTCGATAGAATGAAGCTAGAGCCTTGAAATTTTGGTCAGATGTTGAAGTATGATCTAGTTGGTTGGTATTGAAAATGGGCATGATCAGGCCAAGAGAACGCCTACCTCCCCTACATATGTAAAATAATTCAATGTATTTATAACTCCCGATTAAATAAACATGAAACGCTCTAGCTTTGGTAGATTGCTCGTGGGGGTAATCTTATACTCCCCTGGAAAAATAAAATCGATCAGTTGAAAACTAACGGTAATTTTCTTACAAAGAACCCCGTACTACCCTACTTTTCAGGTGCTTTGTCCATAACTCTTGAATAAATTGACGTAGACATCTGATTTTTGGTATGTAACCCTGAAGTGAGAAGCTGCTTGGGTTTTAGTAAGTTGGACATAATCAGATCAAAGGAACGTTTACCTCCCCTACAAAATTTAAAAAATTAAATATTAATTTAATTACGATAACTTTCGATAGAATAGCACTAGCGAGTTGAAAATTTGGCAAAACGTTAGTAGTAACATCTTGTTAGTTGGCATTGAAAATGGGCAAGATCCGACCTAAGGAACTTCTACCTCCCCTACAAATGAAACTTCAAATAAGCGATAACTTTTGATAGAGAGAAGCCAGCGACTTGAAATTTTGATCGAATGTTTGAAGTGAGATTGAGTTAGTTAGCATTAAGGATGGTTTAGATAAGACCTAAGGAACCCCTACCTCCCCTAGAAATGAAATTTTAAATAAGCTATATTTTACGACTAAATAAAGCTAGCGACTTCAAATTTTGGTCAAATATTTGTAGTAGGATCCACTTGGCTAATACTGAAAATACGTAAAATCCGACCAATGAAACCCCTGCTTCTCCTTCAAACGAAACTTCAAATAAGCGATAACTTTCGATAGAGTGAAGCTAGACAACTGACATCTTTTTTTAATGTTTGTATTGTGATCTAATTGGTTGGTGGCTATGATGGGCAAGATCCGATCCAAGGAACTTCTACCACCCCTACAAGTGACACTTCAAATAAGCAATAACTTTCGATAGAATGAAGCTAGCAACTTGAAAAATTCGACAAATATTTGAAGAATTGGTTAGTTAATTGATTTTTAGAATGGCCAAGATCCTCATGAATGTGTGCCAATAAACTGGCCATATAGGAAACTCACTTTTAATGCATATGGTCGTTGCCAATTGGTACTTTTGGTATCACCACTAGGTCTGTACAAGTCTAGGGTATATACGCTTCGGACTCCGGGCCGAAGCGAAGTTTCGGCCTGGTCTATGTTTAAATTTATTATAGGTAGAGAGTTTCCGAGGTACATTGTTGAAAATTTGTGTCCATTGGTTCGGATTTACGATTATTATCTGTTTCTCTATTGTTTGGATTTTGATTAATTCTAGCTGAATTATCTATTTGCATTGGTTCAGGCTTGTTAGTATTATATTGTTGTAATTTTGATGGTTGTAATTATTATTGCGATTATAATTGGGATTGTTTGGTTTAAAATTCCGTTGGTTATAGTTATTACTACTACTATTATTATTATTATTTTTGTTATTAAATTGTCGGTTCCCTTGATAGTTATAATTTTGATTATTAGGATTTTTGTCATTATTGTTATTTTGGGTATTTTGATTATTAGGATTTTTGTCATTGTTGTTATTTTGGGTGTTTTGATTATTAGGATTTTGGTAATTTTGATTATGAGAATTTCTATTTTGATTATAATTTTCATTTCTATTCCTGTTATTGTTTCTTTGCTGAAAATTATTATTTTTCACGCTACTTTCAGTGTTTTGCTGAATTTCTTTAAGTGTGTTATATGCTTTATTTAAAGTTTCACAATTCTTAAATTCTAGTAAATAGACTTTAAATTCAGGTAGTAGAGATTTAAATTTATTTAAAATAAGGCTTTCATTTCTAACAGAGTTAAATTCATGAAATTGATCTCTGCGTGGATCTTGTAGATATTTCATATTTATTTGGTTCAGTAACTCATTAAGTTCATTATAACTGTCATCTATATTCCTTTTACTTACTCTGTGTATTTTATTAATTAAAGTGCTGTATGACTCGTTTACGCCAAATGTTGATGTTAGGATGGTCTTCACAATCTGCCAATCTTTTACACTGCATTTCTCGCTTCGCCTTGGATTTTATTTAGGATCAGTCGAAAAATATATGATTGGTGGTTTCCAGGTTGAGTGAAGTTGAGTATAGTGTCGGCTTCGTCTATCCATGTGGTTAATGCATACTGTTTATTGTCTCCAGTGTATACGGATAGTCTTCTAGCTTCCTTCAAGATTTCTTCAAATGTAAATTCCAACGGTGATGGTGGATGAACTTCTCCTTGTTCAGTCATTTTCACTTTGTTTTTATATTTTAGTTTTAATTATTTTTTTTTTTTTTTTTGAATTAATTCGTTTGGTTTTATTTTTATTATCAAGGCTTTGTTTTCCCTTTTCGATCTTACTAAGTTTTCCTTAGCTGATCTTTCGGTTAATAGCAAAACTTGTATTTTTAATTCAACTCGATTTTCTCTTATTGAATGATATGTAATTTAGTGTTTCACTTATTTACTTTCACTGCCGTTCAATATGTACTTGAACTAACTGGTTGTATAAAATACATAGCGGAGTACGTGAGTTTATGTTGGTTTTTTAGTCACAGGTGGTTTCTCCTATGACGGACGACTGCGCCAGTTAAGAATGTCGTTGTGGTTGATATCAAAAAAAGAGATGGTTTTAAGTTTCTTTAAAACACACTTTTGTTAATTTCTCAATTACTTTTTTTTATTAAAAAACTCACTTAGACAATTCCTTTTATCTTGAGCTTCAGCTCTTACAATTGATCAAAATACAATATCTCGGATTCATAGACTGACCCCGATCTCTATGTTGGGATCGTTTATACAGTCTTACATACTTTGCGTGAGGTCGCATTATGCTGGCTCTGCGATTTATGCATTAGCAGAAATCGGTTATCGGTTATTCTTGGTTCTGTAAACAATGTATCTCCCAAAAACAACTCTGTTGTAAAAAATTCCCCGCCAAGAAAAACCTGTCAACCGCAAAAAGGATTGCTATGAATACAATACCGCCAAAGTACTCGTAGCTTCGCGCCCCACTCTAGGGTTGGCATATTGAACGCTGATTGAATTAGTAAATTTCTTTCAAAGCTGATTGGCGGGGAGCTTCCATTAAACAAAATAAGTTGAACAATCTGAAGAAAAACGGGGTAGAAAATGGTCTATTAATCACTTCTGGCCTGAAGTGCATTTTTAGTCGTTTGTAAGGCGGAAGCTTTATAACGAGATCCGGGCGAGAAGCCAATAATACTTGGCATAAGAGCCTACAGCATGATCCGCACGCAACTACATAACCATCATTTTATCAGAGCGACATCGTTGTCATTATCACTGTCATTTTGTCTATGGCTATGAAGCTCCCCGCCAATCAGCTTTGAAAGAAATTTACTAATTCAATCAGCGTTCAATATGCCAACCCTAGAATGGGGCGCGAAGCTACGAGTACTTTGGCGGTATTGTATTCATATCAATCCTTTTTGCGGTTGAAAGGTTTTTTTTGGCGGGGAATTTTTTACAACAGAGTTGTTTTTGGGAGATATCATATCTTTTCGCATAGTAGTAGTAGTAATACAGATGGCGCAACGGTAAGCACGTTCGCCTTCTATACATTGGGCTCCGGTTTGATTCCTACTGAATGCGGTAGTCTTTGATAAAAAGGGGATTTACGTGCCTGACTATGGGTCCACTCAGGTTACCCATTTGGGGTAAATAGTTTTCTTGCCAAGAATATCATTTTTCTAGTTCAAAGGACTCAAAGTGCCTTTAACAGTAGTTTAGTGCATTCGCCTCATCACCCCCAGTCGTATAATACTCATCATGCCTAGAAATCGCTTCCTTGCCAAGAACATCCTTTCTCCTGCCGAAAGGACTCAAAATACCTTTAACAGCCTACTGCATTCGCCTCATCACCTCCAGTCATGAGATACCCATCTTGCCTAAACATCGCATTGGAAAAAATCATCTTGCATCATAATTCATATCTCATATGCCATAAATGAAACTACCTAAATCATATACCCCACACACAGAGCCATATAGAAGGAGATGAAACCCCCATTTACTGTGCACAAAATTTTGGACGTAATTCTACCACATACAAACTAGTAAAAAGTAAACAGAGAGACACACGCCCTAAACTGCGCAACACCCGCGCAGTCTATACAGAAGCACATAAAGCAAATGAGATGTCATCCCCTCTCCTACTTCTCTTATTGGAACAACAACATTCCAGTCTGTCTCTCTGCCGCGGAACACCCGCCCGATCATATAGAAGCAAAAGAGATGTCAAATTTCCATCCCCCTTCCTACTTCCTCACTTGTGCCGAATTGCTTCGTTTCTCTCTTTATACCCTAGACTTTTAGTATAGGATATATTGTTTTTGTCACGACGGAAATATGTAACACCTTAAAGGAGGTTCCGGAGGTATGGCAATGTATCGATATAAATGATCAGGGTCACCTCCTGATTCGATTTAGCCATGTCTGTCTGTCCGTCTGTCTGTCCGTTCGCACGATAACTTCCGATAGAATGAAGCTAGAGCCTTGAAATTTTGGTCAAACAAGTATGATCTAGTTGGTTGGTATTGAAAATGGGCGTGATCAAGCCAAGAGAACGCCTACCTCCCCTACATATGTAAAATAATTAAATGTATCTATAACTCCCGATTAAATAAACATGAAAAGCTCTAGCTTTGGTAGATTGCTTGTGAGGATGATCTTCTACTCTCCTGGAAAAATAAAATCTATCAGTTGAAAACTAACGGCAATTCTCTTACAAAGAGCCCCGTACTACCCTACTTTTCGGGTTTTTTGTCTATAACTCTTGAACCAATTGACGTAGACACTTGATTTTTGGCATATAACCCTGGGGTGAGAAGCTGCTTGAGTTCTAGTAAGTTGGGCATAATCAGATCAAAGGAACGCCTACCTCCCCTACTAATTTCAAAAAATTAAATATTCATTTAATTACGATAACTTTCGATAGAATGACACTAGCGAGTTGAAAATTTGTTAGAATGTTTTTAGTAAGATCTACTAGGTTGGTATTGAAAATGGACAAAATCCAACTCAAGCAACCCCTACCTCCCCTACAAATGCAACTTCAAATAAGCGATAACTTTTGACAGAATCAAGCCAGCGACTTGAAGGTTTGGTCAAATGTTTGAAGTGAGATTGGGTTAATTGGTATTCAAGATGGGTTTAATCCGACCTAAGGAGCCCCTACCTTCCCTAGAAATGAAACTTAAAGTAAGCGATAACTTCAGACAAAATAATGCTAGCGACTTAAAATTTTGGTCAAATGTTTGCAATAGGATCCTGTTGGCTAATATTGAAAATACGTAAAATCTAACGAAACCCCCACTTCCCCTACAAATGAAACTTCCAATAAGCGATAACTTTCGATAGAGTGAGGCTAGAGACTTGAAATCTTGTTTAAATGTTTGTAGCATGATCTTATTTGTTGGTGGCAATGATGAGCAAGATCCGACCCAAGGAACCCCTACCTCCCCTACAAGTGAAACTTTAAATAAGCAATAACTTCCGATAGAATGAAGCTAGCGACTTGAAAAATTCGACAAATATTTGTAGAATGGGTTAGTTCATTGATTTTGATAATGGTCAAGATCCTCCTGAATGATTGCCAACCTTTACTATAAACTGGTCATATAGGAAACTCACTTTTAATGCATATGGTCGTTACCAATTGGTATCACCACTAGGTCTGTACAAGTCTAGGTTATATACGTTTCGAGCTCGAGCGAAGCTTCGGCCTGGTTTTCATTTCCTCTGAATCTCTCTTCAAAGACCACACAGCAGGTTTTTTTTCTTTCCGGTCATCCTAAGATGCAGCCATAAACATTCAGTTTCAATTTTTTCATCACACACTTTTCATTCATGCACTAGCAACAAGCCACGCCCACAGCCATTACCTCGTATGGTTCTCCTCACCCGACGAGCGCACGGACTTTTGCATCCGTCGTCGTCACTACTCACATAATCAAGTGTTTGCGTCTCTCCCCGTCGGCATGCGATCTCTGCGAGTGATTTCCTCTGTCGCATTCAAATTATCATAAAGACTTAAGCCAGAAACTCTAGTATAAAATATCACATTTTTGGATGTATCTTTTTATCTACTGCACTGATCAGAGCAAATGATAGCCTATGCACCCCCTTGGGACACAGGCAATCCGTGAGAAAAGAAAGCAGACCTGGATCCGCTCCCTACGAGGCTGTAGCCCTGTCAAAGAACAACGAGAACAACAAGAACAAGAAAAATTTGAAAAATAGCCATTTTCAAATTATCATATCTCGGGTGTTTTCCCTTGTATCGGAATCAAATTTGCAGCACTTTGTAAGACGACCGGAGACAATGACCATACCAAATTTGAGCCCGAACAACCATCCGGGGCCGGAGCTACAGAGGTCCGAAAACCCGTACTTGTTGTGTCGCGTAAACATAGTCTTGGTCACTTTCCAATTTTTTTTTTTTTTCGATTTTTTCGTTGTTCTTTGGCGGGGCGGGACGCTCCCGCGTCCCTAGATCGAATAATGCTCATTAAGCACGTTTTGTTGATTTTAACTAAATTGGATTTTGGTTTTATAACTATTTCTTAATTTGAAATAATGTATGCATGAGTCATGCATTAAAATAGGTTGTGATGTCATTGGACTTGAGGTTGGGGTTTAATGGGTAGCCGGATCATCTAGCGACCCGGGTCGGGTCGTTTGTGTGGATAGACAAAATATATGTCTATCTCAACACGAATTCTAAAAACCCGGCTGTGCCGGGTCAATGTCTTATTGAATCAAGGGCTATAGGTATACGTCTCTACCTAAACACTCCCTAGAATAAGAAGAACAAATCGTAAAATCGACCGCAACCTCTAGAATAAGAGTCACTCAAACTGAAAACTGGTTAGGACCAAGTATTTAGCTCAAAATATAGCTGGTATTTGGTTTAGATCGATAGTTTAATTTCGATTTTAAAGCCCATTCATCACGGCACGGTACACCTTCTTTCACATGGCGACAACATTTCACATGGCGACATTCGATTTTCGCATATAAATGGTTTTATCAAATAGTTAAATGATAGCGCGTATGCCTAAAATGCTTTCGAGCTTATAAGAATATCACACAACAGACTCGTTCACATCTTGTGTGCCTGTAATATATAGTACTATTTTAAGTCCCATTCACCACGGCACGGTATACCTTTTGGAATCGACGGCAGTCGAAATTCGACTGCAGTCTCTAGAAATAAAGCCCCGAACTGAAAATTATAGAAAAATGAAATTTAATTAGCTGTAGGTAAGAGGATCGCAACTAAAAGGTTCGAAATCCCGTTAAACTACATATATTTAAGGCACATTTATATGTACCATCTAAATGATTGATTGTGTCGTGGTTTCTAATTACCCCCATGTAATTTCGTCTAACACGCCGCTCAATCCTACCAGTAATTACAGAATGCCGTTGGGAGGGCATTTTGCAAACTACTACTACTTCCTTGCTATTTACCTATTTACTTAAAAACACTTATTCGCCCGAAAGTACTGAACAAAAAATAATTATTTACCACGAAAGTAACTAAAGTATGTATTGAACTTCACGTATCTTGGTCACCACGATACTTATATATGTATGTATTACTTGAGAACACCCACAATAGATCTGCGTATCACACTTATCACACTTATTGGCCCGATTGAACACCCACAATAGATCTGCGTATCACGAATTTTTGGATTCAAACTATTTCTCTTTACGTCGCTAATTCATAATTTTTTTTTTATCTCCTCATAACATTTCTTTTCCACTTGTTAAGTGGACTATGCATACTTTCATTTTTTCAATTCGACACTCATAAGCATGCAGCATAAAAATTAAGTACACTCGGATACTTGATTCATATTTTCAATTCGACGGTTTATTTATTTCGTGAGTATCTTTTCTAGACGGCTCCACTCACAATCCAATGAACGCTGTTCCACCCACAATCTTATGAAAGATCCTTAGCGGATACATCTACCCAAGCTTGGTCATTATATATTGTTACATGAATCGAATCCCCGCAAAGCCACGACATTATATACATGAACCGCATCCCCGCAAAGCCACGAACCGCTAATCCAACGCTGTAGCGAATACATCTGCCCAAGCTTGGTCACGAACTGCTGACCCAACGCTGTAGTGAATACATCTGCCCAAGCTTGGTCACGAACTGCTGACCCAACGCTGTAGCGAATACAAGCTTGGTACAGCTTGGATTCTAAGCTCGCAATGTTTTACCGAATCCCCGCAAAGCCACGAACCGCTTCTGGCTAAGCTTGGATTCTAAGCTCGCAATGTTTTTCGCGGATTATAGCTTAAGTATTTCGCCAATCTTAATAAAATATAAAATTTGCACACCTTCGAAAGAATACCTTTCTAATGGTGTATAAATCATTAAAATCGGTTTAGTAGTTTGGGAGGAGTTCCCGTCACAAAATTCCCATACAAAAATTGTAAGCCTGTTAATATATAGATAATCTAACTCGCACGAACGCTGTGCGCGCACAGAATTCGTGTGCTTTGGATTCTGGTGAGTTTCAAAGTAGATTCATTTGCCCAATCCATGATTATACACGAGCTATGCAAATATGATGAAATATTGACGGAATCTCATCCAGATCCGTTAGCGATGGATCGTGTTCGTGCGGATAAAATTGTGCGCGCACGTATGCTCCTATCCTACACAATATGAGCATTCGTGCGCGCACGAATGCTTACGAAGCTTTATGTTACGACTGGTTTTTGTTCAGACATCATTTCGTTTATTCTTTTTCGGCCTTTCTTTTAGTATTCAGGAACACAAAAACAAGAATATTGAACTCTTCCAGTTTCATCTATAGTAATTTTTAAAAAAGTACTCATTCGATTCGAGTAGGTTTAGGTATCGATGCTTTTCATTCAATACCAAGTAGGTTTCGATACCTTTTGCCCAAAGTACTTGCAAGTACTTGGTATCGATACCCTGGGGGTATCGAATCAGCACTACGCGCAGCTGCTGGGCTTCCAAAATTGGAGGACGCGGTCACGTGACCGAGATAATTGGAGGACAATGATCCAGGCGGCCAAGGCCTGACATCGGGCTGTCGCACCACGATGATGATGATGATGAGCTATACGAGTATGTCAATCTGATGGGAGAAAAAATTTACAACGAGCCGAAAAAATTCTTTGACTTTGTTAATATGAAACGTAAGACTACAGGTTTTCCTGCTTTTATGTCCAGAGGAACCGCTATCTCTTCTTGTCCACAGGAAATTTGTAACTTATTTGCTGACCATTTCCAGGATAGCTTCTGCACACACCCCGAGCTCATCCACTCCTCCCGATATCACCTCGACGTCCCTTATTGACGGAATGGTTCTCACACAGGATGAAATCGTTAGAGCTATTCAAGAGCTAAGCGTCAACAAAGGGCCCGGTCCGGACTTAATCGCTCCTTATTTTGTGAAGCAGTGTGTGGACCAATTGTTAACTCCTCTGATGATTTTCAATAAATCGCTCCAATGGGGTGTCTTTCCGTCTTCATGGAAATACTCTCATCTCACACCTATCCACAAGAGCGGTGATAAGCGATCAGTCGACAACTATCGAGGCATTGCTATTCTGTCAGTAATCCCCAAACTATTTAAGAACTTGGTTTATGATAAACTCACTCCTATTATCGACCCACTTCTCAATGAACAACAACTTGGATTTCGACAAGGCAGATCGACTACCACCAACCTCATAATTCTACTTTCTGACGTCCTTTGTGAAACGGAAAAGGGAGATCAAGTTGATGCGGTCTATACAGACTTTAGCAAGGCTTTTGACAGGGTCGATCATCAAATTTTAATAGATAAATTATGCAACTTTGGTGTAACTGGATCACTTCTCAATTGGCTCCGGTCCTACCTTCTTCATCATCATCATCGTGGCGCGACAGCCCGACGTCGGGCCTTGGCCGCCTGGATCATTGTCCTCCCAATTATCTCGGTCACGTGACCGCGTCCTCCAATTTTGCGAGCCCACCAGCTGCGCGGTGTCCACACCTACTGAGCTCTCCCAACGAGATCTCGGTCGTCCTCGCAGTCTCGCTCCGTCGACTCGTTCTGCATTCATTACTCTCTTAGGCATGCGATCATCGTCCATTCTTTGTACATGCCCTGCCCATTGAAGTCGTTGTAGTTTGACGATTTTCGAGACTTGCAGCTCATCGTACATTTCATACAACTCATGGTTGTACCGGATGCGCCATCCATCTCGATCGCAAACAGCCCCGAAAATTCGCCGTAGAACATTACGTTCAAAAGTGTCTAGCATGCTTTCGGAGGCTTGAGTTAGGGTCCATGCTTCGCAGCCATAGCATAGCACTGGTCGTATAATGGTTTTTTTACACGCGGAGCTTCGTGTTTCTGTGCACATGCTTCGATTTCATTATGGGGAGAACCAAGAAAAAAGTCTTATTAGCTAACTGTATCCGTCGCTTGATTTCGTCAGTTTCGTTGGCGTCCCTTGACAGGTTGCAACCCAGGTAGACGAAGTTGTTCACGAACTCGATGTTGAGGTCCCCCACGTTGATGCTCGGTTGTGCAGGTGTCCTTGTCACCGATTGCATCATTATTTTAGTTTCAAACCAGTACGTCTTTCAAATAGATCAGTAAGTCTATTCTGGATCCTGACTTGTGAGACGGAGTTGGTCATCGTCATCTTTGTCAGTCGCACCAATTTTGCTGGTATACCAAATTGCAGCATGATGTTGTACAGTACTCCACGATCGATACTGTCGTATGCCTGCTTGAAGTCGACAAAGATTTGGTATACGTTTACGTTGTATTCCCAGCACCTCTGAAGTATGTATCAGTTCGACTGAGAAGAGCTGATCGGTTGTGGAGCGACCAGGTCTGAAACCGCTTTGATATTCACCAATGACTCGTTCTGCGTACGGTTTTATTCTATTTTCCAGAATTTTCGTCAAAATTTTACCTTCTTGATCGAACTCAATTCGTCAAATACCAAGGTCGGATATCCAAAAGTGGATCCGGGACTTCTGGGGTGCTGCAGGGTAGCCATTTATGTCCTCTTCTCTTTAACATCTTCATTTCCGATCTATCACAGTTATTATCGGATATCCCTCATCTTTTCGACGTTGATGACTTAAAACTGCACTGCACCATCCAAACGCACTCTGATGCAGCATTACTTCAATCCAAGCTCCTATCCCTTGAGCAGTGGTGCAATCAAAATAATCTATATCTTAACGTTAATAAATGCCAGGTGATAAGCTTTTCCCGTAAGAATAGAATTATAACTGATTCCTACCACCTTAACAATGTCGGGCTGATTAGAGTTGACCATATCAAAGACCTCGGCGTTGTCTTGGACAACAAAATGCGTTTTAACCTGCATTATGACAGGGCTATCCATGGCTAATAAAAAACTCGGCTTCATTAAGAGACGCGCTAGGGAGTTTAAAAATATTTTGGTCACTAAATCCTTGTATACCACACTTGTGCGGCCTCTGCTTGAATATGCTTCCGTAGTCTGGAACCAATCGTACGAGCTACATTGCGACAGATTCGAGTCTATTCAAAAACAATTTACTCTTTTCGCTTTGAGAGACCTTTATGATTATCATAACCTTCCATTTTACAAATACAGGCTGGGTCTTTTAAATTTAATGATGAAAATAAATAAGTAAGCGGTATTTTACTAGCGTAGAAAACCTATGTATATTAATAGAATTTTGAAATCTCATCAGAAAAGGTTAATAATAGTACATTCCTGTAGTTGCAGTTAGCCACCCCTGCAGCCTTTAAGCGCACCCGAGGTCAAAAATATTGATGGCCAATGATAACCAACATCATAGACAATAATATCTCTAAGTTTCATTACAATCACATAATATTTAATAATAGTACATTCATTCAAACTTTGACATTTTGATGCCATCCATACAAAAAATGCACATAACCGGCCTCTGCTACGTACTATGAGTACTGCATACTTGAATATTATTTGTTGTTTTTCATAAAGTGAATTGGAATTAACCATTTCTGAAAGGGTAAAGATTGGTTGGATAAGGGTGGGAGGGGAGAAAAGTGGAGGGGGGAGGTAGGAGGTAGGAAATGAAGCTCAATATTTTTTTTTCATCAGGTATAGGCAAGTGGGGTATCATGAGAAAGATACTACCGAGTACATTCCATTTTTTGCGTCTTCATCAAATTTAAAGAAAGGGGAAAAGAGGTAGAGGGGAAAATATGAGATCATAATTTGTCCCACCCTCCTTACCATTTCGAGACCGTTACACTTAGAAATTTTAAAACATACAGGAAGGTGGCTTTCAACACAACTAGCACAGAAAACAAAAAAATTATGAAATTTTGATATCTTCTCAAAATAGTTTAATAATAGTATATTTCTATAGTTACAATTAGCACACCCCAGCATTCCTCAAACTCATCCAAGGTTGAAAATATTGATGGCCAACGATAATCAACACCATGTGCAATAATGTCTCCAAGTTTCGTAATAATCACGTAATATTTAATAGTAGTACATTCATTTAGATTTGGCCATTTTGATATCATAAATACAAAAAATGCACAGGTCTCTTGTACTACATACTAGTACTACGAGTACAACATACTTGCATATTGTTTTCCGTAGAGCGAATTGGAGTTAACCATTTTCAAAAGGGTAAAGATTTCTGGGAGAAAATTCCAGAAATGGAATGTACTCGACGGTACCTTTCTTACGATACCCCACTTGCCTATACCAAACGGAAAAAAAATTTCGACCTTCATTTCCCCTCTATGGAGATCCCCTTTAAAGTTGACCTTTGACGACGCATCACTTTCTCCAGAGAATTATAGTACTTCTACATATTTTCACCAAATTCCATGCATGTAGCTTCAGCGGTTCGTGAGATAGACACACGGACGCATGACCGATTTCATAAGGGTTTTGTTTTACTACAAAACCCTAAAAAGGAATGAAACCGGAATATAGAGGACTACGCACGCAATTCGAGGGTTTTGTAGCAAGCGCTTATTTTGGTATGTAAATATCGGCTCCTGGCTCATGTTGATACCACTCAGATGGATAAAAACACCATAATTAAAATGTCTTACTCATAATATACTCGTAGTATCTTACATGCCAATTCCCTTGTTCCGCTTTCTTCAAGTTAAAGAACATATCAAAAATCGAATGTACTCAAGATTACCTTTCTCACGACACCCCACACCCTTGCCAATACCAGTTGATAAAAAATTTGGGGTTAATTTCGCCTCTTTTCTCCTTTCTTCAAATTTGATGCCAAAAACAAAAAATGTACTCAGTGGTACCTTTCTTATGATACCCCACTTGCCAACCCCAGATGAAAGAAAAAAAATTTGACCTTCATTTCCCCTCTATGGGGACCTCCTCTTAAAGTTAGCTTATTACGACGTATCGCTGCCTCCGGCGAATTATAATAATTCTACATATTCCTACAAAATCTAATGTATAGTATGTAGCTTCAGCCGAGTAAGATATTCTATGGACAGACGGACAGACATTTGTTTTTACTACAACACCCTAAAAATGAAAAAAGTGTGTGCGCCTCCCCTACAAGTTCTTTACGAGTTCCTTGCATCACAACCCCCTTCCTGAGTGCCAGAACATTGTAATGGACAGTTTGGAACACAAACAGGGGAGGTAAAAATTTGGAATAAGAAAATTAGATGATAAAAGGATGGAATGGTTGGCGGACGGCTTAGTTGCCCTCGTGCTCACATTGGTGTCCAGGCGTAATGGGACCCTCGGCTCCTGGTTTCGTACCACCGACAGATCACTACTCATCAGGTGCTGCCATAGATCTGCCGATGGAAGCAGCACAACCAGACCAGAATATGGTTCATTACAGGGCAGCTTCTACTTCGAGGCCTGCCAAGAAGTAGAAGCTGAGGACAGAGTGCGCTGCAAAAACGAAAAAAAAAAGAACTGGGCTCCTGAGCTACTACTACTTTGCCTTAACCCCTAGCGGGGCATAGCGCGACAACTACTCCTGCGCGCCATCGTACTCTGTTCTGGGCAATGGGGCGCAACTCCCCAAAAGACTTACCCAGTACCTGACACTCCTTTGCCACAGATCGACGCCATGTGATTCGAGGACCCCCTCTTGGTCGGCCTTGGTTGGAAATGGGGTTCCATTTCATGGCATGCAAAGCAATGCAGTTATCACTCTTCCGCAATGTGTGACCTATCCACTGCCATTTTCGCCTGCGTATCAATTCGTCGATTGGCATCTGACCCGTACGCCGACTTAGCTCTTCATTTGATATTGTTTCGGGCCAGAAAATTCTTAAAATTCGACGAAGACATGAGTTGACGAAAACTTGCAGCTTTCTGGTAACTCCTACGGAAACTTTCCATGTACTGCTCCCATACAAAAGTACTGATAGTACCAGGGAGCGAAACAGGCCCAGCTTGGTCTTGATGCTGAGATAACTGCCCTGCCAGATTTTGGACAGCATGCCGTATGCACGTTTAGCCTGGTTGATACGACGAGCGATGTCCTGCTCCGTACCACCATTTTCGGCAACAATGCTACCCAGGTAGACGAAGTTGTCCACCTTCTCCACAGGCTGCCCATTAATATTGATGGCAATAGGTGTCGGATTTCTTTTTCGCAACGGCGGGCTAAGAACCTTGGTCTTGTTGGTATTAATCTTTAGCCCAACCTTGCTTGCCTCCCTCTCGAGATCTAACGCCATTGCGGACAGATCCATGATTTTGTGGGAGAGTAGGCATATGTCGTCAGCGTAGTCAAGATGTTGTAGATAAGATGTCAAAGTCCATTGAATTCCTCTGTCGAGTCCGAATAGGGCTGCATGCAACACATCGCCGATCACAATGAGGAATAGGATCGGTGAGAGGATGCACCCCTGCCGAACTCCACTGCGAATCTCAAAGTCCCCCGACACCTTACCTTTATGCAGAACGCGACATTTCGCACCGTCATAGGTTGCCTTAATAATAGCCACAAGCTTCTCAGGGATGCCTCTCCTGCGCAAGGCCGCCCATATAGAATCCCGGTTCACACTATCGAAAGCCTTTTCGAAATCGATGAAAAGCAAGTGAAGCGGAGAATCGTATTCAGCGCATTGCTCGATGATGATTCGCAAGGTGTTAATGTGATCGACACAGGAGAATCCGGATCGAAAGCCAGCCTGCTCTTCATCAATTGTGCTTTCTAACTGGGCCTTTAGTCTTTTCAGGACGATTTTAGCTATTATCTTGGCAACGGCAGGAAGCACACAAATGCCTCTCCAATTATTACAGTCTGTGAGGCTACCCTTCTTTGGAAGTTTGATGATCAAACCTTCCTTCCACTCAGTGGGAAAGGTCTCTGTATTCCACGCTTTATCAACAAGTGGGTGCAGCAAATCGGCAGTTACGCTTGGGGCTGCTTGATAAAGTTCGGCAGGGATGCCGTCAAGTCCGGCGGCCTTTCCTCGTTTTAGTGCAATAATTGCAGTGACTATTTCCTCTTTAGTCGGGGCAGTGGACCGTATACGCACATTTTGATGGTTAGCTAAATTATCTATATAAGGGGGAACTTCACCAGAGGTTACACGGTTCAAGACCGCGGCGAAGTGTTCTTTCCACCGCCTCATTTGATCTTCTTCCAAGATAAGTAGCTTTCCATCACTATCTTTCACCGGATGTTGGCAGGAGTTACGACCACCTGTAAACTCCTTGATGACACCGTATACGGCGTTTAAGTTGTTACTTCTAGCGGCTTCTTCTGCTGACGCTAAAAGAGAATTGGCATAAACTCTTTTATCGCGTCGCACACTACGCTGAACTTCTCGAGCTTTCTGACGGTAAAGGAGTTCGATGCTGCTTCGATTGTCGTCTGATGCTGCAGCCAAACGAATTTCCAGCTCCTTTCTTTCAACAATCCGCTGCCATGAAGCGTCGGACATCCAGGGCTTATTCCGGCAATCCGGGTTTGGGCCAAGGATGGTATTTGCGCTATCAATGTACGCATTTTTTATGGCATCCCAGTTTTCGTTTATGTCACTATCTGGGTGACTAGTTATCTCAGCCGCTTTTTGCGCAAGATGGTCATTATATTGTTGTAAGACAGCTGGATTTTTTAGTCGAGCGGTGTTGAATTTGCGGGGCCTGGATCTTTCGTCGCTGGGGCGGCGCACGGCTGCAATACGCAATCGAACATTAGCGATCATAAGATAATGGTCTCTTCCCATCCCAATATCGGCACCCTTCTTGTTTCGCACGTCCAGGAGGCAACTCTTGAATCTTTTACTAATGGCAAAATGGTCGATCTGATTTTGTGTTCTGCGCCGATCAACAGAGGACCAACTGATTTTGTGGTGGTCCTTATGCTCAAACATAGTACCACCGATGAAGAGACTGTAAAAGTTGCAGAACTCCACAAATCTTTCACCGTTGTCATTACGATCACCAAGACCGTGTCTCCCCATCACATGTCTGAGCCCATAGTTATCAGCGCCAACTTTCGCATTCAAATCACCCATAACCATTATAATGTCACCTTTAGGTGTTCTGCTCTGAACGGCGTTTAGTTCTTCGTAGAAGGAGTCTTTTTCCAAGACATTGTCGGGTTCAGTAGGGGCATAACATTGTATTATTGAGATGTTCCTCATTTTGGTCCGGAACCTGGCGGTCAAGACCCTGTCAGAGACCGGTTCCCAGGATAAGAGACAGTTTCGCGCGGCTCTGGTTAAAAGGAGCCCCACACCTGACTCACGGCGACTACCGGTAGCTTTACCGGAGTACAACATTACAGTGCTGCCCGTTGGAGAGATGAATTCTCCGGTGTTCCACCATCTTATCTCACTAACTCCTAAGATATTTAATTTGTACCTCAGAAATTCACTATCTAATTGAAGAAATCGTGCGTTCTGGGGACCTTCTGATCCATTGTCCAGGAGAGTACGCACATTCCAGAATCCAATCTTTGTCATTGTACGATAGCTAAAAGTCGTAACCGTTGAGTCAGTCCTTATCCGAGGCATAGTCGACGTTTCGTTAGCATATAAAGATTTCGGATAGTGCAAGTTGCTGGCATACACATCAACATGATGATCAACAGAGTCCAGAGAATCACGAGGATAGCAGAGGCGCAACACTGCATTCCTTGCAATAATTCACTCATTATCTCAATAATAGAAACAATGCAATAATGTTATCAAAAGTATTAATGAAGTGTAAAGACAATCCTGACGACAGAAAGGTACTCAGGGCTCCTCCGCGCTTTGTCCGGTCACCGAAAATGCCGGCAATTCAAAGCATTTATGGAGGCCTTAGGTACGTGGCTAAACCACAAAAGACAAACACAACACCAGGAATGCCTTGATGAACTGAAACTAAAAGAATAAACTACTCTATAGGAAGGGTGGGGGTGCTACAGATGAAAGGACAGTTACTTGAGGGGAAATACGTTAAGTAAAAATGGCTAAGTCGTAAGACTTAGAGCAAGTAACCTTAATGTGCTTGTGGGGATGCATAGCGGTTGAAGGACCAAAAAGGAACCCAATGAGGTCCTTTTTAGTCCTGCTTTCGACCAAAAATGGGCCCACGTTGGGCGCCAAATATGTAATGGACGGTTTGGTGGGCATCTGAAGATGCTTGTGGGGACGGAGCCTAAGGTAGCATAGTTGACCGTGACGGTCGGGCTGTGCCATCTGGCGAAGAAAAAGGTCCCTCAACGAACTAAGCAGCGGCCTATGCTTGCTGTAGCTAAGTTCGGGAGAGTGGCGAAAACCGTGGGCGGCGTTGCCCCTGTCCTTTACGTATTAATAAAAATGCATAGGTCTAGGGAAGACAACACAAACAGGGGAGGTAAAAATTTCGAACAAAATGGAATGGTTGACGGACGGCTTAGTTGCCCTCCTGCTCACATTGGAGTCCAGGCGTAATGGGACCCTCGGCCCTGGTTTCGTACCACCGACAGATACTTACTCATCGGGTGCAGCCATAGATCTGCAGACGGAGGCAGCACAACCAGACCAGAATATGGTTCATTACAACATGACCGGAATAGGATACCCGCAACGTCCTCGCTTTTAGGACCAGAGTCGGACTTAAGTAGCTCTACGGAAGGAACGAAAGCGTCTCACTATAGGGCGCCTCATTATCTACGTGCGCATCATCTACAGAGTAGTCGGGTGGAAGGAGCTACTACGCGCCATCTGATGCGATATGCATGTGATCAATTCTGGATTATTTGGCTAAGTACCTTTTTTTACACTAATATATGTAATGGACAGGTGTTGCGGACACTTCAGTGTCCATGGGGACGGAGTTAAAGTATGCCGAACTGGCCGTGAAGGTCCGACGACGCCATCTGGCGAAGACTCCTCGGTGGGATAGGCGGCGGCACGAGCTTGCTGTAGCTCAGTGACGGGAGATATGGGCGGGGTTTTTCCCCTCTCGCCGCCCATACCATTACTATTCTGAAAATATCTCATGCCTAGGTAACAACGAACACACCAATAGGTACAAAGGTCCCACGACCTAAAAAAATTGCAAGGAGAAGAGAAAAGAAACTACATGAAGGCAATGGCCGTCGACCGGCTCATGTACCTCGAAACTGCTCCGGGTCCAGCTGGAGCGGACCTTGGCCTCTATATCAATTTGACAAACAAGAATGTATGTCATAAATAAGATGTTGAGAGATAAGTAGAGCTAAATACAAAAAAAAATGCATGAGACAGTTGTTGGCCTATTAAGAGCTACCAATTTCAAAAAGAGAGAAAGAAAAAGAAAAAAAAAATGAAACCGGAATATAGAGGGCTACGCCCGCAATCCGAGGGTTTTGTAGCAAGTACTTATTTTGGTATGTAAGTATCGGCTCCTTGCTCTTCTTGGTACCACTTAGATGGATAAAAAAAAAAAAATTTCTGACCCATAATATAGTATCTTACGTATATATGCCCAATCATATTACGTGATTGTAATGAAACTTAGAACATATTTGGTCTACAGCTTAATAATGAGACTTTTTTTAGAGATGGCAACACCGATAAACCAATGGTAGTCCATCTTTGACATACATACCATTTGAAGTTTGTATTCATAAGCTGTCAATGTCAGTATAAACATTTCGTGTTGATTGTTGACAACGTATTTTACCGGACCATGGAAAGTTTCGAAAATTCACGAAAAAAACAACATTTGCGGGAAGTTTTACTTGGACATTATTTTGCTAAGAAGACTGCAGCTCAGAGTCATAAATTGCTCGTGGAAGTTTACGGTGACGATGCTTTTTCGCGTGCACAGTGTTTTCGGTGGTTTCATCGGTTCAAAAATGATAATTTCGACATTACCGACGAAGAGCGACCTGGCCAGCCAAAAAAGTTTGAAGACGAAGAATTGACGAAATTACTCGAAGAAGATTCGTGGCAAACTCAAAAAGAGTTGGCAATTTCGTTGGAAGTGACTCAGCAAGCCATATCGGCCATAAATGCCCAAAATTCTAAAAGTCTCATTATTAAGTTGTAAAGTCTCATTATTAAGTTGTAGACCAAATATTATTGCCTATGGTGTTGGTTATCCTTGGCCATCGGTACTTTTGATCTCGGACGTGTTTAAGGGATGCAGGGATGCGTTAACTGTAACTATGGAAACAAACTATTATTAACCTATTTTGAGGAGATATACAAATTCCAATATTTCCCGTTTTATATACTGTTCGAAACCCACCCGCCTGGAAGTTTTCATTTTTCTAAGTGTAACGGTCTGGAAATGCAGGGGGGGGGCAAATTACGATCTAATAATTTATCCTCCCTCATTGTTCCCCTTTTTTTCAAATATAAGTAAAGTAAACTCAACATTACCTTTCTCACAACACCCCACTTGCCTATACCAGTCGATAAACAAAATTTGACCTTAATTTTGCCCCTCACCCTCCCCTCCCCCGCCCGTTACAGTTGTCCAATTACCACACATCGCCCCCTACCAATCTTTACCCTTTCATAAATGTGATTAACCATAATATGTAACAATAACTGCGATTCGCACTACGCAAAACAACATGCAAGCAAGTAGTACTCGCACCTTTGAAGCCGGTAGGTGTATTTTTTGTATGAATAGTGTAAAAATGCCTAACTTTAAGTGAATGTACTATTGTTAAATATTACATGGTTGTAATGAAACGTAGAGGCATTATTGCCTATGGTGTTGGTTATCATTGGCCATCAATATTTTTGACCTCGGGTGTGCTTAAGGGGTGCAGGGGTGTGCTAACTGAAAAAATATAAATGTACTATTATTAACCTTTTTTGATGAGATTTTGGAATTCTATTATTTATAGTTTTCTATGTTAGTAAAATGCCGCTTTTCTGTAAATTTTCATATCTCTAAGTATAACGGTTTGGAAATGCAAGGGGGGGGGGACAAACTCGGATCACATATTTTCCCCTCTCCCTCTTTTCCCCTTTCTTCAAATTTGAAAAAAATTCCAGAAATGGAATGTACTCGACGGTACCTTTCTTACGATACCCCACTTGCCTATACCAAATGAAAAAAAAATTTCGTCCTTCATTTCCCCTCTATGGGGACCCCCCCTCAAAGTTGACCTAATACGATGCATCACTTCCTCCAGAGAATTATAGTACTTCTACATATTTTCACTAAATTTCATACATGTAGCCTCAGCGGTTCGTGAGATATTCCATGGACAGACAGACAGACAGACAGACAGACAGACGGACGCATGACCGATTTCATAAGGGTTTTGTTTTACTACAAAACCCTAAAAACGAAAATAAAAAAAAAGAAAATGCAAATTCAATCTAACGTTTGGAAATCGTACTTCAATGGAACATTTTGGATGTTTAAAGTGTAATACCGCACAAAAGAACATAATAGCATTGGCACACTGCCCATCATTATGACGCTTACTTTCATTATGAAAGTAAAAAAACATCATAATTACGGTTGATAATGAGTGCGTTCAGAAGGTGGCAAAAGAGCAGAAATCGCTCGCGAGCTGCTCCGCAACTGCTCGCGAGCAGCTCCGGAGCTGCTCGGTTTGGAGTCTGCACCTGCTGAACGCTACTTCACCAGCTGAAAAATCGACCAGCTGAAAGCTGACGATGACAATTTTAGACGGCAAGTGCCGAAAAGTGGAACATACATGAATCCCACGCTGTCCATTACAAAAATCACGAACAACGAGAAAACAAAATCAAAAGCACCCGAAAACCAAAGAACTAGAAGCCGAAAGCGGCGAAAACACAACAACCAACTTGATAACTGTCAAAATTCGAAAGTCGCAACTTGAGCGTGAGGTTGAAAAAGAAGAAGAAGAACCTGAGCACTGAGCACTGATTAGTGAGCAGAAATATTTCTTGCTCGGTGAAATTTGATAATGCTCACCCGAGCAGAAGTTGCTCGGTCACTTCTGAACCCGCTCGTTCTGAACATGTTCGCTGAGCGGAAGTTGCTCAGTTCCTTCTGAACGCACACATTGAAAGTAAACAGCCATACTTTTCAGTTCTAATGAAGGTAGTAGCCATCTGTTGACAAGTAGTACAACCATAATTGAGAACTAATTGGCGGTTATTTTGAATTTTGTATGGTAATGAGTGGTATGCATAAAGTGAGTCGAGTGGAGGAAAGCTGAGTTGACCGAATTTCACTCAATTCGGTATGCATAAAATATGCGAAAAACTCCACTCCACTCACCAGCAGCCGCCATCTTGAGTGAAAATCAGTCTGACGTTTAAAAAAATCATCGCATATGATAAATTACTCAATTTCGTATGCATAATATCTGAGTTGAGTCAAGAAAAACTGAGTCTACAAATATGCACACTCAAGCGACAGTCCTTCGACATTTTTGGTGTACATATACACCATGACAGTTGTCAAATTGTTAAAACAAGTAGATATACGGTGATTTGCTTTGTTAGCATGTTTTCGGTAAGCAAATTCACTTATTTGACTGTGAGAACTACCTAAGTTCTGGCTGCTTGCAGAAATCCCCGCAGGACGATGTCGATCAGGAGGAAGGCATTTGAAGGAGGACGGACCAGTGGCGGCTTTGTAGTCTTTTCAGGAAGTCCCCTATTTGGATAATGACAACAGAGGATAGTAAAAATCAACTCGTGACGATGGCGATTTCGTGCGCGAAAATGTGGAGGACGATTTCGATGTGGAAAATACACCAACTCCAACTAAATCGGTGTCCACCACTATGACCTTAGGAAGTTCGCCCCGTAAAGAGCTACTCGATGGTAGTAGTAGTAGTTGTAGTTGAGGGCAAAGTGTACTGCTAGAAATAAAAAAAAAACAAAAGCGAGCTGGGTACCGGAGTCAGCCGGCAACCATTGTAGAGGAGAAAAATAGCAAAGAGAAAAGAAAAAAGATATTACATTTCTCCATTATTCAGATGATCAACAGAGTCCAGAGAATCACGAGGATAGCAGAGGCGCAACACTGCATTCCTTGCAATAATTCACTCATTATCTCTGAAAACTGTTGAGCATCTCAATAATAGAAACAAATGCAATAATGTAATCAAAAGTATCAATGAAGTATAAAGACAATCCTGGCAACAGAAAGGTACCCAGGGCTCCTCCGCGCTTCGTCCGGTCACCGAAGATGCTCCAAATGCCGGCAATTCAAAGCATTTATGGAAGCCTTAGGTACGTGGCTAAACCACAAAAGACAAACACAACACCAGGAATGCCTTGTTAAACTGAATCTAAATGGAAAAACTACTCTATAGGAAGGATGGGGGTGCTACAGAGGAAAGCACAGCTACTTGAAGGGAAAATACGTGAAGTAAAGTGGCTAAGTCCTAAGACTTAGAGCAAGTAGCCTCAATGTGCTTGTGGGGATACAAATCGGTGGAAGGACCAAAAAGGAACTCGATGAGGTCCTTCTTAGTCCTGCTCTTTACCAGAAATGGGCCCCACGTTGGGCGCCAAGAATGTAATGGACAGGTGTTGCGGACACCTAAGTGTCCATGGGGACGGAGTTAAAGTATGCCGAACTGACCGTGAAGGTCCGGCGACGCCATCTGGCGAAGACTCCTCGGCGGGATAGGCGGCGGCACGAGCTTGCTGTAGCTCAGTGACGGGAGATGTGGGCGGGGTTTTTGCCCTCTCGCTGCCCCTACCATTACTATTCTGAAAATATCTCGTGCCTAGGTAACAACTAACACACATAGAAACAAAGGTCCCACGACCTAAACAAAACTGCAAAGAGAAGAGAAAAGAAACTATTGTACATGAAGGCAATGGTCCTCGACCGTACTCTCGTCGTATACATAATTCTAATTTTTCAAGTAAATCCGGTAGTGGCATTTAGTTTTCGTATTCTTGTAACTTTAATTTGATTCAATTTGAATATGAATACGAATTTTGGTATATTTTAAAGTTAAATTTGTTTTTGTAATAAAACATGGCGTAATTAATTACCATTTTTTTTCCGATGGAATACCCCTCTTAGGCCAGTCAAATTAAATATTATTAATAATATTGTAATTAGGGAAAGATCTGGAAATAATTTTAATCCCTTCTATAGATACTGAGTACATAAAAACTGAGTTTGCACGGTCGTAGAAGGTGAGCTTAACTTTTGGAGGGCGAAAATCCGAGAAATTCGAGCCCTTTTTTTAATATTATCATTATAAATCCTAAACGGTGCCTTGGATCGAAAAACCTTGCAGGAGTAAATTAAAGATCGTTGAATTCTACGTTCAATGCACTGCTTAAAGTTGAAATTTGGTTCAGTAGCGTAGTCAAAATCGATAGTCAAAAAATGACAATTTTCGAGGCTCCCGAGGATAATCACACTTTTTCACTATTCAAGCTCACAGATCTTTGCAACGGATCCTCCAAATGGAAAAGCTTGTCCGTAAAAGTTGGGGACAATTTGATTGTGAACCTAACGTGGCCAATATTTTTCAATTCGGGCCATTTTTACAGTAGCTATGAGCAAAAATTCAAAAATGAATGCTCATCGATTTATGCCTTAAAAGCTCTATTCCGGTAAGTATAACAGCTAGAAGTTTTATTTTAGTCTCAAATTGTAGATAAATTACTCCAGTTAAATAAAGTTTTACAAGATTTCTTCTGAGACCAATTTAGGAGATACTGAAAAGAAACAGGACAAGCCAAACAATTAGGCACATTTTCAACATGGCGGCGGGGTCCGTGGTGTTAGGGGGGAAATAGAAAACTCGAATTTTTAAACAATGTACCAAGTCAAACAATATATCAAAAATCGAAACTACCCTAATTAAAGCAACCAGTGTTATAACATTTTGACTGACCAAAGTATTTTAACCTTTGCAGAATCACCGACTTTTTTTAAATTAAAACGCAATTACTCAAAAACTATACCCGCTAGCATATTCTAGTAAAGAGTGTATCGCAGGTAATATCTTGTCCTAAAAAGAGAAAATAGCCTGTAGAAATCAGATAAACTGTTTATTAGATATAGCTCGAAAAAATAAGAAGGATATGTAGCCCACTATCAAAATTTTGCTGTTTTATCTTATTTTTCTCGAGTTTTCACCTACATATTATACTAATTCTATCAAAAATAAAAACTTCCTGTTTTGTTGTAAACAATTTGTTTTAACATTATATAATACTAATTTTTCATTTTCGAGTCATTTACAGCCCTTAAATTAAAAAAAATATTTGTTCACGCTTTTTTCATTTTATTTTCCAAGGTCATATCTAATTAACAGTTCATCTGATTTCTACAGGCTATTTTCTGTGTTTAGGGTAAGATATTACCTGCGATTCACTCTTTACTAGAAGATGCTACCGGGTATAGTTTTTGAGTAATTTCGTTTTTATTTTTAAAAAAAGTCGGTGATTTTGCAATGGTTAAATTATTTTGGTCAGTCAAATCGTTATAACACTGGTTGCTTTAATTAGGGTAGTTTCGATTTTTGATATATTGTTTGAGTTGGTACATTGCTTAGAAATTCGAGTTTTCTATTTCCCCCCTAACACCACGAACCCCGCCACCATGTTGAAAATGTGCCTAATTATTTGGCTTGTCTTGTTTCTTTTCAGTATCTCCTAAATTGGTCTCACAAGAAATCTTGTGAAACCTTATTTAACTGGAGTAATTTATCTACAATTTGAGACTAAAATAAAACTTCTAGCTGTTATACTTACCGAGATAGAGCTTTTAAGGCATAAATCGATGAAAATTCATTTTTGAATTTTTGCTCATAGCTACTCTAGAAATGGCCTGAATTGAAAAATATTGGCCACGTTAGGCTCACAATCAAATTGTCCCCAACTTTCACAGACAAGTTTTGGAGGATGCATTGCAAAGATCTGTGAGCTTGAAAAGTGAAAAAGTGTGATTTTTCTCTGGAGCCTCGAAAATTGTCATTTTTTGACTATCGATTTTGACTACGCTACTGAATCAAATTTCAACTTTAAGCAGTGCATTGAACGTAGAATTCAACGGTCATTTACTCCTGCAAGGTTTTTCGATCCAAGGCACCGTTTAGGATTTATAATAATAATATTAAAAAAAGGGCTCAAATTTCTCGGATTTTCGCCCTCCAAAAGTTAATCTCACCTTCTACGACCGTGCAAACTCAGTTTCCATGTATTCAGTATCTATAGAAGGGATTAAGATTATTTCCAGATATTTCCCTCATTATTATTAAAAAGCCCCAAAATTGGCTTAATTTGACTGGCCTATCTCCACAATGCTTAAGTAAAGTACCAACAAAGGCAACGTCGGTTATGGGAGGTCTCTAATGTAGGCCATGGGACCTGTAGGATAGTGGATGGGTGTTTTCGGCCTCAGTCCATAAAACCTGGACTAAAAAACGCATGAGCCAGCTCCGTTGTGCTTCCATTGTAATAGATTTTGGAGTACTAAGAAGGCAAGAACCCTGCCCATCAGCTACCGCATATAGCTCCGTCAAGTACATGCCGTCGTCTTATCTTTATACTCCAGAAGATCGGAATCACTCCGGACTAAGTCTTTCATTACATTACATATATTTTGCTGTGAGTTCATGCATAAACAAACAATAAAATTGTTGGATCCTATTCGTTTGGTGGTTGTTGCTCAGAGTTATACTTGTCATTCGGTTTCCGCAACATCGTGCTTATCGACGCAACCAGCCAATATAGTCGTGTCGTATTAGTGGCATTTAGCACAGACACCAACCCACGAGATACACTAATGTGTGCGTTCAGAAGGAACTGAGCAACTTCCGCTCAGCGAACATGTTCAGAACGAGCGGGTTCAGAAGTGACTGAGCAACTTCCGCTCGGGTGATCATGATCAAATTTCACCGAGCAAGAAATATTTCTGCTCACTGATCAGTGCTCAGTGCTCAGGTTCTTCTTCTTCTTTTTCAACCTCACGCTCAAGTTGCGACTTTCGAATTTTGACAGTTATCAAGTTGGTTGTTGTGTTTTCGCCGCTTTCGGCTTCTAGTTCTTTGGTTTTCGGGTGCTTTTGATTTTGTTTTCACGTTGTTCGTGATTTTTGTAAAGGACAGCGTGGGATTCATGTATGTTCCACTTTTCGGCACTTGACGTCTGAAATTGTCATCGTCAGCTCTCAGCTGGTCGATTTTTCAGCTGGTGAAGTAGCGTTCAGCAGGTGCAGACTCCAAACCGATCAGCTCCGGAGCTGCTCGCGAGCAGTTGCGGAGCTACTCGCGAGCGGTTTCTGCTCTTTTGCCACCTTCTGAACGCATTCATTGTTGACTATGCGTTTCATTTTTGACTACGTTTGTATCGCGGGTCTGTTTCTGCGGGGCTGTTTCTGTGTTGACTGGTTCCGCCTAGTTCACCACGTTGTAAACATATCGGATTGCTCTAATTGGGACTGACTATTCACTACGTTTATATCGCGGGACTATCTTCGAGATCTAACTAAATCGATCTAACTCTCGACGATATAAACGAATCGGTTTAGTTAGTTTTGGTTTTGGCTTAGCTCCACTTGCGATGCGGAACTGGACTAAACAAAATTGGGACTATGTCGCTGTCATCGCTAATGTTGACGCGGTGGTTGACGTTTCCTTTGTTGTCGTTTGTTTTTGTTCGGCGTTTGTTTTGTTTGCAATTTCAGTAAAGCAGTGCGTGATCACGGGCAAGAAAAAGCTTTTCATGTCGTAAATTTTATATCTTTGTCAAATTTATGTATCTGTGCTATCAACGGAGAAAGAAGAAGAAGAACTACCTCTCCGTTTGGTCGGTATAAACACCAGTATACCAGATACCGAGCTGGTTTTTTTTCAATGGCCATGTGGGAAAATCGAACTATGATTACGTGGATTGCCATGGTGGGAACGGTAGCCAATCTACAGCCAGAAATAATGAAGGTGAGGCTATCCTGACTATGTGCAGATCACGCGGTCTGGTCATCCTCAACACATAGTTCATTAAGAACCAAAGGCACATATAGCAGTGGAGCTCATGCGACGCAGATAGACTATCATCTGTGTCTAAATTTCATGAGACGTTGGGTGAAAGACTGCAAAGTGATCTTGGGTGACTCTGCGGTCACTCAGCACCGGTTGCTCCTGACAGAATTTATTTTGAAAGGAGAAACAAGACCGCAAGCAATCCCCAAACCAGTCGAGAAAATCAAGTGGCATAATCTCAACAACGAACGCTTTGAATCTGTTGTAACTCCATTCATTGCTAAAATGGAGGAGTGGCTTCAATACAACACCAACTGCGACGAGCAAAATCCAACACAAATGTGGAATGTTTTGGATGAAATGTTAGTAGGTGAGGCTGAAAAGACACTGGGAGGGCCGAAAGGCCCGCTCCACACGAACAAGGAGACGTGGTGGTGGAATAACGAAACTAAAGAAGCAGTGCGGACCAAAACGAACGCATTCAAGGCTTGGACAACATGCAACACAGGCAGTGAAGCCGAGAAGGTTCAACTTCGGGAGAAATATGATAAATGCCGGAAGGAAGTAAAGCGAAAGGTGGCTCAAGCAAAGGCGATTGCAACCGAGAAGTTATATCAGGAACTAGAAGATCTAACGGCGGATGGGAGATCGTCATTGCAAGAGAAACCTAAAGACAATGCCAGGATTTATAAGGTCGCAGCCCAAAGGAGAAGAAACGCTCGAGAGATTCAGGCGCCAAAGTACGTTGAAGACTCAGAAGGACTACTTCTGGTTGAAGATACTGCAATCTGTAGCAGAATGCGTGAGTACTTTGACGAACTTTTGAACGAAGAATTTCCGCGAGAAGCTTTTCAAGCTGTGGAGCCAAACACCACTGATATCGCTGATTTTTCAGTGGAGGAGGTGATGAAGGCAATGATGCAGATGAAACGCGGAAAGGCAGTTGGACCGGACAAAATTCCTTTGGAATTTTGGTTGAAGATGAATCATGTCAGGCTGTTCTTTTCAACAAAATTAAAAGAGGGCAACCGATGCCTGACGCTTTCAGAAACAGCTTCCTCCTCCCGTTTTATAAGAACAAGGGTGACTCACGCAAGCTCAACAACTATAGGGCAATCAAATTAACATCTCACACATTGAAGACTTACGAGCGGGTTGTCTGCAATCGATTGAAAGAGATTGTACGGTTGGATGACAATCAATGCGGCTTTGTGGAGGGTCGGTCCACAGTCGATGCTATTCAGTGCATACGTGTTACGATGAAAAAGCATCGTGATGCCCGGACGGACTTGCACTTTGTGTTCATCGATTTGGAAAAAGCCTTCGACAGAGTTCCTCGTGATATGATATGGGTGGCCCTAAGAGCACTTAAGGTCCCCGAGGCATGTGTCAAGATGATACAAGACATGTATGATGGAGCAACTACTAAAGTTAGATGCATAGCTGGTGAGTCTGAAGAATTTCCGGTTAAAGTCTGAGTTCACCAAGGTAGTGTATTGAGTACTTTGCTCTTCAATATCATAATGTTCTAGTTATTAACACTCATCTCTGATGGCCTGGAGATATCCCTTCTCTTCGCAGATGACATTGTCCTGGGTAGCGAAGACATCGTTGCTTTGCGCGCTGCACTGACCAAGTGGTGTAAGATACTGGAGAATCATGGACTGAGGATTAGCATACCAAAGACTGAGTATTTTTGCTGTCCTCTCAGATCCAGAGAGACCGATACCAGATATCTACATTAAAGGAGAGCAGTTGAAGTCCTGTACAAGGTTCAAATACCTGGGCTCGATGGTCAACAAAGAAGCTACCTGCGATGACGACATCAAACATCGCATCAGTGTCGGTTGGATGAAGTGGCGAGAAAACTCTGGAGTTTTCTGCGACAAGAAAATGCCACGAAAGCTTAAAGGCAAGTTGTACAAAACGTTTGTTCGTCCCGCACTCATGTATGCATCTGAATGCTGGACTATGTACAAGACATATGAAAGCAAAATGACTGCGACCGAGATGAAAATGCTACGGATGTCAGCCGGTGTGACCAAAAAGGATAGGATCAAAAGTACCTACATCCGAGGCAGCTTGTTCGTTGAGCAACCGATCACTGAAAAGCTCGAAGATCGTCGTATGGATTGGTATTTCCACGTTCTAAGGCGTCCGCCTGAGAACACTGTCATGAAGCCACTATCAACGAATGTTCCATTTGCTGGACCCAAACGCCGAGGCAGACGGAAACACACATGGATCGATCAGATGAAAAAGCAACAACAACGCGTTAATCTTGGCGATGATACGATCCAAGACCGTGCTGCCTGCAGAAGGAAGCTGAGATTATACCGCCATAATGGGCGAAGTGCCAACACCACAGGCAGAGCAACGCGAAGCCGCAGAGTGGTATGAAAGGGCAAGGAAGAAGAAGATGGTCGGTATAAACACTCCAACAACAAGTACTAACACTAAATCATCATCATCGTGGCGCGACAGCCCGACGTCGGGCCTTGGCCGCCTGGATCATTGTCCTCCAATTATCTCGGTCACGTGACCGCGTCCTCCAATTTTGGGAGCCCAGCAGCTGCGCGGCGTCCACACCTACTGAGCTCTCCCAACGAGATCTCGGTCGTCCTCGCAGTCTCGCTCCGTCGACTCGTTCTGCATTCATTACTCTCTTAGGCATGCGATCATCGTCCATTCTTTGTACATGCCCTGCCCATTGAAGTCGTTGTAGTTTGACGATTTTCGAGACTTGCAGCTCATCGTACATTTCATACAACTCATGGTTGTACCGGATGCGCCATCCATCTCGATCGCAAACAGCCCCGAAAATTCGCCGTAGAACCTTACGTTCGAAAGTGTCTAGCATGTTTTCGGAGGCTTGAGTTAGGGTCCATGCTTCGCAGCCATAGCATAGCACTGGTCGTATAATGGTTTTGTACACGCGGAGCTTCGTGTTTCTGTGCACATGTTTCGATTTCATTATGGGGAGAACCGAGAAAAAAGTCTTATTAGCTAACTGTATCCGTCGCTTGATTTCGTCAGTTTCGTTGGCGTCCCTTGACAGGTTGCAACCCAGGTAGATGAAGCTGTTCACGAACTCGATGTTGAGGTCCCCCACGTTGATGCTCGGTTGTGCAGGTGTCCTTGTCACCGATTGCATCATTATTTTAGTTTTACCCTCGTTAATACGTAATCCAACTTCCTTTGCAGCGGTATCGAGCGTATGCAGAAGTTCTTCTGCGTCAGCCAATCTTCGGGACATGATGTTGATGTCGTCGGCGTACGCTGCTAATTGTGTCGACTTGATGAGTAGCGTCTTGCTGTTGTCCATATTCATGGCCCGAATAACGTATTCCAGTGCTAGGTTGAAGAGCGTCGGTGCCAGTCCATCGCCCTGTTTCAAACCAGTGCGTGTTTCAAATAGATCAGTAAGTCTATTCTGGATCCTGACTTGTGAGATGGAGTTGGTCATCGTCATCTTTGTCAGTCGCACTAATTTTGCTGGTATACCAAATTGCAGCATGATGTTGTACAGTACTCCACGATCGATACTGTCGTATGCCTGCTTGAAGTCGACAAAGATTTGGTATACGTTTACGTTGTATTCCCAGCACCTCTGGAGTATCAGTTTGACTGAGAAGAGCTGATCGGTTGTGGAGCGACCAGGTCTGAAACCGCTTTGATGTTCGCCAATGACTCGTTCTACGTACGGTTTTATTCTATTTTCCAGAATTTTCGTCAAAATTTTATAGGACGTACAAACTAGTGAGATGCCCCTGTAATTCTCACACCGCAATTTATCTCCCTTTTTATGGATTGGACAGATGATGCTTCTGCGCCAATCGTCTGGGATCTCCTCGTTCTCCCATACTCGCAGGAGTAATTGATGTATGGCATCAACTAGACTCGTTCCACCGAATCTTAGCAGTTCAGCTGGGATCTCGTCAGCGCCCGGCGCTTTATTTCGTTTTAGTGACCGCAACGCGAGACCAACTTCCTCTACTGTCGGGGGTTGACTGGGTGGGCCTAGATCAACAATATCATTGAGAGCTTCCTGTGTGGGGATGTTAGATGGTCGGTTTAGAAGCTCTTCAAAATAAGAGGCCCATCGTTTGTTAATACCATCGGTGTCGCTGATGATGTTTCCATCCTTGTCCTTACAAAGGCTAGTCCTGGGTTGGTAGCCGTTCTTGATTGTATTTACTAGTTTGTACGCTTGTCTGGTGTTCCTATTAGCTAAGTTTTCGTTTATGTTCAGCAACTGCTCGTCAAAGTATTTACGTTTCTTACGTCTAATTATTCTATTCGATATTCGCCGTAGCTCGTCATATTTTTCTCTTCTGGCTCTGGTTCCTCGTTGAATCCATTGTCTGTAGGCCTCGTTTTTCGCGTCAAGTGAATTTTTGCATTCTTCGTCGAACCAGTCATTTCGCGCTCGCCGGGCTTTATATCCCACGACCTTCTCTGCGACATCCTTGATGGTACCCTTGAGTTCTTCCCAGAACCCATGGACGCCTGTGTTGCTGATGTTGTGTAGCATAGGTGATAGTTTTTCCTCAAGGGTGGTAGTATACGCCACCGCTGTAGCATCACTCAAGAGCTTATCAACCGCAAAGATTTTGGGAGGGCTGATTCTCGACTGGTGCACTGAGGAGATTCTACATCTGTAGGTCGTCTTCACCAAGTGATGATCTGAGTCGCAGTTTGCTCCTCGATAGGAGCGGACATCCATGACACTAGACGCCCATCTCCTGCAAATGAGGACGTGGTCAATTTGGTTGACGGTATGTGCGTCTGGAGACTTCCAGGTCTGCTTGTGAATGCGTCGATGCGGGAAACACGTAGAGCTTACGACTAGATTCCTGCTGCAGGCGAAGTCGATAAGTCGCTGGCCGTTATCGTTACATTCTTCATGGAGGCTGTGGCCTCCAGAGGTCCCCCGATAACACTAAAACATTTAGTTAAATCGCCTTTTAGTTCCACGGTATAAACGTGGCCAGTGCGATGCGAAACTTGATTGCAAAGTTGAGATTGAAGGTGTTTCCGTGTTTGCGGATGTTTTCTTTGATGTCTGTTGGGTCAGAGTCGGAATGAAAAAAAACCAGGCAGAAGCTTCGGAGTCCGAAGCGTACATACCCTAGACTTGTAAAGACCTAGTGGTGATACCAAAAGTACCAATTGGCAACGACCATGTGCATTAAAAGTGAGTTTCCTATATGGCTAGTTTATAGGGAAGGTTGGCACACATTCAGGAGAATCTTGGCCATTCTCAAAATCAATTAACTAACCCATTCTACAAATATTTGTCGAATTTTTAAAGTCGCTAGCTTCATTCTATCGAAAGGTATTGCTTATGTGAAGTCTCACTTGTAGGGGAGGTGGAGGTTTCGTTTGTCGAATCTTGCGCATTTTTAGTAACAACCAACTAGATCCCAGTACAAATATTTTACCAAAATTTCAAGTCACTAGCTTAATTTTATCGAAAGTTATCGCTTATTTAAAGTTTCACATGTAGGGGAGGTAGGAGTTCCTTGGATCGGATCTTGCCCATCATTGCCACCAAACCAACCAATTAGATCACAATACAAACATTTAAAAAAACTTCAGGTCTCTAGCTTCACTCTATCGAAAGTTATCGCTTATTTGAAGTTTCATTTGTAGGGGAAGTAGGGGTTTCGAAGTTGCTCGAGTTGTAGTACAT
The DNA here is from genome assembly GCA_964017055.1 of Chloromyia formosa. NCBI lineage: Eukaryota > Metazoa > Arthropoda > Insecta > Diptera > Stratiomyidae > Chloromyia > Chloromyia formosa. The sequence continues at coordinate 63,105,306 of OZ024816.1, forward strand.
TGGGCATAATCAGATCAAAGGAACGCCTACCTCCCCTACAAATTTCAAAAAATTAAATATTCCTTTAATTACGGTAACTTTCGATACGAGCAAGTTGAAAATTTGGTGGAATGTTCCTAGTAAGACCTACTTGGTGTTGAAAATGGACAAGATTCGACTCAAGGAACTCCCACCTCCCCTACAAATAAAACTTCAAATAAGCGATAACTTTTGATAGAATGAAGGCAGCGACTTGAAATTTTGGTCAAATGTTTGAAGTGAGATTGAGTTAGTTGGCATTAAAGATGGCGTATCGATGGCGCCGATAAACCTGAGATTGTTTTTGTGTCTGCGAAAACATCATGTGCACCAACGAGATTTCACTCGACGCCAAAATTGGAACTGCAGGCCGCAGTAATGGCAGTGCGTTTAAAGGAATTGATAGTAAGAAGTCATGATGTGAAAGTAAATCGTTGCCATTTCTGGACGGACTCGCATACGGTAGTCAAATGGACCAGGTCCGATCATAGGAGCTACAAGCAGTACGTCGCTAATCGTGTCGGCGAAATTTTGGAGACGAGTGGCGTTGGTGCCCTGGGCGAAGTAATCCGGCAGATGATGCGACACGAGCAAAACCGGACTACGAATATAAGACGAACGGAAGGTGGATAAATGGTCCACAGTTTTTACGCAACAAGGAAACAGAGTGGCCGAACGAGGACGCCATGAACATGGTAGAAGACCGCAGTCACGACGAGCTAAGGGCCAAGTTTTACTCATTCGCAGCTGTTCAAGTGAGTATGATTGCCCCAGATGTTAAAAATTTTCCCAATACGCCACCGTTGCAAGTGCTTCTTCACTCGCATCACAAAATATGTGCAACTCGACTGTTGTTCGTTTAAGGTCTCCAGAATAACATCTTGAAACTCGTAATCGTTCCACCTTTGGTAATTCCTTTACCCATTTCTTCCAGCATTTATAAATCTCATCATTTACTTCTTCATCCCATTGTGTACCGCTTTTCCATACCCTTTGCATGAGAATCTTAGCGTGTATCGTGAAATTTCCTAGCAAACCCTAAGGATCGAAGAGTGACATTGCAGTACTCAACATCTCGCGCTTCGTTGGCTCTTAGAAGTCAATATATCTTCGGGCACTTTATGAAAGCGAAAGCTAATTGTGAATTCGTCTGATTCTGGTATCCAGTACATTCCGAGAACACGTTCTAATCCGTCATGATCAACGCGTACTGCATTATCCATTGGCGCCGCACCAACGCCATCTAGATAGACAGGCCTGCGCTCAGCTGATCGCGTACGTCATTATTTCCTTCGCCAAGGCAGTGACTGCACAAGACGATGTCCCCGGCACGTCATATGTTTACAATTGAAATTGCGCCAGACGGCATTTTAGTCCTCTAAAAACACACTTTCTGGACACTTGCACCAATTTGGTCGAAGCCGCAGCCCCGGAGATCAGTCGTAGAGCATCGTGTAACAGTTCATACTTGACAAAATACATCTTTTGACCGCACGACACACTTTCATCGCGCACGTGTTTGTCTTCCGGATCACTAGATGAAATTTTACTAAAAGCGCGTTGACATGATCAAACTACGGTTTGACAAACTAGAATTTGATGAAAAGTTGAGCACCGCCCAACTATGGTTTGACAGAAGTACAAGACATCAAACCAGTTTGACAAGGGGTTCACACGTTCAAGTTGGTGGTTTGTCAAACCGTAGTTTGATCATGTCAACGCGCTTTAACAAATAAACACTGAACGCGGAAACCGAAAACTAAACACGGAACGCACAAATACCGGGGACTCACCGCCATCAGTCGCCGACCACTGGATTGTGGATACGATGGCGTCATCACAGGAAATAATTGCGTAATTTAGCCGTCAAAACCAGCTGAGCGCAGGCCTGTCTATCTAGATGGCGTTGGCCGCACCCACTGCTCGTAGAAGTTCCTTTGAGTTCGATGAGAAGTTTCGCATGACGAATCCCGCAGATTTGTTAATTTCGATTACTTGTTGGACGACCTCTATCGCCTCGCTTTCATGTGAGAAACAGTCCACGTAGTCGTCTACATAGTCTTTCAACGATACCCTTTACAGCTCTAGGATACTTCTCGACATATTTAGCAGCATGCGTATTTTTTACGTATTGAGCCAACGCGGGTGAACAGGTTGCTCCGAAGATCATCCTTTGCATGACATATTCCTGGATCGGCGCCGAAGGATCACCTCCTCTCCATACGAATCTTTGACTCTCTTGATCGGCCTTCCTGATTTCCACTTGGTGAAACACTTCCCGTATGTCTCCGCACAGAGCAATCAGTTCGTCCCGAAACTTGAACAATATCTCCAACAAAGACTTATTCACATCCGGTCCTGGCAATAATGCACTTTTCATGGACATTCCTTGTACTTCGGCTGATGCATCAAACACTAGACGAATTCCTTCCTTGTTAGGATTGCATACGCTGAAATGGGGAAGATAAAACGTTGTATTGCTAATTCGTTGCGCCTCTTCCGGAGCCAAACGCCTCGCGAAACCTTTTTCGATGTACTGCGTTATCTTTTCATTACTCGTATACTCCTTTGCGTAATTTTTATCAGCAAGCATCTTTCGTTCCACTCCTTCTAGCCGCCTGATGGCCATTTTCCGACTACTCGTGCTTGGGAATGCCGTGAAGTTCTCTTTCCACAAGAGACCGATTTCGTATCGATTGTTGTTTGACTTCATCGTATCATTCATGGTGGCCAAAGATCGTTCAATTGATGGACTTTCGGAAATTTTCACATCTGCCTTGATACCAAACGATTCGAAATCGAAATAACTTTTAATAATCCTGTTGATTTCATCTTCTGGCTCACACGTTTTCCTGGCGTGACACGATGTATACGGTGGCAGCTGCGTTACTTGTTCCGTCGGACCGTACAATATACATCCCAATCTTATTTTTACTGCAATGGGGCCGTTCGTTAATGTCATAGGCTTTTCAACTGGAACTGTCAAAAGGACGTGTGCCAGACTTATCACCATTTTCGGCTGGGCACGTTCATAACACAAATTGGCAATTTCTCAATGTGTTGGTTTCCAAAACCTCTCGCCATTTCGTTCACGTTGACGCTTTGCGATGGTAATGCCAAGTTGACAAAGACGAACACTTTCTTCATTTTATACATCCTTGCATTCTCTTGGATGCCGCTGATACAAATATCAATCACTTTTGTCGGTATACGTGATATTTGTTTGTTCAGCCATTGAAGCTCCAGAATGTCCTTCTACTCCCAATTGCTCCACCATATCTGCGTCAATCATCGTTGCGTTTGCCCCATCGTCAACGAAAGCGTATATCATGACGGATTTGCCCTGTGCGTATAGTCGAACGGGAAGAATTTGGAAGAGGACAGCGTTATTGTATTTACCATCGTCAGCATGGCAGCTGATTCTTCTATTATCCGCTCCCTCGGTATCCACAGTAGTATCAACAACAGTCGGCCTGTCAATCCCTTGATGACGTTCTCGTGAGCTGTCGTGAAGCAAGGTGTGGTGCACGAAGCTACAATCGTTGATTCCACAAACACGTTTAATTCGACAATTCGTTGATCGATGTCCTATTTCAAGGTACGCGAAACAAAACTTCAAAGCTTTGATAATCTTCCAGCGTTCTTTTACTGGACTTCTTAGGAATTTATCACAGGTTGTCAATCCCGAGCATGTTCTCTTGCAAACTTTACATTGTTCTGTGGCTACAGTTGCGCAAGCGAAATTCCTTCCTTTTTTCCATGAAGCTGGAGACGGAATCCTCCTTGGGTTTTGCGGATTCATAACTTTCCAGCGACTATTGACGATGATGGTAGTGAGTCTGAGACTATGTTGACCACTCTCCTTATATCACACATCCATTCGGTGAAATCACGTACATTTGCCTCTCGTTGTAGAAGCAAACATTTCTCTGCCCATTGTATCTGACGAGAAATAGGCAACTTCCCAACAAGTTCGCTTAACAGCATAGGATTTCGTAAATGATGCTCTCCTTTTGCTGAGTTCAAAAACGTGGTCATATTACTGACCCGGTTGGCGAATGAAACAAGCGCTGGCAAATCTCCTTCGGCTACTGACGGCAATTGTCGCGCCTTTTCGACTTGCGACTTGATGAGTTGTTCCGGACGCCCGAACGTTTCGCTCAGTGTTCTCATTGTTTCGGACACGTTATTCGAGTTGCAGAGAAGCGACTCAACAACTTCTAATGCTCTTCCAACAATGGCTTCGCGCAATCTTATAATATTGTGAAGGTTCGTGTACTCGAACTCTTCCGTTGTTGCATAAAACGACTCTTCAAATGTCTACCATTCTTCAAGCTATCCAGTAAATTTTGGAAGAGGATATATTTTCTTATAGCGGGTGTGCCCTGCTTGTCCGTTGCTGCCACCCGAATACGTCAGACCTGATTGCTGACGTGTACTTTCTACACTTTCCGAGGTAACGTTGCCATCTTCTAATTATTAGAAGATGGCACCATAACTATATCCAGTCTTGTATCTGCTCGAAATTTCGAGAGATTCAAAGTAGGCGCGCTCGGCCTATATAAAGCCGGCAACACTCGGTAGCGGCCAGTTCTAGTTCCAAGAGCGAACGAAACAAATTTTTACACGAAATTGATGCCGAGTATGGTGATGTGACATATTTTTCTGATGTTCGTTGGCTGAGCAGAGGAAAAATGTTAAAACGCGTTTTTGAACTCAAGAAGGAAATCGCCTCCTTCATGGAAACCAAAGGGAAACCAGTTCCTCAATTTAGTGACCCCGACTGGCTGCGCGACTTTGGATTTCTCACGGACATCACGCTGCACCTCAATGACTTGAACACCAAACTACAAGGAAAAGAAAATCTCATCAACAACCTACTTGACACTGTGAAGGCATTTGAGTTTAAACTGGATTTATGGAAAAATCAGTTGTTGAAAAAAGACTTTACGCACTTTCCTAAACTGAAGAATTGCGAATGTACAGATGTGGATAAATATGTCGCAGCAGTAGATGTACTCAAAAAAGAATTCCAATCAAGGTTTTCTGACTTCAGAGATAATGAAAACTAAACTAAACTAAAGGACAAGTTCGACGTGGGTCTTCTTGATTTTTATGCAAAATATGTCGATCAAAACTCGTTTCCTGAAATCCGAAAACATGCCCAGACAATGATGTCTCTGTTTGGGACCACATATGTGTGCGAGCAGCTATTTTCTCGTATGAAGAATGTGAAGTCTAAAACAAGGACGAAAGTTACAGATGCACATCTGGAAAGCAGTCTGCGGATTGCAACTACAAAAATAAAACCAAATATCGACAAACTCGTCAAAAATAAACAATGTCAAAAATCGCATTGATTGATTGAATTTTTTAACCAATAAAGATTATTGCACTTTAAAATTATATGTTTTTTATTTTATTGATGTGGTGGTAAAGTGACATGGAGCATTGTGGCTCTTCGGACGATGTGAAATCGATTTTTGGCCCTTGCACTAAAAAAGGTTGAAGACCCATGTTCTAATAGATGTGTCGCTGCTGATTGAGTCCGTGACTCCGATGCGACAATTTGGAGAGCTGGCTGATAAACTTCACTTTTACCCGAAGACACCATGCTTTGCAAGGCTTGCAATTGTTGACAATTCGATGTCATCAACGTAAACAGGGTTTGCATTTGATTAGCAAACTGACATTGGAATGCTTCCAGTTTCCTGTCAAAGTCATCCCTAACCTCATTTAATCGATCCGACGATTGACTGGAAGAGGTTTGATGAATATCAGCTGATTTCGATGGCGCAGCGTGGTTCGGCATGTCGGCAGATGCATACGAATTCTCCATAACGCGAGAAATATGGGCGGTGGCTTCTTTCTGCGAGGCGGCTTGGTTCTGCGTGGCGGCAGACTGTTGCGTGGCGGCTGATTCATGCGTAACGGCAGGTTTCTGCGTGGCGGCAGATCGTTGCGCAGTGACTGGGTCCTGCGTGGCGGCAGTTCGTTGCGTAGTGACTGGGTCCTGCGTGGCAGCAGGTTTCTGCGTGGCGGCAGATCGTTGCGTAGTGACTGGGTCCTACGTGGCGGCAGTTCGTTGCGTAGTGACTGGGTCCTGCGGGCGGCAGGTTTCTGCATGGCGGCAGATCGTTGCGTAGTGACTGGGTCCTGCGTGGCGGCTTTCGGTGTAAGTTTTTCATGGTTGACGACACTGTCGCTTGCGAGAGTTTTCCGTGCGAATTTGGACTAAAACGAGCAGGTGGTAGTCCCTTGTTCTGTCCTAAAATTTTCCTGACAGGAGTTTCTTCTCGTCTCGGCATGTGCTTCACAGTCCGTTATGTTCCATTAAATACCGCTATGTCCCGCTATGCACCGGTTGTTGTCGCCAATCACTTTACTTAGGTTTCCACTTCTCCGTGTGAGAAATAGAGATGATTCCAACAAAATAAGGAACGAACTTATATTCCCACGAAATAAGGAATAAAGCTGTGGTCTTTAGAGAAAAGACGTTTCAAGCCGGCATCGAACGCAATGTAAGGGGTGAACATATCAAACCTTTCCACGATCCTCAATAAAACCCCTTGATTTATTTAAGGTTGACAGGTTGGTAAAGTACACATAATACAAATTAAAATGAGTTTACAGAACTTAAGACATTAAAATATTATAAGTAACATGACTTACTTATTTGTATGCGTCCTTGATGCTTGGAATTCTCTAAACGACTGATCTTGACAGATTGCAATAAGCGCGGGACAAGTGAGGTTGGGGGGCAAAGACCTTTTCCATAGTCCTCCGCGTGGGCGCCCCCTGGTAACGGCAGTGTATCAATTCGCTGACGGCCAATGTCTTAGCGATAAGACAGTTTGGAAAAGGCAGATAGCTGTAGCCTGAATGGCTGACAAACACCTAAGCGTCTCAGGTCTAGTAGGATGGAATGACTTGCGTAGTTGGACCTGCTACATAGTTGTGTGGGCTCCAGCACGTTTATTAAACCATCTGAAGCAGCTATCTCCGAGGCCATCCCCTGAATGGGGTTAAGCGACGTGCTGACAACTCGTCCTTGTAAAAACCACTCCATGTCAAGAAACCTGGAACAAAAGCCTCGGATTGGACGGATCAACAACGACGACCACGCAAACGAATAAAGGATTATTCTTTCGGATCCTGGAATGTACGCTCCCTGAACAAACCGGGGGCCGAGAAGGCCCTCCTTCAACAGGTCGAAAAGTACAAACTGAGTATTACTGCAGTCCAGGAAACAAATTGGCTTGGCAGCGAGATTAATGACAAGAAATCGCACACAATTTTTACAAGTGGCAAACCATCGGGCCGCAAGGAGTTTGGAGTAGCATTTATAGTGGACAATCACCTCAAACCGCATATTACTGACTTCAAACCCATAAATGAACGGCTGTGTGCGATTCGCATCAAGACTCGATTCTTCAATCTCTGGCTCATCAATGTGCATGCCCCCACTGAAGTTAAAGAAGACGCAGTAAAAGACGAGTTCTACGCCCGCCTTGAAACTCTCTTCGACTCACTTCCAACAAACGACGTCAAATTGCTGCTTTGAGACTTTAACGCGAAAGTCGGGAATGAAAGTTGGCATCGGGGGACCTCTGGAGGCCACAGCCTCCATGAAGAATGTAACGATAACGGCCAGCGACTTATCGACTTCGCCTGCAGCAGGAATCTAGTCGTAAGCTCTACGTGTTTCCCGCATCGACGCATTCACAAGCAGACCTGGAAGTCTCCAGACGCACATACCGTCAACCAAATTGACCACGTCCTCATTTGCAGGAGATGGGCGTCTAGTGTCATGGATGTCCGCTCCTATCGAGGAGCAAACTGCGACTCAGATCATCACTTGGTGAAGACGACCTACAGATGTAGAATCTCCTCAGTGCACCAGTCAAGAATCAGCCCTCCCAAAATCTTTGCGGTTGATAAGCTCTTGAGTGATGCTACAGCGGTGGCGTATACTACCGCCCTTGAGGAAAAACTATCACCTATGCTACACAACATCAGCAACACAGGCGTCCATGGGTTCTGGGAAGAACTCAAGGGTACCATCAAGGATGTCGCAGAGAAGGTCGTGGGATATAAAGCCCGGCGAGCGCGAAATGACTGGTTCGACGAAGAATGCAAAAATTCACTTGACGCGAAAAACGAGGCCTACAGACAATGGATTCAACGAGGAACCAGAGCCAGAAGAGAAAAATATGACGAGCTACGGCGAATATCGAATAGAATAATTAGACGTAAGAAACGTAAATACTTTAACGAGCAGTTTCTGAACATAAAGGAAAACTTAGCTAATAGGAACACCAGACAAGCGTACAAACTAGTAAATACAATTAAGAACGGCTACCAACCCAGGACTAGCCTTTGTAAGGACAAGGATGGAAACATCATCAGCGACACCGATGGTATTAACAAACGATGGGCCTCTTATTTTGAAGAGCTTCTAAACCGACCATCTAACATCCCCACACAGGAAGCTCTCGATGATATTGTTGATCTAGGCCCACCCATTCAACCCCCGACAGTAGAGGAAGTTGATCTCGCGTTGCGGTCACTAAAACGAAATAAAGCGCCGGGCGCTGACGAGATCCCAGCTGAACTGCTAAGATTCGGTGGAACGAGTCTAGTTGATGCCATACATCAATTACTCCTGCGAGTATGGGAGAACGAGGAGATCCCAGACGATTGGCGCAGAAGCATCATCTGTCCAATTCATAAAAAGGGAGATAAATTGCGGTGTGAGAATTACAGGGGCATCTCACTAGTTTGTACGTCCTATAAAATTTTGACGAAAATTCTGGAAAATAGAATAAAACCGTACGCAGAACGAGTCATTGGCGAATATCAAAGCGGTTTCAGACCTGGTCGCTCCACAACCGATCAGCGCTTCTCAGTCAAACTGATACTCCAGAGGTGCTGGGAATACAACGTAAACGTATACCAAATCTTTGTCGACTTCAAGCAGGCATACGACAGTGTCGATCGTGGAGTACTGTACAACATCATGCTGCAATTTGGTATACCAGCAAAATTAGTGCGACTGACAAAGATGACGATGACCAACTCCGTCTCACAAGTCAGGATCCAGAATATGGACAACAGCAAGACGCTACTCATCAAGTCGACACAATTAGCAGCGTACGCCGACGACATCAACATCTTGTCCCGAAGATTAGCTGACGCAGAAGAACTTCTGCATACGCTCGATACCGCTGCAAAGGAAGTTGGATTACGTATTAACGAGGGTAAAACTAAAATAATGATGCAATCGGTGACAAGGACACCTGCACAACCGAGCATCAACGTGGGGGACCTCAACATCGAGTTCGTGAACAACTTCATCTACCTGGGTTGCAACCTGTCAAGGGACGCCAACGAAACTGACGAAATCAAGCGACGGATACAGTTAGCTAATAAGACTTTTTTCTCGGTTCTCCCCATAATGAAATCGAAACATGTGCACAGAAACACGAAGCTCCGCGTGTACAAAACCATTATACGACCAGTGCTATGCTATGGCTGCGAAGCATGGACCCTAACTCAAGCCTCCGAAAACATGCTAGACACTTTCGAACGTAAGGTTCTACGGCGAATTTTCGGGGCTGTTTGCGATCGAGATGGATGGCGCATCCGGTACAACCATGAGTTGTGTGAAATGTACGATGAGCTGCAAGTCTCGAAAATCGTCAAACTACAACGACTTCAATGGGCAGGGCATGTACAAAGAATGGACGATGATCGCATGCCTAAGAGAGTAATGAATGCAGAACGAGTCGACGGAGCGAGACTGCGAGGACGACCGAGATCTCGTTGGGAGAGCTCAGTAGGTGTGGACGGCGCGCAGCTGCTGGGCTCCCAAAATTGGAGGACGCGGTCACGTGACCGAGATAATTGGAGGACAATGATCCAGGCGGCCAAGGCCCGACGTTGGGCTGTCGCGCCACGATGATGATGAAGTGAGGTTACAATATTCAAATACAAATACATTGACAATTATAAATTCATTATTCCGTTGGTTGTCATAATCTCGTTGAGTTCAATGTTTAGCTTACAGGGTGATTAAACAACAACGAGTATATATAATTTTTTTAAAAAAAGTATGATTTTTATATTTAAAATAAGTAATTCTTTTTAATATTATTATTAAATGTATATGTTGTTGACTGTATTTTTTATAATTTTAGTCTTGAAAAAGCACTAAATGCGAAACGTCGAAAAATAAAAATAAATATTATTTGAAGAAAAAAAGCTGGATAGTGACTATTATTACAACATAATATAACGGCTAGAAGTTTTGTTTTAATCTCAAATTTTAGATAATTTACTCTAGTTTAAAAAAGCTAAATTTTTTAACAGACTAGTTTAGCAGATATTAAAAAAGCAATTAGGTGATTTTTTCAAGATTGCGGCCTCTGCTGTGGTGGGGGAATTAGGAAACTTGAATTTTTCAGCAATATGCCAACCCTAATTAATACAACCAGTGTTGTAACAATAAGACACAGGCAATTTAGTCTTTGCAAAGTAGCCGACCATAGCTCATGTTCACACTACTGCTAAAGCACTCAATCTCAGCTCAATCAATATTACATTAATAAAAAGCAAAAAAAAACATATATCAAATAGAACATTGTAGTTAATATTGAATCGCAGCTAATATGTTATCCTAAAAATTAAAAATAGCCCATAGAACTGAGATTAATTGTTCAAAGATATTGGCTACTCACCCTAAAAGCGGTCAATATGACCAAAGGAGGTCTATTGTGCCGTAGCCTATTTTTCATCATTCAAGCAAAGGACCTTCCACCACTCGTACGAAGGCTAGTATTTCTTTTCTAGGCACGAATTAATCTATCTCTGGCCCGATAGGTAGCCCAGAAGTAGCCTAAGGTCAGCTCTACTGGTGCGGGTGGTATCTACGTAGTTGAAGGTCTCATCAACTCCTTTGATTGCCACGGTCATATATGGTTGCCCTAGTAGTGTCGTCGTATCGTCGTTTTTAGACCAATTCGTTAGGATTGCCCTGGCTGAAGCTAAGCTCAGACCACAAAAGGGTTTCAGCCCGAGAGAATTTAGTGATCAGGATTTGGCTTCCAAGTTGGTCCGGTTCTTCATTTTCCCCAATGCCACAGTGGCACCCAATACAAAAATATTTGGTTAACGATCGGCAGACATCAGAGAAGCTCATGACACTAATCCACCAGTTTGAAGAGAGCCTATGTGAATAGAGAGCCTTAATGGCTGCCTGGCTATTGTTTTCCAGAATTACCCTGGTGCAGACCTCAATAGCATAGATCTCGGCTTGAAAAACTCTGGGTCATGTACCCATGCATTGGTTCAAAGACGCCCGCACCAGCTCCCTGTACAGTTTTAGACCCATCGGTATCCACATGATATACGAGTACCTGGGGTCTGCGCGAAGATTGTCATTTTCCCATTCCGAGCGATATGATATGAGAGTTTTGAATTTATTACTGAAGCATAGCTCCGTAGTCCGGATGGCGCAATGGTTAGCACGTTCGCCTTCTACGCACTGGGCCCCGGTTCGATTCCTACTGAATGCGGTAGTTTTCGATAAAAAAAGGGGATTTACGTGTCGGACTATGAGCCCACTCAGCTGTTAAATGAGTACCCATTTATGAGGTAAATAACTCGGTTGAGCGTGTTGCTGACACACACCTCAAGACATACCGTACCGAAAATGAGATGATGCTAACTCATCTTGAGGCCATGCTCCGTGGTCATCAAATCTGATCTTATGCAAATTTGCATGCCAGGAATTTGTTTCAGAATAGTCATGTGTCCACCATTACTACCGCATACATTGGAGGTTAAATTTACCCTAAGAGCATTGAGACCTGCTGTTTCTTTCTTACTAAATATAGCTTTGTTGTGGGTTGTGTGTTCTTTTTTTTTCAATAAACTTAGTTAAGACTGCATAATGTTATCACAATTTATTTACAAAAAAATAGGGATTTTTTTCTTTCTAGTAAAATCAAAATGATACTCGTATCCAGGTGAAAAGTCGAGAAAGGCAAGATAAAACGTGTCTAAAGTCTTGATTGTGCACACATTTTGATTTTATTTTTCGGAGTATATATCTAGTATTCAATCAATTTATCTGATTTCCATGGGATATTTTTCGTTTTTAAAGTAGAAAATTAGCTGCGATTCAGTGATTACCGCAAAATTCTAATTGGTGTAGTTTTTGAGTCACTGAGATTTAATTAAAGTAATGTCGACGATTTTGCAAAGCTTACAATGCTGCTGCAGACGCCACCATCAAGAAAAAATCAGGTTTTTTTTCAAAATGTCTCCTAAATGAGTCTGTTCAAAAAATTAGTCTAAAGTAAATTATTCATTATTTAAGACTAAAACGAAAGTTATAGCTGTTATACTTACCAAGATATTAAGCTATTAAGGCTGAAATCGCTTTTGCATTTTCACTCACAGCCACACTAAAAATGGGCCAAATCGCTCACCTTAGACTTGAAATAAAATTATCTTCATCTTCGGGGTATGAGTTTTTCATTTGGAGCATCCGTTTCAAATATTTATGAGCTCGAAAATTTATAAAGTGGAATTTTTCTCCTAAGGCCCAAACCAGATTGAGCGCAGAATGCAGCAGCAGCGGCAGCAGCGACAACAACAACAGGTAAATCTGTCGCGATGACACAGCGGCGATGACAGATTTACCTGCCGTTGTTGTTGCTACTGCCGCTGCTGCTGCATTCTGCGTTTAATCTGGTTTGGGACTAAGCCTCAAAAATTGTCATTTTGTGACTATCGGTTTGGACTATACTGCTTTGAGCAGTGCGTTGGACGCAGAATTAAACGCTCTTTAATTTACATCCTATAAAATCTGAGGCGACGGTTTGAAGTTATAAGGAAAAAAAAGGATTAAAATTATTTCCATATCCTTCATAACTATTTCCTCTAAGGCCCAGGAATTGACTTCATTTTACTGACCTACATGCGCATGTAAAAACCATTGCACTTATCCGTTGCAATTTGCTTGTGTTTACGATATGCCTTTCATACATTTGCATGTCACTTAAGGGTGTTTTGCACTTATGCGTTTTGCACTTATAGAGACAATATTATATGAAACATTGGTGAAAAATTACCGGGCTTTTATATTTTTGCAGTAATACGGTTTTTGCACTTAAGCGTTTTGCATTTATCCGTTCTCGACTGTACATATGTATGTTAATTACGAAACCAAAAGCTATCGATTGATATGACTTTCATCAACTGCAAGAGAATTTTCCAAGTACAGTGTTTTTAGAGTTCAGGATGACTATATGATATACTCCACGCAATAAAACCTAAAAATCCTTGTGTAAGGTCATGATTCAAATTCCTTCCATTTCAATCGATAATAGAGGAAAAAAACTGTTTGTTGGCAAAATGAATGTTTCTCACCAAAAAAAGTTGAAAATGATTAGGAAAGTAAGACTTACCGTCAGCCAGTGGTTGATAGCCTTCTTCGAAAACTTCTTCGCATATTACCGACACGGATGTTGGATTCTTGCTTGTCATATTCCTACTTGTGGACATCATCGGTTCCCCTCCTAAATTCAAAAATTGTCGGATGCACTAACGATTAGCGTAGTAGCACCTCCAACTGAACACAGAAATAACACCAATCACGACGACAATTACAGAAACACGCACCTTTAATATTTTGGACACATGGAAATCAACTCCTTTTAAAATAGAGCAACATCCACTTTGTTATTGGGCGTTGCGCAATTCCATATTCACCGGCAAATCATTTCCATCACTGCCACGAACTGATTTTCAGCTGCAGTATTGCGGGGAAAGAAAATGGGCTTCAATTCTCTAGCCATGTCTTTTGATCCTTGTGATAACACAGTTGAAATGAGTTTTAAATCTATCTCCGTTTCTACGATAACACGAAATGTATGATCTTCACGGCACCTCCTATGCTTGGGGTACAAACCATCCCGATTCAAACTGGAAAACTCGGAAACAAACTGCAGGGATTGCACTTTTATCTTGCCCAAGTAGAAAATTCGTAGCGAAACGAACAGGACAGTTTTCCCTTCTTCAATTAAACGATTTGAAACCGCTAGCGAAATAACTTCAAACAAGAGCGTAACAAGATTAAAACAAATCCGACTAATTCCTTTAAAACAATATTTTACACTAATGAAAATATGGCTCACTTTCGGACAACGGGAAGTCTATACCACCTAGTTCCGCAGTACTCATAGTCAGTTGGTGTTGGTAGAATCATTACAGATGTTTGGGATAGTCCTTGCCGGTTGCATCGCAACGTGAGCTTTGGGTGAGCATGCGCCTCAGAAGAGAGAGATAGAAGCAAAGATTAAATAGAAGCTTAGAAGATAGAGATAGAAGGAAGTGAAATAGTCCGAGTGAAATGAAGTAATTTTGCACAAGGGTGAAGTACGAGGGGAATGGGTTGACTTATACACTGCCATCTTTACTCTCAGGCCGGAGTGTCAGCTGATTGTCAAAGCACTAACGACATGACAAGCAGTCAACCAAGTGTGAACTCGCGCGGTCACCCGGTAAAATTTCGTGATATTTGTGCGTGAAAGTGAGTTTAGTGTCGGGATTTTAAGTGAAAATAAAAGAAGTGGCTATCAGTGCCGTGTGAAAGTGAAAAAAACGTGGAGTGCCGGGAAATATCGAGTAAAATAGTATATTGAAAAATGCGAGGTTAGGAAAGTGCGACACGGGAAATTTCGGATTTTTCGTTAATTTTCCGGCAATTTGGCTAGTGTGAATGGTGCAGCACTACCTTGGGTCGAATCCTCGGTTCGCTGAGTTCAGCGGAAACTCCCGGAAGCGTCCCAAAAAGTGAATTCAAAGTGGTTGTCAAATGACAACATTACAGGTGATTTCCGGCCTTTTCATCGGAATTCATAGGGTAAGTATAAATTTTTTGATTGATGCGCCCCAAAATGCGGATTTTGACGACGATGTTGATGAACCGGACGAAAGTTTCACCGCCAGGCATGTAGTCCTGTCAGCTGCAGTGAAACTTTCGTCTGGCTCGTCAACAACGCGTGCAAGATTCGTATTTTGGGGCCCATCAATCCACTAAAATTTTAGCACAACAAAAAACGACCCTATGAACTCCGATGAAAAGGCCGGAAATCACCTGTAATTTTGTCATTTGACAACCACTTTGAATTCACTTTTTGGAGCACTTTCGGGAGTTTCCGCTGAGCTCACCGGCCCAAGGATTCGTCCCATGGTAGTGCTGCACCATTCACACTAGCCAAATTGGCGGAAAATTAACGAAAAATGCGAAATTTCCCGTGTCGCACTTTCATAACCACACTCATGTCTCGCGCATTTTCGAGCGGTTCATTTTGGTCGGAAGTTCGCGGCACCTTGCGTTTTTTTCACTTTTAAATCAGTGACAAGCACTACTTTCAATTGCACTTAAAATCGCGACACTAAAATCATTTTTACGCACAAAAATCGCCAGATTTCAAGAGGTCGACTGCACGCGTTCTTCACTTTGTTTACATATGGTTCACTGCTTGTCATAACGTCATTACTTTGACACTCCGGCCTGAGAATAAAGATGGCGGTGACTTATACCAGCGCCATCTAGATATACAAGCCTCCGCTCAGCTGATTTTGACGGCTGAATTACGCAATCATTTCCTTTAATGACGCCATCGTATCCACAATCCAGTGGTCGGCGACTCATGGCGGCGAGTCCCCGGTAGTTGTGCTTTCCGTGTTTAGCTCACGTTTTCCGCGTTCAGTATTTATTTGTTAGTAAAATTTCATCTAGTGATCCGGGAAAACAAACACGTGCGCGATGAAAGTGTGTCGTGCGGGCAAAAAATGTATCTTGTCAAGTGTGAACTGTTCCACGATGCTCTGCGACTGATCCCCGGGGCTGCGGCTTCGACCAAATTGCTGCAAGTGTCCAGGAAGTGTGTTTTTAGAGGACTAAAATGCCGCCCGACGCAATTCCGATTGTAAACATATGTCGTGCCGGGGACATCGTCGTGTGCAGTCACTGCTTTGGCAGTGAATTAATGACGTAAAATTGACGTCACAAATGAAGTCTAATTCACCACAATCAGCTGAGCGGAGGGCTGTCTATCTAGATGGCGTTGCTTATACTATAGCAGCGCCATCTAGATATACAGGCCTCCGCTCAGCTGATTTTGACGGCTAAATTACGCAACTATTTCCTTCAATGACGCCATCGTATTCACAATCCAGTGGTTGGCGACTGGTGCTGGAGAGTCCCCGGTATTTGTGCGTTCCGTGTTTAGTTTTCGTTTTCCGCGTTCAGTGTTTATTTGTAAGTAAAATTTCATCTAGTGATCCGGAAAACAAACACGTGCGCGATGAAAGTGTGTCGTGCGGTCAAAAGATGTATTTTGTCAAGTGTGAACTGTTCCACGGTGCTCTGCGACTGATCCCTGGGGCTGCGGCTTCGACCAAATTGGTGCAATTGTCCAGAAAGTGTGTTTTTAGAGGACTAAAATGCCGTCTGGCGCAATTCCAATTGTAAACATATGTCGTGCCGGGGACATCGTCGTTTGCAGTCACTGCTTTGGCGAAGGAAATAATGACGTACGCGATCAGCTGAGCGCAGGCCTGTCTATTTGGATGGCGTTGATTACGTGGGAAAATGAACTAGCCACCCGTTTATGGCCACGTTTATACCGTGGAACTAAAAGGCGATTTAACTAATTCGTTTTAGTGTTAGTACTTGTTGGTAGAGTGTTTATACCGACCATAGGGAGAGGTACTTCTTCTTCTTCTTTCTCCGTTGACAGCACAGTTAAATTTGACAGATATAAATTCTACGACAGAAAAATATTTTTTATTGCCCGTGATCAGGCACTGCTTTCCTGAAATTGCAAACAAAACAAACGCCGAACAAAAAAAAAACGACAACAGAGGAAACGTCAACCACCGCGTCAACATTAGCGATGACAGCGACGTAGTTATAATTTTTTTTAGTCCAGTTCCGCATCGCAAGTGGAGATAAGCTTTTGGCTTATCTCCACTTGCGATGCGGAACTGGACTAAAAAAAACTTACTAACTAAACTAACTAACTAAACCGATACGTTTATATCGTCAAGAGTTAAAGCCCCCATATACGATGCAATCCGTCGTCAGATCGATCTGACGATATTGTGATCGTCAGATCGATCGCACAGTGTATGTGACTATCGTTGACGATTTTTTGACAGTTCCATATAATTTCGATCGTTAGATATTTTGAGGCACCGTCTATGGCAGGTCTTAGATTGATTTAGTTAGATCTCGAGGATAGTCCCGCGATATAAACGTGCTGTATGATGGCTTTTTTTCGCTGCATATTGCGCATTAAAAGTTACATGCATAGGCCCTAACCAGATTGAACGCAGAATGCAGCAGCAGTGGCAGAACCAACAACAACAACAGGTAGATCTGTCGCGATGACACTCTAGTTCCTCTGTGATGACACAACGGCGATGACAAATCTACCTGGTGTTGTTGTTGCTTCTGCCGCTGCCGCTGCATTTTGCGTTCAATCTGGTTAGGGCCATACGCATTATATAAAGTGATACGATTCTCTTAAAAGTCCGGGAACAACACGTGCACATGTTATTCGAAATTAGTTGTGTGGTGAAATAAGTGAAAATTTAAGTGTTTTACAAACGATTTTAATCATAAATATACGGTAAGCTTTATAAAATCCTCTATAATAGTTTGATAGCGGAAATTATTTGCTTAGAATTTTCCTTGATCATTCGATAAAATTCAACGAGGTTTCAGTAGAAGGAATTTGAGACGATTGGCGTCAAAGGAGAATAAAGTTATAAATGCAAATATAGAAAGGGGATTGGTTGCTGAATGCACCGAATCGGAAGAGGTAGATCAATCAATAGATGTTCCCATTTTTCCTGAAACCGAAAACGAAGAGGAAGGTGAGGACAAAATTGTCGAGTCCTGTTCTCCCAATAATTTGAAGAAAAAAAAACTAATTGGTAAACTGCCTTTTATAGTTGGAATTGTTTCGAGAAGGTTCTCGATTGCAGATGTCTCTAGAATCAGCTGGTATGTGGCGACCAGCTGACTACGAAGATTCGTCTTCTCAACACCGCGCCACATCATGGCGCTGTAACAAACGTCAAATGCAATTTCGCAACGACATGTGGTTTTTACCAGCAGTCGAGGTCCGCGTCTTCATGGAGCAACATGCTCCCAACAATATGTATTGTTTAACATCTTCTCAATAAAGTTCCGTTATTATTAAATTATGTAGAACGTCCTATTCATATTCCTACATTGGTGACCCCGCAAACGGACACGCGTTTAGTTTTCTCGTCGCGAGTGCCGGCCTCGACTCCCCGGGATTTGGTTTCGTTTAGCCGCGTCATCCCGGGTTACAACGGCGCGTTCATATCATCGCGCCCACGCGGTTTCCTCGCGTTCACATGGCGTCCTCGCGCCTACGCAGCAGCCTCGCGCACATGTAGCGCTCCAGCCACACACGGCGCCCCGGCGACACGCAACGCTCCAGCGCCTCTCGCGCCCCGGCGATACACGCGCCCCGGCGATACACGCGCCCCGGCGATACACGCGCCCCGGCGATACACGCGCCCCGGCGATACACGCGCCCCGGCGATACACGCGCCCCGGCGATTCACGCGCCCCGGCGAGACACGCCCCGCCAGCCTGTCAACCGGCACACCACGCGCTCAGCATTTGGAGCGCCCACGCGGCCGCAACAACCGGTGCGTCTAGCACCCCGCGCAACAACCGGTGCAACTGGCACCCAGCGCACAGCAATCGGTGCAACTGGCACCCAGCGCACAGCAATCGGTGCAACTGGCACCCAGCGCACAGCAATCGGTGCGACTAGCACCCAGCGCACAGCAATCGGTGCGACTAGCACTCTGCGCCCAGCCACCGGTGCGACTAGCACCCTGCGCCCAGCATACGGAGCACCCGCATCCGGTGCCCACACACGGAGTACACGCACGACACGCCCGGCACTACCGTGGACATTAGTGCCACGACCACCGGCTATCACCAGCATAACCCCGCACTCGCACTCAGAGCGCCCGCACACCGCGCTCAGCACCCGGAGCGCCCGCATCCCCGCGCTCAGCACCCGGAGCGCCCGCATCCCCGCGCCCAGCACACGGAGCGCCCGCATCAACACACGTTATCACGCAACACCTCACCAAGCGATCAGCACAGCACCCGCCGCCCGGCGCAATCGTGGACAGCATCGCCACGACCGCCGAGCTACCGCTCCCGACACGTCGAGCCCCTGCCACCCCGCAGCCCGCTCCCGACACGTCGAGCCGCCGCTCCCGACACATCGAGCCCCTGCCACCCCGCAGCCCGCTCCCGATACGTCGAGCCGTCACAACCGCTACGCTGACCGCATATTCACCACAACAGCTGCTACTTCGTCGTCCTACTCCTGCACCGCACCAACATCGTGCGCATTGCCGGACGCGGCAATGGCACTACGGGGGGAGTAGTGTGGCGACCAGCTGACTACGAAGATTCGTCTTCTCAACACCGCGCCACATCATGGCGCTGTAACAAACGTCAAATGCAATTTCGCAACGACATGTGGTTTTTACCAGCAGTCGAGGTCCTCGTCTTCATGGAGCAACATGCTCCCAACAATATGTATTGTTTAACATCTTCTCAATAAAGTTCCGTTATTATTAAATTATGTAGAACGTCCTATTCATATTCCTACAGGTACTTGTCATGGATGGATCGAGACTATGGTAGAGCTTAGTACAGTGTGTGTCGTAAGAGAGACGTACTTCGTACATATAACAATATTATTAAATATTGGAATCGATGGGTTGCCACGTTTTAAGAGTTCTGGGCAATGCTTATGGCCAATTCTGGGTCATATTGCTGATATAGCAGGCTGTGAATTGTTCCTTATCGGAAGTTATCTAGGCACGAAAAAAATCAGCAAGTGTCGACACTTTCTTGCACAACTTAGTAGTTAAGCTGAAAACTTTGAGAGATGACGGCTAACGAATCTCAGGAAAAACTATAAAAATAAATGTAAGGGCATTCATATGCGACCCACCTGTTCGTACTTTTATTTGTGGAATAATGGGCTACAACGCTTTCCATGACTGCAGCAGATGTGCACAGATAGGACGACGTATCGAAAATGTCGTAACATTTAGTACCGCCGGTGAATTAATTACCGATGAAGACTTCTCCTCGCGAAAATATTTGGATCATTACCAGGCGTTCTTCAAGGGAAGAAAATCGGATTTGGAAAATTTGGACATAAGAGTGATAACCCAATTTCTTCTAGATCCATAATGCATTTACTAGATCTCGGTGTAACAAGAAGAATACTTAATAGTATGATATATTCCATGGGAAATTAACATTGCATTCGGGCGTCACGGAAAAAAGCGTAATGCGCTGCATAGAAATAGCGCATTCCTAAGACCTGCCATAGACGGTGCGATCCATCGTCAGATCGATCTGACGATGGATTGGCCGATCGATCGGTGTGTGTATGGCACGTTTAACTTCTATGGAAAAAAAGCCAACTGTCCGAGAAATTAATATCATTACATGGCTTCATACCGAAAGAATTTTCCCGTAAACCAAGAAGCTTCGATGATTTAAAAATGTGGAAGTCCACCGAATTCAGGCAATTTGCGCTCTACACAGGAATTGTTGTGCTACAGGAAATTAAAAATAGTGACTACTATTATCACTTCTTGTTATTACATTGCGCCTATCGTCTTCTATCTTCAAGACGGAGTTACAAGGCAAACTTGAACGTCACCCAAATGCTGCTGGAAGACTTTGTCCAAAATTTTCTATGTATAGTAACACCGCCATCTTTAGTCTCAGGCCGGAGTGTCAAAGCAATGACGTCATGACAAGCAGTGAACCATATGTAAACAAAGTGAAGAACACAGGCGGTCGATTTTGTGAAATTTCGCGATTTTCGTGCGCAAGAGCGCGTTGACATGATCAAATTACGATTTGTCAAACTAGCATTTGATGAAAAGTTGAGCACCGTCCAACTACGGCTTGACAGAAGCACAAGACATCAAACCAGTTTGACAAGGGGTTGACACGTTCAAGTAGGTGGTTTGTCAAACCGTAGTTTGATCGTGTCAACGCGCTCTAAAAGTGATTTTAGTGTCGCGATTTTAAATGCAATTGAAAGTAGTGCTTGTCACTGATATTTGAAAGTGCAAAAAAACGCAAGGTGCCGCGAACTTCCGACCAAAATTAACTGCTCGAAAGTCCGCGAGACATGAGTGTGGTTATGAAAGTGCGACACGGGAAATTTCGCATTTTTCGTTAATTTTCCGCCAATTTAGCTAGTGTGAATGGTGCAGCACTACCATGGGACGAATCCTTGGGCCGGTGAGTTCAGCGGAAACTTCCGGAAGTGCTCCAAAAAGTGAATTCAAAGTGGTTGTCAAATGACAAAATTACAGGTGATTTCCGGCCTTTTCATCGAAATTCATAGGGTAAGTATACGTTTTTTGTTGTGCTTAAATTTTAGTGGATTGTTGCGCTCCAAAATACGGGTCTTGCACGCGTTGTTGACGAGCCAGACGAAAGTTTCACTGCAGCTGACAGGACTAGATGCCTGGCGGTGAAACATTCGTCCGGTTCGTCAACATCGTCGTCAAAATCCGCATTTTGGGGCGCATCAATCCACTAAAATTTTAGCACAACAAAAAATGTATACTTATAGCGGGCGCACAACTATCGATTTTTAATCATGCGACAGTTTAGTTGTTTGCTAAAAGTCCATGGGGTTCAACACAACTATCGATCCACAACTCAAAATCCATGGTTCTGCATTGACGCGCGCACATACTCAATTAAAAGTTGTTCTGCAACGGTGCAGTCGTTTATCAGTCATCGTGCGCATATCTGAATACAATGCTGGGAATGATTATAAATTACGTTGAATCGTTAATTGAATCGATCGAAAAGAGGTCGGCCTTATATTTAAAGTCTGTCAAAGATTACGCAGATGCGAATTGCAAAAAAAAAACTATGGGATGAAGTGTGTCTTGAGAATGTATCTGGCTAGGCGGAATTGGATGCGGAAGGAAAAAATAAGGAAATCTACTTACACTGACAACAAACGCCAAATTGTTATTTAGAGACGCGTCAGATCTCTGGTTTGTGTGTTGATTTTTGAATAAATAAAACCATCCAAAATGCCCGATTCGACGAAAATCAATGCTTTTCTCGAGTTTATCGATATGGAAAATTTCAAATTGTACAAAGGACACGTAGTAATGGGACCTTTGAAACAATTCACGGCTATCATTGGGCCCAATGGTTCCGGTGCGTTTCTCATTTGCTTGCTATTAGAAAGATTCTGGATATATACACGCTTTCTTACTTATCAGCAAATCAAATTTCATGGATGCTATAAGTTTCGTGATGGGCGAAGAAACGTCGAGTTTGATAACGTTCATCAACGACTGTAACTGTAATCGTTACGACAACTATCGATAGTATGCGCGCAGTCCACAACTAAATACTTTAGTCGAGATAAAATCGCAACATCTACACAATTCGACTAAACTATTTGGTTGTAGAGTAATCGATAGTGTGCGCCGGCTCTTACCGTATGAATTCCGATGAAAAGGCCGGAAATCACCTGTAATGTTGTCATTTGACAACCACTTTGAATTCACTTTTTGGGGCACTTCCGGGAGTTTCCGCTGAACTCACCGGCCCGAGGATTCAACCCAAGGTAGTGCTGCACCATTCACACTAGCCAAATTGCCAGAAAATTAACGAAAAATCCAAAATTTCCCATGTCGCACTTTCCTAGCCTCGCACTTTTCAATATACCATTTTACTCGATATTTCCCGGCACTTCACGTTTTTTTCACTTTCACACGGCAGTGATAGCAACTTCTTTTATTTTCACTTAAAATCCCGACACTAAACTCACTTTTACGCACAAATATCGCGAAATTTTACCGGGCGACCGCGCGAGTTCACATTTGGTTGACTGCTTGTCATGTCGTTAGGGCTTTGACAATCAGCTGACACTCCGGCCTGAGAGTAAAGACGGCAGTGATAGTAAGAAGAGCGTCACATACAATGTGTACAATCCGCTGCATATTACGCAATGGGCACACTCAGAGAACGCTGAGCAGCTACGTAGCCACATCTCCCCTCCATGTCACACGGTGCGAAAGCTACCTGTCACAAACTTGTTTTGTGAATACACCGGCTACATAACGAATTTGTGACATCAGTTAACACGCCAAATGTCTGAAAAACGGCTGTCTGTTTAAGTTGTTGTTGGTTTGGCCGGGTTTTAAATCACTCGCAACAAGGATGTGGTAATAAACGCTACTGGTCACATACAAAGCAGTCGGAAGACCTGTGGCCAACTATGATGCTCCTGTGTGTTCTCAGAACCTATTTGACACCGTGGAGCTTCAATCGGAATTAACATGTAACATACACACACTGCAACTCTGACCATTCGCTACAACAGCAATACACGGTTCCTGCGGCAGCCGGTTAAATGCCCAATTAGCCAATACAGCGACACGAACTCATAGTAGAAGTCGTGCCGTTTCCATATCCAATAACTGAATACGATGACGCGCATCATTAGTTGTCGCACTATGCCCCATGCCCCACTAGGAGCATAACCGCGAACACACATCGAGTATATAATTATCGAAAATCCCACTCACTTTTAAATTTTAACTTTCCCGTAAAATTCCTGATCGTAGTCCGTACAAATTCAACCAACGCTCATATGACGCACGCGCCACCTGTTATGCAAATTATGAAAACAAAAATGTATCACGCTCCAAGCCAAGGGAGCAGCGGATCCATGGAGCGATTCCATTCACTAGACATTGGGACAGTAGCGCTACCATAACGCTGGATTTGTGATTGGGAAATGATATACAACCGCTGATAATTTTTTTGTGGAACCACTAATATCGATGATAGGCTTGGGAATCATACACAGTCATGGACGAATTTCGGAAACAGAAGAAGTCTTCCCCTTGGATGAAGTTATTTATAAATATATACGTTTGCCATTCAAGGACGGCTTTGTGCTAATTCCTCTTCTTCATGACCATGTTTGAAGTACTATGGTATGGCAAATCTCGAAAGACTAATTTCAGTATTATTATTTATTATTTACTTCTTCCAGAAAAATGTCGCAAGAACCAACGGAGAGTCGAGGAGTTTTAAGGAGATGCAACGCTGATTTGCATCTTCGTGAAAACGAATTTTTTAATACTGAAAATAGAATGGTTGATGTTGACGGGTCGATGAAAGGTAATTACTTTACTGAGAATGATATTACCACATTTACCACATGTTTCCTTTTCAGATGATATTGAAAAACGGTTAAAAACATTGGAAGGTATAAGTTTTCTACTCTTTCAATTATAAAATCTAAGAGATTTTTCATTTTAGAGCAAAATAAAGAAATTATACGGACGCAAAGTCAAATTCTAGCCATTCTAAGAAAAAATTGTGGAAAATAGAGTCAATGTTTGCGAAAATCCTCATTTTCCAGTAAAAAAAAATATCGAGGATTTAAGGAAAATAAACAATTCTGTGCAAGAGGAGAAAGATAAATATGTACGTACGTTATATATTTCATTTTCAGTTGGAAAAGTTAATAATGTTTAATTTTTTTGTATATTGTTAGGTGGCGATTATCAAAAACATCGTACAGCTCGACGGTTTAAAAAGAATTTTAACAGGCTTTTTGGGCCGAACGTAATTATCGGCTGCAATTATGATGGCAACAATTCGAAAGCTTCCTTCAAGGAGCATACTGCCTTAAACGATGCAATTTATCGTAAGTTCCTACATACTCTGCCACTTTGCCTAAATTATATTTTGATACTTTACTTATTTGCAGAAGCAAATAAATGGATATACGCACTCGGACTATGTCACCGAAATCCAAACTTGTTTCCGGTTGCTCAAAAACCGATATTTTAAGTCCCTGAGCCTGAAAAACAAGGCTAGTTCCAGTGCGCAAACTGTCTCCAAAGATAATTTGCCAATAATATAGTTTATTAAGTAATGAATTAATAGTTATTAAGTTTATTCATGTTAATTTAGTAAACGAAATACTTTTGATACACTTTCCTATTAATTTTAAAACGAATTTCTAAGCGAAATGAAGCTAAAATTACGTTTACACTATCCGCAGATTACTTCATCTGCGCCGGCTGATTTAATCTGCAACTGTCAAATACATACAATTTTAAACTCACCACACCCAGATTAAGCAGCAGATGAAGTAATCTGGGGATAGTGTAAACGTAATATACTAGTTACTTCTCTTTAAAGAATAAAAATTGTTTGTGAATTAATATCGTTTAAGTTTATTCTTGTCAAATAGTATTGTATTACGTTTACACTATCCCCAGATTACTTCATCAGCGGCGTAATCTGGGTGTGGTGAGTTTAAAAAAGTATGTATTTGACAGTTGCAGATTAAATCAGCCGGCGCAGATGAAGTAATCTGGGGATAGTGTAAACGTAATATTAGGTACTAAGTTATTTGTATTCGAAATACTATTATGTTACGTTTACACTATCCCCAGATTACTTCATCTGCGCCGGCTGATTTAATCTGCAACTGTCAAACACATACAATTTTAAACTCACCACACCCAGATTAAGCAGCAGATGAAGTAATCTGGGGATAGTGTAAACGTAATATTAGTTTCAGCTCTTTTATTTTTGTCAAATGAATTAAATATCGAATTAATAATCCTACCGGCTGCGCCAAAATGTTGTGGTTCTTCCCTTCAAGGATACTCCGAAATGTTTTTGCAACGAAAAAGGAAAATACAAGGTTCCAGTTTTTTCTGTATTTATTATACTATGGGACGGCTTACCTGCTAGCTGGTTATTTTACAACACATTCTTATTTTCTAAATACTTACCTCGATAGCTCGGTGGCGACCCGCTTACGCAATCGCGAACCAAGTCAACATCGCGTTCTGCTTGCGTAGTTGCAAACCAGGTCGACACAATTCTAGTCATGTTGACCTAGCCCACTTCTTGCAATTTCGAACAAATGTTGAAGTGGGTCGCCAATGCACTTATGCAGGCCGCGACCCAGCCACCGAAGTAAGCCAATGTTGTGTTGTGCGTGCGATGCACATAATACACAACATCGCAATAAACTAATCGTCGCTACACTTTAAAAAATACTTAGAAAAAAAATGTCGAACATAATAACGTGAATTAATACAATTAATTTAGTTTATTCTTACCAATTTAGCTGTACTAAAATTTGGTTTTTATGTCAGTTATTAAAAAAAATATTTGAAAAAATATAAGAAGTTTGACTTATTCGACAGTAGATACTGTATGAAATCTTTATTCGAAACCCGCTACTTGGGAAGTGATGACACCTTATTTATTCCAATATATTTACTTTTCCACTAATGAATCACTACTTACAAGCTCCGTTGAAAGCAAGTAATGAACGGACCAATGTCAAAATTCATAAGTTCGCAAGTGATGACATATGTTTCATTCCAATACATTTACTTTTGTATTAATGGATCATCACTTATCAATTCCGGTGAAAGTAGGTAATGAAAGCTCGAATTACAAATTCACTAGTTCGCAAGTGATGGCACATGCTTCCCATCACATTACATTTTCATGTCATTCCGTAAGTAGGCCATGTATTCGGCGATGTAATCCGAGAGGGTAATCTGAAATGGTAGCGCTTCCCTCTACAAATTCATAAAGAAATCATCTAGAAATTCCTACTTCCAAGCTCCACTGGAGAGTTATGGTTGACGTATTCGCGTCTGCGCAGTGAAACATGCACGACACGTTTTAACATTTGTCCCAGTGACCCGAGAAGCGAGGGGACAAATGCTTCGTAAATGTCAAAATTGTGGCTGAGTGGCCGATGGCGTAAAGATATTTATTTATTATTTTTATTTATTTCATATACTGCGGAAGGCATTGCCTTATTACAGGGGTTCTGATACAGTAAGTTATGTTACTAAATTGACTAATTAATTTAAAAAGGATAAATATTACGCAGTGACGTGCACTCGTAGTAAGCAATTCCAAACTGCTTGACTTACCGAAATAAGCAATTCAATAATAAACTTTGCTTACACCAATACACATATCATCATTTCAGTCAATGTTTTTCTTTAAGCTGAAGAATACATATTATCATTCAAATATTCCTTTACACATTCAAATTCTGATCCGCGCCTTCTTTTGGTTAAAAAACATTCGTTCAATTACTTTAGATAATATTCAAACCTCCCACATTTTGCACACCATAGACACCAAACTTAGAATAGGAAAATGTGCCTAGATCTTTAGATGCATGTACCATGTGTGCATCCAAATACTAGAGATATGTTGATTCCAGAAAATGGGAATCTTGGATTTCGGTAGTACATTGGGCAACGATTTTTTTTTTGTTTTGTTCGCAAATTTATATGAGACAAGTCAAGCACTGGCGCGACTGCTTTTGTGTGTGGGATAAAGCCCAATGATGCTTGTTAATGAAATGTTGCCAATGCAGGGAATGTTTATGGGAATTTGATTTTTCCAGTAGAGCTTTTGTTTTTGTTATGTAATGGATTTTCCGTTGCAATTTAAAAGAGGAAATCAGTGCAATCGGGTGATTTTGATTAAATTGTGATTTGAAGTTTTTTTGACCGTTTGTAGTGATTTAATTGATTTGATTTGTGATAAAAGTGGTAAGTTTTCTTTTCGCATTATGTCGGAGTATTGCTGCGCGACGGATTTCGTACTAAAAGCGGGATTTTCAACTCTTTCCTTTGCCAAGAAAAGAGAAATTATAGAATCGGATAGACCGAAGCCAGATCTTAGTTTAGAGTTTAAATTAAAAAATATTACGCGAAAATGCCATATCGAAACGTATGAAAAGTACATTTGGTTAACGGGAAGCTGTAAATTAAATAAGTTATTTTGCTGGCCGTGTCTTTTGTTCACGAATGAAAAATCTGTTTGGAATAAAGCTGGATTTAGTGATTTGAATAATTTTACGGGCTCAGCAGCAAAGCATTCAAGTTCCGAAAAACATCTTCAGTCGTTAATTAAATTAGATAATTTTGGTTCTCAGCGTATAGAGTTTATGCTTAGTAACCAGGTGGCAATATCTGTTAGTTTGCATAATGAAAAAGTTGAGCGTAATCGTAATATTTTGAAA
This sequence comes from Chloromyia formosa, assembly GCA_964017055.1. Lineage (NCBI taxonomy): Eukaryota > Metazoa > Arthropoda > Insecta > Diptera > Stratiomyidae > Chloromyia > Chloromyia formosa. The sequence continues at coordinate 63,133,571 of OZ024816.1, forward strand.
CGTTTAATCGATACTGTAATTTTTTTGGCAAAACAGGAGCTTCCTTTTCGCGGAAATAATGAAGACTCTTCTTCAAATAATCGTGGTAATTTTATCGAAACCGTAAATTTCTTGAGTTTGTACGATCCGATAATTGAGTCCCACATAGATTCTATAAAAGCAAATGCAGCGTTTTCGGGTTTGTCTAATAGAATCCAAAACGATCTTGTTTCCGCTATAGCTAATGTGGTTCGAAATAAAATCAATTTGGAAATAAAGGAGGCTCCATTTGTAGCTGTAATGGTCGACGAAACGCCAGATGTTAGCGGTCGGGAACAATTAACGATGATTTTTAGATATACAATATCAAATGAGATTGAAGAAAGATTTATCGGATTTTTGGATGTAAGCGCTAATCGTACAGCTACAGCAATAAGCTCTCACATTTTAAAACAATTGCAAAATTTTAATATCGATAAGAAATTAATTGCACAATGTTACGATGGCGCAGCAGTAATGAGTTCTCAAATTCGTGGAGTTCAGACTTTAATTCGGAAAAAACATAAATCGGTAATTTTCGTTCCATGTTACGCTCATTCACTAAATCTAGTATTGTCTAAAGCAGTTGAGTTTATTCCGGAAATTAAATTATTTTTCGCGCACATCAATAAAATCGCATCATTTTTTAATACATCCACTAAAAGGTCGAACCTTTTTGCAAATATAGTAAATCGTCGTTTACCATCGGTTTCCAAAACGCGTTGGCATTATCATTCGCGTATTATTAACGTTATATTTGAACATAAGCATGAAATTTGTACAGTTTTTGAGACAATTTCGAATGGTTCTCAACACTGGGATGGCGATTCCTTGACTTTTTCCGATATATATTTTACTTACAAAAATTCGCAGAGTCAGATTTTCAATTATATCTGTTAATTTTTTCTGAAATTTTTTCGAAAACTGATATATTATTTAATATTATTCAGAGCAAAGTGGTAAACATTTCATATGCAAGCCAAAAAATTATTGAATTTGAAAATTGGCTTGAAAATGACTTTTCTAAAAAGTTTGATAATTTCTATTCGACAGTTACGGCAGAATATCAGCCACCACGTAAGAAATGTAGAAATGCGATAGATCCTTTACAAAATTTACGGCGGATATTTCGGGAGATTATAGATGTTATTCTCGGGCAAATTCGAGATCGATTCCATTCGTTTAAAGATCTTTCATTTTTAGAGTTGCTTGAACCGAATTATTTTTCTAAATTCAAGTCAAATTTTCCCGATAAAAATTTTGACTCACTTATTGAATATCACGGTCAATTTTTCGACAGAATAAAGTTGAAAAATGAGCTAAAAGTTATTTATTCTTCAGATGAGTTTAAAAACGCGAATCCTAGTAAAATTCTCGATTATTTTCAAAAACGGCCTTATGTCGCAAACGGTTTTAAGCAAGTTCATATTTTAGCAAAATTATTAACGTCAATTCCAGTCACAGGTCATTTTCAACACTAAAGCGCGTTCACACATTTTTGAGAAATCGCCAATCCCAAGAACGACTTTCGGATCTTGCTTTAATTGCGGTTGAAAAGGATCTTCTTATACAAATGCGAAGAGAAAACGATTTTTTTGATAATGTGATTAAAGAGTTTTTACTTAAAGAACGGCGCATAGATTTGGAATACAAATAAATGGCAATGGCGAAAGAATATTTATTTATTTCAAATACCCCTGAATTTTTCTTAGTCTTAATTAACATAATATTTATTTATCATTTTTTTTATTAGTAATATTTTATTTATTTTTTTTTTTGTATTCCGAATATATGTGCCAATATTTTATTTATATCTTTCCTGATTTCTTCTTTAAGGCTTAAAGCCGCTTGGTATAAATGTTTTTGTGACTGTCCATATTGTATTATACAGTCCATTTTTGTTTATGCTAAATTGGCTTTAGGGCGCCCAACTGCTTGACTATGAAAAATTTCCACTGCACGTCACTGATATTACGTACATTAAATATAATAAAATTTATAAAATAAACTATTCATTCAGAATAAAACTTCGTAGTTTAAGTGATTCCAATATAAAAATATACAGTTTTTTTATTACTTTGCAATCTCTAGTGTTCAGAATTTCAGTAATATGCTCTAATGCATTAGTATTATTGAAGTAATATTTTCATACTGGTTTGTTTATTGGGCATTCTTTTAATAGGTGTTCAATTGTGTCACGTTTTTGTAAGTTGCATAGCGTACAGTTGTTTTCCAGATTAAACTTATGGGTGTTTCCAGCGATGTAAATACGTTGGTTGTAGTTGTTACACATCCGGATCTGCGCAAAACAGCGGCGATGGTGTCCAGGTAAAGACTGAAGGAGGTACCATGCAGGTTTGGTCTAGTCTTCTCTAATGAGTTGGTACCAACATGATGAGCTGCTACTAGTTGCTCCATTCTCATCATTGTTTGTAGACTTAGCTGCGTAAATCATCGCTATTGCTTTCATATTTTCTTGTTGGGTACAGTTGTTGATAAGTTGTGGAAAGTCTGGCAATTCACTCATTAGTTCGGCTTTTATTTTCCCTAACCAGTTTGAGGAGTTTCCCTTTTCCACTTCCATTTCTTGTTGTTTGAGGCATAGTTTAGGATATCGTCCATCAGGTAACATTGATACCCTTCGTAACCATTTCAGAGTTTTCGTAATAATTTTTACCTTCATATGAACGCGGCCACATTCTCTTCTCACTACTTGCGCTGATGTGTTCCTTGGCAGATAAAGTGATCTCTTTAAGAAATCCTGTTGAATATACTCAAGATTTCGTATCGCATTCATTCCCCATATTTCAGCTCCATAAAGCGCGACTGTCTCCACCATAGCATCGAAAAGCTTCATTTGCGCATTCCATCCCATTTTGTTGTTGTTGAATAATTTACCAAGATTGGCCAACGCTGCAGCAGAGGATTTTTTCCTATGGTCAATTTCCTTGTGCCATGCTCCTGTTCGATAAAGTGTGCAACCAAGATATTGAAATTCAGACACGATCTCGATTTCTTGTTCTTTATAGTGAAATTTTTTCCTTCTTTTTTTGTTAAGTCTCTTCTCAAATATTACTATTTTTGTTTTGTCCACGTTCAATGTAAGATTTTTATGATTGCAGTAGGTTTCTAGTTTATCTATTTTGTCTTGTAAGTCAGTAGCAGAGTTCGCGAATATAACAATATCATCGGCATAAGCAAGCATCATTATGTCTATACCGTCAATGATACCGACTCCTTTGAATCCAAGTTTCCGGAAAAATGTCTCTATATCATTAAGGTATATGTTAAATAGTAAGGCACTGAGAGGATCTCCTTGAAGCACTCCTTTCGTTACTTTAACGCTTTCGGAATATTCTTGCCCATATTTTATTGAAACTGAAGCTGCATTGTATATGTTGCGAATTAGTTCGATCATCTGAGTACTAATTTTATTCGACGCTAAGTGCTGCCATAATAAATTGTGCTCAATACTGTCAAAAGCTCCTTTGAAATCAATAAATATAGCATATAGTGGTGATTTTTTTATTCCATTCTGTTTATCGATTAATGTTCTGATGGTGAAAATATTGTCTAAGCAGCAACGCTCTTTTCTAAATCCACTCTGATGTTCGGGTAAAAGTTTTCGTGATTCGACAAAATTGTTAATCCTGTCACTCAATACGCTAGTCATTACTTTGAATAGTCCATTTTCAAGTGCAATGGGACGATAATTATTTGCGTTGGTGGGGTCTCCTTTGTTGAATATCATTGATAAATTAGCATGTCCCATTATCTCTCCTTGATTTTCATTTTTAATTTTATTCATTATATTACATATTGTTGACATTACATTCTCTGGCAGATTTTTCAGAAATTCATTAGGTATTCCATCTGGTCCAGGTGTCTTTTTATTTCCCAATTTTTTAATGGATGCTTTAATTTCATCAGTAGTGATGTCCTTGTCAAGGTTTATGTCAGTTATTTTAGGTAATTGCTTAGGTGTTGAATTAACAGGGGCATAAACTGTTAGCAGATGTTGAGTCCAGTTTTCAGTGCTTATCACCGACTTCGTGTGGGTCCTTTTCCTCAGTTTTCTAATTTCTGTCCAAAAAGTTGATCATACTGTGCTTTCACATTTCTAAGCAGTTGATTATACTTATTTCTGGCGTTGTGATATGCTTTCAGATTGTCTGGTGTATAACATCTCTGCATTACTCGGTATGCAGCTCTTACTCTCTTTTTTTCTTTCATACAGTCCGTTGTATACCAATTGTTTATTAGTTTGTATTGTTTATTGTTCATAACAACTGTCTTTGTCATGTTCAAAGCCTCTGCTGCTTGATAAATTTCGTCAACTAGTTGAGTCCATGTTAAATTTTGTTGAACCCATTCTAGGTGTACTTGATACGTTGCTGCCAAATCATTGTTCCATTGCAGTTTCTTGTATATATAAGGTTGCTGTTCATTATTTTCAACTTCGGTTGTTAAGCTTAGCATTTTTAGGCTACAGGGTAAGTGATCCGATAGATGTACAAAATCGTGTACCTTAAAATCTCCAGTCATCTCTGTTACGTCCGAACTGCACCAAACTTGGTCAACCGTACTGCAACCATTTGACTTTAAGCAAGTGTATTCGCCTTCTTTGTCTCCTTGTGTTCGCCCATTAATTAGTGTTAAGCCGAGTGAATGAAACAAATGTGTTAATAGCTCACCTCTTTTGTTCTTGGTTTTATCTTTCGAACTTCTTTCCATGGCTAATTTCATGTTGACCCAAGGTATTTCTTCCATATCCCAATCAGCTTTACCAACTCTAGCGTTGAAGTCTCCAAGAAATATAAAATTTTTATATTGTTGTACAATGGGTGTCAGCTCATCCTCCATCATTTCGAGTATCGCAGTGTCGTTGAGGGATGGTGACAAATAGAAGCACCCTAATGTTATTTCCGTTTTGTTCACTTGAATTTTTGCTATTATCCACATATCACTACATGTAGTATTTATCAAGTCCAACTTTTTGTTTATCATCACCACTAATCCGCCTTTAGGCCGACCTTTTGTTTTATCTTTAGTTGCAAAAGATTCTATAACATTGAACTTTTCAGTTTTGATTTCATTGTCCATACTGGTTATGTGCCATGTTTCATAGAAACATATTATATCGTTATTATATATTTTATTACTTTGTTCACTAGTAAGTTTTTTCAAATTATTATGTCCATTAACATTCCACATCAAAATATCTAATTCGCGATCCGTGTTCGTTGCATAGTTGTCAATCGCTGTTTCCGCAGTGTTGAGTTGCTAATTTGGCCCAGCTGTTGAGCATCCTGGTAATATTATTTGTTTCGCAAGTGACTCTGATGATCGGACACGCTTTGGCGTACCCATACTACCACCAATTGACCTGTTTCGCTTGCTGGCTGTTTGTTTATCATGATTACGTTGTTTACGTTGCTCGGATAGCTTTATCAGTTGCTCCTTAGTGTAGTCATTGTCCAGATATACAGTCGAGAGATGTTCTATATTTTTCAGTTGTTTTTTGTTTTTCATTATTTGTATTTTCTTCCGTTCAGTTGTTAGTTTCAAAATTACTGGTCTGGGGAATTTACGGTCAGGGTCCTTCTTTCCAATTCGTTTGATAATGTCAATATCTGCCTCCTCCAGATTAATATTTAATTTGCTTATAATTCCAGTGATTTATTACGTTTACACTATCCCCAGATTACTTCATCTGCTGCTTAATCTGGGTGTGGTGGGTTTAAAATTGTATGTATTTGACAGTTCCAGATTAAATCAGCCGGCGCAGATGAAGTAATCAGGGGATAGTGTAAACGTAATAATAGATTGCTCCAACTCATCGACATCTTTTTCCATCTCAGAGACACCCTTTATAATGACGTTACGCCTTTTCTGTTCTCTTTGTACCATAGCAATTGCTGCACTAGCTTCCATGTTGTTGTTGTTCAGTTTGTCGACTTTTTCATGCATAATTTTCATTTCGTCTCTTATGTCTTGCAAAGCGTTCATAATTTTAGTCATTGGGTGGTATGCATAATAATGAGGATATACTCAAGAGTGAAGTCTATTGAGGACATTCCTGAGTCTGCTATATTCGGTGAAACGAGTGAAAAAGTTGTATGCATAAAACTACTCTCCGCTCCATAGTGAAAATTGAGTGGAGTTCTGTCAACTCAGCTTTACTCCACTCGACTCACTTTATGCATACCACCCATTGTTTCGACGATCGGATCGCACGTATTGTCGGAACTATGTTGACCGGTAATAGGCGAACGTTGAATTTTTTGTGATTTTGAAAAAATTGTTGACATTTTCACTAGTGAGTTGTTTGTTTTGTTAGAGCTGTCAGTGTTAGATTCACAGAAAGGGAGTTTGATTGTCTAATTGTATGGATCTCTATTATTCAGTTCGAATGATTTTATACGATGTTTGATAATCGATAGAAGCGCGTTGGTATTAATCACAATTTAGAATTATACAAATTATATTTAAGGAATTAAAAGCAAAAATAATTTGGCACGTAGTTGACTTTGACTTTTCAAATTCACGGTGTTACTGGCGTAAAGATATTTACCGAACGTATAGCGACCGCGTTTAAATGGGTAGCAGTGCGAGTCGGTTCGAAAATAACCTGAAGCATAGATCTGTTTAATATATACAGCTATGGACATACATATAAATAGCACAAACTTAAATTGAGCATAAATTTAAGTATTTTCCAACTAAAAACTTAAAAAATGCAAGTTTTATCAATTCTGGTTGTTGTTGTAAAAATATTTGTCCCAACAGCACTCAAATGTTCCGCTATGTTCTGCTAATTATTTACCGTTATCATGTTTTGTCGGCCAACCATTGGATTGTGGATACGATGGCGTCATCAAAGGAAATAATTGCGTAATTTAGCCGTCAAAATCACCTCAGCGGAGGTCGAAAGATGTATTTTGTCAAGTGTGAACTGCTCCACGATACTCTGCGACTGATCCCCGGGGCTGGTGCTTCGACCAAATTGCTGCAAGTGTCCAGAAAGTGTGTTTTCAGAGGATTAAAATGCCGTCTGGCGCAATTCTAATTGTAAACAAATGTCGTGCCGAGGACATCGTCGTTTGCAGTCACTGCCTTCGCGAAGGAATGACGTACACAATCAGCTGAGCGCAGGCCTGTATATCTATGATAGATGGCGTTGCTTCAGTGTATCGACATAGAGGACATCGTCGTCAAAATCCGCATTTTGGGCGCATCAATCCACCAAAATTTTAGCACAACAAAAAATTTATATTTACCCTATGAATTCCGATGAAAAGGCAGGAAATCACCTGTAATGTTGTCATTTGACAACCACTTTGAATTCACTTCTTGGGGCACTTCCGAGAATTTCCGCTGTACTCACCGGGCTGAAGATTCGACCCAAGGTAGTTGTAAAGGACGTTGGAGACACCCGAAGGTGTCAACGGGGACGGAGCCATTTTGACCGTTAAGGTCCGGTAGTGACAGCTGCCAAAATTGACAGCTGCCATAATTGGCTCCTCAACGAGCTAAGCGGCGGCCTGTGCTTGCTGTAGCTCAGTTCGGGAGATATGGGCTGGGTTTTTGCCGCTCGCTGCCCCTGTCCACACATATTAAAAGGGAATTCACAGGCCTGGGATAGACAACACAAACGATGGGGGGTTGAAATGTGGGGATTTTTGATGGAGGAATTGTGGCGTCAGCCAGCGCAGGTGCCATCTTTTTGAGCTCCAAGGTCCAGATGGCGGTGGACCTCGGCCTTCTGTACCCGCTAGAAAAAAAACACAATAACCCGACCTGAGGCCCCCGTGGCCGAAAAACAGAAAAATTTTGTGGGGGCCTCCCTTTGCGAAACCAGAGATGAGGCCTTTCACCTCATCTCATCACCAACCTGAAAGGGGGTGGTGGGGGAAGTTTCAAAAGGAAAAGCCTATGTTCCTTTTAATTAGCGGTATTTAACATTTTTTTATTCAGTAAAGAAGATGAAGCGAAATAATCTAGCCAAAATACAAAAAAAACTAGTTACTAAAATTTAAATACAATATAGGTACAACAAAAGAAAACATCAAAACTTACCCTAGCATCCTCGATGGCCACCGGAGAAACTGGAGCAGCTACAATTACTGTTAAATATATTACACTACTTTACAAAAAAACTGATCAATTGATTAAGCCGAGGAAGAAAAAAACAAAAGAAAATATATATTGAGAGTAATGATAGGTCATCCTATGAAGCTGCTGTTGTTGTTGCGTTGGTCGCTGTTCCGGGCGGTAAACCAGTGCCCCAGGTTCTATGTCGTTTTGCTCGACCTTACTCGAATTTCTATAACTGATATCCCTTCGGACCTTGCTAAATACTCTTTCCTTTTTTTTTCACTGCCTTTGAAAACACAGCCCGCTTCACACCTTTTTTTTCAATTTGCACGGAAAATTAATCATCACAAGGGCGAAAGGAAGAGATATCGATATCCGCAGCAGAGTCACTTCTTGTCATCCAAACGAGCCAAAAACTATCAACGGACACGCGATCATTTCCTGATCACAAAAAAAAAAAGAAAACGTAGAAAATCCAAACTGTGTATCCTTTTCTGGGGAAAACGGAGAGAACAAAACTTCAACGGATCCGACGAATGACCGAATCAATTTATCCGACAGCAGACCTGAGATCGTCAAGCACTCACTTGAGACTTTCAAACACGAGTCATCCGCGACATAAGAACAAAGAAAAATCACAGGGTTGGGCGATCGCCTCGCTGTTGGGTCATGGGGCAGGCGAGAATACAAAAATTGGCACACGCTTTCCACACACTTGACTCAACCATTTGTCAAAAATTACGGCGGCAGACATGCTTTCTTTCAAGCCGCGAGCGATCTCGCCTTTCAGGTGTCGCCCCTCCGTTGGCTGAGCATGGACCACAATTTTTCACACCCAAGAAAACTTGCACAAACAAAAATGCGCTGGGGTTTCTTTTTTTTTTCAATTACGCCACCATTTTTCACACAGCGAAAATACACCCTCGGGGTCGGAATGGTTCACTTCCACTTTTTCTTATTATTTATTTTCCCCTTTTTTTTTGTCGTCGTCTCACAAATCACAGGTGTACACTTTTCGTTTTACGACCGAAATGAAAGTCAGTTCGACGATTTTTAGTTTTAGGGTGGTGAAAGTTTCAGCGACGGAAATTCTGCACGAAATTCACAGACGGCCAGCACACTCGCCCCCGTTGGAATCCGACCCGAAATCAAAGAATTTATTATTTTTTTAATTTCGTTCGTTTTTTCTCGCTTTCCTTTCTTTTTGTGTTTCCCATGTCCACCCGTGCATGGCGGCGTTATCCATCGGACTCCTCCGTTCCACCTCTTCCACCCGTTCCATTCTTTCGCCGTCCCCCCACCATTCCTACAAACTTTTCCCGCCAAAAAGATGCTTCACCAATCAGGTGATTTACTCACCCCTGAAGTTTGGTTGCAGCGGTTTATTCTGACACATAAATGCCTACTTTTGAATTTGTAGCGACCTTTCACAAATGTAAATGATTTGAAGTAAATCCAAATTAAGTACATTTGTGAAAAATACACAAATTCAAAAATAGACACTTATGTGTCCGACTTGGTCCGTTACAGGGCAGCTTCTGCTTCGCGGCCCGCCAAGAAGGAGAAGCTGAGGAACTTTAACGCCGTATGTCCTTGGCGTGATAGACACCAACTGTTTTGCCTTGCAGGTCCGACAACAGGTAACGGCTATTACCCACTTTCTTAACAACGCGACTCTTGATGAACTTGAAGTCCAGCTTGGAGTTGTAGTGAGCTGCCGCATCGCTTTGCGCAAAGCTTCGACGGAACACTTCATCTCCAGGCTGGAATTCAACTACACGAGAGCGCGTGTTGTAGTGGGCCGAGTTCTTTGCGTGAGCCGCTTGCAGATTTTCTTGCACCTGTTGCCGGAGGACTGCAAGTCTATCACTAGCGATGGCAGTGTCAGTTGGGTCTCCCAGCAAGCTCAGCCTCCGCAGCAGTTCATAGGTTTTGCCATGTGTGATCATCGACTGGCCAAAGGTGACAAGATATGGTGACGAATTAATGGCGGCATGATGTGCAGATCTCAGTGCGCAATTGATAGCTGACAGTCTCTCGTCCCAATTCCGCTGATCTGGATCGATATATGCTCGTATGGCTGCGACAATTGAACGGTTAACACATTCCGACGCATTCGCTTGGGGCGAATAAAGAGCGGTGTACAGATGATTAACGCCATATCGATCCAGCAGGGAATTGAAGACGTTGGACTTAAACTGCACGCCATTATCCGTCACCATTGTCTCAGGAACCCCGAAAACATGGAAAATCCGAGTCTCGAGCCAACTGGTCAGAATCCCAGCTTTGAACTTCTTGATAGGCTCTACGAAAGAGAACTTGGATAAATGGTCCACTAAGACTATCGTGCCCACATTACCTGATTTAGACCTGGGAAAAGGACCTAACAGATCCATGTACAATCGTTGGAATACACGATCGGACGTGAATTGGCCTTCCATAGGAGGGCGAAGACATTGGTTCGGAGCTTTGGTGGACTTACAAATATCACAAGACAACACGTATTCTTTGACCTGTTTGACCATCTTCGGCCAAAAGAATAGTGCACGAAGGCGTTTCAGTGTCTTAGTGATACCGCCATGAGCGCTCAAAGGATGGTCATGCGCTCTTGCAAGCAAGTCCAGCCGCAGCTCCTCTGGAATCCAAAGCTTCCATGATAATTGCTCCTGCAATTCATCTCCGGTCGCGTACTCAGTACGTTTGTACACGAATCCGTTAGATACTTTCAAGTCTGGAAGTTGGTGTTGGTTTGAGGTAATGTGGTCGATAAGGTCTAGATATTTTGGTGACCTGAAATGGGGAGAATCCAAGTCCACTTCCACATAGTCATCAAACGGGTCGCTCAAAGCCAAAGATTCTGAACAGTGAACTCGAGACAAGGTATCATGAACCACATTTTGGCTTCCTTTCCGGTGAACGATGGCAAACTTAAACCCTTGGAGTTTAAGCGCCCATCGAGCCAGTCGACCATTTAGATCCGACTGACTCATTAGCCACTTCAGTGAAGCGTGATCAGTCACTATCGTGAATTCTTGACCCTCCACATATGCGCGGAATTTCTTAATTGCATGGACCGCCGCTAAACATTCCTGCTCCGTGACAGTATAATTTCGCTGGGCAGAATTAAGCTTCTTCGACATATACGCTATAGGCACTTCAGCGTCATCGTCGGTGGTTTGTGTAAGCACAGCCCCAATGCCGTCCTGGCTTGCGTCGCAATGTATTGCGAATGGACGCGAAAAGTCTGGGCTGTGCAACACGGGTGCCTTAGTCAAGCTGTCTTTGAGCGTATTGAATGCCGAAGAACCTTCCTCTGTCCAGACAAAACCACGGTTCTTGCGGAGCATGTCTGTTAGCGGGGCCGAAATGCCTGCGTAATTATGTACGAAGCGCCGATACCATCCGCACATACCCAGGAATCGACGCAGTTGTCTTACAGTCTTGGGTTTGGGAAAGTCAGTTATTGCGCGAATTTTGTCGGAGTCAGTCCCGATGGTTCCGTGACCGATAACATGACCCAGATAAGAGACTTCCTTCATAACAAACTTACTCTTCTCTATATTCAAGGTTAGCCCTGCCTTTCTCATGCAGAAGGCTACTTCCTCCAGTAGCTTGAGGTGTTCTTCAAAAGATGACGTAATCACCAACAGATCATCCAAGTAGACAAACACTTGGTGTCGCAAGTGCGCTGGGATGACGTGGTCCATGAGCCGTTGCATCGTTTGCGGGGCGTTACAAAGTCCAAAAGGCATTGTAACGAACTGATACAACGGTCTACCGGGGACGGTGAAGGCAGTCTTATCCTTTGACGCCGCATCGAGTGGAATCTGCCAAAACGCATCTTTCAAGTCCAAACTCGAAATGAATTTGGCCTTTGGGAGGCGGCTCAGAATTCCATCAATGAGTGGTAAAGGATAAGCGTCCTTCAACGTCACCTCGTTGACCCTACGTGCATCCAGGCACAAGCGAACCTTATTAGGTTTTACTACAAGGGTGACTGGTGATGACCAAGCGCTTTGGGATTCCTCAATGACACCCATTGCAAGCATCCGATCTATTTCTGCATGGAGAAGCTTTTCAACGGCGGGAGAGATCGCATAGTATCTCTGCTTAATAGGCTTGCTGCCTCCGACGTCGATGGCGTGTGATATTAGGTTCGTACGCCCTAAGCCCTCCGCAGAAAAGGACGGAAATCTTGCAATGACTGCATTGAGGCTAGCTTGTTCAGACGCGGTCAATGGATGTTGGTTGACTCCGCGTTCAAGAGGTTCTAGAGACAAAGCTGCCGAATATAGAGAGTCATTGAAAAGTGCAGGAGCAAGCTCAAATCTGCGCACGAAATCGATTCCGAGGTAGAGATTCTGGCTGAGGGTGGGCATAATAAGAAACTCGATGGTTTCTGTGCGCCCTCTAAAGGTGACAGAGGTGGAAATTTTTCCCACTGCAGAATGACGAGTGCCATCAGCAGTTGTTACCCCCATCCGGAATCTCTCCCAAGGTTGATTGGGTGCCGCCAGGAATTTCTTCGCAAAATCCGACGCAATTACACTGCATGACGCTCCCGTATCAACTAGGCCACTTACTGAGATATCAAGCATGAAAACCTCAGCGTATGGTCTAATATCATTACGAGGGCGGTCTAAAAGAATACCAGAGCAACGTCGACGATTGGCCAAAACGTTACGCCAGAACTTACGTAAGCGTAAAGTTGAACGTTTTGGACGACATGGTTTCAATTCGTCGGCACTGAAAATTCGACGACGAGCTGACCGATATTCTTTCACACGTTCATGCAGTGGCTTATGACTGTAATGGATTGGAACTGCGTTTGATTCAGGAGCAGATGGTAAGACATGGATGGAAGGTGAAGAATTCACGGTAGTTCCTGCAATCGACTGAGTTGACAATGAATCATTTGGATCTAAATGATTTTGCTTGCGAGGTAAAATCCGCAAGTTCGGGGTTTCAGTCGAAGCATCAGGTTGAGACAAATCAGGTGAAGACGTAGCAGGTATATTGGACAAATCAGATGTTGAAAAACCGGATTGCTTAGAAGAAACCAGGATATTCTGTTCCTGGTAAGAGTTTCCGGCGTCTACAACTGCAGGGTTTATTTGTTGGTATTGGTCGAAGGCGGGTTGCTCTGCACTTCCTTGGGAGATCTCTGGTGTAGTTGAGATCTCCGGCGATCCTGGTTTTTTGCACAGCGGGGACAACGTGGTTTGTATACCCCTGAAGCTCCGCAACCGAAACAGAATACCCTGGGTTCTGCTTTGCAATCGGCATTTGTGTGTCCGGGTTTCAAACAATTCCAGCAAGTGGCATTGGGTTTCAATTCCTCCACTCCCGAACTCGGTTCCCCTTCGTGTTCCGAAGGATCATCAGGCTCTAATTCCTCAACTCTCCGACGAGGAGGTTGACCCACATCCCGCGAAGAACCCCACTGCTTTACGCGTCTCTCTACGTTTTCTTGCTTCCTAACGCTCAATCTGAGGTCACGAAGCGAATGTATATTCGCTTGAGCGAGATGTTCCGCTAAGTAGGGGCGCAGGTTTCTTCGCACGATGCGAGTCAGCTCCCCGTCCGAAAGCTTAAAGGACATCCTGTCATGAATACGTAGGATGCTTTCCACAAAAGCATCGTACGCTTCACCGGACTTCTGGCGACGATTCCTCATTTCGTCGAGAAGGTCATCGTCATCGTACATGTCCCCATACTGCTCTTTGAGAGCTTCTTTCAGGGAATCCCACGTATACTGATTACTACAGCCGCCAGCAAATCGGCGGAACCAGGTTACCGCGTCCTTCTCGAATAGGAGGTGTGCACAAAGGCACAACTGATCGTAATCACCTCCTAATGTGCGGTCAGTGAAGAGTTCAACCTGACGGATGAACTCATCCACTGCCTCTCCATTGAACCGGAGACCCCAGTCAGAAATAATCCGGAATACTCTTCCGACTGGCGCTGCGGACACCTGATTCCGCTGATTCGCAGACTCAGCAGGAGAAACTGACATATGCGGACCCGAATTCGAGGCAGGTAAGGAGGCCGGTGCAGGCATCTGCTGACGGATTGCCTGGTCGATGTAGGCCTTCAATGAGTCGAGAAGACCCTGATGAAGGTCCGGAAGAGGCTGAGGAACCGGGATTTCAAGAGGAAAATGGAAACCTCCAACCCCTTGCTGAAATGTTTTTGGCAATGCCTGTGCACCCATTGTGTCTTGAAATTGTAATAGTGGCGGTGCGGGTGTGTGGAACACTGGCTGTCGTTGTGTCCCTGGGGCTACTATAGGATTTTGCTCGTCCGTTGGTGTATTTGGTGGAGTCGGCGTGGCATCCGCTCGTCCCTGACTCCTTGTTTGTACCCCCTGTCTCGGCACGGCACCCCGTCCACGAGCCCTGACGGCCTGCGGCGTATTTTCTACGGGCATTTTTATAGAATGAAACGGTAAATAAATAACAAAAAAAACTGAATTAAATCCTCACTACAAATACTGTAATTTGGTGGCAATATATTTAGGCTAAACTAATACTAGCAAAATAATTGAGAAATAAGTTACGTCGATTAACTAAATAAATAAATTTTATATAGATTGAGCTAACTATCTACCTACAACTACTATAAATATACAATAAATTATCCTACCATTAAATTAAAAACGTAACTCTGATTACCTAAATAAATATTGTATATAAATTTGACTACCTAATTACCAGACAAAAACTAGCTAATAATAATTATTGATGTATAAATAAATAAATAAACACTACCTAGCCTAGAATATCAAATAACTCCAACATGCAATTGGATAAATGAATACATATACGAGTAGCTAACTAAACTGAATACTAATGATCGTACCGAATTAAAATATGCGATTCTTCTTTTGCAATTCGGCAGAATACGAAGGGGAATTATAAAATCTAGCTAACCTATAAATACACTAACAATAATGAATAAATATCGGTAATAAATAAATAAATATAAATGCAGCTATTCTAGTATCAATCGAATCCTTACAATCTAACTATCTGGATAAATTATTTGTATGCATCAATGAGTTAAACTACCTAAATAAATAAATTTATATGAGCTAACGACATAGAACTAGCTAACAATAACAAATAACGATGATAAGTACTAGCGTATATACAAATGCATAGTTAAATACCCCTATCAAATAAATCCACAAACACTAAACTGAACTACCAATAAACAATACCTAGAATTTTTACTAATTATATAGATAGAATTCAATAAATAATTAAATCGAAATTTTAGCTAGCCTTAAATTAATCCCATCCATCCTATTCAACATATGTATAAATATTCTAAGAGATTCATAAAAAGAAATCGGTAATTACCCCAATAATAATATGCTATAATACTAATCAACCTTGTTTCTAATTTTCAGAAAGAGAAAATAACAATAAGAACGCTGTGCTGCAACCTGACTGAAATAACACAACCAAAACATAAACAATTTCTCGAAGGGCACGGTAAAAGGTATTCCTCCTAAATTTCACATGCATCAGGTTGTCGCGTTACTAGCCAGGCGCAAACGAAAAACAAAAATAACGAAACTTAAAACGTAAATAGTAAACAAAATTTGTTTATTAACGTTAACTATTATGCAATGATGTTTTTCGGAAACGGTACCCACTGATAAGTGCTAACAAGCCTTCTACAATACCACAAAAATCAAACAATGCTTATCAGCAGGTAGACTGCCTGGACCCTCGAGATCTATCCCAGAATTGCAATGAGGGAAATGCAAATCCAATTGCAAATATTCAACAACAACAACCAATATAAACAATCATTGCCGAACGAACAAGCCAACGATAAAAGGTAGCGGACAAATATAATGCAGTATAGAGAAACAACAACAACAGCAGTGCAGTATACTGACGTCACCAATTATGATAATGCACTTTAATAAAAATGTAATAGTTAGCACAACCGGAATTAAAGTGCCGTAGAGAAGTGCTGGTGTGAAAAACAAACGACGAACGCAAATTAAGTAAAGGCAATATGCAAGAAAAAGATAGACGAAATATGCACAATGTGTTTTCCTTTTCAGACTTCCCCTTTCCCATTTCAGGTTGGTGATCGCTTTTATTTTTGGAGCATTTCAGAGATGACAAGAGAAAAAAAAATATAGGCACCTGAGCTAGCCGGCAACCGGGGATAAAAATGAGAAAACAAATAAGAAAAATTAGCAAACTGTATTTACCGTTTTCATCGATGAGACCCAGCTGTTTCCAACGAATCATGATTGGTCGCGTAATTGCACAAGTTGCATATAACTATCGTATTTCCAATCATGATCCATTGGTAACTACTAATGTCTCTTAGGGATGAAAACGGAAATATTGAAATTGAATTACGTATTCGATTATTTGAAAGGTCGGTCCGTTCAAACAGAAAGGTACCAAGGACACTTCAAAGAAACTGGGATAGATTTCCAGAGAAACTCAGGGAGTCAGTAATTCTCCAGGTTCTTTGAAGGCCTTTGGTACGTGGCAAAAGCCACCAGACAAAATACAAAGAACGGACCGCCTTGTAAAAACTGAAACTAAAAGGAAACGCTACGTTAAGGATAGGAGTGCTACAGAAGGATAGGAGTTGCACAGCTACCAGAAGGGAATATACGTGAAGTATTGAGGCTAAGTCCTAGGTCTTAGAACTGGTAGCCTTAATGTGCTTTGGGAGCGCCACTTGGTATAAGGACTAAACATAAATTTTTAGCCTTTTACCGTACCAAAGTGGGCCCCTTATGTTGGGCGCCAAATATGTAAAGGACGTTGGAGACACCCGAAGGTGTCAACGGGGACGGAGCCATTTTGACCGTTAAGGTCCGGTAGTGACAGCTGCCAAAATTGACAGCTGCCATAATTGGCTCCTCAACGAGCTAAGCGGCGGCCTGTGCTTGCTGTAGCTCAGTTCGGGAGATATGGGCTGGGTTTTTGCCGCTCGCTGCCCCTGTCCACACATATTAAAAGGGAATTCACAGGCCTGGGATAGACAACACAAACGATGGGGGGTTGAAATGTGGGGATTTTTGATGGAGGAATTGTGGCGTCAGCCAGCGCAGGTGCCATCTTTTTGAGCTCCAAGGTCCAGATGGCGGTGGACCTCGGCCTTCTGTACCCGCTAGAAAAAAAACACAATAACCCGACCTGAGGCCCCCGTGGCCGAAAAAAAGAAAAATTTTGTGGGGGCCTCCCTTTGCGAAACCAGAGATGAGGCCTTTCACCTCATCTCATCACCAACCTGAAAGGGGGTGGTGGGGGAAGTTTCAAAAGGAAAAGCCTATGTTCCTTTTAATTAGCGGTATTTAACATTTTTTTATTCAGTAAAGAAGATGAAGCGAAATAATCTAGCCAAAATACAAAAAAAACTAGTTACTAAAATTTAAATACAATATAGGTACAACAAAAGAAAACATCAAAACTTACCCTAGCATCCTCGATGGCCACCGGAGAAACTGGAGCAGCTACAATTACTGTTAAATATATTACACTACTTTACAAAAAAACTGATCAATTGATTAAGCCGAGGAAGAAAAAAACAAAAGAAAATATATATTGAGAGTAATGATAGGTCATCCTATGAAGCTGCTGTTGTTGTTGCGTTGGTCGCTGTTCCGGGCGGTAAACCAGTGCCCCAGGTTCTATGTCGTTTTGCTCGACCTTACTCGAATTTCTATAACTGATATCCCTTCGGACCTTGCTAAATACTCTTTCCTTTTTTTTTCACTGCCTTTGAAAACACAGCCCGCTTCACACCTTTTTTTTCAATTTGCACGGAAAATTAATCATCACAAGGGCGAAAGGAAGAGATATCGATATCCGCAGCAGAGTCACTTCTTGTCATCCAAACGAGCCAAAAACTATCAACGGACACGCGATCATTTCCTGATCACAAAAAAAAAAAGAAAACGTAGAAAATCCAAACTGTGTATCCTTTTTCTGGGGAAAACGGAGAGAACAAAACTTCAACGGATCCGACGAATGACCGAATCAATTTATCCGACAGCAGACCTGAGATCGTCAAGCACTCACTTGAGACTTTCAAACACGAGTCATCCGCGACATAAGAACAAAGAATAATCACAGGGTTGGGCGATCGCCTCGCTGTTGGGTCATGGGGCAGGCGAGAATACAAAAATTGGCACACGCTTTCCACACACTTGACTCAACCATTTGTCAAAAATTACGGCGGCAGACATGCTTTCTTTCAAGCCGCGAGCGATCTCGCCTTTCAGGTGTCGCCCCTCCGTTGGCTGAGCATGGACCACAATTTTTCACACCCAAGAAAACTTGCACAAACAAAAATGCGCTGGGGTTTCTTTTTTTTTCCAATTACGCCACCATTTTTCACACAGCGAAAATACACCCTCGGGGTCGGAATGGTTCACTTCCACTTTTTCTTATTATTTATTTTCCCCTTTTTTTTTGTCGTCGTCTCACAAATCACAGGTGTACACTTTTCGTTTTACGACCGAAATGAAAGTCAGTTCGACGATTTTTAGTTTTAGGGTGGTGAAAGTTTTAGCGACGGAAATTCTGCACGAAATTCACAGACGGCCAGCACACTCGCCCCCGTTGGAATCCGACCCGAAATCAAAGAATTTATTATTTTTTTAATTTCGTTCGTTTTTTCTCGCTTTCCTTTCTTTTTGTGTTTCCCATGTCCACCCGTGCATGGCGGCGTTATCCATCGGACTCCTCCGTTCCACCTCTTCCACCCGTTCCATTCTTTCGCCGTCCCCCACCATTCCTACAAACTTTTCCCGCCAAAAAGATGCTTCACCAATCAGGTGATTTACTCACCCCTGAAGTTTGGTTGCAGCGGTTTATTCTGACACATAAATGCCTACTTTTGAATTTGTAGCGACCTTTCACAAATGTAAATGATTTGAAGTAAATCCAAATTAAGTACATTTGTGAAAAATACACAAATTCAAAAATAGACACTTATGTGTCCGACTTGGTCCGTTACATAGTGCTGCACCATTCACACTAGCTAAATTGCCGGAAAATTAACGAAAAATCCGAAATTTCCCGTGTCGCACTTTCCTAACCTCACACTTTTCAATATACCATTTTACTCGATATTTCCCGGCACTTCACGTTTTTTTCACTTTCACACGGCAGTGATAGCAACTTCTTTTATTTTCACTTAAAATCCCGACACTAAACTCACTTTTACGCACAAATATCGCGAAATTTTACCGGGCGACCGCGCGAGTTCACATTTGGTTGACTGCTTGTCATGTTGTTAGTGCTTTGACAATCAGCTGACACTCCGGCCTGAGAGTAAAGACGGCAGTGATAGTAAGAAGAGCGTCACATACAATGTGTACAATCCGCTGCATATTACGCAATGGGCACACTCAGAGAACGCTGAGCAGCTACGTAGCCACATCTCCCCTCCATGTCACACGGTGCGAAAGCTACCTGTCACAAACTTGTTTTGTGAATACACCGGCTACATAACGAATTTGTGACATCAGTTAACACGCCAAATGTCTGAAAAACGGCTGTCTGTTTAAGTTGTTGTTGGTTTGGCCGGGTTTTAAATCACTCGCAACAAGGATGTGGTAATAAACGCTACTGGTCACATACAAAGCAGTCGGAAGACCTGTGGCCAACTATGATGCTCCTGTGTGTTCTCAGAACCTATTTGACACCGTGGAGCTTCAATCGGAATTAACATGTAACATACACACACTGCAACTCTGACCATTCGCTACAACAGCAATACACGGTTCCTGCGGCAGCCGGTTAAATGCCCAATTAGCCAATACAGCGACACGAACTCATAGTAGAAGTCGTGCCGTTTCCATATCCAATAACTGAATACGATGACGCGCATCATTAGTTGTCGCACTATGCCCCATGCCCCACTAGGAGCATAACCGCGAACACACATCGAGTATATAATTATCGAAAATCCCACTCACTTTTAAATTTTAACTTTCCCGTAAAATTCCTGATCGTAGTCCGTACAAATTCAACCAACGCTCATATGACGCACGCGCCACCTGTTATGCAAATTATGAAAACAAAAATGTATCACGCTCCAAGCCAAGGGAGCAGCGGATCCATGGAGCGATTCCATTCACTAGACATTGGGACAGTAGCGCTACCATAACGCTGGATTTGTGATTGGGAAATGATATACAACCGCTGATAATTTTTTTGTGGAACCACTAATATCGATGATAGGCTTGGGAATCATACACAGTCATGGACGAATTTCGGAAACAGAAGAAGTCTTCCCCTTGGATGAAGTTATTTATAAATATATACGTTTGCCATTCAAGGACGGCTTTGTGCTAATTCCTCTTCTTCATGACCATGTTTGAAGTACTATGGTATGGCAAATCTCGAAAGACTAATTTCAGTATTATTATTTATTATTTACTTCTTCCAGAAAAATGTCGCAAGAACCAACGGAGAGTCGAGGAGTTTTAAGGAGATGCAACGCTGATTTGCATCTTCGTGAAAACGAATTTTTTAATACTGAAAATAGAATGGTTGATGTTGACGGGTCGATGAAAGGTAATTACTTTACTGAGAATGATATTACCACATTTACCACATGTTTCCTTTTCAGATGATATTGAAAAACGGTTAAAAACATTGGAAGGTATTAGTTTTCTACTCTTTCAATTATAAAATCTAAGAGATTTTTCATTTTAGAGCAAAATAAAGAAATTATACGGACGCAAAGTCAAATTCTAGCCATTCTAAGAAAAAATTGTGGAAAATAGAGTCAATGTTTGCGAAAATCCTCATTTTCCAGTAAAAAAAAATATCGAGGATTTAAGGAAAATAAACAATTCTGTGCAAGAGGAGAAAGATAAATATGTACGTACGTTATATATTTCATTTTCAGTTGGAAAAGTTAATAATGTTTAATTTTTTTGTATATTGTTAGGTGGCGATTATCAAAAACATCGTACAGCTCGACGGTTTAAAAAGAATTTTAACAGGCTTTTTGGGCCGAACGTAATTATCGGCTGCAATTATGATGGCAACAATTCGAAAGCTTCCTTCAAGGAGCATACTGCCTTAAACGATGCAATTTATCGTAAGTTCCTACATACTCTGCCACTTTGCCTAAATTATATTTTGATATTTTACTTATTTGCAGAAGCAAATAAATGGATATACGCACTCGGACTATGTCACCGAAATCCAAACTTGTTTCCGGTTGCTCAAAAACCGATATTTTAAGTCCCTGAGCCTGAAAAACAAGGCTAGTTCCAGTGCGCAAACTGTCTCCAAAGATAATTTGCCAATAATATAGTTTATTAAGTAATGAATTAATAGTTATTAAGTTTATTCATGTTAATTTAGTAAACGAAATACTTTTGATACACTTTCCTATTAATTTTAAAACGAATTTCTAAGCGAAATGAAGCTAAAATTACGTTTACACTATCCGCAGATTACTTCATCTGCGCCGGCTGATTTAATCTGCAACTGTCAAATACATACAATTTTAAACTCACCACACCCAGATTAAGCAGCAGATGAAGTAATCTGGGGATAGTGTAAACGTAATATACTAGTTACTTCTCTTTAAAGAATAAAAATTGTTTGTGAATTAATATCGTTTAAGTTTATTCTTGTCAAATAGTATTGTATTACGTTTACACTATCCCCAGATTACTTCATCAGCGGCGTAATCTGGGTGTGGTGAGTTTAAAATAGTATGTATTTGACAGTTGCAGATTAAATCAGCCGGCGCAGATGAAGTAATCTGGGGATAGTGTAAACGTAATATTAGGTACTAAGTTATTTGTATTCGAAATACTATTATGTTACGTTTACACTATCCCCAGATTACTTCATCTGCGCCGGCTGATTTAATCTGCAACT
Source organism: Chloromyia formosa (assembly GCA_964017055.1). Lineage (NCBI taxonomy): Eukaryota > Metazoa > Arthropoda > Insecta > Diptera > Stratiomyidae > Chloromyia > Chloromyia formosa. The sequence goes on from OZ024816.1 coordinate 63,155,584, forward strand.
GTCAAACACATACAATTTTAAACTCACCACACCCAGATTAAGCAGCAGATGAAGTAATCTGGGGATAGTGTAAACGTAATATTAGTTTCAGCTCTTTTATTTTTGTCAAATGAATTAAATATCGAATTAATAATCCTACCGGCTGCGCCAAAATGTTGTGGTTCTTCCCTTCAAGGATACTCCGAAATGTTTTTGCAACGAAAAAGGAAAATACAAGGTTCCAGTTTTTTCTGTATTTATTATACTATGGGACGGCTTACCTGCTAGCTGGTTATTTTACAACACATTCTTATTTTCTAAATACTTACCTCGATAGCTCGGTGGCGACCCGCTTACGCAATCGCGAACCAAGTCAACATCGCGTTCTGCTTGCGTAGTTGCAAACCAGGTCGACACAATTCTAGTCATGTTGACCTAGCCCACTTCTTGCAATTTCGAACAAATGTTGAAGTGGGTCGCCAATGCACTTATGCAGGCCGCGACCCAGCCACCGAAGTAAGCCAATGTTGTGTTGTGCGTGCGATGCACATAATACACAACATCGCAATAAACTAATCGTCGCTACACTTTAAAAAATACTTAGAAAAAAAATGTCGAACATAATAACGTGAATTAATACAATTAATTTAGTTTATTCTTACCAATTTAGCTGTACTAAAATTTGGTTTTTATGTCAGTTATTAAAAAAAATATTTGAAAAAATATAAGAAGTTTGACTTATTCGACAGTAGATACTGTATGAAATCTTTATTCGAAACCCGCTACTTGGGAAGTGATGACACCTTATTTATTCCAATATATTTACTTTTCCACTAATGAATCACTACTTACAAGCTCCGTTGAAAGCAAGTAATGAACGGACCAATGTCAAAATTCATAAGTTCGCAAGTGATGACATATGTTTCATTCCAATACATTTACTTTTGTATTAATGGATCATCACTTATCAATTCCGGTGAAAGTAGGTAATGAAAGCTCGAATTACAAATTCACTAGTTCGCAAGTGATGGCACCTGCTTCCCATCACATTACATTTTCATGTCATTCCGTAAGTAGGCCATGTATTCGGCGATGTAATCCGAGAGGGTAATCTGAAATGGTAGCGCTTCCCTCTACAAATTCATAAAGAAATCATCTGGAAATTCCTACTTCCAAGCCCCACTGGAGAGTTATGGTTGACGTATTCGCGTCTGCGCAGTGAAACATGCACGACACGTTTTAACATTTGTCCCAGTGACCCGAGAAGCGAGGGGACAAATACTTCGTAAATGTCAAAATTGTGGCTGAGTGGCCGATGGCGTAAAGATATTTATTTATTATTTTTATTTATTTCATATACTGCGGAAGGCATTGCCTTATTACAGGGGTTCTGATACAGTAAGTTACGTTACTAAATTGACTAATTAATTTAAAAAGGATAAATATTACGTACATTAAATATAATATAATTTATAAAATAAACTATTCATTCAGAATAAAACTTCGTAGTTTAAGTGATTCCAATATAAAAATATACAGTTTTTTTATTACTTTGCAATCTCTAGTGTTCAGAATTTCAGTAATATGCTCTAATGCATTAGTATTATTGAAGTAATATTTTCATACTGGTTTGTTTATTGGGCATTCTTTTAATAGGTGTTCAATTGTGTCACGTTTTTGTAAGTTGCATAGCGTACAGTTGTTTTCCAGATTAAACTTATGGGTGTTTCCAGCGATGTAAATACGTTGGTTGTAGTTGTTACACATCCGGATCTGCGCAAAACAGCGGCGATGGTGTCCAGGTAAAGACTGAAGGAGGTACCATGCAGGTTTGGTCTAGTCTTCTCTAATGAGTTGGTACCAACATGATGAGCTGCTACTAGTTGCTCCATTCTCATCATTGTTTGTAGACTTAGCTGCGTAAATCATCGCTATTGCTTTCATATTTTCTTGTTGGGTACAGTTGTTGGTAAGTTGTGGAAAGTCTGGCAATTCACTCATTAGTTCGGCTTTTATTTTCCCTAACCAGTTTGAGGAGTTTCCCTTTTCCACTTCCATTTCTTGTTGTTTGAGGCATAGTTTAGGATATCGTCCATCAGGTAACATTGATACCCTTCGTAACCATTTCAGAGTTTTCGTAATAATTTTTACCTTCATATGAACGCGGCCACATTCTCTTCTCACTACTTGCGCTGATGTGTTCCTTGGCAGATAAAGTGATCTCTTTAAGAAATCCTGTTGAATATACTCAAGATTTTGTATCGCATTCATTCCCCATATTTCAGCTCCATAAAGCGCGACTGTCTCCACCATAGCATTGAAAAGCTTCATTTGCGCATTCCATCCCATTTTGTTGTTGTTGAATAATTTACCAAGATTGGCCAACGCTGCAGCAGAGGATTTTTTCCTATGGTCAATTTCCTTGTGCCATGCTCCTGTTCGATAAAGTGTGCAACCAAGATATTGAAATTCAGACACGATCTCGATTTCTTGTTCTTTATAGTGAAATTTTTTCCTTCTTTTTTTGTTAAGTCTCTTCTCAAATATTACTATTTTTGTTTTGTCCACGTTCAATGTAAGATTTTTATGATTGCAGTAGGTTTCTAGTTTATCTATTTTGTCTTGTAAGTCAGTAGCAGAGTTCGCGAATATAACAATATCATCGGCATAAGCAAGCATCATTATGTCTATACCGTTAATGATACCGACTCCTTTGAATCCAAGTTTCCGGAAAAATGTCTCTATATCATTAAGGTATATGTTAAATAGTAAGGCACTGAGAGGATCTCCTTGAAGCACTCCTTTCGTTACTTTAACGCTTTCGGAATATTCTTGCCCATATTTTATTGAAACTGAAGCTGCATTGTATATGTTGCGAATTAGTTCGATCATCTGAGTACTAATTTTATTCGACGCTAAGGCGGCTATTACACTATAAAAGTTCTTTTACAAATATCTTTGACTCACGATATTTTAAAAGAACTTTTATGAATGATATTAGCCGCCTAAGGGGGAAGGTGTGCAAGCATGTAAGAAAAGCACTTGAAACAAGCAACGTTCACGTCGCAAATCTTTTCTTCGGCGGCTATTACACTAGAAAAGTTCCTCGAAAATATCTTTTACAAACGATATTTGTAAAAGAACTTTTATAGTGTAATAGCCGCCTAAGTGCTGCCATAATAAATTGTGCTCAATACTGTCAAAAGCTCCTTTGAAATCAATAAATATAGCATATAGTGGTGATTTTTTTATTCCATTCTGTTTATCGATTAATGTTCTGATGGTGAAAATATTGTCTAAGCAGCAACGCTCTTTTCTAAATCCACTCTGATGTTCGGGTAAAAGTTTTCGTGATTCGACAAAATTGTTAATCCTGTCACTCAATACGCTAGTCATTACTTTGAATAGTCCATTTTCAAGTGCAATGGGACGATAATTATTTGCGTTGGTGGGGTCTCCTTTTTTGAATATCATTGATAAATTAGCATGTCCCATTATCTCTCCTTGATTTTCATTTTTAATTTTATTCATTATATTACATATTGTTGACATTACATTCTCTGGCAGATTTTTCAGAAATTCATTAGGTATTCCATCTGGTCCAGGTGTCTTTTTATTTCCCAATTTTTTAATGGATGCTTTAATTTCATCAGTAGTGATGTCCTTGTCAAGGTTTATGTCAGTTATTTTAGGTAATTGCTTAGGTGTTGAATTAACAGGGGCATAAACTGTTAGCAGATGTTGAGTCCAGTTTTCAGTGCTTATCACCGACTTCGTGTGGGTCCTTTTCCTCAGTTTTCTAATTTCTGTCCAAAAAGTTGATCATACTGTGCTTTCACATTTCTAAGCAGTTGATTATACTTATTCCTGGCGTTGTGATATGCTTTCAGATTGTCTGGTGTATAACATCTCTGCATTACTCGGTATGCAGCTCTTACTCTCTTTTTTTCTTTCATACAGTCCGTTGTATACCAATTGTTTATTAGTTTGTATTGTTTATTGTTCATAACAACTGTCTTTGTCATGTTCAAAGCCTCTGCTGCTTGATAAATTTCGTCAACTAGTTGAGTCCATGTTAAATTTTGTTGAACCCATTCTAGGTGTACTTGATACGTTGCTGCCAAATCATTGTTCCATTGCAGTTTCTTGTATATATAAGGTTGCTGTTCATTATTTTCAACTTCGGTTGTTAAGCTTAGCATTTTTAGGCTACAGGGTAAGTGATCCGATAGATGTACAAAATCGTGTACCTTAAAATCTCCAGTCATCTCTGTTACGTCCGAACTGCACCAAACTTGGTCAACCGTACTGCAACCATTTGACTTTAAGCAAGTGTATTCGCCTTCTTTGTCTCCTTGTGTTCGCCCATTAATTAGTGTTAAGCCGAGTGAATGAAACAAATGTGTTAATAGCTCACCTCTTTTGTTCTTGGTTTTATCTTTCGAACTTCTTTCCATGGCTAATTTCATGTTGACCCAAGGTATTTCTTCCATATCCCAATCAGCTTTACCAACTCTAGCGTTGAAGTCTCCAAGAAATATAAAATTTTTATATTGTTGTACAATGGGTGTCAGCTCATCCTCCATCATTTCGAGTATCGCAGTGTCGTTGAGGGATGGTGACAAATAGAAGCACCCTAATGTTATTTCCGTTTTGTTCACTTGAATTTTTGCTATTATCCACATATCACTACATGTAGTATTTATCAAGTCCAACTTTTTGTTTATCATCACCACTAATCCGCCTTTAGGCCGACCTTTTGTTTTATCTTTAGTTGCAAAAGATTCTATAACATTGAACTTTTCAGTTTTGATTTCATTGTCCATACTGGTTATGTGCCATGTTTCATAGAAACATATTATATCGTTATTATATATTTTATTACTTTGTTCACTAGTAAGTTTTTTCAAATTATTATGTCCATTAACATTCCACATCAAAATATCTAATTCGCGATCCGTGTTCGTTGCATAGTTGTCAATCGCTGTTTCCGCAGTGTTGAGTTGCTAATTTGGCCCAGCTGTTGAGCATCCTGGTAATATTATTTGTTTCACAAGTGACTCTGATGATCGGACACGCTTTGGCGTACCCATACTACCACCAATTGACCTGTTTCGCTTGCTGGCTGTTTGTTTATCATGATTACGTTGTTTACGTTGCTCGGATAGCTTTATCAGTTGCTCCTTAGTGTAGTCATTGTCCAGATATACAGTCGAGAGATGTTCTATATTTTTCAGTTGTTTTTTGTTTTTCATTATTTGTATTTTCTTCCGTTCAGTTGTTAGTTTCAAAATTACTGGTCTGGGGAATTTACGGTCAGGGTCCTTCTTTCCAATTCGTTTGATAATGTCAATATCTGCCTCCTCCAGATTAATATTTAATTTGCTTATAATTCCAGTGATTTATTACGTTTACACTATCCCCAGATTACTTCATCTGCTGCTTAATCTGGGTGTGGTGGGTTTAAAATTGTATGTATTTGACAGTTCCAGATTAAATCAGCCGGCGCAGATGAAGTAATCAGGGGATAGTGTAAACGTAATAATAGATTGCTCCAACTCATCGACATCTTTTTCCATCTCAGAGACACCCTTTATAATGACGTTACGCCTTTTCTGTTCTCTTTGTACCATAGCAATTGCTGCACTAGCTTCCATGTTGTTGTTGTTCAGTTTGTCGACTTTTTCATGCATAATTTTCATTTCGTCCCTTATGTCTTGCAAAGCGTTCATAATTTTAGTCATTGTTTCGACGATCGGATCGCACGTATTGTCGGAACTATGTTGACCGGTAATAGGCGAACGTTGAATTTTTTGTGATTTTGAAAAAATTGTTGACATTTTCACTAGTGAGTTGTTTGTTTTGTTAGAGCTGTCAGTGTTAGATTCACAGAAAGGGAGTTTGATTGTCTAATTGTATGGATCTCTATTATTCAGTTCGAATGATTTTATACGATGTTTGATAATCGATAGAAGCGCGTTGGTATTAATCACAATTTAGAATTATACAAATTATATTTAAGGTATTAAAAGCAAAAATAATTTGGCACGTAGTTGACTTTGACTTTTCAAATTCACGGTGTTACTGGCGTAAAGATATTTACCGAACGTATAGCGACCGCGTGTAAATGGGTAGCAGTGCGAGTCGGTTCGAAAATAACCTGAAGCATAGATCTGTTCAATATATACAGCTATGGACATACATATAAATGGCACAAACTTAAATTGAGCATAAATTTAAGTATTTTCCAACTAAAAACTTAAAAAATGCAAGTTTTATCTATTCTGGTTGTTGTTGTAAAAATATTTGTCCCAACAGCGCTCAAATGTTCCGCTATGTTCTGCTAATTATTTACCGTTATCATGTTTTGTCGGCCAACCATTGGATTGTGGATACGATGGCGTCATCAAAGGAAATAATTGCGTAATTTAGCCGTCAAAATCACCTCAGCGGAGGTCGAAAGATGTATTTTGTCAAGTGTGAACTGCTCCACGATACTCTGCGACTGATCCCCGGGGCTGGTGCTTCGACCAAATTGCTGCAAGTGTCCAGAAAGTGTGTTTTCAGAGGATTAAAATGCCGTCTGGCGCAATTCTAATTGTAAACAAATGTCGTGCCGAGGACATCGTCGTTTGCAGTCACTGCCTTCGCGAAGGAATGACGTACACAATCAGCTGAGCGCAGGCCTGTATATCTATGATAGATGGCGTTGCTTCAGTGTATCGACATAGAGGACATCGTCGTCAAAATCCGCATTTTGGGCGCATCAATCCACCAAAATTTTAGCACAACAAAAAATGTATATTTACCCTATGAATTCCGATGAAAAGGCCGGAAATCACCTGTAATGTTGTCATTTGACAACCACTTTGAATTCACTTCTTGGGGCGCTTCCGGGAATTTCCGCTGTACTTACCGGGCTGAGGATTCGACCCAAGGTAGTGCTGCACCATTCACACTAGCTAAATTGCCGGAAAATTAACGAAAAATCCGAAATTTCCCGTGTCGCACTTTCCTAACCTCGCATTTTTCAATATACCATTTTACTCGATATTTCCCGGCACTCCACGTTTTTTTCACTTTCACACGGCACTGATAGCCACTTCTTTTATTTTCACTTAAAATCCCGACACTAAACTCACTTTCACGCACAAATATCGCGAAATTTTACCGGGCGACCGCGCGAGTTCACACTTGGTTGACTGCTTGTCATGTCGTTAGTGCTTTGACAATCAGCTGACACTCCGGCCTGAGAGTAAAGATGGCAGTGTATAAGTCAACCCATTCCCCTCGTACTTCACCCTTGTGCAAAATTACTTCATTTCACTCGGACTATTTCACTTCCTTCTATCTCTATCTTCTAAGCTTCTATTTAATCTTTGCTTCTATCTCTCTCTTCTGAGGCGCATGCTCACCCAAAGCTCACGTTGCAATGCAACCGGCGAGGACTATCCCAAACATCTGTAATGATTCTACCAACACCAACTGACTATGAGTACTGCGGAACTAGGTGGTATAGACTTCCCGTTGCCCGAAAGTGAGCCATATTTTCATTAGTGTAAAATATTGTTTTAAAGGAATTAGTCGGATTTGTTTTAATCTTGTTACGCTCTTGTTTGAAGTTATTTCGCTAGCGGTTTCAAATCGTTTAATTGAAGAAGGGAAAACTGTCCTGTTCGTTTCGCTACGAATTTTCTACTTGGGCAAGATAAAAGTGCAATCCCTGCAGTTTGTTTCCGAGTTTTCCAGTTTGAATCGGGATGGTTTGTACCCCAAGCATAGGAGGTGCCGTGAAGATCATACATTTCGTGTTATCGTAGAAACGGAGATAGATTTAAAACTCATTTCAACTGTGTTATCACAAGGATCAAAAGACATGGCTAGAGAATTGAAGCCCATTTTCTTTCCCCGCAATACTGCAGCTGAAAATCAGTTCGTGGCAGTGATGGAAATGATTTGCCGGTGAATATGGAATTGCGCAACGCCCAATAACAAAGTGGATGTTGCTCTATTTTAAAAGGAGTTGATTTCCAGGTCACTGTGATTACAGTCTTTCGAGTGTTGTGTCCAAAATATTAAAGGTGCGTGTTTCTGTAATTGTCGTCGTGATTGGTGTTATTTCTGTGTTCAGTTGGAGGTGCTACTACGCTAATCGTTAGTGCATCCGACAATTTTTGAATTTAGGAGGGGAACCGATGATGTCCACAAGTAGGAATATGACAAGCAAGAATCCAACATCCGTGTCGGTAATATGCGAAGAAGTTTTCGAAGAAGGCTATCAACCACTGGCTGACGGTAAGTCTTACTTTCCTAATCATTTTCAACTTTTTTTGGTGAGAAACATTCATTTTGCCAACAAACAGTTTTTTTCCTCTATTATCGATTGAAATGGAAGGAATTTGAATCATGACCTTACACAAGGATTTTTAGGTTTTATTGCGTGGAGTATATCATATAGTCATCCTGAACTCTAAAAACACTGTACTTGGAAAATTCTCTTGCAGTTGATGAAAGTCATATCAATCGATAGCTTTTGGTTTCGTAATTAACATACATATGTACAGTCGAGAACGGATAAATGCAAAACGCTTAAGTGCAAAAACCGTATTACTGCGAAAATATAAAAGCCCGGTAATTTTTCACCAATGTTTCATATAATATTGTCTCTATAAGTGCAAAACGCATAAGTGCAAAACACCCTTAAGTGACATGCAAATGTATGAAAGGCATATCGTAAACACAAGCAAATTGCAACGGATAAGTGCAATGGTTTTTACATGCGCATATAGGTCAGTAAAATGAAGTCAATTCCTGGGCCTTAGAGGAAATAGTTATGAAGGATATGGAAATAATTTTAATCCTTTTTTTTCCTTATAACTTCAAACCGTCGCCTCAGATTTTATAGGATGTAAATTAAAGAGCGTTTAATTCTGCGTCCAACGCACTGCTCAAAGCAGTATAGTCCAAACCGATAGTCACAAAATGACAATTTTTGAGGCTTAGGCCCAAACCAGATTAAACGCAGAAAGCAGCAGCAGCGGCAGCAGCAACAACAACGACAGGTAAATCTGTCATCGCCGCTGTGTCATCGCGACAGATTTACCTGTTGTTGTTGTCGCTGCTGCCGCTGCTGCTGCATTCTGCGTTCAATCTGGTTTGGGCCTTAGGAGAAAAATTCCACTTTATAAATTTTCGAGCTCATAAATATTTGAAACGGATGCTCCAAATGAAAAACTCATACCCCGAAGATGAAGATAATTTTATTTCAAGTCTAAGGTGAGCGATTTGGCCCATTTTTAGTGTGGCTGTGAGTGAAAATGCAAAAATATACATAATGTTAAGCGATTTCAGCCTTAATATCTTGGTAAGTATAACAGCTATAACTTTCGTTTTAGTCTTAAATAATGAATAATTTACTTTAGACTAATTTTTTGAACAGACTCATTTAGGAGACATTTTGAAAAAAAACCTGATTTTTTCTTGATGGTGGCGTCTGCAGCAGCATTGTAAGCTTTGCAAAATCGTCGACATTACTTTAATTAAATCTCAGTGACTCAAAAACTACACCAATTAGAATTTTGCGGTAATCATTGAATCGCAGCTAATTTCCTACTTTAAAAACGAAAAATATCCCATGGAAATCAGATAAATTGATTGAATACTAGATATATACTCCGAAAAATAAAATCAAAATGTGTGCACAATCAAGACTTTAGACACGTTTTATCTTGCCTTTCTCGACTTTTCACCTGGATACGAGTATCATTTTGATTTTACTAGAAAGAAAAAATCCCTATTTTTTTTGTTAATAAATTGTGATAACATTATGCAGTCTTAACTAAGTTTATTGAAAAAAAAAGAACACACAACCCACAACAAAGCTATATTTAGTAAGAAAGAAACAGCAGCTCTCAATGCTCTTAGGGTAAATTTAACCTCCAATGTATGCGGTAGTAATGGTGGACACATGACTATTCTGAAACAAATTCCTGGCATGCAAATTTGCATAAGATCAGATTTGATGACCACGGAGCATGGCCTCAAGATGAGTTAGCATCATCTCATTTTCGGTACGGTATGTCTTGAGCTGTGTGTCAGCAACACGCTCAACCGAGTTATTTACCCCATAAATGGGTACTCATTTAACAGCTGAGTGGGCTCATAGTCCGACACGTAAATCCCCTTTTTTTTATCGAAAACTACCGCATTCAGTAGGAATCGAACCGGGGCCCAGTGCGTAGAAGGCGAACGTGCTAACCATTGCGCCATCCGGACTACGGAGCTATGCTTCAGTAATAAATTCAAAACTCTCATATCATATCGCTCGGAATGGGAAAATGACAATCTTCGCGCAGACCCCAGGTACTCGTATATCATGTGGATACCGATGGGTCTAAAACTGTACAGGGAGCTGGTGCGGGCGTCTTTGAACCAATGCATGGGTACATGACCCAGAGTTTTTCAAGCCGAGATCTATGCTATTGAGGTCTGCACTGTTGGCAAAATTGAATAATTTCATATGTATGTAAATGAATTGAACGCACTTTGTTTTGTTTTAAGTCACTTGACATTTGTTCCTTTCCTTCTTCTGTTTCTTAACTTCGCCCTGTCAACATTGCCATCTTTGTGCTTGTGTAGAAATATCGTTGATTATTAAAGAAATCTGGAGTACGCTGTGAATAATTCTTTTTATTTAACAAAGGTTATGGGCCCAGTATCCGGATTCAAATAATATTTCTGTTTTCTTCGGCATTATTTGGTGGATTTTTTGATATTCACTTTGCGCTAACCTCAAAATTGTTCGATGGCTGATAACATTGCGAAATATCAGATTCCGCGTCTGAACGGGTACAATTATTTCAATTGGAAATTTCGCGTCGAGATGTTATTGAAGCGTGGAAGTGTTTGGTACGCAATTGCAGAGGCTAGGACTGCAGCAAATGCGAGTGAATGGGACAGAGCGGACGAGAAGGCGCTTTCTACTATTTCGTTGCTTGTAGAGGATGACCAGATTCACCACATCAGGAACACAACAAAAGCCAAGGAGGCATGGGATGCCCTCAAGGACTTTCACGAACGTGATTCGCCCGGGACGAAGGTGCGTGTTCTACGCGAGATCATGCAACAGCGTGCAACAGAAGCCACAGATATGGAAGTGCATGTAAGTCGCATGAACGAGTTGTTCCAGAAATTGCTAGCGCTAGGTGAAGAATTAAAGCCAGATTTCTTCAGAAGTGCTACTTTGTTGGGTTCTTTACCGAGTAGCTACGACGGGTTAATAACGGCGCTTGAAGCTCGAGAGGAGGGTAAATTGACTCCATCTCTTGTTTGCTCAAAGATTATTGAGGAATATCGTAGGCGAAGGTATCGTGATGGACCAAACTCGGATGAAACAACTGCTTTAAAGGTCTGCAATAATAAAGATAGCAAAGTTACTTGCTTCTTTTGTAAAAAGAAAGGACACATCCGTAATAATTGCAAAAAGTATATTGCGTGGAAGGCCAAGAAAAATGAGTCGAGTGGAAGTCCGACAGCCAACATTGTAGAGCAACGCGATTCGGATGAATTTTTATTCATGGTCGGTACGAGTGCGAACGGTTGGATATTGGATTCCGGTGCTACTTGTCACATTTGCGGTTATCGGGAAAGTTTTATCGAATTCGATGGATCACATTCTGAGAATGTATCTGTTGCGAACGGTCAGCAGGTAAAAGCGTCTGGCAAAGGTACTGTGATTGTTAATTTTCTGACCCGAGACGGCCGCGTAAATAAAATAACAATTCAAAATGTGTTATATGTTCCGCAAATCGGTGGAAATCTAATATCGGTGAAATGCTTGACAGAAAAAGGTTTCCGTGTAAATTTTAATGATATGTTCTGTGAAATTCGGTCTTCGGACAATAAACGTGAAATCGCGGTTGGTGACATTAATGACAGATTGTACCAAATGCGTGTGGCGAATCAAGCCAATTTGATAAAAACAGCCAGAATTTGTGTGTGCATGATTGGCACCGTGTGTTGGGACATCGTGACATAAACGTTGTGCGCGGTATTCCGATGAACAATTTAGTTCATGGAATGAACTTAGTAAATTGCAAGTGCAGTTCCCAATGTGACATTTGTATAAAAGGGAAACTTGGTCGGGCACCCTTTCCAAAGAAGTCTGTGTATAAATCTAAAAGTGTCTTGGATTTAATCCACTCCGATATATGTGGACCGATGCAGACTGTTTCACCCTCGGGAAAAAGGTATATTTTAACACTTATTGATGATTTTTCTCGATATTGCACCATATACTTGCTGAAAGAGAAATCTGAAGCGTTTAATTGCTTCAGACAATTTCACCAACTTGTCAAAAACAAATTTGGAGCAAACATCAAATGTCTTCGTTCTGACCGTGGCGGAGAATATATTGACAGTCGGTTTGTTGATTATTTAAAATCGAACGGCATTAAAATTCAGCGTACTGCTCCGAATTGTCCTCAGCAAAATGGAGTTGCGGAACGTAAAAATCGCACTCTAATCGAAATGGCGCGATGTATGCTGCTGGACTCTGGACTCGAATATCGATATTGGGGTGAAGCTGTTAGTATGGCGAACATGTTACAACATTTATTGCCATGGAAAGCGGTAATTGGAACACCATTTGAGCACTGGCATGGAAGAAAACCGAACTATTTGAATCTACGTCGCTTTGGAGCGAATTGCTATGTACGAGTTAATGATAATAATCGTCGAAAGCTTGACGTGAAAGCCGAAGCAGCCGTATTCATGGGCTTTGACTCAGAGTCGAAAGCATATAGATGTTTTGTTCCGAAGAAAGGAAAAATAGTAATTTCCAGAGACGTTAAGTTTTTAGATGACAATTGAAAGTCGAAGTCGGCGTTTAACAATCCTACTAGGGAAAGCCAGGATATTGAGTCCTATATTGATTTTGACTTTGATAGCTGCGAATATGAGGCACCAAGCAGACATAACGATCAAACAGCTGATACATTGGAGTACAATTCAGGAGGAGACGTACCCTTGAATAACGAGTCGGAAGAAGAAGTAATCGTTAGACGATCTCAGCGATCTACTAAAGCCATTCCACCGAAGTACTTAATCGAAGAGATCAGCGTTGTTATTAATGGTGAGCCGTCTACGTACAATGAAGCCGTTTCTTGTCATAAAAAGGACAAATGGATCGCCGCGATGCAGGAGGAGTATGCTTCTTTAAAAGACAACAGGACCTGGGACTTGGTCGATTTACCGCCCGATAAGAACTTAGTCGGATGTAAGTGGGTATTTAAATTAAAAACAGATTCGGAAGGAAAAACTAAGAAGTATAAAGCAAGGCTCGTAGCTCAAGGCTTTAGTCAAAAGTTTGGGGTAGATTATGATCAAGTATTTGCTCCTGTTTCACGACATTCAACGCTTCGTATTCTTTTATCAGTTGCTGCAAGTCAAAACATGAATGTTCATCACTTTGACGCCAAGTGTGCTTTTCTCAACGGAGATTTATGTGAAGAGATTTACATGCGCCAGCCGCCTGGATTTGTTGTAGACGAAGCTGAAACTAAGGTATGCAAATTAAATAAATGCATTTATGGATTGAAACAATCTGCGCGCATTTGGAATTTAAAACTGCATAACATATTGGTCAACAATGGTTTGAAACAAAGTAAAGCAGATAATTGTTTGTATACATATCATGGACCTAAAGGTATTTCGTATGTTCTTATATATGTCGACGACATATTGGTTGCAACTGCTTCGAAATCATTTATGTTGCAAATTGAAAATACTTTGAAATCTCATTTTAATATTGAAAACTTAGGCGAAGTAGCAAATTATTTGGGTTTGCGAGTTACGAAGCATGATGGATGTTATTTTCTTGACCAAGAAAAGTATATTTTGAACGTTGCATCGAAATTTAAGCTGGATACTTCAAAAATGTCGGATATTCCTCTCAGTCCATCGTATCACAAGGAGCAGGACGAAAATCAGTTACCCAACAATTCCAAATATAGAGCAGCAATTGGTTGCTTGCTATACATATCAACTAATACTCGTCCAGATATTTCAGCAGTGGTTTCTATTTTATCACAGAAGGTAGCGAATCCAACTCAGTGCGATTGGAATCAAGTGAAGAAGACGATTCGATACTTGCTAAGCACTTCTAATTTGCGATTGAAACTCGGTGGCGAAAAAGGTTGCGATACATTGGTAGGCTATGCGGACGCAGACTGGTCAGAGAATCGAGAAACCAGAAAATCGAACTCCGGATACATCTTTCTTATGAACGGACCAATTAGCTGGAGCTCTCGGCGACAAGATTGTGTTGCACTTTCATCGACGGAAGCAGAATTCATCGCTTTATCTGAGGCCTGTAAGGAGTCTGTGTGGCTGCTACAATTATTGAGCGATCTTAACTGGACAGGTAATCTTTGAAGACAATCAAAGCGTATTAAAAATGATTATTGATGAAAAATTGAGTAATCGTTCGAAACATATTGATACTAAAATTTATTTTGTAAAAGACTACGTAGAGAAAAACATTGTTGAAATTAAATATTGCCCAACAGATAAAATGCTTGCAGATATGTTTACTAAAGGATTAAGTAAAGTAAAATTTGAGAATTTTCGTAAGAAATGTAATTTAGTAACCATTGGCTGAATATTGTTTGTATTTTTCGTTATTCAATTAAAGTAAAGAATATTGCAATGAATTATCGAATTGAATTATGTATAATGGATGTATTATATTTACACATATTCATTAAGGAGGAGTGTTGGCAAAATTGAATAATTTCATATGTATGTAAATGAATTGAACGCACTTTGTTTTGTTTTAAGTCACTTTTGACATTTGTTCCTTTCCTTCTTCTGTTTCTTAACTTCGCCCTGTCAACATTGCCATCTTTGTGCTTGTATAGAAATATCGTTGATTATTAAAGAAATCTGGAGTACGCTGTGAATAATTCTTTTTATTTAACATGCACCAGGGTAATTCTGGAAAACAATAGCCAGGCAGCCATTTAACAGCTGAGTGGGCTCATAGTCCGACACGTAAATCCCCGGAATCGAACCGGGGCCCAGTGCGTTGAAGGCGAACGTGCTAACCGTTGCGGCATCCGGACTACCTGTATATTATTTATATATTTTATATGTAAATCCTTTTTATATGTATATTTTCGTATTGTTTTTGTAGACGTTTACACAAAATACTGATAGCAGGGTGGCAACCGCAAGCTACGTTCATGACGATTTTGTTTTGGCTGACCAACGATCTAAATTAAGTTGTGAAATTGAAAAGAATATGATTAACGAACTCATTTGCGCCTATTTCTAGGAAAATATATCAATTGTAGAGCGGAAAATGCTCACGATTTCGAATGTTACCAGCAGCAATGAAAGCGCAGCTCAAATTTTGGTACGTGGTGATCACCAGTGTATATTTAATATTGTGAAATTAACAGTATTTCTTCTTTCTTAGAATACATCATTAGATAACTTTCGCCATATAGTTGGGGCGGAGATTGGGCATTCATCTGAACCGATGGTAAGACTTCATACAAGACATTTAAAATTAATGAAATTAATCTATCTTATCGTAGGATACATCACCCACAGCTAATCCTGGATTGTTTAGTGTCGTCGAGCGAGACTCTGTCACTGAAAAGGTAGTTGCGAATATGTGTGTGCTAAAAAAAAATACATAGTTTTTTTTTTCAAGCTCTCGTCGTCTACATCATTACGTTTGTTTGCATTTGGGAGTCGCATTTCATCTTCTACAATTACGGTAATTTTCGGTATAATTGATTTTGGTGGAGGTGCTTATTGTGTGTAGCGTACAAAGTATGTGTATAGTTAGGAATATAAGAAGTTCATAATATTACGAACTTTTGTAATTCAATTTAGGCGATTGTTTTGTTGTGTATTAGTATTAATATAATAGGGAGATTCATACTCACGTCGTAAAACTGGTAAACATCTGTCATTTTACTGTGGGAATGACAGAAGTTAACAACATTTACTGTAGGAATTGTGGATACCCTTGTAATAGTTTATAAAATATAGTGATAATATACATATGTAAACATACATATATTGTTGATCTAGGCCCACCCATTCAACCCCCGACAGTAGAGGAAGTTGATCTCGCGTTGCGGTCACTAAAACGAAATAAAGCGCCGGGCGCTGACGAGATCCCTGCTGAACTGCTAAGATTCGGTGGAACGAGTCTAGTTGATGCCATACATCAATTACTCCTGCGAGTATGGGAGAACGAGGAGATCCCAGACGATTGGCGCAGAAGCATCATCTGTCCAATCCATAAAAAGGGAGATAAATTGCGGTGTGAGAATTACAGGGGCATCTCACTAGTTTGTACGTCCTATAAAATTTTGACGAAAATTCTGGAAAATAGAATAAAACCGTACGCAGAACGAGTCATTGGCGAATATCAAAGCGGTTTCAGACCTGGTCGCTCCACAACCGATCAGCTCTTCTCAGTCAAACTGATACTCCAGAGGTGCTGGGAATACAACGTAAACGTATACCAAATCTTTGTCGACTTCAAGCAGGCATACGACAGTATCGATCGTGGAGTACTGTACAACATCATGCTGCAATTTGGTATACCAGCAAAATTAGTGCGACTGACAAAGATGACGATGACCAACTCCGTCTCACAAGTCAGGATCCAGAATAGACTTACTGATCTATTTGAAACACGCACTGGTTTGAAACAGGGCGATGGACTGGCACCGACGCTCTTCAACCTAGCACTGGAATACGTTATTCGGGCCATGAATATGGACAACAGCAAGACGCTGCTCATCAAATCGACACAATTAGCAGCGTACGCCGACGACATCAACAACATGTCCCGAAGATTGGCTGACGCAGAAGAACTTCTGCATACGCTCGATACCGCTGCAAAGGAAGTTGGATTACGTATTAACGAGGGTAAAACTAAAATAATGATGCAATCGGTGACAAGGACACCTGCACAACCGAGCATCAACGTGGGGGACCTCAACATCGAGTTCGTGAACAACTTCATCTACCTGGGTTGCAACCTGTCAAGGGACGCCAACGAAACTGACGAAATCAAGCGACGGATACAGTTAGCTAATAAGACTTTTTTCTCGGTTCTCCCCATAATGAAATCGAAACATGTGCACAGAAACACGAAGCTCCGCGTGTACAAAACCATTATACGACCAGTGCTATGCTATGGCTGCGAAGCATGGACCCTAACTCAAGCCTCCGAAAACATGCTAGACACTTTCGAACGTAAGGTTCTACGGCGAGTTTTCGGGGCTGTTTGCGATCGAGATGGATGGCGCATCCGGTACAACCATGAGTTGTATGAAATGTACGATGAGCTGCAAGTCTCGAAAATCGTCAAACTACAACGACTTCAATGGGCAAGGCATGTACAAAGAATGGACGATGATCGCATGCCTAAGAGAGTAATGAATGCGGAACGAGTCGACGGAGCGAGACTGCGAGGACGACCGAGATCTCGTTGGGAGAGCTCAGTAGGTGTGGACGCCGCGCAGCTGCTGGGCTCCCAAAATTGGAGGACGCGGTCACGTGACCGAGATAATTGGAGGACAATGATCCAGGCGGCCAAGGCCCGACGCCGGGCTGTCGCGCCACGATGATGATGAAACATACATATGTAAATATTTATGAGCTCGAAAATTTATAAAGTGGAATTTTTCTCCTAAGGCCCAAACCAGATTAAACGCAGAATGCAGCAGCAGCGGCAGCAGCAACAACAACGACAGGTAAATCTGTCATCGCCGCTGTGTCATCGCGACAGATTTACCTGTTGTTGTTGTCGCTGCTGCCGCTGCTGCTGCATTCTGCGTTCAATCTGGTTTGGGCCTTAGGAGAAAAATTCCACTTTATAAATTTTCGAGCTCATAAATATTTGAAACGGATGCTCCAAATGAAAAACTCATACCCCGAAGATGAAGATAATTTTATTTCAAGTCTAAGGTGAGCGATTTGGCCCATTTTTAGTGTGGCTGTGAGCGAAAATGCAAAAATATACATAATGTTAAGCGATTTCAGCCTTAATAGCTTAATATCTTGGTAAATATAACAGCTATAACTTTCGTTTTAGTCTTAAATAATGAATAATTTACTTTAGACTAATTTTTTGAACAGACTCATTTAGGAGACATTTTGAAAAAAAAACCTGATTTTTTCTTGATGGTGGCGTCTGCAGCAGCATTGTAAGCTTTGCAAAATCGTCGACATTACTTTAATTAAATCTCAGTGACTCAAAAACTACACCAATTAGAATTTTGCGGTAATCACTGAATCGCAGCTAATTTTCTACTTTAAAAACGAAAAATATCCCATGGAAATCAGATAAATTGATTGAATACTAGATATATACTCCGAAAAATAAAATCAAAATGTGTGCACAATCAAGACTTTAGACACGTTTTATCTTGCCTTTCTCGACTTTTCACCTGGATACGAGTATCATTTTGATTTTACTAGAAAGAAAAAATCCCTATTTTTTTGTAAATAAATTGTGATAACATTATGCAGTCTTAACTAAGTTTATTGAAAAAAAAGAACACACAACCCACAACAAAGCTATATTTAGTAAGAAAGAAACAGCAGCTCTCAATGCTCTTAGGGTAAATTTAACCTCCATTGGAGGTAGTAATGGTGGACACATGACTATTCTGAAACAAATTCCTGGCATGCAAATTTGCATAAGATCAGATTTGATGACCACGGAGCATGGCCTCAAGATGAGTTAGCATCATCTCATTTTCGGTACTGTATGTCTTGAGCTGTGTGTCAGCAACACGCTCAACCGAGTTATTTACCCCATAAATGGGTACTCATTTAACAGCTGAGTGGGCTCATAGTCCGACACGTAAATCCCCTTTTTTTATCGAAAACTACCGCATTCAGTAGGAATCGAAACGGGGCCCAGTGCGTAGAAGGCGAACGTGCTAACCATTGCGCCATCCGGACTACGGAGCTATGCTTCAGTAATAAATTCAAAACTCTCATATCATATCGCTCGGAATGGGAAAATGACAATCTTCGCGCAGACCCCAGGTACTCGTATATCATGTGGATACTGATGGGTCTAAAACTGTACAGGGAGCTGGTGCGGGCGTCTTTGAACCAATGCATGGGTACATGACCCAGAGTTTTTCAAGCCGAGATCTATGCTATTGAGGTCTGCACCAGGGTAATTCTGGAAAACAATAGCCAGGCAGCCATTTAACAGCTGAGTGGGCTCATAGTCCGACACGTAATCCCCGGAATCGAACCGGGGCCCAGTGCGTTGAAGGCGAACGTGCTAACCGTTGCGCCATCCGGACTACGTGTATATTATTTATATATATGTAAATTTTTTTATATGTATATTTTCGTATTGTTTTTGTAGACGTTTACACAAAATGCTGATAGCAGGGTGGCAACCGCAAGCTACGTTCATGACGATTTTGTTTTGGCTGACCAACGATCTAAATTAAGTTGTGAAATTGAAAAGAATATGATTAACGAACTCATTTGCGCCTATTTCTAGGAAAATATATCAATTGTAGAGCGGAAAATGCTCACGATTTCGAATGTTACCAGCAGCAATGAAAGCGCAGCTCAAATTTTGGTACGTGGTGATCACCCGTGTATATTTAATATTGTGAAATTAACAGTATTTCTTCTTTCTTAGAATACATCATTAGATAACTTTCGCCATATAGTTGGGGCGGAGATTGGGCATTCATCTGAACCGATGGTAAGACTTCATACAAGACATTTAAAATTAATGAAATTAATCTATCTTATCGTAGGATACATCACCCACAGCTAATCCTGGATTGTTTAGTGTCGTCGAGCGAGACTCTGTCACTGAAAAGGTAGTTGCGAATATGTGTGCTGTGCTAAAAAAAAAATACATAGTTTTTTTTTCAAGCTCTCGTCGTCTACATCATTACGTTTGTTTGCATTTGGGAGTCGCATTTCATCTTCTACAATTACGGTAATTTTCGGTATAATTGATTTTGGTGGAGGTGCTTATTGTGTGTAGCGTACAAAGAAGAAGAAGATAAGGAACCGCAACAAGTCTCATATACACTGTCTGTGTAACTCTGCCAAGGGAACAAAAATGCCTGCTTTGCTTTTTAAATGTAATCAGCTTTTAGTAGCTTGGATGACATTTATAATTGGAAATTACGTTACGAAATCGAGCGGTAGCAAACGGTTTTAGTTAAAATATACATTTTTCCGAATTGATTTTTAGGCATTTGGTCGGAAAAAAGTTAAAGTGCATCAGACGGTTCGCCTAGTGTGAAAAATAGTGCGTGTCAGTGAACTAAACGAGAGTATTCCGAAATATAATGAAGTGCGTTTTGAAAAGTTGCGCTAACAGGCTGAATGCTCGTAAATCTGGGATATCTTTTCACAGGTATTTATACTAAATATCTTTAATCAGAAGTGCTACACCGTCCTATCATATTTACATTTATATAGGACATTCTTATTTCTAATAAATTAAGAATTTTGTATTCACCATTAATCAAAAGTTTAAATGTAAACAAAATCGTGCACATGTTCAGTTTCGTTCAATTTGTTTATGTAGCTTCCTGTTAGTGGCGTAGTATAAAATATGTAAAATGGGGGCCAATACAAAAAAAAAGTGAACAATAAGTTACAGGTTTAAAAATATTTTAAACACTATTAAAAAATATATACTTCTGATAAAATTTATAAAGATAATAATATACATAAATTTCAATCCATTCTAGAATAACAGAAGTAAACTTTTTACAGATTCCCACAGGATGAATTTTTACGGGCTGTATGAGTGATGGCAACGGAATTTAGAAATAAACATGTGACAAACAACACGTTAGTTTGCTCTGATCATTTTGAGGAATCGGACTTAATAAGCCATAGTAAGAGGACGATACTTGCGGAGGGAGCATATCCTCGGATTAACATCGGACCAGATGATACGATAAAGTTACCACAGGTGAGGAAATTCGATATACTAATTCATTTATATATTTTATGGAGTTCATTCTTCGCAAATGGTAATTTAAACAAATTAAATTATCTGCCCTAACTTTTTTTTCCCTGAAGGTGTTTGCGGCAACAATAGGCGATTTGGTTGAAGATTATGACCAGTTTGGGCTTCCATCTGAAGCGATGGTAAGGTTTCATATTATTGAGAAAAAATATATGGATACTAACTCTGTATCTTTGTAGGAAACATCAACGATTGAAGGAGCATCTGCTACATCGACCGTTGATGTTAGAAGAGATAAGAGTGCTATCAATGGCACATTTTACGGAATTACAGTACTTCAATCAATCTATCCACAAAATAAAACAACCTGCGCAACAAAAAGCTGGTACCACCCTAATGCCGCCGAAGACGGTCCCAAGCCCGTTCACAGTGCCTTTGACGTGTAAATATTAATTCACAGTTAAGTTTCTGCTTCAGTCCAGAAACTCAACTGAAAACTAAAATGGTCGTATAAAAGGTCACTCATAAAGAAAGAGGGGGTGGATATCTGCGTAATCCCTAATTACTAAACCTTTACGCAATTTCCTTAAATTAACAAATCATTCGTAGTTCTCACATTCATGATAATATTGGATTATATTTTCTAATTATAATGTTTGTATGTTTTCATTTTCACTAAAAAATGTAATTTAAATATTATTAACAATATGTATTAATTAAAAAGCCAATAAATAATAAAACTTTTATTTTAAAAAGTCGCGCCAAATTGTGGCAACCCCCACACATTACATTACCTACACCACTGCTGGAAGTGTGCTAGTATTGGTGTGACAAACACGTAAAAGCAAATTGTTCCCTAAATTTTTGAAAGTTTCGTTTCCTGTTATCTTCTTCTTCATTGGTAGCGTACAAAGTATGTGTATAGTTAGGAATATAAGAAGTTCATAATATTACGAACTTTTGTAATTCAATTTAGGCGATTGTTTTGTTGTGTATTAGTATTAATATAATAGGGAGATTCATGCTCACGTCGTAAAACTGGTAAACATCTGTCATTTTACTGTGGGAATGACAGAAGTTAACAACATTTACGGTAGGAATTGTGGATACCCTTGTAATAGTTTATAAAATATAGTGATAATATACATATGTAAAGGATACATATTTTGATGTGGTAAATATATAAAAAATATATAAATATATAATTTTATTGTCTCAGCAAAAGTATTTTTCATTTCATGTTGGGAATTTTTCTAATTGTAGTAGTTCGTATTAATTTAGATTTAATTGGATACGGAAACAGCTAAGAAACGTGAATACCAAGAAAATGGGATTAATTATCCCATATATGTGTTTTGTGTAATGCTTTACGATAATGAACACATTCTGATGCATGTTACATGTCGTCGCAAGGGGGAAAGGAAAAATTTTATGCATTTTCACAGAAATTTATCAGCCTGTGTTTTACTTAGATTGAAAAGTCGAAGGTCAATTTGGAAACGCCAGAAATTATTGTAATAAGTTGCGGTTGAGAATAAAGTTGTTAGAGACCAGACTACAGAAGAAAAATGTCTTACTTCGTTCTCTTAGAAAAAGACTTAGAACAAAGTCCACCAAAGAAGCCAATATGAAACAACTTTTGGATTCTTTAAGAGAAAAAAATTATATTTGCGAATCCACTAAAGAGCATCTCGAAAATGTGACCGGCTCCAGCAAAGACATATTTGAGAAGCTAATTTTTAAGAAAAGCGGAAGGAGTTTGCCCAAAACCTACAGTCCGGAGATAAGAGCTTTCGCTTTAAACTTGAATTTCCTTTCGCCAGTCAGTTCTTATTGGAAAACTGCTATGCCGAGAATCCGGGACATATTTCAGAATATTCAAGTCACGTGATAGAATATATATCTGGATTTGTAGCATTCAAAATGTGTAAAACTTTGAAGTGTGAAGAGTGCATATCCGCACTGCAAGGCATTCTTTCACCAACCTCATTAATAGGCTTCAAAACAAGAGGATTTTTAAAGGTACCTTCCAAGTCAGTTTTGATGATTTGCACAAAAGCCGAAAAATGTGTGAGGATAGTGCAGCACCTACAACAAGGCAGCATCTAAAATAAAGAAACGTTTAGTAAAATATGTTCTTCTGTCCAAAATGATTGTATCGGGAAAAATCTTTTTGAAGAACAGTCGCAACACATGACCGGCACATGTCACTATAGCCTCCTCATAAAGGGCATTTTAGAAAAATATTTGCACACGAGGTACTTCTTTATCGCCAAAACAAAATGCCAAAAATTGTCTGTACGTCAGCATTTGACCAAATACGTGCATTTTCAAGGTGTGTGAAAAAGAAGAAAAGACCATACCATAATTGACGACAAAATCGACAAAAACCACGGAACTCGACAACACTGTAATTAAAATCGACAACACTGTAATTTAATTCTGCTACAAGCATGGTAAGTTGTTATTTTCTTGTTTATAAAAATGTATTATGCCGGAACCAGAATGAACGTAGAAAGCGGCAGCAGCAACAACAACATTCAGATCTGCTTTCGCCGCTGTCGCTGCGTTCAATCTAGGTTGCGTATGGGAAATGCGTGCTTTCTAATTTAACATTTCGCTGCCACTGCTGCTGAATTCTGCGGTGATTCTGGTTTGGGCATTAGCAATATGACTTCTAAAAACATTCCCCGTTTTATCCAGCATTTGTAATTTAGATACTAACTCTTTTTGATTGTCTCAACAATTTTGCAGTAACATCGTACAAACACTCATTCTCACCAAAATTTACAACAACCACCAAAACAGACAATGAAACTCAACAGAACCGTAATTCAGCGAAAGCTGGTCCCAAGCCTTGTGATCTACTGATGAGCTGTGACCCAAGGATTGATTAGTGAAACATTTCAATTCTGCTACTGCTACAAACATTATGGTTTCCGCATTTTTTGTAACATTATGCATACATTTACATATATGTAATACGACTTTTTAAAACATGCTTGTCCCAAAACTAATATAAAATATTCATTACATAATAATACTAATACACTAATCCAAAAAGTAATTCATATTTGTAAAAGTCGCTCCACATTGTGTCAAGCGCCTTGGATAATATCACCTACACCACTGGAAACCACCATTCCAAATGAAATAGTGTTGGTGTGCACAACCACATGAAGAAAATGGTTCCCAAAGTTTTGAGAATGTGTGAGTCAGCCTCCTTTCAAATCTGACAATTGTGACATGGGAGAGCAAACTGCGGCTGGGAGAGCAAATGAAATTTGTCCAATGATTATGCTCTCACCAATTCACCAAGTTGTAAACTTCTGACATTTTTCTATGGGAATGACAAAAGTTCACGACGAATACAACGTTTACTACATTTACGACAGGGAGCGTGAATCCCCCTATAATGAAATCTGTGCCGTTAAACGAATTCATTCTACCGTGTTCATTTCACTTTTATTCACTTAATTCGAATGTGACAGCTGGATTTCGAATCGACATTTTTCAGGCATATTCATTTGTTGATCGAATTAGTATCACGACCAATAAAATGATATGCCCGATATTTCAATTCGATTTTCATCACGTTTGCACTTCACTCTTCACTTCATAAAACTGAAAATTTAGAATTCGATTTTCATCGTAAATTCCATGAAAATCACACAATTTTACGCCGCCATTTTGGAAGGAACTTTCGCTCTCTCAAATATATCACGTGCAACACTAGTGTAAACACAGCACATCCACTGCAAATTAAAACCCGCGAATTTCCACGAAAATACGTATTTTTCCGAACAAAAAATATGTGGCCGTATGCGCGACACTACAATTCACAAACTATTCCACTTTTCACTGAAAATATCAACCAAGAACCCGTATTTTTTTGACAAAATATGCCACGCGTTCCTCCGTCCTCCACAGAGTCCGGAACAAATTTTCGACTAAAGTCAGCCTCCTGTTGGCCATAGTTGTGTGCGCGCGAGGGTCTACTTCCTGGCTTTGAATGTAGATGGTTTTGCTTACATTACATCCTGTATTCTTTCATCGTAGTAGCCAAGCCACCGCGTCATATGTTTCCGTTTAGCAGAAAGAGATAAGACTATCACCATAGAGGAAGTAGATAAGAGGTGGAACTCAGTACAAATAATTTTGTAGACAGGGACGCACTTACTCCAACGCACACAAACTAACCCCGTTGAACGACAGCTACAATTAGGAGGAAATGGCCCCTTAGAGCGATAAGGACAAAAGCAATTCCGAACAGCTGCTCAAAAGTCAAATTGGGCCCAATCAGTTTTAGTTGCGATTGTATAAGTAACACGATGGATAGGTTACGTATGTGTGCGTGCTTGGTTTTGGTTAGATTTCCCTGTATGCGTGCGATTTGACAGATATTTAGTTTTGCCAGAATCCAAAAACAAGAGAATGAACGCACTTTTGGTATTACCTGATCGATTTGCTGTGATAGTCTTATCTCTTTCTGGTAAACGGAAACATATGACGCGGTGGTTTTGCTATCTGCTTTCCGCAATTCCATTGTGTACCGACAGTGGAATTCAATACATATGCAACAAATCCAATAGGAACAACCATCGTCTCAGTTGTACTGAGTTCCACCTCTTATCTAGTTCCTCTATGGCTTTGGTACAAGCCGAGACCGTATTCAAAACCATCCCCATTCAAAGCCTGGAAGCAGACCTGGTCACGCACACAACAATAGCTCAAAGGAGGCCGATGTCAGTCGAAAATTTGTATGGCGGTGTATGGACCGCGAGTGATCCCGCGCGACATTTTAATCGAAAAGTGTCGGTTCTCGGTCGGTTTGCGGCGTGAAAGCGAAATATGTTGTGCGGTGAAGTATTGGTGATGTGCTCAAATGAAAAAAAATATGTAAAATCGGTGAATCTAGTGTTCGTTTTTGCGTTTGAAGTGAATGTGGAAATTGTTTACTTTTTGTGTTGTGTGTGGCAAGTGCGGATAAAAAGCAATATGGCGATTTGTGCGGGTGAATTTATTTTTCTTTTCGCACCAAATATATTTTTTTTTTGTTTCTCTGATTATTTTACTTGTGAAAGTGAAGTGCGAGGTGCGGGAAGTGAATATACGAATCAAATTGAAGTTTCAGGCATGTCATCGTTTGGTTGTGATAATTAATAATCAATCAATAGATATACATGTTTGAACAATTTCAATTTGAGACACCACCATGTTTGTGCCGAAGTGGAGTCGGAGCCATTCGGAACTTGGTCATTGGAACTAGTGCCGGTTGTCAGTTTGAAAGGAGGCCGACTCACACACTCTCAGTGACCTGCTTCCAGGCTTTGTATGTAGATGGTTTTGCCGTATTGCCTCAAGCTATTGTCGAACGTCTCGAGCCAAAACCATCTACATACACACCCTGAAACAATTCTCCGAAATATATGCTGAGAAATTCAAGATTGATGTAGGGTGAAAACTTCTTCAACGGCAATACCAAGAAATGGTCAAAACAAGACGTTGTACGAAGGTCCACTAAACTTTCAGTTGATTACCTGTATTGGATAATGTAATTTTTTAGATCTCATTTTTTCAAATTTTAATATTTTTTTTTTTAATTATAGTCCGTCATTTGACTTCGATCCTAATACCTTGGACAGACACAGCAACCGAATGATCATTCCGCGAATGATGATTTGCTGGCAATGACGAATTGGACATACACACTTTACTGTGAACGTCATTCCAACTGTCATTGCGAAATCGGTTTAGCACTGATTTTTTCGAATAAATATTGTAATGTTTCCTCTGTTGAGCGAAACCACGAAACCAAACCAGGTTCGTTAGATATTCTTGTGCAGAATAATGAAACACTTCGATTGAAAAACACACACTTTATTTACAAAACGAACTAACTATACACACGCGTACTAACAACCAACGTCAAAATATCAAACTAGCTTTAATTATAACGACGGCACTATAGCGATCCAACCGCCACTGAGTGTCGAGTCTGACTACTTCTTCACGACTGCTCCCTCGTTCGGTGACATCGCCTTTTATAGGTGGAGATCCATGCTTTCGTCAATTAGCGAAGACTCTAGATTTTTCGAGATGTTCGAGTCTCGGGTTTCACTACTCAACGAAGATTCGAGAATCCAATTCATTATCAATGGTTCTGTTTGTCTAGACTACAGATGGCTCGGGAATCATCTAGTGTCTATACAATTTGTACTTGTCATCGTTCATTCATCTCTTATTCATTCATTGGGGGGCAAAGACCTTTTCCATAGTCCTCCACGTGGGCGCCCCCTGGTAACGGCAGTGTATCAATTCGCTGACGGCCAATGTCTTAGCGATAAGACAGTTTGGAAAAGGCAGATAGCTGTAGCCTGAATGGCTGACAAACACCTAAGCGTCTCAGGTCTAGTAGGATGGAATGACTTGCGTAGTTGGACCTGCTACATAGTTGTGTGGGCTCCAGCACGTTTATTAAACCATCTGAAGCAGCTATCTCCGAGGCCATCCCCCGAATGGGGTTAAGCGACGTGCTGACAACTCGTCCTTGTAAAAACCACTCCATGTCAAGAAACCTGGAACAAAAGCCTCGGATTGGACGGATCAACAACGACGACCACGCAAACGAATAAAGGATTATTCTTTCGGATCCTGGAATGTACGCTCCCTGAACAAACCGGGGGCCGAGAAGGCCCTCCTTCAACAGGTCGAAAAGTACAAACTGAGCATTACTGCAGTCCAGGAAACAAATTGGCTTGGCAGCGAGATTAATGACAAGAAATCGCACACAATTTTTACAAGTGGCAAACCATCGGGCCGCAAGGAGTTTGGAGTAGCATTTATAGTGGACAATCACCTCAAACCGCATATTACTGACTTCAAACCCATAAATGAACGGCTGTGTGCGATTCGCATCAAGACTCGATTCTTCAATCTCTGGCTCATCAATGTGCATGCCCCCACTGAAGTTAAAGAAGACGCAGTAAAAGACGAGTTCTACGCCCGCCTTGAAACTCTCTTCGACTCACTTCCAACAAATGACGTCAAATTGCTGCTGGGAGACTTCAACGCGAAAGTCGGGAATGAAAGTTGGCATCGGGGGACCTCTGGAGGCCACAGCCTCCATGAAGAATGTAACGATAACGGCCAGCGACTTATCGACTTCGCCTGCAGCAGGAATCTAGTCGTAAGCTCTACGTGTTTCCCGCATCGACGCATTCACAAGCAGACCTGGAAGTCTCCAGACGCACATACCGTCAACCAAATTGACCACGTCCTCATTTGCAGGAGATGGGCGTCTAGTGTCATGGATGTCCGCTCCTATCGAGGAGCAAACTGCGACTCAGATCATCACTTGGTGAAGACGACCTACAGATGTAGAATTTCCTCAGTGCACCAGTCAAGAATCAGCCCTCCCAAAATCTTTGCGGTTGATAAGCTCTTGAGTGATGCTACAGCGGTGGCGTATACTACCGCCCTTGAAGAAAAACTATCACCTATGCTACACAACATCAGCAACACAGGCGTCCATGGGTTCTGGGAAGAACTCAAGGGTACCATCAAGGATGTCGCAGAGAAGGTCGTGGGATATAAAGCCCGGCGAGCGCGAAATGACTGGTTCGACGAAGAATGCAAAAATTCACTTGACGCGAAAAACGAGGCCTACAGACAATGGATTCAACGAGGAACCAGAGCCAGAAGAGAAAAATATGACGAGCTACGGCGAATATCGAATAGAATAATTAGACGTAAGAAACGTAAATACTTTGACGAGCAGTTGCTGAACATAAACGAAAACGTAGCTAATAGGAACACCAGACAAGCGTACAAACTAGTAAATACAATTAAGAACGGCTACCAACCCAGGACTAGCCTTTGTAAGGACAAGGATGGAAACATCATCAGCGACACCGATGGTATTAACAAACGATGGGCCTCTTATTTTGAAGAGCTTCTAAACCGACCATCTAACATCCCCACACAGGAAGCTCTCGATGATATTGTTGATCTAGGCCCACCCATTCAACCCCCGACAGTAGAGGAAGTTGATCTCGCGTTGCGGTCACTAAAACGAAATAAAGCGCCGGGCGCTGACGAGATCCCAGCTGAACTGCTAAGATTCGGTGGAACGAGTCTAGTTGATGCCATACATCAATTACTCCTGCGAGTATGGGAGAACGAGGAGATCCCAGACGATTGGCGCAGAAGCATCATCTGTCCAATCCATAAAAAGGGAGATAAATTGCGATGTGAGAATTACAGGGGCATCTCACTAGTTTGTACGTCCTATAAAATTTTGACGAAAATTCTGGAAAATAGAATAAAACCGTACGCAGAACGAGTCATTGGCGAATATCAAAGCGGTTTCAGACCTGGTCGCTCCACAACCGATCAGCTCTTCTCAGTCAAACTGATACTCCAGAGGTGCTGGGAATACAACGTAAACGTATACCAAATCTTTGTCGACTTCAAGCAGGCATACGACAGTATCGATCGTGGAGTACTGTACAACATCATGCTGCAATTTGGTATACCAGCAAAATTAGTGCGACTGACAAAGATGACGATGACCAACTCCGTCTCACAAGTCAGGATCCAGAATAGACTTACTGATCTATTTGAAACACGCACTGGTTTGAAACAGGGCGATGGACTGGCACCGACGCTCTTCAACCTAGCACTGGAATACGTTATTCGGGCCATGAATATGGACAACAGCAAGACGCTGCTCATCAAGTCGACACAATTAGCAGCGTACGCCGACGACATCAACATCATGTCCCGAAGATTGGCTGACGCAGAAGAACTTCTGCATACGCTCGATACCGCTGCAAAGGAAGTTGGATTACGTATTAACGAGGGTAAAACTAAAATAATGATGCAATCGGTGACAAGGACACCTGCACAACCGAGCATCAACGTGGGGGACCTCAACATCGAGTTCGTGAACAACTTCATCTACCTGGGTTGCAACCTGTCAAGGGACGCCAACGAAACTGACGAAATCAAGCGACGGATACAGTTAGCTAATAAGACTTTTTTCTCGGTTCTCCCCATAATGAAATCGAAGCATGTGCACAGAAACACGAAGCTCCGCGTGTACAAAACCATTATACGACCAGTGCTATGCTATGGCTGCGAAGCATGGACCCTAACTCAAGCCTCCGAAAACATGCTAGACACTTTCGAACGTAAGGTTCTACGGCGAATTTTCGGGGCTGTTTGCGATCGAGATGGATGGCGCATCCGGTACAACCATGAGTTGTATGAAATGTACGATGAGCTGCAAGTCTCGAAAATCGTCAAACTACAACGACTTCAATGGGCAGGGCATGTACAAAGAATGGACGATGATCGCATGCCTAAGAGAGTAATGAATGCAGAACGAGTCGACGGAGCGAGACTGCGAGGACGACCGAGATCTCGTTGGGAGAGCTCAGTAGGTGTGGACGCCGCGCAGCTGCTGGGCTCCCAAAATTGGAGGACGCGGTCACGTGACCGAGATAATTGGAGGACAATGATCCAGGCGGCCAAGGCCCGACGTCGGGCTGTCGCGCCACGATGATGATGATGATCGTTCATTCGAGATTAGTACAGTGTGGGTCGTATAAGATACCCACCCCGTACACGCAACAATATGTTTATTTCGGTTAGCAACGAATATATCGCAGCAATGAGTGAATATTATTTCTACTGCATAGCAACGAGTGAATTTCAATTTTCAATTCAAATCTGCAACTCACATAAGCATTATGCTTGTGCGTGAGAGCTGCAGCTGTTGTAATAATTACGTTACATATTGTATCTTTGTTCATATAAATAACCTTATACTTATTTTTTAAAATTCAAACAATAATTAAGATGATTTAGTTGAAAAACTGGGTACATTCCTAGTTTAGATTTCGGTTTGTGTCTAAATAGATACTGGGTTGGTGCCAAGGGTTCGACAACCACATATTCACCACATATTAACTGAACTCGAGGGGCACCGAAATAAGCCATAGCGAAATAAGGCATACGAAATAATCCATATGGATACTTTCGTTTGGATGCATGGATAATTTCGATTTCAAATCGAAGTAAAGTATGCGAACGAAAGCGAGAATAGCCATATACTTACTTTCGTTTCTAAACGAAATTAGGCATTGAGTGTGGAACCGAAAGAATCCATGCATAGACATTTTTTGTTTCAAGCCGAAACAAAATATGCGGCAGAAAGTGAAATAATATATGCATCTTTCACATAAGTAGGGACGGCGCGATTGCAATTTTTTGTATGGGATCGTTGTGATAAGGATGGTTGTGGAGCATAATGGCTTGCTGTTGCTGTTGATCAATGAATTATCATGAAAAGGACATTCTTTGCAGTGAACTGGGATATAGGCGATATGGGTGTCATATGAATCGGGGTGATGAGGCAGATGCTATGGAGTACTAATGAGGGCGTCTCGAGTCCTCTGGTCGGGAGAAAAGGACATTATTCGCGATGAACTGGGATATAGGCGATATGGGTGTCATATGAATCGGGGTGATGAGGCGGATGCTATGGAGTACTAATGAGGACATCTCGAGTCCTCTGGTCAGGAGAAAAGGACATTATTCACGATGAACTGGGATCTAGGCGATATGGGTGTCATATGAATCGGGGTGATGAGGCGGATGCTATGGAGTACTAATGAGGGCGTCTCGAGTCCTCTGGTCAGGAGAAAAGGACATTATTCGCGATGAGCTGGGATATAGGCGATATGGGTGTCATATGAATCGGGGTGATGAGGCGGATGCTATGGAGTACTAATGAGGACATCTCGAGTCCTCTGGTCAGGAGAAAAGGACATTACTCGCGATGAACTGGGATATAGGCGATATGGGTGTCATATGAATCGGGGTGATGAGGCGGATGCTATGGAGTACTAATGAGGGCGTCTCGAGTCCTCTGGTCAGGAGAAAAGGATATTATTCGCGATGAACTGGGATATAGGCGATATGGGTGTCATATGAATCGGGGTGATGAGGCGGATGCTATGGAGTACTAATGAGGACATCTCGAGTCCTCTGGTCAGGAGAAAAGGACATTATTCGCGATGAACTGGGATCTAGGCGATATGGGTGTCATATGAATCGGGGTGATGAGGCGGATGCTATGGAGTACTAATGAGGGCGTTTCGAGTCCTTCGGTCAGCAGAAAAGGACATTCTTTCTTTACAGGCGATATGGGTGTCATATGAATCTGGGTGATGAGGGGGATGGGAATTTGACATCCCATGTGCTTCAATATGGACCGGGCGGGTGTTCCGCGGCGGAGAGACAAAATGGAATGTTATTGCTCACAAAGGAGAAGTATGGGAGGGGTTGACATCTCATGTGCTTCCTGTGCTTCTATATGGACTGCGCGGGTGTTACGCGGTGGAGAGCTTGTGTCTTTCTCTTTACTTTTTACTAGTTCGTATGTGGTGTAGTTACGTCCAGAATTTTGTGTGCAGTAAATGGTGGATTCATCTCCTATATATCTCTGTGCTACCAGTGCAAGTTGTTGTTTTGAGTTGTGTGAAAATAGCAAAAAGATAGGGCGCTCTTCTTCACCGCCTTTTCATGCTGGTATCTGGTATGCCGATAACTGTGCCGGCTGCAAAGGGCGGCTGTTTGACAAAACTTTTGAATACATTTTCAGTGTTCACATACTATGAAAGGCCACGTTTATCCGTGGAACTAAACGGCGATTTAACTAAATCGTTTTAGTGTTAGTACTTGTTGGTGGAGTGTTTATACCGACCATACGGAGAGGTATTTCTTCTTCTTCTTTCTCCGTTGACAGCACAGATAAATTTGACAGATATAAATGTTACGACTGAAAAAGACTTTTTCTTGCCCGTGATCACGCACTGCTTTCCTGAAATTGCAAACAAAACAAGCGCCGGACAAAAAAAAACGACAACAGAGGAAATGTCAACCACCGCGTCAACATTAGCGATGACAGAAACATAGTCCCAATTTTTTTTAGTCCAGTTCCGCATCGCAAGTGGAGATAAGCCAAAATCAAAACTAACTAAACCGATACGTTTATATCGTCGAGAGCTAGATCGATTTAGTCAGATCTCGAAGATAGTCCCGCGATATAAACGTAGTGAAAGATGCTACCGCCGCCATCTTTACTGACAGGCCGTAGTGTCAAAGCAATGACATCATGACAAGCAGTGAACCATATATGTAAACAAAGTGAAGAACGCGTGTGGTCACTGCCATCTTTACTCTCAGGCCGGAGTGTCAGCTGATTGTCAAAGCACTAACGACATGACAAGCAGTCAACCAAGTGTGAACTCGCGCGGTCGCCCGGTAAAATTTCGCGATATTTGTGCGTAAAAGTGAGTTTAGTGTCGGGGTTTTAAGTGAAAATAAAAGAAGTGGCTATCAGTGCCGTGTGAAAGTGCAAAAAAACGTAAAGTGCCGGGAAATATCGAGTAAAATGAACTGCTCGAAAGTGCGCGAGACATGAGTGTGATTATGAAAGTGCGACACGGAAAATGTCGCACTTTTCGTTAATTTTCCGGCAATTTGGCTGGTGTGAATGGTACAGCACTACCATGGGACGAATCCTTGGGCCGGTGAGTTCAGCGGAAACTCCCGGAAGTGCTCCAAAAAGTGAATTCAAAGTGGTTGTCAAATGACAAAATTACAGTTGATTTCCGGCCTTTTCATCGGAATTCATAGGGTAAGTATACGTTTTTTGTTGTGCTAAAATTTTAGTGGATTGATGCGCCCCAAAATACGGGTCTTGCACGCGTTGTTGACGAGTAAGACGAAAGTTTCCCTGCAGCTGACAGGACTAGATGCCTGGCGGTGAAACTTTTGTCCGGTTCGTCAACATCGTCGTCAAAAGCCACATTTTGGGGCGCTTGAATCCACTAAAATTTTAGCACAACAAAAAACGTATACTTACCCTACTTTTTGGAGCACTTCCGGGAGTTTCCGCTGAACTCACCGGCCCAAGGATTCGTCCCATGGTAGTGGTGTACCATTCACACCAGCCAAATTGCCGGAAAATTAACGAAAAGTGCGACATTTTCCGTGTCGCACTTTCATAATCACACTCATGTCTCGCGCACTTTCGAGCAGTTCATTTTACTCGATATTTCCCGGCACTTTACGTTTTTTTGCACTTTCACACGGCACTGATAGCCACTTCTTTTATTTTCACTTAAAACCCCGACACTAAACTCACTTTTACGCACAAATATCGCGAAATTTTACCGGGCGACCGCGCGAGTTCACACTTGGTTGACTGCTTGTCATGTCGTTAGTGCTTTGACAATCAGCTGACACTCCGGCCTAAGAGTAAAGATGGCAGTGACCACACGCGTTCTTCACTTTGTTTACATATATGGTTCACTGCTTGTCATGATGTCATTGCTTTGACACTACGGCCTGTCAGTAAAGATGGCGGCGGTAGCATCTTTCACTACGTTTATATCGCGGGACTATCTTCGAGATCTGACTAAATCGATCTAGCTCTCGACGATATAAACGTATCGGTTTAGTTAGTTTTGATTTTGGCTTATCTCCACTTGCGATGCGGAACTGGACTAAAAAAAATTGGGACTATGTTTCTGTCATCGCTAATGTTGACGCGGTGGTTGACATTTCCTCTGTTGTCGTTTTTTTTTGTCCGGCGCTTGTTTTGTTTGCAATTTCAGGAAAGCAGTGCGTGATCACGGGCAAGAAAAAGTCTTTTTCAGTCGTAACATTTATATCTGTCAAATTTATCTGTGCTGTCAACGGAGAAAGAAGAAGAAGAAATACCTCTCCGTATGGTCGGTATAAACACTCCACCAACAAGTACTAACACTAAAACGATTTAGTTAAATCGCCGTTTAGTTCCACGGATAAACGTGGCCTTTCATAGTATGTGAACACTGAAAATGTATTCAAAAGTTTTGTCAAACAGCCGCCCTTTGCAGCCGGCACAGTTATCGGCATACCAGATACCAGCATGAAAAGGCGGTGAAGAAGAGCGCCCTATCTTTTTGCTATTTTCACACAACTCAAAACAACAACTTGCACTGGTAGCACAGAGATATATAGGAGATGAATCCACCATTTACTGCACACAAAATTCTGGACGTAACTACACCACATACGAACTAGTAAAAAGTAAAGAGAAAGACACAAGCCCTCCACCGCGTAACACCCGCGCAGTCCATATAGAAGCACAGGAAGCACATGAGATGTCAACCCCTCCCATACTTCTCCTTTGTGAGCAATAACATTCCATTTTGTCTCTCCGCCGCGGAACACCCGCCCGGTCCATATTGAAGCACATGGGATGTCAAATTCCCATCCCCCTCATCACCCAGATTCATATGACACCCATATCGCCTGTAAAGAAAGAATGTCCTTTTCTGCTGACCGAAGGACTCGAAACGCCCTCATTAGTACTCCATAGCATCCGCCTCATCACCCCGATTCATATGACACCCATATCGCCTAGATCCCAGTTCATCGCGAATAATGTCCTTTTCTCCTGACCAGAGGACTCGAGATGTCCTCATTAGTACTCCATAGCATCCGCCTCATCACCCCGATTCATATGACACCCATATCGCCTATATCCCAGTTCATCGCGAATAATATCCTTTTCTCCTGACCAGAGGACTCGAGACGCCCTCATTAGTACTCCATAGCATCCGCCTCATCACCCCGATTCATATGACACCCATATCGCCTATATCCCAGTTCATCGCAAGTAATGTCCTTTTCTCCTGACCAGAGGACTCGAGATGTCCTCATTAGTACTCCATAGCATCCGCCTCATCACCCCGATTCATATGACACCCATATCGCCTATATCCCAGTTCATCGCGAATAATGTCCTTTTCTCCTGACCAGAGGACTCGAGACGCCCTCATTAGTACTCCATAGCATCCGCCTCATCACCCCGATTCATATGACACCCATATCGCCTATATCCCAGTTCACTGCAAAGAATGTCCTTTTCATGATAATTCATTGATCAACAGCAACAGCAAGCCATTATGCTCCACAACCATCCTTATCACAACGATCCCATAAAAAAAATTGCAATCGCGCCGTCCCTACTTATGTGAAAGATGCATATATTATTTCACTTTCTGCCGCATATTTTGTTTCGGCTTGAAACAGAAAATGTCTATGCATGGATTCTTTCGGTTCCACACTCAATGCCTAATTTCGTTTAGAAACGAAAGTAAGTATATGGCTATTCTCGCTTTCGTTCGCATACTTTACTTCGATTTGAAATCGAAATTATCCATGCAGGGATATTTCGTTAATTTTCCGATAAATACTTTCGGTTCCAAACGAAAGTATCCATATGGATTATTTCGTATGCCTTATTTCGCTATGGCTTATTTCGGTGCCCCTCGAGTTCAGTTAATATGTGGTGAATATGTGGTTGTCAAACCCTTGGCACCAACCCAGTATCTATTTAGACACAAACCGAAATCTAAACTAGGAATGTACCCGGTTTTAGAGTGTAACCTCGGAATTATATTGTGCGCGAATTACGTCCCCAAGTCGCAGTCAACGAAAATCAGCTGTTCAGCCAGTTATAGTCAAATCTCTTGTTCGCGTTCTTTTGACACATTCGAGCTGTGAAAAACTGGCTTCCTAACAAACTTGAAACACTTTTTTGAATTAAGAATAGAAACATGCACTTCCAAGCGCATAACAGTAACTTACAACAATACAAATGATCACCCACAGTTTTAAACCACATGCCTATTGTGAATTGATATTTCGCGGCTCGTTGATTGCGACAAAGTTGAATTCGTCTCAACTTTCGCGACGTGAGCGACGTGTTGTTCGCGCACAGTATACTTATCGCCATATGAAATACATTGGTTCAACTTTATTTGACAGCAGAAGCCGCGTTGTTCGCGCAGACTATAATTCAGCTATAAAGAGCCTCGATTATGTAGAGAAGACACTAGTGAAATTTCCGGTAGGACAAATTGGTGCGGTAGTGAGTTGTGGTAAATTGAAATGCCTCGTCGGTGACTGCAAAAATAACCAGCGTATCCCTAAGACGGGGGTGTCTGCTAATAGGTAAAACATTAAATATTTAGATGTGATGTGCGCGTTACTTGTTTTTGTGAGTTTTCTGTCAGAAAACCGATATTAAAATGTTTGTTTTCGTTTCTGACTCCCCGCTGTATATATAGCTGTCAAATATCCGCGTCCTATTGGTGGTTGGCATTAAAAGTCCCGTTCTTTCTCTCTCCCATGAAAAATTAAACGCGCTCTTCTCTCGTCCCATAAATTGAGCCTATGGGCCACTCCAGAAGTTCCTCTGTGGAAATGGCCCTTTAGAGCGATAAGGACAAAAGCAGTTCCAAACAGCTGCTCAAAAGTCAAATTGGGCCCAATCAGTTTTAAGACCGATTGACACGTTCAAAGTACACTTTGGCTAAGTACGTTGACAACCTACTTTGAGGTTACTTTGAACGTGTCAACCCCCTTTCAAAGTGCTTTGAAGTCTCTAGCGTCCCATCAAAGCAAAGTAGGATGGTGCTCAACTTTCCATCAAAGAATTGATTGTAAATCGACAAGTTCACAGAAAAAAGTTGTTGGGGCGGGAAATAGTGAGGTGTTGGTGGTTTTTATTGAATTTACGGTGGTCTGAACAATGTGTTTTGGTATAAATTCCCTAGAAATGCTAAATCCAGCGTTTTTTGCAAGTGGCGAAGTGGTAATTCACAATGGTGGATATTCTGGCCAAGTCATACTTTGACAAAGTGTACTTTGAGCATGTCAACCGGCCTTTAGTTGCGATTGGATAAAGGCCGGGTGACACGTTCAAAGTATACTTTGACAAAGCAGCATTTGACGCGGGTCTGTACTTTGCTAGGTAGTTGACACATTCAAAGTACACTTTGATGTTTAATTTTGTCAAATGTCTTTTCTGACGTTTCACTTTCGCGTTTGACGTAAGTAAACATAGGAAATATACATATTAGCATTTTCAAAATAATGTCGGATTATGTTCGTCAATATGCGCCCGTCGGTACCGTAGACATTGAAGATACAGCTGGTTTGTGGAGGCTGTTCCATGGCAAAATCGTGCAATACACTAAGTACACTACAAAAATGTGAATATGTTATCATTACGATTTAAACATATATTTCTTTCTTTCTCTTTATTATCAATCAGTACTTTGTATTATTCGCTCGGTCAAATAAGTTCGACACGTTGAGTTTTAACAATATTAGAAAAGTACCACGCAAGAGATAGATAGTAGCAATTTTAGCATACCGATAGGCACAGCAGATATTAAGGTATATTTCTTTTTCACTAGCCAAAGCATCTTGATTCATTCAGCTTCCGAAATTTGAGAACGCGGCCACATGGCCGAGACAATTGGAATATAATGTTGCAGACAACCAAGGTTCAACTCCGAGTTGTGATGCCACAATGATGATGATTCTGAATAAGTAGATGAAAAATAAAAACAGCCGACATAACCAGTAGAAAATAAAAATTAATAACTGTTTAATTCGAAGAAAATATATTTTGAAATTGTCCAGTTAAATTACAGACGTATGCATTTATTTAATATTTAACATTGAATATTTAATATTGAATTGCATGATGCATTTCATTGAACTACAAATCTAATCACATTTCGCATTGCTGGATCCTTGGCCTCACATTTAGACGAGGTATCGAACATGGCATGCGTTCTCCTGGAACTAACTTAACCTTGATCAAGTTAGTGGGTATGGTATATTTTTCCTAGAAGCGAAGAAGAAAATTTATTAGAGAAACATTGACAGCCGTATGGGTGTTGCACATAATTTACCTGCAGTTGTCAACAAGTTTTCACTATGGTCGGCCATCCACTTGCATTTTGGTCAATTGCCGTCACGATGAGGTCAAAGATTAATCTGGAAAAAATGGCTCATCAATAAGCACGAATCTGTTCCACAACACGCGGCGGTATCTTGCAGCTTCGAAAATAGGAAAACAAGGATTTCCAGGCAGTATTTTCCGAAGCACGCAGCGGAGTTCTGCAGCTTGGAAAACGAGGCTTTACTTCGCCGAAAGAACTTACTGTAATCCAAATACATATACCTATAACTCGTACAAGTCGCAAAACACTTTGTTTTCTCCAACGGAAGAAAACAAACACGTACGCGATAACTTAAAACCCGCAAAGTCCAAATTGGTCCAAATAAACACACTTGTCACTTTAGAAATGTCTTATGACAATTCACTCCCATCAAAATTTTGATGGAAAGTTGATCAAAATTTTGATGGAAAGTTGAGCATCGTCCTTAAGGCCGGTTGACACGATCAAAGTACACTTTGACAAAGTACGTTGACAACCTACTTTGAGGTTACTTTGAACGTGTCAACCCCCTTCAAAGTACTTTGAAGTCTCTATCGTCCCATCAAAGCAAAGTAGGATGGTGCTCAACTTTCCATCAAAGAACTGATTGTAAGTCGATAAGTTCACAGAAAAAAGTTGTTGGAGTGGGAAGTAGTGAGCTGTTGGTGGTCTTAATTCAATTTATAGTGGTCTGAGTAATGTGTTTTGGTGTGAATTCCCTAGAAATGCTAAAACCAGCGTTTTTTGCAAGTAGAAAAGTGGTAATTCACAATGGTGGACATTCTTTTCAAGTCATACTTTGCCAAAGTGCACTTTGAACGTGTCAACCGGCCTTTAAGTAAGGGCCGGTTGACACGTTCAAAGTACACTTTGGCAAAGTACGTTGACAACCTACTTTGAGGTTACTTTGAACGTGTCAACCCCCTTCAAAGTGCTTTGAAGTCTCTAGCGTCCTATCAAAGCAAAGTAGGATGGTGCTCAACTTTCCATCAAAGAATTGATTGTAAATCGACAAGTTCACAGAAAAAAGTTGTTGGGGCGGGAAATAGTGAGTTGTTGGTGGTTTTTATTCAATTTACGGTGGTCTGAACAATATGTTTTGGTATAAATTCCCTAGAAATGCTAAATCCAGCGTTTATTGCAAGTGGCAAAGTGGCAATTCACAATGGTGGATATTCTTGCTAAGTCATACTTTGACAAAGTGTACTTTGAGCATGTCAACCGGCCTTAACACGGTGGAAAGGAACGTATGCGTGAGAGCATGGTTTTGGTTAGAATTCCCTGTATGCGTGCGGTTTGACAGATATTTAGTATTGCCAGAATCGAAAAACAAGAGAATGAATGCACTTTTGGTATTACCCGATCGATCTGCTGTGATAGCATAGAGGAAGGAACTAGATAAGAGGTGGAACTCAGTACAACTGAGACGATGGTTGTTCTTATCGGATTTGTTGCATATGTATTGAATTCCACTGTCGGTACACAATGGAATTGCGGAAAGCAGATAGCAAAACCACCGCATCATATGTTTCTGTTTATCAGAAAGAGATAAGACTACATTAGCAGATCGATCGGGTAATACCAAAAGTGTGTTCAGTCTCTTGTTTTGCGATTCTGGCAATACTAAATATTTGTCAAATCGCACGCATACAAGGAAATCTAGCCAAAACCAAGCACGCACACATAACGTTACCTATCCAGCGTGTTACCTATACAATCAATTCAATTCAGTTTATTCACAATAAAAATAGGATTTAAATGCAAATTAATTACAATTTGTTATTTTGTGTATTAATCTCCCTAAAAGCAATGCTTGTGGTGGGATGATTGATAATTAGATACATATTATTAATTAAGTGTAATGGGCGCTTTAGTTAATATTTAATATATAGGTACAAATTGCAACTATTATTAAAATTTAATTATTTACAGATTTATAATCAATCAAGTGAAGTAAAATATAACAAAGAATTCATCATAATTTAAATTAAGGAGCCATTTTTTTGTTTTATTTTTAAATAGACTTAAGGAGTTGATATTACGTATCTCAACAGGTAGTAAATTAAAGCTACTTGGGCCAATATATGACACATATCTCTGAGTTTGTGTCTTGCAACAAAATGGAATAGGTAATCGCCTATTATTATAATGCGTTATTCTATCATGCATTGGAGTACTTGTAATATTATGTTGTTTATATGTGTAATATATTGCTGATTTAATATAAAGCTGTTTTAAGCTAAGTACATTTAATAAATTAAAAAGGTCTGATGTTGGATACAGTCTCGGAAGTGAATAAATATTTTTTAAGATTCGTCGCTGAGTTACTTTTAGATTCTCGAGGTGGACATTGAATGTTCCACCCCAAGTAGCTATGCAGTACTGTAATGACGATTGTACTAATGCGAAGTAGATAGTTTTTAGTTGGTGGATAGTTAGAACCTTATTAAGCATATTCCAAATTACGAAGCTTTGTCTAATTTTCTTATTTACATGCTCAGTGTGATAATTCCATCTAAAGTGTTTGTCAATAATTAATCCTAAATAAGTTGTAAAAGAAACTAGCTTAATGTTCTCATAGGTTTCATTACAGTTAAAAAAATTTGTACATTGGGAATCGTGAATTTGGATACGATCAAATGGGGGTTGTGTGGTTGAATTTATTGAGAATGCCATTGCCTTAGTTTTTTGAATATTTAGTTTGAGACGGTGTTTAAATAACCATTTCTTGACTTTTTTCATTGCAGACTGAACTGTAATCAGAGTTTGATTCCACGTAGTTGATAAACTTAATAACACTCTATCGTCTGCAAAGGCTACTATAGCACAGTTTTCGTGTACAAAGTTACATAAGTCATTAACGTAAATAGTATACAGTATGGGTGACAGCACAGTGCCTTGCGGTAGTCCTACCCTTCTATTATATTTCCAATCACTAGCGTGTTCATGTATTCTAACTCTTTGTTGTCTGTGGTATAAGTATGACTTGAGCAAATCTAAGGGTTTGTTTTCTACTCCTATATTTTAACTTATTTATTAGGACTTCGCATACAGTGGTATCAAACGCTTTAGATAAATCCATAAATACGGCAATCGGCTTACGATCTCTATCTAATTCTTCGTGTAAGTAGTTTGTCACATTGATTGCTGCATCTTCTGTACTAAGTCCTTCACGAAAACCATATTGTTGGGTAGACAGTATACTGTTTTCAATGAGAAATTTAACTAATCTTTTTTTAATGCATTTTTCAAAAATTTTAGCAATGGAGGGCAAATTAGAAATTGGACGGTAGTTATTGATATCATGTTTACTACCATTTTAGAAAACTGGTACTACTATTGCTTTCTTAAGTGCGTTTGGAAAAGTCCCTCCTTGCATACACTTATTTAATAGTTTCGTAAGAGGTTTCTTAATTTCACTTTTGATGTTTTTTAAATCAACTGAGCTTATTTCATCCCAACCAGTAGATGTGTTACTTTTGAGTGCCCATGTCCTGCTTCATGTACAAAAATGTCCATTTCACCACTCCAAAGGGTTAAAATGTTTTAACCAGCACTTCTGTGCACTTCTCCTTTCACCTCGATTCACGCGAAAAACATATTCCCCATGTTCCGCTTCATGTACAAAAGTCTCCTTTTCGCTTCATCAAGGGTTAAAATACGTTCACCAGCGCTCTTGCGCACTCCTCCTTTCACCCCGAATGACGCGACACCCATATCGCCCATATCCCGCTTCATGCCCAAAAAAGTCCTTTTCACCTTGCCAAAGGGTTAAAATGCTTCCACTAGCACTGCTTTCGCCTTGAATCACCGGACGCCCATATACGACTACACCACAATTTCTGTGAACATATTTTTCAATTGAATAAATGCATTCATATATTTTTTTCTGGTGTCCGGCGTCGACGACTTTTCTCGTTCCAAGCAGTTCGCATCGTTCGAGACGCACAGACGAGTACATCGATTCGATTACGTGCCGACCAATGTACGACCCGTGTGCGGAACTCCATACATTTGCTTGGAAGTGGAGTTCGAATCGCAGACGAGCCGATTACGAGACGAGTACGAGACGACCCGTGTGCGGACGGCCTTAAACAACCAATAAAACGTTATGCCGGAAACTTCAACTTAATATCTGCATTTTCGCACTAATCCCTACACTTTACGAACCAAAAAAATTAAAATCTATTATTTCAACATTTTCCATTAAATTCGAACGAAATTCACGACATTTAACGGCCGCCATATTGTCACTGCGGCTCTCTCACAAATTTATCACGTGCCACACGAATGTAAACAACACTTTTCCACGGCAACTTAAAACCCGCGAATTTCGTCGAAAATTCAGGTTTTTCCGCAATTTTTTCTTTTCAACATAAGCGCGACACTCCACTTCACAACATATCCACTTTTCACTGCGAAAATCGACCGGGAACCCAAATTTTCCGTATAAAATGTTCCGCCGAAACACTCGCGTTCTTTGTACTTTGCCTAGTAGTTGTGTCTGTGACCGGCCTACTTCCAGGCTTGTTCTGTAGAAGGTTTTGCCTGGTACAGTCAGTGTGCCGCCGAGTATTTTCGCCAGGCACACTTCCAACTGCGTGCAACCCCGGCACGACCGGCACCAATGCCCATGTCGCTCATTACAACTGCTTGGACGATCGTTTCTAGCTGTCGCGGCTGCAGAACACACACAAATCATTAGTCCTACGAATATTCTAGCCAATCCGATCCAACCTACCGAGTGTGTGACAATCGCTTAAACAAGAGCAGCACCAACTTACAATGGTCCAAATTATTTTCCGTATGATTGGCGGTAAGCTATACATCGTACGAAACGTGCCGAAACATTTTCACATAGAAATCCTGTTCGGCGGTGGTTTGACCCTCGGGCACCCGAGGCGCGGACGTCAGCGCTGGCACCCCGTCCTATAGCTCGATGGGTTGAGTTTGGAATGTTTTGTGGCTGAATTATAGTATGCGCGAACAACGCGGTTTCTGCTGTCAAATAAAGTTGAACCAATGTATTTTAGATGGCGATAAGTATACTGTGCGCGAACAACACGTCGCTCACGTCGCAAAAGTTGAGACGAGTCAAAACCATCTACATTCAAAGCCTGGAAGCAGACCTGGTCACGCACACAACTATAGCTCAAAGGAGGCCGATGTCAGTCGAAAATTTGTATGGCGGTTTATGGACAGCGAGTGGTCCCGCGCGACATTTTAATCGAAAAATGTCGGTTCTCGGTTGGTTTGCGGCGGGAAACTTAAATATGTTGTGCAGTGGAGTGTTGGTCATGTGCTCAAATAAAAAATATATGCAAAACCGATGAATTCAG
Source organism: Chloromyia formosa (assembly GCA_964017055.1). Classification (NCBI taxonomy): domain Eukaryota; kingdom Metazoa; phylum Arthropoda; class Insecta; order Diptera; family Stratiomyidae; genus Chloromyia; species Chloromyia formosa. Next base: position 63,199,770 of record OZ024816.1, read on the forward strand.
TGTTCGTTTTTGCGTTTAAAGTGAATGTAGAAGTAGTTTGTTTACTTTTTGTGTCGTGTGTGACAAGTGCGGACAAGAAGCAATATGGCGATTTGTGCGGGTGAATAAATTTTTTCTCGCACCAAATATATTTTTTTGTTTCTGTGCATAATTTTACTTGTGGAAGGAAGTGCGCAGTGCGGAAACGGAATATACGAATCAAATTGAAGTTTTGGGCATGTCATCTTTTGGTTGTGATATATAATAATCAATCAATAGATGTACATGCTTGAACAATTTCAATTTGACACACCACCATATTCGTGCCGAAGTGAAGTCGGAGCCTTTCGGAACTTGGTCATCGGAGCTAGTGCCGGTTGTCAGTTTGAAAGGAGGCCGACTCACACACTCTCAGCGACCTGCTTCCAGGCTTTGTATGTAGATGGTTTTGGACGAGTTCAACTTTGTCGCAATCAACGAGCCGCGAAATATCAATTCACAATAGGCATGTGGTTTAAAACTGTGGGTGATCATTTGTTTTGTTGTAAGTTACTGTTATGCGCTTGGAAGTGCATGTTTCTATTCTTAATTCAAAAAAGTGTTTCAAGTTTGTTAGGAAGCCAGTTTTTCACAGCTCAAATGTGTCAAACGAACGCGAACAAGAGATTTGACTATAACTGGCTGAACAGCTGATTTTCGTTGACTGCGACTTGGGGACGTAATTTGCTCACAGTATAATTCCGAGGTGGGGCGACCGGTAGCGCAGTGTGTTGAGGCATCAGTCTCATGTTTGACTACCGGCGTTTCGGGTTCGAGTCCCGTCCACGACGATGTTCGTGGCCATGGATGTGCAGGAGGTGCATGCTGGCAACTGCATTCTCCGAAACCAGTTTATGCCGTTGAAACGTCAACATGGAACATGGAACAGTTGACGCGCTATGCCCTACAAGGGGTTAGGGCAATTGAGAGAGAGAGACAATGGCTGCATTCATGTGAAAATTTTGCGCTACGGAACGCTACATCCCCTCCACTACACATTTGAGGAGGCGCTACCTGTCAACATTTCTTTCGTGATTGAACCGCTACATATCAAATGTCTGACAAACAGGTGACACCGCAAATATTTGACATTTGCCTGACAGGAGTTCGTGCATGTTTTGTGTTTCAGAATTGTTGAAGTCTCCAACTCCCTGGCGCCGAATAATGTAAGAGGATAACCGGGAAATTGAGCCTCGCCATCGACAAAGTGAGTGGCGACAAAGCATCACCGCCGGGTCGGCATAATCACGAATCGAAAAGCAAGGAGAATGGACGTAAACGTCATTCCAGGTGAGTAACCTTTTCCAGTATGCAAATTCGTATATCGAAAACGTATTTGAATATTTGGTTAATTGTGATTTTTATGTTGCTAGTTCCAAGAACGATCAGCATCGAAGGATTGTCGGAAGGAGAATGATAATCATCGGAATGAGATCGGCTGAAGTTAGCGTACTGCTCCAACCGTGTTCTGTATGCAACTTTTAGAAAGAATACGAGCTACAGACTTGGAGGACAGTTTAAAGGTATTGCCTGCATTCAGTTCAAGGATAAAATGAGAGGGAAAGTTTTCACTTATAAATAATTCACGTTTGCAGGCTTTAGGGCTGTCCGGTCAGCGTTTATTGGGAATCCCTATCTCCGTTGAACACACCCAAGCTGAGAAAAAACGTACGGTCAACAGTGTTCCGACATTTACACCAAAAAATCACACCAAACTTATGCGTCTATACGTTGGTTCGTTGAACTTTAACATCATAGAGGAAATGCATATAGAAAATGCTTCGCAGAATATTCGAACCATTCGAACCAACGGTCGTCGTGCTTCCTTCGAAAATGCAGATATGATATGGCCTATGCCCCTGGAGGGGTGAAGATAATTAACATATGGGATACCATATAACAGGGATCCAAGATAAGATAAAAGATTTTTTCTTGCATCTTTTCAATTGAAGAATTCGTTTATTTATGAATGGTAATTACATACTGATATATGTTTACATTATGCCACATTTGCACCCAACGGTTCGTATATGTCCAAAATCTGTACATAGAGCGTACACAGGAGTTGTTAATTGCCCTGACCCCTCCAGGGGCATGGGTGCGTCAACATATCTAATATTTCTATGCCTTGTTGACGTTTCGATCGCATATCTTATTTTCGGTAGTGCAGTTGCTAGCATGCACCTCCTATCCGCGCTGCCTTTATACTGACAAGCCCGGAGCACTGTGAGAGTTCTATTAGTACTCAGAGGCAGTTTTTAATCACGCCGAGATTTGAACTCCGAGCTCTAGACTAGTATTGTAGAGCAGTGACCAAACGACCACAACCTCCGAGCGCTAGGAGTAGTCTTGCTTTATACTTCTTGCATTCATTTGGCTATTTGGATCATCCCACAAAACCCTTGATTTTAAAACAAAGCTCTTCATTCATATTCCGAGTTGTTAAATATTTCTATTTATATTTCAGAGGTTTGTTACGACCAGAAATTCCAATATACAATGTGGAGGCCCATAAAAGGTTCATTCAATCAAATAGTGCGAGTTTTTGTAACAATAAAATTGAACTTGTATTGAAAAAAACGTTTGTCACTTAAATATAATTCAAATTATTTTATTCTTCCACCTGCAATTTTAATGCGTTTTGACGAAGTATAAAAAAAAAAACACATTTTTTATCCTTAGTACAATAGATATGCGGCCGTCGCAGCATACATAAATTAGAATACGCATTTTTGTCTCAGAACTCCGGACCTTTCCAGCCACACCATCCTTTTCCTTAAGGTCGCCACCCATTGACGAGCACAACCACGATCAAACTTCCATCGAACCATCAATTTCAAAGGACGTGTGGAAAAGAATTCCCTCTATTTCCACCGTTCTATGATATTTGATGGTTCGATGGAAGTTTGGTCGTGGTTGTGCTCGTCAATGGGTGGCGACCTTTATTAGATTATACTCAAATCGTCGCGATCTGTGTAATGTGGATCCAGGATGAGAAATTTAATATCATCTGTGAACGAATCGACACCACCTCGAATCATAATTGGTGTTCCCTGTGACTTGAAATGCATTGCTAGCTCCGAACCTTTCGTTGCCAAATCGCGACCTGACGGAACATTTAAAATGCGAGAATCAAGGTCCAGTAATCCTTTGAGAGATGTCTGAACTTCGATCGATCCGATCCATTTCTTAGAACCTATAAAATCTCGCGGTTTATCGCCAATCTTCACTAAATACTTTTGTATTTCTTCGTGGGTAGGCACAGGACGATAATATCATATTGAATCGAAGCCGCAGTAGCTTTACTTTTGGATTTCTGTTTGACATCGGCGCCGGGATTGTTGATGATATTCAAAAGATTCGATACAATTTCTTATGATCCGTCCAGTCTATCTGCAAGAAAAAGTTTAATTAAAATATATAAAAATGCATCTAGAGAAGTACTATCATGTGTAAATAAAATTAAAAGTCGACAAGGAAAAGTAAAGAGAAATTTTAAGAATCACAACTTCCACCTCAAGCCAAATTACTCAGTGTTAAACATTACATTAGGATGTATCTGACGTTTCGGATTAAGTAATCTATCCCAGATTAAACAATTTGACCTTTAAGTAATTTCGATTTAGCGTTGCATTGACCACAATTTACTTATTTAGATTCACTGAATACTTACTGCTAGTTATGTATTTATTAGCATCTTCTGTAGTTTCTGCATGTCCCTGGCTATAGTTTTTGTGTCCGTCTCATCTGTTGAAACATTTTAAGCCGCATTGTAGACGAGTGAAGCAGAACTGAACATACAACTCTTCCTCGGTTATCACTTTGTACGGAATCTCTTCAAGTTTACCGTGCATAATTATTTGCGCCTTGAGGTCCACTAATATTCCGAGAGCACATGTAAGCAAAATAGGACTGTCTGTGAAGTCAACGTCGTGAAATTTATGTTGAATTTCTCTGTAGTTTAATTCGCCAATTGCTGACTCAATGTTGAAGCCCATTGTAAGCAGCGCCCTAAATGAGAATAAGGAAATATAAAGCGTCCTCAACCAACGACAATACCCTTCCTTGAGCAGCCGTCAAAGGAAATTCACAACGTCACACTCACCTTTTACCAATTTTAAGCTGTGTACTCCTATATTGCCACTTGACTAGGCCGGGCTTTGTTCTCGATGTCACCCCCAGCGGAGCGCCTAAAGTGAAGCCACGCACAGATGTTAGGGCGACTTTCGAACAGCGGAGTGTTTTGGGTAAAGCGACGTGTGGAAAAATCGGAGTTAAAACTGTATTTACAGCCAAAAAAACGCCACAAATGGAACGCCTGTATCTGATTCCTGAAATCTCGCCTTCTTCAGCTGCCGTCTAAAAAACACCCTTTTAACAGCGGTCATAGTGGATATCGTAAATTGACAAGGTTTCCGTGATCATCCACGAGTGAGGCTACAAACTTGCGCTTTTGTACACAAACAAATGTCACTCAAATGTTACAACTCACATACCAGTTGTGAATTGTCAAATGTAGCGCTCCATGACCCAGAGAGCGTAAAAAATTTCTGCTACCAAGGGGAAATATCCGCTCCGGAACGGATGAAAGTAGCGCTTGCAATCACGAGCGAGAGGGGTAGTAGCGCTACGGAGCGCTCCGTAGCGATCCGGATAAAACGAGCGTCGTGAATGCACTCAGTGTGATACAGAGAGGACAATTTTAAGTGTCTTATAGCCTCTTGATGCAATCCGTCGTCGGATCGATCTGACGATGGATCGCTGCACATACACTGTACGATTTTCGTGCGATAACAAATGACAATTTAAAAAAGTAGGTAATGATTCACTCCCAATCCAACTTGCATTAATTTTTCTTAACTATTTGGATTTGTGTTGCATTTTCGCATGCTACATATTTGATATTTCTATTGCAGAGCCATTTATATTACGTTTATATAGCTTCCATATACGAGGCAATCCGTCGTCAGATCAATCTGACGATATTGTGATCAACGAACATGGATCACATAGAAGAAGCACTCAGTACAAGTTGCCCAAAGGTTGTTTCCTATTCCCGTAATTATCTATGTGTTAAATTCCACTATCAATACACAATCGATTTGCGAGAGGATTGCGAAAAATAGACAGAAATATGTCTATTCATATGATCTCGTAAATCGGAAAGAGATCGCGATAGGGAGATAGCACACACACCATTGCAATTGTGGGAAAAAACTACCAATCATTCAAAAACATGGGAAGCTGTCATTTGAGCAGCTGACTATGAAGTGATGCTGTCCTTATCTATCCAATGCAATTTCCCGTTTAGATTTCTGTCAAAAATGGGTAAATATGTGTGTGGGTGACTATTTGCATCCCGCTTAAGGCGGCTATTACACTATAAAAGTTCTTTTACAAATATCTTTGACTCACGATATTTTAAAAGAACTTTTTTTTTTTTTTTTTTATGTTTATACCAAAGCTTAGGGGGTAACCCTTTGATGCGAGAGCACAGCGTTGGCGGTAAGGGATTAAGGTAGTGGGGAGATGGGTTGAGTTTGAATAAGGTGACGGTGTACATTCCGTTTAAATTTTTGTAGGTCATAGTTGCGGGGGAAAACAAAAGATGGTAGATCGTTCCACATTCTTGTTGTCCTAGATACAAACGAGTCATGGAATTTGGCGGTGCGACTATTGCTGGGTTCTAGAAGATGAGGATGGGCACGACTGGCTAGTCGGGTGTTACGTAAAGGAAAAGTACGCTCAGGAATGAGGTTGGCTATTTCATCAGAGCAACGGCGGTTGTAGTAGCGATAGAAGAGTGAGAGACAGCCGACACTTCGCTGGTGTTCAAGCGGTTCGATTTTAGATGTTATGGGTTCCTCGCCAATAAGCTTGAAGGCTTTCCGTTGAACTTTGTCTAACGCGGATAATGCGGTTCTACCTGCGCCTGCCCATATGTGGGAATTAAATTCAAGTCTCGGTCTTATATGAGCCTTGTAAATTTGAGCCAGATCAGATGGTGAAAAGTATCTTTTACAGCGATTCAGAAAGCCCAGACATTTCATTGCGTTTTTTGCAACGCAAAAAATGTGGTCGGACCAATTTAGTTTACTGGAGATGTTAATACCTAGTATGTTCAGTATGGGCGAATCAGGAATGCTGACCCCATCGAAAAGAATGGGTTGGGCGGTAGGTGGGGCACATCGCTTATTGGAAAGTAGACAACAATGAGTTTTTGAGGCGTTAAACTCTACTCGATTCGCTTTCCCCCATGCAATAATTTTTGCAATGTCTTCATTTAGTGAGTCAAACATGCGATCTCTGTTGATAGATGTTGAATTTCGGCGAGAGTCAGCTACAGAGTTGAAAGAGTAAGTGTAGTCAAGGGTGCTATCGTCTGCAAAGCTATGGATTGAGTTGGAAGTCACGCTGAGAAGATCGTTGATGAAGAGAAGGAAGAGTGTTGGTGAAAGGACAGTACCTTGGGGGACCCCTGCGTTGGTGGTATGGCAATTTGATTTAACTCCATCAAGGACGACCTGAAGCGAACGGTCGTGAAGGAAACTTTCGATCCATTTAACTAATTTTGGGTCCAAACCAAAAGCCTGGAGCTTAGCTAGAAGAGCCGGATGCCAGACTCTATCAAAAGCTTTCGAAATGTCGAGGGCAATGATTTTAGCTTCGCCAAATTGGTGGATACAGCGATTCCATCTTTCGGTGAGGTATGTCATTAGGTCGCCGGTGGAGCGCGAAGACCGGAAACCATATTGCCGATCATTGATGAGATGATGTGAGTCAAGGTAGCTCATTAGTTGGTTGTTAACCAGGGTTTCGAAGACTTTTGATAGGGTCGAAGTTAGTGCTATTGGTCGGTAGTTAGATGGATCACATGCTTCTCCTTTCTTGGGGATTGGTTGGACATGAGCTAGTTTCCACGATGATGGGAACACTCCTGTTGCGTAGGACAGGTAAAAGAGTTTTCGGAGAGATTTGGCTAGCGAGGAAGCGCAGTGTCTGAGAACTAAGGGGGAGATGCCATCAGGTCCAGCCGATTTTGATACATCGAGTTTTGAGAGTACTTTAAATACTTCCCTAGTGCGGAAATGCAAAGGTCTCTGGTGTGAATCATATAAGGGTATGGCTGGTGGACTCTGAGTAGTGGGTAGTAGGCAAGAGTTAGCAGCAAAAGTTTCGGCCAACAGGTTGGCCTTGTCTTGCGGTTCACTGTATATTTTGCCATCATATACCAGTGGTGGAATAGAAGAGGAGGTGAAGTTATTCTTCACAGATTTGACGAGTGACCAGAAACCTTTGCTACCTTTCCGTTGAACGAACACTTTCTGCCTAATTTTGCTGTCAAACTGGAATTTAGCCTTATTTATGACTGATTTGCAGATGTTACGCGTAGAATTGTAAACTTCTCTCAGTTCGACAGAGGGGCATTGTTTGTATGCACGGTATGCCGCTTCTTTTCGCTTTATAGCCTCTTTGCAATCTCTGTTAAACCAAGAGTTGGTGGTTGGTTTGGTATTCTTAGAACTGTGTGGGATAAAGCAGTGCATTCCATACCAAATGATGTTACTAATTGACTCGCTTATATAATCGACGTTCTGCGTAGAGAAGCAGTCAGACCAGTTCAGTTCACTGATGAATTGATTAAATGCGACCCAGTCCGCCTTATCATAATGCCACAATAGTCTCTTGTTGGAAGATAGATTATTGACATTTAGTGACCTAGTTGTGAATTTGGTCGATATCAATTTATGATCGGAGTTTCCCAAAGGAGATGAAACAGATACTGAATATTTGTCGGGGTGTGAGGTTATAAACAGGTCCAATAAGTTGGCGTTTTGACCTTCTATATCAGGTATTCTGGTTGGGGAATCTACTAATTGGTGTAGGTTGTATGATTCACAGAATAGCTCAGCCAGTCTTCCTGCTTGGCTTGTAGATGAAGAATATTTAAGCCATTGTACGTTGTGTACATTGAAGTCGCCTGCCAAGACGATTTCTGATGCAGGGTATTTATCTAAGAGCTCATCGACATTGGTGGAAAGTATGTCGAAGTAACGTTCAGTATCAGGATCAGAAATCCCAGGGCTTCGATACAGAAAACACAGGAATAGAGTATGTTTATTGAAATTGAACCTAATCCAGGTGTATGTGAATTCTGGATTAGATAAAGTGAACTGGGGACTGATGGTGGAAAAGGCGATATTATTTCGGATGTACATTGCAATCCCCCTTTGGGTTGCAAAAACGGGCAAAACACGATAGCCTTGGATGTTAAATTGGCTTATTTCGCAATCGCTAAGGACTTTTGTTTCGCTTAACGCCATAACTGCTGGGTTGTGTAGCATGAGATGGGCATGTACCGCAGTATAATTCGCTCTAATTCCACGGATGTTGCAAAAATCAAATTTAAATTCTTGCATGTTTAGACGGAATGTACAAAGGTATGGGGGGGGGGTAGAATTGGTCACTAGATAACAGAACGCAGCAGCAATAATCCAATCACAGCTAACAGTAGTGTTATGCCTACTTGCTAGTTGTCGTTGAATTGAAAGCGGCCAGTATTCAATTATGGTTGCGATTAATGCAAATGCATTAAATTCAGAAGTTGGACAGGATGTTAAGTCTACAAGGAACGGACTCACCGGGACTTTGCTGTGCTGTCACTAGGGGGCCCTTCGCTATTGCACACAACACAAATACGCCCGCACACACGATTTTTTTTTTAATGATATTAGCCGCCTAAGGGGAAAGTGTGCAAGCATATAAGAAAAGCACTTGAAGGCTGCGCGCATGTTGGCTCCAAAGGGCGGCTGTTCGGCAAAATGTTTGAATACATTTTCAGTGATTTTCACACATACTATGAAAGATGCTGCACACCAACAAAGATCTAAAAGGCGTAGGCAACTTTTCTGTATTGGGGGCATTGATTTGGCGCGTAAATTTGAATTAAATTATCGGCAAAAAATTTACTTTTATGTATTCAATGTTCTTGCAATGTACAAATGCGAATTATTTCAGTGTTAATTGGAATTTTTTGTGACACTTGGTTTCATTCTGCACACCAACTTGGTATGCATCTGTAGCTTAGCTCGGGAGAGAATTTGAGAATACAAAAATATTTGGTCCAGTTGCGGGGCTTGAAACGTAGAAGACCGTGTTTCGAGTAGCAAAAAAAATGCCCGGTGCGTTACCGAGCTAAGCTGTAGCATACTAAGTTGGTGTGCAGAATGAAACCAAGTGTCACAAAAAATTCCGGCAAAAATGTATTTATTCAAAATGCAGGGGGCCAAGGCCCGACGTCGGGCTGTCGCGCTGCAATGATGATGATGATAGCAACCATAAATCATTCCTGTGACAAAGGTATATTTATAGTAGGGGGATTCATGCTCACGTCGTAAACGTCGTATTTGTAAACTTCTGTCATTTTACTTTGGAGATGACAGAAGTTTACGACAAATACGACATATACGACAGGGAGCGTGAATCCCCCTTGTATATTTGGAGTATTTTCATCGTGGCTACATTGACTAGTATTTTTTTTTATGGATTTTAACAAAAGTCCATGACAGATTACATTCTGGTCCGCGTCCAAATGGACGCACGGTGAGACGATTTGATGTCGTGCAAAATACCGCATTCTTACCAATGCAAAGTTGATAGTTTTGGGCTTGATTTAAAATGGATTGACCTTTCAAATTAAGTATTAAATTTTATCCGGTCCGAGAATTCCCCGCTGTCATAAAAAGGGTAGATTGAGGACTAATGCGAAAAATTGAATACTTAGAACTTGAGTCAACTCGATCATATTCTGAGCTTCCAAAGCACCTGTCGAGAAGAAATTATATTACGTCTACACTATAGCCAGATTGCTTCACCTGCGGCTTAATCTGGGTGTGGTGAATTGAAAATCGTATGCATTTAACAGTTTCAGATGCATTTCAGCTGGCACAGATGAAATAATTTAGGTGTAGTGTGAACGTATACTAATATAACCCAAATGATTTACATACAAAAAATTTTTTTAAGATATTGACTGACATTTTATTGCAATGAAAATTCCATGTATTTAGTACAAATGCACCACCACCTGCATCTAAGGCCCAACGTCGGGCTGTCGCGCCACAATAATGATGAGTAACAAATGCACATACATGCTACTACCATTTGCTCCGATGCTGATTTGATGAACGATGTTATCAATGATTCTGCATTTTGCATATCATCATCATCGTGGCGCAACAGTCCGACGTCGGGCTCTGGCCGCCTAGATCGTTGTCCTCCAATTATCTCGGTCACAAGACCGCATCATACAATCTTAAAAGCCCAGTAGTTGCTCGGCGTCAGCATACACTGAGCTCTCCCAATGAGCTCTCGATCTTCCTGGCTCCGTTGACGCGCCGTCCGTTCTTTACTTGTTTAGGCATGCGAACATCGTTCATTCGTTGTACATGTAATGCCCATTGAAGTCGTTGTAGTTTGACGATTTTCGAAACTTCCAGCTCATCGTAGCGTTCATACAACTCATGGTTGTACCGGCTGCGCCAGCCATCTCGATCGTAAACTGCTCCGAAAATTTTCCGAAGGACTTTCCGTTCGAACGTGTTTAGCATGTTTTCGATTTTAGAATGGCAGGAACCTAGAATATACATAAATTAGAAAAAAACATGATTACTTTTATTTAATTGCGAGTGAATTAGTACTTACCGTCATTTACCGACTGTTTATGCGTATTTTCAAACTCCTTCAATTAAAATTATTTAACCACAACGACCTTGTGGTACTATCTTGCGGAAAACTGTAAATATATAATGTACATTAAAAATTTAATTTCAATATCAAATTTACCAGCCCCCTTAAAAAAATATTTTAGACTACGCCAATGGCACATAACAAAAGACGAAAGTCATTTGGATGACAAAAGTCAAGTCGGCGATTCTTGTTTGCTTACACTGCACCGAATTCGTAAAAAAATGCAAATTTTAAATGAACACCGTGAAAATTTCCAGTTGATTTTAAGGAGACTTTATCACAAATCATATAAATATATACTTACATGTGAAACGATACGCCATTTGGACGTAAATACGTGGTGTTTCCGCGACCCGGTACAACGCACTTCATTATTCGTTTTATGAAAGTTCACGGCAATGACACGCGCTAATTATCGACACTATCACTTTTAAATTCGTTTGGAATCGTGTAATTAATGCCAAATCGGCTAAACACAAGGCGAGAGCACTGGTATTTAGTCGCGAAACTGACGATACGACAAAAACTTTTGATCTGATGGCTTTGGAATGACGTTTCTGTCCAAAGTGACACAATCGTCCAATGACGTTTGTGTCCAAACTGACACAATCGTTCTACAAACTCAAAAAGGGGGAGAGTGACGGGATTACATTTATGTTTCAAACACGTATGGGCTCTGTGTGAAAACCCCCGTTCCATATTATCTTCTAGTTCTTTGGTTGGCTCACGTTCGCGTGTCGCGTTCACGTGTTTGCTGTCAAACGGTTTGGGTCTATGGTTTGTAACCAAAGATGTGAATCTGTCAAATTGACAAATGCTCGGCTGTTGTCGTATCACTAAACTGAGTTCATTATTGTGCTTTAAAACGGATAGTTAGGTAAGAATTGAGTGGCGAAACAAACGACTGGAGAGTAGTAGGATGTGCATAAACACATATTTCATACTAAATTATTGGCGTTAAAGCACAATAATGAATCCAATTTGGTGATACGACAACAGCCGAGCATTTGCCAAATTGACAGATTCGTGTCTTTGGTTGAAAACCATAGACTCACACCGTTTGACATAAAACACGTGAACGCGACACACGAACGTGTGCCAACTTGCGCGCAGCCGAAACAAGCAACTTTCACGTCGCAAATCTTTTCTTAGGCGGCTATTACACTAGAAAAGTTCTTCCAAAATATCTCTTACAAACGATATTTGTAAAAGAACTTTTATAGTGTAATAGCCGCCTTACAAAAATGAATGTACTGAGTGCCCCTTCTAGGTAAATCCATGTTGGTTGTTGTGATCGTCAGATCGATCGCACAGTGTATGTGACTATCGTTGACGATTTTTTTGACAGTTCCATATAATTTCGATCGTCAGATATTTTGTAGCGATCCATCGTTAGGCGGCTATTACACTATAAAAGTTCTTTTACAAATATATTTGACGAACGATATTTCAAAAGAACTTTTATGAATGATATTAGCCGCTAAATGGGGAAGGTGTGCAAGCATATTAGAAAATTAGTTGCAACAAGCAACGTCCATGTCGCAAATCTTTTCTTAGGCGGCTATTACACTAGAACAGTTCTTTGAAAATAGCTTTCATAAAAGATATTTGTAAAAGAACTTTTACCTATATAGTGTAATAGCCGCATTAGATCGATCTGACGATGGATCGCACCGTCTATGGTGGGTCTTAATCTGCAACTGTCAAATACATACAATTTTAAATTTACCACACCCAGATTAAGCAGCAGAAATAATCTGGATATAGTGTAAATGTAATATTAAAATCATCAGAATCGTCGTAATGGCTGTAAATGGATCGGCTTCGTGGGCCTACGCATGTCCGTGAAACGAGTTTCACCGCCCTTTGCTCCGGGAATAATACCAGTCTTCGACACCAGTGAATCGGTCAGGGTGGACTTTTCATCGTCGACGTGAGCAATGACGGGTATTCCGCTTTTTGTTCACCAATGCACGAATTTCGTCTACAGTGAAATTCACCATTTTGGATGTTGGATGATTTTCGACTGAAGATTTAAAAATACAACACAGAAATATAAAATTAAACGCGCCCGCAATGATGAAAACAAACACACAAGCTGACATTTATTGAATTGTTGATCAGCTGATTATCTGACAAATTAGCATAGTGTTGTCATAGCAGAGAAGCAATCTGTTGACACAGTACCTGCGGTTCAATTTGCGAAGAGACACGCTACGCCTCTTTGAGAATTAAACTAACAACAGGAGGGGTTATATGCCTGTCAAACCGTAGAAATTGACAGCTTGAAAATGGGACGATCTACTTCTTGAAAAAGACGAGGGATGAGAGAGTAAAGTTAACGGATTTAAGATTGTCATTCCCCAGTTGTGCATAAACCTGTCAAGCACTTCGTGTAAATAGTGAATACAGTTTAATTCGCGAAAGATTGGAGCCTGTGTTTTTGTGTTAAGAGCCGCGGTTATGTAAAGAAGACACTAGTGAAATTTCCGGTAGGACAAATTGGTGCGGTAGTGAGTTGTGGTAAATTGAAATGCCTCGTCGGTGGCTGCAAAAATAACTAGCGTATCCCTAAGACGGGGTGTCATTTTACAGCCAAAACATTAAATATTTGGATATAAAGTGTGTGCATTACTTGTTTTTGTGAGTTTTCTGTCAGAAAACCGATATTAAAATGTTTGTTTTGGTTTCCGCTTCCCTGCTGTATATAAAGCTGTCAAATATCCGCTTCCTATTGGTGGTTGACATTAATAGTCTCGTTCTTTTCCTCTCACATGAAAAATTAAACGCGCTCTTCTCTCGTCCCATAATTTTGCTTAAAGCGCGTTGACATGATGAAACTACGGTTTGACAAACTAGCATTTGATGAAAAGTTGAGCACCGTCCAACTACGGTTTGACAGAAGCACAAGACATCAAACCAGTTTGACAAGGGGTTGACACGTTCAAGTAGGTGGTTTGTCAAGCCGTAGTTTGATCATGTCAACGCGCTTTTATGGGCCACTCCAGTAGTTAGGCCCTAACCAAATTGAACGCAGCAGCAGCGGCATCGGCACAACAACAACAAGTAGATCTGTCGCGATGACACAGCGACCTGTCATAGCCGCTGTGTCATCGCGACAGTTCTGCCTGTTGGACGTTGGGATAATGTGAACCGCCACTGGACAGCAATCCAATCCAGCAATTTAGTCCAGTGAGTGGATTGTCGGTCTATTTTTTCATTCCAGCTCGCCCAGAAATCATTGTCGCTATACATAAGGCGTGTTTTTTTTTGTACTGCGGTGTAGGTTAATTGGGGGCTATCCGGGTTAACTTTCACATATTACACAAACAACATACCCTAGTTGTTTGTGTAATGCGTGTAAATTAACCTGGATTGCCCCCAATTAACCTCCACCGCAGTAGAAAAAAAACACGCCTATTGTTACCGAATCAACAACACACTCGCCGGACTACTGGACTGGAATCATGTAGACGATATGATCCAGTCCAGCACTGGACTGGATTGCTGGAATAGAGCACTAAATAGGAAGGTATACTCCACGCCATTTTGTTGACGACGAATGGAGAGTGACAGGCATGTACACATGACAGTTCCCAGCTGTCAACATTAGTGCTGTCTGCTGTAGTCAATGCAGGCGAAGACTCCATTCGATGTCAACAAAATGGCCGCGAGCTTACTCGCCTTTTTAGAGCCTTAGCTGGACTGGATGGCTGGATTGGATGGCTGGAGGGGATGGCTGGACTGGATTACATGTATCACCAAATGCCTCCCGGAAATTGAAATTGCTTTTATGGGAGTCATTAAATTTTAGCGAAGAAACCCCAATTTTGTTTAAGTAAGCAAAAGATCGTATTTCGTCATTTCGACGAAGTGCAAACATTAGCTATGTATATATAGGTATACACACATTTTCGTTGTTGTGCATGATCTAATATTACGTTTACACTATCCCCAGATTACTTCATCTGCGCCGGCTTATTTAATCTGGAACTGCCAAATACATACAATTTTAAACTCACCACACCCAGATTAAGCAGCAGATGAAGTAATCTAGGGATAGTGTAAACGTAATATAATGCTGGTCTAGATTTGTTTATAAAAAAAATGTATCATGACATACGATGTGTGGTCCATGGAAATGCTTGCGAATTGATTTCATTTGTTTTTGCTTTGTTTTTTTTTTATTCTAATTAACGGATTGATCATGTGTGCAAGTGACATGGGTTGATGACGGCGTATGGCGTGGCGAGTCGGATATAGAATTTTGGAGCGTGAAGACGGTCGTTGTTCGCTGACGAGTGTCCTGGTCGGGGATATAGAATTTTGAAGAGTGAAGACGGTCGTTGTTCTTTGACGAGTGTCTTCGTCGGAGATAGAATTTTGGAGAGTAAAGACGGTCGTTGTTCGTTGACGAGTGTCCTCGTCGGATTTTCGGAGGTTGTGTTTCCGGAGTGCGAGCGATAGATGGTTGTCGAGTCTCCCGCGTGTCCTGTTGTGTGTTGTCGACCGGGAACGCGTTGTCCTGTCAAAATCATCGTCGCGGTCGTCTTCATTTTTATGGAAAATCCGTGTCGGTGCCGTATCCCAAGGTTCAAAAATTTGTATGGCGCTGTTTTTTTTTTGTTCCTACGACGTCCCGGCCCCGGCATCGTCGTCTTTATTTGGCCCATTTTCGTTCATCTGATTGCGCTGCTTGCGATTTTTTTGGGCGTTCAGGATCATCCAAAAAAAACAAAAGGAATAGCAGCTTCCCTCTCTGCGATATATACAAACCTGAGTGGTGTACTATATAAAGAAACCATGTGCTTCAATTCAAATTGAAATTGTGCCGTAAATGATTAAGATCGTGTCGTGACTATATACCATATTTTCCCCACGAGTCTAAAATTTTTCTCCTGAAATACACTCTCCTCATTGTAATTTTGGAATGTCCTAATGTACAAATTGTTTAACCGGTGTAACTTTTTAAAAACGCATCAATTGTCCAAGTCAGAAACGAAAGAGATTTACGTCAGTAACATGTCGAAATTAAGTTAAGTATCTTACAAATATTATGTAAATGCGCATACATTTTTTTTATTATCTTATCAATTTGAATGTCCTGTAATTTTGTTATGAATATAGGTTTTATAAAGAAAAATATGTGTTGTTAAAGGACGAAGAAAGGGGGGAGATGTCAGGGGAACGTGCGGCGGTAGGATGGCTTTAGCGTGTAATCATTTTTGTTCAGTCAGAACCACCCCATCGGCAGATGTCCTAGCCGGGACACCAAAAGTGAAAAAATATATTCGTTGGCCTTCATGCCGACTATGTTGCAGTGCTGCGGTGGCCGAAACAACACCTTTTATTAATTAGCCTTTACGGCACGTCGTTATTGTAATATAATAACGCACAACAAATGGCGCCCAAATTTTAACTATCTCCTTTCTGTTGGAACTCTGTTCAGTTTTTTTCTATCGTGGGTGTTCGGTAGTGTTTTGTGGCTTGAGCTTTCAGCTTTTCAGCTTCCTTTAAATATTATTTTAGTAATCTGTAGATTTGTGGCGAATAATGGGATTTTAGTGGTAGGGTTTTAAATGCCTTCACGGCATATGTGTATTGTGTAATTTCACGCCGCAGCTGGCGCCCACCTTTTCCTCTTTGTATTTTTGCACCCCTTATATTCGTCATTCTTTTTTGATACGGATATTATATGTCATTCGACATCTACTTTTTTCGACTAAGCGTTTTGAGTGAGGGATGTTAATATTGGTAACAAGTTCGTCAATCGGGATTCGGTTTTCGACGCATACCGTTTTGATACTTTTCCCGTTTGTATTTGAATTGTTCTAATCGTGAATGTAATATTTTGTCAATTCGAGATTGATATTGTTTCAGGTGAAACACTATAAATAAAACTTTGGTGGATTTTTTTTTCTGCTGTGAGTAATCCTCCGGTGTGCCGTTCATCAGACATCTCCTTCCTGCCAGTATAAAAGTTTGTTTCAATTTTCATTAATATAACAATTTCGTATATGTAGTCACTTGTATTAATTTTATGTATTACATGATGTCTTCCGTCAATGCGATTGGCGGTAGTAAAATTAAATTTAAACCGGATCACGTCTCCACTCCAAATCACGTTAAACCGCAGGTGTTATCCGATTCACAACCTTTAGTTTCCGCGGATACCGGATTAGGTTCGTCAAATAACCGAGAAAATAGAGATATGCCGGACTCTCAGGTTACGTCATCAAATCCATTCCGTGAATATACACAACCACCCGAAAATTATATCGATACAGGGGAAATTATGCAGTCCCCAGAGCGCGGAACCAACCATCAACCGGCGTCATCGACTCATTTTAATACGTCACACATTTCGTCAGTCCTGTTACCAGCCATGTCGTGGTATAATAAATCATCATCTCTACCTATTTCGAAATGGGGTCTTAGTTTTGATGGCTCCCGGTCAAGCCTTAATGTTTCTTCATTTTTATATCGCGTGTGTGTCCTTGCGCAAACTCACGGTGTTTCAATGCCAGATTTGACAGCCCAGTTTCACTTGTTAGTCCGTTGCTCAGCGGCCGAATGGTATTGGAAATACCATGAGCTTCATCCTCCACATATCGATTGGCCTTCACTAAGTGAAGCTTTAAGCGTACGTTTTAGTTCACAGAAATCAGATGTTGACGTGCGACGTAGTATAGATGCCCGTCTTCAAAAACCTTCCGAGTCTTTTATCGACTTCTTCGATGCAATAGAAACTTTAACGCTTCAGTTACAAAATGGTCTGCACGACAGTGACCTACAGTGTATTGTTTTTTCGCAATATGCATTGTAGATTGCGAGAACACTTAGCGGGTCGTCAGTTTAACAGCACTCAAGAATTGGTACAATGCTGTATTTCCGTAGAGTCAGTATGGAATTTGGATACGTCCACTGATAGAAATGTCCCTTCTTCTCGGAGGCTGGTTCACGAAATACTGTCCAACGAGTTTTCATCTGAATCTTCATCAGTTGAGGCTCTCTCGACTCTTCCTGTACGGAATTCATCTAATATTAATATATCCAATTCGCATGCTGTTTCCTCACCAACAAATCGTCCTGAATATAGGATTTGCTGGAACTGTAAAGAGATAGGGCATAACTTTGTTAATTGTCCTTTGCCCATCAAAGGAATATTTTGTTTTGGCTGTGGTACTGAAGGAGTACTAAAACCTAAATGTTTAAAATGTCGTAATTCGTCGGGAAACGTCCAGAGGAATGCAACGAATTCGGGGAGTCGACGCATTCCGAACCCGTTTACCACTCATCACAAACCGGAGTCAGTGGATGCCGCTTGCAATGTGGATCCCGAACTTCAACGACGTCATTGAACTTATCCGATTTTACCAACAGTTCTCAAAATAACCACCAATCTAATTCTCAGGTTATATCTGTACAAACGACACCGTGTGTGGACGCAGAAACTCAAACCATTACGGATTCAAATGTATTAGATTCTTATAATGTAGCATCACCTGATACATCATCTGGTCCTTATAAACCTTTGCAATCTTTTTCTAAATCGTTTGACAAACGCAGTCTGAACCGTCGAAAACGTTCAGATGATTATTTTTATAAACGCCGTTCTTTCCATAGAGCCGTTGTTAGTTCTATCGTGTTTCATCCTTTACATGATGACGCACGACCACATTGCGAAATTTATATTGAGAATAAAAAGCTTATTGGACTCATGGATAGTGGAGCCACTGTAAGTGTACTTGGAAATGGTGCACTCAATTTATTGGAAGAACTGGGACTATTATCACGTGTCTGTAGCCTTAAGGCAAATATTAATACCGCGTCGGGACAAAAAGTCGCAGCTATTGGATATGTGAATGTCAATGTCACATTCAACAATATTATTAAATCTATGAGAATTTTAGTCGTTCCAAATCTATCGGGTTCAATTTACCTTGGTATAGACTTTTGGCAAGCATTTGATATTCAACCTTGTCAGGGTTTGTCCGTGAATGAGATTGATAAATTTAGACCGATTAACAATACGATTGAATTAGTTTCTTACAGATTTATTTAGTTAATTCAAAACACGTCTGGACATCTGGACGGTCAAGCACGGAAGAGGATATAAACTTTTTAAACTACAGTGTTGTCATATTAGACAGTGCTGACCAAAAACAATTACAAAAGAAGGCGGGAATTTCAAAATTCAATTAACTTTAACAGAGAAAACGTCTAATTATTCGTTTCCGCAATTATCGCTTGAAGGCAGTCAACGAATGCAGAAAGTCATTGAATCTTTCCCATTTTACAATAAACTTGGTTTAGGGAAAACCCATCTGCAAACACACCAAATAGATACAGGATGTGCAAAACCAGTTAAACAGCGTCATTACGCTATATCTCCTGTTGCGCAGAAGCAATTATATCAAGAGCTTGATCGCATGTTATCTCTTGGGGTGATTGAAGAGAGCCACAGTTCGTGGAGCGCTCCCGTCACACTCGTCCGAAAACCCGGTAAAGTACGCTTATGCTTAGATGCGCGTAAGCTTAATAAAGTTACTATCAAGGATGCTTATCCGCTTCCTTTAATAGATGGATTATTGTCACGACTGCAATCGACTAAATATAAAATATTACTAGCCTTGATCTCAAGGACGCGTTCTGGCAAATTCCGTTGGATGATGAAGCCAAGGAAAAGACAGCCTTTACCGTTCCTGGTCGTCCGCTTTACCAATTTAAAGTAAAGCCATTCGGATTATGTAACGCTCCTCAAACTATGTGCCGCCTGATGCACAAAGTTATTCCTCACGAGCTACAGGACAAAATTTTTGTTTATTTAGACGATTTACTCATTACTGGTGCGACTTTTGAAGAGCATTTACAGTTATTATCTCAGGTATCCGAGTTTCTAAAAACAGCTGGACTCACTATAAATATAGAGAGTAAAGTAGAGAGAGTAAATTTTTACAGCAAGAGATCAAATATTTAGGCTACATTGTTAGCGATGGCATACTTAAACCCGATCCGAACAAAACTGCTAGTGTGACTGAATATCCCAAACCACGTTCAGCTAAGGTTATACGTAGATTCATGGGTATGACTGGATGGTACCGCCGATTTATCTCTAGATTCGCGACCATCGCAGCCCCGTTGACGGATCTCTTGAAGGGTAATAAAACATTTAAGTGGACAGAAGCTGCTGAGAATGCTTTTAATCAACTTAAGCAAGCGCTTGTTTCTGCTCCTGTACTTGTTAACCCTAATTTTGGGAAACATTTCTATATCCAATGTGATGCAAGCACCACGGGAATAGGGAGTGTCCTATATCAAAAGGATGGCGACGGAAATGAGCACCCAATTGCGTTTATGTCAGCTAAATTGACACCAGCCCAACGCAAGTACACCATCACTGAGTTGGAATGCTTGGCTGCAGTCCGAAGCATTAAGAAATTTCGTGCATACATCAAAGGACTTCCTTTTACAGTAATTACAGACCACGCCAGCTTAAAGTGGCTGATAAGTCAACAGGATCTATCCGGTAGATTGGCCAGATGGAGTCTTAAATTGCAAAGTTTCATTTTCGATATTCTACATATCAAAGGTACTAGCAATATTGTACCTGATGCCTTGTCTCGGGCATTTGAGAAGGCTGAAACCATTTCTGCTTTTGACTATTCACGTTCTTGTCATTCTCTCTGCTTTTTGCCTGAGCACACGCATCTGGATGAAATTATGCCAGATAGTGCCTTTCTAGAACCGTCTTATCTTGAGATTATTCTAAATATCAGCAAATCTCCGGAAAATGTTCAAAATCTCTGAGTAAGAGATGGGCGTGTTTATATTAGTATCTCTTCTCCGGCAAGTGTGAATGAGGACATTCCATCCACCAAACTATGGGTGCCAGACAGCCAACATCTTAGACTTATAACCAACGCACATGATACTCCTTTATCATCCCATTTTGGAGTACGCAAAACTTTGGAATTGCTTCAAAGGTATTATTATTGGCCTACTCTTCGTAAAGATGTAACTCAATATATCAATAATTGCCACGTATGCAAATTGATAAAACCTAACATTCGAATCATGCGACCACCAATGGGTAAAGCCCGCCATTCTGCTCGTCCTATGCAGAGATTATTCGTGGACTTTCTTGGTCCTTATCCTAGGTCTAAGTCCGGAAACACGCAAATATTAGTGATTTTGGATCACTTTAGCAAGTTTGTGTGGTTGAAACCTTTGCCAAGGGCAACTGCGGAAGCAGTTGTTCAGTATATTAAAGATTCAGTTTTTCATACTTTTGGTGTGCCAGAATTCATACATTCCGACAACGGAGTGCAGTTTGTCTCTAAAATTTTCGAGAATCTCTTGAAAGAGTATGGAGTTACACATATGTGCACGCCTCAGTTCGGTATTGCCCTCAAGCAAATGCTTCTGAGAGGGTCAACCAGTCAATTCTGGCGGCTATAAGAGCGTACATTGGTGAAGACCACCGTGATTGGGATGCGCATTTAAGCCAGTCTTGCGCAGCCTTTAGGAATGTTGTACATGAATCAACTGGTTGTACACCACATTACCTCATGTTTGGATACCAAGCAATAAGACATGGTTCACCTGTTGAAGCAATTATTAGCATTTGAGGATGGTGAAGTTAGTTTAAACGATAACGTAGATCGTTTGCGTTTAACACAAGATAAAGTACGTGCCAAATTGGCTGAGGCGTATGCTAAGGGCGCTCGCCGTTATAATTTAAGAAGTAGAGTTAGAACATTACAAGTTGGTCAAGCGGTTTGCGTTCGCAATCACGTTCAGAGTTCTGCGGTTGATCGATTTGCAGGTAAACTAGCCCCGAAATTTACTGATGCAATCGTAATACGTCCAGTAGGAAATGTGCAGTTATGAGTTAAGTGATTCTTCTGGAAGATCTCTGGGCGTTTATTACATTCAGGATATTCGTTCCTGATTCCGGATATATGATTGTATATATCAATTGTTTCAGGTGGAAGGGTAATTTTATTTTGTTTGTTTAAAAAATCATCCTGGAAGTACCACCGATACTGAATGCCCTGGGTACTCACAAACATATTCTACTATACATATTTTGATAGCCGTAAGTTAGTGTTAAAATATTCATTCGTATACAAATATATACATAACAACAGTTAGTATTTTTAAGAATATGTAATAAATTTCAAATTATCGGATTAATTTCTTTAGTTCTGACTCTGGATCTTTCGAACAGTACGCTAATTTTCGCGAATATACATATTTTTGCTTTTGCCTATTTTTTTTTTGTTAATAATATTTGAGAATTTATTTCAATTTCGGTTAAATCCTCTTCAGTATGCTTTCTAGATCAGATTAGAGTATTTTTTATGGATTTTATTAGTAGTTTGCTCGGTTTAGGTGTTCGACACATTGTTGTGTTTTGAATTCAACGATAGTTAGGGTAGTGTTTATATATACCTATGTATGTCCTGTCGATTTACGAATTACGAGTTTACGATCTGCTCATAATACAAGCCCGGCTTACTTCAAGGAGACTCTTCTCCAGGGATGGGTCGGCCCCTCGTCTGTTGCAATTCCCGCATCACGTTACTCACAAATAAATTTTTTTACATGTATCACCAATGGGGGGCAAAAACTCCTCTTCCATAGTCCTCCGCGTGGGCGCCCCCTGGAACGGCAGTGGTCACTGACCATTGCCAACCAACGTCAAGCCGCCAGTGATGGCGGTGCGATGATTTGGTTGAGGTACCCCTGTGGTGTGGGGTGTGAAAAAAAATACCACGGCCTTTCCCTTTGAGGGTCTGTCGTTAAAACCGACAATCAAAGGACAGGATGTGTATGCCAGCAACTTGCACTATCCGAAATCTTTATATGCTAACGAAACGTCAACTATGCCTCGGATAAGGACTGACTCAACGGTTACGACTTTTAGCTATCGTACAATGACAAAGATTGGATTCTGGAATGTGCGTACTCTCCTGGACAATGGATCAGAAGGTCCCCAGAACGCACGATTTCTTCAATTAGAGAGTGAATTTCTGAGGTACAAATTAAATATCTTAGGAGTTAGTGAGATAAGATGGTGGAACAGCGGAGAATTCATCTCTCCAACGGGCAGCACTGTAATGTTGTACTCCGGTAAAGCTACCGGTAGTCGTCGTGAGTCAGGTGTGGGGCTCCTTTTAACCAGAGCCGCGCGAAACTGTCTCTTATCCTGGGAACCGGTCTCTGACAGGGTCTTGACCGCCAGGTTCCAGACCAAAATGAGGAACATCTCAATAATACAATGTTATGCCCCTACTGAACCCGACAATGTCTTGGCAAAAGACTCCTTCTACGAAGAACTAAACGCCGTTCAGAGCAGAACACCTAAAGGTGACATCATAATGGTTATGGGTGATTTGAATGCGAAAGTTGGCGCTGATAACTATGGGCTCAGACATGTGATGGGGAGACACGGTCTTGGTGATCGTAATGACAACGGTGAAAGATTTGTAGAGCTCTGCAACTTTCACAGTCTCTTCATCGGTGGTACTATGTTTGAGCATAAGGACCACCACAAAATCAGTTGGTCCTCTGTTGATCGGCGCAGAACACAAAATCAGATCGACCATTTTGCCATTAGTAAAAGATTCAAGAGTTGCCTCCTGGACGTGCGAAACAAGAAGGGTGCCGATATTGGGATGGGAAGAGACCATTATCTTATGATCGCTAATGTTCGATTGCGTATTGCAGCCGTGCGCCGCCCCAGCGACGAAAGATCCAGGCCCCGCAAATTCAACACCGCTCGACTAAAAAATCCAGCTGTCTTACAACAATATAATGACCATCTTGCGCAGAAAGCGGCTGAGATAACTAGTCACCCAGATAGTGACATAAACGAAAACTGGGATGCCATAAAAAATTCGTTCATTGATAACGCAAATACCATCCTTGGCCCAAACGCGGATTGCCGGAATAAGCCCTGGATGTCCGACGCTTCATGGCAGCGGATTGTTGAAAGAAAAGAGCTGAAAGTTCGTTTGGCTGCAGCATCAGACGACAATCGAAGCAGCATCGAACTCCTTTACCGTCAGAAAGCTCGAGAAGTTCAGCGTAGTGTGCGACGCGATAAAAGAGTTTATGCCAATTCTCTTTTAGCGTCAGCAGAAGAAGCCGCTAGAAGTAACAACTTAAACGCCGTATACGGTGTCATCAAGGAGTTTACAGGTCGTAATTCCTGCCAACATCCGGTGAAAGATAGTGATGGAAAGCTACTTATCTTGGAAGAAGATCAAATGAGGCGGTGGAAAGAACACTTCGCCGCGGTCTTGAACCGTGTAACCTCTGGTGAAGTTCCCCCTCATATAGATAATTTAGCTAACCATCAAAATGTGCGTATACGGTCCACTGCCCCGACTAAAGAGGAAATAGTCACTGCAATAATTGCACTAAAACGAGGAAAGGCCGCCGGACTTGACGGCATCCCTGCCGAACTTTATCAAGCAGCGCCAAGCGTAACTGCCGATTTGCTGCACCCACTTGTTGATAAAGCGTGGAATACAGAGACCTTTCCCACTGAGTGGAAGGAAGGTTTGATCATCAAACTTCCAAAGAAGGGTAGCCTCACAGACTGTAATAATTGGAGAGGCATTTGTGTGCTTCCTGCCGTTGCCAAGATAATAGCTAAAATCGTCCTGGAAAGACTAAAGGCCCACTTAGAAAGCACAATTGATGAAGAGCAGGCTGGCTTTCGATCCGGATTCTCCTGTGTCGATCACATTAACACCTTGCGAATCATCATCGAGCAGTGCACTGAATACGATTCTCCGCTTCACTTGCTTTTCATCGATTTCGAAAAGGCTTTCGATAGTGTGAGCCGGGATTCTATATGGGCGGCCTTGCGCAGGAGAGGCATCCCTGAGAAGCTTGTGGCTATTATTAAGGCAACCTATGACGGCGCGAAATGTCGCGTTCTGCATAAAGGTAAGGTGTCGGGGGACTTTGAGATTCGCAGTGGAGTTCGGCAGGGGTGCATCCTCTCACCGATCCTATTCCTCATTGTGATCGGCGATGTGTTACATGCAGCCCTATCCGGACTCGACAGAGGAATTCAATGGACTTTGACATCTTATCTACAACATCTTGACTACGCTGACGACATATGCCTACTCTCCCACAAAATCATGGATCTGACCGCAATGGCGTTAGATCTCGAGAGGGAGGCAAGCAAGGTTGGGCTAAAGATTAATACCAACAAGACCAAGGTGCTTAGCCCGCCGTTGCGAAAAAGAAATCCGACACCTATTGCCATCAATATTAATGGGCAGCCTGTGGAGAGGGTAGACAACTTCGTCTACCTGGGTAGCATTGTTGCCGAAAATGGTGGTACGGAGCAGGACATCGCTCGTCGTATCAACCAGGCTAAACGCGCATACGGCATGCTGTCCAAAATCTGGCAGAGCAGTTATCTCAGCATCAAGACCAAGCTGGGCCTGTTTCGCTCCCTGGTACTATCAGTGCTTTTGTATGGGAGCAGTACATGGAAAGTTTCCGTAGGAGTTACGAGAAAGCTGCAAGTTTTCATCAACTCATGTCTTCGTCGAATTTTAAGAATTTTCTGGCCCGAAACAATATCAAATGAAGAGCTAAGTCGGCGTACGGGTCAGATGCCAATCGACGAATTGATACGCAGGCGACAATGGCAGTGGATAGTAGTGATGGGCATAATGACTCTTTTCACTGTGCCAGCACATAAGCTCTGACTCTTTCCAATGAGTCGTTCAAAAAGAGTCGTTCAAAAAAAGTCATGCAAAGAGTCTGAAACTTGGGTAATAACATATTCAATAAAAGTCGTAGATGTGCGACCCCAACTTTTTTTTCTCTTTTTTGACCCCAGATTCGGAGTTGGCGACCCCCCCCCCCCCCCCCCCCCCCGCCAATGCCCTTTAGTTCGAGCCGGCCCGATCGGACCACTATTTCCCATGAAAAGGGGGCTGCCAGCCTAGGATGGGCGACCCCAATTTTTCTTCTCTTTTTTCACCCCAGATTCGGACTAAGCGACCCCCCAATACCCTTTAGTTCGAGCCAGCCCGATCGGACCACTATTTCCCATGAAAACGGGGCAGCCAATCTGGGGCGGGCATACAAAATCAACTCGCACAAAAAGATTCGTTCAAAAAGAGCGATACAAAATCGAACCGCACAAAAAAAAAATTCGTTCAAAAAGAGCAATACAAAATCGAACCGCACAATTGACTCTTTTGACTCTTTTTGAACGTGTCGCTCTTTTTGAACGTGTCGCTCTTTTTGAACGTGTCACTCTTTTTGAACGTGTCGCTTTTTTTGAACGTGTCGCTCTTTTTGAACGAATCTTATTGTGCGGTACGATTTTGTATCGCTCTTTTTGAACGAATTTTACATAGAGAAGGGAGAAGGGGATAGGCAGGGAGAGGGCTGAGGAGCATCCAAATAGTGGGGATGGATGCTCCTCAGCCCGGATGGGGAATCTAAAGGGGGGTCAAAATGGTGTCAAAAATGCGAAATTCCTTATATTTTAGAAGTTATGGCCACAAAACAGTTTATTTAAAACTAGGGTATAGTAGTGGTGTTATTGCTTGAAACAGAATGATTTATGGGATAAACTAAATAGTGGTCGTGTGAACGGTCCACAACCCAAGGCAAAAGCAGTTCAATTTCCAGTCCACGCTCGATACAAGCATGAGATCGAAAGCGTGCCACGATGTCATGTATTGGCCCCGTCGGAGCGCTGCTTTACACTGTAGCTGTAGTGGAAGTGGACGCTATGGGTTTTTGTTTGGTTTCATCTAAAGTTGAGCTTGAGATGATGATACGTAAGACGAATACTTTTGTTTTAGAATGTTGGGATTGTTTTCTGTATTTGGAGAAACTTGGCTGTGCGGTGGGACGCGACGTAAGTAAATTATTTTTGATATGTTTGCATTTGCAGTCAGCATGGGTTGTTGCGTATATATTTAGAAGTATACACAATGCGTGCATTGCATACTGCATAGAGATGAATATGAATGGATTTAGATGGGATTGCTTTGGTAGTTAATGATGGTGGTTTTGGTGTTAGATATAGATAATGGGATGGGATATGAGTGAATGAATGTATTTTAGTACATTATATGTATTGAGAAATGAGCGTGGATTGGTTATGCGTTGGGTAATATTTATGCGATGGGCTAGTTTGGGAATTAATTTTACAGTGAGTCATTCATAAATTGAACGACTCGAAGACTATGTCGTTGTGCCGAATCTTTCGCTCATCCTGTTGAGTCGTTCAAAAAGAGCGACTCGTTACTGTGTTACACATCACTAGTGGATAGGTCACACATTGCGGAAGAGTGATAACTGCATTGCTATGCATGCCATGAAATGGAACCCCATTTCCAACCAAGGCCGACCAAGAGGGGGTCCTCGAATCACATGGCGTCGATCTGTGGCAAAGGAGTGTCAGGTACTGGGTAAGTCTTTTGGGGAGTTGCGCCCCATTGCCCAGAACAGAGTACGATGGCGCGCAGGAGTAGTTGACGCGCTATGCCCCGCTAGGGGTTAAGGCAAAGTAGTAATTGCCCCCCGGAAATTGAAATTGCTTTTATGGGAGTCATTAAATTCTAGCGAAGAAACCCCAATTTTGTTTAAGTAAGCAAAAGATCGTATTTCGTCATTTCGACGAAGTGCAAACATTAGCTTTGTATATATACACACATTTTGGTTGTTGTGCATGATTTAATGCTGGTCTAGATTTGTTTATAAAAAAAATGTATCATGACATACGATGTGTGGTCCATGGAAATGCATGCGAATTGATTTCATTTGTTTTTGCTTTGTTATACCCTAGACTTATAGTATAGGGTATATTGTTTTTGTCACGACGAAAATATGTAACACCTTAGAGGAGGCTCCGGAGGTATAGCAATGTATCTATATATAAATGATCAGGGTCACCTCCTGATTCAATTTAGCCATGTCTGTCTGTCTGTCCGTCTGTCTGTCCCTCCGCAAGATAACTTTCGATAGAATGAAGCTTGAGCCTTGAAATTTTGGTCAAATGTTGGTAGTATGATCTAGTTGAAAGGTATTGAAATTGGGCATGATCAGGCTAAGAGAAATAATTAAATGTATCTATAACTTCAGATTAAAAAATCATGAAAAGCTCTAGCTTTGGTATATTGCTAGTAAGGGTAATCTTATACTCTCCTGGTAATCCTAACGGTAATTTTCTTACAAAAAGCCCCGTACTTCCCAACTTTTCAGGTTTTTTGTCTATAACTCTTGAACCAATTGACGTAGACATCTGATTTTTGGCACGTAACCCTGAGAGAAGAAGCTGCTTAAGGTTCTGTAAGTTGGACATAATCAGATCAAAGGAACACCTACCTCCCCTACAAATTTCTAAAAATTAAATATTACTTTAATTACGATAACTTTCGATAGAATGATACTACCGAGTTCAAAATTTGGTGGAATGTTGCTAGTAAGACCTACTTAGTTGGTATTGAATATGGGCAAGATTCGACCCAAGGAACCCCTACCTTCCCCTACAAATGAAACTTCAAATAAACGATAACTTACGACAAAATAAAGCTAGCGACTTGAAATTTTGATCAAATGTTTGTAGTAAGATCCAGTTAGCTAATATTGAAAATACGTAAAATCCGACCAACGAAACCCCTACTTCCCCTACAAATGAAACTTCAAATAAGGGATAACATTCTATAGAGTGAAGATAGAGACTTGTAATTTTGTTTAAATGTTTGTAGGGTGATCTAATTGGTTGGTGCCAATGATGAGCAAGATCCGACCCAAGGAACCCCTACCTCCCCTGCAAGTGAAACTTCAAATAAGCAATACCTTTCGATAGAATGAAGCTAGCGCCTTGAAAAATTCGACAAATATTTGTAGAATGGGTTAGTTAGTTAATTGATTTTGAGAATGGTCAAGATCCTACTGAATGAGTGCCAACCTCCCCTATGAACTGGCCATATAGCAGACCCATTCTTAATGCATATGGTCGTTGCCAATTGGTACTTTTGGTATCTCCACTAGGTTTGTACAAGTCTAGGGTATATACGCTTCGGACTGGTTTTTTTTTATTCTAATTAACGGATTGATGATGTGTGTAAGTGGCATGTGTTGATGACGGCGTATGGCGTAGCGAGTCGGATATAGAATTTTGGAGAGTGAAGACGGTCGTTGTTCGTTGACGAGTATCCTCGTCGGGGATATACCTATAGAATTTTGGAGAGTGAAGACGGTCATTGTTCGTTGACGAGTGTCCTCGTCGGAGATAGAATTTTGGAGAGTAAAGACGGTCGTTGTTCGTTGACGAGTGTCCTCGTCGGATTTTCGGAGGTTGTGTTTCCGGAGTGCGAGCCACCACTGGCGTGCAGCGTGGAGTTCCTCGGGTCGATAAATGGTTGTCGAGCTGTCTCCCGTGTGTCCTGTTGTGTGTTGTCGACCGGGAACGCGTTGTCCTGTCAAAATCATCGTCGCGGTCGTCTTCATTTTTATGGAAAATCCGTGTCGGTGCCGTGTCCCAAGATTAAAAAATTTTTATGGCGCTGTTTTTTTTCCCAAGACGTCCCGGTCCCGGCATCGTCGTCTTTATTTGGCCCATTTTCGTTCATCTGATTGCGCTGCTTGCGATTTTTCCGGCGTTCAGGATCATCCAAAAAAACAAAAGGAATAGCTGCTTCTCTCTTTGCGATATATACAAACCTGGGTGGTGTACTATATAAAGAAACCATGTGCTTCAATTCAAATTGAAATTGTGCCGTAAATGATTAAGATCGTGTCGTGACTATATACCATATTTTCCCCACGAGTCTAAAATTTTTCTCTTGAAATACACTCTCTGTTTCGTTCAAAATGTTCTAACGTTCACCAATTTCAACGAACAAGCAATCGAAAGTAAAATCAGCTTGGTAAATTTATTACAAAAAACCGATTTCTATTTCAATTAAGTATTTTTCAAAAAACCCACTTATCAAATCGCAAGCTCTAAAACGAATGAGTTAAACAAAGTACAAAAGTTATACGGTAAAATGCAACGTTACATTTTCCGATCGTAGGGAATACATAATACTCGAATTCTCCCCATCCACTACTTATAATATGCGCTAATATATAAGAATTCAGGGCATACTACATCAATCTGCACATTAATTACTACATACAATGTCATAATACGACAAATTCATTGTGAATGGTTCGAATATATGCTAAATCTAGGTCAGTAGGCAAGTTACAATAATTATTTAATTCTCTTATGTATTTGGATGACAAACAGCTGTTCTGCTGTTTTGTTATGGTTGTTGTCAATGTCGATGCCGGTAAGTCTATTTTAGAATTAAATATCTTGTAGTAAATAATATAATAATTGTTTCTATTTTCTATTTCGTGGTTTCAGATGATCCTGTAGACGCTGGCTGCTGAACCTGTGTGACGCTAGGAATGTGCGCTGTGATGATCGTGGATTCGCATTCAGATAAGTACATTACCAATGTTCGAAATTGTGCTTGAAATTGCGCTTCTCCTCCTTCCAGGCTCGTCGTCGCGGGAATCTCAAACATTCTCCCCCCGATGAGACATCATGATTTCATGAGTTCTCATGATTCGTTTAGGATGGTTTTGCTGCTACTGTTCTGCGGTAGGGATTGAAACTACGGGTATTCAAAGAAATTAGTTAGTAGAGTTACTTAATAAGTACATTCAAATAATTTCAATAAATTTTTATCTTGCAGTAGGCGATGCTCCACTTTCGTTTCGACCGACTAATCGAGATTGGCTCTTCAAACGGGCTCTTCAGTTGTATTCTTCTATCTTCAAATGTGGACTGTAAACAGGAATGACCATGACCAATTACGTCTGCTTCCGTATTCTCCAGGTGTTGATACAAAGACGATATGATGCGTTCCAATTCTTCGTTAACGTTGTACCTCCTTAACTCATCAAGCCGTTGTATCGACAGCATTTCCGCCATGCCGACACTGCCTGATGCAGGAACGTGAGACGTTATAGCGCGTCTCTCTCGCTAAGTTGAACGTAAGTTTATTCTAAAATTTTGGTGGTTTGGTTTGGTTTAGGGTCGTGAACTCTTCAAAAGTCTATTTTGTATGCGAATTATGCAGTGTTTAAAGTATAAAGTGATATGTGTCCCAGGCTCTCAGTGTTCTGTGTTCTAAGTTCAAAGTTATATGTATTGGATTCGACAGTGAATTCCAATCATGCAACATGAAAAGAATCTATTTATAGACACACATACAAACAAAATATGTAGTACAGTCATGGTTTGGACATTTTGTTCCTCACTTCATTTTTAGACTCCATTGTATACAGTTGTCCCTTTTAAATTTCAATTATAGATTAATAAAGTTATATAGTGTATAACTCGCATTTATTTATTTCTTGCTATTGGTGTATGCGGATGCACTCTGAAATCAACCTTTCCAACAGGTTATGGGCCCAGAGTTAGCTGAATAGCAGAAAAGAATAGTGCAAATGAACAGTCACATTGTGAAATCCGATCGCGCATCGAAGTGAAATAAAAAAGGACGCTCTGCAGTGGAAACTCGTGTGTGCATCGTGTTGTGCATGAACTGAAATAAAAAAGGACGCTCTGCAGTTAAAACGTGTTCGTACGTGAAAGTGAAGTGGTTTTAAAATTTGAAACGAGCCATACAGAAAAAGAACAGTCAAAATTTAAAGAAAATCATGGCATCTGGACACAAGCTTCAATTTGAAAAATAAGGTGCAAATAATTTTTTCACGTGGAAATTTCGGATGGAACATTTCCTAAAGGCCGAAAAATTGTGGTATGTGATTGCTCAGCCAACACCAGAATTTGCAACAGAAGGCGGTGTTCAAAATCAATCAAAGATCGACAAATGGATAGAGGATGACGAACAGGCGCTTGCAAGAATTGTGTTGTGCGTTGACGACGGACAGGTATCACACATCAGAACGGCGACAAATGCAAAAAATGCGTGGAACGCGCTAAAGCAGTATCACGAAAAGGATACGATGACCAACAAAGTATCTCTATTTCGAAGAATTTGCACGAAAAGATTGCCGGAAGGCGGGGACATGGAGCAGCACATCGGATGGCTAATAGACATGTTTCAGAGATCGGCAGATCTGGGTGACAGTATGGCCGACACACAGAAGGTGGGGATCATGTTAAGCAGTCTACCACCAAGCTACGATACACTGGTAACGGCTCTTGAATCTCGAGCTGAGGCTGATTTGACGGTCATCATGGTGAAGGAGAAGCTGATCTCAGAATTCAAGCGGCGAAACGACAGCAGCGTAGTCGAACAGAACGGTGCAGTACTGAAGGTAACGACAAATAAAATATCAGGCGAATGTTTCTTTTGCAAGAAAAGCGGACACATGAAGAAGGACTGTCGTGGCTACAAAAAATGGAAAGAAGGAAAGGATAAGCAACACAAAGCCGCAAGGATTCAGCAAAGGCGACAATTTGGTATGCTTGTTAAAAAGGAGTATTTATGGGTTGAAACAAGCGGCGAGGGCATGGAACGATGCAATACATGTAGTATTAACGGATGCAAAGTTTCAGCAAAATGGTGCGGATCCGTGTTTATATTCACGTAAATATGGTGGTGAATGGTGCTATTTGCTTATATACGTGGATGACATGATCATAGCGGCAAAATCGGTCGAAGTGATTGACAACATCAGATGCATTATAGCAAAACATTTTGTAATCGAAGATCTTGGTGACATTGGATTTTATCTTGGAATCAATATCAGCATAACGGGTGATGGATATTATCAATTGGATCAGTCGAGTTACATCAAGAAGATTGCTGGTGACTTCGGGTTGGGCGATGCAAAGTCTTCAAATGTACCAATGGGTACAAACTACGGGAAGTCGGCAACAAATGACGATGAAGAATTGTTGGCAAACAACAACAATTATCAAAAATTAATTGGCTGCTTGTTATACATTGCTGTAAACACCAGACCGGACATTGCGGCAAGTATTTTAATCTTAGCGCAACGTGTCAGTGCACCGAGAAAAGGAGATTGGAATGAGCTAAAACGAGTGGTCAAGTATCTGAAGGGCACATCCGAATTGAAATTGGTGCTTGGAGGAAATGAGTATGGCAACAACTCGATCATTGGGTTTGCGGACGCAAACTGGGCGGAGGAGAAGACGGATCGAAAATCAAATAGTGGTTATATTTTCATCGTTTATGGTGCAACAGTTAGCTGGGCATGTCGCAAACAATCGTGTGTGGCATTATCATCCACCGAAGCTGAATTCATCGCTTTATCGGAAGCTTGTCAAGAGGCATATTGGCTAAAGAGGTTGTTGGTGGACATGCATTGCAACATTGATGAACCGATCATATTAAACGAGGATAACCAAAGCTGTCTCAAACTTATTAAGGGCGAAAAGATGTCAAATAGGACTAAGCACATCGACACACGCTACAATTTCGTCAAGGACTACGTCGAAAAGGGAATTGTATCGTGTAAATATTGTCCAACTGAGCAAATGGTTGCGGATATACTCACAAAGCCATTGCCAGCAACGAAACACATTGAGCTACGCGGCAAATGTGGTTTGCATGATTGAGGAGGAGTATTGGATTCGACAGTGAATTCCAATCATGCAACATGAAAAGAATCTATTTATAGACACACATACAAACAAAATATGTAGTATAGTCATGGTTTGGACATTTTGTTCCTCACTTCATTTTTAGACTCCATTGTATACAGTTGTCCCTTTTAAATTTCAATTATAGATTAATAAAGTTATATAGTGTATAGCTCGCATTTATTTATTTCTTGCTATTGGTGTATGCGGATGCACTCTGAAATCAACCTTTCCAACAATATGTGTTCCGGCTTCTAAGTGTTCTATGTTCTAAGTTCAAAGATATGTGTTCCCGGTTCTAAGTGTTCTATGTTCTAAGTTCTATGTTCCAATTCCATTTTCATTTCGTTCGATCAAATCAATTACCGGGTCAATTCGTCTCCAAGCTCTCGCCGTGATCCATTGGTAAAATTGCAATTTTCGTAATTGGCCTTTTTAAGACAGTTTTTTCCATGCGTACTGTGACTACTCTCACAAGTCCATCGGCTCCAGGGTGAACTTCGGTGATCCTTCCAAGTGGCCACTTGTATGAAGCCGATTTATCGTCCTTGACCAAACACAATTCTCCAACTTTTATGTTTACCTTGGTGCTCAGCCATTTTGGACGTTGCTGCTGTCTAGTTATGAACTCTTCTTTCCATCGTCGCCAAAAGTCTTGTGCAAGCCTTTTAGTTAACTGCCAGCGGTCCAAGCGATTGATGCTTTCTTCTAATAAATTATCTTCGGGTAAAGCTAGTAGCGTGTCACTTATCAAAAAATGCGCCGGTGTTAAAGGTGTAAGATCCGTTGGATCATCGTCCAAAGGACACAATGGGCGAGAATTGAGGCAGGCTTCTATCTGGGTTAGTGTTGTTGCGAATTCCTCAAAAGTGAGGGAGCTAGCGCCAACCACACGCCGTAAGTGCATTTTGACGGATTTCACACCGGCCTCCCATAAACCTCCAAAGTGAGGTGAGGCCGGGGGAATGAAATGCCATTCCACTTCTTCACTCGCCATTAACTCCTCGGTTTTTCTGTTTTCATCTACTATTTTTCGAAGAACCGCATCCGCGCCAACGAAATTCGATCCATGGTCCGAATATACATGTTTGCATAGACCTCGTCTACCGGTGAAGCGCCGAAATGCAGCTAAAAATGCTTGTGTAGTTAAATCACTTACCAGTTCTATGTGGATTGCCTTTACGGCTAAACATATACATAAATATTGCTATGTAGCCTTTATTAAGTCGGCATCCTCTTCCTCGACGATCCTTTATATCGAATGGTCCACAATAATCGATACCCGTATGAGTGAACGGTCGTGACGCCGTTACCCTTGGTGTCGGAAGACTTCCCATAAGCTGAATCGATGTATTGGCCTTGGCCTTGAAGCATCTGATGCATTTGTGTACGAAACTTTTGACCGTGTTTGTGCCATCGATTGGCCACAATTTTCTACGAAGAACGGCTAGCATTAGTTGTGTTTGTCCATGTTGCGTGGCCATATGCGTTTGCTTCAGTAAAAGTTCTGTGAACTTTCCATTTCTTGGGATGATAATTGGATATGTCTCATCGTAAGTTAAAGATGCGTTTTGAAGTCTACCGTCGACACGTAATATATCATTCTCCAGTTTAGGATTCAACGTTTTTATTTTGCTCTTGTTTGATATGGGCTTCTTTAAATGCAAATTGTCGATTTCCGATCCGAATTCTTTACGTTGAGCGAAAACCAACCAAAATTCAAATGCCTTTAGCAATTCCTTTGAAGTCGAAAATCCTTTGTTATTGTCAATTTTCGAAGCAAGCCGGTGAAATCGGTAGCAATAGGCTGTAACTCTAATTAGGCGTGTCATTGTCGAAAACCGTTCAATTATATCATCCAGATCGCTTGCCTGCTGACTAAAATACACTGATATCTGCTTTCTTCTTTCCTGTTCCGTAGGTTCAATATCGATCATACCGGGCCAAGTGTTTGGTCCTTGCTTCAGCCAATAGGGTCCATTCCACCACAAATCGCAATCCTTCAATGCTGCAGGCTCCACTCCGCGAGTAGCCAAATCCGCAGGATTCTCCTTCGAAGGGACATATCGCCACTGGACATTGCCCACCACTGAGAAGATCTCGGACGTTCGATTTGCGACAAAAACTGTCCATCGTATTGGTTGTTCATGTAACCAAGCCAATACAGTCTTATTGTCACACCACAACCATGTAGGAGCATTGAATACCTTTGATGAATCCTTGATGGTACGTATGAGCTTTGCTAACAGGACTGCTCCACAAAGCTCCAGCCGTGCTACGCAAATTGAATTTATCGGTGCAACCTTGGACTTCGCTAAAAGAAGACGTACGTATGTGATGGTCGGATATCGTATTACCAAATAAGCTGCCGTATTACCAAATAAGCAGTCAAAGACGCGTCACTGAAACCATGTAGCTCAATTTCCGGATTATTATCAATATACAACCATCTCGTATTCTAATATTTCGGATTTTATTTAATGTGTCTTTGAATTTCAACCATTGAGCGTTTATTTCAGGGGGAATAAGATCATCCCACCCTGTTCCGACCAACCAAAGTGACTGTAATAACATCTTAGACGTGATAATCACTGGGGCCAACCAACCCATTGGGTCGTAAAGACGTGCTTTATTCGATAAGAGCTCTCGTTTAGTGTATTTTGCCTCACTATTAGTTTCGAAATCAAAGTGGTAGCTAAACTCATCAGCTACCGGATGCCAAACAATGCCGAGAGATTTGTAGCCTTGATCGAAATTCAGGTCGAGGGGATATTTCAATTCGATATCGTCTCGGTGAATGCCTTCCAAAATTCTCGGATCATTTGCTACCCACTTTCTCAGTTTTAAACCAGCCGATTCTAACACTGTAGAAATCTCTTTCCTATGGTTAATAGTTTCATCCAACTTTATACCCCCGGAGAGTAAATCGTCGACGTAGAAGTCCTCCATTATTGACTTGTATATGTTGGTATTGGTTTCCTTGATTTCATCGGCTAGTTTATGTAAAGTTCTAATTGCCAAAAATAGTGACGAGGTAATCCCGAAAGTTACAGTATTCAGACGATACTCTAGGATTTCCGAATTTAAAGTTGGTTTCCAAAGAAATCTTTGGAAGTCAGCGTCTTCTGGATGCATTCCTACTTGTAGAAACATATATATATGTATATTTATATATTCGCCATCTCAATAAAACATCAATCATGTCATTTTGAATTGCCGGTCCAGTCATCAGAGCGTCGTTGAGCGATATTCCCGAACCAGTTTTCCGTGAAGCATCGAATACTATCCTTAATTTTGTTGTAGTGCTTTCTTTGAAAACTGGATGATGTGGTAAGTAATGAAGATCACAAATCCGTTGACCGTTCTGGAAATGGTATTCCCTTTTCGCAGCTACTTGTTCTACATATTCCAACTCGAGATATTCGTCGATGGTTTTCGTATACGATTTTCTCA
Organism: Chloromyia formosa; assembly: GCA_964017055.1. NCBI lineage: Eukaryota > Metazoa > Arthropoda > Insecta > Diptera > Stratiomyidae > Chloromyia > Chloromyia formosa. Next base: position 63,236,626 of record OZ024816.1, read on the forward strand.
ATTCAGGATTTTTCTCCAAACGTCTTTCTAAGTGCTTATAAGCTGAGATTGCGGTTGATTTGGAGCAACCCAATATTTTCTTCGCATCTGGTTTGAATGGCAACCTCACCATATAGCGTCCATTATCCTGTCTAATCGTGTTCTCCTTATAGTGCTGCTCGCAGTCCAATTCTTCCTTTGTTGGTAAACGACGACGTGGCACTTCCTCTAATTTCCAGAATTTCCCAAGACATTCACTAAGGCTTTCACTTTCGCTGAATTCGGTTCTAAAAGTTGTGTATGTTTCTACCGTCTCCTCGCTCATTGCCCCAGAGATGATCCATCCAAGTTTTGAGCTCTGCAGTAGTGGACCCCTGGACAACCTTCGAACCCCGCTGAGTATTATTGACGCATATACATCAGCTCCAAGAAGCACGTCAATTCCTCCTGGGCGGTCAAAATGGGGATCAGCTAACTTTATATCGTCTAGTTCCTTCCAAAGAGATGTAGCTACAAGTCGTGACGGAACCATATTCGTCAACTTATTTATTACCAAAGCATTGAATCGTATTGATTGGTATTGTTTCATAACCAGAGTGGCACAAACATTCCATTTAGATGAGGCTACGTTCGATTGACCGATTCCAATAACATTGGCGTTGACTCGATTTCGTTTAAGTCCTAGCTGCTGAACTGCAGATTCAGTGATGAATGAGGCTTGGGATCCCTGATCGAGGAGCGCACAAAATTGGATTTGACCCTTAGGTAATTCAACTGTAACGACTGCTGTGGCTAACAATACAAACTTCCTAGCAACAACGTCTTCTATATCGTGTATCATTCCCGAATGCGCAAATGAAGTTGATGCTGACTGAGTAACTGAGCTCGATGATTCAGCTTCGTTTTCCCTATGCAGTAGAGTATGGTGAGCTTTCCGACATTTTTGACATCGTGAATTGCTAGGACAATTTACAACTAAATGTCCCTTCGCAAGACAGTTCAAACATAACCCATTTTTCTTAATGCTCTCAAATTTGGTTCTATGGTCAGCGTTACAAAATTTGGGACATTGTCTTATATGGTGGGTTTCCTTACAGAATTGGCATACTAATTGCGATTCTGTCAAATGCGACTGTATACTCGTATTTCGACTCGGACGACCTGATCTTTGTGCTGGGCTATCTAGTCCTGAAGCCTCTAATGTACGAAATCTTTCCTGTACAAATAACCTAAGAGCGCGTTGACATGATCAAACTACGATTTGACAAACTAGCATTTGATGAAAAGTTGAGCACCGTCCAACTAGGGTTTGACAGAAGCACAAGACATCAAACCAGTTTGACAAGGGGTTGACACGTTCAAATAGGTGGTTTGTCAAACCGTAGTTTGATCGTGTCAACGCGCTCTAAGAGCTCCAAAAGTGGGTAATTTCTCTTCCGAAGCAATGCGCTGCTCCCATAATTGTCTTGTTTCTTTTGGTAGTCGCTGGGCTGTTAAATGAACAAGAGTGGTATGCCAAAGGTTCTCCACGTTCATGTGCTCGATGGCCTGCACGCATTCGACCGTATGGTCAATCAATAATTTCAGTGACTGAGCGGACTCACTGGCATTATCCAAGCTAAATAACTTGTCGAACTGAGCTTTAAGGAGCGCGTTCGTGTTATTGAACCTGTCGTTCAGAATTTTCCAACCGACCTCGTAGTTTGCTTCGGTCGTAGGAATGTTTTTCAAGAGAAATGCAGCCTCACCGTCTAAGCTTCCCTTTAAATAATGTAATTTTTCAACGTTAGATATATTTGATCTATTGTGTATGATCGACATAAAAAGATCCCGGACGGAATGATTCCCAGTCTTCGTAACTACCGGTAAATTTGGGAAGAGTGATGCTAGGTAGTTTTACCTCGGAACTATTCGAACTTGTTTTCACCACTTTCACCGCTTGCTGCTCCTCCGCAGTTACTGACTCTGCTTCAAATTCGTCTAGCAACGATTGTAGCTCACAGTAAAATTGCAAGTGAGTCTCTTCATAGCTTCCGTACCAATTTTCCTTAAAATAGGGACTTGTAAGGTCTGCACCACTAACAATTAAACCCATAATTCTCTGATGGGTTTTAACAAAGGAATCCGCCTGATCGTTCAATTTCTCGATCAATTTACCGAAGTACAGTTTCGTTTTCCTTTGTTTGGGATCTTTCCCGAATTTTATTTTTGTGCGCATAAGGAGGTCCAATGCTACCTTCTGCTGTGCCACAAAACCTTCCATATCAACCACAAACCAAAACCAACCAAAAATTAAGAATATAGTATCGACTTACGATTTCTATGCCGATCCGGCTCGAAGGACCAAAAATGTTTCGTTCAAAATGTTCTAACGTTCACCAATTTCAACGAACAAGCAATCGAAAGTAAAATCAGCTTGGTAAATTTATTACAAAAAACCAATTTCTATTTCAATTAAGTATTTTTCAAAAAACCCACTTATCAAATCGCAAGCTCTGAAACGAATGAGTTAAACAAAGTACAAAAGTTATACGGTAAAATGCAACGTTACATTTTCCGATCGTAGGGAATACATAATACTCGTATTCTCCCCTTCCACTACTTATAATTCGCGCTAATATATAAGAATTCAGGGCATACTACAATACATCAATCTGCACATTACTACATACAATGTCATAATACGACAAATTCATTATGAATGGTTCGGATATATGCTAAATTTAGGTCAGTAGGCAAGTTACAATAATTATTTAATTCTCTTATGTATTTGGATGACAAACAGCTGTTCTGCTGTTTTGTTATGGTTGTTGTCAATGTCGATGCCGGTAAGTCTATTTTAGAATTAAATATCTTGTAGTAAATAATATAATAATTGTTCCTATTTTCTATTTCGTGGTTTCTGATGATCCTGTAGACGTTGGCTGCTGAACCTGTGTGACGCTAGGAATGTGCGCTGTGATGATCGTGGATTCGCATTCAGATAAGTACATTACCAATGTTCGAAATTGTGCTTGAAATTGCGCTTCTCCTTCTCCCAGGCTCGTCGTCGCGGGAATCTCAAACACTCTCCTCATTGTAATTTTGGAATGTCCTAATGTGCAAATTGTTTAACCGGTGTAACTTTTTAAAAACGCACCAATTGTCCAAGTCAGAAACGAAAGAGATTTTTGTCAGTAACATGTCGAAATTAAGTTAAGTATCTTACAAATATTATGTAAATGCGCATACATTTTTTTATTATCTTATCAATTTGAATGTCCTGTAATTTTGTTATGAATATAGGTTTTATAAAGAAAAATATGTGTTTTTAAAGGAATGAAAAAAGGGGGAGATGTCAGGGGAACGTGCGGCGGTAGGATGGCTTTAGCGTGTAATCATTTTTGTTCAGTCAGAACCACCCCATCGGCAGATGTCCTAGCCGGGACACCAAAAGTAAAAACATATATTCGTTGGCCTTCATGCCGACTATGTTGCAGTGCTGCGGTGGCCGAAACAACACCATTTATTAATTGGCCTTTACGGCACGTCTTTATTGTAATATAATAACGCACAACAGGTTGCCAAAATCCTTCAACGCCAAGCGTTGCTACTACACTACCTGACTTGGAGTCAACTCCTCGGTTTTCAATTTTCCTGAAACAAGGAAAAACAAATTGGAAAAATACTACTCAGTAAAGGCACCTCATATACACCACATACCTTTAAGGTGCGCATTTATAGTCCTTCTTACTGCTGTATGGCTATACATTCGAACAAATCGAATACAAGTCTGCACCGGTCATGTCGTCCGTCAACATTTCCGCTACAGTACTAGTTTCGAGACCGCTGTACAAATTGAACCTTTTCATTTTTGCGTTCAATACGGATATTTTTTCGTCTTTCGCTGTGCACGGTCCAACAAAGAACAGCTTATCAAAACGTCAGGGTCTCAAGAGAGCCGGATCAATAAGATAAGGTCGCAAGAATGAAAATTTGTTTCGATGGATCGTTCATGCCGCCCATTTCGGCCAACAGTTGACTAACCACCCGATCGATAACACCGCCTGAGTCGCCAGCAACACCACGATTCGGAGCCAATGCATTCAATTCGTCCAAAAACAGGACACAAGGAGCTGCAGATCGTGCCCGTGAGAACAATTCCCTCGCGTTGTGCTCACTTTGACCGACGTACATGTTCAAAAGTTCCGGCCCCTGGACCGACAGGAAACTAAGATTACATTCAGTCGCAACCGCTTTAGCGACCAGAGTTTTTTTTTAGTTCCTGGGGGTCCATAAAGTAATATGCCGGATCGCCTTAGATTCTTACCCAACAGATTAATGTGTTTCAATTGCAAACCTATACTGCTCTGAATTTCATCCTTCAACTTTGCCAAACCGCCAATAACGGACTAAAGAACTTTCGGCACTTTTGGCGCACCCAAACTACTGGCAAATGACTTTTGCATTGCAGCCAAATTCTCGTAGAAATGATCGAATCGCAAGCCCAGCTTATTGAGCTCCACTTTCATAGCACGAACAGCATTGTCGTAGAGCAGTTTCAAGTCACCAAACAAGAATCTTTGCGACAGGTCGGCAATTTCCTTGAGAACGTTTTTCGGATACGCTGCATCTTGAATTTGAAAGGGGGCTAGCAAGCGTAAGTCTTCGTTACCTTCGTTGTCGATGCCGAATATCTGAAATGTTTGAAAGGAAAATTAATCACAGCTAGCGTACATCGTGTAACGGACGGTTTGGTAGGCATCCGAAGATGCCCGTGCCCTCGGAGCCTAAGGTAGTATATGACCGTGAAGGTCGGGCCGTGCCATCTGGCGAAGAAAAAAGGCCCCTCAACAAGCTAAGCAAAGGCCTATGCTTGCTGTAGCTCAGTTCGGGAGATGTGGGCGGGGTTTTCGCCGCTCGTTGCCCCTGTCCTTTACGTATTAACAAAAATTCATAGGCACACAAACAGGGGAGGTAAAAATGGGGAATAAAAAAAATAGTCGATAAGGATGGAATGGTTGGCAGACGGATCAGACGCCCACGCGGTCGCACCTGGGTCCGGGTGTAATGGGACCCTCGGCCTCTGGTTTCGTACCACCAACAGATCACTACTCATCAGGTGCTGCTTCGATCTGCCGGTGGGAGCAGCACTACCAGACCATAATATGGCTCATTACAGGTGGTTCATTACAATCGCGAAAAAAAGCAATTTTTACCAAAATTCCACTGTGTACAAGACATATCAAAAGAAATGTCAACAAATATGACAGTGCTCTCGTGCTTGTTCTATAGATGGTTTTGGCCAAAACCATCTATACAACAAGCCTGGAATCAGGATTTCAGTTCAGTGAACCGGCCTACTATTTGACGGCTGTTACGCTCCCAGCCTACTTTTTGACAGCTCTCACAAAGAGCAGAGAGCGCTGTCGTATCTCTTGACGTCTGTGTCTTGTGTATGGTGGATTCGCAAAAGTTTTTCAAACGTTCTCAAGAAAATTGCCGACCTGTCGCAAGGATTGTTGCTTGGTGGCTTGAAACTACTCTACGACAATGCTGTTCGTGATATGAAAGTGGAGCGTAGTAAGCTGGGCTGGCGATTCGATCATTTCGACAAGAATTTGGCTGCAATGCAAAAGTCATTAGTAGTTTGGGTGCGCCAAAAGTGCCGAAAGTTCTTTGGTCCGATATTGGCGGTTTGGCAAAGCTGAAGGATGAAATTCAGAGCAGTGTACATAGGTTTGCCATTGAAACACGTTAATCTGTTGGGTAAGTATCTAAGGCGATCCGGCATGTTACTTTATGGACCGCCAAGAACTGGAAAAACTGTTTGCTAAAGCGGTTGCGACTGAATGTTAGTTTCCTGTCGGTCCAGGGGCCGGAACTTTTGAACATGTACGTCGGTCAAAGTGAGCACAACATCCGAGAATTGTTCTCACGGGCGCGATCTGCAGCTCCGTGTGTCCTGTTTTTGGACAAATTGGATTCATTGGCTCCGAATCGTAGTGTTGCTGGCGACTCAGGCGGTTTTATGGATTGGTTGGTTAGTCAACTGTTGGCCGAAATGGACGGCATGAACGATCCATCGAAACAAATTTTCATCCTAGCCGCGACCAATCGACCTGATCTTATTGATCCGGCTCTCTTGCGACCCGGACGTTCTGATAAGCTGTTCTTTGTTGGACCGTGCACAACGAAAGGGAAAGCGACCTACTAGAACGATCAACAAGATATCTGCCCTCTTGAAGTAAGCTCTCAATCGGAAAATATACCATTTGTTTCACGTCGTATGCCCGTTTGCCGGTAGCGTCCCCTAACCTAACTGCCTTCGTATTTTTCAGGTTCTTTTAGTTCCAATCAGTCGGATCTTTCAGAGAAATCCACCGGCAAAGAAGTTGAAGGACACCTCGGATGATAGCAAGAAGAGCAGCAGCGCTTCCGACAACAGCGGTGAAAAGGAGTGGGTGCTGGAGAAGATGCGTCTGGTGCGTATAAACGAGTTCCGCGGTCGCAAGATGGTCGACATTTGCGAGCATTATGAGAAAGATGGCAAAATTCTTCCCGGGCGCAAGTGGATCTTGCTGCCTGCTGTTCAGTGGCGGAAACTGCTCGAGCATGCTGACGCAATTACCAAGGCGCTGGACTAGTTTCGCCGGGCTATGCGTGTAACCGGCTGCCGCTGGAACGAGGTAAAATTTATTGCTTTATTGTCAGCTCTGGCTGTCTGATTAGGATTGCGTTGCTGCATATTTGCTGTTCGGTAGTTGTTTTTTTTATTAATATTAATAAATGTGGGCTGTGTGCAGCAAATTTAAAAGAAATCCGTTATTTCGCTCATAGAAAAGATAGAGCAGACAAAATATTAGTTGGTGTTTAGTCAAAGGCAGAACAGACAAAATAATAGTTATTCGTGTTTAGCGCAAAAAAAGGTACAAAGATCATTCCTTCTTCAGAATTTCCCATCTAAACCTACCAGGTTTCCAGATTTTTTTATGAAAAACAAAACTAATAATAATAAAGTAATAATTTTAATAAAACAATTTTTTTTCTATAGAACCACTAGCTATAAAAGTCGTGCGCACAAGAGGTCAACATGTTAAAGTCAAGCCTGAACCCGAAAAGCCTAGACGTGGACGTAAAAAGGGTAGCAAGAATAAACCCAAACCTGTGGATAGCAACGCTACTATCAAAGTCAACATCAAAACGGAGAAAGACAGTGCCGAATCGCAGCCCCCAATCTCTACGGATAATGATACGACGTTGTCAATTAAAGTGGAAAATTATATGGATGCATCGATTAAAGAGGAACTGGGCTGTGAAAATGATCAATCCGATAGAGCGGACGATCCGCCGAAGAAGAGACGCGGCAGAAAAAAGAAATCTGAAATGAGGGAGGAAACTGAACGTGTTGCTAAGAAGCCCGGCGATTCAGAGTATCGAAAAAAGAACAAGGAATACGATGATGAAACTTCGCAATTTTTGAGACTCCAATGTGAATTGTGCTATACAGCTTGTGAAACGTTTGCTGATGTCAAAAGACATTACCGCACAACACACAATAGACGGGGCTATGTAGTGTGTTGCACAACGAGAAAATTCTATAAACGTGTTTTCCTTTACGAACACATACAAAAACATAAAAATCCGGACACATTTAAGTAAGTTTTCCATTAGTTTGCCGTGTAATATGCTTCTAATGCATTCTTTATTAGGTGCCATTTCTGCGACAAAGTCTACTGCAGCGCATCTGTTCTGAGAAGTCATTTATTAACGCATGACGCCTCTTTCGAGAAATTGTACTAGTGCCCGCGACGATTTGCCAAACTATCCGTTCTAATATTACGTTTACACTATCCCCAGATTACTTCATCTGCGCCAGCTGAGATAATCTGCGACTGTCAAATACATACAATTTTGAACTCACCACACCCAGATTAAGGCTGCGCGCAAGTTGGCACACGTTCGTGTGTCGCGTTCACGTGTTTTATGTCAAACGGTGTGAGTCTATGGTTTTCAACCAAAGACACGAATCTGTCAATTTGGCAAATGCTCGGCTGTTTTCGTATCACCAAACTGGATTCATTATTGTGCGTTAACGCCAATAATTTAGTATGAAATATGCGCTTATGCACATCCTACTACTCTCCAGTCGTTTGTTTCGCCACTCAATTCTTGCCTAATTATCCGTTTTAAAGCACAATAATGAACTCAGTTTGGTGATACGACAACAGCCGAGCATTTGTCAATTTGACAAATTCGCATCTTTGGTTGCAAACCATAGACCCAAACCGTTTGACAGCAAACACGTGAACGCGACACGCGAACGTGAGCCAACATGCGCGCAGCCTAAGCAGCAGATGAAGTAATCTGGGGATAGTGTAAACGTAATATAAATCACCACAAAATTATACATATTCCCAAGGAGGAACATTCTTTCTCCTGTGATATCTGTGGTAAATCGTAAGTGGTTTGCTAAATAGCAGTATCATTGGCTAGCGCGCTCAACAAAATTTGTTTCAGGTTTCCTTCCAAAAACACAATGCAGACACATAGGAAATCGGTTCACGAAAAGGCTTATTCGAAAATGTGTCACATTTGTGCTAAAGTCATTAACGGCAAAACACGTTTCGCCAAACATCAGTTAGAACACTTTGGCATTGTTGATCCAAAGATGCAATGCGAACAGTGTGGCATGTGGCTAAAAAATGCATTCCGCTTGAAAATCCATACGAAAAAGCATCACAGCGAGGAGAATTTGGGCGAACATATCTACCATATTTGTCAGAAAGTTTCAAGTTCGAGTGTTGGACTAAAGAGTCATATCCGCTATGTGCATTCGGCTCAGCGTAAATTCGTATGTAGTGTTTGCGAAAAAGGCTTCAAGACAGCGTTAAATTTGAAGGTAAGATTTGCAATATTGCACTCATTCGAATACGGAGTCGCAGTGGAGAAATTGAATTGCTTCGTTTTAGGAACACATGACAACGCACACGGGCGACATCTTGTATACATGTCCGCACTGTCCGAAAACGTTCAATTCAAGTGCTAACATGCATTCACATCGAAAAAAATGCATCGTCAAGAGTGGGAGGACAATAAAAGAAGTCGCGGACTTCCCGTCAACACAAAGGGTAAGAGGGTTATACAAATCATCCAACCAGAGGATGGAGTCTTACAATTGGCGAAGAACAGAGTTCCGAAGATGCCGAAGACGTACCACCGGAATTGCTCTTCATTCATGGTGGACACACGGCCAAGATCTCTGACTTTTCGTGGAATCCCAGCGAGCCGTGTATTATTTGGAGAATATTCACAATGACGATGACATGCCGGCAACTGATGTTGAAGCAGGAACAGCGTAAATATCAAGTTATTTGGAGAGAGAGAGAGAGATGAAAACAGAGTTTTTTTTATATTGTATTCCATTTATGTATGAAACGATGCGGATCACTTAGACATTAAATAAAACACAAAATTGGAATTCCGACCGGTAGGTATTCCTTATGTACGCTCGTATATTTTTATACTAACCAGCAACAGTGCCTTGCATATTACAGATGCTGAAAAAGTTGGCGTTGGGAATATTTGCGAACCGACAGCCGGTTTTAGTGGCTTCCCGGAACGCACTAAATTGAATTTGGTCGATGCCATACACAAGGCACGAATTGAAGTTGACGAGGAAGGATCAAAAGCCGTGGCAGCGACCGCGACAAATTTGAAGAAAACGATGTTATTTCGTTCGCCAGGAAGTCTAATGAAAAAGAATGCTTTTTATGTATGTTTTCCAAAACGTAGAAAACCTTCCGTTTTGGCGATGTATTTTCCCAAATATTAAAAATTACTCATTCCGCGTTAGTAAAATTAAGAATAAATTTGTTATCTGGTTCTCGAGATAAAATCAAATTTTCTAATAAATGGACTCCGAGGAAAATATGTTAATATCCTAATACGCTGGAACAAAAAGTTGCTCATGATTTTATTCCCTTTTTCGGTGAAATTCTTGGAAGTAGTTAAGAGTTTCAGTGTTTTATTGGCTCAGGTAATATCGAATTATGTTTACAAATACTGAGAACTTTTCAAAATCATGTAAATTTTAGTATTGTAGAAGGAGCGAAACGTAACACATTTTTAAAACATTAGTTTCCACCATAACGTTAAATTTGACTACATAGAACTAAACATGATTGATAGAGTCACTTGTTTTTCCGTCGTTGTTTTTGATACTACCGTCGGTGTTTACCAGTATGTTGTGTAGTTTTCAATTAAATTTGGCATTATTTAGCAGGTGATGGATCCTCAACAAGGTGCTAGAAGACGTCTCAACGACCGAACTTCTATCGAACCATCAATTTCATAGAACGTGCGGAAAAAAAATTTCCCCTATTTCCACCGTTCTATGAAATTGATGGTTCGATGGAAGTTCGGTCGTGGTTGTGCTCGTTCATGTGTAGCGGCCTATAGAGGAAGGCCATGGATTCCGGGAAGTGAGTCGTCGGCTCTGGGGTTCCAGGAGACAGGACAACTCACAAGAAGACGAGGACAGGATTTAAGAGCAACACCTTATAGCAAAGGCAGATTTATACGTTTAAGCGCACTCAGAAATCGTCAAAATACGGCAGCTTCCATACAAAATGACCTCAGATACGCCACAGAAACCCGTATTTCGACACAGACCGTTCGTAATCGTTTGAGGGAAAGCGGCCTCTGCTTCCCCGATATCCATTAAAAGTGCCGCGATTAACAAGAAAGCACAAAATCGCACGACATCGGTTGCCAGGAACCACTGCAATTAGAGTATGCGGCTTTGGGGGAGAGTTTTCTTGAATGAATTTTGTCTGTGCGGAAATGATGGTCGAACCAGGGTCTGGGGAGACGAAACGAACGTTTCCCACCCACTTTCGTCAACCTAAAAGAAAGCATTAGGAAATTTTTAAAATTCGTATTTCAAATTTAAATTTAATAAATTAAAATTAATAAATTTAATTTAATTATTAAAAAAAAGTAACCTTGTTTTATTAACAGAAGTTTGTCCGGGAATGTCCAACAACTGATCACTTAAATCGCACAACCAGAATGTTGTCATTCCCGGAACTCCCAATAAAATTTCATTGTTCCTATGAGAATGAGAATATAAATTTATAAAATCTGTTAAAACCCTACTTACGTTGAGGGATACCGTTTGTACTCTTTTGAGTACAATGCTAAATGTACTGGAACAAAATAAATAAAAAAAAACCAGCCATTCTAATACCGGAACATTATGTCAAGTGGCGGCATTTTTGTCCTCCTCAAAGCACTATTTTCAGGACACTTGTAGCAGAACGGCAACCACACCTCATTGGATACCTCCAGTTGAACCGGACAAACACAACATCAGCGTACTTACCTAGATAATAAGGCATCAAGAATCAATATCAAAAGTTGCTTCTTAAATTGAAGTCGTTCAGGCATAATCGTCAATTGATTGACTTCTTAAACAACCAATAAAACGTTATGCCGGATACTTCAACTTAATATCCGCATTTTCGCACTAATTTCTACACTACACGAACCGAGAAAAATTAAAATCTAATATTTCAATATTTTCAATTAAATTCGACCGAAATTCACAACATTTAACAGCCGCCATATTGTCACTGCGGCTCTCTCACAAATTTATCACGTGCCACCCGAATGTAAGCAACACTTTTCCACGGCAACTTAAAACACGCGAATTTCGTCGAAAATTTAGGTTTTTCCGCAATTTTTTCTTTTCACACTTAAGGCCGGTACTCAGATCGCGTGGAATGAAAAGTGCCGTGAAATCCCATACAAAATCGCAAAATTTTTCCCCGATGAAAACAGACGTGAAATTGTGTGGAACCTAAATTTCATTCCACGCGATCTATATACTACCTTGAAGTGAAAAGTCAAGTTTGTGGATTTCACGACGATGAAATTTTTTCTCGTGCAAAATGTACGAGAAAAAATTTCACTGAGAGCTCAGCTGTCTTTATTGGTGTCATTCAGGTTATGTTGTTTTTTCCCGGTGTTGTTTATAGTTGGGCAATAGATAAGGTAACAAATTCGTCGTTTTAATGTTTGATATGTTTCATTTCCCCGGTACACAGATCGAGTGAAAAGTGAAAAATTGGCATGTTCCACACACTTTTTTCCACGAGCTATCTCGCCGATGAAAAGTGCTGCTGTCAATTTTTTCATTTCACTCGATCTGAATACCAGCCTTTAGCGCGACACTCCACTTCACAACATATCTACTTTTCACTGCGCGAATCGACCGAGAACCCACATCTTTCGTGTAAAATGTTCCGCCGAACCACTCGCGTTCCATAAGACACCGTGCAAATTTTCGCTTGACATCGGCCTACTTTGCCTAGTAGTTGTGTCTGTGACCGGCCTACTTCCAGGCTTGTTCTTTAGAAGGTTTTGGCTGTTACGCTTCCAGCCTACTTTTTGACAGCTCTCACACAGAGAGCGAGAGCACTGTCATAGATTTGTTGACATTTGTTTTGGTGTCAATTGTGTTGTGTGTGGTGGACGTGCAAAGTCAAAAGACGGATAAGATACTGCGAGCAAAACTTGATGAAATCATGTCTCATGAAGAAACGCCGCCGAAATCTCCCAACAACTCTGACGACGACCGCGTATCGGTGAAAATTGAGGCCGTTAAATCGGTTTTAAATCATCAATCACTTGATGAAATCATGTCTCATGAAAAAACGCCGGCAAAGTCTCCCAGGGACACTGACGTAGATAACGTCTGTACGAAAGTTGAGTCAATCGCGGGATTTATCATCCAGACGGTTTTTAATCAGGACGGAGCGAGTATCGTGACCATAGAAAAGTATCCAGAAGACGATGGACTAAGGCAATGGCATTCTCAATAAATTCAACCACACAACCCCCATTTGATCGTATCCAAATTCACGATTCCCAATGTACAATTTTTTTTAACTGTAATGAAAACTATGAGAACATTAAGCTAGTTTCTTTTACAACTTATTTAGGATTAATTATTGACAAACACTTTAGATGGAATTATCACACTGAGGATGTAAATAAGAAAATTAGACAAAGCTTCGTAATTTGGAATATGCTTAATAAGGTTCTAACTATCCACCAACTAAAAACTGTCTACTTCGCATTAGTACAATCGTCATTACAGTACTGCATAGCTACTTGGGGTGGAACATTCAATGTCCACCTCGAGAATCTAAAAGTAACTCAGCGACGAATCTTAAAAAATATTTATTCACTTCCGAGACTGTATCCAACATCAGACCTTTTTAATTTACTAAATGTACTTAGCTTAAAACAGCTTTATATTAAATCAGCAATATATTACACATATAAACAACATAATATTACTCCAATGCATGATATAATAACGCATTATAATAATAGGCGATTACCTATTCCATTTTGTCGCAAGACACACACTCAGAGATATGTGTCATATATTGGCCCAAGTAGCTTTAATTTACTACCTGTTGAGATACGTAATATCAACTCCTTAAGTCTATTTAAATATAAAACAAAAAAATGGCTCCTTAATTTAAATTATGATGAATTCTTTGTTATATTTTACTTCACTTGATTGATTATAAATCTGTAAATAATTAAATTTTAATAATAGTTGCAATTTGTACCTATATATTAAATATTAACTAAAGCGTCCATTACACTTAATTAATAATATGTATCTAATTATCAATCATCCCACCACAAGCATTGCTTTTAGGGAGATTAATACACAAAATAACTAATTGTAATTAATTTGCATTTACATCCTATTTTTATTGTGACTAAACTGAATTGAATTGATTGTATAGGTAACACGCTGGATAGGTTACGTTATGTGTGCGTGCTTGGTTTTGGATAGATTTCCTTGTATGCGTGCGATTTGACAAATATTTAGTATTGCCAGAATCGCAAAACAAGAGACTGAACACACTTTTGGTATTACCCGATCGATCTGCTGTGATAGTCTAATCTCTTTCTGATAAACAGAAACATATGATGCGGTGGTTTTGCTATCTGCTTTCCGCAATTCCATTGTGTACCGACAGCGGAATTCAATACATATGCAACAAATCCAATAGGAACAACCATCGTCTCAGTTGTACTGAGTTCCACCTCTTCTCTTGTTCCTCTGTGATAGCACATCCACTGCAACTTATAACCCGCAAATTTCCACGAAAAAACGTTTTTTTTTTAGACAAAAATTATCTGACCGTACGCGCGAGTTATGGGATCGTCATGCAACATCAACAGCCAGACAGTCACACGAGTCATAGGATCGCCATGCGACATCAACAATAAAATTTCACACGCTCCTCAACGTCATCATTAAATTTATTTTTACCTATTAATTCATTTTAACTGCAATGTACTACACATATGTAATCCAATCCATTTCACACGTATCCGGTGCTCCACTTGGGAACACCTTGCTAAAACTTAGACGTAAGCAGATTTCATGAAATTATAAATTATCCAGAACAGTTAGAAATCGGAGGAGTTGAATTCAGATTGTCATTTAGTACGTTTCGCATAATAAAGTCTTTTCGTTAATCCAAAACTTTGTTTTGTACGAGATACGTTACTGGCGCAGTCGGCACTTAGGCGGCGGATAGATTCCTTTTCCGACGGTTTATCGGAATCTTACGAGTACGTGGATCCTGAAGTACGACGGTTCATCGAAGTTCAGTGTAATAAAAGTGTGTTACAAGTGGTGGCGCAGTGAAAGTTCGATTGGAAATATTCCCAAGTATGTGGAAACTAATTTTCTGGTAAGTCGAGATTTTGTTTCCTATGCCACGTCTACCTACTCAACCTAGAAGGAAATCCGTCCCCTATACCATCCTCCCACGTAGATTTAGAGAAATAAATATATTTAGGCAAGTAGACTTAGAACCAATCGCGGAAATAGATATTATTAGTGCTAATAACAATAATTTAAGAATTTCGGAAAGTAAAAGTGAAAGTGAAAATAATATGGCAACTAACGAAAATAGCATAATCATGACCACCGTTGATTTGTTCAATTCTCTTCGCGTTCCGGATGCTATTAAAGACCTACCGAAGTTCGACGGAAATCCGCGTCGTCTATTTGATTTCTTAGACAACGTAAACGAAATTTTGTCGGTTATCAGTGTCACAAACGGTACCCCATATGGAAAACTACTGTTAAGAGCCATACGGAACAAAATCGTGGGCGAAGCCAACGACGTTCTTAACATGTACGGCACACCATTGGATTGGGCCGAAATAAGGCAAAATCTAATTTTACACTATTCCGACAAGAGAAATGAAACTTCTCTTATCCGTGACCTGCACAGTCAACGCCAAAAAAATGATAGTGTGCAGAAGTTTTACAGTAATATCATTGAACTACAATCTAGTATGAACACCCATGTAAACATACATGAGGTAGACCCAAATGTAATAGCAGCCAAGAAGTCTCTATTCGCGGAAATGTGCCTTAACACATTTCTATCGGGACTCAAGGAACCTCTTGGTTCAACAATTCGAGCCATGAAACCGGACACTCTCGCAGCAGCATATGCTTGCTGAATTAAAGAGCTAAATATTTTCTACGCTAAATCTGACTCCAATAAACAATTTTCAAATTTAAATCCATTCTCAAACTCAAAACCGCGTCCGCAAAATAATGAATTTATTGCTGCAAGACCAATGCCACCACAATTTCGGATGCAACCAAGTGTTAACAACCCAAGACCAACTTATCAACCAAATACATTCTTCCCACAAAAACCCTTCCTGACAAATTATCAAATGCAGCTCGCATTTGCAAATATTAATCAACGATTTAATAATCCAAATCAAAATTTAAACCGTGGGCAATTTATGAATCCAAATAATAATTTTAGGCCAAACCCCTTCCAAAGTACATTCAATCCTCAGTTTCGACAACCATCATATGGCAGACCGATTAATAATGTACAGCCAAAGGTTGAACCAATGGAAACCTCGGGTGTAACTAAAAGAACCCAAAATCAACCAACACTACAGATGAATAGGTTCTTCAACTCCCAACCAACACCATGATACACTGTACAGGAATTGTTCAATATCACTGAACAAAATCCTGGAAATGACTACCCATACACAGTGATTTACCCAGAAGACCAACAACAATTCCAACAATACTATCATGTTCAACCACTAGAGTTTCCCTCTATGGATTACCCTAGTCAAACTTACGAATACCCCTGTGAACCCCTGGTAAATACTGCCCCTCAAGAACTTCATTCTGATCCTGAGCCTAATTCCTCCAACGCTGAGGTTGATGACGGAAATTTTCAGTTG
This sequence comes from Chloromyia formosa, assembly GCA_964017055.1. Classification (NCBI taxonomy): domain Eukaryota; kingdom Metazoa; phylum Arthropoda; class Insecta; order Diptera; family Stratiomyidae; genus Chloromyia; species Chloromyia formosa. Next base: position 63,252,916 of record OZ024816.1, read on the forward strand.
TGTGCCTCAACAAACCAATCAGTTACCTAGATGTAAACAAGCACGGTAGTATACTTCCTTATATCGAGATATACTTCCCCTTTTGAAAGACCGCTAAAATTCTTAATTGACACTGGCGCATCCTCTTCTTTTATAAACCCGGAATATATCGACCCTCGCGATGTAAAGCCTACAAAACCCATCTCAATAACAACAATCCTAGCAAAACACGAAGTGAAGGAAGAAGTCACACTTCCTAATTTTGTTGAATTCAACAAACCAGGAAACTTAAGATTTCTCATTTTTAAATTTCATGGGTATTTTGACGGCCTTTTAGGTGTGGTTGCACTAACCCAATTAGGTGCAAAAGTCGACCTAAGGAAAAATTTACTAGTAACCGATAACGCATCCATTCCACTCAATTTTAAACCAAATTTTATGTGTGAAAAGTACACTATACCACCGTACTCGAAATTTATCGTCAAATTGCCAGTAGATGCACAAAACGGGGATATCTTTGTAAAACCAATTAAACTAACACCAGAATTACTCATCTCTGAAGGTATCTATACAGCCACTGATTGGTACGCTCCAATCGAGGTAACCAATATATCTAGAAACGAGAAAATCCTTTTTGTAGAACAGCCTCTAATGGTTGAAACACTTTCCGGTAATTACGAACAAATTAACAATGTTGAGATAAATTATGAACCAAATTCACCGTTCACAAATTCTAACGATCTTGTTGACCTATTACGAGTTTCTCGCCTTAACCATGAGGAAAAAACAATGCTTTTCAAAATTTGCCGGCAATATGAGGACATTTTCCACAAGAATGACCAAGATTTGACATTTACATACTAACCAAGTCAAACACAGAATCAGTACCATCGATGACTTACCTGTCTATACAAAATCGTATAGATACGTTCATAAACAGGAAGTTCAAAGGCAAATCGAGGACATGCTCCAACAAGAGATTATTCGCCCTAGCTACTCGCCTTGGAGCTCTCCCGTCTGGATAGTTCCCAAGAAGCTAGACGCTAACGGAAAACAAAAGTGGAGACTTGTAATATTGTAGATTACAGGAAACTCAACGAAAAAACTATCTCTGATAGATACCCACTTCCTAATATTAATGAAATATTAGACAAATTAGGGAAATCCATGTACTTTTCGACACTAGATCTTGCTTCCGGCTTTCATCAAATTGAAATGGATCCCAGGGACATTCCGAAAACAGCATTCACAGTCGAAGGTGGGCACTATGAATATGTGCGAATGCCTTTCGGCTTGAAAAATGCCCCTGCCACGTTTCAACGTGTGATGGATAATGTCCTAAAAGATCTTCAGGGCAAAGTCTGCTTGGTGTATTTAGATGATATCATCATCTTTTCCACATCCTTGCAGGAACATGGGGTAAATTTGAAGAAAGTATTTCAGAGGTTGCGTGAAGCAAACCTAAAGGTACAGCTGGACAAGTCTGAATTCATGAAAAAGGAAATAGCGTTTCTCGGTCACATTGTGACAACAAGCGATTATTGACTATCCCATACCAAAGACACAGAAGGAAATAAAATCCTTTCTGGGTCTCTTGGGATATTATCGCAAATTCATTAGAGTTTTTGCGAAGTTGACAAAACCTCTGACAGAATGTTTAAAGAAAGGACGTACCATTGATTTAAATGACCGTTATGTGCGAGCATTTCAGGATTGTAAAAATCTCCTTATGAATGACCCAGTTTTGCAGCATCCTGATTTTAGCAAACCGTTTGTGTTAACCACGGATGCTAGCAACTTCGCAATAGGAGCCGTTTTGTCGCAAGGCCCTATTGGTAGCGACCGCCCCATTTGCTTTGCAAGCAGAACCTTGAGCGACTCAGAAACGAACTACTCTACAATAGAGAATGAGCTCTTGGCCATAGTTTGGGCCACTAAGCACTTCCGACCATATTTGTTCGGAAGGAAGTTTAAGATCGTAACTGATCATAAACCACTCACATGGACGATGAGCCTCAAGGACCCCAATTCAAGACTAATCCGCTGGAGACTCAAACTTGAAGAGTTTGATTACGAGGTCATTTATAAAAAAGGAAGTCAAAACAACAATGGCCACGTTTATGCCGTGGAACTAAAAGGCGATTTAACTAAATTGTTTTAGTGCTAGTACTTGTTCGTGGTGTGTTTATACCGACCATACGAAGAGGTACTAAACATGAAAGATGTCAGCTGTTGGTTTGTGACTGCGGTGACATAGGTTAAGAAAATGTCAAGGGGCAGTAGCCTCCTAATAAAAACGCGTTTCTACCGCTACAATCAAAGGATGAAACGGATGCAGAGTTTCAGGAAAGGATGAGGTATTTATATAACAAATAAAATATAATTTTCAACAACAACACCATTAGCGAAGACAGCAACACCACCTAGTCCCAATTTTTCAGTCCAGTTCTGCATAGCAAGTGAAGCTAAAATTGGTACCAAAACTAACTAGTGCGACATGTTTATGTCGTCGTGAGCTAGCTCGAACTAGTTAATCCTCGAAGATAGTTCCACGGCATAAACAAGGCCAATGCTGATGCCTTGAGTAGGATTAAAACACCACCAAAAACTCTTACAGATAGGGTAGAAATGCATGTTACTGAAACCGCAAACACTGCACCGAACGTCTCAACACAAAGTACAGGAGGTTTAACAATACATTCAGCAGACGAAGATCTGAATACCGGCATCCCCATTTCGGAACGACCCCTAAACGAATTCTCACTTCAGCTAGTCCTAGAAAGAACAGATAGGCAACCATCGACATCAATTGAAGCCCCTTTTAGAAACAAACAACGACGTATCATGAAAATGCAAGATTTCTCTGAGCCCACAATAACGGAACTTTTTAAAAAATACATCCCTCCTAATAAAACTACAGCAATTTTTTCCGCTGACGATATATTTAAAATAGTTCAAGAGGTATACACAAAGCATTTTTCCCAGTCACAGTGCTATAAACTAGTGAGATGTACAGAACGTCTTAAGGAAATCACCGAAACGGACGATCAAGATGCACTCATAAATAGTTACCATTTAAATAGCAACCACCGTGGAATAAACGAAACTCTAGCACACCTTAAGAGAGAATACTATTTTCCTTACTTGAAAAATAAAATAACCCAAATTATTAATAACTGTGAAAAATGTCAAACATTTAAGTACGAAAGGAGTCCCCCGAAACCAAAGTTCCAAACACCTGAAACACCCAGTAAACCCCTCGAAATTCTTCACTCGGATATTTAAACAATTAACAAACAGTACATTTTAGCGATCATTGACAAATTTTCAAAATTTGCAGCAGCATACACGCTACCCGCCCGGAACAGTTTATCAATATTAAAGTCGCTAAAGCACTACGTAAGCCTACACGGCACTCCACAAAATTTAATAACTGTAGTAACAGACCAGGGAACAGAGTTCACCTCGTCACTCTTTAGGGATTTCTGCAAGCAGCTTGGCATAAATCATTCGATTACTTCCTACCAACAATCTAGTAGCAACACACCAGTAGAAAGGCTACATTCGACGCTTACCGAAATTTACAGGATAGTCTATGATAAGAACCGTAATAATGACCCAGAAGATATTTTAAACGAAGTAATTATCACCTACAATAACTCAATTCATTCTGCCACAAAACATACTCCATACGAATTATTCTATGGTAGGACACACAAATTTAATAACACTCTGGAACATAATACCACTCATGAATATCTAGTAAAACTTAGGGAATTCCAATCTAAACTATACCCGGAAATAAAACAACTTTTAGAAGACCAGGTCAATAAACGAAACGAAAAATTAAATTCTACTAGAGAAGATCCTGAAACCTATAAGGAAGGAACAATTGTGTACAGAAGAGAATGCCGATGAAATAAATTAATCCGTCGATTTTCAAAACAAAAAGTTAAAGAAAATAACCACATAACTATAATTTCAGATAAAAATCAAAAAATTCATAAATCTAAATTAAAAAAGAAACGTAAATTTCAGGCTCATACTGACGACACACGGGCAGAAACTGGACATACAGGACCTGACGAATAACAACGGACTCTTACCTATTAAACTGGGGACCGCACGACTAATCACTTCCTACTATAACTTGATACATATCGTACGACTGGACAACTGCCAATTAAACATATACAGGACACTCTGACGACTTTTGACAACATTACAGAACTCAACTTATCTTTAGAAGTAACTAAAACTAAACTTTCGGAACTAAGCAACAAACTTTTAAGCCTCATGCCTTAAAGACGAGCGAAAAGAAGACTAATTAACGGCTTCGGTACAATCATAAAAACCATAACGGGTAACCTAGATGCAAACGATGCTATCAACATAAATAACGAAATTAACCAACTACTTGATAACCAAAACAATATAAACAATAAACTTAACCAGCAAACCAAATTAAACGAGCAAATGATTCAACGTTTTGAGAATATAACAAATCACATCAACCAACAGCAAAAAACTATCACTGATTACCTTAACTATATTAACGAAAACTCTAAAAATCAAATTGCAAGTGATAATCGAATTTTGAAATATGCACAGTATCTAAACCAAGTCAATTATAATATCGATTTACTCAATGACCATATCAGCAGCATTTCAGAGGCGAATATCCTTTCAAAACTTAATCTCATTTCAAAAACTATATTGAGTCCACTAGAACTATCCGAAATTTATTCTATTTTAGAAAGTCAACAATTAAATATAAAATCTAATGAAAATATTTACGAATTATTAAGTCTACAAGCCTACTACAATAGCTCTAATATTATCTTCAACATTCGAATCCCTATCACTCTAAAAGAAAATTTCTCCTTATATCATATAATCCCTCTCCCCATTGATAAAACAAAAACCATCCTGGCCAAACCCTACCTCCTTCTAAGCCCTAACAACACACAAAATCTCGACGAAAAATGTCAAAACATTGAAAATACCTTTTACTGCCTTAAAACAACAATATTGAAAGAAATAAACCAATCGAATTGCGCTGTAAACATCATAATTAACATACCAACACACTGCGAACTGCACGACCGAGAATTCGAGATGGAAATCTACGAACCAGAGCCCAACCATCTTCTATTCATAAACGTCCCTGCTACTACCATTACAACCACCTGCGGACAAGATGAATTTACGATCGAAGGAACTATCCTGCTGAGATACAACAACTGCGAAATCACAACAAATGGCATTACATACCGAGCCGAACAATCAGTATACTGGGATGAAATTCACATCGTCTCAACTCTGTTCTCTGAAGTCAACTTCACATCCGCCAACACCAACAGTATCCACCTAGACGAACTAAGGAAATATCAATTCACCAGAAAGAATCCCGTCACCCTTGAAACCTATATTAACCAGGAACAATTCTACACAACACTTACCATAATATCCTGCATAATCATCATCATAACCATCTGCGCATCCGTCCTACATCGAAAATCATACAAGGAATATTTCCTTCAAAATTCACGAATACTAGCTCCTGCCAGCGAACCTTCAAGGATCCAGTTTCTCTGGCCATCGCCATCTCTTAAGGGGGGAGGAGTTATGGGATCGTCATGCGACATCAACAGCCAGACAGTCACACGAGTCATAGGATCGCCATGCGACATCAACAATACAATTTCACACGCTCCTCAACGTCATCATTAAATTTATTTTTACCTAATAATTCATTTTAACTGCAATGTACTACACATATGTAATCCAATCCATTTCACACGTATCCGGTGCTCCACTTGGGAACACCTTGCTAAAACTTAGACGTAAGCAGATTTCATGAAATTATAAATTATCCAGAACAGTTAGAAATCGGAGGAGTTGAATTCAGATTGTCATTTAGTACGTTTCGCATAATAAAGTCTTTTCGTTAATCCAAAACTTTGTTTTTTTTTGGATTACCCAAGTACGAGATACGTTACTCGCGACACTACATTCCACAAACTATTCCACTTTTCACTGCACATACTAATCGAGAACCCGTGTTTTTTGATCGAAATATGCCGCGCGTTGCTCCGACGTCCATAGGCCGGCCGCATCTTGGACGTAGGCAGGGCAGCGCAGCACAGCGCGCACATGGCATTGTTGTTGTAAAATCAGATTTTGACAATTGTTACAACAACAATGCCATGTGCGCTGCCCTGCCTACGTCCAAGATACGGCCGGCCATACAGTCCCGAACATATTTTCCACTGAAATCAGCCTCCTTTGGGCTATTGCTGTGTGCGTGATAGGTTCTACTTCCTGGCTTTAAATGTAGAGGGTTTTGGCATAGAGGAACAAGACAAGAGGTGGAACTCAGTACAAATAATTTTGAAGACAGGGACGCACTTACTCCAACGCACACAAACTTACCCCGTTGAGCTGAAAACGACGGCTACAATTAGAAGGAAATGGCCGTTTAGGCGCCTATTACACTATAAAAGTTCTTTTGCAAATATCTTTTATAAAAGATATTTGTAAAAGAACTTTTATAGTGTAATGGGGTAACTTTTATAAAAGTTGTCTTTTATAAAAGTTCTTTTATGATATTTAGTCTTTTCACGCTATATTTGATAAAAGACTTTTGACAGGCCAAGAAGAAGAAGACTTTTGTACCAGCTGTGGAAGTTGGTACAGATAACATATGACTTGTTCTGTCATTCGGAAGTGGACGAGTTGGTGAAATGGGGGAAATCAGTGAAATAAGTAATTATTATTGAACGTAAGTTGTAATTATATTCGGCACGTCGCTCCGTGTATGTGTCTAGTCATGTTATATATATTATATCTTCCTTCTTGCGTCGAAGGGGTTGTGGCAGCTCTTGGCCGTGACACATGGGTTGATTTGTTATTTCTGCCGCCAGAACTAGATGTGCACAAGCTGCATAAAATGCATTCGGAAGGAACAACGGTGGATCCAACACAAACTGATGGTATGTAAAAATATAGTCGACCATAACAATTGTTTGCAAACGGTTTCCTCCTGATTTCAGATGCTTATTGGCGCGTCAATTTTGCTAGGTTGGCGACGACGACGTCTCCAACTTTGAGGACATCGAGCGGACCAAAAACAGACGAAGTACGTTCGTTAAAACGCCCCGGATGTTTAGAAATTTGAATGAATTTTGGAGTCATGGCTGTCCTTCCTCGGTTACGGCTACGTCCACGAAGAACCGAGCGCCGAGTCGGCCGAGGAAGAGTCCGTTCTCGCGCCCCAGGTCAACAAATTGAACGCTTAAATCCGCGAGCTTCAACGCACCAACTAGGGCCAAATGGACGAGATCAAGACGCTACAAATCTATTGTAGATGGTTTTGGTGGTATGCATAAAGTGAGTCGAGTGGAGTAAAGCTGAGTTGACAGAATTCCACTCAATTTTTACTATAGAGCGGAGAGTAGTTTTATGCATACAACTTTTTCACTCGATTCACGGAACATAGCAGACTCAGGAATGTCCTCAATAGACTTCACTCTTGAGTATATCCTCATTATTATGCATACCACCCATTATCCGATCCGTCGCCCGATCGATCGGCCGATGGATCGCCACAAAATGTCAGTTGATCAAAAATTATACGGAACTGTCAAAAAAATCGTCAACGATAAGCGCATACACAGGCCGATATCGATATCGGGCGACGGATCGGCCGATCGATCGGTGTGTGTATGGCACGTTTTAAAGCACAATAATGAACTCAATTTGTTGATACGACAATAGCCTAGCATTTGTCATAGCGACAGATTCGCATCTTTGGTTGGAAACCATCGACTCAAACCGTTTGACATAAGACACGTGAACGTGACACGCGAACGTGTGCCAACATGCGCGCAGCCTTATGCCCGGTACACATTATTCCAGTCCAGTAATCCAGTCCAGCCATCCCGTCCAGCCATCCAGTCCAGCTAAGGCTCTAAAAAGGAGAGTAAGCTCGCGGCCATTTTGTTGACATCGAATGGAGACTTCGCCTGCATTGACTACAGCAGACAGCACTAATGTTGACAGCTGGGAAATGTCATGTGTACATGCCTGTCACTCTCCATTCGTCGTCAACAAAATGGCGTCGAGTATACCTTCCTATTTAGTGCTCTATTCCAGCAATCCAGTCCAGTGCTGGACTGGATCATATCGTCTACATGATTCCAGTCCAGTAGTCCGGCGAGTGTGTTGTTGATTCGGTAACATATGTATAGCGACAATGATTTCTGGGCGAGCTGGAATGAAAAAGTAGACCGACAATCCACTCACTGGACTGGATTGCTGGATTGGATTGCTGTCCAGTGGCGGTTCACATTATCCCAACGTCCAACAGGTAGAACTGTCGCGATGACACAGCGGCGATGACAGGTCGCTGTGTCATCGCGACAGATCTACTTGTTGTTGTTGTTGCAGCTACCGCTGCTGTTGCCGATGCCGCTGCTGCTGCGTTCAATTTGGTTAGGGCCTAACTACTGGAGTGGCCCATAAAAGCGCGTTGACATGATCAAACTACGGCTTGACAAACCACCTACTTGAACGTGTCAACCCCTTGTCAAACTGGTTTGATGTCTTGTGCTTCTGTCAAACCCTAGTTGGACAGTGCTCAACTTTTCTTCAAATGCTAGTTTGTCAAATCGTAGTTTGATCATGTCAACGCGCTTTAAGCAAAATTATGGGACGAGAGAAGAGCGCGTTTAATTTTTCATGTGAGAGGAAAAGAACGGGACTATTAATGTCAACCACCAATAGGACGCGGATATTTTACAGCTTTAGAGCGCGTTGACATGATCAAACTACGATTTGACAAACTAGCATTTGATGAAAAGTTGAGCCCCGTCCAACTACGGTTTGACAGAAGCACGAGACATCAAACCAGCTTGACAAGGGGTTGACACGTTCAAGTAGGTGGTTTGTCAAACCGTAGTTTGATCGTGTCAACGCGCTCTTATACACAGCAGGGAAGCGGAAACCAAAACAAACATTTTAATATCGGTTTTCTGACAGAAAACTCACAAAAACAAGTAATGCACACACATTATATCCAAATATTTAATGTTTTCGCTGTAAAATGACACCCCGTCTTAGAGATACGCTAGTTATTTTTGCAGCCACCGACGAGGCATTTCAATTTACCACAACTCACTACCGCACCAATTTGTCCTACCGGAAATTTCACTAGTGTCTTCTTTACATAGCCGCGGCCCTTAACACAAAAAAAAACGGCTCCAAACTTTCGCGAATTAAACTGTATTCACTATTTACACGAAGTGCTTCACAGGTTTATGCACAACTGGGGAATGACAATCTTAAATCCGTCAACTTTACTCTCTCATCCCTCGTCGTTATCAAGAAGAAGATCGTCCCATTTTCAAGCTGTCAATTTCTATGGTTTGACAGGCATATAACCCCTCCTGTTGTTAGTTTAATTCTCAAAGAGGCGTAGCGTGTCTCTTCGCATATTGAACCCACCACCATCTTTATCCTCAGGCCGGAGTGTCAAAGTAATGACGTCATGACAAGCAGTGAACCATATGTAAACAAAGTGAAGAACGCGTGCAGTCGACCTCTTGAAATCTGGTGATTTTCGTGCGTAAAAGTGATTTTAGTGTCGCGATTTTAAGTGCAATTGAAAGTAGTGCTTGTCACTGATATTTGGAAGTGAAAAAAACGCAAGGTGCCGCGAACTTCCGAACAAAATGAACTGCTCGAAAGTGCGCGAGACATGAGTGTGGTTATGAAAGTGCGACACGAAAAATTTCGCATTTTTCGTTAATTTTCCGCCAATTTGGCTAGTGTGAATGGTACAGCACTACTCTGGGACGAATCCTTGGGCCGGTGAGTTCAGCGGAAACTCCCGGAAGTGCCCCAAAAAGTGAATTCGAAGTGGTTGTCAAATGACAACATTACAGGTGATTTCCGGCCTTTTCATCGGAATTCATAGGGTAATTATACGTTTTTTGTTGTGCAAAAATTTTAGTGAATTGATGCGCCCCAAAATACGGGTTTTATACGCGTTGTTGACGAGCCAGACGAAAGTTTCACTGCAGCTGACAGGACTAGATGCCTAGCAGTGAAACTTTCGTCCGGTTCGTCAACATCGTGGTCAAAATTCACACTTTGGGGCGCATCAATCCACTTAAATTCTACCACAACAAAAAACGCATACTTACCCTATGAATTCCGATGAAAAGGCCGGAAATCACCTGTAATGTTGTCATTTGACAGCCACTTCACTTTTTGGGGCACTTCCGGGAGTTTCCGCTAAACTCACCGGCCCGAGGATTCGTCCCAGAGTAGTGCTGTACCATTCACACTTCCCGAATTGCCGGAAAATAAACGAAAAATGCGAAATTTCCCGTGTCGCACTTTCCTAACCTCGCACTTTTCAATACACCATTTTACTCGATATTTCCCGGCACTTCACGTTTTTTTTCACTTTCACACGGCACTGATAGCCACTTCTTTTAGTTACACTTAAAATTCCGGCACTAAACTCACTTTTACACACAATTATCCCGATATTTCACCGGGCGACCGCACGCGTTCACACTTCGTTGACTGCTTGTCATGTCGTTAGCGCTTTGACAATCAGCTGACACTCCGGCCTGAGAGTAAAGATGGCAGTGTTGAACCGCAGGTACTGTGTCAACAGATTGCTTCTCTGCTATGACAACACTATGCTTATTTGTCAGATAATCAGCTGATCAACAATTCAATAAATCAGTCATCCGTTAGCCAGCGTCAGGAGAGGACGTGTCGTGAAGTGGCTGCCATTAATTTGCTGCGCAATAGCCTAGTAACCTATTTGTGCAAACTAGTTAACAATTCCCGGAGAAATTGTTAGTGAATTGTCTTTAGTGGAGTGATTGTGCTGCGAATCAGCGCACATTAGCGACGTTCTCAACCGGGCGTTCTGGTGGATGACTCACCACATGGTTCAGAATCGTCTAGAAGGACAGGAGTAGACGATCAAAAACACATTTAAAAACAAAACACAACAAAACCTGGCAGTACAATCCTATACTTGGATTAGCCAACCGACTATGTTTGGAGCCTCACTCGTGGACTTCTGATTTCATCAGCGGTGACATCGAGAACAAAGCCCGCATAGTCAAAGGAGAAAACAAAAAAAAAAAAATTCAATAAATGTCAGCTTGTGTGTTTGTTTTCATCATTGCGGGCGCGTTTTATTTTATATTTCTGTGTTGTATTTTTAAATCGTCAGTCGAAAATCATCCAACATCCAAAATGGTGAATTTCGCTGTAGACGAAATTCGTGCATTGGTGAACAAAAAGCGGAATACCCGTCATTGCTCACGTCGACGATGAAAAGTCCACCCTGACCGATTCACTGGTGTCGAAGGCTGGTATTATTCCTGGAGCAAAGGCCGGTGAAACTCGTTTCACGGACACGCGTAGGCCCACGAAGCCGATCCATTTACAGCCATTACGGCGATTCTGATGATTTTAATATTACAATTACATCCAGATTACTTCTTTTGCTTAATCTGGGTGTGGTAAATTTAAAATTGGATGTATTTGACAGTTGCAGATTAAGACCCACCATAGACGGTGCGATCCATCGTCAGATCGATCTAACGATGGATCGCCACAAAATATCTGACGATCGAAATTATATGGAACTGTCAAAAAAATCGTCAACGATAGTCACATACACTGTGCGATCGATCTGACGATCACAACAACCAACATGGATTCACATAGAAGGGGCACTCAGTATATTCATTTTTGTAAGCGGGATGCAAATAGTCAGCCACACACAGCTTTACCCATTTTTGACGGAAATCTAAACGGGAAATTGCATTGGATAGATAAGGACAGCATCACTTCATAGTCAGCTGCTCAAATGACAGCTTCCCATGTTTTTGAATGTATTGGTAGTTTTTTTCCCGCAATTGCAATGGTGTGTGTGCTATCTCCCTATCGCGATCTCTTTACGATTTACGAGATCATATGAATAGACATATTTCTGTCTATTTTTCGCAATCCTCTCGCAAAGCGATTGTGTATGGATAGTGGAATTTAACACATAGATAATTACGGGAATAGGAAACAACCGTTGGGCAACTTGTACTGAGTGTTTCTTCTATGTGATCCATGTTCGTTGATCACAATATCGTCAGATTGATCTGACGACGGATTGCCTCGTGGCTATAAGTTAGCCGGCGCAGATGAAGTAATCTGGGGATAGTGTAAACGTAATATAAATGGCTCTGCAATAGAAATATCAAATATGTAGCATGCGAAAATGCAACACAAATCCAAATAGTTAAGAAAAATTAATGCAAGTTGGATTGGGAGTGAATCATAACCTACTTTTTAAAATTGTCATTCGTTATCGCACGAAAATCGTACAGTGTATGTGCAGCGATCCATCGTCAGATCGATCCGACGACGGATTGCATCGTATATGGAGGCTATAAGACACTTAAAATTGTCCTCTCTGTATCACACTAATTTCCACCGATTTCCCTTCAGAATCTTAACCTCGCAATTGTCTCTCTCTCTCAATTGCCCTAACCCCTTGTAGGGCATAGCGCGTCAACTGTTCCATGTTCCATGTTGACGTTTCAACGGCATATAAACTGGTTTCGGAGAATGCAGTTGCCAGCATGCACCTCCTGCACATCCATGGCCACGAACATCGCCGTGGACGGGATTCGAACCCGAAACGCCGGTAGTCAAACATGAGACTGATACCTCAACACACTGCGCTACCGGTTGCCCCACCTCGGAATTATACTGTGCGCAAATTACGTCCTCAAGTCGCAGTCAACGAAAATCAGCTGTTCAGCCAGTTATAGTCAAATCTCTTGTTCGCGTTCGTTTGACACATTTGAGCTGTTAAAAACTGGCTTCCTAACAAACTTGAAACACTTTTTTGAATTAAGAATAGAAACATGCACTTCCAAGCGCATAACAGTAACTTACAACAATCACCCACAGTTTTAAACCACATGCCTATTGTGAATTGATATTTCGCGGCTCGTTGATTGCGACAAAGTTGAACTCGTCTCAAGTTTTGCGACGTGAGCGACGTGTTGTTCGCGCACAGTATACTTATCGCCATCTAAAATACATTGGTTCAACGTTATTTGACAGCAGAAACCGCGTTGTTCGCGCATACTATAATTCAGCCACAAAACATTCCAAACTCAACCCATCGAGCTATGGGACGGGGTGCCAGCGCTGACGTCCGCGCCTCGGGTGCCCGAGGGTAAAACCACCGCCGAACAGGATTTCTATGTGAAAATGTTTTGGCACGTCTCGTACGATGTATAGCTTACCGCCAATCATACGGAAAATAATTTGGACCATTGTAAGTTGGTGCTGCTCTTGTTTAAGCGATTGTCACACACTCGGTAGGTTGGATCGGATTGGCTAGAATCACTGCCATCTTTACTCTCAGGCCGGAGTGTCAGCTGATTGTCAAAGCACTAACGACATGACAAGCAGTCAACGAAGTGTGAACGCGTGCGGTCGCCCGGTGAAATATCGGGGTAATTGTGTGTAAAAGTGAGTTTAGTGCCGGAATTTTAAGTGTAACTAAAAGAAGTGGCTATCAGTGCCGTGTGAAAGTAAAAAAAAACGTGAAGTGCCGGGAAATATCGAGTGAAATGGTGTATTGAAAAGTGCGAGGTTAGGAAAGTGCGACACGGGAAATTTCGCATTTTTCGTTTATTTTCCGGCAATTCAGGAAGTGTGAATGGTACAGCACTACTCTGGGACGAATCCTCGGGCCGGTGAGTTTAGCGGAAACTCCCGGAAGTGCCCCGAAAAGTGAATTCAAAGTGGTTGTCAAATGACAACATTACAGGTGATTTCCGGCCTTTTCATCGGAATTCATAGGGTAAGTATGCGTTTTTTGTTGTGGTAGAATTTAAGTGGATTGATGCGCCCCAAAGTGTGGATTTTGACCACGATGTTGACGAACCGGACGAAAGTTTCACTGCTAGGCATCTAGTCCTGTCAGCTGCAGTGAAACTTTCGTCTGGCTCGTCAACAACGCGTTTAAAACCCGTATTTTGGGGCGCATCAATTCACTAAAATTTTTGCACAACAAAAAACGTATAATTACCCTATGAATTCCGATGAAAAGGCCGGAAATCACCTGTAATGTTGTCATTTGACAACCACTTTGAATTCACTTTTTGGGGCACTTCCGGGAGTTTCCGCTGAACTCACCGGCCCAAGGATTCGTCCCAGAGTAGTGCTGTACCATTCACACTAGCTAAATTACCGGGAAATTAACGAAAAATGCGAAATTTTCCGTGTCGCACTTTCATAACCACACTCATGTCTCGCGCACTTTCGAGCTGTTCATTTTGTTCGGAAGTTCGCGGCACCTTGCGTTTTTTTCACTTCCAAATATCAGTGACAAGCACTACTTTCAATTGCACTTAAAATCGCGACACTAAAATCACTTTTACGCACGAAAATCACCAGATTCCAAGAGGTCGACTGCACGCGTTTTTCACTTTGTTTACATATGGTTCACTGCTTGTCATGACGTCATTACTTTGACACTCCGGCCTGAGGATAAAGATGGCGGTGCTAGAATATTCGTAGGACTAATGATTTGTGTGTGTTCTGCAGCCGCGACAGCTAGAAACGATCGTCCAAGCAGTTGTAATGAGCGACATGGGCATTGGTGCCGGTCATGCCGGGGGTGCACGCAGTTGGAAGTGTGCCTGGCGGAAATACTCGGCGGCACACTTGCAACTGACTGTACCAGGCAAAACCTTCTACAGAACAAGCCTGGAAGTAGGCCGGTCACAGACACAACTACTAGGCAAAGTAGGCCGATGTCAAACGAAAATTTGCACGGTGTTAAATGGAACGCGAGTGTTTCGGCGGAACATTTTTTACGGAAAATTTGGGTTCCCGGTCGATTTTCGCAGTGAAAAGTGGATATGTTGTGAAGTGGAGTGTCGCGCTTATGTTGAAAAGAAAAAATTGCGGAAAACCCTGAATTTTCGACGAAATTCGCGGGTTTTAAGTTGCCGTGGAAAAGTGTTGTTTACATTCGTGTGGCACGTGATAAATTTGTGAGAGAGCCGCAGTGACAATATGGCGGCCGTTAAATGTCGTGAATTTCGTTCGAATTTAATGGAAAATGTTGAAATAATAGATTTTAATTTTTTTGGTTCGTGAAGTGTAGGGATTAGTGCGAAAATGCAGATATTAAGTTGAAGTTTCCGGCATAACGTTTTATTGGTTCTTTAAGGCCGTCCGCACACGGGTCGTCTCGTACTCGTCTCGTAATCGGCTCGTCTGCGATTCGAACTCCACTTCCAAAGCAAATGTATGGAGTTCCGCACACGGGTCATACATTGGTCGGCACGTAATCGAATCGATGTACTCGTCTGTGCGTCTCGAACGATGCGAACTGCTTGGAACGAGAAAAGTCGTCGAAGCCGGACACCAGAAAAAAATATATGGATGCATTTATTCAATTGAAAAATATGTTCACAGAAATTGTGGTGTAGTCGTATATGGGCGTCGTGTGATTCAAGGCGAAAGCAGTGCTAGTGGAAGCATTTTAACCCTTTGGCAAGGTGAAAAGGACTTTTTTGGGCATGAAGCGGGATATGGGCGATATGGGTGTCGCGTCATTCGGGGTGAAAGGAGGAGTGCGCAAGAGCGCTGGTGAACGTATTTTAACCCTTGATGAAGCGAAAAGGAGACCTTTGTACATGAAGCGGAACATGGGGAATATGTTTTTCGCGTGAATCGAGGTGAAAGGAGAAGTGCACAGAAGTGCTGGTTAAAACATTTTAACATTTGGAGTGGTGAAATGGACATTTTTGTACATGAAGCAGGATATGGGCACTCAAAAGTAACACATCTACTGGTTGGGATGAAATAAGCTCAGTTGATTTAAAAAACATCAAAAGTGAAATTAAGAAACCTCTTACGAAACTATTAAATAAGTGTATGCAAGGAGGGACTTTTCCAAACGCACTTAAGAAAGCAATAGTAGTACCAGTTTTCAAAAATGGTATTATTGAATTGTGGGAGTTGAGGTTGCCCTCAACCGAGGACGGAGATCGAGGCTGGTCGTGCAGACTTGCCGTGACACCTAAGTGCCAAAATCTCCTCAGAATTGACCGCAGTGACGCGTGCTCGATAACTAGCTCAGCTATCGGTAGTGTGGGCGGGGTTGGTATGGGTCAAACTGCCTCGAGTCGTTACAAAAAAAATCACGCGTCTACCCGTTTGACGGAACAAGACGGGAGTCCCTCAAAGGATATATCAAAAAAAAGTTGGCCGCGAAAAATCCCTAAGTCCCTGCCTCTAGCACGGGAGCCCCCCTGATGGTGATGGGGCTCCGCGCTCCCTCCCCTAACCTTGGGTTGGGCCGCGCATTATTGCCCAACCCCCTTAGCGAAACCGATAAAAAAAAAACTACCGGCGAGAGTGGAGTAGAGGGGAAGCCCTCATGGATTCAAGAAGCAAAAGATTTTTTTTTCTACTCGTAATTCATTCTTTATGTTATTATTCTTTTCTTTTTCTGACAAATTATTTTTATATTACGTTCGATTTTATCGTTAAAAATATTTATACTATGTACTTAAATACGAGTACGTTATCGATGCTCATGTAATGCATCGTCGCCACAAAAACAAACTCTGCTAATTCAAATCGCATTGACAGTAGTTATGCGAGCAATAAGGAAGAGATGTTAAAGTTCAAAAATTATATTGTATTTAAATCTAATCAGTTGAAATGGTTCATCATTCTTAATATTACCGTATTTTTTTTTTTTCTTTTAGCTCTAAAATTATCAATTATACAACTTTACTTAAATATAAAAAAAAACTGTACCATTCGAAATGGAAAAAAAAATTTAAGGTGAAAAATAGAAAAAAAATCAATTCAATTATTGCCAGCGCACAAAGAGCCCAAAATAAGGTTTTAACTATAATGTATTGCATGTTCGTCGTATGCTTTTTCTGCAATCGAAAGTCACTAGAAACATTTGGTAAATGCATTTACTCCCTTTTACTAGTCGACAAAACCGATTTCAACCCAATATGGTTTATGAGAATTCCCGAATATTTAGTTAGTTAACAATAATTGAAATCGAAGATAAAACTAAATATGAAAAAAAAGGAAACTAATGAACACATAGCCAATTATGGGATAGGAACCGTCAACCAATTTTCAAACAGTAAAAGCACTGACTGGTATGGAGAGACTTCACATTTACATATATAATAGTTGTTTAATGAAATGGCTTCGTAAAAAAAAAAGATGCCGAAATTCGTAGGACGTGTAGAACACGAGGCAGACACGATCGACTAGGCCCCGGGCGAATCGAGAATTCGTCCCGGACTATCTCCCCGAGTTTGGAGCAACCGCTAGCAACAGCTCACTTTTCCGGAGGCCGTGTAGACTAAGACGAGGCTGGAAGGCTTCGTATTGGCACTTGTTGTTCACAAAAAATGTTTTTGTTTTTTTTTTTTTTTTATGTACTCCGGGCGCTTACTTTGATCCCCATAGATCCCCGCCACACAAGAACAAACGTCTCACATACCTTAGGCGGCTCGCTGCCGAATTTGTGGCGCTGCTTCTGTGGCGGCTCGCTGCTGAATTGGAGGCTGCCGTTCTTCTGTGGCGCTGCTTCTGTGGCGGCTCGCTGCTGAATTGGAGGCTGCCGTGCTTGTGGCTGCTCCTGCCAAATTGGTGGTGGCGAGCTTCTGTGGCGGTTTGCTGCCGTATTTCTGGGCGGCTCCTGCCGAATTGGTGGCGCTCCGTGCCCGTGCTTCTGTGGCGGCTCGCTGCTGAATTCGAGGCTGCCGTACTTGTGGCTGCTCCTGCCAAATTCTGGTGGCGAGCTTCTGTGGCGGTTTGCTGCCGTATTCGTGACTCCTCTCCTCTCGACTTCCTTTCTCGGGTTGTCCGTTTTGGACCGGCCGTCAGACACGCCGTCCGCTTTGGGGGTTATGTTGGTTTTTCTTCAAGTCCGCTCTCGTTTAGCGGACGGCGTTCCTGACGGCCGGATTGCTTTGCTTTGGGTTCCTTCTATTTTAATTTTCCCGTATATTGGGTGTGAACGCAACTTCCTCCGCCACGTTGGATATCGGACTGTCAGTTGACAATTCGATTCTCGCGAATCTCATTGGAATTTCGAGAATCGAAATGTCAACTGCGAAGTTCGAAATCCAACATGGCTTCGCGAAGGTATATGGTGGCGTTCATACACCAGCAGCGCTAAGTGAGCGCTGCGCGGGGTGCCTTAGGGCCGCCGATAATTGTTCGGGTCGCGCCGGTACACTCAGTTGCAAGTGTGTCGCGAGTATTCTCGCTTGGTACACTTGCAACTGTGTGTACCGCGACGTTAAGATTTCACGAGACTCATTACAGTACAGATCTCTTTTTCTCTGCTTGCAGACAAAAAAAAGAGATCTGGGGATTACGTTGGTGTTGGGGGGGTCATGCGACAGAGCGAGACGTTAGCGTCGCAGGTCTTTGGCATGATAGATGCCCATCTCCTTTCCTTTGGTGTCGGACAGCAGGTACCGGTTGTTACCGACTTTCTTGACAACCTTGCATTTGACAAATTTGAAGTCCAGCTTCGAGTTGTAGTGGGCGGCGGCATTGCTTTGAGCAAAGTTCCGCCTGAACACTTCTTCTCCAGGCTGGAATTCAATTTGTCGCGAGCGGAGGTTGTAGTGGCTTGAATACTTGCTGAAAGCCGATTTCAAATTTTGTTGTACCTGCTGTCGGAGGATGAGCATCTTATCATGCGGGCTCAGGACCTCTGTGCCCTCTCCGAGAAGGTGGAGTGTACGGAGTAGTGGGAATGTGTGCCCATGGGTGACCATGTGTTGCCCGAATACAACAAAATAAGGCGACGCTTTAATCGACGCGTGATGGGACGATCGGAGTGTACAATTTATTTGTGATATTCGTCCATCCCAGTCCCGCTGGGATGGATGAATATACGCCCGTATGGCAGCCACAATAGAGCGATTCACGCGCTCTGACGCGTTGGCTTGGGGCGAGTAGACCGCCGTGTATAAATGCTGCACTCCGTATCGTTCCAACATCGAGTTAAAGACGTTCGCCTTAAATTGTTGCCCATTGTCCGTCACAATGGACTCCGGGACCCCGAAAACATGGAACACTCTGTTCTCGAGCCAACTGGTCAGAATCTCTGCGGTAAACTTCCGGATTGGCTCAACGAAGGTGAACTTGGACAGATGGTCGACTAGCACGATGGCTCCTATGTTGCCTGACTTGGATCGAGGAAACGGCCCCAATAGATCCATGTACAGACGTTGAAAGACGCGATCGGAAACGAAGTGGTTTTGGATGGGCGGTCGGAGACTTTGGTTGGGAGCTTTCGTCTGCTTGCACAAGCTACAGGAGGAGACAAACTCGCTGACGTCTTTGGCCATATTGGGCCAAAAGAATAAAACCCTGAGACGTTGCAGCGTTTTTGATACTCCTCCGTGCGCACATAGCGGGTGCTCGTGTGCGCGCTTGATTAAGTCAGCCGTAAGCTCTTCTGGAACCCATAGTTTCCAAGCCTGCTGCTCTTGTACTTCGTTTCCGCTCGCGTACTCACTTCGCCTGTACACGAATCCATCTACCGTCTTCAGATCCGGCACCAGTTGTTGATTGGAGTCGACGCGATCTGCCAAGTCCTTATACTCCGGAGAGCGGAAGTGTGGGGAGCTCAGGTCGATTTCGACTGAACTCTCGAAGGGACCCTGTACCGACAGAGATTCTGCGCAGTAGACTCGAGACAGAGTGTCGGGCACAACATGTTGACTGCCTTTGCGATGCAGTATCGTGAAGCGGAAACCCTGTAGCTTCAACGCCCACCGGGCCAATTTGCCCTGCAGATCAGACTGACTCATCAGCCACTTCAGCGAAGCATGGTCAGTAATGATAGAGAATTCTTGGCCTTCCACATAGGCCCGAAACTTTTTGACCGCCGTCACCGCTGCCAGACATTCTTGTTCGGTCACCGTATAGTTTCGTTGGGCCGAATTAAGCTTCCTGGACATATAAGCAATGGGCACTTCGGAACCGTCTTCGGTTGTCTGTGTTAGCACTGCGCCGATGCCATGTTGACTTGCGTCACATTGGATGGCGAACGGACGTGAAAAGTCAGGGCTGTGCAACACAGGGGCCCTTGTCAAGCTGTCTTTCAGTGCTTTAAATGCCAGGAGTCCTTCTTCGGTCCAGACGAAACCACGGCCTTTCCGTAGCATGTCTGTCAGCGGGGACGAAACGGAAGCGTAATTGGGTACAAACCTATGGTACCAGCCGCACATTCCTAAGAAGCGGCGAAGTTGTTTGGTGGTCGATGGTCGAGGGAAGTCGGCTATTGCTTCCACTTTGCTGGAATCGGTCATGATGGTGCCGTTACCGATTATATGTCCCAAGTATCGAACGTGGGTCATGACAAAGTTGCTCTTCTCAACATTTATCGTTAGTCCTGCCTTACGAAGGCACAGTGCAACTTCCTGCAGCAGCAACAAATGTTCATCGAAAGTTGACGAAATCAGCAACAGATCATCTAAGTAGACAAACACCTGGTTCTTCAAGTGCGCTGGAATCACGCGGTCCATTAGGCGTTGCATCGTTTGTGGCGCATTACAGAGGCCAAAAGGCATGGTCACAAACTGATACAACGGCCTACCGGGGACAGTGAAGGCTGTCTTATCCCTTGACGCTTCATCGAGAGGAATTTGCCAAAACGCATCCTTCAAGTCTAAGCTCGTGATGAACTCAGCCTTGGGGAGGCGGCTCAAAATCCCATCGATGAGCGGCAAGGGGTAAGCATCCTTCAAGGTCACCGCATTGACCTTACGTGCGTCCAGGCACATGCGAACCTTATTGGGTTTGACCACTAAGGTGACTGGTGATGACCACGCACTCTGCGACTCCTCAATGACCCCCATTTCAAGCATCCGATCAACCTCCTTATAGAGGAGCTTTTCGACGGCGGGAGAGACAGGAAAATGTCTCTGCTTGATCGGTTTGTTGTTTCCGACGTCGATGGCGTGCGAGATGACATTCGTACGCCCTAAGCCCTCTTTAGCGAAAGACGGAAACATTGAAATGGCGGTATTGAGACGCATTTGTTGAGCAGCTGTCAGTGAATGTTGACTGACTGTCGCCGCAGGGTCATCGGACGATAATTCCGATATATGTTGAGATGTAGCAAATAGGTCAGGAGCCAAGTCGAAACTCCGGACAAAATCGACCCCTAGATATAAGTTTTGACTGAGAGTTGGCATTAACAAAAACTCGAGAGCTTTTGTTCGTCCACGAAACGTGACGTTTGCCAGGATTTTACCTTTGGCTGTATGGCATGTGCCATCAGCGGTTGTAACTCCCAGTCTAAACTTATCCCAGGGATAACGGCTATCCTTCAAAACCGCTTCCGCAAAGCTGGAAGCAATAACACTACAGGATGCACCTGTATCGACCAACCCACTCACTGTTTGACCGAGCAACGTGACGGCGGCGTAAGGCCGAATATCGTCTTTCGGGCAGTCTGGCAGGATTACTTCGCAGTAGCGACGACGATTGGCCAGCACCTTCTTCCAGAATCGCCGGCAACGCACGCTAGAGCGCTTGGGTCGACGAAGTTGGATTTCTTCGGCGCTGAAAATTCGTTGTCGAGCTGCCAAGTAATCCTTCTGTCGCTCATGTAGTGGACGGAAACTGTAGTGAGTGGGTTTCGAAGCCGGTACCATATGGTTTGTAATTGTTGTGGTGTTGGTGGAAGCACAGGAATTCAAAATCTTGACGGGAGCTAATCGAGGGACCGTTGAGCCAACAAACTTGCACGGGAGAGGCTCACAAGGAGTTTCGGTCTGTGTTTCAGCTTCCTCTGTCAAGTATGGACGTAACTCAGGTGAAAGAGAAGAGGCAGGTATAAAGGACGGGTCTGGTGTAAGAGACGAATCAGGTGAAAGAGAAGACGCAGGTAAAAAGGCCGAGTCCGGTGTAAGAGGCTGCCCAGTGACACCAGAGGATTCAAGATCTGGATTGCCAGACATCACCAGGATATTCTGCTCCGGTGCGGAGCTTTCGGAAGGACTATCCGATTTTAGTGCTGGGTTTCGGCTTCGATGGCGTCCGTCTGCACCTCCTTGGAGGAACCCTGGTGGAACGGGGGCCTCCTCCGCTGAAAGTTTTTTTGCTTGGCGCATCGCTCACAATTAGGCCTTATCGCACCGGGAGCTCCGCAACCGTAGCAGAATAACCTGCGTTTGTCTAAACAATCCGCATAGGTATGCCCTGGTTTCCGGCAGTTCCAACAGAGTGAACCTGGGTTCAACTCCGCTATACATACCTCCGGCTCCGCTTCTGGAGCTACTTCCGGATCGTCAAATTCGAGCTCGGAGACTTGCTGCCTCGAGAGTTGACGCGCATGCTGCGGCGGACGTCGAGACTCCTTCCGCTCCAGATGGTTTTCGATTTCGCGGACGCACTGCCGCAATTCCCTCAGGTTGATGGTCTCGGCTAGAATCATTCGGTCGGAGATGTCATCTCTCAGATTCCACCGCACCATCCGGGTCAACTCTCGGTCAGTCAATTTATCCCTCATCCGGTCGTTTATTTCATGTATTTCCTCCAGGAAATCATCAAATAACTGCCCTGGCTTCTGTAGGCAACGGCGAATGGACTCTATCAGGTCGGCGTCGGCGTGACGATCCCCGAATTGCTCCCTCATGGCGGTCCTCAAGGAGAACCAATTATATCGATTCCCCGTGCTGGCAGCGTACCGACGGAACCATCCGGCAGCTTTGCCTTCAAACAAGAGGTGTGCAAAAAGGCAGACGCTGTCGAAGTTGCCTTCAAGGGTACGGTCGGTGAACCATTCGACTTGACGAATGAATTCGTCGACCGCAGTACCCTTGAAGACCAAGCCCCAATTGCTCATAATTCTCAGCACATAGTTGGGAGGCATGTTTTGTCGGGGGGCTGTCGGCTGATTCCGCCGATTCTCCGACTCAGCTCGGGGAATCGGTACCTCCGGCTCGTCGTGGGCGAATAGCCGGGACATTCGTTTAGCGCATTCCATGTCAATCAATCTTTGCAAGGATTCATCGAATCCTTGCGAAAATTGGTTGGCGGGGACTTGCGATGGAGTTTTTTGCGGATCGCCATGTAGAGGCTTACCAACCGCTGCTTGCTCAGAGCGCGGGGACCCAAGGAGGGGCTGTTGTGGTGGTGGTGCCTGGGAGGGAGGCTGTTGACTCCACCAGGCTGGAGGTGGTTGCTCCCACCACGGTGGTGGCAGTTGACCCCACCATGGGAGTCGCTGGCCACCGCCAGACGTTGTTGGTTGTTGCTGTGCGGGTGGTGGTGGTGGACCCCAACCGGGGTAAGAACCCCGCCCTTCCTTCGCCGGATTATTTGGCTGTTCGGGCGGCTGGTTGGAGGACCGTTGCGGGATCCATCCCTCAGCAGTGAAATCCCATCCTGGGTGGGACGGGCGCCCCTGCGTCGTTGCGTTCGCCGCCAGCTCAGGCTGTAGTGTTGGTGCCAACTGCTGAGCTTGCAGCTGCCCTAGTGTTAGTGGCTCCTCAAAGGGAGCACCGTTTGGCGACCCCGCCGCGGGAAATTCGACAGCGTGCGGGTTGAGCTGGGCCTGTGCCCTAGCACGAGTCACAGCTCCCCTTCCCTGCCCTGCTGGTGGTGGTGTGTGCTGCATCGACATATTCCGGGAATTTGTTAACGATTAGGGCAAAACAAAAAAAAAAGAAAAAAAAATATAAGGCAGGTTAAGCTAACTATATACTATGACTGATATTCCAATAGACTATATTTGTTCGTAAGGTAATTGCTTCCTGAACCCATCAGACTCCTCCTCTCTTCCACTCTTCTCGCTCCCCACTCATCATAAAAAGACGTGCTAGACGCAGAAACATCAGGAAATTCCGACAGCCAAGAGAAAAAAAACTAATCTCAAAGTGGGGGAAATAGTTCGGGGTCGTTTCCCGTCGATACGCTACCTATCCTGTTCCTAGGTTTCAGGTAGTGGAAGTTATCTTACAAGCGTAAACGCCTATAAAATACATTTCCCCCACTCCTTTGACCGTCGAAACAGGGCAGGCGGGGCAAGGGCGAGTCACAACTTCCGACTTGTTAAGAGAAAAGAGCTGCTGAAGGTCAGTGCCTACACACAAAGGTGGGAAGACGAACGAGGGACCCGGATTGGAGATCGGGAGTAAACTCCCGATTCCGGTAGTTCCAAAGAGTCCCTTTTGCCGAACGTCTTGCCCACGATGCAAAAGCATCCTTTGACGACACAACGTAAGCACTGCCTGTTGGGGGATAGGTGGGGATAGGAAAATCTACTCTACAGGGATTAGGTTCTCTACATGGATGGGATAAGGATTTACGAAAAAAAAGAAAAAAAAAATTTGGCCGGAGTTTGTAAGTCCCTGAATGCGTGCAGCATCTATGTGAGGTTAAAACCTCAAAAGCTGTCAAACTCCGGCAGTGGGACCGCTGATGGGACCTCAAGGTGGGATGAGGTCCTAGGGTGATCGAAACCACCCTAACGGTAAATTATTGGGCCCCACGTTGGGCGCCATTTGTAACGAATTGTGGGAGTTGAGGTTGCCCTCAACCGAGGACGGAGATCGAGGCTGGTCGTGCAGACTTGCCGTGACACCTAAGTGCCAAAATCTCCTCAGAATTGACCGCAGTGACGCGTGCTCGATAACTAGCTCAGCTATCGGTAGTGTGGGCGGGGTTGGTATGGGTCAAACTGCCTCGAGTCGTTACAAAAAAAATCACGCGTCTACCCGTTTGACGGAACAAGACGGGAGTCCCTCAAAGGATATATCAAAAAAAAGTTGGCCGCGAAAAATCCCTAAGTCCCTGCCTCTAGCACGGGAGCCCCCCTGATGGTGATGGGGCTCCGCGCTCCCTCCCCTAACCTTGGGTTGGGCCGCGCATTATTGCCCAACCCCCTTAGCGAAACCGATAAAAAAAAAACTACCGGCGAGAGTGGAGTAGAGGGGAAGCCCTCATGGATTCAAGAAGCAAAAGATTTTTTTTTCTACTCGTAATTCATTCTTTATGTTATTATTCTTTTCTTTTTCTGACAAATTATTTTTATATTACGTTCGATTTTATCGTTAAAAATATTTATACTATGTACTTAAATACGAGTACGTTATCGATGCTCATGTAATGCATCGTCGCCACAAAAACAAACTCTGCTAATTCAAATCGCATTGACAGTAGTTATGCGAGCAATAAGGAAGAGATGTTAAAGTTCAAAAATTATATTGTATTTAAATCTAATCAGTTGAAATGGTTCATCATTCTTAATATTACCGTATTTTTTTTTTTTCTTTTAGCTCTAAAATTATCAATTATACAACTTTACTTAAATATAAAAAAAAACTGTACCATTCGAAATGGAAAAAAAAATTTAAGGTGAAAAATAGAAAAAAAATCAATTCAATTATTGCCAGCGCACAAAGAGCCCAAAATAAGGTTTTAACTATAATGTATTGCATGTTCGTCGTATGCTTTTTCTGCAATCGAAAGTCACTAGAAACATTTGGTAAATGCATTTACTCCCTTTTACTAGTCGACAAAACCGATTTCAACCCAATATGGTTTATGAGAATTCCCGAATATTTAGTTAGTTAACAATAATTGAAATCGAAGATAAAACTAAATATGAAAAAAAAAGGAAACTAATGAACACATAGCCAATTATGGGATAGGAACCGTCAACCAATTTTCAAACAGTAAAAGCACTGACTGGTATGGAGAGACTTCACATTTACATATATAATAGTTGTTTAATGAAATGGCTTCGAAAAAAAAAAAGATGCCGAAATTCGTAGGACGTGTAGAACACGAGGCAGACACGATCGACTAGGCCCCGGGCGAATCGAGAATTCGTCCCGGACTATCTCCCCGAGTTTGGAGCAACCGCTAGCAACAGCTCACTTTTCCGGAGGCCGTGTCGACTAAGACGAGGCTGGAAGGCTTCGTATTGGCACTTGTTGTTCACAAAAAATGTTTTTGTTTTTTTTTTTTTTTTTTATGTACTCCGGGCGCTTACTTTGATCCCCATAGATCCCCGCCACACAAGAACAAACGTCTCACATACCTTAGGCGGCTCGCTGCCGAATTTGTGGCGCTGCTTCTGTGGCGGCTCGCTGCTGAATTGGAGGCTGCCGTTCTTCTGTGGCGCTGCTTCTGTGGCGGCTCGCTGCTGAATTGGAGGCTGCCGTGCTTGTGGCTGCTCCTGCCAAATTGGTGGTGGCGAGCTTCTGTGGCGGTTTGCTGCCGTATTTCTGGGCGGCTCCTGCCGAATTGGTGGCGCTCCGTGCCCGTGCTTCTGTGGCGGCTCGCTGCTGAATTCGAGGTTGCCGTACTTGTGGCTGCTCCTGCCAAATTCTGGTGGCGAGCTTCTGTGGCGGTTTGCTGCCGTATTCGTGACTCCTCTCCTCTCGACTTCCTTTCTCGGGTTGTCCGTTTTGGACCGGCCGTCAGACACGCCGTCCGCTTTGGGGGTTATGTTGGTTTTTCTTCAAGTCCGCTCTCGTTTAGCGGACGGCGTTCCTGACGGCCGGATTGCTTTGCTTTGGGTTCCTTCTATTTTAATTTTCCCGTATATTGGGTGTGAACGCAACTTCCTCCGCCACGTTGGATATCGGACTGTCAGTTGACAATTCGATTCTCGCGAATCTCATTGGAATTTCGAGAATCGAAATGTCAACTGCGAAGTTCGAAATCCAACATGGCTTCGCGAAGGTATATGGTGGCGTTCATACACCAGCAGCGCTAAGTGAGCGCTGCGCGGGGTGCCTTAGGGCCGCCGATAATTGTTCGGGTCGCGCCGGTACACTCAGTTGCAAGTGTGTCGCGAGTATTCTCGCTTGGTACACTTGCAACTGTGTGTACCGCGACGTTAAGATTTCACGAGACTCATTACAACATGATATCAATAACTACCGTCCAATTTCTATTTTGCCCTCCATTGCTAAAATTTTTGAAAAATGCATTAAAAAAAGATTAGTTAAATTTCTCATTGAAAACAGTATACTGTCTACCCAACAATATGGTTTTCGTGAAGGACTTAGTACAGAAGATGCAGCAATCAATGTGACAAACTACTTACACGAAGAATTAGATAGAGATCGTAAACCTATTGCCGTATTTATGGATTTATCTAAAGCGTTTGATACCACTGTATGCGAAGTCCTAATAAATAAGTTAAAAAATATAGGAGTAGAAAACAAACCCTTAGATTTGCTCAAGTCATACTTATACCACAGACAACAAAGAGTTAGAATACATGAACACGCTAGTGATTGGAAATATAATAGAAGGGTAGGACTACCGCAAGGAACTGTGCTGTCACCCATACTGTATACTATTTACGTTAATGACTTATGTAACTTTGTACACGAAAACTGTGCTATAGTAGCCTTTGCAGACGATAGAGTGTTATTAAGTTTATCAACTACGTGGAATCAAACTCTGATTACAGTTCAGTCTGCAATGAAAAAAGTCAAGAAATGGTTATTTAAACACCGTCTCAAACTAAATATTCAAAAAACTAAGGCAATGGCATTCTCAATAAATTCAACCACACAACCCCCATTTGATCGTATCCAAATTCACGATTCCCAATGTACAAATTTTTTTAACTGTAATGAAACCTATGAGAACATTAAGCTAGTTTCTTTTACAACAACAAAATTAGACAAAGCTTCGTAATTTGGAATATGCTTAATAAGGTTCTAACTATCCACCAACTAAAAACTATCTACTTCGCATTAGTACAATCGTCATTACAGTACTGCATAGCTACTTGAGGTGGAACACTCAATGTCCACCTCGAGAATCTAAAAGTAACTCAGCGACGAATCTTAAAATATATTTATTCACTTCCGAGTCTGTTGGATACAGTCTCGGAGGTGAATAAATATTTATAATATCAGACCTTTTAATTTATTAAATGTACTTAGCTTAAAACAGCTTTATATTAAATCAGCAATATATTACACATATAAACAACATAATATTACTCCAATGCATGATAGAATAACGCATTATAATGGCTCGTTTACATTTGCCAGTGCACCGGCATGCCTGTAAACTTGTTGACAAGTGCCTTGCGTGTAGCTGCTTGCATGACGTGTGCCAGTAGGTGTTTACACACACAATTCGAGTTGCAAGTTGGCTGGGATTTTTTCTTGAGCGTCAATTTGATTATCACGTATTTACCATTGCGATATTCAGTTGCAGGCGACATTGATCTTTGATCGTTTTTTGGCGTACCAATGACAGCAAACATATGTTCACAAGTCTACTGGAATGCCTGTAGGAAATCAATTGGCCCGGGAGGCCAGCTACTTGCAAGGCGCCGTGCGGGTTTACAGGCCTGGCAGTTCACAGGCACGGGTGTTTACACATATGCAAGTGACAGCTTGCAAGTTACTTGCAAGGCACTTGCAATGCCTGTAAAATGTACGTACTTGCACGGTCTACTGGCAAGTGTAAACGCTACTTAATAATAGGCGATTACCTATTCCATTTTGTTGCAAGACACACACTCAGAGATATGTGCCATATATTGGCCCAAGTAGCTTTAATTTACTACCTGTTGAGATACGTCATATCAACTCCTTAAGTCTATTTAAATATAAAACAAAAAAATGGCTCCTTAATTTAAATTATGATGAATTCTTTGTTATATTTTACTTCACTTGATTGATTATAAATCTGTAAATAATTAGATTTTAATAATAGTTGCAATTTGTACCTATATATTAAATATTAACTAAAGCGCCCATTACACTTAATTAATAATATGTATCTAATTATCAATCATCCCACCACAAGCATTGCTTTTAGGGAGATTAATACACAAAATAACTAATTGTAATTAATTTGCATTTATATCCTATTTTTATTGTGAATAAACTGAATTGAATTCATTGTATTGGTAACACGCTGGATAGGTTACGTTATGTGCGTGCTTGGTTTTGGCTAGATTTCCCTGTATGCGTGCGATTTGACAAATATTTAGTATTGCCAGAATCGCAAAACAAGAGACTGAACACACTTTTGGTATTACCCGATCGATCTGCTGTAATAGTCTTATCTCTTTCTGGTAAACGGAAACATATGACGCGGTGGTTTTGCTACCTGCTTTCCGCAATTCCATTGTGTACCGACAGTGGAATTCAATACATATGCAACAAATCCGATAGGAACAACCATCGTCTCAGTTGTACTGAGTTCCACCCCTTATCTAGTTCCTTCCTCTATGCTATGCTATCACAGCAGATCGATCGGGTAATACCAAAAGTGCATTCATTCTCTTGTTTTTCGATTCTGGCAATACTAAATATCTGTCAAATCGCACGCATGCAGGGAAATCTAACCAAAACCTTGCACGCGCACATACGTAACCTATCCACCGTGTTACTTATACAATCGCAACT
Source organism: Chloromyia formosa (assembly GCA_964017055.1). NCBI lineage: Eukaryota > Metazoa > Arthropoda > Insecta > Diptera > Stratiomyidae > Chloromyia > Chloromyia formosa. The sequence goes on from OZ024816.1 coordinate 63,282,420, forward strand.
AAAACTGATTGGGCCCAATTTGACTTTTGAGCAGCTGTTTGGAACTGCTTTTGTCCTTATTGCTCTAAAGGGCCATTTCCTCCTAATTGTAGCTGTCGTTTTCAGCTCAACGGGGTAAGTTTGTGGGCGTTGGAGTAAGTGCGTCCCTGTCTACAAAATTATTTGTACTGAGTTCCACCTCTTATCTACTTCCTCTATGGTAATGCTGGCGGTACGCATTGCCATAGAATCAATTTCGACAAATACCATACAGGCTATTTCGGCAAGACGGGAAAAAAAATGGTGTTTGGCAACTAAATCCGCGATGAGCGCGAGAAGGACAAGACCGGAAACGCCCAAGCAGCGAAAGAGCTTTCATATTAACGACCGTTCTCAAGCGGCTATTCAAGCTTTCGCCGCTTTATTTTGTAGCCAACTGTTTTTCGCGACTTTGAGTGAGCTGCTTGTGGATTATGAAAAAAGAGGTATAGGTTCTTATGGGCGCATTGAGTTTGTTTTGCTGCTATGTATATTCTATGATACTATACCTATAGTGTATAGATATACTGTTGTCTTTACGTCGAGGGAAGATGCGATTTACTATGAAATGCAATGTTTTGAATGATAGGGATAATTGAGTGAGGCCGATTCTTTTGGTTTTTGATTTTCGCGAACACCGGAAGTTTTTCTTTGCTGTAATTTGGTGATAGTTGTTGATAAAAATTTTCTTGATTTTCACTAACTCCGAATTATTTTTGCTGTGATTTTGTGATAGTTGGTGATAATTTTTTTTCGATAATATACTCATTGTATTTTTGAATATACATATATATAATATTTTTTTATATTTATATATTATTATATTATATATTTATATTATATTATGGAGAGTAATATTGAAAAATCAGCCGTTTTCTCGGCGAAACAGTCTTCAAGTCGAAAACGTTATGAGCGTTATGTGTTAGTAGTTGTAGCAATTGTTCTTCAAACAGTAAATTATATAGATTTCCCAAGTACTTCGATATTCGGAAGAAATGGGTAAGTAATTGTGAAATAGCTGAAGACGAAGCGAACCGAAAATTTGTTTGTGATAAACATTTTGAAAGCAGTTCTAAGGAAACTCAACGATTAAAAAAATGGTGCCATTCCTGTCCTTTTTTTGAATCATGAAGTTGAGAATGAGCCGGTCTATAGCGTGGGAAAAAAAATTAGGCGTTGCTGTATTTCTGAATGCGTCGGCAACAGTAAAAATTTTCAATTATTTATGTTTCCGACAGAAAAGAAAAGATGAGTGGATATCAGCTTTCAATATAGACAGTGCTGAACAAACAAAAAATAAGTTAGTATGCTCTCAACATTTTGAGCCAAAGTTTATTTGTAAAAGAAAATTATCTCATGGTGCACTCCCTACATTGAACCTTCCGAAAAGTTCTCAAGTATTTGAATTTCATGATGATACAAAATATGAAATTGATCCACCTATTGCAGTCTTTCAAAATTCCGTCAAATGTTGCGAAGAAGATCAGGTTAGAAGACAGAAACGATGCTATACATCTGCATTTAGTTCGGAAGAGGAACTAGCGACAGTGAATGATTTTGAAAAATATGCTAGTTTCTTTGATAAAAGCAAAGCAACAAACAGTATTGTAATGAGTACCTGCCGCGGTGCACACAGTTGTAAGTGTGCCTGGCAAAAATACTCACCCGCACACTTGCAACTGACTGTACCAGAGCAAATGGACCAATGGCGGCGTTCTTAAGACAACGCTCACTCAGCGCGGCTGTGTTACGAACGCAGCCAAATACCTTCGCGAAGCCATGTTGGACTTCGAACTCAGCAAGTGACACTTCGATTCTCGAAATTCCATTAGGAATTCCGGGAATGGAACTGTCATGTGGAAATGATATCCCTGAATTACGGCATTAGGTCAGATATAGAAATCAGGTCTCTTCAATATAAAAACTACAAGAAGCAGGAAAACAAATACACAGCCATTTTTGAGGTCTCAGGTGAACTATTTTCAAGGCTAGTTGACAGATACGTAAATATTGATTATGCTAGCTACTATTGTGTAGAAATTATTGATGTAAAAAGATGCTTCAAATGTCAAAAATTTGGGCATATAGTCAAATACTGCAAGTGTTCCAGTGATATATGTCCTAAGTGTGCAGGCAACCATCGATCATCTGATTGCCAAGCATCAGTAAAAAATTGTGTCAATTGCACAAATAAAGGCAAGACTGATTGCAGACATAGCGCAGATAGTAAAGACTGCCCTGAATATGCATTTGCGCTGAATGTTGCAGCTAGCAGGATCAATTATTACTCATCAACATCACAATGAATCCACGATCCTTCAAAATCTACTACGCTAATGCTCGAAGCATCAGAAATAAATTGTCTGAGATCGAAGTCATGGCAAGTGTATCTGAACAAGCCGATGTAATCGTTATCAATGAAACTTGGCTGTTCCAAAACGAAACTGAGTTCTTCAACCTAAATGGGTATACTGCTTCCTTTAACTGTCGATCAACCACAGGTGGCGGTACCGTAATATACGTAAACCAGTCCAGTCCGAAGCGTATATACCCTAGACTTGTACAGACCTAGTAGTGATACCAAAAGTACCAATTGGTAACGACCATATGCATTAAAAGTGAGTTTCCTATACGGCCAGTTTATAGGGGAGGTTGGCAATGATTCAGTAGGATCTTGACCATTATCAAAATCAATTAACTAACCCATTCTACAAATATTTGTCGAATTTTTCAAGTCGCTAGCTTAATTCTATCGAAAGTTATTGCTTATTTGAAGTCTCACTTGTAGAGGAGGTAGGGGTTCCTTTGGTCGGATCTTGCTCATTATTGCCACCAACAAATAAGATCATGTTTCAAACATTTAAACAAAATTTCAGAGCTTCACTCTATCGGAAGTTATCGCTTATTTGAAGTTTCACTTGTAGGGGAGGTAGGGGTTCCTTGGGTCGGATCTTGCTCATCATTGCTACCAACAAATAAAATCATGCTACAAACATTTATACAAAATTGCAAGTCTCTAGCTTCACTCCATCGAAAGTTATCGCTTATTTGATGTTTCATTTGTAGGGGAGGTAGGGGTTCCTTAGGTTTGATCTAACCCATCTTAAATACCAACTAACCCGATCTCACTTCAAACATTTGACCAAAACTTCAAGTCGCTGGCTTGATTCTGTCAAAAGTTATCGCTTATTGAAGTTGCATTTGTAGGGGAGGTAGGGGTTGCTTGGGTCGGATCTTACCCATTTTCAATACTAACCAAGTAGATCCTACTAACAACATTTTGTCAAATTTTCAACTCGCTAGTGTCATTTTGTCGAAAGTTATCGTAATTAAAAGAATATTTAATTTTTTGAAATTTGTAGGGGAGGTAGGCGTTCCCTTAATCTGATTATGCCCAACTTACTAGAACTTAAGCATCTTCTTACTCCAGGGTCACATGCCAAAAATCAGGTGTCTACGTCAATTGGTTCAAGAGTTATAGACAAAAAACCCGAAAAGTAGGGTAGTACGGGGTTCTTTGTAAGAAAATTACCCTTAGTTTTCAGCTGATCGATTTATTTTTTTTATGGGAGTAGAAGATTATCCTCACGAGCAATCTGCCAAAGCTAGAGCTTTTCATGTTTATTTAATCGGGAGTTATAGATACATTTAATTATTTTACATATATAGGGGAGGTAGGCGTTCTCTTGGCTTGATCATGCCCATTTTCAATACCAACCAAGTAGATTATAGTTTCAACATTTTACCAAAATTTCAAGTCTCTAGCTTCATTCTATCGAAAGTTATCGTGCGAACGGACAGACAGACAGACAGACGGACAGACGGACAGACAGACAGACAGACAGACAGACATGGCTGAATCGAATTAGGAGGTGATCCTGATCATTTATATATATACATTGCTATACCTCCGGAGCCTCCTTTAAGGTGTTACATATTTTCGTCGTGACAAAAACAATATACCCTATACTAAAAGTCTAGGGTATAATAATTCTTGAGCTATCTACCAATGGGGTTCCTATTAGAATTGGAACATACTATAGGGCACCTTCAGATAACGCCTACGAACTGATCGAACATTTAGATAATACAGTCGCCTCTCGTTAATTCTAACCTCGATAATTCAAATTTTCCGATAATTCCAAGTTGTTGCCCTGTCCCTTCAATAAATCGAAAAATGTTCGTATATTTGTATGTGCTTGCATGCTCTTGATAAAACGAAGTCTTTTTAGCCATTGGGATGAAGATTAACATTCTAGAATTCGAAAAGTTAGTTCCGTACCACTCTATAATTCGAACTTTACCCAAAGTGATTCAACATCCACTATCTCAGTACCGTTAAAAGTTTGGTAGAGACAATTTCTACAATCTAGTATGTATTTCGTTGCCATTTGACCAAAATGAGTGGTGAAAAAAGTATACTAGTACTGTACTGTTGAAAGTGGCTGCAGAAAGAAAGATGTAGCCAAAAATTTTAAATTTCCGCCATCAACGCTATCAACGATCTTGAAACAAAAAAAAACAACATTTTGCAGAGCACTTTGCATGACAAGCGCAAGCAAATTCGAAAAGGTTTGTTTATTTTTTTATTTAGTAGTAAACGTAGCATATCTGTGAGTGCCGATCCGAGCAAATCAAACAACGAATTTTTCGGCACCCTTCCGAAACGTATATGCCGTATTTGTTGTCATCTTATTCGCTTCGAGCCGGGCTGCCAGATACGTTTTAGGCCTTGGTTTGAAAGGTCCCTTATAGCACATCCAATTTTATTTTCCACTCTCCCGGATTACAGACGAATTCCCTCTTCTGGAGGAAAGCTTGATTAAATGCTTGAGACAATGCCGAGAACAAAACGTACCAGTTGGAGGGGGTTTATTAAAAGAAAAGGCTTTAGCGTTTGCAACACAATTGGGCATTGACAATTTCCATGCTAGTGAGGGATGGCTCACAAACTTTAAAAATCGCCATGACATATCTTTTAAAAAATATGCGGAGAAAGCGCAAGTGTCGATAACAGCATTTGCACAGTATGGAAAGACGAGCTACAGAGTCTTTTACAAAATTATTCTCCTCGTGATATTTTCAATACGGACGAGACCGGTTTATTTTTCAAATGCCTCCCCGATAGAACTTTAACATTTAAGGACGAGAAATGTCATGGAGGCAAGTACAGTAAAGATCGTTTGACGTTATTGCTCGCGACAAATATGGATGGGACTGAAAAATTGAAACCCCTAGTTGTAGGGAAGTTTGCAAAACTTAGATGTTTCAAGGGGATCAGATCATTTCTGACTTCTTATTTATCCAATAAAAAAGCATGGATGACCACCGGAATATTCAATGATTGGCTTTTGCACTTAGATTCAGACATGCGGAAACAAAAAAGGAATATTCTCCTCTTTATGGACAACTGTATAGTTCACAATAATCCGCTGAATTTGCAAAATATAAAACTTCACTTCTCCCCTCCTAATACTACTTCAAGGCTACAACCGTTAGATCAAGGAATCATCCAAAATTTAAAAACTCTATACAGGAAGGAAGTGGTTAGGATGAAATTGGAGAGCATCGAAAACCGTGTAGGTCTTAACATCAACGTATTGGCTGCAATGACAATGATCGACAAAGCTTGGAATAATGTTACTCCGACAACAATAACCAATTGCTTCCGAAAATGTGGATTTTCCAAAGATGCACAAAATCCACAATCACCTACACTAGAGGAAGTGGACATGGAAGACATGTGGGGTCGTCTTTCACTTGGACCAAATGATGCCACGTTTGCCGAATTTGTACATTTTGACGATAACGTTGCTGTTTTTGGGTCGTTATCTGATGCTGAAATTTTGGCTGATTCAAGCGAAAATATTGAAATCGAAGAAGAGGACGAAGAAGAGCCCATACCGACTGTCACATCAAAGGAAGCGAGGCAATCACTACACACTCTCCGTAATTTTATGTTACAAACAGAAGTGGAAGACAATGTATTTCCAGCACTGGTCACTTTAGAAAATGCGATCGACAATGGACGTTTGTTTGCATTAAACCAAAAAACATTCATGAGTTTTTTCAATAATATTTTATATTGAATCTAATATGAACTAAACATATGTATTTCATTTACTATTTCTGAAGAATTCCTTGTTCTGTTTTTATTTAATATGAATTTTGCTTTAATTTTATATTTTTGTACTCCACTCTGCATTTGAAAAAATAAACTCGATAATTCGAACTTGGCCAAAACTCTTCTTGATTATTCAAACTTGCGATAAATCAAACTCTTGATAATCCGAAACATTTTTATTGTCCCTTGGGATTCGAATTATCAAGAGTCGACTGTATATTCCTTCAATATAACAACTTAATAATGCTGTCAGATTCTAATATAGACATCTTAGATAAAAATAGCACGGTATGCAATGAATATCTAGAAATGCTATCGATGAACCATATGACCATTATTAACGAAAAAGAACCGACAAGGGTTACGGATTCTACTGCCACATTGATTGACCATGTTGTCTCCTCAATAAACACTTTAACGAATAATTTCAAATACAAATTACTGGATGTAGCAGGCCTTGATCACAAAGTCTCAATATTGACAATAAGAGAAGCTAGCTTGGACAAAAAACCAATGGAAGTCATATATATAAAAGCTGTTGACAAAAATTTATACAAAGCAAAAGTAATAACAAAAATAGGCAGTTTGAATGAAAGTTCAATAGGATTCAAAGAACTGATTAATATCGTCAAATCAGCAAAAGAGGAATCGACGACGCTGAAGAAAATCCGTACTAGGCATCAATCTTGGATTTCCTTTGAAATAATTCAAATATTAAAAAAGAAAAATATTGCCTACAAAAAACACAAACTTGATCCTAGTAATGAAACCAAAGCTGCTTCTTATAAATATCTCAAAAGCAAAGCTGCAAAACTCATACATCAATCTAAATTAAATTCTCTAAATAGACAATACGCCAATGCATCTGGAAATAGCAGAAAATTATGGCAAATAATTAATAACGAATTGACAGCCAATGCAGGACGCAGGGATGAAACCGGAAGCAGCCTTTCAGCTAATGATGTTAATCTATTCTTCGCTACAACTGAAGAAAGATTGCAACAAAGTAACCCATCAACGAATATAAGATGTCCTAACATCACAAATACCAAGACTATATTCTTAGAACCTACTAGCTCTGAGGAAGTATCCGGTATCATAAAAAACCTGCGTAATGTATCAGCTGGTTACGATCAAATAAAAACCAGTGACCTACAACTGGTCAACGATGAAATCTCACCGCTTATAAGCCAAATTATCAATAAACACCTCTGTGAAGGAACATTTCCAGATGTTTTGAAAACTGCAAAAATTAAACCAGTATTTAAAAAAGGAGATTCAAACGATCCATCAAATTACAGGCCTATTGCATTGATCAGTGTATTTAGCAAAATATTTGAAAAAGTTGTTAATACCAGAATTGTACGTTTTATCAATGAGACTATTGGTTTCGACAAACAACAGTACGGATTCCAAGCAGAAAGCAACACAACTGCGGCACTAATTGATGCGTTACATTTTATAAACTCCGAGTTGAATAAATCAAAATACGCTACGGCAATTTTCATAGACTTGAGTAAAGCTTTCGACACAGTTAATCATGTAATGCTTTCGGAGACATTGAATGAACTTGGCATAAGAGGTGTTGCTAACATCCTGATTCAAAACTACCTAAAAGATAGACCTATAATAACAGAATTTAACAGCGATACAAACGATACAAAGGTGTTAAATTCAGGAGTACCTCAAGGTTCTATCCTAGGCCCTACATTATACCTACTGTACGTAAATAACTTATGTAACGCCGGCCTTCGGGCTAAATATGTTACATATGCAGATGACACACTCCTGCTTTACTCACATCTTGGAAAAAACGATGCAGAAGAAATGATAAATAATGATCTGAAACTCTACCAACAATGGCTCCTAGGAAATAAACTTATGATAAACATCGAAAAAACACAGTTTATGCTCTTCAAGCAAATAAATAAAATAGACATCGAATTAAACATCAAAATCGGCAACCAACCTATTAGTAGAGCTGAAAAACTCAAATACTTAGGTCTTGCCTTCGATGATAAACTTACTTGGAATGATCATATTAATCAAATGAAAGCAAAACTCTGCCCAATAGTTGCATTGCTGTGTAATAATCTGCTTCCAATCAGCACGAATAGCGCAACGATTTTTACACCAAATGAACACTCTGCACTTGAAACAGTATGCTGGCGTCAAGAGTTGAAGTTCTTTTATTTTCAAAATAAGAATACGTATAGTTATTTCCGAAAATTTAACAGAATTCAAGACATTCCTCAGGGAAAATGCAAACAAATAACGAAGTGTCATTTGTCAGTTGTAAACAAACCGACTTCTTCTTGTTGGAGCACATAAAATGATCAAGTTGGTTGTCGAGCCTAAATGGTTGAGGATCCGTTGACGCCAATTCACAATAGAAAAGTTATCGACATGGACATAAATTGAACAGACTGGTAATGGTAAGGCTCTAAAGAGGAGAGTACAATCCCCACTCTGTGCCTATTTTATATCTGTTCAATTTAATTCTATGGTTATCAGCATTTGGTTCACTGTGGTTCACTGCAGGAAAATTTCGGACTTCGCAATTGTGAATGTGAGAAATTGCGGACGTGACCATCCGCGAACCTGACCATCCGCGTACGAGACGAGTATTTCCGCCATGGCTCATTCTTTCCATCGATAGCCATAGGCGTGAGAAGTCGTCTTTCGTGGGTGAGTAGAGGGTGCTTGGATAGGCGAGTATTGGTGGCAGGAAGCCTAATTCTTTTGTTTTTGGGTTTTTCTTCATTCTTCCCCAGGTCTTTCCATCGATAGCCATAGGCGTGAGAAGTCGTCTTTCGTGGGTCTTTCCATCAATAGCCATAGGCGTGAGAAGTCGTCTTTCGTGGCGTTTTCCATCGATAGCCATAGGCGTGAGAAGTCGTCTTTCGTGGTGTTTTCCATCGATAGCCATAGGCGTGAGAAGTCGTCTTTCGTGGCGTTTTCCATCGATAGCATAGGCGTGAGAAGTCGTCTTTCGTGGCGTTTTCCATCGATAGCCATAGGCGGGAGAAGTCGTTTTTCGTGGCCATAGGCGTGAGAAGTCGTCTTTCGTGGTTTTCATCGCCGTTCGCAGGAGGTTTCGTTGAAGAAGTTCAAGGCAGAGGCCGTCGAGCGGGGAGGAGCGGGCCCCATTATTACTAACGTTATTTGCCTTGTGCTGGATTTTTTCTGTGTTTTGCGAGGGTGGCAGAGGCCGTCGAGCGGGGAGGAGCGGGCCCCATTAATTCGTTATCTACCGCCAATTCGTTATCTACAAGAACCAAGGATTCAGGTATTCGGCGGTGGATGCCAAGCACCACTTGCAATAAACGTGTTTTCTTGTATCGGTCTATGGGAAGCCCTAAGTGTTTCGTGTTGTGCTGGTCAAAATGTTGGGAGAAAAAAAAAATCCGCATTTTTGTGACATAGAAAAATTTATTTATGATGATTAGAATTTTCGTGTCGGCATATTAAATTGAAATGGAAAAGAAAAGTGCCGCGCTTGTTACAAGCATATTATTAGTTAAATTGTTAGAAAATTTATTTATTATGATTAGAATTTTCGTGTCGGCATATTAAATTGATATTGAAAAGAAAAGTGCCGCGCTTGTTACAAGAATTTTATTAGTTACAAGAATTTTATTAGTTAAATCGCTAGAAAAATTTATTAATTCTTTATTCGAAGTTTTCGTGTGGGCTTAAAATTAATACATAAAGAAAAATCGAGATCAGTATTTTTATGTTGTGCTCGTCCTGTAGCGGCCGCCACCGGATTAGTAAATGTTTGCCTGAAAAAAAAAAAATAATAATATATGTACTTGTCAGTCGCAAAACCCACCACTAGAATTTAAAAAAAAAAAAAAGAAAATATAAAAAAAAAAAAACATTTTTTTCTAGAATATGATTTGTTTACTTGTATACATACTATGTGTAAAAAAAAAACAAAAAAAAAAAAACTATTATATTAAATTGTAGAACTTGTTAGAAAACAAAAAAAAAATAAATTTATGTTATACGTAATTGTCACTTTAAAAAAAATGTGTTGTCATTAAGAACATTAAAGGGGGGGTGCTTTTTTTTTAGCCATGGTAGTCTTCATTGAGGCCCGGTTTTCAGCGTTGGCTGTTCACGTTGGCATCTGATTGTGTCGCCTTGTAGGCCGGAAGCTCCCGTCCTCATAACCAAATCTACCCACTCCGTCTATTCCTCCCGGTACTGAGCTGCCCATCGCGCAGATGCCTGAGTTTCCGTTCCCTTCTCCCAAGAAGGAACCTACTACAGGGCCCGAAAAATATCACAAATGGCGCCCAACGTGGGGCCCGACTGGGTTTCTCCCTCGTGAGAACCTTGGTCGTAAGCCTCACAGAAGTGGTACTTAGGTCCGAATACCAGGTGTCACTCAGTGATGTCTGATACCAAGTACCACCATTCCTTTATCTTCCCTTTAGTAGTCAATCGACCTTCTCCATATTTGCTGTACGCAGATGATATTACCTTTTTTTTTTGCATTCATTTTATTAACTTGTCTTATTTACAGAGTGCCTTCTGAGTGTTGTCTGTGGAGGCTAAATTTCGCCTTGTAAGGAAATCTCTTATTGCTCTTGGAATTCCTAAAGTTTGGGGACCTTTTCCATATTTAGGCCAAGATAGTTTAAGAGAAAAGTCCTTACCTTTTTGTTGGAAGGTCACTCTTCTTGTTTTTTTTTCATCTCGTTCCATCTATGTGATTCATTGGAATTGTTCTTTCATTGGGGACATGTGGAATTTTGAAGTCGTGGTGGCATAGCCGCCTGACTCTGACCCTTCTAACCAGGAATAGGAGTTAATTTGAAGAATCACATATTTATGGTTTGGATTCTAATGGTTAAAAGTGTTTATCAGTTAGTTTATTTTTCTGTATTTTTCTTGCTGTTCAAGACGCTGAACTCCGGTAGTCCTCCCAAAAATTTACTATCCAAAATTCCAGCCTACGGCTCCATGATGAATTAAGAAGAAGGACACCCCCCTGCCTATTCGTATTGTTATTGTTCAAACAAAAAGTGTTTTTTTCTGTTCTTTGTTATTTGTTTTTTTTCTGTTGTTATCTGAAAAAGAAAACGAAGTAGTATATAGTAATATTAATCCCTGTGAGGGGATATTTCTGTGCGATTGGGTTATCAAACACCCCCTGTTACAATTTGTTTTTTTTTGCGTGTTTAATCTTCAATTGCTCTCGTTTCGGGACCCTTGTCCCTAAATAGTTTATTTAGTACATAATATCAAATAGATTTTATAGTTAGTATGGCAGTTCGTCATAGTGACGAAGACCTCAGTCGGCTAGACACGAATAACTCAGAGAGCTGTTCAATTTGTAAGAGAACTTATGTTCCTAATGACGACGTCATTGTTACGGCCTGTTCGCAAATATTTCATAGAGCGTGCATCACCCGCTGGATATTACAACACCATATTTGTCCGTTGTGTCGACGGCCATGCAGCCCTACCCACTTTTCTGTTATTAACATTGCGCCGACTGCAGCAGGAGAGGTGGGAGCGCAAGAGGGTGCTGCAGCCTCGGCTGTTGTGGAAACAAGGCCTGAGGTTGTTGCTTCTCCAGCGGTTAAGTCACGGACAGGAGCAATTCCGAAATATGAGAGGCCAGTGACTCGATCTCAAACGAAGCCAAAATCGAAGGGTACCCGTACACCACGACCGCAGAAGCAGAAACATGTCTTCATCCCGGTTGCTAATGCGGCTGGAGGTGGATCGGCCTCCACACGTGCACCTGACGTTGACCTTAGGTCGCAAATTGCCACAGTGTTGGATGAGCTGTTAGTTGACAGACTGAATAACATTCAGTTGAACGGTCAGACACCATCACCACGCCATAGTAGTCGTGATGATGTCTTCCTGATTTCTCCGGAGATAGCCCGGTCTTCCAATGTGGTACGTTCTCCAACAGGAAATCAACCACAAATTACCTCGGATCGTTCACGTCCTAACTATTTTTCTCCTCGTCAGTCACGCCCTAATTATTCGGCAAGTCATAACGCGGAAAGGATTGGGAAAATTATTTCAGGTTGGAACGTTCGGTTTAGTGGGGAGAGTTCCGATATGACAGTCGATCAATTTCTGTATCGGGTCAGCACTTTGACGTCAGCTACGCTGGAGAATAATAGAGAGGTTATTGTTGACCATTTGCACCTTCTATTTACGGGGAAGGCTGCCAATTGGTATTGGCGCTATCACCGCTCCGTAAATCAGGTGGATTGGGCATCATTTTGCAGTTCCATTCGTGACGAGTTTCAGGAGCGTTTGTCCGATTACGAGCTCCTAAATAGAGTGCGTAACCGTATACAGGGTTCGGTAGAACCCTTCGACAAATTCTATGAAGGAGTCATGGGATTTGTTGAGCGCATGGAACGCCCTATACCGGAACGCGAATTAGTAGAGCTCTTGAAAAATAACCTGCGTTTCGAATTACGTCGAGAACTGCTGCATTTCTCAATAGGCACTTTGCGCGAGCTTCGGGCATATGTGTATCGTAACGAAAACCTGGAAGCAAGTGCGCCGTACAGGTCTCACCCTCGTGGAACCGTGAATCCCGGACGTCGTAACGTGTCTGAGTTAGTGGACGAGGATGCAGGTGAGGGTGCGTCTTCTGATTTGGCAGTAATAGCCACTATAAGTGAAGTTCAATGCTGGAACTGTCAGGAAATGGGACACCGTTTTGAGGATTGTTTGTCGGAGCAACGCTCCATATTTTGCTATGGTTGCGGAACCCCAAATACGTATAGGCCGCAGTGTACTAAGTGCCGTGCGTTCTCAAAAAACGGGAAGCCTCGCCATCTGGTTGCTTCCAAGCCAAGTCCACTCCCCTAAATTGTCTAGCATCGCGCCACGGCAGCGTTCAGGTCCCTCCAGGCACCTCTTCTGATACTGCTGTTCTTAACCTAAATTCCACGTCTTCCTATTTAAACACCCGGACTATACCAACAACACCCTTGCTATCATCGATTCCCTCGCTGACGGCGGTTTCCATCTTAAAAAAACCACTAGGTGACGTTCGTCAAGCTGCTTCTTTTCCATTGGAAGTTATGGGTACACCCACCTCCCACAATTTAAGACCTTTTCATATACGGTTAAGAGAATACGAAGCTGCTCGACGTCGTATTTTTGCAGTAAACGAACTGGTGAAGAAGCCCAAGCGTTCTACGGCTCGGCGGCGGGCATTCTGGAAGAAGGTGAAAGCAAATAGGCGGCTTTATTGCTCAGCTATCCTTCCCAGCCACTCCGCAGTGGATATACGGCCATATGCGGAAGTATCCATCTTTGGCAAGCAGGTTACAGGACTGCTTGACACCGGAGCTAGTGTTAGCTGCATATCTGCTGATTTTGCGAGGGAGTTTTTGAGTGAGAAGCAGCATCCATATGAAAAATTTAACCTTCATGTGTTCACTGCTGACGGAACTCCTCATTCAGCGTTAGGGCGAGTTTCGACCAACATAACCTTTCGTGGGCAAACTCACTATCTATCCCTTTTGATTCTACCCTCTTTAGGTCAGGACCTTTATTTAGGGGTGGATTTCATTAGGATGTTCGGACTTGCTTCTGACTTATTTGTTTCTTCTCTTTGTGCATCGAACCTGTCTTCGAAACAAAGAGCCATTGACCCCAACAAACATCTACTTACTTCGGAACAAGAGGCGAGACTCAATACAGTCATCGCAATGTTTCCTTCATTTTCCGCTGAGGGCTTAGGGCGTACGAGTCTTGTACAACACGTCATCGATGTCGGAGGCAGCAAGCCAATTAAGCAGAGACACTTTGCAGTCTCTCCCGCCATCGAAAAGCTCCTCTTTGCGGAAATTGATAGGATGCTTGCGATGGGTGTAATTGAGGAGTCTACCAGTCCCTGGTCTTCGCCGGTCACCCTTGTAGTGAAGCCCGGTAAGGTCCGAATGTGTCTGGATGCTCGGAAAGTGAACGACGTCACTGTTAAGGACGCTTATCCTTTGCCTCTTATCGACGGTATACTAAGTCGAGTGCCACCAGCAAACGTTATATCTGCACTCGACTTAAAAGACGCCTTTTGGCAAATACCGCTCGATAAGGAGTCAAGGGAGAAGACAGCCTTCACGGTTCCAGGTCGGCCATTGTATCAGTTCGTAACGATGCCGTTCGGACTGTGCAATGCCCCTCAAACTATGCAGAGGCTAATGGACCGAGTAATTCCAGCACATTTGCGCCACCAGGTTTTCATCTACTTGGATGACCTCTTACTTATTACGGAGACTTTCGAGGAGCACATTGGGCTACTCCAGGAGGTGGCTCTTTGCTTCCGTAAGGCCGGTTTGACCTTGAACATTGAAAAGAGCAAGTTTGTCATGAAGCAGGTCCAATATTTAGGGCACATCCTTGGGGGTGGCACTATCAAAACTGATCCCGACAAGGTACAAGCCATCGCTGACTTCCCGTTACCCAGTTCAGTCAAGCAACTACGGCGATTCCTCGGAATGGCTGGCTGGTATCGACGGTTTGTCGATAATTATGCTTCCGTATCCGCTCCCCTCACTGATATGTTGCGTGGCGGACGAAAGTTTATGTGGTCCCAGGAAGGGTTGGACGCTTTTAATACGTTAAAGAACGAATTAACATCTGCTCCCGTGCTCCACAGTCCCGATTTTTCAAAACCATTCGCAATTCACTGCGATGCTAGTCACCTTGGTCTCGGGGCTGTGTTAGTACAAGTTAATAACGAGGGAATTGAAGTTCCGATTGCGTACATCTCGCAGAAATTTAATTCGGCACAGAGGAATTACTCTGTGACCGAACAAGAGTGCTTAGCCGCCGTGGTAGCTTTAAAAAAATTTCGCGCTTATGTCGAGGGGCATGAGTTCGAAATCGTGACAGATCACTCGTCACTGAAGTGGCTCATGTCCCAACCCGACTTGAATGGACGCTTGGCGAGATGGTCCTTAAAGTTACAAGGGTTCAAGTTCAAAATTACCCATCGCAAAGGCAGTCAACACAAAGTGCCGGACACCCTTTCGCGCATGTATGCGATCGATAGCGTTGAGGTATGCGACCCATTTGAAACATCGTTGGAAATAGACTTAAAGTCTCCACATTTCAACTCTCAGTCCTACTTGGCACTTATCGAGCATACCAAGAATAATGAACATCGTTTTCCGGACTTACGGGTCATTGATGGGTTCGTGTACCGACGCTCGGAATATGCGACTGGTGACGAGTCCCAGGAGGAGAGCTCTTGGAAGCTATGGGTTCCTGTGGAGCTAACGCCGACCTTGATTGCACGAGCGCATGACCATCCATTATGCGCCCATGGAGGCTTCGGTAAAACCTTGAGACGCCTAAAACTACACTTTTATTGGCCGAAAATGTCCGTTGACGTCAAAAACTATGTCAATGCGTGCGTCAAGTGTAAGGAGGCGAAAGCTCCTAATCATGTTCTGAGACCTCCAATGGGGAATCTCGTCATTCCAGAACGCATATTCCAGCGCCTGTACATTGACTTTATCGGACCCTATCCCCGTTCTCGAAACGGAAACATAGGTGCGATTGTGGTGTTAGACCATTTGTCTAAGTTCGTCTTGGTCGAGCCCGTTCGTAAGCTCAACTCAAAACTATTGATAACATTTTTGGAGAAAAACATATTTCATCTGTTTGGTGTACCAGAGAGCATAATATCAGACAATGGCGCTCAGTTTAAATCAGCACTTTTTCAGAGCCTTCTAGTTAGGTATGGAATAAAACACCAACTTACGGCTGTTTACTCTCCCCAGTCGAATGCGTCAGAAAGGGTTAATCGTTCTATAGTATCAGCAGTTCGATCATATATCCAACCCGACCAACGAGATAGGGACTCGAAAATGTCGGCCATTTGCAGCGCTCTCCGTTCTGCGCATCATTCCGTAATCGGGTTTTCTCCTTACTTTGCGGTCTTCGGGCAAAACATGATTTCTCATGGGGAAACATATTCGCTTCTACGCAAATTAGCAGTGCTACAGGAGCCAACTGCCGACGTTAGACCAGACACAAAAATGGAATTAATTCGCTCCAAAGCCCAAGAAAAGATTAAAGAGGCTTACGACATCAATTCGCGTACCTATAACTTAAGGTCAAAACCCGTTGAATACAAACCGGGAGACATAGTGTACCGACGCAACTTTGCCCAGAGCGATGCCACGAAACACTACAATGCTAAACTAGATCGGAAATTTCTGCAAGCGCAAGTTGTAAAGAAAATCGGTACTGCTTGTTATCTTCTGTCGGACCTGAAAGGAAAAACTATTGGCACCTTTCATGCAAAGGACATTAAACGCTGACTTTCAGGCTCTCTTACTACCTTCCTGATTCCTGATTCCGGGCTGTTCTGCCTCCGCATTCCTCCTTGGTTTTCTCCTTTCCCCGTGTTTAGATTTTTTTTGGATAAGTTAAATAGAGGTCTTCTATTTTTGTTCTGAGGATAATATGGAAACGGACGAATATTATCCCTAGGATGACACTGAAGACATTCTTCAGATTAGCTGAAGATTATATAGGTTTAGGTTTTGGTAGAATAAGGATTAATTAGGTATATTTAAGACAGTATGTTTGAAGCGGGCAGGTCAAATATCACTACTTTTACTTGGTAAAAGTAAAACCCTAGGAAACAGTAAATAGTCTAGGAAAATTACCAAGGAATCGAGGAAATCAAAACAGGAAGTGTGGGGGCGGAGTAGTTTGTGCCTTTCCTTAGGGGACCTTTGGCATGACAATAGTGGGTTGGCTGAATGATTACTCTCAACACTATAGAACTACGCGGTACCGAAGATTTCAACGGGCACCGGAGTGAAAAAGTTAAGGCTTTATTTTTAGCTGGAAGGGAAAGTCCTTCACTTTCCTCAGGCTTACCGTCGATGGTCTTCAGCTTCTTTTCCCAAGCATTGCTTCGAAAGAGATGCTGCCCTGTAATAATCTGCTTCCAATCAGCACGAATAGCGCAACGATTTTTACACCAAATGAACACTCTGCACTTGAAACAGTATGCTGGCGTCAAGAGTTGAAGTTCTTTTATTTTCAAAATAAGAATACGTATAGTTATTTCCGAAAATTTAACAGAATTCAAGACATTCCTCAGGGAAAATGCAAACAAATAACGAAGTGTCATTTGTCAGTTGTAAACAAACCGACTTCTTCTTGTTGGAGCACATAAAATGATCAAGTTGGTTGTCGAGCCTAAATGGTTGAGGATCCGTTGACGCCAATTCACAATAGAAAAGTTATCGACATGGACATAAATTGAACAGACTGGTAATGGTAAGGCTCTAAAGAGGAGAGTACAATCCCCACTCTGTGCCTATTTTATATCTGTTCAATTTAATTCTATGGTTATCAGCATTTGGTTCACTGTGGTTCACTGCAGGAAAATTTCGGACTTCGCAATTGTGAATGTGAGAAATTGCGGACGTGACCATCCGCGAACCTGACCATCCGCGTACGAGACGAGTATTTCCGCCATGGCTCATTCTTTCCATCGATAGCCATAGGCGTGAGAAGTCGTCTTTCGTGGGTGAGTAGAGGGTGCTTGGATAGGCGAGTATTGGTGGCAGGAAGCCTAATTCTTTTGTTTTTGGGTTTTTCTTCATTCTTCCCCAGGTCTTTCCATCGATAGCCATAGGCGTGAGAAGTCGTCTTTCGTGGGTCTTTCCATCAATAGCCATAGGCGTGAGAAGTCGTCTTTCGTGGCGTTTTCCATCGATAGCCATAGGCGTGAGAAGTCGTCTTTCGTGGTGTTTTCCATCGATAGCCATAGGCGTGAGAAGTCGTCTTTCGTGGCGTTTTCCATCGATAGCATAGGCGTGAGAAGTCGTCTTTCGTGGCGTTTTCCATCGATAGCCATAGGCGGGAGAAGTCGTTTTTCGTGGCCATAGGCGTGAGAAGTCGTCTTTCGTGGTTTTCATCGCCGTTCGCAGGAGGTTTCGTTGAAGAAGTTCAAGGCAGAGGCCGTCGAGCGGGGAGGAGCGGGCCCCATTATTACTAACGTTATTTGCCTTGTGCTGGATTTTTTCTGTGTTTTGCGAGGGTGGCAGAGGCCGTCGAGCGGGGAGGAGCGGGCCCCATTAATTCGTTATCTACCGCCAATTCGTTATCTACAAGAACCAAGGATTCAGGTATTCGGCGGTGGATGCCAAGCACCACTTGCAATAAACGTGTTTTCTTGTATCGGTCTATGGGAAGCCCTAAGTGTTTCGTGTTGTGCTGGTCAAAATGTTGGGAGAAAAAAAAAATCCGCATTTTTGTGACATAGAAAAATTTATTTATGATGATTAGAATTTTCGTGTCGGCATATTAAATTGAAATGGAAAAGAAAAGTGCCGCGCTTGTTACAAGCATATTATTAGTTAAATTGTTAGAAAATTTATTTATTATGATTAGAATTTTCGTGTCGGCATATTAAATTGATATTGAAAAGAAAAGTGCCGCGCTTGTTACAAGAATTTTATTTGTTACAAGAATTTTATTAGTTACAAGAATTTTATTAGTTAAATCGCTAGAAAAATTTATTAATTCTTTATTCGAAGTTTTCGTGTGGGCTTAAAATTAATACATAAAGAAAAATCGTGATCAGTATTTTTATGTTGTGCTCGTCCTGTAGCGGCCGCCACCGGATTAGTAAATGTTTGCCTGAAAAAAAAAAAATAATAATATATGTACTTGTCAGTCGCAAAACCCACCACTAGAATTTCAAAAAAAAAAAGAAAATATAAAAAAAAAAAAAACATTTTTTTCTAGAATATGATTTGTTTACTTGTATACATACTATGTGTAAAAAAAAAACAAAAAAAAAAAACTATTATATTAAATTGTAGAACTTGTTAGAAAACAAAAAAAAAAAATAAATTTATGTTATACGTAATTGTCACTTTAAAAAAAATGTGTTGTCATTAAGAACATTAAAGGGGGGGTGCTTTTTTTTAGCCATGGTAGTCTTCATTGAGGCCCGGTTTTCAGCGTTGGCTGTTCACGTTGGCATCTGATTGTGTCGCCTTGTAGGCCGGAAGCTCCCGTCCTCATAACCAAATCTACCCACTCCGTCTATTCCTCCCGGTACTGAGCTGCCCATCGCGCAGATGCCTGAGTTTCCGTTCCCTTCTCCCAAGAAGGAACCTACTACAGGGCCCGAAAAATATCACAGCTGAGACGAAAAAGATACTTGAATATCCAACTTAAAAACATGATTTTTTATTCTCATTTGATGCCTATTCTAACGTACGGTATCTTGATCTGGAGCCAAACCTCTGCGAGAAATATTTCAGCAATTGGAAGAATGCTCAACAAAGCTGTTAAAGCGGTTCATAATCTCGATTATAGAACCCCCACTGTAGAAGTCTATCGATTAGCTGGCAAATTACCACTAGAAAAAAATATTGTTCAGGAGAAAGTGAAGACAATTTGGAAAATTGTGAACAAGAAAAACAAGACATCCATTTCTTTGACACTAAATAGAGAGGTTCATAGCTACAGTACGAGAAACGCTGGAAATTACAGAACACCATCTGCGTATACGAACAGAATATTGAGAGATCCGATTAGATCGTCAATAACGATCTTTAATGCTTTGCCCCTGGAAATTCGTTCTCTAACATCTTACGAATCACTAAAACGAAAATTAAAAAAACACTTACAAATCAATGACAACCCTTTAACGTAATTTAAAAACACCACGAAAATTGCATTTACCAACAAGTTTTAGTTACCGCGTTGACGCGTTAATTAATAAATTAATTATATTTTTCATGTATTTAAATATCTTTTCTTGCATCCCTTAATACCAGTGGCCTCGTTCATGCCGCGGAACTATCTTCAAGAATTAAGTAATTCGAGCTAACTCACGACGACATAAACATGTCGTATTAGCTAGTTTTGGTACTCATTTTAGCTCCACTTGCGAGGCAGAACTGGACTGAAAAATTGGGACTAGATGGTGTTGTTGTCTTCGCTAATGGTGTTTTTGGTGAAAACTATATTTTATATGTTATATAAATACCTCATCCTTTCCTGAAACTCTGCATTTGTTTCATCCTTTGATTGTAGCGGAATAAACGCGTTTTTATTAGGAGGCTACTGCCTCTTGACATTTTCTAAACCAAAGTCACCGAAGTCACAAACCAACAACTGACATCTTTCATATTTAGTACGTCTCCGTATGGTCGGTATAAACACACCACAAACAAGGACTAGCACTAAAACGATTTAGTTAAATCGCCTTTTAGTTCCACGGTATAAATGAGGCCATTTTATCTACACTGCCTGGGATGCAAAACGAGTTTTAATTTATAATTTCATTAATTTTTTGTGTTTCAATGTTTTTGTGTCAGTTACTTTGGCGTCTATACTAACTTCTATCCTAAATAACATATGTGTCTCTCCCCCTTCCCTTCCCTGGGAAATGATGATGGAAGCTTTCTAAGACTGAATTATATGAAAGATAGCGCCAAAGAAAATTCTGATCCCTCATCCCTGTATAAAAAAAAAAATGTGTCCGTTCGATATCCAACGTGACGGAGCGGAAGGCTTTGCGGTGCAGCCTCATCATCAAATAAACAAAAGCGATTCCAACTAAACGTACCAGGTAGGTGTATTATGGCATAACCGGAGTGACCGGTCCTAATGGGCGTAATTTCAGGTCACCGCCATCAATTCGGCCGACAGTAACACCGCCCGCTGCAAAGAGAGTGACCAGAACATAACCTCCACGGCGGACGGTGTGACTGCCGGCCGGAGGCTGAGAGTCCACAAATCGTCAGCGAGCCGCACCAATTCGCAGCGAATCGACACCGAGAGGACGGAGCGCCACTAATTTGGCAGCGAGCGCCACCATCGTCGGCCGGAGCGCCACCATCGTCGGCCGGAGCGCCACCATCGTTGGCCGGAGCGCCACCATCGTTGGCCGGAGCGCCATCGAATTGGCAGCAATCGCCACCGAATTGGCAGCAGCGCCACAGCAAGCGCCACTGAAGTGACCGGAGCCGCCACCGAATTGGCAGCAATCGCCACCGAATTGGCCGGAGCGCCATCGAATTGGCAGCAGCGCCACAATTTCGGCAGCGAGCGCCGCCGAAGTGACCGGAGCCGCCACCAATTTCACAGCAATCGCCACCGAATTGGCAGCAGCGCCACAGTAAGCGCCACTGACTTGACCGGAGCCGCCACCAATTCGGCAGCGAGCCGACACAGGTATCGTGCCCTAGCTAGCAGTAATAAGAGGCGGCGGGAATAGGAGATATTAAATATGTATTTGTGAGGGGGGGTTGCTTTCGTGCACGCGCAGTCTCCGTCTCGTAACAATCAAAAAGTTAGTGGCCAAAGTCAGATACATACAAATGAGGATAGGCAGTCGAGAGAGATATATATTGTAAATAGAGCAGTGCAAAATCTCAGAGAAGAAAGTTTTTTTTTTGTCTAAACCCAAACAGAAAATACATATATGCAGGAAAACTTTTATTTAAAAAAAAAAAAAACAAAAAAATTTTCGTAACAAAAACCAGTAGAAGGCAGAAAAGAAAAACAGACATACTCTAAGTGAATATCAGCTGAAGATGCATAAAATGTGCATGCAAGGCTTAAAACCAGGATAAAATATTTGAAACAAACCAGACAAGTGAAAGATCTACTGAACTTTCGTATATTTTGAAGAAATCAACAGAATGATATCCTTATAATGTAAATTATATATATATTGATACAAACTATGCATAGATAATCGTACATACATAAATAAAATTAAGGATTTTCTTTAAGTGTAGTAGTAAGAAAGGAAAATGATTTTTGTGTTCTTTTTTTTTCTACTGGCTTTTCGTTTGTTTCCTGACAAATGAATAATAAGGTAGTGCCCTTTTTTTTGTTACTATTGTTTTCGAACTAGGATTCATACAATTACGGTTCAGTACATTTTACTTATGTTTGCAGCACAACCTGTGTGCATTCGCGCGTCTTTTTTAGCACATGATTTAAAGGAGATTTATCCAAAATTGTACCGAATTCGTCCAGACAAGTAAAAGAGGGCAATTGATTTTTTTTTTTTTGGTTTTCTTCATTAGAACTAGTAGGATTCTATAAACAGCTGTGTATTTTAACGCTCTGAAAAAGAACATAGCGAAAATTGAAGAGCAATGTGTTGAAAAGGAATATAAAATTATAATGAATTCGAGGTAGAGTTCTTTAATTTTGCTTCCTGACCCCCCTTCCTGGGTCCTCGCTCCGCTTTCTCGTTCGATATTGTTTCGCTTAGGGGGCTAGGAATTTAAGCGCAGCCTAGCCCAATAGAGGGGAGGGAGCGCGGAGCCCCTAAAACATCAAGGGGCTCCCGTGTTCGTCAGGGGACAGGGTCGTTTTCGTAGGTCGTACGCGTTTGCAGGTGTTTCTTTTTACGGCTCGTCTGCTCAGGCACCCGAGCACGCGCTGATATTTGTTTTGTAACGCTGCGAGGCAGGTGTGACCAATCCAACCCCACCCCGACTACCGATAGTTGAGCTAGCTATCCAGCACGCGCGAACTGGTCACATCTGAGGAAGTCTTGGCACTTAGGTGCCACGCGCGGTTTGCACGACCATAGTTTGGCTTCCGTCCTCATGTAGGCTTCGGCCTACCAAGCAGAAATGTTACAGTATGATAGATGAGGCATTAGTTTGTAATAGATGTCTTAAGAACCAACAAAATTTAACATATTATAAAAAGAAGTATGATAAACTGTTCAAGAGGACAAATGAACTAGAAAGTCTGAACCATACCCTGACATAGGAATTAAAAAATTAAAAGAAGAGCAGTTTGAAATAAGTTTTGAAGATAGAATTGACCGTTTACAGAAAGTAAATGAGAATTCTAAAGAATTTTGTAAAATGCTTTTAATAGAAAGGTCTAAAACGAAAGAGTGAACTGAGAAGCAGAAGCTTATTGCACAGAATATAAACTTTAAATCAAATTCAACATATTTGTTTATGCGCGAAAATTTAGGATTTACATTGCCCTCAAAATCGTCATTATATCGTTGGAGTCCTTTGAAAAAACTACATCCTGGTTTCAATACAGATCTTTTGAGTAACTTAAAGCGAATCGTTTTTGATATGGATTCATTTGCTAAAGAGTGTGTACTAATTTTTGATGAAGCCAAAATACGAAGGGAATTAGTTTACGATACTTCCATGGATCAATTAGAAGGAGTAGTTGATTTCGGAGAAGGCGATCGTGAAAATAAAATTGGTAAAAATATTTGCGTCTTTATGGTACGTGGACTGCTATCTAATTGAAAATATGTAATAAGCTATTATATTTCGGCAGAAGTTATGAAAGCCGAAAAATTAAAAGAGGTCATCGAAAAAAATCTTGCAGTGATGTTTAATATCGGTTTAAATGTCCGCGCCATTGTTTGCGATCAAGGGTCGAATAATAGGAAATGCTTCAAACTTTTGAACGTTTCGAAAGAAAAACCTTTTTTTTCTATTCGATGAAAAAAAAATTTATGGAATTTTCGATGTCCCGCACCTGATGAAATCTCTTAGAAATACACTTTTAGAGTGCGATATTAAATCTGACGATGGAATAGTTAGTTGGGATGTTATTACCAAGTTATTTGAACTAGATTCTTCGGATTTAGTTAAAATTTGTCCAAAATTAACAAAAAAAAAAATACATATATCCAGGGACATTTGATAAAATGAGAGTCAAATACGCAACACAAGTTTTTAATAGGAGTGTAGCCTCAGGCATAAAAACTTGTACAAGACTTGGAAAATTTTCTTCAGATTTGTTGGAAAAGGCTGATGCAACAGAAAAGTTCGTCTCAAAGTTGGACAAAATTCTTGAAATGTTGCCGATAGTAATCTATTTAAAGCACCATTAAAATACAAAAACCATATATATAATTTCTTAAAAGAAAGTTTATTATATTTGGAAAATTTAAAATTGATGAAAAGAAAAAATAATTTTTGCATTAATGGCTTAATTCGATCGATAAATGCAGTTTTATTGTTAGGAGAATATATGATAGCATCCAATAAGGCATCATATTTACTAACTGCACGTTTGAACCAGGACCCTATTGAAAATCTCTTTGCGCAGATACGGTCAAAAGGAGGAAATAATAGAAATCCTTCTGTTTTCGAATTCAATCATCTCATTGGAAGAGTTTGTCCATAAAAATTTTGACTGCGTCTTTTATAAAAAATTGTATAGATGATGAGGACATAGCCCTGGATTGGGTAGAAGGCGAAAGTGTACCAGAAATAATGGAGCTAATTTATAACAACTTTTCCACAAAGCCTGTTGTTATTGACCAAATCGAAGAATCTGATATATTGTGGCCTAATGAAAATGTACAGCTACAGCATCGCGGCGATTTTTTGGTTGAAAGTAATGGCAAGCGGTATTTTATTGGCTACGCGATTTCAAAAATTATTTTGCGAAAACTGCATTGTCACACCTGCGCCAGTACAATGAATAAAACTGGTGAGTTTTTGTCCTTACCTAACGAATCCTTAATAATAGACAAAGATTATTCCGCCGTTACATTGACCGAACAGATGCACTTGCAAGCACCTTCTGATAATTTTTTCAAAATATGTGAACTACATTACGATATTTATGAGCGGTTAATAGCAACTGGTCTATATTGAATTTAAAAAAAAAAAAACAATTTTAAATACTTGTATTAACGAAACCAACGAAAACTTTCCTCATTGGTTTGATACAACAAATTCGTGCAATAAGCATCGTGAAGGAGTATTAGATTTTATATTATTGGTTCTTCTACGAAAGAACTGTTCATGGAAAACAAAGGAAACTATGAATATTACCAAAAATAATAGGCAAAGGGTATTAAATCAGTAAAATACAATTTTCGTCGAAGAACTACTATTGTGAGTAAATCATGATCATGCAATATTCTAGATAAAACTAATAAATATGGGCAACAGATTCGGAGTTATAAAAATAATTACGTAATTTGATGTGTCTTTTTCGATTGAATTATCACAGAGAAAATGGGAAAAATTGCATTTTTACAACAACAACAACAACATTTTTAAAATGCTATTTTTCTCATTTTCACCGGTGATCCGCGCCCTGGAAGCACTGTAAAATACCTTTATATAGGCTAAATAAACATTAACAAAATTTGCATTTTCACTCATAACGAAGATATTCTGAAAAATCTATACATGTCGCATCCCGGATATAAACAACATATTCGGATGAATCAGTTAAATACCCTTCCTTGTACAATTGTGCACCGACCCGGATTTTGGTTGGAACGATCAGAATGGCAAAAAACTCAATCGCATCGCATGTCCACAAACAACAACAAAAATAGACCCGGTCATGGAATAAAAAAATCACAAGGTTCCCTCGTTTTCTTTAAAGCTCTGCATCGACACAGTTGGCTACAAAATAAAGCGGCGAAAGCTTGAATAGCCGCTGGAGAATCGTCGTTAAAATTAAAGCTCTTTCGCTGCTCGAACGCCACTTGGGACATCTTATACATTCTATTATCTTTGCCGCGGCCCACTGCCGCTAATTTCTACAAATACTTTTTGCAAAAGATTTTTAGTTATGATAAACGTTAAGGCGATGGGCGGACTGAAGCAACCGGTCATTACTTTTTTCATGTTGTGAAAGCCTTACCGATTAAGAACACGCGCCAACAGCTTCTGCTTTTTGATGAGTGAACGATTTTTTTTTACATACGTGCTGTCTCTCCACTTTCCGGGTACTAAAAACTCCTCGAGCGCGGTCATCTGCCCAAAATTCCAATTATCGCGAAAGCTAAGTTCTTCTCAAGAAAGGACGGAGGCCCTAGTAGCACTTGCTTGTTGATGGCTTAAGATAATTCTACGTGAAGTTAAGAATTCGGTGAGTCGACAGTTTATTTGTGTTCGGAGATGATTAACGAAACATGCATCAGACTAAATAAATGAAGGAACCGTTTCCCATAACAGAACTTTACGATAGTAGCACTAAAAAAAGTATGAAACTAATAAATTTTTTCTGTATTTGTTTCAGATGAAAACCATGAGGCAACAACACGTACATTAATGGAATTTGTACATGCTCCAACTGTGTATTTGTAAAAAAAAAAGAAAAATGTCCTTACGATAAAAACTTTTACGTTGAAGTGCACACTTCTTTTTTTCCTAAATTTAAATTGCGTGTGAATAGCACAGAATTTTGTTTAAACATCGCTTCAGTCGGGCGACAGCCATTGATTCCATACAACTTATATGGATCTTTGCATGCCGCCGCCCTTAACGATCGAATTGCGATCAACCTCTTGAGAGGATAAATTCCCCAACGGGGACCCAAAAAAATGTTCGCCGGTTTCGAACACTGACACGAGATACGTCTCATCAGGCGCCTCCACCTCGTATCTCGTGTCAGTGTGAGAGGCACGACCGGGAATGACCATGTTGATGTTGTTTCGCCTTATATAGGCCGGCCAACACAACATGGGTGGAAATCACATCTCACTTGAAGCGTCTAATCACCGCCATCTTTATTCTCAGGCCGGAGTGTCAAAGTAATGACGTTATGACAAGCAGTGAACCCTATGTAAACAAAGTGAAGAACGCGTGCAGTCGACCTCTTGAAATCTGGCGATTTTCGTGCGTAAAAGTGATTTTAGTGTCACGATTTTAAGTGCAATTGAAAGTAGTGCTTGTCACTGATATTTTAAAGTGAAAAAAACGCAAGGTGCCGCGAACTTCCGACCAAAATGAACTGCTCGAAAGTGCGCGGGACATAAGTGTGGTTATGAAAGTGCGACAATCGGAAATCACCGAGGTGGACGCGCCTGGTAAGACGTATCTTGTGTCAGTGTTCGAAACCGGCGAACATTTTTTTGGGTTCCCGTTGGGGAATTTATCCTCTCAAAAGGTTGATCGCAATTTGATCGTTAAGGGCGGCGGCATGCAAAGATCCATATAAGTTGTATGGAATCAATGGCTGTCGCCCGACTGAAGTTTGTGTGTTGATGCCACTGGCGGCTAGTCAGAACACTATCATATCGTTAAGCGCATTACACGCTTCTAGTGAGATATGATGTCCACCCATGTTGTGTTGGCCGGCCTATATAAGGCGAAACAACATCAGCCTGGTCATTCCCGGTCGTGCCTCTCACACTGACACGAGATACGAGGTGGAAGCGCCTGATGAGACGTATCTCGTGTCAGTGTTCGAAACCGGCGAACATTTTTTTGGGTCCCCGTTGGGGAATTTATCATCGTTTCAGTGCTTACCAAAAGTTTTGTCCTGTTGACAGTATTTCTATGAAATTTCGCACGAAAAAAAGGTTAGAACTAGGCATTACCGCGGTGTTCTACATTGCATAGTTTTTCAGTCATTATGTTTTTACTAATATGGGATGAAAACAACATAAATACTTATTGCAGTGAATTAGATAAGGGTTTAAACCGCAAAGAACCCTCTTTAGGAACCAAGACGGAAACATTATTACTGACGCGGCTGAGATTAAAACAACATGGATCCAATACTTTAGAACATTCCTCGCTCAACGGGCGACGCGTAGTTGTCGTCTTCGACTAATATTGGGTTTTAAACTGAGATGGTTTCGCATTCCCCTTGTGTGGGTTCAGCTCGCCAGCGAAGCGAACCAAACCCTCGAGCTCGAGTAGTCCACGCAAGAAGAGTGCAAAATCATCTCAATTTAAAAGACATAAACTAATATGCGTCGCCCGGTCAAGTAGGAATGTTCCACCAACCCTTGCCAAAGTGCAGACAGCCTTACAGAAATTAAACCGAAACAAAGCGCCCGGAATCGACGAAATTCAAAATCTTGTTGAAGATGAATCCTAAGTATTTACATTGAATATAGGCATAAGAGCGCATTTTGCAGTTTTAAACATCTAAAAAAATTGATTTAGATTTGCTGCCATCTATCCACCTGTCTACTTTCATAATTTTTATAATAATAAAATAATAATAAAAAAAATGCGCCAAGAAATAGCGTAATAATTTAATTGTTTAGTGTTTATTGAAAACAAAACACACAAAAGCTTCCAACCCTTTATTAATTATTCTTTCTATTCTACTTTATATCTTTACAATAATCACATGAATGTTCACGAGTTGTGCTCGTGCACTGAGCGTCAGTACCTCGCATTTAGCTTTTCCATCACCCAGATGCTCGCGACCAGTTGCAAACGATTCATCCATTTCACCTGATCAATTGAATCAATCAAGGGGGTCCAATATACGCGAATAATTAGATCGATGTGCGGGAGAATAAGGGGATTTTCCCGCACGCGCGATTTATTCGCGCATATTGGACACCAAGCTTAATACAATCGATATGTGGAGCCAAAACTTCTTCAAAGTATTCATTACACGAAACGCTTCGACTTCCTTGGAATTATCGCGCGTGTGCGCCTTAGGAATGCCGAACGCCAGGTAATTGTTACATCAGATAGATTAGTTGTTCCTTTCGGGATAGGAATATCGCTACCATTCGTAGGAACTTCGTTTTGGAGCGAGGCGACTAACCAGATCGTTGGGGAAATGTTCAGAAATCCCAACAATTGCTTGGAGAACTCGGCGCCGGCGTACCGTCGGGTTATCTGAAAGAGAAAAGTAAAAGAAAAGATATTTAGGAAACTTTACGGATAGATCAAATAATATTTACATAGTGCGGGCCAAGTATTTTATTTTATTAAATTTCGTTACATTGCAATCGCGCATGCTCTGGACGTTGAGACGGAAACACGTTATACCTTATAGCCCACATATACGATGCAATCCGTCGTCAGATCGATCTGACGATATTTTGATCGCCAGATAGATCGCAGAGTGTATGTGACTATCGTTGACGATTTTTTTTGACAGTTCCATATAATTTCGATCGTCAGATATTTTGTGGTGATCCATCGTCAGATCGATCTGACGATGGATCGCACCGTCTATGGCGGGTCTTAGACAGACGACGCACTCGAATGATCATTCCCATTCGAATTATAATTCAATTTCATGTGTGTCTTGCGAATGATCATTCGAACATCATCGGAATGATAATTCGCGAATTACAATTGGCATAGTAAGCGTAATTCCTTCTCTGAGTATGCAGTGCTACCTATCCGACAAATTGTCATTGAGTAGCAACAATTATAGTACCCGCGCAAACGTTGAAAGGGAACTAGTTGTCAATCGATACAAAAAGGAAATTACTTGTCGTCATATATGTATCATCATCATCGTGGCGCGACAGCCCGACGTCGGGCTTTGGCCGCCTGGATCATTGTCCTCCAATTATCTCGGTCACGTGACCGCGTCCTCCAATTTTGGGAGCCCAGCAGCTGCGCGGCGTCCACACCTACTGAGCTCTCCCAACGAGATCTCGGTCGTCCTCGCAGTCTCGCTCCGTCGACTCGTTCTGCATTCATTACTCTCTTAAGCATGCGATCATCGTCCATTCTTTGTACATGCCCTGCCCATTGAAGTCGTTGTAGTTTGACGATTTTCGAGACTTGCAGCTCATCGTACATTTCATACAACTCATGGTTGTACCGGATGCGCCATCCATCTCGATCGCAAACAGCCCCGAAAATTCGCCGTAGAACCTTACGTTCGAAAGTGTCTAGCATGTTTTTGGAGGCTTGAGTTAGGGTCCATGCTTCGCAGCCATAGCATAGCACTGGTCGTATAATGGTTTTGTACACGCGGAGCTTCGTGTTTCTGTGCACATGCTTCGATTTCATTATGGGGAGAACCGAGAAAAAAGTCTTATTAGCTAGTTGTATCCGTCGCTTGATTTCGTCAGTTTCGTTGGCGTCCCTTGACAAGTTGCAACCCAGGTAAATAAAGTTGTTCACGAACTCGATGTTGAGGTCCCCCACATTGATGCTTGGTTGTGCAGGTGTCCTTGTCACCGATTGCATCATTATTTTAGTTTTACCCTCGTTAATACGTAATCCAACTTCCTTTGCAGCGGTATCGAGCGTATGCAGAAGTTCTTCTGCGTCAGCCAATCTTCGGGACATGATGTTGATGTCGTCGGCGTACGCTGCTAATTGTGTCGACTTGATGAGTAGCGTCTTGCTGTTGTCCATATTCATGGCCCGAATAACGTATTCCAGTGCTAGGTTGAAGAGCGTCGGTGCCAGTCCATCGCCCTGTTTCAAACCAGTGCGTGTTTCAAATAGATCAGTAAGTCTATTCTGGATCCTGACTTGTGAGACGGAGTTGGTCATCGTCATCTTTGTCAGTCGCACTAATTTTGCCGGTATACCAAATTGCAGCATGATGTTGTACAGTACTCCACGATCGATACTGTCGTATGCCTGCTTGAAGACGACAACGATTTGTATACGTTTACGTTGTATTCCCAGCACCTCTGGAGTATCAGTTTGACTGAGAAGAGCTGATCGGTTGTGGAGCGACCAGGTCTGAAACCGCTTTGATATTCGCCAATGACTCGTTCTGCGTACGGTTTTATTCTATTTTCCAGAATTTTCGTCAAAATTTTATAGGACGTACAAACTAGTGAGATGCCCCTGTAGTTCTCACACCGCAGTTTATCTCCCTTTTTATGAATTGGACAGATGATGCTTCTGCGCCAATCGTCTGGAATCTCCTCGTTCTCCCATACTCGCAGGAGTAATTGATGTATGGCATCAACTAGACTCGTTCCACCGAATTTTAGCAGTTCAGCTGGAATCTCTTCAGCGCCCGGCGCTTTATTTCGTTTTAGTGACCGCAAGGCGAGACCAACTTCCTCTGCTGTCGGGGGTTGAATGGGTGGGCCTAGATCAACAATATCGTCGAGAGCTTCCTGTGTGGGGATGTTAGATGGTCGGATTAGAAGCTCTTCAAAATAAGAGGCCCATCGCTTGTTAATACCATCGGTGTCACTGATGATGTTTCCATCTTTGTCCTTACAAAGGCTAGTCCTGGGTTGGTAGCCGTTCTTAATTGTATTTACTAGTTTGTACGCTTGTCTGGTGTTCCTATTAGCTAAGTGTTCGTTTATGTTCAGCAAATGCTCGTCAAAGTATTTACGTTTCTTACGTCTAATTATTCTATTCGATATTCGCTGTAGCTCGTCATATTTTTCTCTTCTGGCTCTGGTTAATCGTTGAATCCATTGTTTGTAGGCCTCGTTTTTCGCGTCAAGTGAGTTTTTGCATTCTTCGTCGAACCAGTCATTTCGTGCTCGCCGGGCTTTATATCCCACGACCTTCTCTGCGACATCCTTGATGGTACCCTTGAGTTCTTCCCAGAACCCATGGACGCCTGTTTTGCTGATGTTGTGTAGCATAGGTGATAGTTTTTCATCAAGGGCGGTAGTATACGCCACCGCTGTAGCATCACTCAAAAGCTTATCAACCGCAAAGATTTTGGGAGGGCTGATTCTTGATTGGTGCACTGAGGAAATTCTACAT
This sequence comes from Chloromyia formosa, assembly GCA_964017055.1. NCBI lineage: Eukaryota > Metazoa > Arthropoda > Insecta > Diptera > Stratiomyidae > Chloromyia > Chloromyia formosa. The sequence continues at coordinate 63,313,986 of OZ024816.1, forward strand.
CTCTAGGTCGTCTTCACCAAGTGATAATCTGAGTCGCAGTTTGCTTCTCGATAGGAGCGGACACTAGACCATGACACTAGACGCCCATCTCCTGCAAATGAGGACGTGGTCAATTTGGTTGACGGTATGTGCGTCTGGAGACTTCCAGGTCTGCTTATCAATGCGTCGATGCAGGAAACACGTAGAGCTTACGACTAGATTTCTGCTGCAGGCAAAGTCGATAAGTCGCTGGCCGTTATCGTTACATTCTTCATGGAGGCTGTGGCCTCCAGTGGTCCCCCGGTGCCAACTTTCATTTCCGACTTTTGCGTTAAATTCTCCCAGCAGCAATTTGACGTCGTTTGTTGGAAGTGAGTCGAAGAGAGTTTCAAGGCGGGCGTAGAACTCGTCTTTTACTGCGTCTTCTTTAACTTCAGTGGGGGCGTGCACATTGATGAGCCAGAGATTGAAGAATCGACTCTTTATGCGAATCGCACACAGCCGTTCATTTATGGGTTTGAAGTCAGTAATATGCGGTTTGAGGCGGTTGTTCACTATAAATGCTACTCCAAACTCCTTGCGGCCCGATGGTTTGCCACTTGTAAAAATGGTGTGCGATTTCTTGTCATTAATCTCGCTGCCAAGCCAATTTGTTTCCTGGACTGCAGTAATGCTCAGTTTGTACTTTTCGACCTGTTGAAGGAGGGCCTTCTCGGCCCCCGGTTTGTTCAGGGAGCGTACATTCCAGGATCCGAAAGAATAATCCTTTATTCGTTTGCGTGGTCGTCGTTGTTGATCCGTCCAATCCGAAGCTTTTGTTCCAGGTTTCTTGACATGGAGTGGTTTTTACAAGGACGAGTTGTCTGCACGTCGCTTAACCCCATTCAGGGGATGGCCTCGGAGATAGCTGCTTTAGATGGTTTAATAAACGTGCTGGAGCTCACACAACTATGTAGCAGGTCCAACTACGCAAGTCATTCCATCCTACTAAACCTGAGATGCTTAGGTGTTCGTCAGCCATTCAGGCTACAGCTATCTGCCTTTTCCAAACTGTCTTATCGCTAAGACATTGGCCGTCAGCGAATTGATACACTGCCGTTACCAGGGGGCGCCCACGCGGAGGACTATGGAAGAGGTCTTTGCCCCCTAAATGTCATATATGTATAGCTGGTCCAAAAACTTACAACAAACTGCCTTATCAGTTGAGAAATGAATTAAATAATGTCAATTATAAATTAAAAATTAAGCTGTATATAACAGAAAATAGGCAATTATTTAATCAGTTTTTCAACTAAATCATCTTAATTATTGTTTGAATTTTAAACCAGGCCGAAGCTTCGCTTCGAGTCCGAAGCGTATATACCCTAGACTTGTACAAACCTAGTGGAGATACCAAAAGTACCAATTGGCAACGACCATATGCATTAAGAATGGGTCTGCTATATGGCCAGTTCATAGGGGAGGTTGGCACTCTTCAGTAGGATCTTGACCATTCTCAAAATCAATTAACTAACTAACCCATTCTACAAATATTTGTCGAATTTTTCAAGGCGCTAGCTTCATTCTATCGAAAGGTATTGCTTATTTAAAGTTTCACTTGTAGGGGAGGTAGGGGTTCCTTGGGTCGGATCTTGCGCATCATTGGCACCAACCAATTAGATCACCCTACAAACATTTAAACAAAATTACAAGTCTCTAGCTTCACTCTATCGAATGTTAGCGCTTATTTGAAGTTTCATTTGTAGGGGAAGTAGGGGTTTCGTTGGTCGGATTTTACGTATTTTCAATATTAGCTAACTGGATAATACTACAAACATTTGATCAAAATTTCAAGTCGCTAGCTTTATTTTGTCGTAAGTTATCGCTTATTGTAAGTTTCATTTTTAGGGGAGGTAGGGGTTCCTTAGGTCGGATGTTACCCATCTTTATTGCCAACTAACTCAATCTCACTTCAAGCATTTGACCAAAATTTCAAGTCACTGGCTTCATTCTATCAAAAGTTATCGCTTATTTGTAGTTTCATTTGTAGGGGAAGGTGGGGGTTCCTTGGGTCGGATCTTGCCCATATTAATACCAATACCAACTAAGTAGGTCTTACTAGCAACATTCCACCAAATTTTGAACTCGGTAGTATCATTCTATCGAAAGTTATCGTAATTAAAGTAATATTTAATTTTTTGAAATTTGTAGGGGAGGTAGGTGTTCCTTTGATCTGATTATGCCCAACTTACAGAACCTTAAGCAGCTTTTTCCCTCAGGGTTACGTGCCAAAAATCAGATGTCTACGTCAATTGGTTCAAGAGTTATAGACAAAAAACCTGAAAAGTTGGGTAGTACGGGGCTTTTTGTAAGAAAATTACCGTTAGGATTACCAGGAGAGTATAAGATTACCCTTACTAGCAATATACCAAAGCTAGAGCTTTTCATGATTTTTTAATCGGAAGTTATAGATACATTTAATTATTTTACATATGTAGGGGAGGTAGGCGTTCTCTTAGCCTGATCATGCCCAATTTCAATACCATCCAACTGGATCATACTACCAACATTTGACCAAAATTCCAAAGCTCTAGCTTCATTCTATCGAAAGTTATCGTGCGAACGGACAGACAGACAGACAGACATGGCTAAATCGAATCAGGTGGTGACCCTGATCATTTATATATATACATTGCTATACCTCCGGAGCCTCCTCTAAGGTGTTACATATTTTCGTCGCGACAAAAACAATATACCCTATACTATAAGTCTAGGGTATAAAACTAAGTATAAGGTTATTTATATGAACACAGATACAATATGTAACGTAATTATTATAACAGCTGCAGCTCTCACGCACAAGCATAATGCTTATGTGAGTTGCTGATTTGAATTGAAAATTGAAATTCACTCGTTGCTATGCGGTAGAAATAATATTCACTCATTGCTGCGATATATTCGTTGCTAATCGAAATAAACATATTGTTGCGTGTACGGGGTGGGTATCTTATACGAACCACACTGTACTAATCTCGAATGATCGATGACAAGTACAAATTGAATAGACACTAGACGATTCCCGAGCCATCTGTAGTCTAGACAAACAGAACCATTGATAATGAATTGGATTTTCGAATCTTCGTTGAGTAGTGAAACCCGAGACTCGAACATCTCGAAAAATCTAGAGTCTTCGCTAATTGACGAAAGCATGGATCTCCACCCATAAAAGGCAGATGTCACCGAACGAAGGAGCAGTCGTGAAGAACTAGTCAGACTCGACACTCAGTGGCGGTTGGATCGCTAAAGTGCCGTCGTTATAATTAAAGCTAGTTTGACATTTTGACGTTGGTTGTTAGTACGCGTGTATATAGTTAGTTCGTTTTGTAAATAAAGTGTGTGTTTTTCAATCGAAGTATTTCATTATTCTGCACAAGAATATCTAACGAATCTGGTTTGGTTTCGTGGTTTCGCTCAAGAGAGGAAACATTACAATATTTATTCGAAAAAATCAGCGCTAAACCGATTTCGCAATGACAGTTGGAATGACGTTCACAGTAAAGTGTGTATGTCCAATTCGTCATTGCCAGCAAATCATCATTCGCGGAATGATCATTCGGTTGCTGTGTCTGTCCAAGGTGTTAGAATCGAAGTCAAATGACGGTCTATAATTAAAAAAAAAATATTAAAATTTGAAAAAATGAGATCTAAAAAATTACATTATCCAATGCAGGTAATCAACTGAAAGTTTAGTGGACCTTCGTACAACGTCTTGTTTTGACCATTTCTTGGTCTTGCCGTTGAAGAAGTTTTCACCCTACATCAATCTTGAATTTCTCAGCATATATTTCGGAGAATTGTTTCAGGGTGTGTATGTAGATGGTTTTGGCTCGAGACGTTCGACAATAGCTTGACGCAATACGGCAAAACCATCTACATACAAAGCCTGGAAGCAGGTCACTGAGAGTGTGTGAGTCGGCCTCCTTTCAAACTGACAACCGGCACTAGTTCCAATGACCAAGTTCCGAATGGCTCCGACTCCACTTCGGCACAAGCATGGTGGTGTCTCAAATTGAAATTGTTCAAACATGTACATTAATTGATTGATTATTAATTATCACAACCAAACGATGACATGCCTGAAACTTCAATTTGATTCGTATATTCACTTCCCGCACCTCGCACTTCACTTTCACAGGTAAAATAATCAGAGAAACAAAAAAAAAATATATTTGGTGCGAAAAGAAAAATAAATTCACCCGCACAAATCGCCATATTGCTTTTTATCCGCACTTGCCACACACAAAAAAAGTAAACAATTTCCACATTCACTTCAAACGCAAAAACGAACACTAGATTCACCGATTTTACATATTTTTTCATTTGAGCACATCACCAATACTTCACCGCACAACATATTTAACTTTCATGCCGCAAACCGACCGAGAACCGACACTTTTCGATTAAAATGTCGCGCGGGATCACTCGCGGTCCATACACCGCCATACAAATTTTCGACTGACATCGGCCTCCTTTGAGCTATTGTTGTGTGCGTGACCAGGTCTGCTTCCAGGCTTTGAATGTAGATGGTTTTGAATACGGTCTCGGCTTGTTCCAAAACCATAGAGGAACTGGATAAGAGGTGGAACTCAGTACAACTGAGACGATGGTTGTTCCTATTGGATTTGTTGCATATGTATTGAATTCCACTGTCGGTACACAATGGAATTGCGGAAAGCAGATAGCAAAACCACCGCGTCATATGTTTCCGTTTACCAGAAAGAGATAAGACTATCACAGTAGATCGATCGGGTAATACCAAAAGTGTGTTCAGTCTCTTGTTTTTGGATTCTGGCAATACTAAATATCTGTCAAATCGCACGCATACAGGGAAATCTAACCAAAATCAAGCACGCACACATACGTAACCTATCCAGCGTGTTACCTATACAATCGCAACTAAAACTGATTGGACCCAGATTTGAATATATAATATAACTAACAAAGGAATGGGTATATGCCTGTCAAACCATACAAATTGACAGCTTGAAAATGGGACGATCTTCTTCTTGAAAAAGTCGAGAGCTGGGAGAGTAAAGTTAACGGTTTTAAGATCACGTTGTGCATATGGCTGTCAAACGCTTTGTTCTAAAAGTGGCAAAAAGGAAATACGGTTGAATTCGCGAAAGTTTGGAGCCGGTTTTTGAGTGTAAAGAGCCGCTATTATGTAGAGAAGACACTAGTGAAATTTCCGGTAGGACAAATTGGTGCGGTAGTGAGTTGTGGTAAATTGAAATGCCTCGTCGGTGACTGCAAAAATAACCAGCGTATCCCTACGACGGGGGTGTCTGCTTAAGGGTAAAACATTAAATATTTAGATGTGATGTGCGCGTTACTTGTTTTTGTGAGTTTTCTGCCAGAAAACCGATATTAAAATTTTTGTTTTCGTTTCTGACTCCCCGCTGTATATATAGCTGTCAAATTTCCGCGTCCTATTGGTGGTTGGCATTAAAAGTCCCGTTCTTTCTCTCTCCCATGAAAAATTAAACGCGCTCTTCTCTCGTCCCATAAATTGAGCCTATGGGCCACTCCAGAAGTTCCTCTGAGGGACCCAGTCTGACTTTTGAGCAGCTGTTCGGAGTTGGTTTTGTCCTTATCGCTCTAAGGCGGCTATTACACTATAAAAGTTCTTTGTAAAAGATAATTTATAAAAGTTTTTGTAAAACTTCTTTTATAAAAGATATTTTACCATCAAAATTTTCTATATTACACTGCGTAAAATATTTTATAAAAGTTTTATGAAATCTCAATGTTGTCGGAGTGTTGGTGCAACAGTTCGACATAATATTGATTTACAGTAGTTATGGAATGCGTATGATGCTCTAATTTTGTGGATCGGATCTGGCACGGTACATGATCTGGGTCCGAAAACAGGTTGGCTGATCTACCCAATATTTGTGAAATGGATTAACTCGATTCACATTTGCTTCGACTTGCATTTGCAATCTATACTATAGAAGACATTTTTGAATGTTTACGCTCGTTTGGGTTTCTTTCGTACTCGTATAATCATAATAAAAGTTGGAAACACATTATGCATTCATTTGCAGAGTATTGTCTGACATTTTTAGAGAGCGAATATATTCTTCATGATTGTATGTGAATAATGTGGATCCTTCGTTTTTTTGCAATTTTGACTCAGATATGCTATCAACAACCCAAAAATTCCCAACTCCCTAGTTTCTTGAACTTGTCCCAGGGTCACACCTCATTTCCAATTATAGTTCGTAAACCCTCGATATTTATGTTGTATGATATTAAATCGAGACCATGCCGAAAATATGTCGAGAACACGCCGTACAAAGTCCGAGTCGGGGTGGCGCCGACCAATGTATGTATGAGCTTCCATTCATTTATATTTGTACCTTACTAAAAAAAACAACGAGTTTCTTGTTCTATGAATATTATTATTATATTACTAATGAATTTAATACATTTATTTGTGTAAGTAAAATAAAAGAATCCTATGCTCGTTTTGATACGAATAAAATTTAAATCAAATCTATCACGTTCATTTATGAAATCTCATGAATCTGCACGACGCGGTTCCACTCATTGGTCGTGAACAGAATTCGACTCTGACATGATTGGAACTCCTTCGTGATCTCGTCACGCTCCTACTGCGGCATATCGCCATGCATTGAGCTGACTGTGAAATTCGCCACCCGCATTTTCTTCGTCAGACAGTCCACCTTTCGTGTTGCACAAAATCACGGCCTGTATAGTCAGCGTGTCGTATATATCGCAAAGTTTGTCGAACTTCCACTCCTCCCTCTTGACGAATTGAATTGTTTCTCCCAGTGTCAATTCGTCACTGAAATAAAAAAGGAAATTCGCGAAGGATTAGTAGAGTGTATCTATGGAATTATGATCTCAACCTACCGTTTCACGAGAATTCGAATTGGGTCTGTTATAAATTTGGTCGTCATTTCGACTCTTCGTGTAACGTTCGATAGGTAATTGTCGATGCTATCACATTCGGCGAAAGATTCTCCTTCTTCGAACCGGTCGTGCCCGATCCGAATATCATGTCGGCCAACGTCTTCTTCTTGTTCTGCGACAAATCCTCTACCTTCAACTGCTGATAGTCGATAAGTTTCTTGTGCTGTGCGAGGGTGGCTTCCGATTTAATGTCACGCCAAACGTTGTAGTTCTTTTGCTCCTCCAACTCGCCGTTCAGCTGCTCAATTTCCTGCTGCAGTTTGCCAATATTCTCCTGAGCTACTTGAAGGTCTGAGAGGCTGCCGTGTGCTGTCCGGTACGGCGACAAGGGGCCGCTTTCTCCCACTTTTGGTAGGTAGAAATAGACGCGTTGCTCTTCAATCGCATCTCCTCCTCGATCTTCAGCGAGCTCTTGAGCGTCTTGACTTCTGTGCGACACGCGGGCAAGTCGCCCGTCTTCTCCTTCAGCCGGTCCTTCATGAGGCTAAGCTCTTTCTTTGTATCGCGCAGGACCTTGTTCACGGAGTCCGTTTGGTTGGCTTTGCTCTCGGCCTTCAGCAATTTCTAATTTGTAGCGTCTTGATCTCGTCCATTTGGCCCTAGTTGGTGCGTTGAAGCTCGCGGATTTAAGCGTTCAATTTGTTGACCTGGGGCGCGAGAACGGACTCTTCCTCGGCCGACTCGGCGCTCGGTTCTTCGTGGACGTAGCCGTAACCGAGGAAGGACAGCCATGACTCCAAAATTCATTCAAATTTCTAAACATCCGGGGCGTTTTAACGAACGTACTTCGTCTGTTTTTGGTCCGCTCGATGTCCTCAAAGTTGGAGACGTCGTCGTCGCCAACCTAGCAAAATTGACGCGCCAATAAGCATCTGAAATCAGGAGGAAACCGTTTGCAAACAATTGTTATGGTCGACTATATTTTTACATACCATCAGTTTGTGTTGGATCCACCGTTGTTCCTTCCGAATGCATTTTATGCAGCTTGTGCACATCTAGTTCTGGCGGCAGAAATAACAAATCAACCCATGTGTCACGGCCAAGAGCTGCCACAACCCCTTCGACGCAAGAAGGAAGATATAATATATATAACATGACTAGACACATACACGGAGCGACGTGCCGAATATAATTACAACTTACGTTCAATAATAATTACTTATTTCACTGATTTCCCCCATTTCACCAACTCGTCCACTTCCGAATGACAGAACAAGTCATATGTTATCTGTACCAACTTCCACAGCTGGTACAAAAGTCTTCTTCTTCTTGGCCTGTCAAAAGTCTTTTATCAAATATAGCGTGAAAAGACTAAATATCATAAAAGAACTTTTATAAAAGACAACTTTTATAAAAGTTACCCCATTACACTATAAAAGTTCTTTTACAAATATCTTTTATAAAAGATATTTGCAAAAGAACTTTTATAGTGTAATAGGCGCCTAAACGGCCATTTCCTTCTAATTGTAGCCGTCGTTTTCAGCTCAACGGGGTAAGTTTGTGTGCGTTGGAGTAAGTGCGTCCCTGTCTTCAAAATTATTTGTACTGAGTTCCACCTCTTGTCTTGTTCCTCTATGCCAAAACCCTCTTCATTCAAAGCCAGGAAGTAGAACCTATCACGCACACAGCAATAGCCCAAAGGAGGCTGATTTCAGTGGAAAATATGTTCGGGACTGTATGGCCGGCCGTATCTTGGACGTAGGCAGGGCAGCGCACATGGCATTGTTGTTGTAACAATTGTCAAAATCTGATTTTACAACAACAATGCCATGTGCGCGCTGTGCTGCGCTGCCCTGCCTACGTCCAAGATGCGGCCGGCCTATGGACGTCGGAGCAACGCGCGGCATATTTCGATCAAAAAACACGGGTTCTCGATTAGTATGTGCAGTGAAAAGTGGAATAGTTTGTGGAATGTAGTGTCGCGAGTAACGTATCTCGTACTTGGGTAATCCAAAAAAAAACAAAGTTTTGGATTAACGAAAAGACTTTATTATGCGAAACGTACTAAATGACAATCTGAATTCAACTCCTCCGATTTCTAACTGTTCTGGATAATTTATAATTTCATGAAATCTGCTTACGTCTAAGTTTTAGCAAGGTGTTCCCAAGTGGAGCACCGGATACGTGTGAAATGGATTGGATTACATATGTGTAGTACATTGCAGTTAAAATGAATTATTAGGTAAAAATAAATTTAATGATGACGTTGAGGAGCGTGTGAAATTGTATTGTTGATGTCGCATGGCGATCCTATGACTCGTGTGACTGTCTGGCTGTTGATGTCGCATGACGATCCCATAACTCCTCCCCCCTTAAGAGATGGCGATGGCCAGAGAAACTGGATCCTTGAAGGTTCGCTGGCAGGAGCTAGTATTCGTGAATTTTGAAGGAAATATTCCTTGTATGATTTTCGATGTAGGACGGATGCGCAGATGGTTATGATGATGATTATGCAGGATATTATGGTAAGTGTTGTGTAGAATTGTTCCTGGTTAATATAGGTTTCAAGGGTGACGGGATTCTTTCTGGTGAATTGATATTTCCTTAGTTCGTCTAGGTGGATACTGTTGGTGTTGGCGGATGTGAAGTTGACTTCAGAGAACAGAGTTGAGACGATGTGAATTTCATCCCAGTATACTGATTGTTCGGCTCGGTATGTAATGCCATTTGTTGTGATTTCGCAGTTGTTGTATCTCAGCAGGATAGTTCCTTCGATCGTAAATTCATCTTGTCCGCAGGTGGTTGTAATGGTAGTAGCAGGGACGTTTATGAATAGAAGATGGTTGGGCTCTGGTTCGTAGATTTCCATCTCGAATTCTCGGTCGTGCAGTTCGCAGTGTGTTGGTATGTTAATTATGATGTTTACAGCGCAATTCGATTGGTTTATTTCTTTCAATATTGTTGTTTTAAGGCAGTAAAAGGTATTTTCAATGTTTTGACATTTTTCGTCGAGATTTTGTGTGTTGTTAGGGCTTAGAAGGAGGTAGGGTTTGGCCAGGATGGTTTTTGTTTTATCAATGGGGAGAGGGATTATATGATATAAGGAGAAATTTTCTTTTAGAGTGATAGGGATTCGAATGTTGAAGATAATATTAGAGCTATTGTAGTAGGCTTGTAGACTTAATAATTCGTAAATATTTTCATTAGATTTTATATTTAATTGTTGACTTTCTAAAATAGAATAAATTTCGGATAGTTCTAGTGGACTCAATATAGTTTTTGAAATGAGATTAAGTTTTGAAAGGATATTCGCCTCTGAAATGCTGCTGATATGGTCATTGAGTAAATCGATATTATAATTGACTTGGTTTAGATACTGTGCATATTTCAAAATTCGATTATCACTTGCAATTTGATTTTTAGAGTTTTCGTTAATATAGTTAAGGTAATCAGTGATAGTTTTTTGCTGTTGGTTGATGTGATTTGTTATATTCTCAAAACGTTGAATCATTTGCTCGTTTAATTTGGTTTGCTGGTTAAGTTTATTGTTTATATTGTTTTGGTTATCAAGTAGTTGGTTAATTTCGTTATTTATGTTGATAGCATCGTTTGCATCTAGGTTACCCGTTATGGTTTTTATGATTGTACCGAAGCCGTTAATTAGTCTTCTTTTCGCTCGTCTTTAAGGCATGAGGTTTAAAAGTTTGTTGCTTAGTTCCGAAAGTTTAGTTTTAGTTACTTCTAAAGATAAGTTGAGTTCTGTAATGTTGTCAAAAGTCGTCAGAGTGTCCTGTATATGTTTAATTGGCAGTTGTCCAGTCGTACGATATGTATCAAGTTATAGTAGGAAGTGATTAGTCGTGCGGTCCCCAGTTTAATAGGTAAGAGTCCGTTGTTATTCGTCAGGTCCTGTATGTCCAGTTTCTGCCCGTGTGTCGTCAGTATGAGCCTGAAATTTACGTTTCTTTTTTAATTTAGATTTATGAATTTTTTGATTTTTATCTGAAATTATAGTTATGTGGTTATTTTCTTTAACTTTTTGTTTTGAAAATCGACGGATTAATTTATTTCATCGGCATTCTCTTCTGTACACAATTGTTCCTTCCTTATAGGTTTCAGGATCTTCTCTAGTAGAATTTAATTTTTCGTTTCGTTTATTGACCTGGTCTTCTAAAAGTTGTTTTATTTCCGGGTATAGTTTAGATTGGAATTCCCTAAGTTTTACTAGATATTCATGAGTGGTATTATGTTCCAGAGTGTTATTAAATTTGTGTGTCCTACCATAGAATAATTCGTATGGAGTATGTTTTGTGGCAGAATGAATTGAGTTATTGTAGGTGATAATTACTTCGTTTAAAATATCTTCTGGGTCATTATTACGGTTCTTATCATAGACTATCCTGTAAATTTCGGTAAGCGTCGAATGTAGCCTTTCTACTGGTGTGTTGCTACTAGATTGTTGGTAGGAAGTAATCGAATGATTTATGCCAAGCTGCTTGCAGAAATCCCTAAAGAGTGACGAGGTGAACTCTGTTCCCTGGTCTGTTACTACAGTTATTAAATTTTGTGGAGTGCCGTGTAGGCTTACGTAGTGCTTTAGCGACTTTAATATTGATAAACTGTTCCGGGCAGGTAGCGTGTATGCTGCTGCAAATTTTGAAAATTTGTCAATGATCGCTAAAATGTACTGTTTGTTAATTGTTTAAATATCCGAGTGAAGAATTTCGAGGGGTTTACTGGGTGTTTCAGGTGTTTGGAACTTTGGTTTCGGGGGACTCCTTTCGTACTTAAATGTTTGACATTTTTCACAGTTATTAATAATTTGGGTTATTTTATTTTTCAAGTAAGGAAAATAGTATTCTCTTTTAAGGTGTGCTAGAGTTTCGTTTATTCCACGGTGGTTGCTATTTAAATGGTAACTATTTATGAGTGCATCTTGATCGTCCGTTTCGGTGATTTCCTTAAGACGTTCTGTACATCTCACTAGTTTATAGCACTGTGACTGGGAAAAATGCTTTGTGTATACCTCTTGAACTATTTTAAATATATCGTCAGCGGAAAAAATTGCTGTAGTTTTATTAGGAGGGATGTATTTTTTAAAAAGTTCCGTTATTGTGGGCTCAGAGAAATCTTGCATTTTCATGATACGTCGTTGTTTGTTTCTAAAAGGGGCTTCAATTGATGTCGATGGTTGCCTATCTGTTCTTTCTAGGACTAGCTGAAGTGAGAATTCGTTTAGGGGTCGTTCCGAAATGGGGATGCCGGTATTCAGATCTTCGTCTGCTGAATGTATTGTTAAACCTCCTGTACTTTGTGTTGAGACGTTCGGTGCAGTGTTTGCGGTTTCAGTAACATGCATTTCTACCCTATCTGTAAGAGTTTTTGGTGGTGTTTTAATCCTACTCAAGGCATCAGCATTGGCCTTGTTTATGCCGTGGAACTATCTTCGAGGATTAACTAGTTCGAGCTAGCTCACGACGACATAAACATGTCGCACTAGTTAGTTTTGGTACCAATTTTAGCTTCACTTGCTATGCAGAACTGGACTGAAAAATTGGGACTAGGTGGTGTTGCTGTCTTCGCTAATGGTGTTGTTGTTGAAAATTATATTTTATTTGTTATATAAATACCTCATCCTTTCCTGAAACTCTGCATCCGTTTCATCCTTTGATTGTAGCGGTAGAAACGCGTTTTTATTAGGAGGCTACTGCCCCTTGACATTTTCTTAACCTATGTCACCGCAGTCACAAACCAACAGCTGACATCTTTCATGTTTAGTACCTCTTCGTATGGTCGGTATAAACACACCACGAACAAGTACTAGCACTAAAACAATTTAGTTAAATCGCCTTTTAGTTCCACGGCATAAACGTGGCCATTGTTGTTTTGACTTCCTTTTTTATAAATGACCTCGTAATCAAACTCTTCAAGTTTGAGTCTCCAGCGGATTAGTCTTGAATTGGGGTCCTTGAGGCTCATCGTCCATGTGAGTGGTTTATGATCAGTTACGATCTTAAACTTCCTTCCGAACAAATATGGTCGGAAGTGCTTAGTGGCCCAAACTATGGCCAAGAGCTCATTCTCTATTGTAGAGTAGTTCGTTTCTGAGTCGCTCAAGGTTCTGCTTGCAAAGCAAATGGGGCGGTCGCTACCAATAGGGCCTTGCGACAAAACGGCTCCTATTGCGAAGTTGCTAGCATCCGTGGTTAACACAAACGGTTTGCTAAAATCAGGATGCTGCAAAACTGGGTCATTCATAAGGAGATTTTTACAATCCTGAAATGCTCGCACATAACGGTCATTTAAATCAATGGTACGTCCTTTCTTTAAACATTCTGTCAGAGGTTTTGTCAACTTCGCAAAAACTCTAATGAATTTGCGATAATATCCCAAGAGACCCAGAAAGGATTTTATTTTCTTCTGTGTCTTTGGTATGGGATAGTCAATAATCGCTTGTTGTCACAATGTGACCGAGAAACGCTATTTCCTTTTTCATGAATTCAGACTTGTCCAGCTGTACCTTTAGGTTTGCTTCACGCAACCTCTGAAATACTTTCTTCAAATTTACCCCATGTTCCTGCAAGGATGTGGAAAAGATGATGATATCATCTAAATACAGCAAGCAGACTTTGCCCTGAAGATCTTTTAGGACATTATCCATCACACGTTGAAACGTGGCAGGGGCATTTTTCAAGCCGAAAGGCATTCGCACATATTCATAGTGCCCACCTTCGACTGTGAATGCTGTTTTCGGAATGTCCCTGGGATCCATTTCAATTTGATGAAAGCCGGAAGCAAGATCTAGTGTCGAAAAGTACATGGATTTCCCTAATTTGTCTAATATTTCATTAATATTAGGAAGTGGGTATCTATCAGAGATAGTTTTTTCGTTGAGTTTCCTGTAATCTACAATATTACAAGTCTCCACTTTTGTTTTCCGTTAGCGTCTAGCTTCTTGGGAACTATCCAGACGGGAGAGCTCCAAGGCGAGTAGCTAGGGCGAATAATCTCTTGTTGGAGCATGTCCTCGATTTGCCTTTGAACTTCCTGTTTATGAACGTATCTATACGATTTTGTATAGACAGGTAAGTCATCGATGGTACTGATTCTGTGTTTGACTTGGTTAGTATGTAAATGTCAAATCTTGGTCATTCTTGTGGAAAATGTCCTCATATTGCCGGCAAATTTTGAAAAGCATTGTTTTTTCCTCATGGTTAAGGCGAGAAACTCGTAATAGGTCAACAAGATCGTTAGAATTTGTGAACGGTGAATTTGGTTCATAATTTATCTCAACATTGTTAATTTGTTCGTAATTACCGGAAAGTGTTTCAACCATTAGAGGCTGTTCTACAAAAAGGATTTTCTCGTTTCTAGATATATTGGTTACCTCGATTGGAGCGTACCAATCAGTGGCTGTATAGATACCTTCAGAGATGAGTAATTCTGGTGTTAGTTTAATTGGTTTTACAAAGATATCCCCGTTTTGTGCATCTACTGGCAATTTGACGATAAATTTCGAGTACGGTGGTATAGTGTACTTTTCACACATAAAATTTGGTTTAAAATTGAGTGGAATGGATGTGTTATCGGTTACTAGTAAATTTTTCCTTAGGTCGACTTTTGCACCTAATTGGGTTAGTGCAACCACACCTAAAAGGCCGTCAAAATACCCATGAAATTTAAAAATGAGAAATCTTAAGTTTCCTGGTTTGTTGAATTCAACAAAATTAGGAAGTGTGACTTCTTCCTTCACTTCGTGTTTTGCTAGGATTGTTGTTATTGAGATGGGTTTTGTAGGCTTTACATCGCGAGGGTCGATATATTCCGGGTTTATAAAAGAAGAGGATGCGCCAGTGTCAATTAAGAATTTTAGCGGTCTTTCAAAAGGGGAAGTATATCTCGATATAAGGAAGTATACTACCGTGCTTGTTTACATCTAGGTAACTGATTGGTTTGTTGAGGCACACAACTGAAAATTTCCGTCATCAACCTCAGCGTTGGAGGAATTAGGCTCAGGATCAGAATGAAGTTCTTGAGGGGCAGTATTTACCAGGGGTTCACAGGGGTATTCGTAAGTTTGACTAGGGTAATCCATAGAGGGAAACTCTAGTGGTTGAACATGATAGTATTGTTGGAATTGTTGTTGGTCTTCTGGGTAAATCACTGTGTATGGGTAGTCATTTCCAGGATTTTGTTCAGTGATATTGAACAATTCCTGTACAGTGTATCATGGTGTTGGTTGGGAGTTGAAGAACCTATTCATCTGTAGTGTTGGTTGATTTTGGGTTCTTTTAGTTACACCCGAGGTTTCCATTGGTTCAACCTTTGGCTGTACATTATTAATCGGTCTGCCATATGATGGTTGTCGAAACTGAGGATTGAATGTACTTTGGAAGGGGTTTGGCCTAAAATTATTATTTGGATTCATAAATTGCCCACGGTTTAAATTTTGATTTGGATTATTAAATCGTTGATTAATATTTGCAAATGCGAGCTGCATTTGATAATTTGTCAGGAAGGGTTTTTGTGGGAAGAATGTATTTGGTTGATAAGTTGGTCTTGGGTTGTTAACACTTGGTTGCATCCGAAATTGTGGTGGCATTGGTCTTGCAGCAATAAATTCATTATTTTGCGGACGCGGTTTTGAGTTTGAGAATGGATTTAAATTTGAAAATTGTTTATTGGAGTCAGATTTAGCGTAGAAAATATTTAGCTCTTTAATTCAGCAAGCATATGCTGCTGCGAGAGTGTCCGGTTTCATGGCTCGAATTGTTGAACCAAGAGGTTCCTTGAGTCCCGATAGAAATGTGTTAAGGCACATTTCCGCGAATAGAGACTTCTTGGCTGCTATTACATTTGGGTCTACCTCATGTATGTTTACATGGGTGTTCATACTAGATTGTAGTTCAATGATATTACTGTAAAACTTCTGCACACTATCATTTTTTTGGCGTTGACTGTGCAGGTCACGGATAAGAGAAGTTTCATTTCTCTTGTCGGAATAGTGTAAAATTAGATTTTGCCTTATTTCGGCCCAATCCAATGGTGTGCCGTACATGTTAAGAACGTCGTTGGCTTCGCCCACGATTTTGTTCCGTATGGCTCTTAACAGTAGTTTTCCATATGGGGTACCGTTTGTGACACTGATAACCGACAAAATTTCGTTTACGTTGTCTAAGAAATCAAATAGACGACGCGGATTTCCGTCGAACTTCGGTAGGTCTTTAATAGCATCCGGAACGCGAAGAGAATTGAACAAATCAACGGTGGTCATGATTATGCTATTTTCGTTAGTTGCCATATTATTTTCACTTTCACTTTTACTTTCCGAAATTCTTAAATTATTGTTATTAGAACTAATAATATCTATTTCCGCGATTGGTTCTAAGTCTACTTGCCTAAATATATTTATTTCTCTAAATCTACGTGGGAGGATGGTATAGGGGACGGATTTCCTTCTAGGTTGAGTAGGTAGACGTGGCATAGGAAACAAAATCTCGACTTACCAGAAAATTAGTTTCCACATACTTGGGAATATTTCCAATCGAACTTTCACTGCGCCACCACTTGTAACACACTTTTATTACACTGAACTTCGATGAACCGTCGTACTTCAGGATCCACGTACTCGTAAGATTCCGATAAACCGTCGGAAAAGGAATCTATCCGCCGCCTAAGTGCCGACTGCGCCAGTAACGTATCTCGTACAAAACAAAGTTTTGGATTAACGAAAAGACTTTATTATGCGAAACGTACTAAATGACAATCTGAATTCAACTCCTCCGATTTCTAACTGTTCTGGATAATTTATAATTTCATGAAATCTGCTTACGTCTAAGTTTTAGCAAGGTGTTCCCAAGTGGAGCACCGGATACGTGTGAAATGGATTGGATTACATATGTGTAGTACATTGCAGTTAAAATGAATTAATAGGTAAAAATAAATTTAATGATGACGTTGAGGAGCGTGTGAAATTTTATTGTTGATGTCGCATGGCGATCCTATGACTCGTGTGACTGTCTGGCTGTTGATGTCGCATGACGATCCCATAACTCGCGCGTACGGTCAGATAATTTTTGTCTAAAAAAAAACGTTTTTTCGTGGAAATTTGCGGGTTATAAGTTGCAGTGGATGTGCTATCACAGAGGAACAAGAGAAGAGGTGGAACTCAGTACAACTGAGACGATGGTTGTTCCTATTGGATTTGTTGCATATGTATTGAATTCCGCTGTCGGTACACAATGGAATTGCGGAAAGCAGATAGCAAAACCACCGCATCATATGTTTCTGTTTATCAGAAAGAGATAAGACTATCACAGCAGATCGATCGGGTAATACCAAAAGTGTGTTCAGTCTCTTGTTTTGCGATTCTGGCAATACTAAATATTTGTCAAATCGCACGCATACAAGGAAATCTATCCAAAACCAAGCACGCACACATAACGTAACCTATCCAGCGTGTTACCTATACAATCAATTCAATTCAGTTTATTCACAATAAAAATAGGATATAAATGCAAATTAATTACAATTAGTTATTTTGTGTATTAATCTCCCTAAAAGCAATGCTTGTGGTGGGATGATTGATAATTAGATACATATTATTAATTAAGTGTAATGGACGCTTTAGTTAATATTTAATATATAGGTACAAATTGCAACTATTATTAAAATTTAATTATTTACAGATTTATAATCAATCAAGTGAAGTAAAATATAACAAAGAATTCATCATAATTTAAATTAAGGAGCCATTTTTTTGTTTTATATTTAAATAGACTTAAGGAGTTGATATTACGTATCTCAACAGGTAGTAAATTAAAGCTACTTGGGCCAATATATGACACATATCTCTGAGTGTGTGTCTTGCGACAAAATGGAATAGGTAATCGCCTATTATTATAATGCGTTATTATATCATGCATTGGAGTAATATTATGTTGTTTATATGTGTAATATATTGCTGATTTAATATAAAGCTGTTTTAAGCTAAGTACATTTAGTAAATTAAAAAGGTCTGATGTTGGATACAGTCTCGGAAGTGAATAAATATTTTTTAAGATTCGTCGCTGAGTTACTTTTAGATTCTCGAGGTGGACATTGAATGTTCCACCCCAAGTAGCTATGCAGTACTGTAATGACGATTGTACTAATGCGAAGTAGACAGTTTTTAGTTGGTGGATAGTTAGAACCTTATTAAGCATATTCCAAATTACGAAGCTTTGTCTAATTTTCTTATTTACATCCTCAGTGTGATAATTCCATCTAAAGTGTTTGTCAATAATTAATCCTAAATAAGTTGTAAAAGAAACTAGCTTAATATTCTCATAGTTTTCATTACAGTTAAAAAAAATTGTACATTGGGAATCGTGAATTTGGATACGATCAAATGGGGGTTGTGTGGTTGAATTTATTGAGAATGCCATTGCCTTAGTCCATCGTCTTCTGGATACTTTTCTATGGTCACGATACTCGCTC
Organism: Chloromyia formosa; assembly: GCA_964017055.1. Taxonomy (NCBI): domain Eukaryota; kingdom Metazoa; phylum Arthropoda; class Insecta; order Diptera; family Stratiomyidae; genus Chloromyia; species Chloromyia formosa. The sequence continues at coordinate 63,332,361 of OZ024816.1, forward strand.
CGTCCTGATTAAAAACCGTCTGGATGATAAATCCCGCGATTGACTCAACTTTCGTACAGACGTTATCTACGTCAGTGTCCCTGGGAGACTTTGCCGGCGTTTTTTCATGAGACATGATTTCATCAAGTGATTGATGATTTAAAACCGATTTAACGGCCTCAATTTTCACCGATACGCGGTCGTCGTCAGAGTTGTTGGGAGATTTCGGCGGCGTTTCTTCATGAGACATGATTTCATCAAGTTTTGCTCGCAGTATCTTATCCGTCTTTTGACTTTGCACGTCCACCACACACAACACAATTGACACCTAAACAAATGTCAACAAATCTATGACAGTGCTCTCGCTCTCTGTGTGAGAGCTGTCAAAAAGTAGGCTGGAAGCGTAACAGCCAAAACCTTCTAAAGAACAAGCCTGGAAGTAGGCCGGTCACAGACACAACTACTAGGCAAAGTAGGCCGATGTCAAGCGAAAATTTGCACGGTGTCTTATGGAACGCGAGTGGTTCGGCGGAACATTTTACACGAAAAATGTGGGTTCTCGGTCGATTCGCGCAGTGAAAAGTAGATATGTTGTGAAGTGGAGTGTCGCGCTAAGTGTGAAAAGAAAAAATTGCGGAAAAACCTAAATTTTCGACGAAATTCGCGTGTTTTAAGTTGCCGTGGAAAAGTGTTGCTTACATTCGGGTGGCACGTGATAAATTTGTGAGAGAGCCGCAGTGACAATATGGCGGCTGTTAAATGTTGTGAATTTCGGTCGAATTTAATTGAAAATATTGAAATATTAGATTTTAATTTTTCTCGGTTCGTGTAGTGTAGAAATTAGTGCGAAAATGCGGATATTAAGTTGAAGTATCCGGCATAACGTTTTATTGGTTGTTTAAGAAGTCAATCAATTGACGATTATGCCTGAACGACTTCAATTTAAGAAGCAACTTTTGATATTGATTCTTGATGCCTTATTATCTAGGTAAGTACGCTGATGTTGTGTTTGTCCGGTTCAACTGGAGGTACCCCATGAGGTGTGGTTGCCGTTCTGTGACAAGTGTCCTGAAAATAGTGCTGGACAAAAATGCCGCCACTTGACATAATGTTCCGGCATTAGAATGGATGGTTTTTTTTTAATTATTTTGTTCCAGGAATGCTAAATGTACTCAAAAGAGTACAAACGGTATCCCTCAACGTAAGTAGGGTTTTAACAGATTTTATAAATTTATATTCTCATTCTCATAGGAACAATGAAATTTTAATGGGAGTTCCGGGAATGACAACATTCTGGTTGTGCGATTAAGTGATCAGTTGTTGGACATTCCCGGACAAACTTCTGTTAATAAAACAAGGTTACTTTTTTAATAATTAAATTAAATTTATTAATTTTAATTTATTAAATTTAAATTTGAAACACGAATTTTAAAAATTTCTTAATGCTTTCTTTTAGGCTGACGAAAGTGGGTGGGAAACGTTCGTTTCGTCTCCCCAGACCCTGGTTCGACCATCATTTCCGCACAGACAAAATTCATTCAAGAAAACTCTCCCCCAAAGCCGCATACTCTAATTGCAGTGGTTCCTGGCAACCGATGTCGTGCGATTTTGTGCTTTCTTGTTAATCGCGGCACTTTTAATGGATATCGGGGAAGCAGAGGCCGCTTTCCCTCAAACGATTACGAACGGTCTGTGTCGAAATACGGGTTTCTGTGGCGTATCTGAGGTCATTTTGTATGGAAGCTGCCGTATTTTGACGATTTCTGAGTGCACTTAAACGTATAAATCTGCCTTTGCTATAAGGTGTTGCTCTTAAACCCTGTCCTCGTCTTCTTGTGAGTTGTCCTTTCTCCTGGAACCCCCAGAGCCGACGACTCACTTCCCGGAATCCATGGCCTTCCTCTATAGGTCGCTACACATGAACAAGCACAACCACGACCGAACTTCCATCGAACCATCAATTTCATAGAACGGTGGAAATAGGGGAAATTTTTTTCCGCACGTTCTATGAAATTGATGGTTCGATAGAAGTTCGGTCGTTGAGATGTCTTCTAGCACCTTGTTGAGGATCCATCACCTGCTAAACAATGCCAAATTTAATTGAAAACTACACAACATACTGGTTGTTGTTGTGGTAGCGATGCTTCGAATACTGCAGTTCTTACATCGAGGGGGTTTGGCAGCTCTTGGCCGTCGAAAAACGGGTCGTTCCGGTACGAAGAACCGGCTGCCACGGAAACGACAACATACTCGTAAACACCGACGGTTGTTTAAAAGGCAAAGCAGAAGAACAAGAAACACTAAAAACTGTAGGTCGAAAGAAAACAACATGTACTTTTTTTTACTTGCTCATACCAAGAAAAACGATAATCGCAATTTTTATATATTAATAAATTGTTTTTTTCAGTTTTACATGGAATAACTTAAGATCTTGGACGTTCATTCTTCTCCTTGTAGAGGGCGAGTAGTGACACGTTGGCGACCTAATATTACGTTTACACTATCCCCAGATTACTTCATCTGCAGCGTAATCTGGGTGTGGTGAGTTCAAAATTGTATGTATTTGACAGTCGCAGATTATCTCAGCCGGCGCAGATGAAGTAATCTGCGGATAGTGTAAACGTAATTTTAACAACCTGCAAAGAAATTCAAGAGAACGTGTATTAGTATTGATGAAGATTCTGATATCAATAAATACATATAATAGATTTTTATTTGACTTGTTCAGATTTAATTGGGAATATAACGTTAAGAATCATGAATTTTCATATGATTGGTTCTGTTGGTTGTTTCATCATTGGAAAATAAAAAAAATCAAATCTTGATGCAGAATGCTATGCGAAGACACGAAGGGTACATTAAAATCCAACATTTACAAGGGGTGAAATTGCACCAATTGTTGAAAGATTCGATTTCCGAACTCGATCGCCGCCTTCTTGATGGCATTCTGACGATGAACTCCGCCCACGGCAATCCGGGCTGTTATAAATTCATAGCGAGCACTTAGTACCATATTGAGGCATCGAAATGAATTTGTTTCTGGACTAAAAGTTCCTCCAATCGTTTGTCTTGCGTCAAAATTCTTGACTTCCACGTGAACCCAACGGCTGGAGTCGTTGAGGGGCCAGCCCAACTCGGAAACGTACATTGGAAATGTTCCTGTGAAGTTTTCGTCGTTGACGAGGTAGTGAAAAGCTTTCGCTTGTAAAGAGACGCAGAAGTTTGTATAGTTTGTTGCAGCTGTTAAAACGCTACTATTGGAAATCGTCATCAGATATTGGGTCGGCGAGTTTTCGTAAAAGTTCACGACGTCATCGGACTCTTTGCTACAAATTCCGTAGATCGATTTCGGTAGAGCTATTCCTGTGTGAGCATTGCGAACGGTCTCGTTCGGATGGAAGTAGTTGATGATATGTTGCCGTTCGTCTCTTCCGCTGCTTCGGAAACATTGACATATTTTCCGACTATCACTGGAGATCCAATGCGGTATCCGTATTTGCCGCTGACATTTGTGTCTCTTTGTCTACATGTCTCATTGCGTTGTTTGAATTTCACGTTGAAGCTCTTGAGGTCCTGTTCGTCCCCGTCGCATGTCAGAAAAACATCAATGCCTGTAAGATTTGTGAAATTATGATATATAACAATATCCAACTTCCAGCAAGCATCGCTGAAAAAAACACTGTCGTTTTTAAGTCTGATTTGCAAAGGCTTACGTTGAAATCAACGTAATGCGATCGTTCAATGGGAGTTTTCGTAGCGACGAGTTCGCTACGATTGCGTAATAACTTTGCGGAACCAACATCCTGAATGAATGTGTTGAAGAAAGTCTGGGAGTCGTCCGGTGTCATAACACACTTGCGACTACACTCCTTTAAATGTCAGACTGGCTCCGAAATGTGACAATAAGAGCTCAACAAAGGGTAGGGAAGATCTGAAATGAAAATCGCATAATTTTACCAAAAAACTATCCTGCCAGAGAATCAAAATTGATTTTACTCACCCAGGGTCTTTTTCTCCTCCGTTTGTTCATTGTAAATCAGAATTTGATCGCCAGCCATATAAAACTCTCGATCATGTTCCACTTCCTCCTCATCTGGCAAAGAATTGGGCCACTTCTGCCTTGTCTGAAATTTTCTCTCAGCATCATACACCTCAACGACTTGCCTCTGCGAATTGTCCTTGAAAATGCAGAGCCATCCATCGTTTGTTTTGCACGACGGAAGTCCTTGATGGTATGGTGGCAATGTTCGTAGGTCGCATACGACCGGCACAACTGAAGGCCTCTAACATTTCTTGCGTGCAGTCAACATCACAACAATTAATATCGCAAATATGAAGTCTGAGATCGCATTCGCAGAAAAAATCGCGTGTAGGACTTCCGGACGAAGAACTGGAATGTTTAGTTGATGTCGAATTTGTTACGTTGGGTTTTAGGGTAGGTTTAGTGGTTGATGTTGGGGCTATTGTTGAAGTAGTGACGATCGCAGTGGTTGATGTTAATACTGTGGTTGATATTGTAGTCGAAATTCCAGTGGTTAAAGTAGGAGATGGTGTAGTTGTAGTTGTCGACTCTGGCGTGTGATAACTTGGATTTCTCCTGTCTAGTATCGGTAGGATTGAGTCGCCCAATTTCTATTGAAGTAGGCTCCGTTGACCAGAACCAATTCCAATTTAATTTTGCCCGGAACAAGGATAAAAATTGCTTAAAACAACACAAAACAAACACAAAACACGTCCACCACACACAACACAATTGACACCAAAACAAATGTCAACAAATCTATGACGATGCTCCCGCTCTCTGTGAGAGCTGTCAAAAAGTAGGCTGGGAGCGTAACAGCCGTCAAATAGTAGGCCGGTGCACTGAACTGAAATCCTGGTTCCAGGCTTGTTCTATAGATGGTTTTGGTAACAGCCGTCAAATGGTAGGCCGGTTCACTGAACTGAAATCCTGGTTCCAGGCTTGTTGTATAGATGGTTTTGGCTGTAACACACAATAACGAACTTAATTTGGTGATACAACAAGAGCCGAGCTTTTGTTAATTTGACAGATTCGCATCTTTGGTTGCAAACCATAGACTCAAACCGTTTGACCTAAAAAACGTGAACGTGACCGTAGCACGCGAACGTGTAACAACGTGCGCGCAGCCTTATGCCTTGCGCACGTTTGAGCAGTTCATTTTGGTCGGTAGTTCGCAGCACCTTGCTTTTTTTTCACTTTCAAATGTCACGGCCAAGCACTACTTTCAATTGCACTTAAAATCGCGACACTAAAATCATTTTTACGCACGAAAATCGCCAAATTTCAAGAGGTCGACTGCATGTGTTCTTCACTTTGTTTACATACGGGTCTCTGCTTGTTATGACGTCATTGCTGTGACACTCCGGCCTGCGAGTAAAGGTGGTGGTGCGTTGAAATAACCCCTCCTGGTGTTAGCAATACTCAAAGGTTATATCCCTATAGATCCGTCACAAATGAAAACAAATTTATTCAGGTAAGACCATTTAAAACATTACATTTGAAGAGAAACTTAAACGTATGTGTTTACATTTAAGCTATGTCGGTGTTGCTTGCGAGATTTCCGAAAACAACTCACCTTACCCAGCAATTCCACACTTCTGCACCGTGTAATGAAATACGAAAATTGGCACGTCTTCGGGTGGTTGACAATAGCGACATAGGTAAGCGGTCTATGTCGGAAGGAAAGCCGCCTCGATGCATACATGTCTACAATAAGAAAGGAGTTGGCATGATCGGCGACAAAGTACTTGTGGCTATTAAAGGCGAAATGAAAAAAGGAATTTTAGTGGGACTGAAACAGAACCAAAAAACGAAGATACCCAAATTTGACAGTAACAACTTGGTTTTAATCGACGACAACGGAACCCCATTAGGCACGAGGATTCATGTGCCGGTCCCGATGGTGTTACGTACAATTTTGAAAGAAAAAAACACTGCCAAAGGGGCGGATTACACGAAGTTATTAGCTTTAGCGACGAAATTTGTCTAGTTTTTGGTTTCGAATAAAATAGTTCGTTAATTTGTTTTACTTAATACTAGCTTTTATTTATCGCGATTCTTTGTATCAGGACTGCGAAATTATGCCTGAAAATTCTCGATAGGCAGCTGACAAAAATTAAGAGAAAAATTGTTTTTGCAAATTCTACACTTTCAGAGTGATGTGAGTGAAAAGTGACAAAAATCCGAGCAAAAAGTGGTTTCCCTAACCCGGGTCCGGGAAACTAAAAGGTTGCCCCAATTGTAGTGCTTCCTGACCGAAGCCGGGTTCGTTAGATATTCTAATGCTGAATAATGAAACACTTCGATTGAAAAAACTTTATTTACTAAACGAACTACATATGCGTAACTAACAACCAACTTGCTCGATACCGGCAGATAACGATTATCCTTCTTTCCGGTTCCGAGCGGATACATTATCACGATCGACTGCGACTGAGTCTCGACTATTACTACTTGCCGCTCCCGGTGATATCTGCCTTTTATAGCTGGACCTGTTTCGAGATGGCTCGAGACTTTGCTGTTAGACTCGTGCGTCTACCAGCCAACGAAGACTCCAGATGGCTCGAGAATCTGCCAGTGCTAGTGCTTGTCATCGATGGTTCGAGACTATGATGGAGCTTAGTATAGTCTGTGTCACAAGACAGACGTACTTCGTACATATAACAATATTATGTGGCCGACCGGCAGCGCAGTGGGTAGAGGCAGCAGTCTTATGTCTGACTTCCGGCGTTTTGGGTTCGAACCCCGTCCACGACGACGTTCGTGGCCATGAATGCTTGTGCTGTCTTCTCCCTGTGGTGCGGGGCGTACCAACAAGTCATGGCATCTCCCGACTTGTCGCAAGTAGGCGGCTAAATGGGGGAGCAGGAGGTGCATGGAAACTAGTTTATGCCAACGAAACGTCAGCTGCGCCACATGGCACAGTTGACGCGCTATGTCCCACAAGGGGTTAGCATTGAGTATTGTTATATGTACGGAGTACGTCTCTCTTATGACACGGACTGTACTAAGCTCCATCATAGTCTCTAACCATCGATCACAAGCAATAGCACTAACAGCACAGAAGAGAGAATCAGAGGAAATGAAAAATAGCGAGAAAAATGAAGTAGTTCGGCACAAGTGAGGAACTAGGAAGGGGGATAGAAATTTGATATCTCTTTTGCTTCTATATGGACCGGGCGGGTGTTCCGCAGCAGAGAGACAAAATGGAATGTTATTGTTCACTAAGGAGAAGTTTGAGAGGGGAAGACATCTCAAGTGCATTCATATAGGCTGCGTGGGTGTTGCGCAGTGGAGGGCGTGTGTCTCTTACAGGGGCAAAAATTCCTTTTCCATAGTCCTCCGCGTGGGCGCCCCCTGGAACGGCAGTGGTCACTGACCATTGCTAACCAAAGTCAAGCAGCCAGTGATGGCGGCGCGATGATTTGTTTTAGGTAAATCTTCCCCCTGTGGTGTGGGGCGTAAAAATAATACCACGGCCTTTCCCTTTGAGGGCCTGTCGTTAAAACCGACAATCAAAGGACAGGATATGTATGCCAGCAACTTGCACTATCCGAAATCATTATATTCTAACGAAACGTCAACTATGCCTCGGATAAGGACTGAACGGTTACGACTTTTGGATATAGTACAATGACGAAGATTGGATTCTGGAATGTGCGTACTTTCCTGGACAATGGACCAGAAGGTCCCCAGAATGCACGATTTCTTCAATTAGAGAGTGAATTTCTGAGGTACAAATTAAACATCTTAGGAGTTAGTGAGATAAGATGGTGGAACAGCGGAGAATTTATCTCTCCAACGGGCAGCATTGTAATGTTGAACTCCGGTAAAGCTACCGGTAGTCGTCGTGAGTCAGGTGTGGGGCTCCTTTAAACCACAGCCGCACGAAGGTTAGTTTAGGTTAGAGAGGCAGCTGCGCACAAACACAGCACACATATACCACCACTGGGGCCGTTGTAATACCTCATAGGCGCAGAGACGCCATGTGAGCCTAGTCGCCAAACCACCCGGATCTATCAATGAAACGATGCAGATGACCAGGCATCTACGTCCTTCAGGTCATCGAGGTCAATAAAGTAGAGGGATCCTAAAATATCCTCTCTTCTATCGGCCAGAGCAGGGCAGGTGCACAGGAAGTGATGTACTGTCTCCTCTTCTTCGTCCCCACAGCTTCTGCAAAAAACATTGTATGGAAGCCGGAGACGCCTAGCATGCTCACCTATCAGGCAATGCCCCGTGATGATCCCCACAACCTTTCTGAGATGCCTTCTCTCCAGCATTATCAGCCCTGAGAAACTGCGAGGATTGAAGTGCGGCCAAATCTGCCTCGTAACGTTGCAGGTATTACCATTTAGCCAACCGATATCAGCACGGCTTATTGCGATTGCCTTAATTAGCTTCTTGCATGCTGCTATAGGCATTTTGACATTGCGGAAATATCCCATGTCCATAATGGTCGTACCTGCCCGAGCCAGCTCGTCTGTCTTGCAGTTTCCGCTGAAACCACTGTGAGCTGGAATCCAGCACAAAGTGATGTTGAAAAAGTTGCCGAGCTCCTTAAGAGCGGTGCGACACACCACCACGGTTTCCGAAGTAGTAAGGTTTGCGTCCAAGGACTTAATCGCTACCTGACTATCTGTGTAGATAGTAATATTCCTTGCAGATAAGATATTGTATTACGACCCAGCCAAGTCAGAACTTCGGCAATCGCAGTGATCTCCGCCTGCAGAACGCTACAGAAGGCTGGAAGGCGAAGTGACAAACGAATGTCCAGTTTCTCTGAGAAGACGCCTATCCCCACACCCGCTTCCGTTTTCGAGCCGTCAGTAAAGAAGCTTGTGGCTTCCAACTCAGGGGTACTATCTGTATCCCACTCCTGCCGCGAAGGTATTAGACTCGTGGAACCTTTGTCGAAAGAGTATACCGGAGAGGTATAGTCCGTGTCTTCTGGAATATCCAGATTGCCCAGTATCGCCGAGTGGCCATCAGTAGACTCTTTCCACTGCCCTATTTCCCTAAGACGGATGGCCGTAATCGCAACTACCTGCTCAGCCAGGATGTCCAAGGGGAGCAAATTCAGCAGTACACCAAGAGCAGCGGTCGGTGTGGTCTTCAGAGCACCAGTGATAGCAATACAAGACAATCTCTGAGCTTTATCCAACAGATTCTTGTATGATGCTTTATTGAGCGCCGTCCACCATACAACTACCTTATACATTAATATGGGGCGTATGACTGATACGTACAACTAGAAAACCACTTTCGGTCGCATGCTCCATTTCAGGCCAATAGCCTGCCTACAAGAGTACAGAGCAACTGTTGCCTTAGTGACGCGCTCCTGAATATTTGCCTTCCAGGATAGCTTCTTATCGGATATAAGTCCCAAATATTTGGCTTTTTCGCTAAGGATCAATCTCGTCGCCTCCAGAAATGGTGGTGACAGCGAAGGTGGAGTGTTCCTCCTAGTGAAGAGTACAAGTTCTGTTTTAACCGGATTGACTCCAACACCAACTTGCCTAGCCCACTGAAATAGAATATTTAGGGCATTCTGCATAATATCACTAAGAACCCCGCACTAAGCCGCACGAAACTGTCTCTTAGGCGGCTATGACACTATAAAAGTTCTTTTACAAATATCTTTTATGAAAGCTATTTTCAAAGAACTTTTATAGTGTAATAGCCGCCTAAGAAAAGATTTGCGACATGAACGTTGCTTGTTTCACCGCCTAAGGCGGCTATTACACTATAAAAGTTCTTTTACAAATATCTTTGATGCACGATATTTTAAAAGAACTTTTATGAATGATATTAGCCGCCTAAGGGGGAAGGTGTGCAAGATTGTAAGAAAAGTACTTGAAACAAGCAACGTTCATGTCGCAAATCTTTTCTTAGGCGGCTATTACACTATAAAAGTTCTTTGAAAATATCGTGTGACAAAGATATTTGTAAAAGAACTTTTATAGTGTAATAGCCGCCTTATCCTGGGAGCCGGTCTCTGACAGAATCTTGACCGCCAGATTCCGGACCAAAATGAGGAACATATCAATAATACAATGTTATGCTCCTACTACTACTACTTTGCCTTAACCCCTAGCGGGGCATAGCGCGTCAACTACTCCTGCCATCGTACTCTGTTCTGGGCAATAGGGCGCAACTCCCCAAAAGACTTACCCAGTGCCTGACACTCCTTTGCCACAGATCGAAGCCATGTGATTCGAGGACCCCCTCTTGCTCGGCCTTGGTTGGAAATGAGGTTCCATTTCATGGCATGCAAAGCAATGCAGTTATCACTCTTCCGCAATGTGTGACCTATCCACTGCCATTTTCGACCTGCATATCAATTCGTCGATTGGCATCTGACCCGTACGCCGACTTAGTTCCTCATTTGATATTTGTTTCGGGCCAGAAAATTCTTAAAATTCGACGAAGACATGAATTGACGAAAACTTGCAGCTTTCTGGTAACTCCTACGGAAAGTTTCCATGTACTGCTCCCATACAAAAGCACTGACAGTACCAGGGAGCGAAACAGGCCCAGCTTGGTTTTTTTTTTTTTTTGTCCTCCTCTCCTCCTCACATCTCCTTTCCACTTTCGCGCAGAGCACTATCTTAATTCAATGTTCATTGGCTCATTCAATTTCGACGTAGTATGAGCGTGCGGGTAAAAAAAACCATACGAAAAAAAAACTCAGTGGATGACGCTACTACTATATTCTTATTGATTGCTCATTTTCTATTTAAAATTTTATAAATTCTGAATAGTGCGACTTTCTTTTGTAGATGTTCCTACAGTGCCTCCCAGTCAACTAATTGTTGGTATAAGGGATAGAATTGTAAATTATTTTAATTCCGTTTTCGTGTTATTATTCTTTTAATTTATTTGGTCTGACGTATCAAGAAAGTTAAGACAAATGATTATGGTATTATACTACAATATATTATCGATGATTCTCGCAGATGTTCTTTTAACATTTTTATACCCTAGACTTTTAGTATAGGGTATATTGTTTTTGTCACGACGGAAATATGTAACACCTTAAAGGAGGCTTCGGAGGTATAGCAATGTATATATAAAAATGATCAGGGTCACCTCCTGATTCGAGTTAGCCATGTCTGTCTGTCTGTCTGTCCGTCTGTCCGTCTGTCTGCCCGTTCGAACGATAACTTTCGATAGAATGAAGCTAGAGCCTTGCAATTTTGGTCAGATGTTGGAAGTATGATCTAGTTGGTTGGTATTGAAAATGGGCATGATCAGGCCAAGAGAACGCCTACCTCCCCTACATATGTAAAATAATTCAATGTATTTATAACTCCCGATTAAATAAACATGAAACGCTCTAGCTTTGGTAGATTGCTCGTGGGGGTAATCTTATCCCAAGTAGCACAATCCAACCTTGGTTAGAAATCTAACTCATTTTACGGTTGTATTTCAGTCCAGAAATAACGAATTTGGTTAAGTTACTGAACTAAAACAATTTTGTTCGGTATCCAACTAAATATTTTATCTAAGTTTGTCATTAATATTACTAAAATGATTTATTTTGGACCAAATTGTCGAAAGAATACCTATTTTATAACGTTCAGAACAATATTGTATTTCATGAACTATATTGTTGTACCTATTCCAAATTCATTGTCGTTAAAACTGTTTCTGTATATCGCAAATCATATTGTTTTGAACATAACCATTTCATTTTTGAATGCACCCCATTTGTCAACATATCAGTCGTTCCACATATCTGTCTATACGCGTCACGTGCAATATTTTTCAGCATCCTCGTCGCGTCGTTTTTTTTTCTTAAAGTACGTTCACACGTGGCAAATGCTTGGCAAAAATAAATACTTCGCAAAGGCAAATATTCGCAGAACTATTTGTTGCACGCGTCAACCAATAATATTTTCATTCTATTTAAGGCCATGTGAACAAGCGACAAAACTGACTTGCCAGATAAATCTCTATGGACAAATGTTTCTTCAAAAATTTGGACAAATATTTGCGACCTGTGAACGCACCTTAAAGGGGAAAAAACAGAGCATTGGAAAACGCAGTAAACACACAGCCACTTGTTCACGTGTATTGACAATTTCGGCGTGCGGTTCAATCTTGGAATAGGGTTCAATACATTTTGTTTTTCGCAATCCCGTCGCGTCGGCGTAGTGGCGGTCGTGTCCGTGCCTTTCGAATAATAAGTATTCATGTTTGTGTTGTAAAAGGTGTCGGCTGGTGCCGTAGTTGCGTTGTGCGCGTTGCGAAGTGAAGTGTTCTGTTTCAGTTTCAGTTTGTTCGGTTTTTGAGAATCGTTTAAAACAATTGGTACAGTGGAAAATACACAATCTGACTTTACGCAGACGGCAAACTTTTTAGTTCGCAGAAAAACTAAAGAGTTTATTCAGAAAAATAGAACACAAAAAAGTTTACCATATGCGCGAACTCTAACTGTTTATTTTCCACTGTACCACTGTATGTTTGCCGTCAGCGCGCACTCTTTTTATCGAAGAAGAATTTCATCCTAGGTACGCGTCGATCGATTTCGAGTGACCGTTTTAAAGCGTAAGTAAGATATGCATAAATTAGGGGGGTTGAGCAAGCGATCATTTGATCGCAAAGTAAAAAGAGAGTTAGAAAAGGCCAGTTCAACTCCTCCTGGTGAATCTACCTCTTCACTATCAAGTACTCAAGATGTTGTTAAACTTACATCAGAGGCTTCCGTCGAATCAAATTCGGGCATATCTGTTCCAAATCCCCAAAGCTCAACATTTCAAAGTACCGTTAGAAGCGATAATATCTCTCTTAACGCAGCTTGGACTTCGGATGATTCTGATGAGTTTTCTGGTGCCTCTGATGATGATTTATCAGATACAATCGAAAATCCATCAGAGAATCTCAGCGAAAAAGAACTGCTAAGACGCTGGGCTATAAAGCATAGAATTACACATGATGCCCTTAACGAACTTCTTGCAATAATGGGCCGAAAAAACGAAGACCTGCCTAAAGATGCACGCACATTGTTGCAAACGCCGCGGACACTATCTTTTCGCATGGTTGCGCCTGGGCAGTATTGTCATTTCGGGTTGATCTCATGTTTAACCGACTTGATAGGTGTTCATGCAGAATGTCCTCAAAATCTTGAACTTTGCTTTAGTATTGACGGACTACCAATTAGCAAAAGTTCATCCGCACAATTTTGGCCTATTCTCGGGTCAATTAGCAATCATACAACCCTTCCCTTCGTTATTGGCTTATATTATGGTGATGAAAAACCATCAACTACGGAATCCTATTTACGAGAGTTTCTGGATGAAATTAATCCAATAATTGAAAATGGACTTACAATACATGATGTGAACTACACCATCAAAATAAAATCATTTATTTGCGATGCACCTGCGCGTGCTTTTGTTAAAGGTATAGTAGGACATGCCGGTTATTCGTCTTGTGAAAGATGCGTGGTAGAGGGTGACTATTTTCATACGACGCATCACGTCGCCTTAAATAGTATAGGGTGTCGCTTGAGAACAAACGAAAGTTTTCGAAGTCGTGTGGATGCAGAGCACCACAAACATTATTCACCGATTGAAGAGTTGCCCATTGATATGATTCACGTCTTTGTATTGGATTATATGCATCTAATATGTTTGGGCGTCATGAAACGACTTTTATTATTTTGGGTGAAGGGTCGAGCAAACATCTGTACCAAATTTTCGGGTCGCCAAATAGACGAAATATCCAATTTGCTGTCAGAGTGTGGTAAAACATTACCAGCAGAATTCAATCGTGCAATTCGTGACTTAAAGTCGGTTGGGTCTTGGAAAGCAACCGAATTTCGAACGTTCTTGATGAAAACCGGGCCAATTGTTTTACATAATTATTTGATTCCGGACGCATATAATCACTTCTTGATTTTGCATTGTGCTGTGGTTATATGCTCGACACCTTATTTTAAAAATCATTTAAATGTTGCCGAACAACTTTTCCGTACATTTGTCATCGAATATGTCTCTCTATACGGGGAAGATCATTTGACATACAATGTACACAGTCTGATACATGTTGTCGACGACGTTCGTTTGCATGGCTGCTTAGATAGTTACAGCGCTTTTCCGTATGAAACAAAACTAAACAATATAAAGAAGTTATTGCGTACTGGCAACAAACCTCTTCAGCAAGTTGCTAAAAGAATAGAAGAAGCGCGAAAGGTAGAAGTTCAACAACACCCAAAATCATCAAATCAGCTTAAACTGCCGAAAAAAAATTCAAGTCCACCTCCAGGTTGTGTGGGTGTTTACAGAAGAATATCTTTGGGTCAAATGATGTTCGATAGTTCAAATCGGAATCGCTGGTTCATTTCTAAATCATTAGATATAATCAAAATATCTTATTTTACTACGAAAGATAATGAACCCTATATATATGGCATTGTTTTAGATAAACAAGGTAGACGGAATTTGTTTGAGACGCCCATTTCGTCAGATAAACTACGTATTTTTGTGTATAGTTCACTTTGTGGGAATGTAACTTTAACACCAATTTCAAATATACTTTTTAAAGTCTTTTTAATAAAAAATTCAAATGAGTTTGTGTTTTTCCCTATGTACAATGATATTCAACAATAAGCATATAGAATAATCAATTTGGATACTAAATATACTCCTACTTGCAAATTTGAAACCGATGAGAGGTAAGCCAAACAAAAGTTTATGCGGTTTCATAATTAACATATCTATGTATGTGTTTAAGTTCAACTCAAGGCCTGATCAAATTGTTTTTGTAATTGTATTGAATTAACGAAAATGTTCCACTCAATCGTAAAAATACAAAATCATTTTTTTAGCGCAGAGAATTTGTAATTGTAAGAACATGACAACAATATTTTTGAGCAAATCCAGAGTACATTTACGATTACCATTCCAATAAATTCTTGGCAATTTTTGTAATTGTAGACTTTGCGGTTGAACTTAAACAAGTTGATATGTTGATTGTGAAAACATTGGCTATCGTTTGGCAAATCTCTCATCGGTTTAAAAAAAAAATCCATGTAAAATTCTAAAATGATTATACTAATATACATAATGTTTCAACAAATTTTTATTATTTTGTATGTCATCCTTCCCGAAAGGACAAAAAAGTTCGAGTCTGTCACGAACATAGATTATTATATTATTATAGCTGTATACTGTTAAGTTAGGTTTTTTTTAACAAAAATTTAATAATTGGAAATATTAGAATTAAGATTCAACAATAATTGGCAATACAAGCCGCGTTTAACTTCGGGCTCTTTGCGACTGCCACCGCTCACTCACCTGCTTACATCGGAAATCGACATAGACACACATATTCATAAATACTTGTTTAGTGTTTCCTTTTTTAAAGAAATATTATTCAAAATGTGGATTGTGGTGGAAACAATCGAGGATGGCGAAAGAATGTGCACCGCTGTTCCAACAAAATGGATAATTGGCAAAAAGCTGCTATGGCCAACACGAATGTCGGAGTTGCAGGCCGGACGAAAAAAACAAATCGACCCAAAGGAAGATTGGATAATATTGGACTGTAAAGTCCTCACATCACCAATTCCTAGTTTGCAACTTGCTCTGGAAACAGAGGTAAAAATGAGCATGCATTCGACTTTGGAGTCTGCAGACGAGAGTGCAAAACTAGAACGTCGAGAACAAAAAAAGATAAATTATAAGGCAATAGGTTCCACAAATTCGCAAATTATTGACTTCAACCGTTTGATGGAGTCTGCAGACGATAGTGCGAAAATATATAGCGGAGGCCAAAAAATCAACATAAATAACAAAGCGACTGTTTCCGCCCAAATGGAAATTACTGATTTCAACCGTTTAATGGAAGAAAATGTCCGTGAAATAATAGGTAAGTCAAATTACTAAGCCAGTATAAGTTCGCCATAATTCTAATGCTCAACTTTGTTTTAAAATAGACGAACAATTTGTCCTTGAAGTTCCATTGAGTACAGGTGAAACAGCCGAAATAGAAGGTACTAAATAAAATAAATCAAATCTTAAATAAATAAGTATTAAATATAATACATGTTATATTTTAAGATCAAGCTACTGCTCGCTATGATTTGTTGTCATCATCGTGTTCGTGTAGTACATCAACTGAAATCGGAACAATTAAGGGAGAAGTCGGCGAAATTAAATCGAATTTAATTTCACTTCAAACCACCGTTTCAGCGGAGTTGTCTGACCTGAGGTTCAAAATCACAGCGCTGACCACTCTACAAGCCGAGGTCAAAGTACTGCTCGAAGAAATCGCAAATAAGAGTTCGTACATAGCGGCGAATACTGACCATGAGGAATTCGTGGATTGGTCGGCAAAATTTCCTATAACGTGTGTTGAAAAGTTGCTCGAACTTGAAAACGAGCTTAAAGACCAACAAATTAAGAACAAAATTGTAAGGAATCTAAAAAGATATTTAAACACTATGTCTACACATTCTTAATTTTTATAGATTCAGTATTTCGGATGTTTGGGCGGCGGTAACCAGAAGGCGAAACTCCGTAACATAGTAAAAAATTTATGCACAGACAACGTATATGAAAAGTTCACATGGAAAGCGGCTTCGAAGGACAAACAAGCGTTTAACATGCTTCGTGAAATAAATAGTACCATTTTTGGCGCAATGTGTCGTAGTTATAGGAATTACACCCAACACGAATATTCAACATTCTTACAAGGTCATATCAAGCAGGCCAAATTCCGCTTGAAATCAAAAAGGTAGGCACGTAACGAATAACTCCGTTAAAATAAAATTTACATGTACATCCCTTTTTATCATTTCAGCGCCCATAATGATGAACAGCGAACTCAGCAATAATGCTATAAGCTATTAAAAAAAATATTTAAATTTCTGTACTTATTCTTAATTTAAGATAAAAAAATGTATATAAATATTATATAAACTTAAAATTATCCAGAAGAAATTTAATTTGTGTTGTAATTTTGATGCATGCTACAGACAATGGCCCATTACTGTCAGTTGCTATCGGGAATCTGGACAGGTAGCAGTTTGTGGCGATGATGGCTGCCAACAATTGGCTCATAGTGGCTTCCAAACCAATTTTTGATGATAATGAATTTTCAATTGCCAGTCATGGCCCATTCCCTGTAGCAGGCAGAAAAGAAATTCTTATAAATATTTTATTCATATCAAATAAATAATATTTTTCAATCAAAATATTGTGCTAGAATTCAAACAAAAGTATCTAAATTTAGTGGATCTGGAAGAAAATTTAATTTCTTTTTTCTTTTATTAATGTATACAAATGCATATTCATTTAAAGTATTTTATTTTTAATTAAAGAATATTTAATTTTAAGATATAAAAATGTATAGACATTTACAAATACTATCAACAGTAAGAAGGAAATTTGGCCTTTTTTGTTATGCCGGAACCAGATTGAACGCAGAAAGCAGCAGCAGCAGCGGCAGCAGCAACAAAACCTAAATGCAGCCGGTGTCGCTGCCTCTGCGTTCAGTCTAGGTCGTGTAAGGGAAATGCATGCCTTTTAATTTCACGGTTCACCGCCGCGGCTGCTACATTCTGTGTTCAATCTGGTTCGGACATAATTCTTAAATTTAAAACATTGTACGGGAACTTTAAACAAACATGTCTAAAAATTTATTTGATCTGGAAGGAATTTTGATTTGATTGATTCTTAATTTATAAAATGTATATAAATGTACATATTTATTTTTTGATTTAAGACTTTATTAATAAAGTTTATAAACACAATGTATATATACAAAGACACTATCATGAACCTGATAGAATTTCCATTTTTTAGTGAAAAAGTGTATATGTACACGAAAAAAATTATTTTAATTTTTAATTTATTTTGAATTTAATATGCTGCGAATAGAATTTAGAAATAAAACGTATATAAAACTATGATCAGCTACATAGATAAAAATAAACAAAAGATACAAAAGAAGGGAATTGAGAAAAATGTATGTATTCGTATATGTATTTTGTATTTAAAATAAAAGTAGTCTGCACAGTATTCAAAATGTTTATGATTTTAATTACTACAAAGTTGATATTGAATGAATTTATCGTAATTGTTAAAATCGACACATAGAGTAGCAAATTAAATTTAACCATTAGTTTTCCGCATGTTGCTAAGAGCTCTCCTGCTTTCTGTCATCAAGCTGCTAGTTGTGTTAGTTGGTGGTAAGAAATGTATGGCTAATTAAACTGATTAAGCACGGTGGTTCTACGTATTCCAGCACACATTTTTCGGCTGATAATTTGTTTTACCACAAATTTTTTAAACGATAACGAGTATTTTCCAAACAGGCAGAGTTGCATTGCGCTCAACGCGGCAGCTGGTTCTTCGTGCCGGAACGACTCGTTTTTCGGCGGCCAAAAGCTGCCCCCTCGATGTAAGAAAAAACGCAGTATTCGAAGCATCGCTACCACGACAACAACAAGGCAGCCCTTTTGCAGGAAACATGCAAATGCGAATCTGGTCGTCTTAAGGCAGACTCACACATGCGTTCAAAAACCAATTTGTCCCGCGTCCAATCCAAAATTTTCCCGGTCGATGTATGGATTTGACCGGGAAATTTTGGATTCGCCCGAGGAAAATTTGGATTTTGGACGCAAGTGTGTGTCGGTTATTACAAGGTTTTATTTCGTCGTCTTCACGGTTATATTTTGTTTATAAATCTAAAATATTCTTGCCTTATATAAGCGAAAAATCTAACAATGATGTTATATTCAAAGCATAATTCGAATCGAACAATATGGTTATATTTAGGACATGTTTAAAACTACAACGTTACAATGATGTTATATACTGGTCATTGGATAGTTACATAAAAGACAATATTGTTAATATTTAGCAATATAACAGTTGTAAACTTAACGATTTTGCAGGAAACGGGTCACAGACATGACTATCTATAACAATGTTGTTAATTAAAGACTTGAAATATAGCCATGTAGTTTCACTGAAATTCATGGTCATAAACCAGGCAAAAACGGTAAAATTACCATTTGACAAACGTTTAAAAAACGTTATTTTGACCATTTACACGACAATGTCGTTATATAACCCTGGTTATATTTCAATCATATCAACCGTTTAATGACTGATTTGTGCTGCTTGGGATACTCCCCTGGAAAAATAAAATCGATCAGTTGAAAACTAACGGTGATTTTCTTACAAAGAACCCCGTACTACCCTACTTTTCAGGTGTTTTGTCCATAACTCTTGAACAAATTGACGTATACATCTGATTTTTGGTATGTAACCCTGAAGTGAAGCTGCTTGGGTTTTAGTAAGTTGGACATAATCAGATCAAAGGAACGTCTACCTCCCCTACAAAATTTAAAAAATTAAATATTAATTTAATTACGATAACTTTCGATAGAATAGCACTAGCGAGTTGAAAATTTGGCAAAACGTTAGTAGTAACATCTTGTTAGTTGGCATTGAAAATGGGCAAGATCCGACCTAAGGAACTCCTACCTCCCCTACAAATGAAACTTCAAATAAGCGATAACTTTTGATAGAGAGAAGCCAGCGACTTGAAATTTTGGTCGAATGTTTGAAGTGAGATTGAGTTAGTTGGCATTAAGGATGGTTTAGATAAGACCTAAGGAACCCCTACCTCCCCTACAAATGAAACTTCAAATAAGCGATAACTTTTGATAGAATTAAGCCAGCAACTTGAAATTTTGGTCGAATGATTGAAGTGAGATTGAGTTAGTTGGCATTAAGGATAGGTTAGATCAGACCTAAGGAACCCCTACCTCCCCTAGAAATGAAATTTTAAATAAGCGATATTTTACGACTAAATAAAGCTAGCGACTTGAAATTTTGGTCGAATATTTGTAGTAGGATCCAGTTGGCTAATACTGAAAATACGTAAAATCCGACCAATGAAACCCCTGCTTCTCCTTCAAATGAAACTTCAAATAAGCGATAACTTTCGATAGAGTGAAGCTAGACAACTGACATCTTTTTTTAATGTTTGTATTGTGATCTAATTGGTTGGTGGCTATGATGGGCAAGATCCGATCCAAGGACCTTCTACCACCCCTACAAGTGAGACTTCAAATAAGCAATAACTTTCGATAGAATGAAGCTAGCAACTTAAAAAATTCGACAAATATTTGAAGAATTGGTAGTTAATTGATTTTTAGAATGGCCAAGATCCTCATGAATGTGTGCCAACCTCCCCTATAAACTGGCCATACAGGAAACTCACTTTTAATGCATATGGTCGTTGCCAATTGGTACTTTTGGTATCACCACTAGGTCTGTACAAGTCTAGGGTATATACGCTTCGGACTCCGGGCCGAAGCGAAGTTTCGGCCTGGTTTTAAATGCTATTATGTTCGGCGCTGCCTTTGTCGTAGTTGGCAATTCGTTGAAATAGGCTATGGAATGTATTACGGGATCCGTTCGAAAGCGCCCTGTTCTTGGGGTTGGTGTGACAAAGTTTTCTGCATATCTAAGTAGGTATGCATGGCTTTGGTTCACCTGCCGTAGTATGACATTCGTCTTTAATTCGTTCATTTTCACTTTGTATACAAATTTTCCTCGCTCCAGTAATATTAACTGCCTTATTGATAGAGTGTCAGTGTCCCGGTAGACAATAATCGATGGTGTCTGTACAGGGATTTTGTGTATTATTTTAATCGCTTTAGTTATAATTCGTCCTATTCTATCTATGTTTCGTTGCGATGTTTGACTCCAAAGAAGAAGGCCATACGTTACTCTGGAGATTATGAAAGCATTGTACAGAAGCATCTTAATTTTTATTGGTAGAAAACTAATTCGTTTTAGCAAACCCACAATCGGTGTGATTTGTTTGGCAAGAGTGTCTATATGTTGATTCCAATTTAGTTTTTTATCCATTACGACTCCTAGGTAATTCATTTCATCAGTACGCCTTATAAGTTCACCTTTAATATGAAGTTGTAAGTCTATTGGCATTTTGTTTTTCTGGTGATAAATCATATATTTCGTTTTTGATGTATTCATTACAAGCTTGTTATGGAGTAACCAATCTGAATATTTTTCCAAATCACAATTGATCATGTTTTCTAGATTGTTTCCATTATTACAGGAGTACAATAACAAAGTGTCATCAGCAAACATCACAGTTTTAGCAATCAAGCCACAATTTTGAATATTGTTGACGTAGAGTAGAAATAGTAGAGGTCCCAAAATTGAGCCTTGGGGTACGCCTATGTTCGTTATTTCAGGGTTGCTTAAAATTTCAAAGTTTTTTGTGGAAAGTGTTCGGTTTATTAAGTAGTTACTAATTATGTCTTTAGCTTTGCCAGTTATACCATAGGACTGCAAAATCCTCAATAAAATCTCGTGATTCATGGTGTCGAAAGCTTTTTCCAGATCCACAAAAATGGCGACGACATATTCTCCCTTGTCCATTTGTTGGTTAATGAAGTTTATTGCGTCCGTAAGTGCGCTGGTAGTGTTACTTTTAGCCTGAAATCCATATTGATTCATATCTATAAGTTTATTTTCAGTAACGTATTTAGATAAGCGGCTATGGATAACCTTTTCAAAAACTTTGCTAAAAGTATTTAGAAGAGCAATGGGCCTATAATTGTTCATATCATTTTGTTCACCTGTCTTGTGAACTGGTATTATTTTGGAAAATTTAAGTTCATTTGGAAACGTACCAATATTTAAATGTTTATTTATTAGTTTCATTAGAGGATAGGCAATATGCTCCTTTAAATTTTTTAGATCATCAGAGGTAATACCATCAGGTCCAGGAGCTGTGTGTGACTTCAAATTTGAAATTATATCTAATATTTCTATTTCATCCGTAGTAGATAACGAAGTTAGTACTGAAGTTGATTCAGATATATGTGGTAGGGTGCTTGTTGGAGTTGGTAAATTATTAATTAGTTATTGACCGATATTAGCAAAGTATTTGTTGAGTTTGTCTGCTATTACTTCCATGTCCGTGAATACTCCGTCTGGTGTTCTTATTTCCGAGACGCCTTTATTTATGGTACGTGTTTTGCGCATTGAAGCGTTGTTAACTACACGCCAAAGCTCTCGTGTATTTCCTGTAGCATTGGATATCTTTCGATTGTAGTATTTGGCTTTAGCTTCTTTTAAGAGCTTATTGCAGAAGTTTCTTGCATTGGTATAATTTATTTTATATGCAATATTAGTTGGATCGCTGACAAACAGTTTATAGGCCTTTCGTTTCTTTTTAATGCATCAACTACACGTTTCGTTATCCATGAATCTTGCCTCACGCGTACTGTCTTTGAAGTGGTAGCACTATTTTTTGCTTCAACAATTAAGTTTGCAATATCTTTGAAATTATGAATATTGGTTATAGCTAATTGGGCTGCAACACGTTGCTTGAAAAGGTTTTCATTTAGGGAGTGTTTTGATGCTGAGATAAATGCTCTGCCATATTTTGGACAGCATGCCGTATGCGCGTTTAGGCTGGATGATACGACGAGCGATGTCCTGCTCCGTACCACCATTTTCGGCAACAATGCTACCCAGGTAGACGAAGTTGTCCACCTTCTCCACAGGCTGCCCATTGATACTGATGGCAATAGGTGTCGGATTTCTTTTTCGCAACGTCGGGATAAGACCCGCCATAGACGGTGCGATCCATCGTCAGATCGATCTGACGATGGATCGCCACAAAATATCTGACGATGGAAATTATATGGAACTGTCAAAAAAATCGTCAACGATAGTCACATACACTGTGCGATCGATCTGACGATCACAATATCGTCAGATCGATCTGACGACGGATTGCATCGTATATGGGGGCTATAAGAACCTTGGTCTTGTTGGTATTAATCTTTAGCCCAACCTTGCTTGCCTCCCTGTCGAGATCTAACGCCATTGCGGACAGATCCATGATTTTGTGGGAGAGTAGGTACATGTCGTCAGCGTAGTCAAGATGTTGTAGATAAGATGTCAAAGTCCATTGAATACCTCTGTCGAGTCCGGATAGGGCTGCATGCAACACATCGCCGATCACAATGAGGAATAGGATCGGTGAGAGGATGCGCCCCTGCCGAACTCCACTGCGAATCTCAAAGCCCCCCGACACCTTACCTTTATGCAGAACGCGACATTTCGCGCCGTCATAGGTTGCCTTAATAATAGCAACAAGCTTCTCAGGGATGCCTCTCCTGCGCAAGGCCGCCCATATAGAATCCCGGTTCACACTATCGAAAGCCTTTTCGAAATCGATGAAAAGCAAGTGACGCGGAGAATCGTATTCAGCGCATTGCTCGATGATGATTCGCAAGGTGTTAATATGATCGACACAGGAGTATCCGGATCGAAAACCAGCCTGCTCTTCATCAATTGTGCTTTCTAAGTGGGCCTTTAGTCTTCCCAGGAAGATTTTAGCTATTATCTTGGCAACGGCAGGAAGCACACAAATGCCTCTCCAATTATTACAGTCTGTGAGGCTACCCTTCTTCGGTAGTTTGATGATCAAACCTTCCTTCCACTCAGTGGAAAGGTCTCTGTATTCCACGCTTTACCAACAAGTGGGTGCAGCAAATCGGCAGTTATGCTTGGCGCTGCTTGATAAAGTTCGGCAGGGATACCGTCAAGTCCGGCGGCCTTTCCTCGTTTTAGTGCAATAATTGCAGTGACTATTTCCTCTTTAGTCGGGGCAGCGGACCGTATACGCACATTTTGATGGTTAGCTAAATTATCTATATGAGGGGGAACTTCACCAGAGGTTACACGGTTCGAGACCGCGGCGAAGTGTTCTCTCCACCGCCTCATTTGATCTTCTTCCAAGATAAGTAGCTTTCCATCACTATCCTTCACCGGATGATGGCAGGAGTTACGACCACCTGTAAACTCCTTGATGACACCGTATACGGTGTTTAAGTTGTTACTTCTTGCGGCTTCTTCTACTGAACCCGAAAATATCTTGGCAAAAGACTCCTTCTACGAAGAACTAAACGCCGTTCAGAGCAGAACACCTAAAGGTGACATCATAATGGTTATGGGTGATTTGAATGTGAAAGTTGGCGCTGATAACTATGGGCTCAGACATGTGATGAGGAGACACGGTCTTGGTGATCGTAATGACAACGGTGAAAGATTTGTAAAGTTTTGAAACTTTCACAGTCTCTTCATCGGTGGTACTATGTTTGAGAATAAGGATCACCACAAAATTAGTTGGTCTTCTTATGATCGGCGCAGAACACAAAGTCAGATCGACCATTTTGCCATTAGTAAAAGATTTAAGAGTTGCCTCCTGGACGTCCGAAACAAGAAGGGTGCCGATGTTGGGATGTGAAGAGACCATTATCTTATGATCGCTAATGTTCGATTGCGTATTGCAGCCGTACGCCGCCCTTGCGACGAAAGATCCAGGGGCCGCAAATTCAACACCGCTCGATTAAAAAATCCAGCTGTCTTATGCAAGCCATAGACGCACGTAAAATCCGTCGGATTGGTCGAAAGTCAACCACTGATACGCGAGCCGTATTCAGACAATTTTACTCAAGAAAAGTAGTCAAACAAGTTATTCTCTATCGCCGCGACGCGCTCCGCATAAGTGTACAGCGATAGCCCGCGCGACTACCTTTTCTGACCCCATATTGTAGTTGTTGTTTGGGTTGGCTCTGAGTTCGTGTCGAGCTCGATGCTCAACACAACGAACCCGACTCCGAGCCCAGACCCGACCCAACAACAATTTCAATATAGAGTCCGACCGGTATTTGAATAGGTGAATTGTTGTGAATGGACGATTGCGGTGTGTGTCGAAATACAGTATGGTCTGCTTATTGACGAATTTTTCAATGCAGAATTTATAGGCACGATATTATATACGTATACATGCACGTACATGTGTGAGGATTATAGAAGTCTCGTTGTTATTAAGATTGGGTAGATCTTCACCGTCTCCTTAATCAAAGTTGAACAGGTGCAAGAATAATTACAGCCTGCAGGTAAATGGGAATTATGTAATTATACTGATAATCGTGGGAATATAATTTGTTGGTTGGTTGGAAACTTGTACATATTTCGAATTGTGATATATATGGTAAGGCTTGGGTTTTAAGCGGATCCTATATGGTGTAGTATCAATATATACTGTATTATTACTTATAAAGCATCTTCTTTTTATTCCGAAGTCGGAATATGAGATGCAAAATATAGTAGAGGACCTCATTTTCGATACCTTTTTACGGGATGATGGGGTGAATGGTTTCTCCCCTTGAAGCTACCACAGTTAAATATTAATTGTCAGAAGGTGACAAAAAGATACCTGTTAATGATTCGATTTGCACTCGAATTTCTTTGATAGTTTTATTGTTATCCATGCTACTACTGTCGATGTCTGTTCACGGGTTTCACACACCACAAGTTAACAACTACCGCCAGACACATTCCAAATTATGAATGAAGAACGCAATATAGCCATTTAAAGTAATTGTCATGAAAAAAAAACAATAATTACCAATACAGAACGAGGAACCGTGCATTGAGGATCATAAATTCGGGAAAGCGGCATTTTGTATTCACGGCTTTTTGGGTCGTTTCCTTGATGTCAATATACGTGTGATAATGAGTACCTTTCCGCATGTTTGTTTAGGATTCTAGAAATTGCGGAAGAGTTTGAATATCCTTGGACGAAAAGATATGTGTTATGCAATGGAGATCTACCCAATCTCAATAACAACGAGACTTCTATAATACTCACATATGTACGTGCATGTATACGTATATAATATCGTGCCTATAAATTCTGCATTGAAAAATTCGTCAATAAGCAGACCATACTGTATTTAGACACACACCGTACTCGTTCATTCACAACAATTCACCTATTCAAATACCGGTCGGACTCTATATTGAAATTGTTGTTGGGTCGGGTCTGGGCTCGGAGTCGGGTTCGTTGTGTTGAGCATCAAGCTCGACACGAACTCAGAGCCAACCCAAACAACAACTACAATATGGGGTCAGAAAAGGTAGTCGCGCGGGCTGTCACTGTACACTTATGCGGAGCGCATCGCGGCGATAGAGAATAACTTGTTTGACTACTTTTCTTGAGTAAAATTGTATGAATACGGTTCGCGTATCAGTGGTTGACTTTCGACCAATCCGACGGATTGGTACGTGCGTCTATGGCTTACATTACAACAATATAATGACCATTTTGCGCAAAAAGCAGCTGAGATAACTAGTCACCCAGATAGTGACATAAACGAAAACTGGGATGCCATAAGAAATGCGTACATCGATAGCGCAAATACCATCCTTGGAACAAACACGGATTGCCGGAATAAGCCCTGGATGTCCGACGCTTCATGGCAGCGGATTGTTGAAAGAAAGGTGTTGAAAGTTCGTTTGGCTGCAGCATCAAACGACAATCAAAGCAGCATCGAACTCGTTTACCGTCAGAAAGCTCGAGAAGTTCTGCGTAGTGTGCGACGCGATAAAATGGTTTATGCGAATTCTCTTTTAGCTTCAGCAGAAGAAGCCACAAGAAGTAACAACTTAAACGCCGTATACGGTGTCATCAAGGAGTTTACAGGTGGTCGTAACTCCTGTCAACATCCGGTGAAGAATAGTGATGGAAAGCTACTTATCTTGGAAGAAGATCAAATGAGGCGGTGGAAAGCTGGAAAGAACACTTCGCCACGGTCTTGAACCATGTAACCTCTGGTGAAGCTCCGCCTCATATAGATAGTTTAGCTAACCATCAAAATGTGCGTATACGGTCCACTGCCCCGACTTAAGAGGAAATAGTCACTGCAATTATTGCACTAAAACGAGGAAAGGCTGCCGGACTTGACGGTATCCCTGCCGAACTTTATCAAGCAGCGCCAAGCGTAACTGCCGATTTGCTGAACCCATTTGTTGATAAAGCGTGGAATACAGAGACCTTTCCCATTGAATGGAAGGAAGGTTTGATCATAAAACTTCCAAAGAATGGTAGCCTTACAGACTGTAATAATTGGAGAGGCATTTGTGTGCTTGATACCGTTGCCAAGATAATAGCTAAAATAGTCCTGAAAAGACTAAAGGTCCACTTAGAAAGCACAATTGCTGAAGAGCAGGCTGGTTTTCGATCCGGATTCTCCTGTGTCGATCATATTAACACCTTGCGAATCATCATCGAGCAATGCGCCGAATACGATTCTCCGCTTCACTTGCTTTTCATTGATTTCGAAAAGGGTTTCCATAGTGTGGACCGGGATTCTATATGGGCGGCCTTGCGCAGGAGAGGTATCCCTGAGAAGCTTGTGGCAATTATTAAGGCAACTTACGACGGCGCGAAATGTCCAAGTAATCCACGATAATAAAATGTCTGCTTCGCCCGAAATATACTGGTCTAACGAAAACACAGACTTTTTATTATCGTGGATCACTTACAGGAAAGAAAAAACTATTCTATTAACAAACATTGACCCCGGCAACAACAAAAATTTGCGTCAAGATCAAGGTTCTTAGCCCGCCATTGCGAAAAAGAAATCCGACACCTATTGGCATCAATATTAATGGGCAGCCTGTGGAGAAGGTGGACAACTTCGTCTATCTGGGTAGCATTGTTGCCGAAAATGGTGGTACGGAGCAGGACATCGCTCGTCGTATCAACCAGGCTAAATGCGCATACGGCATGCTGTCCAAAAAGAGTAAGAGTTACCAGAAAGGAGACTATACATAATTTCCTATGTACCTGCCCTACGCTGGCCGGTAGAAGAAAGGACACTTTACTCAATTGCCCTAACCCCTTGTGGGGCATAGCGCGTCAACTGTTCCATGTGGCCCAGTCGACGTTTCGTTGGCATAAATTGGTTTCGGAGAATGCAATTGCCAGCATGAACCACCTGCACATCCATGGCCACGAACGTCGTCGTGGACGGGATTCGAACCCGAAACGCCGGTAGTCAAACATGAGACTGATGCCTCAACACACTGCGCTACCGGTCGCCTCAATCCTTCTATTTCATAGACCTGGATGACCTGAAGGGTGTAAGTGCTGGTCATCTACATCGATTCATTGACAGCTCCGGTTGGTTCGACGACTAGAATCTCATGGTTTTGAGATGGTGAGGTATTACAACGGACCCTTGTGGTCTATGTGTGCTGTGCTCATGTACAGCAGCCTCTATAACCTAACCTAACCTACCAGAAAGCTGCAAGTTTTCGTCAATTCATGTCTTCGTCAAATTTTAAGAATATTCTGGCCCGAAACAATGGCCTCCTTTATGACGCGAAACTATCCTCGAGTATTACCTAATTCGAGGTAACTCACAAGGATATAAACACGTCGCATTAGCTAGTTTTGGTACTAATTTTAACTCGAATTGCGATGCAGAACTGGACTGAAAAATTGGAACTAGATGGTGTTGCTGTCTTCGCTAATGGTGTTTGTGAAAATTCTATTTCATATGTTATATAAATACCTCATCCTTTCCTGAAATTCTGCATCCATTTCATCCTTTTATTGAAGCGGTATAAACGATAAACGTGTTTTTATTAGGAGGCTACTGCCTCTTGACATTTTCTAAACCAAAGTCACAAACCAACAACTGCCATCTTTCATATTTAGTACCTCTCCGTATGGTCGGTATAAACACACCACGAACAAGAACTAGCACTAAAACGATTTAGTTAACTCGCCTTTTAGTTCCACGGTATAAACATGGCCAATATCCAATGTAGAGCTAAGTCGGCGTACGGGTCAGGTGCCAATCAACGAATTGATATGCAGGCGAAAATGGCAGTGGATAGGTCACACATTGCGGAAGAGTGATAACTGTATTGCTTTGCATGCCATGAAATGGAACCTCATTTCCAACCAAGGCCGACCAAGAGGGGGTCCTCGAATCACATGGCGTCGATCTGTGGTAAAGGAGTGCCAGGCACTGGGTAAGTCTTTTGGGGAGTTGCGCCCCATTGCCCAGAACAGAGTACGATGGCGCGCAGGAGTAGTTGACGCGTTATGCCCCACTAGGGGTTAAGTAAAATTAGTAGTATTACACTATAAGTTCCTTTAAAATATCTTTTATAATAGATATTTGTAAAAGATCTTTTATATTGTAATAGCCACCTATGTCTCTCTGACTGGCAGATTCTCGAGCCATCTGGGGTCTTCGTTGGCTAGTAGAGGCATGAGTCTTACAGCAAAGTCTCGAACCATCTAAAAATAGTTCCAGCTATAAAAGACTCAGTCGCAATCGGAAGTCTATCGATATAAAGTATCCGCTCGGAAGCGGAAAGGAGGATAATTGTTATCCACCGGTAAAGAATAGTTAGAGCTGGTTGGTCGTTGGTTGTTAGTTACGCGTGTGTAGTTCGTTTAGTTAATAAAGTGTGTGTGTTTTTCAATCGAAGTGTTTTCATTATTCAGCACAAGAATATCTAACGGACCCGGCTTCGGTCAGAGGAAACATTACAGTATGTATTAGGCCCTAACCAGATTGAACGCAGAATGCAGCAGCAGCGGCAGAAGCAACAACAACAACAGGTAGATCTGTCGCGGTGACACAGCGGCGATGACAGATCTACCTGTTGTTGTTGTTGCTTCTGCCGCTGCTGCTGCATTCTGCGTTCAATCTGGTTAGGGCCTTAGGCTCGTTTTTTCAAGATCCATATAGAGCAGAGCAAGTTAAGCCCACACAATTACAGCAGCTCAGATAAAATTGTTAGTGTAATTGTGTGGTCTTAACCTGCTCTGTATGGCTCTTGAAAAAAAAGCGCCTATTCCATGGGACGGTTAAAAAACAACTCGCACCTACACATGCGGTTGGTATATTTTCGGTATATGCGTAGTGTCAAAATGCCCAACTTTAAATATTGTTGCGTGTACGGAGTAGGTATGTATCTCTTACGACACACACTGTACTAAGCTCCATCATAGTCTAGAATCATCCATGACAAGTACCAGCTGATTCTAGAGCCATCTGGAGTCTGGAACCTTCTCGAAACAGTTCCAACTATAAGCCCGGCCGCATCTTGAACGTAGGCAGCACGCAGCGCGCACACGGCATTGTTGTTGTAAAATCAGATTTTTTCAATTGTTACAACAACAATATCATGTGCGCGCTGCGCTGCCCTGTCTACGTCCAACATGCGGCCGGCTTAAAAGACAGATTTCACCGGGAGAGAGAGAATAGTTTGAGCTAGTTTGACGTTAATTGTGAGTTACGCGTGCCCAGATCGTTTTGTAAATAAAGTGGGTGCGTTTTTCAATCGAAGAGTTTTCATTATTCAGCACAAGAATATTTAACGAACCTGGTTTCGCTCGATCAGAAGAAACATTACAATATTATTATTATCATCATCATCGTGGCACGACAGCCCGACGTCGGGCTTTGGCCGCCTGGATCATTGTCCTCCAATTATCTCGGTCACGTGACTGCGTCCTCCAATTTTGGAAGCCCAGTAGCTGCGCGGTGTCCACACCTACTGAGCTCTCCCAACGAGATCTCGGTCGTCTAGGCAGTATCGCTCCGTCGACTCGTTCTGCATTCATTACTCTCTTAGGCGGCTATTACACTATAAAAGTTCTTTTACGAATATCTTTGAAGCACGATATTTTAAAAGAGCTTTTATGAATGATATTAGCCGCCTAAGGGGGAAGGAGTACAAGCTTGTAAGAAAAGTACTTGAAACAAGCAACATTCATGTCGCAAATCTTTTCTCAGGCGGCTATTACACTATAAAAGTCCTTTGAAAATGTCTTTTATAAAAGATATTTGTAAAAGAACTTTTATAGTGTAATAGCCGCCTTAGGCATGCGATCATCGTCCATACTTTGTACATGCTCTCTCTCTCTCTCTCAATTGCCCTAACCCCTTGTGGGGCATAGCGCGTCAACTGTTCCATGTGGCCCAGTTGACATTTCGACGGCATAAACTGGTTTCGGAGAATGCAGTTGCCAGCATGCACCTCCTGCACATCCATGGCAACGAACGTCGTCGTGGACGGGACTCGAACCCGAAACGCCGGTAGTCAAACATGAGACTGATGCCTCAACACACTGCGCTACCGGTCGCCCCCGGTAAGTCGTTGTAGTTTGACGATTTTCGAGACTTGCAGCTCATTGTACATTTCATACAACTCATGGTTGAACCGGATGCGCCATCCATCTCGATCGCAAACAGCACCGAAAATTCGCCGTAGAACCTTACGTTCAAATTAGTGATGTGTAGCACATCAACGAGTCGTTCATTTTGAATGACTCAACAGATTGAGCGAAAGATTCGGCACAACG
Source organism: Chloromyia formosa (assembly GCA_964017055.1). Classification (NCBI taxonomy): domain Eukaryota; kingdom Metazoa; phylum Arthropoda; class Insecta; order Diptera; family Stratiomyidae; genus Chloromyia; species Chloromyia formosa. The sequence continues at coordinate 63,363,613 of OZ024816.1, forward strand.
AAATAGGCTCCGAGTCGTTCAATTTAAGAACGACTCACGGCGAAATTAATTCCCAAACTAGCCCATTGCATAAATACTACCCAACGCATAGCCAATCCACGCTAATTTTTCATTACATATAATGTACTACAATACATCCATTCACTTACATCCCATCCCATTATCTATCTAAAACTTAAACCACAATTATCTATTTACCAAAGCGAATCCCATCTAAATCTATTCATAATCATCTCTATGCAGTGTGCAGTGCACGCATTGTGTATACTCCCATATAATATATATACACAACAACCCATGCTGATTGCAAGCGTATCAAAAATCATTTTCTTACGTCTCACCGCACATTCAAGTTTCTCCAAATACAGAAAACAATCCCAACATTCTAAAACAAAAGTACTCATCTTACGTATCATCATCTCAAGCTCAACTTTAGATGAAACCAAACAAAACTCATAGCTTCCGCTACAGCCACAGTGTAAGCAAACTCAAATTTCCAGCTGCTGTAATAACATACATACAATTTAACATCATAGAAGAACAACACAAAATCGAATCGTTCAAAAAGAGTCGTTCAATTGAACGATACAAAATCAAATCGTTCGAAAAGAGTCGTTCAAAAAGAACGATACAAAATCGAATCGTTCAAAAAGAATAATATAAAATCAAATCGTTCAAAAAGAGTCGTTCAAAATAATACAAAGGGCATGGAGGGGGGGGGGGGGAGTCACTGACCCAGACTCTGGGGTCAAAAAAGAGAAAAAATTGGGGTCGCCCATCCCACACTGGCAGCTCTGTTTTCATGGGAAGTAGTGGTCCGATCTGGCTGGCTCGAACTGGAGGGCATTGGGGGTCGCTGACTCAGAATATGGGGTCAAAAAAGAGAGAAACAAATTGGGGTCGCCCATCTCAGACGAGCAGCCCCGGTTTCATGGGAAATAGTGGCTCGAGCTAAAGGGCATTGGGGGGTCGCTGACTCAGAATCTGGGGTCAAAAAAAAAAAAAAAAAGAAAAAACCAGGCCGAAGCTTCGCTTCGAGTCCGAAGCGTATATACCCTAGACTTGTACAGACCTAGTGGAGATACCAAAAGTACCAATTGGCAACGACCATATGCATTAAGAATGGGTCTGCTATATGGCCAGTTCATAGGGGAGGTTGGCACTCATTCAGTAGGATCTTGACCATTCTCAAAATCAATTAACTAACTAACCCATTCTATCTACAAATATTTGTCGAATTTTTCAAGGCGCTAGCTTCATTCTATCGAAAGGTATTGCTTATTTGAAGTTTCACTTGTAGGGGAGGTAGGGGTTCCTTGGGTCGGATCTTGCTCATCATTGGCACCAACCAATTAGATCACCCTACAAACATTTAAACAAAATTACAAGTCTCTAGCTTCACTCTATCGAATGTTAGCGCTTATTTGAAGTTTCATTTGTAGGGGAAGTAGGGGTTTCGTTGGTCGGATTTTACGTATTTTCAATATTAGCCAACTGGAACTGGACCAAATTTTCAAGGCTCTAGCTTCATTCTATCGAAAGTTATCGTGCGAACGGGCAGACAGACGGACAGACAGACAGACAGACAGACATGGCTAAATCGAATCAGGAGGTGACCCTGATCATTTATATATATACATTGTAATACCTCCGGAGCCTCCTCTAAGGTGTTACATATTTTCGTCGCGACAAAAACAATATACCCTATAGTATAAGTCTAGGGTATAAAAATTGAAGTCGCCCACCTCAGATTGGCAACCCCGTTTTTATGGGAAATAGTGAAATAGTGGTCTGATCTGGCTGGCTCGAACTAAATGGCATTGGGGGTCACCGACTTCGATTCGGGGGTAAAAAATAAAAGAAAAAGTCCAATTTGTAAAAACTACGACTTTTATTGAACATACTAGTAACCAATTTTCAGACTCTTTGCATGACTCTTTTTGAACAACTTTTTTGAACGACTCATTGGAAAGAGTCAGAGCTTATGTGCTGGTACAGTGAAAAGAGTCATTATGCCCATCACTAGTTCAAATGTATCTAGTATGTTTCCGGAGGATTGAAATAGGGTCCATACTTCGCAGCCATAGCATAGCACTGGTCGTATAATGGTTTTGTACACGCGGAGCTTCGTGTTTCTGTGCACATGCTTCGATTTCATTATGGGGAGAACCGAGAAAAAAGTCTTATTAGCTAGCTGTATCCGTCGCTTGATTTCGTCAGTTTCGTTGGCGTCCCTTGACAAGTTGCAACCCAGGTAAATGAAGTTGTTCACGAACTCGATGTTGAGGTCCCCCACATTGATGCTCGGTTGTGCAGGTGTCCTTGTCACCGGTGGCATCATTATTTTAGTTTTACCCTCGTTAATACGTAATCCAACTTCCTTTGCAGCGGTATCGAGCGTATGCAGAAGTTCTTCTGCGTCGGTCAATCTTCAGGACATGATGTTGATGTCGTCGGCGTACGCTGCTAATTGTGTCGACTTGATGAGTAGCGTCTTGCTGTTGTCCATATTCATAGCCCGAATAACGTATTCCAGTGCTAGGTTGAAAAGCATTGGTGCCAGTCCATCGCCCTGTTTCAGACCAGTGCGTGTTTCAAATAGATCAATAAGTCTATTCTGGATCCTGACTTGTGAGACGGAGTTGGTCATCATCATCTTTGTCAGTCGCACTAATTTTGCCGGTATACCAAATTGCAGCATGATGTTGTACAGTACTCCACGATCGATACTGTCGTATGCCTGCTTGAAGTCGACAAAGATTTGGTATACGTTTACGTTGTATTCCCAGCACTTCTGGAGTATCAATTTGACTGTGAAGAGCTGATCGGTTGGGGAGCGACCAGGTCTGAAACCGCTTTGATATTCGCCAATGACTTGTTCTGCGTACGGTTTTATTCTATTTTCCAGAATTTTCGTCAAAATTTTATAGGACGTACAAACTAGTGAGATGCCCCTGTAATTCTCACACCGCGGTTTATCTCCCTTTTTGTGAATTGGACAGATGATGCTTCTGCGCCAATCGTCTGGGATCTCCTCGTCCTCCCATACTCGCAGGAGTAATTGATGTATGGCATCAACTAGACTCGTTCCATCGAATTTTAGCAGTTCAGCTGGAATCTCGTCAGCGCCCGGCGCTTTATTTCGTTTTAGTGACCGCAACGCGAGATCAACTTCCTCTACTGTCGGGGGTTGAATGGGTGGGCCTAGATCAACAATATCGTCGAGAGCTTCTTGTGTGGGGATGTTAGATGGTAGGTTCAGAAGCTCTTCAAAATATGAGGCCCATCGTTTGTTAATGCCATCGGTGTCGCTGATGATGTTTCCATCCTTGTCCTTACAAAGGCTAGTCCTGGGTTGGTAGCCGTTCTTAATTGAATTTACTACACAAACTTTGGTCGGGCGACAGCCATCGATTCCATACAACTTATATGGATCTTTGCATGCCGCCGCACTTAACGATCGAATACGATCAACCTCTTGAAAGGATAAATTCCCCAACGGGGACCCAAATAATGTTCGCCGGTTTCGAACACTGACACGAGATATGTCTCATCAGGCGCCTCCACCTCGTATCTCGTGTCAGTGTGAGAGGCACGACCGGGAATGACCAGGCTGATCTTGTTTCGCCTTATATAGACCGGCCAACACAACATGGGTGGAAATCATATCTCACTTGAAGTGTCTAATGCGCTTAACGATATGATATATTAGTGTTCTGACTAGCCGCCGATGGCTGTCGCCCGACTAAAGTTAGTGTGTTGATGCCACTGGCGGCTAGTCAGAACACTATCATATTGTTAAGCGCATTAGACGCTTCAAGTGAGATATGATTTCCACCCATGTTGTGTTGGCCGGCCTATATAAGACGAAACAACATCAGGCTGGTCATTCCCGGTCGTGCCTCTCACACTGACACGAGATACGAGGTGGAGGCGCCTGATGAGACGTATCTCGTGTCAGTGTTTGAAACCGGCGAACATTTTTTGGGACCCCGTTGGGGAATTTATCCTCTCAAGGGGTTGATCGTATTCGATCGTTAAGGGCGGCGGCATGCAAAGATCCATATAAGTTGTATGGAATCGATGGCTGTCGCCCGACCAAAGTTTGTGTGTTGATGCCACTGGCGGCTAGTCAGAACACTATCATATCGTTAAGCGCATTAGACGCTTCAAGTGAGATATGATTTCCACCCATGTTGTGTTGGCCGGCCTATATAAGGCGAAACAACATCAGCCTGGTCATTCAATACACGGCCCTAACGGCTTGAAGGATGATGACTGGGGGAAGGCGGAGGCCTTCGCCGACACAACGGAACTTCAGTTCCGCGACAACGAACCCCCCGACGGCAACTTGGACGAGGAGGATGAGATCAATGAAAGAGCCGAAGAGATACTTTCCAGAGTCGAAACTAGGGAAACGGAAACTATTAGACAGACTGACCTAGATGAGGTCAGAAGCCTCGTTAGCTCCCTCAACAAAAAGAAATCGTCTGGGATGGACAGTATAGCCAACACTTGGCTTACCCACGTACCAGACAATATACTGACGACAATCAAGGACATAATTAACGCGATCTTCCATCTCCGGTCGTATCCAGATGTTTGGAAGAAAGCGGTAATCATAATGATCCCTAAGCCTGGAAAGGATCTCTTATTTCCTCAAAATTGGAGACCCATAAGTCTCCTATCTTCGATCGCTAAAATAGCAGAGCGATTCCTTCTTTGTCGACTGCTGGATCAGGCTAACGAGAGGAACGTTATTCCAGAAGTACAATACGGTTTTAGTTCCGAACACTCTTGCGAGCTCCAGCTAGCAAGAGTTACCCAACACATCCGCACAGGGTTTAATCAGCGCAAGTCAACAGGCCTAGTTATGTTTGACGTAGCGAAAGCCTTTTACAAAGTCTGGCATGCAGGACTTATCGTCAAATTGCATGATTTCGAGATTCCGCTTCCTATTATTCAGTTAATAGGTTCGTTCCTAGAAGGCAGAACTTTTAGAGTCAGAATTAACTCTACACTTTCCGCGGAAAGACCCATAGAAGCTGGAGTCCCACAGGGATCACCACTTTCCCCAATCTTGTATACGTTATACACTGCAAATTTTCCGCAAATGCCTCCAAATGCGCATTCATCCCTCTTTGCTGACGACACATGTATCTTCTACACTGCAAGATAAGCAGAAAGAATTACTTTAGTACTCCAGGAGTCCATTGACATACTTCTGGAATACTTCCGCAAATGGAAGATCCAAGTGAACGCCGACAAAACCCAGGTGATCTTCATCACGAGACGTCCAAGACAAGAGCCAGACACAGACTGTGGATGAACAAGAGATAGATTGGCAGGAGACTGCCATCTATCTGGGACTGACTTTTGACAAATCACTGACGTGGACAGAACATATCAAGCGACGTAGACAAAAAACCAACGGAGTTAGCCAGAACCTTTACTCTCTCATACACTCCAAGAGTCTCAACAACAAAAATAGGTCGCTCATTTACAAACAGACGATACTGCCGACATTACTTTACGTAAGCTTGGCTTTCAGCCAAGCTTCCAACATGAACATACGACAACTGCAAATTTGCCAAAACCTAGCTCTGTGGAGAATCTTTAATGTTCCATGGTACATTAGAAATACTGATTTAAATAGGGACCTTCGGGTCAACCCTATAAAAACATATAATAGGGATAAAGCCCTCAAACTTTTCGACAAAATTGACGGACACCCTAATAGTACCATGGAACCTTTGAGAATCTCTTTAGGTGGGAGACAAGTCTACCCTGACCTAAGAAATATTATAAATTAAGAGCACACCGAGGTCTGAATAACATCAAGTAAGACTACGATGGACACAACGTGCCCACAGCGATAAAAGGAGTAAGAGTGTTGAACACTAACTCCACACGCGTATAGTTCCTAGCCTGGTCATTCCCGGTCGTGCCTCTCACACTGACACGAGATACGAGGTGGAGGCGCCTGATGAGACGTATCTCGTGTCAGTGTTCGAAACTGGCGAACATGAATTTACTAGTTTATACGCTTGTCTGGTGTTCCTATTAACTAAGTTTTCGTTTATATTCATCAACTGCTCGTCAAAGTATTTACGTTTCTTACGTCTAATTATTCTATTCGATATTTGCCGTAGCTCGTCATATTTTTCTCTTCTGTCTCTGGTTCCTCGTTGAATCCATTGTCCGAAGGCCTCGTTTTTCGCGTCAAGTGAATTTTTGCATTCTTCGTCGAACCAGTCATTTCGCGCTCGCCTGGCTTTATATCCAACGACTTTCTCTGCGACATCTTTGATGGTACCCTTGAGTTCTTCCCAGAACCCATGGACGCCCTTATTGCTGATGTTGTGCAGCATAGGTGGTAGTCTTTCCTCAAGGGCGGTGGTATACGCCACCGCTGTAGCATCACTCAGAAGATTATCAACCGCAAAGATTTTGGGAGGGCTGATTCTCGATTGGTGCACTGAGGAAACTCTACATCTGTAAGTCGTCTTCACCAAGTGATGATCTGAATCGCAGTTTGCTCCTCGATAGGAGCGGACATCTATCCCACTAGACGCCCATCTCCTGCAAAAGAGGACGTGGTCAATTTGGTTGACGGTATGTGCGTCTGGAGACTTCCAGGTCTGCTTGTGAATGCGTCGATGCGGGAAACACGTAGAGCTTACGACTAGATTCCTGCTGCAGGCAGGGCCAGATTAAGATTGTAGGCGCCCGGGGCCACACAATGGTGGGGGCCCTTTTTTTTTATGGTAAAATGCGAATGACTATTAAACAAAGGTATAGCAATGTATTTATTAATTTATTACCTATAAAGTCACATGATGTTTAAGATATGTGATTTACGTGATTTTTTCGTAGCAAAGATGTCGGTTAAATTATTAAATGATAAATTCCGAAGAATTTCACTTTCAATACTCAAAATCATCAAACAATTAAGACGATCTTGTCCCATACTTGTGCGTAATCTGTTTTTGATGAGTTTCATTTTTGAAAATGATCCTTCTCCACTACATTTGGATACCATCATTGATAAGGACATACGAAGCACTATTTCCACATTCACTAAAGTTGAGCGAAGATTGTTTTCTATGATAATACGATAAAGAAATAGCTCTATTGACTCTTCATTCAGCTATGTGTAGAGCTTCGATAATGCAGAAAGTTGCAATAATTCGGCACATAAAGAATCTTCCTCATCTTCTGGGTAGCAATTAACAAGATTTTCCGCTTTGATATTTAATTCTTCAGGTGTAATTGTCATGAGCTCACTCAAAAATCCAAATCTATTGTAGAGAACTTCGTAAGCTGAAAACCGTTGTGATAATGCCAAGATGAGTGAGTCTACTACTGGTAAAAAGGATTCAATGCGAAACTTGACCCTCGGTGACATTTGTACAGAATTTGTTTTTCCATAATCAAGAGGCTGCAGTAGTACGTTTGGTTTTTTTAGTTCTACTCATACTCGTCAGTTATAGCCAATTTTTTTCCCTTAGCTTCATACTCTTCGAAATAATCTCTTCTTGATGCAACGAAAGATTTTTGTGACTTCACAGCAGTACTGAGTACCATTGTAGAACTTTGTAAATTTTTGCAAGTAGCGTCAAACCTTCTGGAGTTTCCTGATGAGCCATGACACGAAGAAGTCCCAAAGTTTCCACGACAGCCTTCTATTCTTCGCCAGTGCTGATTTCAGTTAACGCTTCTTCTATCTCTTCATAACTATAAGTAAGTTCTTTGACTACGTCAAAAGCGTATGACCAGCGAGTTCCACTCAGGCTCTTCAAAGGACAAACAATACAGATGTTTAATTTGGTCAATTTTTTATTGAAAACCTCGCATCACGAGGCAGATGCAGTGAAGAAAATGTAGACACAAAAAACGGCGTGATGATTCAACATCGAAATCAAAGCTTGAATACCTTGATATTTCCCAGACATATTGGGTGCATTGTCTTAGGATTGACCCCCACAGTTTTTTATGTCTATCCCTAGGCCTTACAGTAACTTAACAAGAGCATTTGCCTTCTGCAGCCCAGTATGTCCACAATTTGGTATTAGTGTCAAGAAACGCTCTACTGGACGTGTTTCTTCAATGTACCTGACAGCTACTGTCAACTCATCTATATATCCTTCATCAGGAGTCGAATCAACTGACACGGAAAAATACTTTGCTTTTTTCATTCGCGCACAAACTACTTCCAGTACTTCTTTCGCCATGATTTCGATCAGCTCGTCACAAATTGTGGATGACAAATAATTCACATGCCCTCTACCTTTGTTGCCATGTTCTTCGAAATGTTTGGCCAGGAATTGGTCGTACTTCGCTATTAATTCGAGTATTCCGAGATAGTTACCATTATTAAGTGAAAGATGAAAGATGCGTGGTGCACGGGGTTTTTGCCGTACATTGCCAACCTGGTCTGGTAGCATATATAAAGAATATATATCGCATTTATATTGTATAATCATCACTTGTGTCGTTAACACATTTGTAGGTAAAGTAGAAATTGAGTAGAAATCCATGTGATATAATTATCAACTTTTCATTGCGGATGGTGGGGGCCCCGAAATGGTGGGGGCCCCAGTGGCCCGCCATTAATCCGGCCCTGGCTGCAGGCGGAGTCGATAAGTCGCTGGCCGTTGTCGTTACATTCTTCATGGAGACTGTGGCCTCCAGTGGTCCCCGGTGCCAACTTTCATTTCCGACTTTCGCGTTAAAGTCTCACAGTAGCAATTTGACCTCGTTTGTTGGAAGTGAGTCGAAGAGAGTCTCAAGGCGGGCGTAGAACTTGTCTTTTACTGCGTCTTCTTTATCTTCAGTGAGGGCGTGCACATTGATGAGCCAGGGATTGAAGAATCGAATCTTAGGCGGCTATTACACTATAAAAGTTCTTTTACAAATATCTTTGACTCACGATATTTTAAAAGAACTTTTATGAATGATATTAGCCGCCTAAGGGGGAAAGTGTGCAAGCATGTAAGAAAAGCACTTGAAACAAGCAACGTTCACGTCGCAAATCTTTACTTAGGCGGCTATTACACTAGAAAAGTTCTTCGAAAATATCTTTTACAAACGAGATTTGTAAAAGAACTTTTATAGTGTAATAGCCGCCATAATGCGAATCGCACACAGCCGTTCATTTATGGGTTTGAAGCCAGTAATATGCGGTTTGAGGTAATTGTTCACTATAAATGCTACTCCAAACTCCTTGCGGCCCAATGGTTTGCCACTTGTGAAAATTGTGTGCGATTTCTTGTCATTGATCTCGCTGCCAAGCCAATTTGTTTCCAGGACTGCAGTAATGCTCAGTTTGTACTTTTCGACCTGCTGAAGGAGGGCTTTCTCGGTCCCCGGTGTGTTCAGGGAGCGTACATTCCAGGATCCGGAAGAATAATCCTTTAATCCTCTGAGTTGTCGTCGTTGTTGATCCGTCTAATCCGAGGCTTTTGTTCCAGGTTTCTTGACCTGGAGTGTTTTTTTTATCCTCCTTTACTCCTCACATCTCCTTTCCACTTATGTACGTCGCACTACTCTTATGTACATTTTCAATCAAAACTCTATGAGCATTTATATGTAAAAAAAAAGATTCCCTTGGAACCAAAAAAAAAAAATTCTATTTCGATGTAATTCATTTAAGCAAGGACGAGTTGTCAGCACGTCGCTTAAGATAGCTGCTTCAATTTTTTTTTAATAGCCACCATATACGATGCAATCCGTCGTCAGATCGATCTGACGATATTGTGATCGTCAGATCGATCGCACAGTGTATGCGACTATCGTTGACGATTTTTTTACAGTTCCATATAATTTCGATTGTCAGATATTTTGTGGCGATCCATCGTCAGATCGATCTGACGATGGATCGCACCGTCTATGGCAGATCTAATAAACGTGCTGGAGTTCACACAACTATGTTGCAGGTCCAACTACTAAACCTACTGAGACGCTTAGGTGTTGGTCAGCCATTCAGGTTAGAGCTATCTGCTTTTTCCAAACTGTCTTATCGCTAAAACATTAGCCGTCAGCGATTTGATGCGGTCTTTTGCCCCCCATATTATTATTAAATGGGGACAAAAGACCTCTCCAGAATCCTCCTTGCGGGCGCTCTCTGGAACAGTGACGGTAAAACGGAGACAACCAACTCTTGCTGTACTCCGTACCTTTGAGAATGGAACTAACAACAGGAGGGGTTATATGCCTGTCAAACCATAGAAATTGTCAGCCTGAAAATGGGACAATCTTTTTCTTGAAAAAGACGAGAGATGAGAGAGTAAAGTTAACGGATTTAAGATTGTCATTCTCCAGTTGTGCATAAAGCTGTCAAGCACTTCGTGAAAATAGTGAATACAGTTTAGAATAAAAGTGGAGTGTACCATTGCTAAGCAGTCAACAAGACCACTTAGCAATGATCCCCACCCAAGAATGTTCAGCATAAGCCAATTCGCTTTGTGCTTGAGCTGGTTTCGTCACCCGATAGACTATACTCTTCAGGTTTAACATTATGTGTATTTATCTCACACGGAACCATGTTTGCAATCTGATCTATCTTTTTTTGTTAGTGTTTGTCCCTTTATGGATTTCAAAAACTCACATAAAATTAACCAGAAGAAAATATTAAAAAACAACTAATTTGTTAAATTTCGTATTTTTTATTTTATTTTTTTTTTCTAAGTTAAAATTATAACATTGTATGCATTTCGAGGCAATTAACACCTCATCCTCAGCAAACGCGTTGCTAACTAAAGAAAATTCCAAATATAATTTTTAACGAAAACTAGTGGAAAATATAAAAATATGAAACATAATGTAATGTTTCCTCTGTTGAGCGAAACCACGAAACCAGAGCAGGTTCGTTAGATATTCTTGTGCTGAATAATGAAACACTTCGATTGAAAAACACACACTTTATTTACAAAACGAACTATGTACACACGGATACTAACAACCAACGTTAAAATGTCAAACTAGCTTTAATTATAACGACGGCACTATAGCGATCCAACCGCCCTGAGTGTCGAGTCCGACGACTACTACTTCACGACTGCTTTACAACTGCTCCCTCGTTCGGTGACATCTGCCTTTTATAGGAGATCCATGCTTTCGTCAATTAGCGAAGACTCTAGATTTTTCGAGATGTTCGAGTCTCGGGTTTTACTACTCAACGAAGGTTCGAGAATCCGCTTCAATGTTTCTGTTTGGAGAAGGTTCTAGACTACAGATGGCTCGAGAATCGTCTAGTGTGTATTCAATTTGTACTTGTCATCGATCATTCGAGATTTGTACAGTGTGGGTCGTAAAAGATACCCACCCCGTACACGCAACACTGCCTCCTCCTTAGACCTGTTCGTCCCGAACAGAAGTCACCATGACGCCGCTCACGCGGTGCCATCCGATCCAGATGCACGGCCTTCATTTTCACTGTTGGCCTCCATCGCTTCGGAACGCGACGCACCACATCATCCAACCAGGCAACAATCTCATCCGGTTCCTTCCAGGTCTCTCGAGCCCTCGAGCACATTCGTTTTCTCCGATGAGCGCTGCACAATCCTGCAAAGCCACCATCGCTGATGCCAATTGAGCGAACTTTCAAGTTGAACCTACTTTTGCGATCAACTCTCCACCGAGGTCGTCCTTGGATCAGGCCATGTACGCCATCCAACTGGCGTCCGAAGTCGGCGACCGATGTTGATTGCTCCACACACGAAACATTCTGTGAGGTTGAACTGTTCTGCAACACCTCCATAGTCGGACATCGCAATGCCTCATTGACAGCAGCAGTACACTCGTCGTCGCTCCTGCTGTCCATCACAGCGGCCTCAAACTGCGTGCAGGACACTTCCACGTCGTCGAGAACTGGTTCCCTTGAAACCTTCGCGGACAGTTCGGCCCTAACGAATCCCGACGTTTCCACACGTTCCAGATCGTTCCTCGAGTTTCCAGCATTCTCGAGTCCATCACACATATTTCCGATCTGGGCGCCCGCCCGCATCCGTTTAAACTTCATGGAGTCTCTACGAAGCTTCTCGCCGTTAAGCTTCCAGACTCCCGCAGACCGCTCCTCCAATTGTGGCTTCAAGCTGTTGTCCTTCTGCGGTTGCAACTGTGTTGTCACTCTCCGCGGTGACTTCTCCAACCTCACCAACCGCCCGTTCAACTTTTCCGATTGTTCGGCCATCTTCGTTGTCGGTCCGTTCAACGCCGTTGTAGTTTCATCCAGCGACTCCTCAAAACTCGCTGACCGCTCGTTCATCTGCGATGTCATATTACTCGGCAACTCCTCCAATCTCGGTGACTGTTCGCTATCGGTCCGGCTGTTCATTACCGCAGCGGCCTCGAGCTGTGTCTGCGATTCGATCTTGATGACTCCAGATGTTTCGACGCGCTCCGGTTCGCTTCGCAATCCTCCGACCTCCTCGGCAACCGTAACGAACCCGCCATCCATTTTGGCGTCATCCTGCATGAGGTCGTTCTCGAACTCCTTGGAGGTATCTCGTTGCCTCTCGTCGAGCAATCTCGATATTTCCGACGACTGTTTCCGCAATTGCTCGGATTGCTCATCAAATCGCTGGTTAACTCGCTTGCTAAATTGCTTGAACATCGACAGTAGCTGCTGGATGCCAGTTTCCCCAGTTGAAACCTGTTCCGCTCCCGATTCGTCAAGATTTCTTGTCGACTCATCCAGAAATTCGAACGTAAACGGATCCTGTCCTTCGGCTCTCATCGCTTGTGCTAAACGAATATACAGCGCGGACGTATTTCCCGTCGTTAACAATTTCCGTCGTGCTAGTTCGTTTCTTATCTCCGCGATTGTCAATTCGCAAAGAGTACCCGGCATTTTAGTTCGTTTTTCACTTCAAAAGTTCACAACAGTCAGTCGTGCAAATTCTACCCGCGTAGAATATTCCCGCACTTCACTACGAAGTTTCTCGAACACACACAATAGCGCAACTTCCCGGCGCTTCAATTCAAAGTTTCTTGAAACTTCCCGTGCTTATTTATTTACACAACCGTAAATATCCCGCACGACTTTCACAAAATCCACAATCGCGCAAGTTCTATACTCTCAGAACTTCCCGGCGCTTCACTCTAAAGTTTCTCGAAACTTTCCGTTTATTTACACTTCCGTAAATATCACGCACGACTTTCACTTTTCAGACGAACGTCCACTACACGCACGCGAATATCCCACTTCTGACACCAATTGTAATGTTTCCTCTGTTGAGCGAAACCACGAAACCAAAGCAGGTTCGTTAGATATTCTTGTGCTGAATAATGAAACACTTCGATTGAAAAACACACACTTTATTTACAAAACGAACTATGTACACACGGATACTAACAACCAACGTTAAAATGTCAAACTAGCTTTAATTATAACGACGGCACTATAGCGATCCAACCGCCCTGAGTGTCGAGTCCGACGACTACTACTTCACGACTGCTTTACGACTGCTCCCTCGTTCGGTGACATCTGCCTTTTATAGGAGATCCATGCTTTCGTCAATTAGCGAAGACTCTAGATTTTTCGAGATGTTCGAGTCTCGGGTTTTACTACTCAACGAAGGTTCGAGAATCCGCATCAATGTTTCTGTTTGGAGAAGGTTCTAGACTACAGATGGCTCGAGAATCGTCTAGTGTGTATTCAATTTGTACTTGTCATCGATCATTCGAGATTTGTACAGTGTGGGTCGTAAAAGATACCCACCCCGTACACGCAACAATAATATATAAAAAATATACTCGTATATAAAAAGAATTAAACAAGTTAGATCGAGGAGCGCTGAAAATTTGTTTGGCAAATTTAAACAAATTGGACGTTATATTCCCGTTGTCTGTATTCATCCGATTTTTGCATTTATATATAAGCATTGCTTCATACGCGCCGAGTCTCCTATAGTCCGTTATTTGCTTTATTAGTTTGATACCACCGATTTTGTGCGGTGGTTCGTCAATGTTGTTGTATATGTGCAATGCTACCGCCGATTTATCCGTTGTTCGATTTTTTACTGCATTTATGTGTTCATTATATCTAGTTTTTATTTTCAGTTTTGTTTGTCCTACCATATATATTTGGCTTCACAGTTATTGCAGCTGATTTGATAAATCCCACTTTTTTCTTCTGTCGGTGTTTTGTCCTTCGTTGATCCAAGCAAACATTTCAGTTTGGAGTTGTTTTTGTACACAATTTGCATGCCTTCTTTTTTATAGGTTCGGAATAATGATCCTGTAATTGATGGAGCGAATGTGAAGGACACTCGATGTTTGCTTTTTGACGAGTCGTTATTATTTTGTGCGAACAATGTTGAGAGGCTGTTCTTATGTGCCTTTTTTGAGTGTTTCATTACTAGATCATGCTAAATTTGGAATATATTGATATTCTTCTTAATAGTTGGTAGCAGATAAAGGTAAATTGCACAGACGATGGATCATAGAATGAAAGGCAGCTAATTTGTGTTGTTGTGAACAATAGGAGTCATTCGTAATGTATCTCTTTGATGTTGTTGGCTTGCGATAAACTACGACGTTGATATTTCCTTCACTGTCTCGACTGAGTGTTAAATCCAGGAAATTCAATGAAGATTCCAATTCATGAGTAAATTTTATCGATTCGTATTTGTTATTTAATACTTCCAAAATATGAGGTATTTCTTCTTCTCGTGCAACTGCAAATACATCATCAACATATCGATGCCAAATACGCGGTACGCGCAATTAAAGGACATGTCCTATAATTGCTTCGCATTCAGAAACGATTTCTACAAAAGTGACCAGGGAGCCAGCATGGGGAATCCACTTTCACCCTTAATGGCAGAAGGTTTTCTGACGAAATTTGAAACGGAACTGAAGAAAAATAACTTGAATCATACCTTCGTTGTGTTTTGTAGTACATTTGCTACTTTGAAATTAGTAGTAAAACTTGTGCCGATTTCACTGTTCCTATATGAGGTATATGAAGTAGTGGGCCGATTTCAACTAAATTAAGAAACGTGGCTTAGCAGTCAATATGATTGAATAATATGCAATTTTGTAAAGATATCTTCAGAAATGAAAAAGGTTTTCTGACAAAAACTTGCTTTTGGAACTGTCGTTCCTATGACAGCTATATGATAGAATAGCGCGATTTCAACCAAATTCGGGAATGTGATTTCGCTAAAATCACTATTGATTATCGTAAAATTTTAAAACAATAACTTTAGAAATAAAAAAGTTTTCCCCACAAAGACGAATTTTTGGACCGGTTGTTCCCATGACAGCTATATGACGTAGTACCTTCGTTGTGTTTTGTAGTACATTTGCCACTTTGAAATTAGTAGTAAAACTTGTGCCGATTTCACTGTTCCTATATGAGGTATATGAAGTAGTGGGCCGATTTCAACTAAATTAAGAAACGTGGCTTAGCAGTCAATATGATTGAATAATATGCAATTTTGTAAAGATATCTTCAGAAATGAAAAAGGTTTTCTGACAAAAACTTGCTTTTGGAACTGTCGTTCCTATGATAGCTATATGATAGAATAGCGCGATTTCAACCAAATTCGGGAATTTGATTTCGCTAAAATCACTATTGATTATCGTAAAATTTTAAAACAATAACTTTAGAAATAAAAAAGTTTTCCCCACAAAGACGAATTTTTGGACCGGTCGTTCCCATGACAGCTATATGACGTAGTAGTCTGATTTCAACCAAATTCGGGAATGTGATTTGATTAAATATACTACTGGTTAGTGTGAAATCTGAAAATGATATCCTTAGAAATAAAAAAGTTAATTTTTCGATCGGTCGTTCCTATGGCAGCTATTGTATATGACGTAGTGGTTCGATTCCAACCAAATTCGAATGTGATTAAGCTAAAAATACTTTTGATTAGTGTGAAATTTGAAAACGATATCTTTGGAAATAAAAAAGTTTTTCTGACAAAGACGAATTTTTGGACCGGTCGTTCCTATGGCAGCTATATGACATAGTGGTCCGATTCCGTTGGTTCCGACATATTTACAGCATGCAATAGAAAGAAGGCTTTGTATAAAATTTCAGCTCGATAGCTTTAAAACTGATGGACTAGTTTGCATAGAAACAGACAGACAGACGGACAAAGCTTAATCGACTCGTCTCATCATACTGACCAAGAATATATATGGTTTATATGGTCGGAGATGCTTCCTTCTGTGCGTTGCAAACTTCATGACAAAGTTAATATACCCTATCACATCCGTGAAGGGTATAAAAATATATACTCTTCAGGAGCCACCTTGAGTCTATACCTATATATACCGTGAGCATTGTGCGAAGTGATGTATTCTGATGAAAGTTGGAATATACACTGGTCGAGCTACTTCCCCAATAGACTCAAGGTAGCTCCTGAAGAGTATAGTCTATCGGGTGACGAAACCAGCTCAAGCACAAAGCGAATTGGCTTATTCTGAACATTTGTGGGTGGGGATCATGCTAAGTGGTCTTGTTGACTGCTTAGAAATGGTACACTCCACTTTTATTATAAAAAATTATATGAAAATGCGTTTATGCGTGATTAATAGGTAATGCGTTGAATACAGTTTAATTCGCGAAAGTTTTGGCCGGTTTTTTTGTGTAAAGAGCCACGGTTATGTAAAGAAGACACTAGTGAAATTTACGGTGGAACAAATTGGTGCGGTAGTGCGTTGTGATAAATTGAAATGCCTCGCCGGTGGCTGCAAAAATAACTAGCGTATCCCTAAGACGGGGGTGTCATTTTACAGGCAAAACATTAAATAATTGGATATGATGTACGCATTACTTGTTTTAGTGAGTTTTCTGTCAGAAAACCAATATTAAAATGTTTGTTTTGGTTTCCACTTCCCTGCTGTATTATTATTATTATTATATACTCTGGGGGATAGCCGAAGCAGACCACTAACGTTTGGGTCCCTTTTCGCCCCCTCCCGGTCATCAGTGACTTCCAGATGTCGACTGATAATTGTCGACCTCTTTCTTCATCACTGAGTCCCGTGTTATTTCTAGCATTTGTTTGAAGCTGAGTTCACTCATGGCTTCTACACTTATCGTGTGGCTGCCTGTGATCCTCAACCTCGTGCTAGCCAGTGCTGGACATTCGCACACAATGTGTGCTGCCGTCTCGGCCTCCTCCAGGCATAGCCTGCAAACGTCATCTTCCCCGATTTTCATCTTGGCCAGATGAGCCTTAAAATTACCATGCCTGTGACCAAGGCAGTTATCCAGCTTAGGGTACTCCGTTTATAACTAAGTACCTTTCTCGCTTCCCTGCCTAAAGGGCTGGTCATTGCATTCCGAGCTTGTTTGCAAGTGACTAGCTCCTGCCATCTTTGTTGATGCATGGAGTCCATCCACTTCCCAACCTTCGCTCCAATCATGCCGTTCCCCAGAGCAACTCTGGGTTCTGGGCCAATGAAAGTTGCCGCAGATCCCTGTTTTGCTAGGGCATCCGCCGCCTCATTTCCTGTTGTACCTATGTGTCCTTTTACCCACATCAGCGTAACCTCATTTTCTGAGGCACACGTGTTGAGCTTCCGGACACACTCTAGTACCAGTTTAGAGTTTATGTTCGTCTGCTGCATGCGTCTGATCACCGATTGGTTGTCCAGTGCAATAAGGATTTTCTTCCCCCGCACCTGACCTTCAAGCAAGCGGTCCAACGCATGCAACAAGCCAAGCATCTCTGCCTGGTATACGGACACATACTCTCCTAGACTAAGCGCACATGCTAGGTTTAGCTCTTCAGAGTAAACCCCCGCCCCCGCTTTACCGTCCATTAAAGAGCCATCAGTAAAAATGCTGATGTCATTGTACATACACTCATTATGTATGTTTCCATCTGCAATGTGAGTCTTGTGTAGTCTTTCAACTACCCTACGTCTACTCATGCCTTCTACCGGCATTAGAGTCTCCCTGACCTCATCATGAATAATGTCTAGGATGCTCTTATGACCGCTGCTAGTTCCAAAGCGATGCCACATGGCATCCCTTTCCATGCGTATTGCCGAAAGCGCCGCCGTTTTCTTTATAAATAAGTCCAACGGCGGCAGTCCCAGCAATGCCTCCATTGCTCGCGTTGGTGTGGTGCGCATTGCACCACATATGCTTACGCAAGCTATCCTTTGTACCCCATCTAGCTTCTGCTTTGTGGTATTCTGCATGGCTTTTGGCCACCATACCACTGATGCGTAGGCTAGAATAGGTCTTACCATCATTGTGTAAATCCAGTGTGTCGCTTTAGGTGAAATTCCCCACCTACGAGCACACACTCTCTTACATTGATGCAAAATCCTTTTCGCTTTTTGGATCTTTTCATCAACGTGAACATTCCAAGTTAGTTTCGCATCTAAGGTAACTCCTAGATGCTTCACTTCCTTGGACACCTTGATTTCCGAACCAAAAAGCCGTAAGGGAGTTATCTCTATGTCTTTCCTCTTACGAGTAAAAATCATAGGGTTTGATTTACTAGCGTTTATGGTTAGCTCTTGCTCATTACACCATTCTTCGGTTACTTTGAGAGCTTGTCTCATGCAACCTAGAATTGTGTCCATGAACTTTCCACTGACCGTGAGTGCCAAGTCATCGGCGTATCCTACAGTGTGTACGCCCATCGAGTCCAGCTTCCAGAGAAGAAAAGAAAGCTGTCAAATATCCGCGTCCTATTGGTGGTTGTCATTAATAGTCCCGTTCTTTTCCTCTCCCATGAAAAATTAAACGCGCTTTCTCTCGTCCCATAAAGTTTTCTTATGGGCCACTCCAGTTGTTACTCTGAGCTCCGTACGGTAAAGGACACGGTTGAGGCAGAAGCTCGGGCAATGGGCCAACAACCCATCTCCAGACAACAATTCTCTAGAAAACCTAAGTCAAGCCTCGAGTACGAATTTATCCACAATCCAAGTGGTCGGGGACTGATGGCGGCGAGTCCTCGGTTTTTGTGCGTTCCATGTTTAGTTTTCGTTTTCCACGTTCAGTGTTTACTTGTTAATTAAATTTCATCTAGTGATCCGAGAAAACACAAACACGTGCACCATGAAAATGTGTCGTGCAGTCAAAAGACGTATTTTTTCAATTGAGAACTGTTCTGCGACTAACTGCCGGGGCTGCGGCTTCGACCAAAATGCTGCAAGTGTCCAGAAAGTGCGTTTTTAGAGGACAAAAAAGCCGTCTGACGTAATCCCAAATGTAAACATAAGTCGTGCCGGGGACATCGTCTTGTGCAGTCACTGCCTTGGCAAGGAATTAATGACGTATAAACAAATTCCTCCCAACGTTTATGGCAAACTGTCAACGAACTGTCAGGGAGACATTACACAAATAAAATCGAGTGGACCAAGATAATCGATCCAAACACTAACTCAACTGTAAGTACTTCGGAGAATTCGGCAAAAACGTTGAACAAGTTATTCATAAACATTGGCAAAAATATTTCCAACGATTCCAGCCATTTAGGGGAGCCAACCAACACTATAATTGAATCAAATTTCCATATAAATCGTATAAGTACGGAAGAAATTGAATTGTGTAAATCTGCTCCTGGAATTGATAATATCAGTTCGGAAATCCTCAAAACCATCAAACAGGAAATTAAAGAGCCACTTGCTACAATCTTTTATAAATGGAACATTTCCAACACTATTCAAAGAGGCTATTATCATTTCAATCTACAAAAGCGGAGACAAAATCAATCCTTTTAATTACAGACCAATTTCCTTACTTCCGGTGGTATCAAAATTATTCGAAAGATGCTTGAAAGACTTGACAAATTTCTTACAGACAACAATATACCTATATTGTAATGTTTCCTCTGCTGAGTGAAACCAGAACGAAACCAGGTTCGTTAGATATTCTTGTGCTGAATAATGAAAACACTTCGATTGAAAACACATACTTTATTCACTAAACGAACTACACACGCGTACTAACAACAAACGTTAAAACGTCAAACTACCTCTATCAATAACGACAGCACTACTTTCCGTTCCGCTTTATAGCGATCCAGCCGCCACTGAATTGAATTGAATTGAAATGAGTAGTATTTAAATCATTTATTCGATACTACTCATATAAGTAGCTTGAAAGTATCGATACTTATAAAGTACTCATATCGATAGTTTTTCTTATGAATTTGAGATCGCGGGTGATTTGGTAACTTAGGAGCACTGTTATTAATAATTATTATCAAAAGATTATTTTAGATTATTAGAAAACGTTTATTCATTTTTAAGTTTAACAACAAAATTGATTTTTAGGGTTTTGTATTAAAAACAAAACCCTTATGAAATCGGTCAAATGTCTGTCCGTCTGTCCATGAAATATCTCACGAACGGCTGAAGCTACATACATGAAATTTTGTGGAAATATGTAGAATTATTATAATTCGCCGGAGAAAGCGATTCGTTTTAATAGACTGACTTTAAGGGGAGGTCCCCATAGAGAGGAAATGAAGGTCAAAATTTTTTTTTTCATCTGGTATAGGCAAGTAGGGTATCATGAGAAAGGTAACACCGAGTACATTCCATTTTTGTATTTTCATCAAATTTGAAGAAAGGGGAAAAGAGGTAGAGGGGAAAATATGTGATCCGAGTTTGTCCCCCCCCCCTTGCATTTCAAAACCGTTATACTTAGAAATATGAAAATTTGCAGAGAAGCGGCATTTCACTAGCATAGAAAACCGAAAATCGTAGAATTTTGATATCTCATCAAAAAAGGTTAATAATAGTACATTTCTATAGTTGCAGTTAGCACACCCCTTCAACCCTTTAAGCATACCCGAGGTTATGGCCAATGATACTAACCAACATCATTGGCAAAAATATCTGTAAGTTTCATTACAATCACATAATATTTAATTATAGTACATTCATTTAAAGTTAGGCATTTTGATACTATCCAAACAAAAAATACACCTACCGGCCTCATAGGTGTGAGTATTACTTTCATGTTGTTTTTCGTAGTGCGAATTGGGAGTTATTATTTTTTGAAATGGCAAAGATTGGTTGGGGGCGCTGGCGTCGTAATTGGCCAATTTTGCAGGGTCGAAGGGCGGGGGGGGGGGGGGGGGGTTGTGTGGAGGGGGTCTACAATACATAGAGGCGAAATGAAGGTAAATTTTGCTATCGCCTGGTATAGGCAAATGAGGTGTCGTGAGAAAGATAATGTTGAGTACATTCCATTTGTTCAAATTGTCTTCAAATTTGTAGAAAGGGGAACAGTGGGGGAGGACAAAATATTAGTTCGTAATTTGCCCCATCCTCTGGCATTTCGAGACTGTTATACATAGAATTATGAAAACTTATAGGAAGGTGGGATGCGAATAACAAATAAAAAACAAACAATAAACAAAAATAATAGTGTATTGTACAGTTACAGTTCGCACACCTCTGCATGGTTTAAACACGTTCGAGGTCAAAAGAACTGATGGCCAACGATAACCAACACCTTAGGCAATAATATTTTCTAAGTTTCGTTACAATCACGTAATATGAATTGGCATGTAAAATGTAAGTGGTTAAGACATTTTAATTATGTTTTTTTTTTATCCATCTGAGTGGTATGAAGAAGAGCAAAGAGCCGATATTTATATACCAAAATAAGCGCTTGCTACAAAACCCTCGGATTGCGGGCGTAGCCCTCTATATTCCGGTTTCATTTTAAATAAACATAACCAGGCCGAAACTTCGCTTCGGCCCGGAGTCCGAAGCGTATATACCCTAGACTTGTACAGACCTAGTGGTGATACCAAAAGTACCAATTGGCAACGACCATATGCATTAAAAGTGAGTTTCCTATATGGCCAGTTTATAGGGGAGGTTGGCACACATTCATGAGGATCTTGGCCATTCTAAAAATCAATTAACTAACCAATTCTTCAAATATTAATTTGTCGAATTTTTCAAGTTGCTAGCTTCATTCTATCGAAAGTTATTGCTTGTTTGAAGTGTCACTTGTAGGGGTGGTAGAAGTTCCTTGGATCGGATCTTGCCCATCATAGCCACCAACCAATTAGATCACAATACAAACATTAAAAAAAGATGTCAGTTGTCTAGCTTCACTCTATCGAAAGTTATCGCTTATTTGAAGTTTCATTTGAAGGAGAAGCAGGGGTTTCATTGGTCGGATTTTACGTATTTTCAGTATTAGCCAACTGGATCCTACTACAAATATTTGACCAAAATTTCAAGTCGCTAGCTTTATTTAGTCGTAAAATATCGCTTATTTAAAATTTCATTTCTAGGGGAGGTAGGGGTTCCTTAGGTCTTATCTAAACCATTCTTAATGCTAACTAACTCAATCTCACTTCAATTATTCGACCAAAATTTCAAGTCGCTGGCTTCTCTCTATCAAAAGTTATCGCTTATTTGAAGTTTCATTTGTAGGGGAGGTAGGAGTTCCTTAGGTCGGATCTTGCCCATTTTCAATGCCAACTAACAAGATGTTACTACTAACGTTTTGCCAAATTTTCAACTCGCTAGTGCTATTCTATCGAAAGTTATCGTAATTAAATTAATATTTAATTTTTTAAATTTTGTAGGGGAGGTAGACGTTCCTTTGATCTGATTATGTCCAACTTACTAAAACCCAAGCAGCTTCTCACTTCAGGGTTACATACCAAAAATCAGATGTCTACGTCAATTTGTTCAAGAGTTATGGACAAAGCACCTGAAAAGTAGGGTAGTACGGGGTTCTTTGTAAGAAAATTACCGTTAGTTTTCAACTGATCGATTTTATTTTTCCAGGGGAGTATAAAATTACCCCCACGAGCAATCTACCAAAGCTAGAGCGTTTCATGTTTATTTAATCGGGAGTTATAAATACATTGAATTATTTTACATATGTAGGGGAGGTAGGCGTTCTCTTGGCCTGATCATGCCCATTTTCAATACCAACCAACTAGATCATATTTCCAACATCTGACCAAAATTGCAAGGCTCTAGCTTCATTCTATCGAAAGTTATCGTGCGAACGGACAGATAGACGGGCAGACGGACAGACGGACAGACAGACAGACAGACAGACAGACAGACAGACATGGCTAAATAGAATCAGGAGGTGACCCTGATCATTTTTATACATACATTGCTATACCTCCGGAGCCTTCTTTAAGGTGTTACATATTTCCGTCGTGACAAAAACAATATATCCTATACTAAAAGTCTAGGGTATAACTATACTAAAAGTTTAGGGTATAATAATAAAAATAAAAGGAAAAGGGGCTATAAGTATTCCATATGCTTATATATGCACATACATCTATACAAAGAGTTTTACTTAATCCAGATTATGTTTCCAAGGCTATTTCCAAGTGGATAGTATATCATAGAATTTATATATAGGTATAGAGAACATATACATATATTCTGATTTAAGAAATAAAAAGTTAGGAAAAGGAGAACTTAAACATTTAGGCTTGGCAAGATGCACGCGGATGTGAAAAAAGTGCAAGAAGTAATTATTATTAAAATGCTTAAAATTTAAGTGAAGAACTCTGTATTATCGAGACTGCCCAAGAAGAACAATTTTTCCAAGTACTTCGGAGACAATCTGTTGACCGTTTCCAGCTGGCAACGTTAGTGCTGTTTCTCCTTCTTTTATTTCGATTTTAATGATGGATACTCGATAGGTACTTGGATGGAAATGGTATCGATACCCGAGTAAGTATCGCAAGAATTATTCGATGCTAAATGTACTTGGTATCGAAACAAAAGTATCGATTATTTACTTGTATTTACTTGTATCGGAACGTCCCTATCCATGCATTCGTCAATTAGCGAAGACTCTAGATTTTTCGAGATGTTATAGTCTCGGGTTTCCACTACTCAACGAAGGCTCGAGAATCCGCTAGTACAGTGTGCGTCGTAAGAGATACGTATTGTACTTCGTACATACAACACTGCCTCCTCCTTGGACCTGTTCGTCCCGAACAGAAGTCACTATGATACCGCTAACGCGGTGTCATCGGATCCAACTGCGTGGTCTTCATTTTTACTGTTGGCCTCCAACGTTTCGGAACGCGACGCACCACATCATCCAGCCAGGCAACAATATCGTCCGGTTCCTTCCAGGTCTGTCGAACCCATGAGCACATTTGGTTTCTCCGATGAGCGCTGCACAACCCTGCAAAGCCACCGTCGCTGATGCCAATCGAGCGAACTTTCAAGTTGAACCTCCTTACGCGATCACCACTCCACCGAGGTCGTCCTTGCATCAGACGATGTACGCGAACAAACCGGCATCCGAAGTCGGCGACCGAGGTTGACTGCTCCATATACGAATCATTCCGTGGGGTTGGAATGCTCTGCAACACCTCCGTTGTCGGACATCGCAATCCGTCATTGACAGCAGCAGTACACTCGTTGTCGCTCCTGTTGTCCATCATCACAGCGGCCTCAAACTGCGTGCAATACGCTTCCACTTCGTCGAGAACTAGTTTCCTTGAAACCTTCGCGGACAGTTCGGCCCTAACGAATCCCGACGTTTCCACACGTTCCAGATCGTTCTTCGAGTTTTCGACCTTCTTGAATCCATCATACACGTTTTCGATCTGGGCGCCCACTCACATCCGTTTAAACTTCATGGAGTCTCTACGAAGCTTCTCGCCGTTTAGCTTCCAGACTCCCGAAGACCGCTCCTCCAATTGTGGCTTCAAGCTGTCCTTCTGCGGTTGCAATTGTGTTGTCACACTCCGCGGTGACTCTTCCAACCTCACTAACTGCTTCAATTTTGCCGATTGTTCGGCCATCTTCGTTGTCGGTTCAATCAACGGTGTTGTCGACTCCTTCGCTGACCGCTCGTTCATTTGCGATGTCATTTCACTCGGCAACTTCTCCGTCCTGGGTGACCGTTCACTATCGGTCCGGCTGTTCACTACCGCAGCGGCCTCGAGCTGTGTCCTAGATTTGCTCCAGGACGTTTGTCCATCGAAAGCTGACGCTACCAGATTTTTGATGGCTGACTCGGCCTTAACGACTCCTGAGGTTTCGACGCGCTCCGGTTTGCCCCACAGTCGTTCGATCCCCTCGGCAACCGTATCGAACCCACCATCCGTTTTGGCGACCTCCTGCTTGAGGTCGTGTTCGAAGTTATTGTCGATCAATCTCTGCACCTGCTCGGTTTGCTCGTCGAATCGCTTGGATTGCTCGTCAAATCGCTGGTTAACTCGCTTGTCAAACTCGTCAAATCGCTTGGATTGCTCGTCAAGTCGCTTCTCAAAACGCTCGGATTGCTCATCAAATAGCTCGTTAACTCGCTTGGACATCGACAGTAGCAGCCGTTTGACAGGGCCCCAATCTCTAACCGGTTTCGCTCCCGACACGTTGAGATTTTTCGTCAACTTATCCGGAAATTCGACCGTATACGGATCCTGTCCGCCGGCTCTTATCACTTCCTCTAAACGAGCACACAGCGAGAACGCATCTCCCGTCGTTAACGAATTCCGTTTTGCTAGTTCGTCTTTTAACTCCGCGGTTGTTAATTCCCAAATAGTACGCGGCATTTCAGTTCGTATCTTCGGTAATCTGCATACTTCCGACGTATGCTTCATGCTAGAGCAGAATTCCATCCACGTATTTCGTTTCCGAAGACGTAAGGTTCTTTTCAGCTCCCTCTTTTTATCCTTGTATAGTTCCCAAGAGTGAGTGTCTCTCTCCCTCATGTAACGGTTAAAGGCTTTCCTTGTCTCTTTTTTCATAGACTCCTGTTCCCTACTCCACCATGGTGTTGGGTCGTTTTCGTCCACTACTGTAGAGGGACAAGCGTGTTCGAAAGCGCGATTAATAGCGGAGTTCAGTTGATCCACTGTTCGCTCTATCTCGACCGTATTCCGAGGTATTTCGTCTTGAATATCCTCGACTTGTTCCAATAAATATGTCTCGTACTTAACACAATCAGTATTTTTTGGCACGTTCGCTACTCCGTTTTCTGCCATACAGAATTTCAAACTGGATAGCCCTGTGATCAGACATGGTTAGCCTGTTCACCACTCTCCAATTCTGAACTCTTTCAAGCATATTACCAGAGCTTAGGGTAATGTCGATCACCTCAGCCCTTCGTGCATCCACGAAGGTGGGAGCGACCCCCATGTTTGCTACCAGCAGATTGTACCTTTCCACAAATTCTAGCAGCTCTTCGTGAGAAAATTACCGTTAGTTTTCAACTGATCGATTTTGTTTTTCGAGGAGAGTAAATATATAAGATTATCGTCACGAGCAATCTACCAAAGCCAGAGCTTTCATATGTATTTAATCGGGAGTTACAGATACATTTATTACAACTTAATAATGAGACTTTTTTTTTGAATTTTGGGCATTTATTCATAGATTTATTCATATAACTAAATTATTCAAAATATTGGCCATCAGCAGCGATAACTTTCTCCCATCTTTCGGGAAGTCTACGAATTCCGTCGCGAAAAAAATCTTGGGGTTTCGAGGCTATCCATGAATCGAGCCAGTTCTTAGTATCCTCATATGAAGTGAAGTGCTGATCAGCCAACGCATGAGTCATCGAAGCGAACAAATAGTAATCGGATGGAGCAATGTCAGGGCTATACGGCGGGTGGGGTAGCACTTCCCATTTGGTTGTTTCCAGGTACGTTTTCACGACTTGCGCAACATGAGGGCGAGCATTGTCATGCTGAAGAATTATTTTGTCGTGCCTTTCAGCAAATTGTTGCCGTTTTTCAATGCAATGCTCGACTCAAACGCATCAATTGCAGTCGATAGCGCTGCCCGTCAATGGTTTCATTCGGTTTTAGCAGCTCATAATAAAGAACACCGATCTGGTCCCACCAAATGCAGAGCATAAGCTTGGAACCATGAATATTTGGCTTCGCGGTCGATGTTGATTGGTGCCCGGGCGGTCCCCATGATTTCTTTCGCTTTGGGTTATCATAATGAATCCACTTTTCATCGCCGGTCACAATACGATGCAAAAAACCCTTCCGTCTTTGCCTTTGAAGCAGTTGTTCGCACATGCAAAAGCGCCTCTCAACATCTCTTGGCTTCAACTCGTACGGAACCCAGTGGCCTTGCTTTTGGATCATTCCCAGTGATTTTAACCGCTTCGATATGGCTTGCTGAGTCACTTCCAACGAAATTGCCAACTCTTTTTGAGTTTGGCACGAATCTTCTTCGAGTAATTTCGTCAATTCTTCGTCTTCAAACTTTTTTGGCTGGCCAGGTCGCTCTTCGTCGGTAATGTCGAAATTATCATTTTTGAACCGATGAAACCACCGAAAACACTGTGCACGCGAAAAAGCATCGTCACCGTAAACTTCCACGAGCAATTTATGACTCTGAGCTGCAGTCTTCTTAGCAAAATAATGTCCAAGTAAAACTTCCCGCAAATGTTGTTTTTTTCGTGAATTTTCGAAACTTTCCATGGTCCGGTAAAATACGTTGTCAACAATCAACACGAAATGTTTATACTGACATTGACAGCTTATGAATACAAACTTCAAATGGTATGTATGTCAAAGATGGACTACCATTGGTTTATCGGTGTTGCCATCTCTAAAAAAAGTCTCATTATTAAGTTGTAGGCCGTTATTTTACGTATATAGGGGAGGTAGGCGTTGTCTTGGCCTGATCATGCCCATTTTCAATACCATCTAACTAGATCATACTGCCAACATTTGACCGAAATTTCAAGTCTCTAGCTTTATTCTATCGAAAGTTATCGTGCGAACGGACAGACATGACTAAATCGAATCAGGAGGTGATCCTGATCATTTATATATACACATTGCTATACCTCCGGAACTCCTTTAAGGTGTTACATATTTTCGTTGTGACAAAAACAACATACCCTATACTATTATAAGTCTAGGGTATAAATACTTACTGAAAACTTGTAACGAAACGTTCGTCTTTCCGCGTCGTGAAGACTCCAATCCCGTGTTTAGTTGTGTGAAATGTAACCTGCAATTTAGGAAAGAAGTTGTAGTTGGCGGTCAATAGGGGGTGGCGGAATACTTACCACGACACATTGCACTGTTGAAGCGGTCGAGTAAAGCTGAAAGATGATGCGCCCCGAGCATACCAATGAACCTACGAAAGGAAGGAAGAGATCACAAAGGATCAAGCGATAGAGGAGAAGAAATGAATTCAATACTTACATATCTGAACTGGTGGTGTCCGCTTTCAATCGACGCAAACACTGAAACGTTAACAAACACTGTCGGCGAACTGTCAGTGTCTGCATGACGTGTACTGCATTACCGATCCAATCGTGATGTGCTAGAGCAGACGAATTCTCGTACTCAATAACTGGGCGAGAAATATCCGTTGGAACAAAAGCTATTTAAGGGCCCTGAGTGAAAACGGCACCCTCTTTGTTCAATTTGGTATCATTGGAAAAGGTGGGTAGGCGTTTCCTCAGGACCTGAAAATAAAATTATAATGCTCTTTGTTCAATTTGGTATCATTGGAAAAG
The DNA here is from genome assembly GCA_964017055.1 of Chloromyia formosa. Classification (NCBI taxonomy): domain Eukaryota; kingdom Metazoa; phylum Arthropoda; class Insecta; order Diptera; family Stratiomyidae; genus Chloromyia; species Chloromyia formosa. Next base: position 63,392,054 of record OZ024816.1, read on the forward strand.
GTCTCATTGGAAAAGAGGGCGTAGACGAGAATCCGGGGAGCGAAGACGACCTGCTTAGAAATTCGGAGAGCGAAGGACGGAAAGCGAAGTTCTCGAGACATCTAGAGATCACGGGGGATAAAAGCAGTCGACTTCGACTTAAGAGCGTAGCAGCTGTAATTTAATATCTGTACAGATAGAGTGCGATCGCAACACCGAAAGTTAGTAAGAATTGCGTGTACGGAGTCATCGTGGAGTTGTCCTGACGGCGATCAAGTTAAGTGGAAGCAACCGCCACCTAGGTTAGTGTATTTTCGTTTAATTAGTGTAAGCTAGCTATTAACTAACGTAATTAGACGGCCGGCTCGCGTGCGAATTGCTAATTAGAAATAAGTACTTGGTGGAATTGTGCAGGAGAAATAAAATAGTGTTGTTGTAAAATACGTGTGACGCGGTTTATTGGAGTTTCCCGGAACAGAAATTCGGTCGCGAGTAAATTCACGCGAGCTTTGCGTCCGGTTCGGCTAAGCACAATCGTGGTTTCGCACTTCCCACGGTTGATATAGCCAGGCAGTGGATTAGTTGAAAGCGCGTGGCGCCCACGGCCCGTCTCCGCGGTTGGTCGGACAACTGCCCAAGAATCGGCGTAACATTTGGCGCCCAACGTTCCGGGTTAATTTGGCTCGTAATTTTGTAGTTTGTTGCCTTCGGTTAGTGTATGATGAGTGCTAGTTCGAATATTTATATCCTCAACAAGGAGGAACTTTCTTATGAACTACTGATAAGGGGACTCCCAATCGGCACGGTAGATGAGATGCGGTCTTCTTTACGCGCGGTGGTTAAACAAGAGAAAGAGGGTGTCTCTTTTGTTTTGACAAAGAATCCTTTTTCGTTTGAGGAAGATAAAGTGGCTGCAACAAATAAATTAGCTGAAGTCGAAGAGTTGATGTCGTCGGTGGTGGACGAAAGTATATAAAAAAAGATATCAGTTAAATTGAGTTGGGCATCAGGTAGGCTAGGTAGGTCGGTAGTACCGGAAGAAAAGCGCACGGAGTGGAAAACGATTAGGTCCTTAGTTTTGACAGCATTAGAAGATTTGACGGCAAAATATAGAGGTACTAATGTAGAGGCTGAGGAGTACAGCGATGAAGGTAAAACTACACGCAATGTAGATGACCGAAAGCCGGTACCTGTGTATAAGTGGGATCTAAAATTTACAGGGGAAGTTCGGAATCAGTCTTTGATGGCATTCTTAGAGAAGGTAGAAGATTTGCGGTTGGCACGAAGTGTGTCGAAAGAGGAGTTGCTGGGATCAGCTGTCGATCTTTTCTCTGATGTCGCATTAGTGTGGTACCGGGCGATTAGAAGCAGACTTAGGAATTGGGACCACCTGGTAGAGGAACTTAAGACCCAATTCCTTCCCGTGGACTACAATGAAAGGTTAGAAGCGGAGATAAGATGTAGGCGACAAGGGGATCTGGAACCATTGGGTTTATATCTGGCATCAATGCATGGCTTATTCGCACGTCTCGCAAAGCCATGGACGGAAGAGAAGAAGCTTGAAGTGGTGAAGAAGAATCTTAGTCCTTTTCTACAAATCCAATTAGCGCTCCATTGGGAGACAATCAAGAGCATAGATGAGGTGTTGAGGCTAGGTAGATTGTTAGAGGCTGCAAGACACAATACCATGAACGGTAGTGGATCAGAAGCTCTACAAAATAGTCCGTTAGAACCTGATTTGAGTTATGGCAGGCAGCATAGTAGTGCTAATGGTGGCGGGTTAAGTAAAAATGTAAATGCCAGGGATAAAGATAGTCAACTGCGAGATGTACAGTGCTTTCGTTGCAGGCAGATGGGACACCGGTCAAACGTGTGCCCTGAACCTGTTAGATGCTATGGGTGTGGCAAAATAGGAGTGATTCGAGCTGAGTGTCCACAATGTACGGGAAAAGGTCAAGAGACTCGGTAAACGGTGACGACCGGGATCTCTCGAAGAATAACAATGTCGCCACGGTTAGTGAGTTAGTAGGAGGGAAAATAGAGACAGTTAGAGAAAGGATAGATGTGATAGAAAAGGAGTTAATAATATTTGGTATTGGAGATGACAGTCGTCCACATGTCCAAGTTTGTGTGAATGGAATTCCATTCTTAGGTCTGTTAGATTCGGGAGCGTCTCGCTCTATTCTAGGGGGAGTAGGGTGGTCCCGTTTAAAGCAAAAGGGAGTGATATCATCTCGGGCGGGGTGGAATCACGCGAAGTTGGCGAATGGAGAGAACGTGGAGGTGCAAGGGGAAGTAGAGGTCTTGTTAGAATTGGGAAGCACTGTGAGGAAGATGTCAATATTAATTATGGAAGGAGTTGATACAGAATTAATCCTAGGAGTCGATGTTTTGAAGCGATTTGGTGTGACTGTTAAGTTTGCGGAGTCAAGGTTGATAGTAGGATCGGGTTCGGCGGAAGAAATCAGGGTGGCCGAGGTACGCTCTATGGGTGATTTGATGTCGCATCAGGTGGAGCAAATTAATGAAGTAGTAGCTGATTCGTTCCATAGAAGTGAAGGGAGTATTGGTTGCACTGGGCTAGTGAAGCACAAAATCGTGACGACATCGGAACCAATAAAGCAAAGGTACTACCCGGTGTCACCTGTCGTACAGAAGCAGATAAATAAGGGAAGTGGATGATATGTTGGAAAAGGGGATTATTGAACCTTCAGAGAGTCCATGGTCTTCTCCAATTCTCTTAGTGAAGAAGAAAGATGGAACATTTAGATTCTGTGTGGATTTTCGCAAGCTTAACAGTGTGACGGAAAGAGATGCATATCCGCTCCCATATATATCTGCCATGTTAGATAAGATGCGTGATGCGAAATTCCTGTCTTCCATAGATATAAAGTCCGCGTATTGGCAAGTGTTGCTAGATGAGGAGTCTAAGAAGTTCACTGCCTTTACGATTCCGGGTAGAGGTTTATTCCAGTTTACTCGTATGCCTTGCGGACTTCATAATTCAGCGGCGACATGGCAGCGTCTTATTGATAACATAATCGGAGTGTCACTGGAACCGTTCGCTTTTGTATATTTAGACGATATTATTATCGTAACCCAGACATTTGAAAAGCATATAGAGGTGTTAAGAGAGGTTTTAGAGAAGATAAATAGGGCGGGTCTCACTTTGAATAAAGAGAAATGTGAGTTCTGTAAGCCGGAGTTGAAGTTTCTGGGATATGTGGTAAATAAGGAAGGGCTACAAGTTGATAAAGATAAGGTCCAGGTGATGGTTGATTTGCCTACACCGCAATCAGTGACAGAGGTTAGGAGGTTTATGGGTATGGCGTCTTGGTATCGTCGTTTCGTGCCAGACTTTGCATCGAGAATTGCACCACTGTCTAATCTGTTGAAAAAGAATAAAAGATTTGTTTGGGATGAGAGTTGTGAGCTAGCTTTTCGGGAGGTCAAAATGAGGTTAGTACAGGCCCCTATTCTTGTTTGTCCAGATTTTGATCGTCCCTTTAAGTTGTATACAGATGCATCGGGGTTTGGTATTGGGGCGGTACTAGCGCAAGAATATTCGGATGGGGAAAGAGCTGTTGCATATATAAGTAGGTCGCTGTCGAAGGGGGAACGTAACTATTCAGCAACCGAAAGAGAATGTTTAGCGGTTATCTGGGCCGTAGAGAAACTTCGTCCTTATTTGGAGGGATACTTTTTTACCGTGATTACGGATCACCATTCACTACTGTGGTTGAATAGTTTAAAAGATCCGAATGGTAGGTTGGCAAGATGGGCGGTGCGGCTACAACAGTTCGACTTTGCTAGACCTTGCTTTACCATATGCTTTATCCCGAGCTGTACCAAGGGTACAGTGTATTAGCAATGATGAATCCTGGTATGAGGATTTATTAAAAGAAGTCGAAAATAGTCCAGACAGCTATCCGGATTGGAGAATAGATAGCAACAGGTTGTACAAGCAAGTACCAGTAGATTACATGGAATTGAATGGGGATGAGGCATGGCGACTGGCAGTTCCAAAGAAACAACGTGCAGAGATTATTGCCAAGGTTCATAATGAGTATACGGCACATTCGGGGATAGAGAAAACATATCGTCGTGTGGCCCAAGAATATTTCTGGCCAAGAATGCGGTCAGAAGTGCAATCTTTTGTGAAGCAGTGCGAGGTATGCAAAGCTAATAAGGTGGAACGTAAGAGGCAAAATGGGTTTATCTCAGGACGTAAAGATGTTTGGAGGCCTTGGCAACTGGTGAGTGTAGATTTAATTGGTCCGCTTCCTCGGTCCAATAGAGGTTTCAAGTATATTTTGGCCGCCGTAAACTATTTTAGTAAATTCTCGTTGTTGTTTCCGATTCGGTCAGCCACTGCATCACAAGTAGTTAGGAAGTTAGAAGAGGAGTTGTTCCTCATGTTCGGTGTACCTGAAAAGATTATTACCGATAACGGGGTACAATTCGTTAGCAAAGAATTTAAGAAGTTGTTAGAGTCGTATAAAGTTACACATGTATTAACGCCTTATTATCATCCTCAAGCTAATCCGGTGGAAAGGGTGAACCAGACAGCGGAGACAATGATAAGATCGCTGGTAGGGGATAACCAGAGGCGATGGGACGAGTGTCTTCCAAAGGCTGCCTGCGCCTTGAGGACTACAGTACACGAAACCACTAAACTTACTCCGTATGGGCGTGAATTAACATTGACCGGACGTCCCGTAATGTAACGAAACGTTCGTCTTTCCGCGTCGTGAAGACTCCAATCCCGTGTTTAGTTGTGTGAAATGTAACCTGCAATTTAGGAAAGAAGTTGTAGTTTGGCGGTCAATAGGGGGTGGCGGAATACTTACCACTACACATTGCACTGTTGAAGCGGTCGAGTAAAGCTGAAAGATGATGCGCCCCGAACATACCAATGAACCTACGAAAGGAAGGAAGAGATCACAAAGGATCAAGCGATAGAGGAGAAGAAATGAATTCAATACTTACATATCTGAACTGGTGGTGTCCGCTTTCAATCGACGCAAACACTGAAACGTTAACAAACACTGTCGGCGAACTGTCAGTGTCTGCATGACGTGTACTGCATTACCGATCCAATCGTGATGTGCTAGAGCAGACGAATTCTCGTACTCAATAACTGGGCGAGAAATATCCGTTGGAACAAAAGCTATTTAAGGGCCCTGAGTGAAAACGGCACCCTCTTTGTTCAATTTGGTATCATTGGAAAAGGTGGGTAGGCGTTTCCTCAGGACCTGAAAATAAAATTATAATGCTCTTTGTTCAATTTGGTATCATTGGAAAAGGTCTCATTGGAAAAGAGGGCGTAGACGAGAATCCGGGGAGCGAAGACGACCTGCTTAGAAATTCGGAGAGCGAAGGACGGAAAGCGAAGTTCTCGAGACATCTAGAGATCACGGGGGATAAGAGCAGTCGACTTCGACTTAAGAGCGTAGCAGCTGTAATTTAGTATCTGTACAGATAGAGTGCGATCGCAACACCGAAAGTTAGTAAGAATTGCGTGTACGGAGTCATCGTGGAGTTGTCCTGTTGGCGATCAAGTTAAGTGGAAGCAACCGCCACCTAGGTTAGTATATTTTCGTTTAATTAGTGTAAGCTAGCTATTAACTAACGTAATTAGACGGCGGGCTCGCGTGCGAATTGCTAATTAGAAATAAGTACTTGGTGGAATTGTGCAGGAGAAATAAAATAGTGTTGTTGTAAAATACGTGTGACGCGGTTTATTGGAGTTCCCCGTAACAGAAATTCGGTCGCGAGTAAATTCACGCGAGCTTTGCGTCCGGTTCGGCTAAGCACAATCGTGGTTTCGTGCTTCCCACGGTTGATATAGCCAGGCAGTGGATTAGTTGAAAGCGCGTGGCGCCCACGGCCCGTCTCCGCGGTTGGTCGGACAACTGCCCAAGAATCGGCGTAACAAACTGCTTTCCATCTACCCCTAATAGCCGTCATACATTATCCGATCCGTCGCCCGATCGATCGGCCGATGGATCGCCACAAAATATCAACTGATCAAAAATTATACGGAACTGTCAAAAAAATCGTCAACAATAAGCGCATACACGGGCCGATCCATCGGCCGATATCGATTTCGGGCGATGGATCGGCCGATCCATCGGTGTGTGTATGGCGCGTTTAAGATTTCTCTCTGAAGAATTGTTCACACTGCTTAATGTACTACACGTACGACGACTTTATGCGAAATGCACACTATCCCAGTCGGACATTTGTCTCCGATCCCAGTGGAATCGCAAAGTCTTCGATTCTTTACCGGTTCCATTCATCGGTTTGTCTCCGAAGCTGGAGGAATTCAAATGTTTTCAATTATGTATCGAGTTAGCCTGAAATTTGAATTCATTTGAAAGTATCTGGCATTTGGCGACGCATGTTGTCATACACTTATATGAAATATGGAATACGGAATATGTTGTATTTTTTTCTGTAAGCCTTGAATACAATCCGCCGTTAAATTAAAAGTACCGTGAAGTCAATACAAAAAGATTTCACGAAACTTTTAGTTTCTGGACGAATTGTATTTATCAGGCTTAAATAGATTCAACCGATTTATACAGTCATCGATCCGAGTTCGATCTCAGTGTCGATCACAAAATTCGGAAGATTCGTTTCACAGGATTGGCGGAACAACCGATATTCCTTCGATTTCACAAAACTAGACTTAATCGGACGGAATGACTACCTACTGCGCCAGTTAGCTTCGAGAGCACCTCTTGATAAAAAAAAAAATCAAATTTTTATTTGTTTACACAGAAACTTTATTCTACCGATCTTATTTGTAAGAATGTTTCAAACAGAATGAATGGAATCTATCTTTACTTAGGTTAGGTTAGGTAGGGTGGCAGCCTAGACGACTCCGCATAGACCGCTGGGGTCCATAGCGATACCACATATAATAGGTACTCATCCCGTGTCGTTGTTGGCCCTTACCAGAAGATCGTCGTTGAGCTTGAAGGAACCCGACTCGTTGGCGAAGCTCAAGAGGCTTCTCCAACTGAGTCTTGCGACTCCTTCAAGATCGTTGAAGAAGTGAGCTCCTAGGCACTTTACTCTCCTTCTAGCGAGTGCAGGACATTCGCATAGAAGGTGCTTTAGAGTTTCTTTCGCGTTTGGTATTTGGCAATTCCTGCAGCCATCGCTGGTTATTAGCTTTAATCTGTGGGCATGTTCCCCTATCAGGCAGTGGCCCATTAGTATGCCCACTAATAGTGCACACTGACTTCTGGGTAGTCCCAAGAGGCTTTCAGTTTTCTTTTTGTCATAAGAATTCCAGAATATTTTCGTTACTCTGGAGTCGTTTGTGTTGAGCCAGTTAGATATGGCCTTTTGACGCATACTGTCGTCCATTATTTTCTTGCATGTTTGTATTGGCGTCGGCAGCTCTAGAGCTGTTCCTCGTTCGAGGATAGCCCCCTGTTTAGCTAGTCCATCCGCTATTTCGTTTCCTAGAACTCTGCTATGGCCCGGAACCAACCAGAGTTCCAGAGTCCTAGCTGATCCCAGAGCTTGTAGAGCTGTTAGGCAGTTATGCACTGTCTTCGACTTGATAGTGACGGACTGTAGCGCCTTTAGTGCTGCTTGACTGTCCGAGTGTATGACGATTCCTCCCTTTTTCCGGGATGAAATCATCACCTCAGCTGGCTTTCGGATCGCAAGCACCTCCGCCTGGAAAATGCTGCACTCATTCGGCAGTCTGTAGGAAAGGTTGCATGGAATTTCCGACGAGTAGACTGCTGCTCGGACTCCGGCTTCCATCTTGGAGCCATCCGTGTAGAAGTTCAGCGCCTTCCTGCGTCCATGATCAACTACCGGGATCTGTTCCCTATCGGGTATATTGACCACGAAGTTTGTGCTGAAACCTACTTGTGGTGTCATATAGTCAGTATTAATAGATGGCAGCCTAATACTGCGGTGGCCATATGGCCTCTCTTTGAAGTGCCCTGCCTCTCTAAGCCTTAGGGCACATTAAGCTGCCTCGTTCTTCAGATATAGGCCGATCGGAGGCAGGCTTAGAAGAGTGTTCAGAGAGAGCGAAGATACTGTTCTTAAGGCACCAGTGATCCCTAAGCAACATAGTCTCTGTACCCTCTCCATTTTCTGTAGGATTCTTTTCGTGTTGAATGCTGTCCACCAGACCACAGCTCCGTACGTTAGTATCGGTCTTACGACAGCCGTGTATATCCAGTGAGTTATTCTTGGTTTGAGACCTCACTTTTTGCCAAGCATGCTTTTGCATCTTTACTTAAGTTTTCGCTTTTACAAAATGATATTCTGCTTACTCTGCAGCAGACAGAATATGAGCTATTTTCCAGATAATAGAAATACAATAAGTATAACGGAATTTGTAACATGAATACAAGTATTTTAGCGAAAATGAAAAGGTGCAATGAAATTTGAACATATGCATATTATTTAAATAAAATGAATTTTTTGATTTCGGCGATGCGTGGAGGTATCGTAGCTTGGTGTCAGGGTTGCGTGGAGGTATCGTAACTCGCGCAATGTGCACACTCAAAGCGTGATTCCATTGAAAATTGACTTTCCATTTTCTTGCGATGACCGCTGGTAATCGAAACCCATCGCTCGACCCGGCTCGGCTCGTCATCACTCCCAGTGTGAATATCCACTTAGGCCGCAATTACACTATAATATTGTTGCGTGTACGGGGTGGGTATCTTTTACGACCCACACTGTACTAATCTCGAATGATCGATGACAAGTACAAATTGAATAGACACTAGACGATTCTCGAGCCATCTGTAGTCTAGACAAACAGAACCATGGATAATGAATTGGATTCTCGACTCTTCGTTGAGTAGTGAAACCCGAGACTCGAACATCTCGAAAAATCTAGAGTCTTCGCTAATTGACGAAAGCATGGATCTCCACCTATAAAAGGCAGATGTCACCGAACAAAGAGGTAGTCGTGAAGTAGTAGTCAGACTCGACACTCAGTGGCGGTTGGATCGCTACAAAGCGGATCGTTATACAGTATCCGTCCGGGAAGTAGTGCCGTCGTTGTTGTATTGCTAGTTTTAACGTTTGTTGTTAGTACGCGTGTATATAGTTAGTTCGTTTTGTAAATAAAGTGTGTGTTTTTCAATCGAAGTATTTCATTATTCAGCACAAGAATATCTAACGAACCTGCTTTGGTTTCGTGGTTTCGCTCAACAGAGGAAACATTACAATTGGTGTCAGAAGTGGGATATTCGCGTGCGTGAAGTGGACGTTCGTTTGAAAAGTGAAAGTCGTGCGTGATATTTACGGAAGTGTAAATAAACGGAAAGTTTCGAGAAACTTTAGAGTGAAGCGCCGGGAAGTTCTGAGAGTATAGAACTTGCGCGATTGTGGATTTTGTGAAAGTCGTGCGGGATATTTACGGTGGTGTAAATAAGCACGGGAAGTTTCAAGAAACTTTGAAGTGAAGCGCCGGGAAGTTGCGCGATTGTGTGTGTTTGAGAAACTTCGTAGTGAAGTGTGGGAATATTCTACGCGGGTAGGATTTGCACGACCGACTGTTGTGAACGCTTGAAGTGAAAAACGAACTAAAATGCCGGGTACTCTTTGCGAATTGACAATCGCGGAGATAAGAAACGAACTAGCACGACGGAAATTGTTAACGACGGGAAATACGTCCGCGCTGTATATTCGTTTAGCACAAGCGATAAGAGCCGAAGGACAGGATCCGTGTACGTTCGAATTTCCGGATGAGTCGACAAGAAATCTCGACGAATCGGGAGTGGAACAGGTTTCATTCGGGGAAACTGGCATCCAGCAGCTACTGTCGATGTTCAAGCAACAAGCAGAGCAGCAATCTGAGTGGTTTGAGAAGCGATTTGACGAGTATTCCGAGCAGTTGCAGAATCAGTCGGCGGAAATATCGAGATCGCTCGACGAGAGGCAACGAGAAACTTCTAAGAAGTTCGAGAACAACCTCATGCAAGATGACGCCAAAATGGATGGCGGGTTCGATACGGTTGCCGAGGAGGTCGAAGGACTGCGGAGCGAACCGGGGCGCGTCGAAACATCTGGAGTCATCAAGATCGAATCGCAGACACAGCTCGAGGCTGCTGCGGTAGTGAACAGCCGGACCGATAGCGAACAGTCACCGAGAGCGGAGAGTTGGCGAGTAATATGACATCGCAGATGAACGAGCGGTCAGCGAGTTTTGAGGAGTCGCTGAATGAGACGACAACGGCGTTGAACGAACCGTCAACGAATATGACCGAACAATCGGCAAAGTTGAACGTGTGATTGGTGAGGTTGGAGGAGTCATCGCGGAAAGTGACAGCACAGATGCAACCGCAGAAGGACAACAGCTTGAAGCCACAATTAGAGGAGCGGTCTGCGGGAGTCTGGAAGCTTAATGGCGAGAAGCTTCGTAGAGACTCCACGAAGTTTAAACGGATGCGGGTGGGCGCCCAGATCGGAAACATGTGTGATGGACTCGAGAATGCTGGAAACTCGAGGAACGATCTGGAACGTGTGGAAACGTCGGGATTCGTTAGGGCCAAACTGTCCGCGAAGGTTTCAAGGGAACAAGTTCTCGACGACGTGGAAGTGTCCTGCACGCAGTTTGAGGCCGCTGTGATGATGGACAGCAGGAGCGACAACGAGTGTACTGCTGCTGTCAATGAGGTATTGCGATGTCCGACTACGCAGGTGTTGCAGAGCATTCCAATCCCACGAAATGATTCATGTATGGAGCAGTCAACGTCGGTCGCCGACTCTGGACGCCGGTTGGATGGTGTACGTCGCCTGATGCAAGGACGACCTCAGTGGAGGGTTGATCGCGTAAGGAAGTTCAGCGTGAAAGCTCGCTCGATTGGTGTCAGCGACGGTGGCTTCGCATGGTTGTTCAGCGCTCATCGGAGAAAACAGGCGAGCTCGTGGGTTCGACAGACCTGGAAGGAAGCGGATGAGATTGCTGCCTGACTGGATGATGTTTTGCGTCGCGTTCCGAAGCGATGGAGGCCAACAGTGAAAATGAAGGCCGTGCATCTGGATAGGATGGCACCCCGTGAGCGGCGTCATGGTGACTTCTGTTCGGGACGAACAGGTCTAAGGAGGAGGCAGTGTTGCGTGTACGGGGTGGGTATCTTTTACGACCCACACTGTACTAATCTCGAATGATCGATGACAAGTACAAATTGAATAGACACTAGACGATTCTCGAGCCATCTGTAGTCTAGACAAACAGAACCATGGATAATGAATTGGATTCTCGAATCTTCGTTGAGTAGTGAAACCCGAGACTCGAGCATTTCGAAAAATCTAGAGTCTTCGCTAATTGACGAAAGCATGGATCTCCACCTATAAAAGGCAGATGTCACCGAACAAACAGGTAGTCGTGAAGTAGTAGCCAGACTCGACACTCAGTGGCGGTTGGATCGCTACAAAGCGGATCGTTATACAGTATCCGTCCGGGAAGTAGTGCCGTCGTTGTTGTATTGCTAGTTTTAACGTTTGTTGTTAGTACGCGTGTATATAGTTAGTTCGTTTTGTAAATAAAGTGTGTGTTTTTCAATCGAAGTGTTTCATTATTCAGCACAAGAATATCTAACGAACCTGCTTTGGTTTCGTGGTTTCGCTCAACAGAGGAAACATTACAATATTTATAGTATAATAGCTATGGTTCATGGTATTATAATATTTCTAGGATGAAGGAGCTTAGTGCGAAAACCACCTCGTGCAGAGACAACGAAACCAACGCAATATCAGTTAATATACCATTTGACCACCAAATGAAAGAACCCTTACTGGCTCCCCCAACACTCGAAAATGTCGAAGCCGATATGCTCTCAAAAATCCTAGAAGCGAGAATAAAGCCATACGCGGAAACAATAATCGGCGAATATACCATGGAAGCTTTCGACCTGGACGATCTACAACCGATCAAATATTCAAGGTAAAACAAGTGCTTGAAAAATGTCTTGAATTCGACAGAGAAATCCACCAAATATTGGTTGACTTCACACAAACATACGACAGCATCGACCGAAGTGTTTTTATAAAATCATTCGGCACTTTGGTATACCAGCAAAACTAGTCCGACTGACCAATGTCAAACTCAACGTCGCAGGTCAGAATCAACAACATCTTGACCGAACCACTTAAAACCCAAGCCGGACGGAAACAGGGTGGTGGTTTGGCCCCGGTGCTGTTCAACCTTGTTCTTGAATATGTGATTCGTTAGCTACCAATAGATACGGCAACGACCCTTTTAATATCGACTGGGGTACGCAGATGACATTACCACCATGTCAACATCGCCTATGGAAGCGAAAGATACACTGCTAGCGCTCGATCAAGAAGCGAAAAAGGATGGTCTACAAATCGAAGACGCTAACACAAAAAAAAAAAAACGAAAAGCACATCGAGCGTGTCGGAGATAAAGTTAGGCGAATACGACATTGAAAAAGTGTACGACTTTATACATCTTGGCGCGAATGTAACGAATTGTGAGAGTTGAGGTGACCCTCAACCGAGGACGAAGATTGAGGCTGGTCGTTCAGACCTGCCGTGACACCTAAGTGCCAATATCTTCTCAGACTGAATTCAGTTGACGCGTGCTCGGCACCAGCTCAGCTGTCGGTAGTGTGGGCGGGGTTATGGTGAATTAGCCTGCCTCTCATCGCTACAACAAAAAAAAAATCACGCGTCTACCCGATTGCCTAACCAATACGGATTCCCTCAAAAGATATTAGAAAAAAATATTTGGCCGCGAAAAATCCCTAAATCCCTGCCTCTAGCACGGAAGCCCCCTGATGGCGATGGGGCTCCGCGCTCCCTCCCCTAACCTTGGGTTGGGCCGCCTATTATTGCCCAACCCCCTAAGCGAAACATGATAGAAACCGGTGAGAGTGGAAAAGTGGAGGGCCCTCTGAGAATCAGGAAGCAAAAGAAATATTTACTGTGACTTCATGTTTTTAATTTAATATTTCCAGTTGGTTCTCAAATTTTTTCTTTTTGTTTCTGTCATATATAATTTTTTGTGCTTACAAAGTTATATTTTCTTTTTTTATTTCTTTTTGGTTTACTTTATATCTATATCTTTAAAGTGAATAACTTCTTCTTCTTGATTTACACGAGACATTACATTCAACATTTGTCTCATAATAATAATAATGGGAACCAATGATGTTTCTAGATAATATCTAAAAATAGACTAAATCAGTTACACTTACACATAAAGAGTATGGAGTGAAGACCATCAAGTCTCAAAAAATTTCATATGTCTCTATTTATATATCTTGCGTACTAACGCATATAATGTTGCAAATTAAAATTTTTTTGTTTACTATGTCTACTGGCGCAATAAATAACTCAGGGCAGATCAGTGTTTTGTTTTCTTTTTGTCTAACCTCATTTAATATCTGCCTATTTTATTTTTTTTTTGTTATTTCGTTCGGTATAGTTCGTCTAACCATACTATCATCAATTCACGAATTCATCTAACGCGCCCCCCAAGGAATTTCGAGACGTATTTGTCACGGAATTTCTCAACGAGTTTGGAGCCAACGCTAGCAACAGCCGCGGCAGTAGATGTGGCGGCCACCTTCAGTCGTGCACAACCAAAATATTGTCCTCCCCATACAAGAAAACAAAGAAGAGCTTCCCACGTACCTTAGCTGGTTTGTTGACCCACTCGGTGGCGGCTCCTTCTGACGGTGGTGGAGGCTTGCTGGTGGCGGCAATGGCTGACCGAAAGTTGCTCCCAAATTGTTGGCGGCTAAGTGGCGGGGCTTTTCTCCGAAGAAGGAGCCGGCTTGCTGCCAAATTGATGGCGGCTCCTGCCGAAATGACGGGGCCAAGACGTGGTGACGGCGCTGCCTGGCCGAAATTGCTGCCAAACTGTTGTGCTCCTTCGAATCGGGGTGGCCGAGCTCGCTGCGATCTGTTGGCGGCTAAGTGGCCGAGCTCGCTGCGATCATCCGACCGGCATGGGTGACGGCTAAGCCAAATGGTGGCGGCTATTTTAAAGAGCTTGCTGTGGTCGTCCGGCTGGCAGACACGCCGTCTTTGGGGGTTATTTTTCCTTTTTTTCTCCAATCTCCGTGGCGCTCATTACAGTACAGGTCTCCTTTTTTTCTGCCTGCAGGCAAAAAGAGATCTGGGGCCTGGTGGTGTTGTGGACATGAGACTGGGAGAGACGTCAGCGCCGCATGTCTTTTGCATGATAGATGCCCATCTCTTTTCCTTTTTCGTCGGACAGCAGGTACCGGTTGTTACCGACTTTCTTGACAATTTTGCATTTGACAAATTTGAAGTCCAGCTTCGAGTTGTAGTGAGCGGCGGCATTGCTTTGAGCAAAGTTCCGCCTGAACACTTCTTCTCCAGGCTGGAATTCAGTTTGTCGCGAACGGAGGTTGTAGTGGCTTGAATACTTGCTGAAAGCTGATTTCAAATTTTTTTGTACCTGCTGTCGGAGAATAAGCATCTTATCATGCGGGGGCAAAATCTCGGTATCCCCTCCGAGAAGGTGAAGTTTTCGGAGGAGCTCGAATGTGTGACCATGTGTGACCATGTTTTGCCCGAATACAACAAAGTAAGGCGACGCTTTAATAAATGCGTGATGGGACGATCGGAGTTCACAATTTATTCGGGATATCCTTCCAACCCAGTTCCGCTGGGATGGATGAATATACGCCCGTATGGCAGCCAAAATAGAGCGATTCACGCGCTCTGAAGCGTTAGCTTGGGGCGAGTATACCGCCGTATATAAATGCTGCACTCCGTATCGTTCCAACATCGAGTTAAAGACGTTCGCCTTAAATTGTTGCCCATTGTCCGTTACAATGGACTCTGGGACCCCGAAAACATGGAACACTCTGTTCTCGATCCAACTGGTCAGAATCTCTGCGGTAAACTTCCGGATTAGCTCAACGAAAGTGAAGTTAGACAGATGGTCGACTAGCACGATGGCTCCTATGTTGCCTGACTTGGATCTAGGAAACGGACCCAATAGATCCATGTACAGGCGTTGAAAGACGCGATCGGAAACGAAGTGGTTTTGGATAGGCGGCCGGAGACTTTGGTTGGGAGCTTTCGTCTGCTTGCACATGCTACAGGGGGAGACAAACTCGCTGACGTCTTTGGCCATGTTGGGCCAAAAGAATAAAACCCTGAGACGTTGCAGCGTTTTTGATACTCCTCCGTGCGCACATAGCGGGTGTCCGTGTGCGCGCTTGATTAAGTCAGCCGTAAGCTCTTCTGGAACCCATAGTTTCCAGGCCTGCTGCTCTTGTATTTCGTTTCCGCTCGCGTACTCACTACGTCTGTACACGAATCCATCTACCGTTTTCAGATCCGGCACCAGTTGTTGACTTGAGTCGACGCTATCTGCCAGGTCCTTATACTCCGGAGAGCGGTAGTGTGGGGAGCTCAGGTCGATTTCGACCGAACTCTCGAAAGGACCCTGTACCGACAGAGATTCTGCGCAGTAGACTCGAGACAGAGTGTCGGGTACAACATGTTGACTGCCTTTACGGTGCAGTATGGTGAAGTGGAAGCCCTGCAGTTTCAACGCCCACCGGGACAACTTGCCCTGCAAATCTGACTGACTCATCAGCCACTTCAGCGAAGCATGGTCAGTTATGATGGAGAATTCTTGGCCTTCCACGTAGGCCCGGAACTTTTTGACCGCCGTCACCGCTGGCAGACATTCTTGTTCGGTCACGGTATAGTTTCGTTGGGCCGAGTTAAGCTTCCTGGACATATAAGCAATGGGCACTTCCGAACCGTCATCGGTTGTCTGTGTTAGCACAGCGCCGATGCCATGTTGACTTGCGTCACATTGGATGGCAAACGGGCGCGCAAAATCAGGGCTGTGTAACACAGGTGCTCTTGTCAAGCAGTCTTTCAGTGCTTTGAATGCCAGGAGTCCTTCTTCGGTCCAGACGAAACCACGGCCTTTCCGTAGCATGTCCGTCAGCGGGGACGAAACGGAAGCGTAGTTCGGTACAAATCTATGGTACCAGCCGCACATTCCTAAGAAGCGGCGAAGTTGTTTGGTAGTCGATGGTCGAGGGAAGTCGGCTATTGCTTCCACTTTGCTGGAATCGGTCGAACGTGGGTCATGACAAAGTTGCTCTTCTCAACATTTATCGTTAGTCCTGCCTTACGAAGGCACAGTGCAACTTCCTGCAGCAGTAAAAAATGTTCGTCGAAAGTTGACGAGATCAGCAACAGATCATCTAAATAGACAAACACCTGATTCTTCAAATGCGCTGGAATCACGCGGTCCATTAGGCGTTGCATCGTTTGTGGCGCATTACAGAGGCCAAAAGGCATGGTCACAAACTGATACAACGGCCTGCCGGGGACGGTGAAGGCTGTCTTATCCCTGGACGCTTCATCGAGGGGAATTTGCCAAAACGCATCCTTCAAGTCTAAGCTCGTGATAAACTCAGCATTGGGGAGGCGGCTCAAAATCCCATCGATGAGCGGCAAGGGGTAAGCATCCTTCAAAGTCACCGCATTGACCTTACGGGCGTCCAGGCACATGCGAACCTTATTGGATTTGACCACTAAGGTGACTGGTGATGACCACGCACTCTGCGACGCCTCAATAACCCCCATTTCAAGCATCCGACCAACCTCCTTATAAAGGAGCTTTTCGACTGCGGGAGAGACAGGGAAATGTCTCTCCTTGATCGGTTTGTTTTTTCCGACGTCGATGGCGTGCGAGATGATATTCGTACGCCCTAAGCCCTCCTTGGCGAAAGACGGAAACATTGAAATGGCGGTATTGAGTCGCATTTGTTGAGCAGCTGTCAGTGAATGTTGACTGACTTGCGCCGCAGGGTCATCGGACAATAATTCCGATATCTGTTGAGAGGGAGCAAATAGATCAGGAGCCAAGTCGAAACTCCGGACAAAATCGACCCCTTGGTATAAGTTCTGACTGAGAGTTGGCATTAACAAAAAATCGAGAGCTTTTGTTCGTTCACGAAACGTGACGTTGGCCAAGATTTTACCTTTGGCTGTATGGCATGTGCCATCAGCGGTTGTAACTCCCAGTCTTAACTTATCCCAGGGATAACGGCTATCCTTCAGAACCGCTTCCGCAAAGCTGGAAGCAATTACACTACAGGATGCACCTGTATCGACCAACCCACTCACTGTTTGACCGAGGAGCGTGACGGCAGCGTAAGGCCTAATATCGTCCTTCGGACAGTCTGGCAGGATCACTTCGCAAAATCGACGACGATTTGCCAACACCTTGTTCCAGAATCGCCGACAACGCAAGGTCGAGCGTTTTGGTCGGCGAGGCTGGATTTCTTCGGCGCCGAAAATTCGTTGTCGAGCTGCCAAGTAATCCTTCTGTCGCTCATGTAGTGGTCTGAAGCTGTAGTGAGTGGTGTCCGACTTCGGTTCCAATAGGTTTGTGGGTCTTGTTATTGTTGTGGAAGGGCCAGATTTCAGAATCCTAACTGCCGTGTTCTCAGCAGCTGATGGATCGTTAGATCCGCATGACAGCAGCTTGCTCGGGACGCAAGTCTGTGTCTCCGCTTCAGCAGTCAAGGGATTAAGTACGTCCGGTAAAAAAGGAAGGTCCGGTAACAGGGACACATTCCTGGTAAGGGACGTAGCAGGGGAAAAATGCGTGTCGGAGGCTTCCGACGCAGACTGGGCAGAAGGCTCGAAGCCATTCCACTTTGGAGCGGAACTTTGCGGGTGCGGTTGCAATTTTACCGCGGCATCTCGGAGGAGGTCGGTTCGGTCTGAACCTCTTTGGAAGACCTCTGATGGTGTTGAGGTTTCCTGCGCGCCTAGTTTTTTGCAAGTGCGCACTGTTCGCATTGCGGTTTAACCACACCCGGAGCTCCGCATCCAAAGCAGAAAACCTTCAGTTCCTCCCGGCAGTCTGCGTAGGAATGCCCGGGCCTTCGGCAATTCCAGCAGGTGGAATTTGTATTTAGGGCTGCAATTTCGGCCTGCACGTCTGTTGGAGGGGTGGCAGTATCGCGGTTCAGCTCCGCAACCCGAGGACGCGAGACTTGACGAGGGCTCTCACTACCCTCGTCAAGTCTCGCGGTAGCGTCGGGAAGCCATGCGCTCGTTATCATTCTCTAAGTCGCGTACAAATTCTCGCAACTCCAGCAAGTTGGCGAATTTGACATGAAGAGCTGATCGGCCTACGTCTTCCCGTAAGTTTCTCTTCACTATCCTCGTCAACTCCCGGTCCGATAAAGGGTCCCGCATTCGGTTGTTGAGCTGCCGAATCTCCTTCAGGAAGTCGTCAAACGACTGCCCCTCCCTCTGTAGACGATGACGCATCATTTCCATGAGGTCGTCATCGTCATAGGGTCTGTGTACTGTTTTCGGAGAGCAGCTCGCAACGACTCCCAAGTGTATCGGTTGCGCGAGCTGGCCGCAAAGTGTCGAAACCACTCGGCTGTATCCCCAGCGAAGAAGAGGTGGGCGTACAAGCATACCCTTTTGAAGTCCCCCGCAAGGGTGCGGTCGGTAAAAAGCTCCACCTGACGAACGAATTCGTCAACCGCGGTCCCGTTGAACTTAAGTCCCCATTCTGCGATGGTACGGCGGACATGGTGGGGGGGTATGGTCGCTGAAGAGGCAGCCGGGTGGTGCCGACGCTCCACTGGGTCGGCTCGCGAAATCGATACACGGGGAGTTTCGTCCAACCCCATAGCGGAGATGCGCCGGGCGCATTCTATGTCAATCAGCTTCTGCAAGGATTCGTCGAATCCTTGCGGAAGCTGACCGGCGAAAGATTGCGCCGGCGTCCTAGCAGGGTCTCTGTCTGTAGGTGGTCTGCCGCCGGCTCCCTGCGGTGATGTAGGAGCAAGGGGCTGTGATGCCGGTGCTGGCGGAGAGGGTCTGTTTTGACTCCACCAGGCTGGCGGTGGTTGCTTGCCCCACCAAGGTGGTGGTGGATGTCCCCACCAAGGTGGTCGCGCTTGTTGTTGTGGAGGTGGCTGTTGTTGCCCCCATCCATGAGGTGGCAGCCCCCATCCGGGGTACGACGAACGCGCTTCCTTAGCCGCGTTCTGCGACAGTTCTTGAGGCGGTTGTAGTGATGGGCCCTGGGTCGGTGGATTCTCGACCGGAGCAACATCTTGATGCCACGCCTGCGGAAATTCCTCCGCTGGGGCGTTGTCTGCCAACCCCGCCGGCGGAAACTCCAGGGCTTGGGGGTTGAGCTGGGCCTGGGAACGCGCCCGGGTCACAGCTCCCCTTCCCTGCCCTACTGGTGGGGGCGTATAGTCCAGCGGCATTGTTACTGTGGTACTAGCCGTAATGTCGTTACAAAAAAATTAGGAATAAGAAATATAACAAAAATGAAACCGGAATATAGAGGGCTACGCCCGCAATTCGAGGGTTTTGTAGCATGCGTTTATTTTGGTATCTAAATATTGGCTCCCTGCTCTTCTTGGTACCACTCAGCTGAATAAAAAGACCATAATTAAATGTCTTACCCATGATATAGTATCTTACAATTCACAAAAAGACTCCATCTGTCACCTTTCAAAATAATAGTTTTAATGCGAGAAGCTGTAGATAGATATGTACATATGTATACGAGATAAGCTGTCCTACTCTTGCTTAACCATCCATGTTAAGACGACATTGCAAATTACAAACTTGTGTAAGGGCCTCGAAATTCAGGGCGGCTGGGACAAATTACGGTCTAATATTTTTTCCTCCTCCACAGTTCCCCTTTCTACAAATCTCAAGAAAATGCCAAAAATGGAATGTACTCAACATTACCTTTATCACGACACCCCACTTGGCTATACCAGTGGATAAAAAAAATTGACCTTAATTTCGCCTCTATGTGGACCCCCCCCCCCCCCCCCCCCCCTTAAAGTTTGCCAAGTATAACACAGCGCTTTCTCCAGCAAATTATAGCATTTCTACACATTCTCGCCGAATTATGTGTGTAGCTTCAGCCGTTCGTAAGATATTCTATGAACAGACGGACAGACAGATATTTGACCGATTTTGTAAGATTTACAAAACCCTAAAAAAATAAATTGTGTGAATAATTATTGTTAGGATCACCGCCTCAACCAGTCTTCACCCTTCCAAAGTTGGTTCATTAAATAACTGCAATTCGCACAACGAAAAACAACATGCAAGTAGTACACGCATATCTATGCGTGAGGCCGGTAGGTGTATTTTTTGTGGGGATAGTGTCAAAATGCATAACTTTAAGTCAATGTACTATTATTAAATATCATGTCATTGTTATGAAACTTAGAGATATTATTGCCTATGATGTTGGTTATCATCAGCCATCAATATTTTTGACCTAGGGTGTGATTGAGGGGTGCAGGGGTGTGCTAACTGCAACTATAGAAATGTACTATTATTAACCTTTTTGGATGAGATTTAAAAATTCTATTATTTTCGGTTTTCTATGCTAGTAAAATGCCGCTTTTCTGTAAATTTTCATGTGTCTAGCTATAACGGTCTCGAAATGCAAGGGGGGGGGGGGGGACAAACTCGGACCAAATATTTTCCCCTCTCCCTCTTTTCTCCTTTCTTCAAATTTGAAAAAAATTCCACAAATGGAATGTACTCGACGGTACCTTTCTTACGATACCCCACTTGCCTATACCAAACGAAAAAAAATTTCGACCTTCATTTCCCCTCTATGGGGACCCCCCTTAAAGTTGACCTATTACGACGCATCGCTTTCTCCAGAGAATTATAGTATTTCTACATATTTCCACCAAATTTCATGCATATAGCTTCAGCGGTTCGAGAGATATTTCATGGACAGACAGACAGACGGACAGACGGACGCATGACCAATTTCATAAGGGTTTTGTTTTTATACAAAACCCTAAAAAGAAATATGTATAAAAAGTGATTACTATAACTATTGTATGAGATACGCGAGATATTTTTTTATTCAAAAATCAAAACGATATTCTTAATGAATGTAGTTTGCTTCCAGAATCCTTTCGGACTCCTTCTCCCCTCCACTCTCTGTAGTAATCATTCTCATCAAAGAGAAAACGTGCTAGTCGCAGAGACGCAAGGAAATTCCGGCGGCCAAGAGAAAAATTAAAGAAAAAAAAATATTGGGGATTAGTACGGATTCATTCCTCATCGATACTCCAGCCTATCCTATTCCTAGTTTTCGGGAAAGTAGAGTCATTCTACAGGCGTAAACGCCTACAATATGCGATTCTCATACTCCCTTGACCATCGGAACAGGATAAGCCAGGCATCGACGAGTTCCGAAATCCAACTTGTCATCAGAACGAGCTAAAAGAGGTCAGTGCCTACACACAAAGGTGGGAAGACGTTCGAGGGACCCGGATTGGCGATCAGGAGTAAACTCCCGATTCCGGTAATTCCAAAGCCCTTTTTCCGAACGTCTTGCCCACGATGCAAAAGCATCTTTTGACAACAGCACGTAAGCCTGTTGGGGGAAAGGTGGGGATGGGAAAACCTACTCTACATGGATTAGGTACTCTACATGGATGGGATAAGGATTTTATGGAAAAAAAGAGCAAAAAAAGAAATATATAACCGGAGTTTGTAAGTCCCTGGGTGCGTGCAGCACCGAAGTGAGGATAGGACCTCAAAAGCTGTCAAACTCCGGCAGTGGGACCGATAATGGGACCTCAAGATGGGATGAGGTCCTAGGGTGACCCAAATCAACCCTAACGGTAAATTATTGGGCCCCACGTTGGGTGCCATTTGTAACGAATTGTGAGAGTTGAGGTGACCCTCAACCGAGGACGAAGATTGAGGCTGGTCGTTCAGACCTGCCGTGACACCTAAGTGCCAATATCTTCTCAGACTGAATTCAGTTGACGCGTGCTCGACACCAGCTCAGCTGTCGGTAGTGTGGGCGGGGTTATGGTGAATTAGCCTGCCTCTCATCGCTACAACAAAAAAATGAAACCGGAATTTAGAGGGCTACGCCCGCAATCCGAGGGTTTTGTAGCAAGCGCTTATTTTGGTATATAAATATCGGCTCCTTGCTCTTCTTGATACCACTCAAATGGACAAAAAAAAACATAACTAAAATGTCTTACCCACTTACATTTCAATTTATATTACGTGATTGTAACGAAATTTAGAACATATTATTGCCTAAGGTGTTGGTTATCGTTGGCCATCAGTACTTTTGACCTCGAAAGTATTTAAGGCATGCAGGGGTGTGCTAACTGTAACTACAGAAATAAACTATTATTTACCTATTCTGAGAAAATATACAGATTCCATTATTTTCCATTTTATATGCTATTCGGAACCCACCTTCCTGTAAGTTTTCATAATTCTAACGAAATGCCGTGGTGGGGGGGGGGGGGGGGGGGGGCAAATTACGAACTAATATTTTCTCCTCCCCCACTATTCCCCTCTCTTCAAATCAAATTTCAAGAAAATGTGAAAAAATGGAATGTATTCAACATTAATTTTCTCACGACACCTCACTTGCCTATACCAGTCGATAAAAAAAAATTTGACCTTAATTTCGCCTCTATGTGGACCCCTCCCCCCTTCCACCCGGTAAAGTTTGCCAATTACGACGCAGCGCCCCCAACTAATCTTTACCCTTTCAAAAATGATTAATTAAATAGCTGCAATTCGCACTACGAAAAACAATATGAAAGTAGTACTCACACCTATGAGGCCGGTAGGTGTAATTTTTGTGTGGATAGTGTCAAAATGCCTAAATTTAAATGAATATACTATTATTAAATATTATGTGATTGTGATGAAACTTAAAGATACTATTGCCCATGATGTTGGTTATCATTGGCCATCAATATTTTTGACCTCGGGTGTGCTTAAGGCGTGCAGGGGTATGCTAACTGCAAATATGGAAATGTACTATTATTAACCTTTTTTGATGAAATATCAAAATTCTACGATTTTCGGTTTTTTTATACTAGTGAAATGCCGCTTTTCTGCAAATTTTCATATTTCTAAGTATAACGGTCTCGAATTGCAAGGGGGGGGGGGGACAAACTCGGATCACATATTTTCCCCTCTATATCTTTTCCCCTTTTTTGAAATTTGATGAAAATACCGGAAATGAAATATACTCGGTGTTACCTTTCTTATGATACCCCACTTGCCTATACCAGATGAAAAAATTTTTAGACCTTAATTTCCCCTCTGTGGGGACATCCCCTTAAAGTCAGCCTATTACAACGAATCGCTTTCTCCGGCGAATTATAATAATTCTACATACTCCAACAAAATTTCATGTATGTAGCTTAAGCCGTTCGTAAGATATTTCATGGACAGACGGACAGACATTTGACCGATTTCATAAGGGTTTTGTTTTTAATACAAAACCCTAAAAATCACGCGTCTACCCGATTGCCTAACCAATACGGATTCCCTCAAAGGATATTAGAAAAAAATATTTGGCCGCGAAAAATCCCTAGATCCCTGCCTCTAGCACGGAAGCCCCCTGATGGCGATGGGGCTCCGCGCTCCCTCCCCTAACCTTGGGTTGGGCTGCCCATTATTGCCCAACCCCCTAAGCGAAACATGATAGAAACCGGTGAGAGTGGAAAAGTGGAGGGCCCTCTGAGAATCAGGAAGCAAAAGAAATATTTACTGTGACTTCATGTTTTTAATTTAATATTTCCAGTTGGTTCTCAAATTTTTATACTCTAGATGAAATCTGAGAGTATTATAAGTTTGCCACAAAGTTTGTAACGCTAAGAAATAAGGCTCGCAGAAAAAAATGAATGATGCAGAAGTTCATATTATCACTCGAATATCTCAAAACCGGATGTCCGTCTGTCCGTCTGTCCGTCCGTCCGTCCGTGACCTCTCTAGCTCGAGAACGCGTTGAGCTATGAAGTTCAAATTTTGCACACGTTATTTTTGACAAAAAATGAAGGCTAAGTTCGTGAACGGGCTAAATCGCTCCACCCCTTCTACCCCCTCCCATACAAAATGACACATTTTTGAAAATTTACAATAATCAGATTTTCTCAGAAACTATAAAACATATTGCTTTGAAATTTTTAATATATCACTTTTATGATAATTGTAACCTATGTTATAAAACTTATTGTAATCCTCACCCTCCTTCTACCCCCTCCCATACAAACTGCACTATTTCATGAAATACGTTAAGCCAATTTACTCAGTACGTATACAATTTATCGGGCTGAAATTTTGTACTTAACACTTAATTAACAATATCAGTTAGATTCAAAAAAATTAATCGATTACCCTTACTCCGTCTACCCCCTCCCATACAAAATGACACATTTTTGATAATTTACAATAATCAGATTTTCTCAGAAACTATAAAACATCTTGCTTTGAAATTTTGAATATATCACTTTTATGATAATTGTAACCTACATTATAAAATTTATTGTAATCCTCACCCTCCTTCTACCCCCTCCCATACAAACTGCACTATTTCATGAAATACGTTAAGCCAATTTACTCATTACCTATACAATTTATCGGGCTGAAATTTTGTACTTAACACTTAATTAACAATATCAGTTAGATTCAAAAAAAGTAATCGATTACCCTTACTCCGTCTACCCCCTCCCATACAAAATGACACATTTTTGATAATTTACAATAATCAGATTTTCTCAGAAACTAATACTCTAGATGAAATCTGAGAGGTGATGGGATCAACAAAGTCTTAACGATGCATCCGAGATTGCAACCAAAATTATTTATTGGCTTTAACCAGGTTCAAATTCATCTAGAGTATTGCATGATTGGGGTTTACCCCAATCGTAGTTCTTTTATGTTTTCTTTTTGTTTCTGTCATATATAATTTTTTGTACTTACAAAGTTATATTTTCTTTTTTTATTTCTTTTTGGTTTACTTTATATCTATATCTTTAAAGTGCATAAATTCTTCTTCTTGATTTACACGAGACATTACATTCAATATTTGTCTCATAATAATAATAATGGAAACCAGCGCTCGAGCATTGGTGTTTCTAGATAATATCTAAAAATATACTAAGTCAGTTATACTTACACATAAAGAGTATGGAGTGAGGACCATCAAGTCTCAAAAAATTTCATATGTCTCTATTTATATATCATGCATACTAACGCATAAAATGTTGCAAATTAAAAATTTTTTTTTTTTACTATGTCTACTGGCGCAATAAATAACTCAGGGCAGATGAGTGTTTTTTTTTCTTTTTGTCTAACCTCATTTAATATCTGCCTATTTTTTTTTTTTTTTTGTTATTTCGTTCAGTATAGTTCGTCTAACCATACTATCATCAATTCACGAATTCATCTAACCCCCCCAAGGAATTTCGAGACGTATTTGTCACGGAATTTCTCAACGAGTTTGGAGCCAACGCTAGCAACAGCCGAGGCAGTAGATGTGGCGGCCACCTTCAGTCGCGCACAACCAAAATATTGCCCTCCCCATACAAGAAAACAAAGAAGAGCTTCCCACGTACCTTAGCCGGTTTGTTGACCCACTCGGTGGCGGCTCCTTCCGACGGTGGTGGAGGCTTGCTGGTGGCGGCTATGGCTGACCGAAAGTTGCTCCCAAATTGTTGGCGGCTAAGTGGCGGGGCTTTTCTCCGAAGAAGGTGCCGGCTTGCGGAAAAATTGATGGCGGCTCCTGACGAAATGACGGGGCCAAGACATGGTGACGGCGCTGCCTGGCCGAAATTGCTGCCAAATTGTTGTGCTCCTTCGAATCGGGGTGGCCGAGCTCGCTTCGAGTTGTTGGCGGCTAAGTGGCCGAGCTCGCTGCGAATTGTTGCGGCTAAGTGGCCGAGCTCGCGGCGAATTGTTGGCGGCTAATTGGCCGAGCTCGCTGCGATCTGTTGGCGGCTAAGTGGCCGAGCTCGCTGCGAATTGTTGGCGGCTAAATGGCCGAGCTCGCTGCGATCTGATGGCGGCTAAGTGGCCGAGCTCGCTGCGAATTGTTGGCGGCTAAGTGGCCGAGCTCACTGCGATCATCCGACCGGCATGGGTGACGGCTAGGCCAAATGGTGGCGGCTATTTTAAAGAGCTTGCTCTGGTCGTCCGGCCGGCAGACACGCCGTCCGCTTTGGGGGTTATTTTTCCTTTTTTTCTGGGGCCGCTCTCACCTGGCGGACGGCGTTCCTGACGGCCGCGTATTTCCACTGCCTAAACAAACAAAAAATCCATTAATTACTCCTACCTTCGGGAGAGAACACCACATACCTTTTTTTTCCCGATTGTCCAATTCCTTTTCGCGCGCCTCCTCCACGTCGTCTTTCAGAAGTGTCAGGTGGCAATTTGACCTTCGAAATTCCAATTGACATTTCGTTGAGTATATGCGGATTACTCCATAGGTATTCTATATGATGTCATTGCATAATTGGCTGCGTTCACAAAACCCCAGCGCTATGTTAACACTTAGCGATGGCCTTTTGTGAACGCAATCATTTATCGGGTCGCGCTGGTGCAATCAGCTGCAAGTGTGCCAAGCGAATATATGTATATTTTCGCCCGGTTCACGTGCACGCCGACGCTACCGACACCAGTCGTACGCTTTACGGTGCTTACTTCCTCGATTAATTACTTAATTCAAACTTTTTCCTTAGAGCGCGTTGACACGATCAAACTACGGTTTGACAAACCACCTACTTGAACGTGTCAACCCCTTGTCAAACTGGTTTGATGTCTTGTGCTTCTGTCAAACCGTAGTTGGACGGTGCTCAACTTTTCATCAAATGCTAGTTTGTCAAATCGTAGTTTGATCATGTCAACGCGCTCTTACTCGTACGCTTCACGGTGCGTACTTACACGATTAATTTTTAGTTCCACTTTTTTTAGTTGGTCGCTTTGCATCCCAAGTAAGAGCCGGCGCACACTATCGATTACTCTACAACCAAATAGTTTAGTCGAATTGTGTAGATGTTATGTTATCTCGACTAAATTATTTAGTTGTGGACTGCGCGCATACTATCGATAGTTGTCGTAACGATTACAGTTACAGTCGTTGATGAACGTAATCAACGTACAACAGAAAAGTGTTCGCTGTTATTTTGCTGTATAAGGTGCCTTGGATTAGGTCGTTCAAACGCTTCACTCGAAGACTCAACGTTTCTTCGCCCATCACGAAACTTATAGCATCCATGAAATTCGATTTGCCTGATAAGTAAGAAAGCGTGTATATAGCCAGAATCTTTCTAATAGCAAGCAAATGGGAAACGCACCGGAACCGTTGGGCCCAATGATAGCCGTGAATTGTTTCAAAGGTCCCATTACTAGGTGTCCTTTGTACAGTTTGAAATTTTCCATTTAGATAAACTCGAGAAAAGCATTGATTTTCGTCGAATCGGGCATTTTGGATGGTTTTATTTATTCAAAACTCAACACAAAAACCAGAGATCCGACGCGTCTCTAAATAACGATTTGACGTTTGTTGTCAGTTTAAGTAGATTTCCTTATTTTTTCTTTCGCATCCAATTCCGCCTAGCCAGATACATTCTCAAGACACACTTCATCCCATAAGTTCGTGAACGGGCTAAATCGCTCCACCCCTTCTACCCCCTCCCATACAAAATGACACATTTTTGAAAATTTACAATAATCAGATTTTCTCAGAAACTATAAAACATATTGCTTTGAAATTTTTAATATATCACTTTTATGATAATTGTAACCTATGTTATAAAACTTATTGTAATCCTCACCCTCCTTCTACCCCCTCCCATACAAACTGCACTATTTCATGAAATACGTTAAGCCAATTTACTCAGTACGTATACAATTTATCGGGCTGAAATTTTGTACTTAACACTTAATTAACAATATCAGTTAGATTCAAAAAAAGTAATCGATTACCCTTACTCCGTCTACCCCCTCCCATACAAAATGACACATTTTTGATAATTTACAATAATCAGATTTTCTCAGAAACTATAAAACATCTTGCTTTGAAATTTTGAATATATCACTTTTATGATAATTGTAACCTACATTATAAAATTTATTGTAATCCTCACCCTCACCCCCTCCCATACAAACTGCACTATTTCATGAAATACGTTAAGCCAATTTACTCATTACCTATACAATTTATCGGGCTGAAATTTTGTACTTAACACTTAATTAACAATATCAGTTAGATTCAAAAAAAGTAATCGATTACCCTTACTCCGTCTACCCTCTCCCATACAAAATGACACATTTTTGATAATTTACAATAATCAGATTTTCTCAGAAACTAATACTCTAGATGAAATCTGAGAGGTGATGGGATCAACAAAGTCTTAACGATGCATCCGAGATTGCAACCAAAATTATTTATTGGCTTTAACCAGGTTCAAATTCATCTAGAGTATTGCATGATTGGGGTTTACCCCAATCGTAGTTCTTTTATGTTTCTATCGTAAAATTTCTTCGCTTGTACTTTACTTGTCATTAGATTGTTTCGAGCTAGCTGGTATAAGTGCTGCAACTTATAACGTAAAATTACCAATAGTATTTCTCGTGATCGTAAATTGGCTCCGGATCTCTTTCCAAATTTGACGGAACTCTCGCACAAAATCCATATAGGCAGTCCATCGGAGTTAGCTTTGTCCCCTCATGAGCACTGGTATTAGCAACGAAAGCAGCAGTTCTTAAAAATTGGTCCCATGTCTCAGGATTTTTGGCGGTGATGAGCACGCTCCAAAGATCCATTTGACTGGGCAGTGGTATTCAGTTTCTTAATCTTGAGCAACTTATAAGTATCTCGGAATAACTCACTCATAAAATTGCTTCCCTGATCAGTAACTATTTTACTGGGAATCCAATATCGTGCTATAATTTGCTCAAAAAAAAAACTCTGGCTACTGTTTCAGCGTCCACGCAGGGTAACGCATACCAGTCCACAAATTTTGTGAGGTCATCTTGGAACGTCAGTATATAACTATTCCCAAGGTTCGTTGTTTTCAGAGGACCTACTATATCTAAGTATACCTTTTCGAAAGGTCTTTTGCCCGTATCAGTCAAGGTTAGCAGCATTGGGTATTCACGGCTGGATTTATTTTTCTGGCATTCTGGACATCTTTTTATATATGATATGAGAAATATGCTAAGGGACATTATCCCTTAGCATATTTCTCCAAACGCATTTCTTGCGAATCCGGTTGTAGGTTTTGCTAACGCCCTGATGCTCTCCAAATTGCGAATCATGGTAGTCATGTAGGACTACTTTGATTTCCTTTGGATAGGCCAAAACTCCCTTGTATGTGCCGTACATTTTATACCATCTTCATCTTGGTCCATTTCAGTTCCTTCAATGTCGGAGTTCTTCTCCCCTTCGTCAATGTCCTTAGCTTCTTCGTTCTCCAATTCTAGGCGAGCCTTCTCTTGGGATCGAGTAAACACCATGCAACTTTTTTCTTCTTGAGTCGTTCCAACAGTTTTACTCATTTGATTAGTTTCTGACTTTTTAACCTTTATGAGCTTGACTGCTTTCGACCGGCGAGATTCACAACTTGTTTCACTGCTTGACTTAGTGTCCATGCGACTAAGAGCATCAGCGTGTGTGTTGTACTTACCAGGCTTATACCACAAACAATTAATATACAGATGAAGCGTCACATACAAATTTTATTTCCTGGACAGTAACCCGAAATATTTATTATTGAATATAACTGGATTCAAACCTTCTTTCAGCAAAGCCAACTTAGCAAAGATTTGAACTACATGTATCATCATATACATAGAGAATAACTATGGAGGAGCAATCCGCATATACCTATATTCAACACTAAACTATTTGAAGCAATTCCAGTCGTAAAAAGTAAACAGAGAGACACACGCCCTCCACTGCGCAACACCCGCGCAGTCTATATAAAAGCACAGGAAGCACGTAAGATGTCATCCCCTCTCCTACTTCTCCTATTGGAACAATAACATTCCAGTCTGTCTTTCTGCCGCGGAACACCCGCCCGGTCCATATAGAAGCACAAGAGATGTCAAATTTCCATCCCCCTTCCTACTTCCTCACTTGTGCCGAATTAGTTCGTTTCCCTCGCTCTTTTTCATTTCCTCTGATTCTCTCTCTTCAAAGGATAAGTTGCACACAAATCCCAACATAGACAATTCTTTTCTTGTAGTAGTGAATCATCGTAAACGAAAAGTTTTCCATGTCGCTACACATGAAATCCGCTTCTATGTATTTGTTCATCCATTCTAACTAAAGATGTCTTTTGAAGAATGGGAATGAGATTGACAATTTTCGATAGGATGGAATTATAAAATTTATAATAAATGATTTTTTTTTTTCAAGTGCATCATGGATGTTTGTAATTACACTTGAACATATTTGGGAATATTCAAGCGATATATGATATATGATATCCTTAATGGGCGTCTACCTCTTAAGAGGGATTGTAAGGACTTAGAATTTCTTAGTGAAATGAAGGAATACATTTCACAAATTAAAGTACATAATTGGCAAGCAACCTTGTACTATCTATTGTCTTAATGGCCTCCAACTCTCGATTTGTTCAATTCTTGCCATGACTGACGATTTATTTTCGGAATACGAGTATCTTATCTATTTGTATACTTCAAAGTTAATTTTTTTTATTTATTTATTTATTGAAGGAAATTACCAAACAGGACATAGTCCCAAAAATACAGTAATATTTTGTGAGTAAGAAAAATTAACAAAGAGAAAATTAATTGTAATACATAAGAATCCAAAATTAAAATAATAACAAGAAAAAAAGAAATACAGTAGAGAGAAAATTAATTGTAATACATAAGAATCCAAAATTAAAATAATAACAAGAAAAAAAGAAATACAGTAAAGTGAAGTGAAGGATCAAGACTGAAATTCAATTTAAACATAAAAGAACTACGATTGGGGTAAACCCCAATCATGCAATACTCTAGATGAATTTGAACCTGGTTAAAGCCAATTAATAATTTTGGTTGCAATCTCGGATGAATCGTTAAGACTTTGTTGATCCCATCACCTCTCAGATTTCATCTAGAGTATTAGTTTCTGAGAAAATCTGATTATTGTAAATTATCAAAAATGTGTCATTTTGTATGGGAGAGGGTAGACGGAGTAAGGGTAATCGATTACTTTTTTTGAATCTAACTGATATTGTTAATTAAGTGTTAAGTACAAAATTTCAGCCCGATAAATTGTATAGGTAATGAGTAAATTGGCTTAACGTATTTCATGAAATAGTGCAGTTTGTATGGGAGGGGGTAGAAGGAGGATGAGGATTGCAATAAATTTTATAATGTAGGTTACAATTATCATAAAAGTGATATATTCAAAATTTCAAAGCAAGATGTTTTATAGTTTCTGAGAAAATCTGATTATTGTAAATTATCAAAAATGTGTCATTTTGTATGGGAGGGGGTAGACGGAGTAAGGGTAATCGATTAATTTTTTTGAATCTAACTGATATTGTTAATTAAGTGTTAAGTACAAAATTTCAGCCCGATAAATTGTATACGTACTGAGTAAATTGGCTTAACGTATTTCATGAAATAGTGCAGTTTGTATGGGAGGGGGTAGAAGGAGGGTGAGGATTACAATAAGTTTTATAACATAGGTTACAATTATCATAAAAGTGATATATTAAAAATTTCAAAGCAATATGTTTTATAGTTTCTGAGAAAATCTGATTATTGTAAATTTTCAAAAATGTGTCATTTTGTATGGGAGGGGGTAGAAGGGGTGGAGCGATTTAGCCCGTTCACGAACTTAGCCTTCATTTTTTGTCAAAAATAACGTGTGCAAAATTTGAACTACATAGCTCAACGCGTTCTCGAGCTAGAGAGGTCACGGACGGACGGACGGACAGACGGACAGACGGACATCCGGTTTTGAGATATTCGAGTGATAATATGAACTTCTGTATCATTCATTTTTTTCTGCGAGCCTTATTTCTTAGCGTTACAAACTTTGTGGCAAACTTATAATACTCTCAGATTTCATCTAGAGTATAAAAATAAAAAGAGAGAAGAAAAAAAAATAAATTAAGAAATTCAAAGATCCGCCGAAGCTACTTTATGAAGTAATTTTTTTTTTGAAGGCAAGAAATGAGATGGATAAAGGACCAAGCTCCAGTTTGTCATAATTAGTCATAATTCGAGGTAGTGGCGAATTCTTGTAGACAGACAGTGAGGCCGTGGGAGGATCGAAAACGGCGGTAGTGCGGGTATTATAGGAAGGATGTCTAAGGCGGCTATTACACTATAAAAGTTCTTTTACAAATATCTTTGAAGTACGATATTTCAAAAGGACTTTTATGAATGACATTAGCCGCCTAAGGGGGAAGGAGTGCAAGCTTGTAAGAAAGGTACTTGAAACAAGCATCGTTCATGTCGCAAATCTTTTCTCAGGCGGCTATTACACTATAAAAGTCCTTTGAAAATGTCTTTCATAAAAGATATTTGTAAAAGAACTTTTATAGTGTAATAGCCGCCTAAGAGCAATGTCACGGGAAAACGGTGAGCGTAATGAACCACTACATATTTTGTAGAGGAAACATTCATCAAGAAAGATTCGTCTGCTTTGAAGGGACATCAACTTGAGGAAAGTAAGACGTTCAGCATAAGGAGTATAGGGAATGTTGAATTTTAAAAACAAGGAACGGGTAAATTTACGTTGGACGGACTCTAATGCTTCACAGGAGACAGTTGTAGAAGGTGACCATACCACGGATGCGTACTCCATAATACTCCGAACAAGTGAAATGTACAAGTTTACTGCAGTACTTATGTAACGGAAATCTTGGGAACAGCGCAAAACAAAACCCGCTAGTTTAGCGGCCCTGCTAATAATGACAGCATAATGATCATTAAATTTAAGTTTGGAATCAAAGACTACACCAAGGTCCTTGGTAGAGGGGACATACTCAAGCGGACAGCCATTAATTTTATATGGAAAACATAAAAGAACTACGATTGGGGTAAACCCCAATCATGCAATACTCTAGATGAATTTGAACCTGGTTTTTGAATCTAACTGATATTGTTAATTAAGTGTTAAGTACAAAATTTCAGCCCGATAAATTGTATACGTACTGAGTAAATAGGCTTAACGTATTTCATGAAATAGTGCAGTTTGTATGGGAGGGGGTAGAAGGAGGGTGAGGATTACAATAAATTTTATAATGTAGGTTACAATTATCATAAAAGTGATATATTCAAAATTTCAAAGCAAGATGTTTTATAGTTTCTGAGAAAATCTGATTATTGTAAATTATCAAAAATGTGTCATTTTGTATGGGAGGGGGTAGACGGAGTAAGGGTAATCGATTACTTTTTTTGAATCTAACTGATATTGTTAATTAAGTGTTAAGTACAAAATTTCAGCCCGATAAATTGTATACGTACTGAGTAAATTGGCTTAACGTATTTCATGAAATAGTGCAGTTTGTATGGGAGGGGGTAGAAGGAGGGTGAGGATTACAATAAGTTTTATAACATAGGTTACAATTATCATAAAAGTGATATATTAAAAATTTCAAAGCAATATGTTTTATAGTTTCTGAGAAAATCTGATTATTGTAAATTTTCAAAAATGTGTCATTTTGTATGGGAGGGGGTAGAAGGGGTGGAGCGATTTAGCCCGTTCACGAACTTAGCCTTCATTTTTTGTCAAAAATAACGTGTGCAAAATTTGAACTTCATAGCTCAACGCGTTCTCGAGCTAGAGAGGTCACGGACGGACGGACGGACAGACGAACAGACGGACAGACGGACATCCGGTTTTGAGATATTCGAGTGATAATATGAACTTCTGTATCATTCAAAGGCAAAGACGGAAGGGTTTTTTGCATCGTATTGTGACCGGCGATGAAAAGTGGATTCATTATGATAACCCAAAGCGAAAGAAATCATGGGGACCGCCCGGGCACCAATCAACATCGACCGCGAAGCCAAATATTCATGGTTCCAAGCTTATGCTCTGCATTTGGTGGGACCAGATCGGTGTTCTTTATTATGAGCTGCTAAAACCGAATGAAACCATTGACGGGCAGCGCTATCGACTGCAATTGATGCGTTTGAGTCGAGCATTGCGTGAAAAACGGCAACAATTTGCTGAAAGGCACGACAAAATAATTCTTCAGCATGACAATGCTCGCCCTCATGTTGCGCAAGTCGTGAAAACGTACCTGGAAACAACCAAATGGGAAGTGCTACCCCACCCGCCGTATAGCCCTGACATTGCTCCATCCGATTACTATTTGTTCGCTTCGATGACTCATGCGTTGGCTGATCAGCACTTCACTTCATATGAGGATACTAAGAACTGGCTCGATTCATGGATAGCCTCGAAACCCCAAGATTTTTTTCGCGACGGAATTCGTAGACTTCCCGAAAGATGGGAGAAAGTTATCGCTGCTGATGGCCAATATTTTGAATAATTTAGTTATATGAATAAATCTATGAACAAATGCCCAAAATTCCAAAAAAAGTCTCATTATTAAGTTGTAGACCAAATATAATACTCTCAGATTTCATCTAGAGTATAAAAAACATGAGATAATTTTAGGGAATAAACCATAGCGGAGCATTTAGATACGTTGAGAGCAAGGTCATTAGAGCAACACCAGGAATGTAATACATTAATATCCGATTGCAAGGCAGAACAGTCAGATGGACCTGATATAGAGGAGACAAGCTTGCAATCGTCAGCATATATCAAGCAGAGGCAGTCAAATAGAACAGGAAGATCGTTTATAAAAAAGGCAAACAGCAAGGGACCAAGAATAGAGCCTTGTGGAACACCTGAGCATGGACAGAAAGACGAGGAGACAGAATTTTGAAATATAACATTGGAGGTACGGTCAAGAATATAAGAAGAAAGCCAGGAAACTATAGGTAGATAAGGAGGGAAGTTGAAATTTTTCAATTTGTCAAGTAGAATTTTGTGGTTAACTGAGTCAAATGCTTTTGAGAAGTCAGTGTAAATTACATGAACGTCCAGGTGGTTTTCAAACGATTTGGCAACATAATTGACAAATTCAACTAAATTGGTCACAGTAGATTTGCTTTTGCAGAAGCCGTGTTGGTTGGGACTGATTAGATGGCCAAACGAATCATAAATATGGTTATAGACAATTCGTTCCAAGATTTTGGAGCAACAGCAAAGGAGTGAGATAGGTCGGTAGTTGGAAGTAAGTGTTGGGTCACCATTCTTTGGGATGGGAACAATGAAGGATGTTTTCCACTGATATGGGAAAACTCCTTCTTGTACGCTTTTATTAAAAAGAATAGCAAGAGGAAGTAAGATGGAGCTGTGCGTATGCTTAAAAAGTAGTTCGGAATACCATCTGGGCCGGGGGAAGAGTTAGCTTTAAGGGTGGAAATGATGAGATCTACATACGCCGGTGAAATAAGTGGCAGAGAGGAAAGAAAATCAACCTGCTGGGAAAAATTGTAGGTGGTAAGATGCGTGGAGGGCTGTCGAAATGTGCTTGAAAAGTAGGAAGCGAAGAGCTGACAGATTTCCTGAGGAGTTTGCGCGGTAGTGTTTTCGTGGACAAGGAAAGACGGGCGAGATGAAGAAGAAGAACGCATATTATTGACAAAGGACCAGAAAAGTTTTGACTCGTTTTTATTGACGCTGTTCTCGATGCTAAGCAGATAGGTAGCGCGTGCGGATTTAATTAGTCGTTTGGTGTGAGATCTAAGTTTTTTTAAAGAGACCAGATCAGAGAAACATTTAGAGCGCTTATATCGAGAGCGAGCCCGATTTTTTCTCTTAATCATTTTGTAAATTTGTGGAGTGAACCACACCGGGCCCTTGCGGTGGTTCGGTTTATAAAAAGGAACGATATTGTTTAGAACCGTATAGAATTTTTCGACTGATGATTCGCAGCTAAGGTTTTCAAAGGTATGATACCAGTTAATTTCGCACAGTCTCTGGTTAATGGCTTCGTAATTGGCTTTTCGGAAATTTAACCGGCTAACATTGACATTCCTCCAAGAAGGGGGAAGACTGATGTTGAGCTCGTGTAGTAGCGCAGGATGGTATGGATCACACGGGACATAGGCCAAGGTAGCGCAAGAGGTGGAGAGGGAGGACAAAGGTAGGTTGCTAAGGATAAGGTCAAGGACACGATCCATAAAATTGCGAACTAAATTAAACTGTAAAAGATTACAGTAGTTCATGAAAGATGTGAAAGATAAAAGAATTGACGGAGACGAGGCTGTAACTGGAAGACCCGGGGAGTCAGGCCAACTAAGGCTTGGAGTGTTAAAGTCTCCGCAAACGATTATGAAAGACTCAGGGTACAAGATATTGCAGATGTCAGACAGATGCGAAAACAGACTGTCGTAGGTAGCTATAACGGAACCACATGGAACGTAAACACAGGAAATTAGAAGAAATGTTGAAGAAGAAGTGGCAATTTTGACAGTGACACAGTCGTATGGTTGATTGTCAGTCTTGGATAGTAAAGAACATTCTATGTGGTTCCGTGTGGCAATTAGGGCACCACCACCGGTCGATTTCCCAAGAAGGTCAAAATTTCGATCACACCGAAAGATATTGTAACCCTCGAGGATCTCACCACTGTTAAAGGAAGAGTTCAGCCATGTTTCGGTAAGGCAAATGACATCATGTAGAGAAGATAAGGCAGAATTGTTTAAAGTATGAAGCTTTGTCCTTAATCCACTAACATTTTGATAATATAAAGAGAGACTACAGCTTATTTTGGAACTTTGGTGTATCTTTGGCGATGAAAATCCTCTTTGCGTGTGAATTCTTTTATTAGAATCCCAGGGGGCCAAAAGGATTCGTTGAAAGGTAGCAGTAAGTCGTGCGGAATAGTTAGCTTGAAGGAAGCTACCACCTTGTTAGGAATATTATCCTTAGTTAGCTTCCTACAAGTAAGAACTGACGGTTCGTAACCCAGTTTGCTGATGATGTATTGCCTAATTTCGTTTTCCGTGGTATTGTGGGCAAGTCTAGATAGGAACAGTTGCTTTGGAGGTGTGCAAACTCGTAGTTGCTCCTGATGGTCTTGCGAATGTTGAGTCTGCGGTATGCCTGGTAGTGGTAATGGTTGTTGCCTCTGCAGACCAGGTGAGAAGCTTTGTGGAAGTAGCAGACTTGGTGTTAATTGAAGTTGAGACAGCGACGAACTGTTTGCAGGTAAGGATGATGGTTGACCGGCGAGATGAGTGGAAGTAGCGTCCAGGTTAGCCACCTCCAAAGGCGCCATGACAGACGTCGGGTCAAGAGACAGGTCGGATTGCGATTTAGCTCTTGAGCGAGAGCGAGTCACAATACCGTCACTTGTAACGTCTTCTGTAAGGTCTCCAGTAGCCTGGGAAGCATCTCCCGTTAAGTTAAGTCAAGATCCCCTGGAAAACTTCTTTTCGCAAATTCGTGGACGAAATTCAAACAAACGAAATCCAAGTACTTACGAGTTTAATTCAATTGTTGCCAAAATAGTGTCTATAAAATTAATATTTACTTCAAAACACGCTAATTGTGAAGAAGATTGTGACGAAATTTTAAATGTTGATTGGTTTGCCGTTTTACCGCATAATGAAAATATATGTCACAAATCGGTAGTGAATGGTCTATATGTAGACCAGGAAAATGTTTTAGATGATATAATTTTCGAACCAACAACTTCTGAAGACGTATCTTTAGGATAAGAAGCTGCCGACATGTCAACGCGTTATTTCGCAGGTTACCGCTGTTTTAAACTGCTTAAGTCTCTTAAGATTCCATGTGTAACTTGTAATGCAAGCCTAGAAAAAAATTTTAAACGTCAGCCTAACTGACGTCTCAGGCGAAGACGGTGGCACCTGCTGGCGGGCTGCTCAGTCTAGGAGATGGTGGGTCGGAGCAAGGCTGCGCGCAAGTTGGCACACGTTCGTGTGTCGCGTTCACGTGTTTTATGTCAAACGGTGTGAGTCTATGGTTTTCAACCAAAGACACGAATCTGTCAATTTGGCAAATGCTCGGCTGTTGTCGTATCACCAAATTGGATTCATTATTGTGCGTTAACGCCAATAATTTAGTATGAAATATGTGCTTATGCACATCCTGCTACTCTCCAGTCGTTTGTTTCGCCACTCAATCCTTACCTAATTATCCGTTTTAAAGCACAATAATGAACTCAGTTTGGTGATACGACAACAGCCGAGCATTTGTCAATTTGACAGATTCGCATCTTTGGTTGCAAACCATAGACCCAAACCGTTTGACAGCAAACACGTGAACGCGACACGCGAACGTGAGCCAACATGCGCGCAGCCTAAGTCGTCTTCTGCACTACA
This sequence comes from Chloromyia formosa, assembly GCA_964017055.1. NCBI lineage: Eukaryota > Metazoa > Arthropoda > Insecta > Diptera > Stratiomyidae > Chloromyia > Chloromyia formosa. Next base: position 63,430,265 of record OZ024816.1, read on the forward strand.
AATTATAATTTCAGGTGCCGAGAAAAAAAGAAGCCCAGGAGAGCGAAGTGAAGACACACACCGCACATTTCACTTGAGGTCCACACAAGGTTTCGAACATGTACAGTTCGGTATGAAAGTTGTTGTGCCTGAAAGGAAAATTCCCATGAAGGAAATTTCCCAGGCGCGGTGTATCGCTCCCCTAGGCTGAGCAAATAAAGGGAAAAAATACTTAGCCTTACTTGCACATGGAGTGTACGCGGCGGCAGGAGGGTGGAGCGGAACAGGGAGCGAGCAAGATCTCTTTTTTCGCAAAATTTATCGTGTCATTTTATAATACATGTTTATTATAATATTATTATTTTTCTTTCTTCATTCACAGAAATATATCTCAAATATATAGGAATATATATCAAAGTTATAGGAATATATATCAAATTTTTAGGAATGTATATCCAATTTTAATGTTAATGTTTTACTGTTCCCCCGATATATGTACGTTTTAATTTATTTTGGTTACTCACGATTTATTTTTACTTTTTTTTTACTTTACTCTTTTCCTTTTGTTCTTGTAGATTTCCGGTGGCGGCCGCTACTGGATAATGCTGCTTAATTGTGGTTATGGTTATGTTGGTTGCTGTCGGGCTCACATACCCGGGGAACAAATTTAATATTATTATAAACAACTAAACAAAAATAGACAAAATGAAGATTAGAAAATACACGATACAAAAATAAATATTACTTCACAACACACAAATCTGATTTTTTTTCTCCCTTCTTCGACTAGGGGCTTGTAATTGGCGGCCCTTCTGGTGTATCGAGGCAGGGCGGAGGCTCGATGGGACACAAGCGCAGCGGAGGCCGACTTTCCGATGGTACAAGGACACAAGTACAGCAGAGGCGCGATGGGGCACAGCGGAGGCACGATAGGGCACAGCGGAGGCACGCCTTTTAGATGGTACCGGGGCACAAGTACGGCGGAGGCGCGATGGGGCCCTTTTTTTGTGCGCGTCACGGCAAAGCGGAGGCACGCCGGTCTTACGGGATTTTTTCCTGAAGTTTCGTCCCTCCCGCTAGGACGAACCCCGCCGGGGCAGGCCTACGGCCAGTTGTCCCGCGCAAAAAGGCAAACAAAATCCGGTTAGCCACCACCGCACCGCACGCACTTTTCACTTCCCGGCCCCAAATCTCGCGGCTATTTCACGCCTAAAAGTGAAAGTTTCCGACTTTCACCAACAGCACTTTTTCAACTTTATTTCTACTTACTTGCTTCCAGAATATTTAGGATATCTTTGGGTGTTATTTTCTGGCTATTCACTGCAATATAAATTCTCCCGCCTTTTTCTCGCAACCCGTGCACTCTAAACCACTGCTAATTGGAGAAAGCCACGCGGCAGTGAAAATCTGCTCTACGATCCCCTTTCCGGAAACGCCTATGGAGGTGAGGAGAGCAAAAGAATTCCACCTCACAATCCACAGGGGAACATGGCAGAAAATTCCCTTTCGGAGTGTCATCGAGGAAAATTGGCAGCACCGCACACGGGATTTGACAGGGGAAATGTCAACGTGATAATGTTGTGCTGTCAGCCGGGTAGGTAAACATATTGGGTGGTATGCATAAAGTGAGTCGAGTGGAGTAAAGCTGAGTTGACAGAATTCCACTCAATGTTCACTATGGAGCGGAGAGTAGTTTTATGCATACAACTTTTTCACTCGATTCACCGAACATAGCAGACTCAGGAATGTCCTCAATAGACTTCACTCTTGAGTATATCCTCATTATTATGCATACCACCCATTGCAATTTCTTGCCCAAAAGAAATCATTTTATTCACCCATGTCGTGCTATTTCAGTGGTGAAAACTCGCTGGCGGGGCCGTTGAAGGACCGGAACACCACCGAGAAGGAGCCGAGCGGAAATCAAGACAAGCAGGTGAGTTTATTGTGCCTAGTAATTTCATCCGGCTGAAGTGTATGTCCACCTTCGAATTTGTTGTGTTGTGATGTAAACAACCAGCCAACAAATGATGAAGGTGGCCTAAATACACTTCACTTCACACTACACATCCACATCGGTTTGCTAGGCAGATTTCGCCGACTGCAACCAAAATCCCGGAAACCATCCTCAAGGTGTCAGGAAGAGAAACATGATGGTAAGGTGACAATTGTTTATCCCCACGGAGACCAATAATAATAATAATAATAACCAAAATCTACTCTTATATCGTTTTAGGATTTTATACCTATAATCATGTTCACGGTTTCCTTGCCTAGTCACTAATTCCATGTATGTTTTGTGTCTTTTAGGTCGTCGTGCAACCCATGCATTCAAAACATCTGGGCGTGGGTGTAGCCGTCATTAACCGTCTGCTAACCCCCGGAGAACAATAGTGGACTTACGTGCCGCCCATGCATATGGCCCGTACGAGTGCTGCAAGAAGTGCATCAGGAGCAAGAACTGAATGCCAAGGCGCCATTGGAATACTTGGTGCCTGGTGTTTGTACATGAATGCCGGCGGACATTTGGTAGATAGGATCAAGATGTCAAAATGGATAGTGACCCATGACAGGTAATTTATTTGCGTTTTTAGCCAAGATATTATCATTGAAGATTAAAAATACCCATCAGTGTATAATTCGCTTTGGGGTGTGTTTGTTTTCCTATTTGACGGTCTGTGTAAATGATATTCAGGCCGTTAAGTGGAAAATGAAGTTGACACCTCTGGGCTATACGTCAACCAGAAATGTCAGGCGAAAACATCAACTGACAGCAAATTCAAATTTGGAAATTCTGCTACATTACAAACTTGTAAGAAGACAATGATAAAGCCCAGCGATTCCAAGCCACACGAAATTTCCGAAATATTTTTTATATTTAAAAATTACGGGGAGAGCCCTGACTTTGGACATCTTGAGCCACCAACTGACTATTTCTTTCAAATATGCCAATTGCATGTCAACACTTTTATAGACTTATTTCGTTCAACTCCCCACATAAGGGATATTAAAAAATCATTATTTCCAAGTGCAAAGAAGCTACTAATCGATTATTTCCCGATTGGTTCATTGATGATTCAAAGCATAGAATACAATGTTTAGAATTTTTAATTTTAGTTTTGCTCCGAAAACATTGTAAATGGGAGTCACAAGTTGTTTCAAATAATACAATAAAACAACAAAAAATTCGGAACGTAAAGCATTTATAAATGAGTAATTTTATTGACAGTTCCTAATTCTTGTAGTCGTTTTAATTTATCGAAGAAACTTCTAGCTTCTCCCGATGTAAAATCATTATTTCCCATGTATATGAATGTACATATTTCAGAAGCAACTTAAACAAACCTCATGCTAGTAAAATTTTGTATTTATTTTTAAACTAAACTTTTAAGATCTCGTCTTTGTGCACTCTGTGTGGATAAACATTGCATCAGAATAAAGGTACATATTTACGGTTAATATTTTCGCACAAACACAAGATCTTGAAATTTTTTTTAAGAAAATTATTCCGGTGTTAGGTTTGATTTACTCCCGTCTTCAGTACATTAGTCAAACAACATAACGTTAGACTTATGTACTAAAGAAAACCAGGACCTTGGGTACATTTTTGATGGACAGTAGGCCTGGGGAGACCGACTATCTAAAAAAAAACGGTAACGCATCATTGTAGTACCTCATGGGTGATATGAAAATCTACGTTGCGAATTGAGTGATAATTTTTTGCCATTCCGTTCAATTCCAATTGAAACGAATAAATATTTGATTAGAGCTTATACTCGACTGAAATGAAATGTTTATGTCACAAGGACATAAACATTTAATTTCAGTCGAGAAGCTTTATAAATAATGCTCTTTATGATATTATAGTATCTAAGTAGTAGTAGTAAAACAAAAAAACAATATTTTAACAAATTACTATTTTTACTGAAATCATCTTGAACGAAATAGAGCATTTGGTTCAATCGTCTGTCCGGAGCTGTAGATTTTCATTGGACTTTCAGCAGAACATCGAGTAAATTATAATCAGATTTTGAAGGATTTATAACGACATAGTTACTTGTTGTATAATTTTAATATTATAATTACAATTTACTTGTATTCAATCGATAGAAGTTGCAACTGAAATTATGGTGCGCCTACACGGGAACATTCAACTAAAACTAGAAATTTGCGCGCATATGTAAACAGAAAATTAGCCAATTGTTTGAAGTTAATTGATATGGACCGCAAATAATTAAGTGTTCCTATATTCATATTTTTTTACGACTCTTACTTTTTGAAATATTCAAGGAAAAGAGGAAAACAGACCTTCAACTGCACTACATTTTACATTTTGAGAACTGTCCTCAACAATTGTGCAAATTTTCAAAATTACAAGATTTTGTTTCCTATTTTTCGTTCTTTGTCTGAATTATTATGCCGAATGCAATAGTAGGCATGTCCCCGAGCGTGTCAACCATGTATAATTATCCACCTACTGTTATCAAAATTTTAAATCTTTATCGTAACCTTCCTACCATACCACATAAAAAATAAATTAAACGGCATTCACCTGACTGAAGTCACATGCAACATATACGTATGTAGATATATTTCTGTTTTCACGCATTAGCTCAAATATTGTCATCCGGATTCCCTAAATTTTCTACCTACTTCAATTTGAACTCAATTGCGCGAAATTGTCGCAATTGATTATAGCTGATGCATGTAATCGTTGCAAGAAACCTGTTCCAACAACACCGGCCGTGTATATCGTTCTATATAGGTATACATACTGTTGCGTCTACGGGGTGGGTGTCTTATACGACCCACACTGTACTAATCTCGAATGATCGATGACAAGTACAAATTGAATTGACACTAGGCGATTCTCGAGCCATCTATAGTCTAGAACCTTCTCCAAACAACCATTGACAACGAAGGGGGTTCTCGAACCTTCGTTAAGTAGTGGAGACTCGAACATCTCGAAAAAATCTAAAGTCTTCGCTAATTGACGAAAGCATGGATCTCCACCTATAAAAGGCAGATGTCACCGAACGAAGAGGCAGCCGTGAAGAAGTAGTAATCAGACTCGACACTCAGTGGCGGTTGGATCGCTATAGTGCCGTCGATATACTTAAAGCTGGTTTGACGTTGGTTGTTAGTACGCGTGTGTACATAGTTCGTTTTGTAAATAAAGTGTGTGTGTTTTTCAATCGAAGTGTTTCATTATTCAGCACAAGAATATCTAACGAACCTGCTTTGGTTTCGTTTTGGTTTCCCTCAGTAGAGGAAACATTACAATTGGTGTCAGAAGTGGGATATTCGCGTGCGTGTGGTGAACGTTCGTTTGAAAAGTGAAAGTCGTGCCTGATATTTACGGAAGTGTAAATAAACGGAAAGCGTCGAGAAACTTCAGAGTGAAGCGCCGGGAAGTTCTGAGAGTATAGAACTTGCGCGATTGTGGGTTTTGTGAAAGTCGTGCGGGATATTTACGGTGGTGTAAATAAGCACGGGAAGTTTCAAGAAACTTTGAAGTGAAGCGCCGGGAAGTTGCGCGATTGTGTGTGTTTGAGAAACTTCGTAGTGAAGTGCGGGAATATTCTACGCGGGTAGAATTTGCACGACTGACTGTTGTGAACTTTTGAAGTGAAAAACGAACTAAAATGCCGGGTACTCTTTGCGAATTGACAATTGCGGAGATAAGAAACGAACTAGCACGACGGAAATTGTTAACGACGGGAAATACGTCCGCGCCGTATATTCGTTTAGCACAAGCGATAAGAGCCGAAGGACAGGATCCGTGTACGTTCGAATTTCCGGATGAGTCGACAAGAAATCTCGACGAATCGGGAGCGAAACAGGTTTCAACTGGGAACCCTGGCATCCAGAAGCTAATGTCGATGTTCAAGCAACAAGCACAGCAACAATCTGAGCGGTTTGACCGGTTTGAGAAGTAACAAGCAGAGCGAACCAAGCAACTTGACGAGCAATTCGAACAGTTTAGCAAGCGAGTTAACCAGCGATTTGATGAGCAATCCGAGCAATTGCGGAAACAGTCGTCGGAAATATCGAGATTGCTCGACGAGAGGCAACGAGAAACTTCCAAGAAGTTCGAGAACGACTTCATGCAGGATGACGCCAAAGTGGATGGCGGGTTCGATACGGTTGCCGAGGAGGTCGAAGGACTCCGTAGCGAACCGAGGCGCGTCGAAACATCTGGAGTCATCAAGATCGAATCGCAGACACAGCTCGAGGCCGCTGCGGTAATAAATAGCCGGACCGATAGCGAACAGTCACCGAGAGCAGAGAAGTTGCCGAGTGAAACGACATCGCAGATGAACGAGCGGTCAGCGAGTTTTGAGGAGTCGCTGAATGAGACTACAACGGCGTTGAACGGACCGACAACGAAGATGGCCGAACAATCGGAAAAGTTAAACGAGCGGTTGGTGAGGTTGGATGTAGTGTAGGTACGTAGTGACATCTCAACATATCATACCGTGATTTGGATCGCTCCCTCAATTTTGTTATAATTTCGCTGTTGTGTTGGATCTATTGTGCGAATAATTCATCCGAACGAGGCTTGACGATAGTCGCTATCTACAGAGATAAAAAAACACGAGCAAACACCAAATTTGTAAGTGTATTTTTTATTTCTGAAAAATATACCTTCGACGAATTTTTCGGCGGCAAATCATCGAAAAGAGAAGGGGTGTATAAGCCCAATAACAACTGTCAATCACTGAAGAGAGCCATAGCGAAATGAGTTCTACATGTTGCACGACATGCAGTGAGTACATAGTGGATAAGAGCCAAGCACTAGAATGTAGTATTTGCAGTGAAGAGTTTCACTTCCTCTGCATGGGATATAGCGATGCAAATTTTCGAAAGCTCAGTAAAGAGAGAAGGAAGAACTTTCAATGTAATAATTGCAAACAAATAAGCGTAAACAAACTACCAGATAAATTAAACGATAATGCAAACGAAATCCTAACAAGTGTTACCAACATCAAATCGAATATGGAAAACCAATTTGCGGACATTAAACGTTTACTTAAAGAGGAGATATCAGACCTGCGCAAATCGGTTGAGTTTTTCAGCGACAAATTCGACGACTTCGATATGAAGTTAGATTCTTATGGAAAGACGATTAAGGAACTAAAGGAAACGTGTGACAATCTAACCAAAGAAAACATGTATCTGAAGGATAAACTGGCAATGCTGGACAATCATGTTCAGAGTTTTGAACAACAGAAGTTATGTACTGAAATCGAAATCTCTGAAGGATAAACTGGCAATGCTGGACAATCATGTTCAGAGTTTTGAACAACAGAAGTTATGTACTGAAATCGAAATCTCTGGAGTACCAGATACAGCAAATGAAGATGCAATGCAGATCGTGCGGAAAGTTGCCGAAATTATAGATATCGGAAACGAAGCGCCGCCTACAACATCGTATAGGATATCAAATCAACGACGTAAAGAATTGCCTAGACCAATCATTGTCCGTTTCCAAACAAGGGAACATAGAGATCTTTGGATCGAGAAGTCCAGGACAAAAAAGACTCAACTTATATGCACTAATCTACATAGTAAACTTCCAAGTACAAACTTTTATGTCAACCCTCATCTTACGAAATATTATAAACGATTATTGTACTTGTCTAAAACTTTCGCTAGAGAAAATAATTTAAAATATGTTTGGATACAAGGAGATAACATTTTAATTAAAAAGAATGAAACAAGTAAAACATATAAAATAACTTGCGAAGCTGATTTAGTTATTACCAGATTTAAATAATTTTACCCTTTTTCGTGTTTAATCTTTTTAACTCATATTTATTTTTATTGATTTTTAATGAATTTGGAAAATAGCATTTTAGATTTGGAAGAGGTAAAGAACTGCAAAACTGATAATTTATGTGTCACCAGCGAAGTTGAAAAATTTGTCGAAAATATTAATTTACCATCTTTCAGCATATTTCATATGAACATAAGAAGTCTACCAAAACACTTTGACTGCCTACGTATTTTGCTAACTGAACTTAAAATAACTTTCGATATAATAGTCCTTACCGAAACTTGGTTGCAAGACAGTAATAGCTTCAACATTGACGGCTACAACTTATTTATTAAACCAAACTTGCACAATAAATGCGACGGTTTGGTCATTTATGTACATGAAAAATTCTCAGTTAACGTTATTGAAAGCTATATAGACCAAGCGAACACCTTATTTTTGAAAATACAATTACAAGACAGCATAACATTGCACCTGACTAGCATATATAGATCTCCTAGCCTTGATAAGAATGTATTTATAAACTCACTTGATTCTCATTTAAAACATTTTAGAAACTGTAAAAACCATTTAATAGTAGGAGATGTAAACATTAACATATTAGAAAAAAATACGTTAAGTACCGTTAACGATTATCTAAATGTTTTGGCAGAGCATGGATTTAATAAATATCTTGAGGGAATAACACGGAATGCTTCATCGACGTGCATAGATCATATGTTCTTAAAAAATTCTGACGATTTAAAATTCTCACCAGCAATTTTTCAGTATGGATTAACTGATCACAATGCTATTATAGGAATAATCTCTGGACACCTGCTACCTAAAGATGACTATGTTGTAGACCCAGAAAAGTTATTACATAAGGTGGATTATACAATTTTTGAGGAGAATCTCCAAAAGCAAAATTGGTCAGATGTAGTGAACTGCCATGATGCGAACCAATGCACTGATATTTTCCTTGAATTATTTTCGGACTGTATAAGAAACGCAGACAAAATAATTAAAACACCTCTAAAAAGAGAATAAATCCTGTAAAACTCTGGTGTACTAGAGGTTTAGCTATTTCAATTAACAACAAAAATTGACTGCTGCAGAAGCTAAATAAGCAACCATTTAACACTAGTCTTATAAACAAATTTAGAAAATACCGGAATATTTTGAATCAAATGATTAGAAAAGCTAAAACTTCTTACTATACCAAAGAAATAGACAAGGCCAAAGGTGCACCAAAAAAAATTTGGGAAATTATAAACGAAATTGTTTCTAAGAAGAAGAAAAATAAATCTAGACTTTCTGTGACTGAAATCAAAGCGGCTGATGGCAGTACTTTAACCGAAGAAATTTATATCACAAACGAATTCAATAAATTTTACACAAATGTAGGACAAAACATATCAAATAATTTAAGAGACGAGCAAAGATTTGACTTAAGCTATCCGCACTTACAACACAATTTCGTTCTAACTCCCATCTCGGAAGAAGAGCTAACACTATATATAAACGATATGAATCCAAACAAAACACCTGGCGAAGACACTATTACTGCACGATTATTAAAGATTGGAGCTCATCATATTGTACCATCTTTATCACATATATTTAACATATGTTTTTTAACTGGCACCTTCCCTGATAGACTGAAAACTGCTTTGATAACACCAATCCATAAAGATCAAGATAAAAATGTCCTTAGTAACTATAGGCCTATTTCATTAATATCAAATGTAGCCAAATTATTAGAAAAGTGTATCAAAGTGCGTCTCAACCATTACCTGGAGACAAAAAACATAATTTCACCATGTCAATTCGGTTTTAGAGCCAATTTGAGCACATCAGACGCAATGTATGAAGTAACCAAATTCATGAATGACGCCAATGATCAGAACCAAAAAACACTAGCCGTCTTCTTAGACCTCAAAAAAGCCTTTGACACGGTAAATCACAAAATTGTAATAGAAAAACTGAAAACAATCGGTGTGACTTCAAATGCTTTATCCTTGATGCAATCCTACCTTTCTAATCGTATACAGAAGGTCAGACTTGGAAATACTTTAAGCGAACCAGCTGTTGTGAAATGTGGTGTCCCCCAAGGTACTATCCTGGGTCCTCTACTATTTAATATATATATTAATGATCTTTGCTTGAAAAATTTACCTGGTTTCGATGGGGAAATTGTAGCGTATGCCGATGACAGCGTGCTTTTATTCAAAGACTACCAATGGGAAGCTGTTCAACAGAAAGCAAATGTGGGCTTAAAAGCTGTTTTTAAGTGGCTAAATGGTCACAAATTATCTTTAAATCTCGAAAAAACCTTTTTCTTGGCCATGGGGAAAAAAGCTAACACACATTCGAATATATAAATTTAAATATTGATGGAATTAATATCAAGCAAAAGTCCGAGATGAAATATTTAGGCATTATAATAGACGACCAAATCAGTTGGAAGCAACATATAAATATGGTCACACAGAAATTAAGAAGAACTCTCCATTCCTTACTCATCCTAAGTAAAATCGCAGACTTTAATCTTCTTAAAATGGTCTACTATGCACTTGTACAATCAGTCTTAAATTACGGAATACTAGTCTGGGGATCAACATTAACATCTTACCTTGCGCCTCTTATAGCTTTGCAAAACCTCATCGTGAAAATTTGTCTAGGAAAATCGAAGTTCTACTCAACCAAAATGGCTTTTACGGAATTCCATGTAATGAATATACGGCAACTTTATCTTTTTGCTGCTTTGAAATACATGTTCAAAAACCGACATAACTTTGATTTTTACAATTCTAAATATAACACGCGAAGACAATTAACACTCCCAATGCAAACCGTTCGCTGCAATAAGTCAGCTACAAAAAGGCATACAAGTGTTTTGGGACCTCTTCTCTACAATCAGTTACCTATGAGTATAAAAAATAATCTAAATGAAATAAATTATAAACTTATGTTAAAACACTATACTTTCAATAATACCGAGTTATTAAACGTCTTCCTAAGTCTATATCTTTTTTTTTTTCTTTTTCTTAACCTTTTTTTTATAAACTTTTTGTTTTTTCTAGTTACTTTTGGAATATGTCAAGTCAACTTTAATTCTCTTCCGTGTTTTCCTGTTTCATTTCTTCTTTTTTTTCTCTTGTTTTCTTTTTTATGAACTAATTCTCAATTTTTTTTCTGTTTTGTTATAGAAAGTTACTAAATCAAATTATTTTTCTTCCTTTTTTGAATATTTAATATTGTATTGTATAATAGTCCTACATACACCGTCCTCGCTCACAAACATTGTTTTCGCGAGGTTCGTGCTTTGCCAACAGAATTTTTGTAAACATTTATTGTGTATTAATTTTTCTTGAGCAATAAACTTATTATTATTATTATTAGTCACCGCGGAGAGTGACAACACAGATGCAACCGCAGAAGGACAGCTTGAAGCCACGATTAGAGGAGCGGTCTGCAGGAGTCTGGAAGCTTAATGGCGAGAAGCTTCGTAGAGACTCCATGAAGTTTAAACGGATGCGGATAGGCGCCCAGATCGGAAACGTGTGTGATGGACTCGAGAATGCTGGAAATTCGAGGAACGATCTGGAACGTGTGGAAACGTCGGGACTCGTTAGGGCCGAACTGTCCGCGAAGGTTACAAGGGAACCAGCTCTCGGCGACGTGGAAGCGTCCTGCACGCAGTTTGAGGCCGCTGTGATGATGGACAGCAGGAGCGACAACGAGTGTACTGCTGCTGTCAATGAGGCATTGCGATGTCCGACTACGGAGGTGTTGCAGAGCATTCCAACCCCACGGAATGATTCGCGTATGGAACAGTCAACGTCGGTCGCCGACTTCGGACGCCGGTTGGATGGCGTACATGGCCTGATCCAAGGACGACCTCAGTGGAGGGTTGATCGCGTAAGGAAGTTCAACGTGAAAGCTCGCTCGATTGGTGTCAGCGACGGTGGCTTCGCATGGTTGTTCAGCGCTCATCGGAGAAAACATGCGAGCTCGTGGGTACGACAGACCTGGAAGGAAGCACATGAGATTGTTGCCTGGGTGGATAATGTAGTGCGTCACATTGCGAAGCGATGGAGGCCAACAGTGAAAATGAAGGCCGTGCATCTGGATCGGATGGCACCGCGTGAGCGGCGTTATGGTGACTTCTGTTCGGGACGAACAGGTCTAAGGAGGAGGCAGTGTTGCGTGTACGGGGTGGGTATCTTATACGACCCACACTGTACTAATCTCGAATGATCGATGACTAGTACAAATTAAATTGACACTGGGCGATTCTCGAGCCATCTATAGTCTAGAACCTTCTCCAAACAACAATTGACAACGGAGGGGATTCTCGAACCTTCGTTAAGTAGTGGAGACCCGAACATCTCGAAAAAATCTAGAGTCTTCGCTAATTGACGAAAGCATGGATCTCCACCTATAAAAGGCAGATGTCACCGAACGAAGAGGCAGTCGTGAAGAAGTAGTAGTCAGACTCGGCACTCAGTGGCGGTTGGATCGCTATAGTGCCGTCGATAAAGTTAAAGCTGGTTTGACGTTTTGACGTTGGTTGTTAGTACGCGTGTGTACATAGTTCGTTTTGTAAATAAAGTGTGTGTGTTTTTCAATCGAAGTGTTTCATTATTCAGCACAAGAATATCTAACGAACCTGCTTTGGTTTCGTTTTGGTTTCCCTCAGTAGAGGAAACATTACAATACATATAAGTACCGTGTCTCTTTTTGTACTGAGACGCCGCACTCGACTCAGCATCTTTGGGTCGTTGCGAGGATCATCTTACGATTGACTTTATTCCCATAATGCACCTTCAATGAGGCTGGTGCGTATGCATTGAAGAAACACACAATGCCCACGTTGTTTTCAGTTATAATACCCTTAGGCTGCGCGTAAGTTGGCACACGTTCGCGTGTCGCGTTCACGTGTTTTATGTCAAACGGTTTGAGTCTATGGTTTGCAACCAAAGATGCGAATCTGTCAATTTGATAGATGCTCGGCTGTTGTCGTATCACCAAATTGGATTCATTATTGTGCCTTAACGCCAATAATTTAGTATGAAATATGTGCTTATGCACATCCTACTACTCTCCAGTCGTTTGTTTCGTCACTCAATTCTTACCTAATTATCCGTTTTAAAGCACAATAATGAACTCAGTTTGGTGATACGACAACAGCCGAGCATTTGCCATTTTGACAGATTCGCATCTTTGGTTGGAAACCATAGACCCAAACCGCTTGACAGCAAACACGTGAACGTGACACGCGAACGTGAGCCAACATGCGCGCAGCCTTAGGGACATCTATTATCGATAATAATCCAAATGGAGGAAATATTAAAAGAAGAGGGCGAATGGTAAGCGGTCCACAATAATAAATGCGTTTACTTCAAAAACAACTAAAACAATTGCGTTTATTTGATGGCGTACAAAGACAAGACTGTACAAGTTGACAACTAGCAACTATCAAAGTGACATGACGTTACTCTTACCTCAGCAAAGGAAACATTACAATTGATGTCAGAAGTGGGATATTCGCGTGCGTGTAGTGAAAGTTCGTTTGAAAAGTGAAAGTCGTGCGGTATATTTACGGAAGTGTAAATAAACGGAAAGTTTCAAGAAACTTTAGAGTGAAGCGCCGGGAAGTTCTGAGAGTATAGAACTTGCGCGATTGTGGATTGTGTGAAAGTCGTGCGGGATATTTACGGTGGTGTAAATAAGCACGGGAAGTTTCAAGAAACTTCAAGTGAAGCGCCGGGAAGTTGCGCAATTGTGTGTGTTTGAGAAACTTAGTAGTGAAGTGCGGGAATATTCTACGCGGGTAGAATTTGCACGACTGACTGTTGCGAAATTGTGAAGTGAAAAACGAACTAAAATGCCGGGTACTCTGTGCGAATTGACAACCGCGGAGATAAGAAACGAACTAGCACGACGGAAATTGTTAACGACGGGAAATAAGTCCGCGCTGTGTGTTCGTTTAGCACAGGCGATAAGAGCCGATGGACAGGATCCGTGTACGTTCGAATTTCCGGATACGAGAAATCTCGACGAATCGGGAGCGAAACAGGTTTCCGCCAGGGGCCCTTTCTTACAACTGATACTGTCGAAACAAGAAGAGCGATCCAAGCAACTTGACGAGCTATTCGACCGGCTTGACAAGCGACTTGACAAACTTAACAAGCGGTTAGACGAGCAGTTGCAGAATCAGTCGTCGGAAATATCGAGATTACTCGACGAGAGGCAACGAGAAACCTCCAAGGAGTTCGAGAACGACCTCATGCAAGATGACGCCAAAGTGGATGGCGGGTTCAATACGGTTGCCGAGGAGGTCGGAGGACTGAGATGCAAACCGAAGCGTGTCGAAACATCTGGAATCATCAAGATCGAATCGCAGACACAGCTCGAGGCCGCTGCGGTAGTGAACAGCCGGACCGATAGCGAACGGTCACCGAGCGCGGAGAAGTTGCCGAGTGAAATGACATCGCAGATAAACGAGCGGTCAGCGAGTTTTGAGGAGTCGCTGAATGAGACTACAACGGCGTTGAATGAACCGACAACCAAGATGACCGAACAATCGGCAAATTTAAACGAGCGGTTGGTGAGGTTGGAGGAGTCACCGCGGAGAGTGACAGCACAGTTGTAACCGCAGAAGGACAACAGCTTGAAGCCACAATTAGAGGAGCGGTCTGCGGGAGTCTGGAAGCTTAATGGCGAGAAGCTTCGTAGAGACTCCATGAAGTTTAAACGGATGCGGGTAGGCGCCCAGATCGGAAACATGTGTGATGGACTCGAGAATGCTGGAAACTCGAAGAACGATCTGGAACGTGTGGAAACGTCGGGATTCGTTAGGGCCGAACTGTCCGCGAAGGTTAAAAGGGAACCAGCTCTCGACGACGTGGAAGCGTCCTGCACGCAGTTTGAGGCCGCTGTGATGATGGACAGCAGGAGCGACAACGAGTGTACTGCTGCTGTCAATGAGGCATTGCGATGTCCGACTATGGAGGTGTTACATAACAGTTCAACCCCACAGAATGGTTCGTGTGTGGAGCAGTCAACGTCGGTCGCCGACTTCGGAAGTCAGTTGGATGGCGTACATGGCCTGATCCAAGAACAACCTCGGTGGAAAATTGATCGCGTGAGAAGGAGGTTCAACGTGAAAGCTCGCTCGATTGGTATCAGCGACGGTGGCTTTGCAGGATTGTGCAGCGCTCATCGGAGAAAACGAATGTACTCGAGTGCTCGAGAGACCTGGAAGGAATCGGACGAGATTGCTGCCTGGCTGGATGATGTAGTGCGTCGCGTTCCGAAGCGATGGAGGCCAACAGTGAAAATGAAGGCCGTGCATCTGGATAGGATGGCACCGCGTGAGCGGCGTCATGGTGACTTCTGTTCGGGATGAACAGGTCTAAGGAGGAGGCAGTGTTGCATGTACGGAGTGGGTATCTTTTACGACCCACACTGTACGAAGCTTCATCATAATCTCGAATGATCGACGACAAAAACATTGATAATGAATCGGATTCTTGAACCTTTGTTAAGTAGCGGAGACCCGAACATCTCGAAAAATCTAGAGTCTTCGCTAATTGACGAAGCATGGATTTCCAACGGTCTACAACTTAATAATGAGACTTTTTTTAGAGATGGCAACACCAATAAACCAATGGTAGTCCATCTTTGACATACATACCATTTGAAGTTTGTATTCATAAGCTGTCAATGTCAGTATAAACATTTCGTGTTGATTGTTGACAACGTATTTTACCGGACCATGGAAAGTTTCGAAAATTCACGAAAAAAACAACATTTGCGGGAAGTTTTACTTGGACATTATTTTGCTAAGAAGACTGCAGCTCTTGCTCGTGGAAGTTTACGGTGACGATGCTTTTTCGCGTGCACAGTGTTTTCGGTGGTTTCATCGGTTCAAAAATGATAATTTCGACATTACCGACGAAGAGCGACCTGGCCAGCCAAAAAAGTTTGAAGACGAAGAATTGACGAAATTACTCGAAGAAGATTCGTATAATATTGTTGCGTGTACGGGGTGGGTATCTTTTACGACCCACACTGTACAAATCTCGAATGATCGATGACAAGTACAAATTGAATACACACTAGACGATTCTCGAGCCATCTATAGTCTAGA
Source organism: Chloromyia formosa (assembly GCA_964017055.1). Lineage (NCBI taxonomy): Eukaryota > Metazoa > Arthropoda > Insecta > Diptera > Stratiomyidae > Chloromyia > Chloromyia formosa. The sequence continues at coordinate 63,446,164 of OZ024816.1, forward strand.
GCCTTCTCCTTACAACCATTGACAACGAAGAGGATTCTCGAATCTTCGTTGAGTAGTGAAACCCGAGACTCGAACATCTCGAAAAATCTAGAGTCTTCGCTAATTGACGAAAGCATGGATCTCCACCTATAAAAGGCAGATGTCACCGAACGAGGGAGCAGTAGTGAAGAAGTAGTCGTCGGACTCGACACTCAGGGCGGTTGGATCGCTATAGTGCCGTCGTTATAATTAAAGCTAGTTTGACATTTTAACGTTGGTTGTTAGTACCCGTGTGTACATAGTTCGTTTTGTAAATAAAGTTTGTGTTTTTCAATCGAAGTGTTTCATTATTCAGCACAAGAATATCTAACGAACCTGCTTTGGTTTCGTGGTTTCGCTCAACAGAGGAAACATTACAATATAATTCGTATATAATAATTTAGTTATATGAATAAATCTATGAATAAATGCCCAAAATTCAAAAAAAAAAGTCTCATTATTAAGTTGTAGACCCAAATATAAAAGGCAGTTGTCACCGAAGGAGAAAGAAGTGTGGCGGCGCTATTGTCGGAGACTAGTTCTGCGAATCAACAACGTATAATGAATTAGCGTTACGGTCGGGATAATGAAGAGAGAAGAAAATCGGAGAGCTGTCACTTCGACTTTGGCAAGGAGATTCGATATTGAGATCTATCAAATAAAAAGTATCTATAAACATCAAAATAATCGCGTATTCATTGCGTTATATCTAACCACTAACGAGTTGTCAACTTAGTATATCATTTGTAGGCGATAACCTACAGTGGTGACCCTCCCGCCTTGAACCCGTATTCGCAGTTGAAGGAGCGCATGACACGATTGTTCGGGGATACCCGGGAAGCGGAGTTAAATAAATTATTTTCTGGAGAAGTCTCCGAAGCAAAACCATCGCTAATTCTGGAGCGGCTACGGTATTTAGCAGGTAGCGATTGTAAACTGGAATTTTTAAAGGCGTTGTTCTTCCGGCACCTACCAGTGAGGACCCGGGAACTGCTAGTAGCTAGTGGAGAGCAAAATTTGGAAACGTTGGCGGATCGAGCAGATAAATTGCAAGTTCTAGGATGTGGGCAGTCGATCGACGAAATCAGAGTCGAGGATGCAGAAGGCGAACAGATGGGCGTAGAAGCAGTTCAAAATCGAGCAGCGGGGTCATTTACTCCAAAGGCAAGCTTTCGAACAAATAAACAAAGGCGAATATGTTTCTACCACTGGCGGTTTGGGAAAAAAGCAAAGAGATGTGAAGGAAATTGCATATTCGGGACGAAAAGAAACAGGGAAACGAGCCCGGCGATCGCTCGGGGCGGTGAGCGATCGCGTCAAATCTAACCGCTTATACATTATAGACAAGCAGACCGGTTGCCGATATTTGATCGATACAGGTGCAGAAATTTCTGTTTTTCCGAAGAAGCGCGTTCAGGGACATCGAAAGAAATCGCAACACGTGTTATATGCTGCAAATGCGACACCGATCCGAACATATGGCCTGCAACCCATGAAGATAGACTTAGGACTTCGTCGGAAATTTTTGTGGAACTTCTGTATCGCAGATGTACAGCAACCAATCATTGGGGCTGATTTCCTAGCGTCCTTCGGGATCACGGTGAATCTAAAGCAAAAGCTTTTAGTGGATCCTATCACGCAACATGTTGTGAAAGTAAGCAGCTATCCAACGCCACCGAAACAAACGGAGATATATACCATCCGTCGAGGAGACGTATATCATGAAATTTTAGCTGAATTTCCAGAGGTAACGTCCCTACATAATCAGGTGGGAAACCTGAAACATCGGGTGAAGCACCACATTGAGATCCGAGGCCCGCCAGTGGCCGAACCACCGAGACGTTTAGCACCGGACAAATTACGAATCGCTAAAGAAGAGTTTGAAATAATGCTGAGGCAAGGAATTTGCAGGCCATCGAACAGCCCGTTCGCTAGTCCATTACATTTAGTACCCAAGAAGGAACCAGGAGCCTGGCGCGTATGTGGGAACTATAGGAGGTTAAATGCAGCAACAATACCAGATCGGTCACCTATTCCGCATATTCATGATATAATGAATGTCGAAGGAGCGAAAATCTTTTCAACGGTGGACTTAGTGCGAGCGTATCACCAGATACCGGTGGCAGAGGAAGACATCGAGAAGACCGCAATTGTAACACCGTTTGGCCTGTTTGAGTTTCCGAAAATGACGTTCGGTTTGAGAAACGCAGCTCAAACTTTTCAACGCTTCATGAACGAAGTACTAAAGGGACTTTAGTTTTACCCGCTGTTATATTGATGACGATTTGATATTTTCGAAGAACGAGAAAGAACACAAGGAGCATTTGAGGGTGGTGTTGCAAAAACTTCGAGAGTACGGTTTGACGATAAATGTCGCTAAATATCAATTTGGTATGGAGCAAGTTAATTATCTGGGACATCAAATATCAGGACGAGGAGTTAAACCGATGGCGGAAAAAGTAGATGTAATTTGCAAGATGAAACGACCTGAAAAGCTTAGCGACCTGCGAAAATTTCTGGGTATGATAAATTTCTACAGAAGATTTATCAGGAAAGCTGCAGATATGCAGAAAACGTTAAATGCCATGCTGGTGGATGTCAAGAAAAATGACAAACGACCTATTAAGTGGACTGCGAAATCCATTGCAGCGTTCGAGCAGTGTAAACTTGCACTAGCTGAGGTAATAGAACTGGCGCATTTCAAGGAATCGTATCCGATCCGGCTGGTAACAGACGCGTCGGAAATCGGAATTGGAGCAGTAGTTGAGCAAGAGCAAGAAGAGGGGTGGCGCCCGATGGGGTTCTTTTCGCAACGATTACATGGCGCAGAAGCTAGGTACAGCACTTATGATCGAGAATTGTTGGCAATTTACTTTGGAATCCATCATTTCAGGCATTTGCTGGAGGGACGTGCTTTTACTATATTTACGGACCACATACCATTGACGTTCGCGTTTCAGAAACGTTCGGGAAAAGCGTGTCCAAGGCAGATTAGACAGCTGGATTATATTGCACAATTTAGTACGGATATTCAGTACGTAACAGGAGAGGAAAATTACGTGGCAGATACTTTATCAAGGATCGCAGCAATTGAGTTACCAATGACGATCAGTACGGAAGAGCTGTATCAGGCGCAACTGGAAGACAATGAATTAGGCGAGTTATTAAAATCAAGTACAGCATTAAAGCTACATAAAGTAAGAACAGATAAATCTGAATTCGCTATATACTGTGATTTTTCAACAGGAATACCTCGATTGTACATTCCAAAATCGTTACGACCACAAATTTTCGACATGATTCACGGGTTGTCCCACCCTAGTGGAAGAATTACTAGTGAGCAAATTCGGATCCGTTTCGTTTGGCCTAATATCAAGCGCGATATTATCAAGTGGAGCAGGGAATGTATATCCTGCCAAACCAGCAAAGTCAGCCGACATATTAAAGCGGGTGCGGCAAATTTTCCGATTCCGGCACGTACATTTGGATATTGTAGGACCCCTGCCAGCAATCGATGGTAAGCGATACATTTTGACAATGATTGACAGATATACGCGGTGGCCTGAGGCAGTTCCTATCAACAATATGGAAGCGGAGACAATTGCGGCAGTTTTTTACCGAAGCTGGGTTTGTCGTTTTGGAGCGCCTGAAGTCGTGACTACGGATCAGGGCTCTCAATTCGAATCGAGGATGTTTTCAGCACTAATGCGTTTGACAGGATGCAAAAGGACGAGAACAACGGCATATCACCCGCAATCAAATGGAATCTTGGAAAGATGGCACAGATCTCTAAAAGCAGCACTAATGTGTCATAACACAAATAACTGGACGGAAGTTATCGACACGGTGCTTTTAGGACTACGAACAGCAGTTAAATCTGATTTGGGGTGCTCTGTTGCAGAATTGGTTTATGGAACTACATTGCGGGTGCCAGGAGAACTACTGTACACCAATCTAGACACTCCGGACCCGGAGCTTTTGTGGAAAAATTTAGAGAACACATGCGACAGGTGCAGCCGAAACCGATTTCCCATCATATAAAGCCAGTGTATTTTATATAGGTACATAAGGAGTTGCATTCGTGTAGCCATGTTTTCGTAAGAGTAGACGCAACCAGGAAACCTTTACTACCACCATATGAAGGCCCGTTTCCAGTGATATCACGACTCAGCGATCAAGTATTTACTATTCGAATGAGAGGTCGCGACAGCAATATTAACATCGAACGTTTAAAGCCAGCATTCATAGCGAAAGACGATGTCCCAAGCATTGGAAATCTAGAAGGTGCACAAGATACAGACGTTGGCGACTTTTCATCAGTGCTCCGACGTGAGCACTTGAGGGGGAGTAATGTGGCGGCGCTATTGTCAGAGACTAGTTCTGCGAATCAACAACGTATAATGAATTGGCGTTACGGTCGGGATGATGAAGAGAGAAGAGAATCGGAGAGCTGTCACTCCGACTTTGGCAAGGAGATTCGATAGTTGTGATTTGAGATACATCAAATAAAAAGTATCTATAAACATCAAAATAATCGCGTATTCATTGCGTTATATCTAACCACTAACGAGTTGTCAACTTAGTATATCATTTGTAGGCGATAACCTACAGAAGTAGTCAGACTCGACACTCAGTGGCGGTTGGATCGCTATAAAGCGCTAAGGAAATATTCGTTATCTGCCGTCGTCGTTGTTATTGCTAGTTTTAACGTTTGTTGTTAGTACGCGTGTGTAGTTCGTTTTGTAAATAAAGTGTGTGTTTTTCAATCGAAGTGTTTTCATTATTCAGCACAAGAATATCTAACGAACCTGTTTTGGTTTCGTTCTTGTTTCGCTCAGCAGAGGAAACATTACAATATTATAGTAAGTAGTAGTAGTAAAAAAAAACAATATTTTAACAAATTACTATTTTCACTGAAATCATCTTGAACGAAATAGAGCATTTGGTTCAATCGTCTGTCCGGAGCTGTAGATTTTCATTGGACTTTCAGCAGAACACCGAGTAAATTATAATCAGATTTTGAAGGATTTATAACGACATCGTTACTTGTTGTAAAATTTTAATATTATAATTACAATTTACTTGTATTCAATCGATAGAAGTTGCAACTAAAACTATGGTGCGTCTACACGAGAACATTCAACTAAAACTAGAAATTTGCGCGCAAATTGGCTTGAGTTTTGCGTATGCTTATGCATTTGGACCTGCAAATCAACAACTACCGGGCAAATTTCATTTTTGATCAGGTCAAATCGATGATATAAGGAAAGATGGGCTGTTTCAAAAGGAACATGCTTTCTTACGAACCTAAACAGAAAATTAGCCAAATGTTTGAGGTTAATTGATATGGACCGCAAATAATTATGTGTTCCTATATCCATATTTTTTTACGACTCTTATTTTTTGAAATATTCAAGGAAAAGAGGAAAACAGACCTTCAACTGCACTACATTTTACATTTTGAGAACTGCCCTAAACAATTGCGCAAATTTTCAAAACTACAAGATTTTTTTCTTATTTTTCATTCTTTGCCTGAATTATTATGCCGAATGCAATAGTAGGCATGTCCCCGAGCGTGTCAACCATGTATAATTATCCACCTACTGTTATCAAAATTTTAAATCTTTATCGGAACCTCCCAACCATACCACATAAAAAATAAATTAAACGGCATTCGCCTGACTGAAGTCACATGCAACATATACGTATGTAGATATATTTCTATTTTGACGTATTAGCTCAAATATTGTCATCTGGATTCCCTAAATTTTCTACCTACTTCAATTTGAACTCAATTGCGCGAAATTGTCGCAATTGATTATAGCTGATGCATGTAATCGCTGCAAGAAACCTGTTCCAACAACACCGGCCGTGTATATCGTTCTATATACATACATATAGGTATAAGTACCGTGTCTCTTTTTGTACTGAGACGCCACAATCGACTCAGCATCTTTGGGTCCTTGCGAGGATCATCTTACGATTGACTTTATTCCCATAATGCACCTTCAATGAGGCTGGTGCGTATGCATTGAAGAAACACACAATGCCCACGTTGTTTTCAGTTTGTAGCGACCAGCTGACGACGATACTTCGGCAATTCAACGCTGCGCCACGCCATGGCGTTGACATCGTTAGCGAGGAGCGTCAAATTGAATTTCGCAACAACATATGGTTTGCGCGTCAGTCGAGGTCCATGTCTTAACCGAGCGGCATGCTCATCTTGTAAATCGACATCTTAAGTCAGTTGCGCAATAAACGTTATATTAAATTTTAGTAGAGAAGTAGTTCTATATCCTACAATTGGTGACCCCGCAAACGAACACGCGTTTAGTTTTCGTGTCGCGAGTGCCTGCCGACCTCGACTCCCCGGGACCATTTTTGTATCGCGCGCTTCGACATTAGTCCCGGGTTAACACGCCGCGTCTCATCACACCGAGCGCCCGCTCACCGCGCCCCAGCATCCGGAGCGCCCACATACACGCGCCCCAGCACACCGAGCGCCAGCACACCGCGCCTCAGCACACCGAGCGCCCGCATAAAGCGCTCACACTGGACCGCCTGCTCATCGGCGCCCCAACAGTAACCGCCCGCCCGGCGCTACCGTGGACTACATCGTCACGACCGCCGAGCCGCCACAGCTTGCAGCACATGGCGCCCCCGCACCCGCAGCAACACAGCGGCGCCCCAGCCACTCAGAGGCGCCCCAGCCACTCAGAGGCGCCCCCGCAACTCAGCGGCGCCCCAGCAACTGGTCCACTGTGTTGTGTTGCGGTTTTTTCAACGAAATTTTCATTTAAAAAAAACTTTCAAAAATTATGGCTTCAGCCGGAGATAATTTGTGTTATTCTTGTGAAGGTGATTTTAAAGACCCCAAGGATGTTATTATGTGCACTTCGTGTAAAAACTATTTTCACTCGCGTTGTACGCTGAGAACATCCGAAAACTTGGACAAAGGCGCGAATCTTGGAAATGTGACGAGTGCAAACAATCGCCGAAAGAACAACAGGAGCCCTCCGATACAAACTCTCTTGTGCAGGGTGTATTGGCCGGCTTCCAAAGGGAATTTAAGACGAAATACAATGAACACAACATGGAACTAAATGAAATAAAAAAGTCAATTGAATTTATGTCCGAGAGATTTGATTCTTATTTTAATCAAATCTCTGATTTAGTAAAAGAAGTGGTATTGTTGAAAAATTACGCTAAATGGAATTCCCGAAACGGCAAACGAAATTGTAAAGTGCGTAGCGGTTGCAACAGGCAATGACCCCAGCGTTAATGAGTGCGTTAGTACTCATACTCAATTGCCCTAACCCCTTGTGGGGCATAGCGCGTCAACTGTTCCATGTGGCCCAGTTGACGTTTCGTTAGCATAAATTGGTTTCAGAGAATGCAGTTGCCAGCATGCACCTCCTGCACATCCATGGCCACGAAAGTCGTCGTGGACGGGATTCGAACCCGAAACGCCGGTAGTCAAACATGAGACTGATGCCTCAACACACTGCGCTACCGGTCGCCCCACAACACATATAGACTACCGAACAAAAAATCGATAATTGTGAAGTTCACGAAGAAAACAGTCAGAGACTCGTTTCTCTCTTGTTATAGAGCTGCCGTGAAGCGAAATGGAGATGGATTTGGCATTGCTAGTGAAAAAATTCACAAAAACCTCGTAAACGGTCGAGTATTTGTAGGAGAACATCTGACAGCATGTAACGCCGCTTTACTACGAGAAGCGAAAGCCACTCTTAAACACCATAAATACGTATGGACGAGAAACGGAAAAGTCTACGTGAAGAGAACGGACAATGAACGACCAGTGGTTATCAGGAGTTCTGAAGATATAAATAATATCGTAAGCTCTTAATTTTTAGTTGTTCTCTTTACTATACGCCTATACATACACTTTCTTACTTTTAAATGAATGAACTTATAAACTCTAATGAATTAAAAAATGTAGAGACTAAAATTTTTACAAATGTAAATGTTTGTCGAGATTTCCTTCTTATCAACGAAAAACGATCTGTCACAATATTTCACACAAATATTAGAAGCATCGCGAAAAATTTCGATAAGCTGACTATTTTTCTTGATGATCTTAAGTATGATTTTGATGTTATTATTTTAACAGAGACCTGGCTAACAGATAAATCAGTATTCAATATTCAATTCAATTCAATTCAATTTTTATTGCAATTTATAATTCATACATTCGTTAGAATACTGAGTATTTAATGCTTCTCTCCTCAGAAGCCATGCTTGTGCGAGGAGGAGATTAGATAAAAGCTAGGATTAACTAAGTTAACTAAGGTTACAAACGTATAATAGAGTGAAAACATGATTAACTGTACATTATAGTATACGTATGTGCTTTTCATTATCGTATAATGCGAAAATTCTGTGGAAGTTGCAAAGGGATAGGTTAAGTAGCCAAAATTTTAGTTTTACTTTGAATAAATGTAAATCATAAATATTTCTTCTGATGTCAGTTGGAAGGATGTTAAAGAAGTATGGACCGGTATAGGTTCGGTATCGTTGGGATGAGTGTTTTTTCATGTGTGGAACTATAAGTCTTACATTGTTGTGGCGTGTGTAAGCAGAGTGCGAAATGAAATTTATATTTAGATGTTTCACTAGGTAACAAAGCGTGCTTTTCACATAAAGTTTCCTTATGTGGAGCACATTGAGTATATTGAACAATTCTTCCGAAGGAAATGTTAAAGGAAGATGGAAAGCAGTTTTTAATATAATTTTTTGGGTAGTTTTTAAATTTCTTAAGTGAGTATCGTATGCATTCCCCCAGGCTATTATTCCATATTGTAAAACTGATTGGACAAGTGCAAAATATAAAGTATATATATAAAAGGGTATAACACTTTTATGAAACCAAGTCGGTATAGCAAATGTGATGGAATTATAGCGTATGTAAAAAATGTCATTTCAATGAATTTAATAGAAGTTGACATAAATTTTGCCAATTCATTACATATTTCAGTATGCTTATCCAGTAATATTAAGCTTGAAATAACTTGTATTTATCGTTCGCCTAGCCTTGATGCAAACGATTTTATAAACTCCTTAGAAGTTTTCCTAGGCAACACAAGTAACTATAACCGCCATCTAATATTAGGTGACATTAATATAAATATAAATAAAAACAAACTCACTAGTACATCAGTTAAATATTTGAACACGCTAGGAAATTATGGATTTAACAAATACCTTGTTGGAACAACAAGAGGACAAAGCAGGACCTGCATAGATCATATTTTTCATAAAGACTCTTCCGATATGACCTTTGAGCCACTAATATTTGAAACTGACATTACTGACCATTACTCGACAATTGGAAAAATAACATTGCAGACAAAGCTAGACAGTAAATCAGCAAATCAAGAACAGGTTATATGTAGGAAGACAGACTTTAATAAAGTGTGCTCAAAATTGCAGCATGAGAATTGGGGTTCAGTTTTAAACACAAATGACCCAAATGATAGTTTGGAAGTCTTTTTAAAGATTTTAAACGAAGAGGTGGAAAAGGCTAGCCACGATACGCAATATTTCCGTGGTACCGAAAAGAAAGCTTTGAAGTTATGGTGTACATCAGGCATTATAACTTCCATACGCCACAAAAATAAATTAGCTCGGAGAGTGAAAAATCAACCATTCAATTATTCATTGAGTTTAAAATATAAAAGAAATAGGAATATACTAAATAATATAATAAAATTCGCGAAAGCTTGCTACTACAAGAGAGAAACGCTAAAGTATAAATGTTCGATACTTATCGAACTCAACAATAAATTTGAACTCTTCAAAACTTTAAATTCAAAATTCAACATAATCAGCAATATTGCACATTGATTGTACTGTAATATTACCAATTGCATTTTTCTGAAATTAATTTCACCTTTGTACCTAGATCTAAGTCAGCATTAATTATGTATAAATTGAATAAGACTGAATAATAAAATCATCATTCGTTTAGGAATCATACATCAAGCCTATTCAATTCATTCGGGTCTAGTGAGGCTGCTAGATCCATCCCAACAGTGATCACCGCCTCTTCATTCGCCAGAACAATAAAAATAATCCAAAAAAGCTTTGGATGAAAATAAATGAGATTATCTCCAATAATAAAAACCCTAAGGAAACCATTGACGAGATTATCTCAAGAAATGGCGTCGAACTGAAAGATAGACTTGAAATTGCAAACGAGTTCAATACCTTTTTCTGTAGCATCGGAGATAATATATCAAACAGTGTATCTCATATACCTCTACAGACGACATCCGATACGAAGCCAGTTCCTCTTGGCTTTGATCCAATCTCAAAAGAAGAAATACTCTCGTACATAAACAGTTTAGATCAATGAAGAAGAAGACACAGGAAGTAGTCATATCGAAAAATTTGGGAACCATTCGCCTATATGTGGTTGTCACACGACCACTATTACATTTTAACAAATGGCGTAGGTGATTATATTTTTGGGGACTGGAAAAATTTGGTGCGAGTTACGAAATTTATTAGGCCGGCCGCATCTTGGAAGTAGGCAGGGCAGCGCGCACATAGCATTGTTGTTGTAACAATTGTCAAAATCTGAATTTACAAGAACAATACCATGTGCGCGCTGCGCTGCGCTGCCCTGCCTACGTCCAAGATGCGGCCGGCCTTATTGTTGCAAGTATGAATATTGTTTAACGTTCGCAACAGACGATCGATCAAACCATTCGTGACCACCGTCGAACCACATGAACTTCATAGGACGTGCTGAATGAAATTTTCATCACTTCCACTTTTTTACAAACGTTTTTAGGGCAGATGCAGTCGCTATGGTGCTCAGTTTATTTTATATTAATATATTCGCCACAGCAATCGTACCGAACCGTTCGTCACTACACGCAATTGAGAAAGTAGTTTCACACTACAGGCGAAATCACTTGATTTGGCGGGTTGTGTGAACTGCAAAATCACATTTGTATGGATCTCACATTTTCATACAAAATTATCTGACCAGATTTGGCCCTTTCTAATTAATTGACCATTAGTAAAAACAAAACTTTCCCACTTTCTTTCAACCACACATCACACTTTAAACGCTACGCTACTGAAACAAAAGTAAATCAGCTGATAACCCACGTGGGCAACTTTTATTTTCATTTGATGGCTGATGGACCGCGAGCAAAAACATTTAGTTTCCGAAAAAGATCTTTACACTATGGGAATTTGAAATACATAGAGCGAAACTACACTAAATTTTGAAACCAATCAGGGTATTTACCTGAGAACCGACACTCAACTTTGTCGAGAATTTCATCTGTTTCGCGCAAACTACAACTGCACACCATATTTCAGTGATATTTACACGATTTTGCACATTGAATCAACTTACTGAGTACACTAAATCGACACTGAAACATTAATTTACAGTTCCGGTGGCAATTACAATTAAACTAACCGCGTTTTCACTCAAAAATCAATCAATTTTCACTGATATCACACAATTGGATTTCAATCAGCACGAAAATGACGTCTAGAATTGTCATCAAAAGTAAAAACAGCTGATGGTAGCCAAAAAAAGAAAACAACAGTTTGGTTCCCTACACATGCAGCACACACATACGTTGGTCTCCATCCTCTTCTTTTGTATATCAATGGTTTAGATGAAGAGAAATCTCCCGGCGAAGATGGTATCACGCCGAAATTACTCAAAAGCGTCTCTCAGCATATACTGTCACCACTATGTCACATATTTAATAATTGCATTGAATATGGGTGTTTTCCAGAAAAATTCAAAACTGCTATTGTAGTGCCCATACACAAGTCTCAAGACAAAAAACAAACCTCTAACTACCGTCCTATATCACTTATTACTAATCTAGCTAAAATATTGGAAAAAAGTATGAAATCCAGACTGCTAAAAATACTTAACCATTAACAAATCATATCTTCAAACCAATTTGGTTTCCGTCAAAATAAAACCACTGCCGATGCAATATATCAAGTAACTAGTATATTGAATAGTGCTATAGACAAAGGTGAAAAAGCATATCACTACGTTTAGACCGCGGGACTATCTTCGAGATCTAACTAAATCGATCTAACTCTCGACGATATAAACGTATCGATTTAGTTAGTTTTGCACTTGGCTTATCTCTACTTCGATGCGGAACTGGACTAAAAAAATTGGGACTATGTCGCTGTCATCGCTAATATTGATTCGGTGGTTGATGTTTCCTTTGTTGTCGTTTTTTTTTGTTCGGCGTTTGCTTTGTTTGCAATTTTAGGAAAGCAGTGCGTGATCACGGGCAAGAAAAAGTCTTTTTCTGTCGTAAAATTTATATTTGTAAAATTTAACTGTGCTGTCAACGGAGAATGAAGAAGAAGAAGTACCTCTCCGTATGGTCGGTATAAACACTCCACCAACAAGTGCTAACACTAAAATGATTTAGTTAAATCGACTTTTAGTTACACGGTCTAAACGTGGCCATTGCCGTTTTTTTCGATCTCAAAAAAGCTTTCGACACTGTAAATCTCAACATACTCTCGAAAAAAATGGAAAGTATTGGAATCACTGATAATGTACAGAGTCTATTCAGATCTTACCTAAATTCCCGTACTCAAAAAGTAAAAGTTGGGTCAAGTATTAGTGAATCAGCCCAGCTTAATTGTGGGATACCTCAGGGTACGGTATTGGGGCCAACTCTCTTCAATATTTATGTGAACGATTTATGCAAAATTAAAAACAGTGAACCTTATTTTGAAGGCGATATTATAGCTTTTGCTGATGATACTGTGGCAATTTTCAAAGCAAATAGTTGGGAAACAGTTTTAAGCAAAGCTAATCGGGGATGTGAAATAATTTATAGGTGGCTGTGTATGCACAAACTTGCTCTAAATTTAGAGAAAACCAACTTCCTCGCGTTCGGAAACAAAACAGCCACCCAATCTAGCAACATAGTCCTGAAAATAAATAAGACCAACATAATTGAAATTGACGAAACAAAATATCTCGGTATAATAATTGACAATAAACTTAACTGGAAAAGCCATATATTAACAATTACTCAAAAATTAAGACGAGCTATGTATATACATTTTTCTTAGGCTACGTAACAACGTTGATATAAGTACAATTCGAATGGTATATTTCGCTACTTTCCAGTCAATCCTCCAGTACCTCATCATAATATGGGGAGCATCATTTGCTACCTACAAAATCTTCAAAACCGGATTATCAAAACATGCTTAAAAAAGTCTAAATTTTATTCAACCACTTCCGCTTTTGAAGAGTTTCAAGTACTGAATTTCCGGCAACTTTACTTATTTACTTCTTTAAAATTCATGCATTTGAACATATCGCAATTCCTCCCACATATTACCCATTATCAAACTAGACGTCAAGCTCTGCAACCGATAGCTATAATAAGAGTAAAGAAATCAAATACTAAAAGACATCTGAGTATTCTAGGTCCTTTAATCTATAATAGTCTTCCACTGGAAATAAAAAACAATTTAAACGATAGGAATTATAAATTAATTTTGAAACATTTTACTCGGTTAAACACCCACTACTTGGACCAGTTTCTAGCCACGTAAGAAAAAATCTCTACAATCATATTAATAAATATTAATAATTTCTTTTAACTGTATTTTCTTTTTTATTTTTACTTTTTAATTTTTTTGATATAAAAATGTAACATCCTAATATTATCAATAATTCAAAAAATTAATAAATGTACCTAAATAGAAAAACCGTAACCGCACTCGCTCACAAGTTTCGACTTATGCGAGCCGCGATACCCTAACTGAAATTCAATATGTACTCATTGTAAATTAGCTGCAATAAATAAATAAATTAAAAAAAAAAAAACTCGCGGCGCTCCAGCAACTCAGCTGCGCCCCAGCAACTCAGCAGCGCCCCAGCAACTCAGCGGCGCCTCAGCCACACAGCGGCGCCCCCGCAACTCAGCGGCGCCCCAGCAACTCAGCGGCGCCCCAACAACTCAGCGGCGCCCCAGCATCACAGCTGCGCCCCAGCAACACAGCTGCGCCCCAGCAACACAGCATGCGCACCCGCAACATCTGCAGCACGGCACACATGGCGCTACCGTGGATTGTTGCCATGCCCGCCTAGCCGCCATAAGCAGACCACATCCGGAGCGCTCACTCAACCGGACCACACACTGACACGGAGCGTCAGCACCTCGCGCTCAGCAACTGGAGCGCCTGCACCCGCAACATCCGCAGCACGGCACACATAGCGCTACCGTGGATTATTGCCACGCCCGCCTAGCCGCCACAGCGACTGACAGCCACCAGCATCGTAGCCACAGCCCGCTTCCGGCATGCCGAGCCCCTGCCACTCCGCAGCCCGCTCCCGGTATGTCGAGCCACCGCTCCCGACAAGTCGAGCCCCTGCCACCCCGCAGCCCGCTCCCGACACGTCGAGCCGCTACAACCGCTACGCTGACCGCATGGACCCCATCGCCACAACAAGCTGCTACTTCGTCGTCGTATTCCCGCACCGCATCAACACCGTGCGCATTGCCAGACGCGGCAATGGCATTACGGGGGGAGTACCTGTAGCGACCAGCTGACGACGATACTTCGGCAATTCAACGCCGCGCCACGCCATGTCGTTGACATCGTTAGCGAGGAGCGTCAAATTGAATTTCGCAACAACATATGGTTTGCGCACTCACGTGAAGCCAACCCCTTGATTTCAGAAAATATTGAATTAAATTGTTTGTGCCTTAGGGGCTGTGGAGAACTCTCACACTCATGTTTACATGTACTCTGTTATCAAGCATGCATACTTGATTATCAAGGCATTGATATTATCAAGTGTGCATTGATATTAAGGTTCTAGATATATAATATTTAATTGAGATTGTTCTAGGAGTTCAAATAAACAAGACATATTGTAAACATTAATGTGTTATTACTTCGGGTTTACAACAGGGGCTACGTTTGTGCATGATTGTGCCTCATTTAAAAACAATTGTGCGTCGTTAATTACTTAATTATAGGCAAATGAAAATACGAGTGTTCAGTTGGCCCCTTGTCTTAAAAAAAAATTATGTTACGTACAAGAACTTGGTATATATCGAAAGTAAATCGTTTGTGCATCAAATTGTGCGTTTGTGCCTTTATGAAACGTCAGAATTTATGTGTAAATAATAATTTAAAATTTGCTTAATTGCGGAAATCCGACAGCACATAAACAGACAATAGATGCCGCTGTGCTGGTTCTGGTCTATGCTTAGGTGGGTTGTGTGTGGTTCTTGGATTCGCCAATGTGTATTATCATGCATAGATAGATAGATAGATATAAAGATTCGAGCTACTTTCCCAGCAGGAAGGCACTGCGACCATAAAGATCTATTGTGCCGTAGCTCATTAATCCAAAAGACCGTCCACCCTTCTAATAAAGGGCAGTAAGTCTTTAGCAGGAATCAACCTGAATTCTGCAGTGCTGATAGTAGCTTGCCCGAGGAGTGACATCCTAAAACGCGCGATGGCGGGACATTCGCACAAAATGTGCTTGGTCGTTTCCACGTCCTCCAGACAAAGACGGCATTCAGTCTCGCTTGACAGACCCATCTTGTTCAGGTGATATCTGACCAAGTGATGGCCAGATAAGTACCCCACTAGGAGTCTTAGGTGGGTTCTACTCATTCGAGTAGTACCCTTGTGACTGAAGGGCATTATCAGCTCCTTTGATTGACGAAGCCCTGGAAGGTTATTCCAGTACTGTTGACGCAATCGTGCAAACCAATCAGTGATCCGCAGTTTGGCCGAGGCCAGTCCAAAGCCACAGTAAGGCTCAGGTCCATGAAAACGACTGGATGATCCTTGTCTAGCAAGTTCATCCGCAGCCTCGTTCCCCTCAATGCCCTGGTGGCCAGGCACCCAACACAAGAAGACTTGGTTATTGGTTGCCAACAGTTGAAGGAGATTGTAACACTCCTTCACCAGTTTTGAAGAGACCTTATATGAGGAGAGCGCTTTTATAGCTGCTTGGCTGTCTGAGTAGATAGCAATGTGAGCGCCGCGAAGTCCAGTTTCCAAGATTACCCTGGCGCAGACCTCAATGGCGTGGATCTCAGCTTGAAAAACGCTGGGCGAGATTCCCATTGCGATCGAAATCCTGGTGTTGGGTCCAAAGACACCTGCACCAACACCCTGTTCTGTTTTAGACCCATCGGTGAACCACTTGATACATCTAGGGTCTGGACAGGGTGTGCCATTTACCCATTCAGAGCGGTTAGGGATGAGGGCTGAATATTTTCTGCCGAAGCAAACCTCCGTGATCATGTAATCTGATCTCAAGCAGATCTGCACGTCAGGAATTTGATTCAGAATGCTCATGTGACCGCTTTCTTCACTACGCACGTCGGAAGTTAGACGAAGTCTAAGAGCATTTAGAGCTGCTGATTCTTGAATGAATATATGCAACGGAGTAAGTCCAATAATCGCCTCCAGGGCTGGCGTAGGACAAGTGCGCATAGCTCCAGTGATGCCAAGGCAGGCAAGGCGTTGAAGCTTATTGCACTTCAGTAAGACAGAAGATTGCTGAGTTTTCGGCCACCACACAAGCGCTGCGTAGGTCACCATAGGCCGCACCAGCATGGTGTATAACCACTCAATTATCTTTGGGGTGAGCCCCCATGTCCGTCCAAAGAAACTTCTGCAAGCCCACATTGTGCGTGTGGCTTTTCCAAGTACATTATCTATGTGAGTATTCCAGGTGAGTTTCGAGTCTAGAGTTACCCCGAGGCATTTAACTTCAGTGGAATAATCTAAGGTCGTGCCGCCTAACGAAATTGGATCCAAAGTTATATTTCGTTTTCGTGTGAACGGCACAACGACAGTTTTCTGTGGGTTTACATGTAAGCCCACAGCCACACACCAGCGTAGAACTATGTCAAGGGCCGACGTCATCACCTCAGTGATGGTAGATTCGAATTTGCCCCTGACTATGATAGTTAAATCATCCGCGTATCCGATAGTGAGATAACCGCGCTCATTAAGCATGGAAATCAGTTCGTCTACGACAAGGGACCACAAAAGGGGTGACAGAACGCCACCTTGTGGACAACCCTTTACGGCATTCACGCAAATGGATGTACTGCCTAGAGTTGAGTAAATATCCCGTCCACGGAGCATGGCGTCTATCCATGCAATGGTAGCGGGCGGGATGTCTCTGAGTTCCAGTGCTCTGGAAATGCACTCGTAGCCAGTATTATCGAAAGCCCCCTCAATGTCAAGAAACGCGCACAACGCGATTTCCTTTTCACTGAGGGACTTTTCGATTGTACTGACAAGGCTATGCAAGGCGGTTACTGTTGACTTACCCTTCGTGTACGCGAATTGCATACGATGTAGGGGGATTGACAGTTCCATCTTGTGCCTGATATGCAAATCAAGCAACTTTTCCATGGTTTTAAGGAAGAAGGAAGAAGGGCTAATCGGTCTATAGGATTTGGGCATATGTTCCGGCTTATTGCCCGCTTTGGGTATGAAGACCACATTAACTTTCCTCCAAGGTTGTGGTATGTACCCTAGGGTGTAACTTGCCCTAAAAAGTTCGATTAGCGGAGTTATTATGATCTCCAAGCTGTTTTGTAACAGAGCGGGGAAGATGCCGTCTACACCGGGAGCTTTAAATGGCTCAAAGGATTCTATCGCCCATTTTACTTTGTCCATGTCAAAGATGACCCCCGATAAACTGCGAGCCCGGCTTACGGGAACCCGTTGGGGCCTCGCAGTTGGGCAGGGGTCACCATCAGACAGTACGGACCCAGGGAAATGGGTCTGAAGAAGCAACTTTAATGTTTCTTCTGGACCTTCAGTATACGAACTGTCTGGTCTCAATAGAAGGCCGACGCCGTTAGCTGAGTCTTTGGAAAGGGCTTTGTGAAGGCGCGCCGCTTCCGGTAGCGACTGAATGCTTTCACAATGTCTTTTCCAGCATTCTCGTTTGGAATGCCTAATGAGTTTGTTGTACTCGGTGAGAGCAGTTCTGTACTCATCCCACCTATTGAAGCGCTTGGCTTTGTTGAACATCCTCCTAACTTTAGATCGCTTGCGGGCCAATTCCTCGTTCCACCAGGGTACTTTTCGCCCCGACTCCACCGAACGTGAAACGGTACTATCTCTGTAGGAGGAAGTTAAAATTATCATGCATGCTCACTTCGCCTTATTCGCCGTGTTCGCCACGGATGTCAAATTGACAATTGTTTGACAATTGCCAACTTTTTGACTATTGTTTTGACTGCTTTTTATTGCGCATTGAAAAGTTAGAACGTGAAGTCGTCACCATTCGTCATCTTCCAGTCGACACAAGCGGGTGTCTGTTCAAAACCTGTGAAGTGAAATTCAAAAAAAAAACCAAGCGATTCGTAAAGATATATTCTGGTGTTTGAGAAAGTACTCAAGTGTGGCGTGCATTCTGGGTTAGGACGTGGTAGCTCAGAATCGTACACAGTGATTGTGAAATTCAAGTGTGTGAGATTAATGCAATAATCAAGCGGCGTGGGTCGCATTTTGAACCTGTAAATTAAACAGTTAAAAGCACAGTAAGTCAATCCTTTTGGTTAAAACTGGTCTATTGAGTGAGGAGGGGTTAACAAGCGAGAACATGTCGGACCGGGGGGACGAGCCCCCGGACAGGGGGAGGAAAAAATCTGTATCGGGGAAGAAGTCCAGGGAGGTGACCCCGGTTAAAAAATTAACAAATAATGATAGTCCCATAGAACAATTTAAAGTGCCTTCCAACGAAAAAAATAACGGTATGGAAACAAATGAGAACGGTAATGCTATACACGAGGGTATCCCAAATAAAGTACAAACTGAAATTAAAAATTACTGGTACAGCGAAACGATCTGTAAACAACAATTTGTGGTTTTGATGCAAATATCGGGTGAAACCAGAATAAACGAAATTGAGGTTAATGACTTACTATCAAGCTGCCGCATTAACGGTATTACTAGCATTAAGAGTGCTAATTTCCGCACGGTTAAAGTAATGTTTAACAATTATAAGGATGCTAATGAATTCATCTCAAACCAGACAATCAAATCAAATGGATACAGGGCATACATCCCCCAGAACTGTGTGACAACGTATGGAATCATAAGAGACGTCCCTACCAGGGTGACTGATGAGGAATTATTGTCAAAGTTGAGTGCCCCTGTAAAAATCACAAGTACATATAGGTTTGAAATAAAAAATAAGGAGGGTAACTTAGTCCCGACAAAAACTGTCAAGGTCGAGTTTGAAGGAAAAAGATTGCCAAAAATGATACATTGTGAATACGTAGAGATGGATTTAAAATACTGTATCCCCAAGGTCAAACTATGCTTTAATTGCGGGCGAATAGGGCATGTATCCAAATGGTGTAAGACCGAAACAAGAAGGTGCCTTAAATGTGGTATAGAATATGATGAATGTAAGGAAACTTGTACGGAACTAATTTGTATACTATGCAGCCAAAAAACCCATAATTTCTTTTACAAGAATTGCCCAAAAAAAATTGAAGAACATGAGATCCTGGAAAAAATGACGGTCTCAAATCTAACAAGAAAAGAAGTTACTATGGGAAAAACCAATAATTATTACAGTATTTTAGAGTCCATCGAGTACAATGAAGATTTCCCTGAATATACTGAACACCCAAGTAAAATAAAAAGAAATTCTAGTTCCCAAAAATCCGTCCACCCCAATATGAGGAACAGGACTGAAGACTTCAACAAAATGCTAATCAGGAAAAGAACTTTTGCAGACAGTGTGAAGACAGACGAAGCGAGAAAAATACATAACGATATAATCAAACCGCATAAGTTGGAACAAGAAAAATTAGCATTCATGTACCCCAATGGTAATCCAAATAGGGTTCACATAGACTGCTGCAATAAAACAACACAACATGGCAATGCCAATGTCGGAAAACATAATCACACTCAGAACAAAGACCACTACTTTAACAATAATCATAAAACAGTGATAGATAAATATGAGGGACTCTGTGACACATTCATGGAGTTCATTAAAAGAAATTGTAACACTAATGAACCAAAAATTAATGAATTTATAGCTGAGTATACAAAAGAACTTAATTCAAACCGGATTAAATCAGACTTGATTTTTATAGAAAATGTAAAGAAAAAATCTAACAGTAACCAAAACAATGATATATGAAATGTCTGCAAATTAATATAGAAGGAATAGGAGGAAAAAACAAAGATAATCTAGAAACTTTATGTAATCAACAACAAATTGATATAGCTATATTACAGGAAACCAAACTAAAACCAAACAAAAGCCCATATTTTAGGAACTACTTTACCTTTTACAACAATAGAATTGATGGCCATGGAGGGGATGCAACCATGGTCAACAAAAAAATAAGATGTAAACCTTTAATTATCAATAACCCAATAAACAACGTTATTGTGGAAACGACCAATCTCCCTGAGAATTTTATCATTATAAACATATATATTCCACCTATGAGGAATTCCTCAGAGGAGCAAGACGTTAAAACCAACCTGAGCAATTTATTTGAGCAGGTCCGGGTTCTTACAAATAAGAACATAATATGTGCTGGGGACTTCAACGCGCATAGAGTTGAATGGGGAAGTCGATGTGATAACAGCAGGGGAATATTACTGGATCGTCTTACAAATGACTGTTGCCTATCAATCAGTAACAATGGTGAATCTACGTTTAACACGGTGAGTGGTTGTGAGTCGGTTCTTGACCTTACATTCTCAAACAGACCTGATATTGTCCAAGGGTGGCACCTATATGACATAAAAATATTTGGTTCACGTCATATTCCTATAATATTTTTCATTAAATCGCCGGTCAATAATAATAATGCGCGGATCATCAACACATCTATACTCAAAAACAACATCAAAGCATTATCATTTGACAACAATGTTGATAATTTCAACAAGTCAATAAAAAAATCCATTAAGGATGCCACCTTCTACAAAAGGAAAAACTCATATACCCCAAAAATGTGGTGGGACAATAACCTAAAAAACCTTTTTAATTCATTTAAACAAGCCTCTGCAAAATTTAGATTAAATAGTAACTCAGAAAACCTGTTTGCCCTAGAGGATGCTAGAATGATGTGGAAAAATGCTGTGAAGAAAGCCAAAAAAGGAACATGGAACCAAACCATATCCAGAATTAACAACAGCAAGGATCCAAAAGAAATTCACCAACTTTTTAAAAATGTGCAAAGAACGTTGCTTAAGTCTGAAGACTATGGCTCGTGGGACTATGAGAAAAAAAGGCGTTTCTTGAAAATTGTAAACCGACGTTTGATCCTCAGGTTAACGCACCTAACCACAGTCAGGATATCCCATTTGTGAGTAATATCTTTAACATCAATGATCTTGAAGAGGCGCTCAAGAATAGAAGTAACACATCAGCCCCTGGTGTGGATGGTGTCGCATACAAACATATTAAATGGCTGGAAGATGATATGAAAAGGGTGTTGCTGGACATCATGAACAAATGCTGGATGAATGGGCAAATTCCGGACATATGGAGAGACATCAAAATTATCCCCATCCCCAAACCAAATAAAGATCACAACATGGTTACTAATTTCAGACCTATATCACTACTCAATGTCCCCCTAAAAATTATAAACAAGATGGTTCTCAATAAACTCAAGGAATACCTGCATGACCACAAAATTCTAAATAACAAATCATATGCATTCAGGAACAATAAATCTACTACTCACTGTATTAACGACCTAATCAATATAGTGCAGATCAACAAGGCTGAGGGATTTGTATCCGTCTGTGCAACTTTTGATATAAAAGCTGCA
This sequence comes from Chloromyia formosa, assembly GCA_964017055.1. Taxonomy (NCBI): domain Eukaryota; kingdom Metazoa; phylum Arthropoda; class Insecta; order Diptera; family Stratiomyidae; genus Chloromyia; species Chloromyia formosa. The sequence continues at coordinate 63,468,045 of OZ024816.1, forward strand.
TATGACAATGTTGACCGAGAAACTCTCATTGCCACCATGAATAAGGTATCAATACCACCTGACATAATTCGATGGATTGATGAGTTCCTGAAACAGCGTAAACTGTGGTTATCCGATGTGGTGATTGATGTAGACAACGGCCTACCCCAAGGCAGCTGCCTGAGCCCGACCCTATTTAACATCCTCACAAACAATCTACATGAATTATCGGACATAAATAACACGATATTACAATTTGCTGATGACTTCCTGATTATATCGAAAGGTAAAACCCTTCAAGAGGCAAAAAAACAATCTTGAAATGTTGAGTACAAAATTCATCCAACAAATAGAAAATCTGAGTATGTCATTAAATTTGGAGAAAACCCAGTTCTTTATCTTCTCCAGGGCTAATTGCAAAGATCACAACATCAACATAGGAGTCTCATCAATCACAAATGTCAATAAGCTAAAGTATTTAGGTTTCTATCTTACTTGGAACCTATCGGTTAACCCTCACTATGTGGAAGTGTTTAGAAATAATAACTTTAATAAAATCACATTTAACATGATTAATACACAAATGGAGGGTCTACATCCATCCAAAGCATTAATGCTTTTCAGAACCCATATAAGACCAAAAATTGAGTATGCGCGTACAACAACTGCTAACATGAGAACCACCACCATTGACAAAATATCAACCTATTGCAACCCATTCCTCAGACGATGCTTGGGAAATTCACCTGTTCACACCCTATATGTCCTGGCAAATTAATTCCCTCCTGATTTGAGAAGCTTGTGGCTTACTGCTAAAGAGATGGCAAAGAGAATTACAACTGATATCAATTTTGCCAATGCTTGGATCAATAATGATCCACAATTATCAATTGACTCTAGCTATGCAACATGCTGGAAGACCTTTGGCCACATACTCAAGCTCCTCCCGACCATTGAATATGATTCATTCACACACAAACTTTTCATATTTGAAAAAAAAATTAACACACAGATAACTAGGGACACCGAGTTATCTCATGGGAACCTCAATGAAATTACCAACCTTGAGGTCGATAGCGACAACATAAATATTTTCACTGATGCATCTAGGGATAAGGAAGGTGTGGGTGCTGCGTTTATTTCCAGTATGGATGAATCTTTTAGGAAGGTTAAACTACCAAATGACACGTCCATTGTAACAGCGGAACTCTTCGGTATATATATGGCTGTCAAATATGCACATAACAATGGATTCATCAACATAACTATACTTACTGATAGTAATGTTGCATGTGAGATCCTGAAAGACAACAAGAGCACATCAAACCTGGCTATGCTGATAAAAGGGATGATTAAGGACTCAAGCCTAAAGAGAGTTATTATAATATGGATTCCAGCCCATACAGGTACATTTTATAATGAAAAAGCGGACAGCCTTGCCAAAGAAGCTACAGTCGACGGGGAAGTGCAGAACCCACGTATGTCTCTGGAGTACGCTCTTAGAAGCATCAAAGATGCAATATTTGACATGTGGCAAGTTAAATACGATAACATCTCAAGGGAGAAAGGATCCTTTTTTTATGAAATTATAAATAGCGTCAATGAAAAAAGCTGGTTCAAAAACAAAAAATACAAACGGGTCAAGCCAAAAATAATTAAAATTGTAAACCGCATTTTGACGAATCACAGCTATAATAAGGAATACCTCGCAAAAATCAACAAGGTTCCTTCTCCATTATGTGTTCACTGTAATGAAATTCAGAACAATCAACATATAATAAAAGATTGTCACAGATACCACAGCCTAAGAGCATTAGTTCCATCCATTATTAGGTACAGAGACCGAACATTATTAGATTTCCTCAGGGACTCTAACCCTGACATCTGGGTCATGGTTGCAACTGCAATTGATGACCTAAAAATTCGGCTGTAAGCATACACACTTATATACAATACCACTCACTCGCTCAATCCATAGACCAGTTTTATAAAAAAAAAAGTATATTTAAAAAAAAAAAAAAAGTACATTAAAAAAAAAAAAAAAGAAAAAGAAAACTGACATGTTAAAAGGAATGATCTGATAAGTATAAAATAAATAAGTTGACAACCCCATCACGCCGATTGATTGGTGCAAGAATCCAAACACAAAATTGTTGAATCGCGTATAAAGTGAAGAACCCCAGCATATATGACCAATTAGCAAATAGTAAAATAAATACCCACGATCCTGGTCTGGAATCACCCCTGGTGCCCGGTTGTTAAACGCTAACTGATTGAACTAATATATATAATGAAATTGAACTAAGACGCGAATATAAGACAAATATAATACAAATCAATATAATCGGGATAATCGAATCGACACACTAATAGATGACAAAGTACGATGGCAGTACATTCCTAATGTGGAATTAGCCAACCGACCACGTATCCTGCCTCACCTGTGCGGCTCTGCGAATGCAAAGGTTACATCAGGAACAAAGCAGCGCGTGGATCACAGGAGAAGAAAAAAAAGTGAAGTCGTCACAAAAATTTTCTTTAAGGGCCAAACCAGATTGAACGCAACAGCAGCAGCAGCGGCAGCAAACTATAACAACAACAGGGAGATACGTCAAAGATATTTATACCCTTCACGGATGTGAAGGACTCAAAATTGTATCAGTCCTGACCAAACTTTGAAGAGAGAGTATATGAGGAAGTGAAAAACAGCGAGAGAAACGACGCAATTCGGCACAAGTGAGGAAGTAGGAAGGGGGATGAAAATTTTACATTTCTTTTGCTCTATATAGACCGGGCGGGTGTTCCGCGGCGGGGAGACAGACTGGAATGTTATTGTTCCGATTGGAAAAGTAGGAGAGGGGATGACATCTTGCGTGCTTCCTGTGCTTTTATATAGACTGCGCGGGTGTTGCGCAGTGGAGGGCGTGGGTCTCTCTCTCTACTTTTTACGACTGGAATTGCTTCTAGTAGTTTAGTGTTGAGTATATGCGGATTGCTCCTCCATAGGTATTCTCTGTGTGACCAAAGGACTTAAAATACCCTCAACAGTACTAGACTCCACTGGTCTCATCACCCGAATCAGGAGGTACCCATTTGAACCAGGTTTGGTTTCTGCTTATTGATATTATCCGTTCATGATAAAATTGTTTGCTTAAAATTAACATAATTGGTTAGCCTTTTACTATCAACCTATAAGTTTGTTCTTTCTTTCCTAATTTTTTTTCTTTCTCTTTCCAGCTTGAACAATTTGCCAAATTACACGCGTGGATATTCGTAAAATATGAAGCAAGAAGAATAATGCAAATTGGTGAAAAATTTCGATTCTGAATAACTTTCCTCTGCACGTACAAAGCAGTTCACTATCCAAACATGTTTTTTTTGCCCGTTCCATAGAAAGTCCGAAGCGACACAAGAACTTCAAATATGCAACAGCGATATGCATTGAAAGTGTATATCCTATATGATCGGATTGGGCCGACATTAGCCGCAAAAGGTACGATGAAAGAACATTTGTAGGAAAGGTGGGCGCCATTTGAGACGACTGAGTCGTTTTATCCTAACTTTTTAGGGAAGATAGGATCTTGCCCATTCTCAAAATCAACTAATTAACCCACACCACAAATATTTGACGAAAATTTCAAGTCTCTTGCTCCATTCTATGGGAAGTAACCATATATTTGAGATTTGATTTGTAGGGGAGATAGGCGATCATGACCATTTTCAGTACCAGTCAACTGGATTCTTTTACAAACACTTGGTCAAAACTTCAACTTGCTGCGTTTATTCTATAGAAAGTTATCGCCTATTCGAAGTATCATTTGTAGGTTGCCTTTTTTTAAGTTTGATAAACAATACTTCCTCCCTTTCCTACTCAGTGGGAAAGGTCTCAGTGCCCACGCTTTATCAACAGCTCAACAGGCTCAGCTTGATATCTTCGAAATGCCGTTGAATCTCGCGCAATAACCTCGTTCCAATGCATTAATGCAGAACGAATCATTGGCGTAGTCCGGATGGCGCAACGGTTAGCACGTTCGCCTTCAACGCACTGGGCCCCGGTTCGATTCCGGGGATTTACGTGTCGGACTATGAGCCCACTCAGCTGTTAAATGAGTACCCATTATGGGGTAAATAACTCGGTTGAGCGTATTGCTGATCACATCACAAAAACTGTCACGATCTAGAAAATGAGATGATGCTAACTCATCTCGAGGCCGTGGTTCAAATTGGACTGTTGCGCCAGTTATTTATTTATTTAATCATTGGCGAATATCAAAGCGGTTTCAGACCTGGTCGCTCCACAACCGATCAGCTCTTCACAGTCAAACTGATACTCCAGAGGTGCTGGGAATACAACGTAAACGTATATCAAATCTTTGTCGACTTCAAGCAGGCCTACGACAGTATCGATCGTGGAGTACTGTACAACATAATGCTACAATTTGGTATACCGGCCAAACTAGTGCGACTGACAAGGATGACGATGACCAACTCCGTCTCACAAGTCAGGATCCAGAATAGACTAACTGATCTATTTGAAACACGCACTGGTCTGAAACAGGGCGATGGACTGGCACCGACGCTCTTCAACCTAGCACTGGAGTACGCTATTCGGGCTATGAATATGGACAACAGCAAGACGCTACTCATCAAGTCGACACAATTAGCAGCGTACGCCGACGACATCAACATCATGTCCCGAAGATTGGCCGACGCAGAAGAACTTCTGCATACGTTCGATACCGCTGCAAAAGAAGTTGGACTACGTATTAACGAGGATAAAACTAAAATAATGATGCAATCGGTGACAAGGACACCTGCACAACCGAGCATCAATGTGGGGGACCTCAACATCGAGTTCGTGAACAACTTCATTTACCTGGGTTGCAGCTTGTCAAGGGACGCCAACGAGACTGACGAAATCAAGCAACGGATACAGTTAGATAATAGGACTTTTTTCTCGGTTCTCTCCATAATGAAATCGAAGCATGTGCACAGAAACACGAAGCTCCGCGTGTACAAAACCATTATACGACCAGTGCTATGGTATGGCTGCGAAGCATGGCCCCTAACTCAAGCCTCCGAAAACATGCTAGATACATTTGAACGTAAGGTTCTACGGTGAATTTTCGGGGCTGTTTGCGATCGAGATGGATCCGGTACAACCATGAACTGTACGATGAGCTGCAAGTCTCGAAAATCGTCAAACTGCAACGACTTCAATGGGCAGGGCATGTACAAAGAATGGACGATGATCGCATGCCTAAGAGAGTAATGAATGCAGAACGAGTCGACGGAGCGAGACTGCGAGGACGACCAAGATCTCGTTGGGAGAGTTCAGTAGGTGTGGACGCCGCGCAGCTACTGGGCTTCCAAAATTGGAGGACGCGGTCACGTGACCGAGATAATTGGAGGACAATGATCCAGGCGGCCAAGGCCCGACGTCGGGCTGTCGCGCCACGATGATGATGAATGCAATAATAATAATAATTGCACCGACTATCATATGGTTCAAAACACAATTCGGAAAAGAATTTTTAAAACACAGTGATTCGAGAATGAAGGAGGAGGGAGGCATAGCTGTAGCTTAACTGGTTGAGTTACAACTAAGCGTCTCAGGTCATTAGGGTGTTATGAACTACATAGTCAGACCAGCAACATAGTTGTATTAACTGTAGCACATTATGAACCTGAAGCAGCTACCCCCGAGCCAACCCCCGAGCAGAGTTTAGTGATGGGCCGACATGGCTGTTCACTACCGCAGCGGCCTCGAGCTGTGTCTGCGATTCGATCTTGATGACTCCAGATGTTTCGACGCGCCCCGGTCCACTCCGCAGTCCTTCGACCTCCTCGGCAACCGTATTGAACCCGCCGCCATCCACTTTGGCGTCATCCTGCATGAGGTCGTTCTCGAACTCCTTGGAGATTTCTTGTTGCCTCTCGTCGAGCAATCTCGATATTTCTGACGACTGCTTCCGCAATTGCTCGGATTGCTAATCAAATCGCTTCTCAAACCGGTCAAACCGCTCAGATTGTTGCTGTGCTTGTTGCTTGAACATCGACAGTAGCTTCTGGATGCCAGGGTTCCCAGTTGAAACCTGTTCCACTCCCGATTCGTCGAGATTTCTTGTCGACTCATCCAGAAATTCGAACGTACACGGATCGTGTCCTTCGGCTCTTATCGCTTGTGCTAAAAGAATATACAGCGCGGACGTATTTCCCGTCGTTAACAATTTCCGTCGTGCTAGTTCGTTTCTTATCTCCGCGATTGTCAATTCGCAAAGAGTACCCGGCATTTTAGTTCGTTTTTCACTTCAAAAGTTCACAACAGTCAGTCGTGCAAATTCTACCCGCGTAGAATATTCCCGCACTTCACTACGAAGTTTCTCAAACACACACAATCGCGCAACTTCCCGGTGCTTCACTTCAAAGTTTCTTGAAACTTCCCGTCCTTATTTACACCACCGTAAATATCCCGCACGACTTTCACAAAACCCACAATCGCGCAAGTTCTATACTCTCAGAACTTCCCGGCGCTTCACTCTGAAGTTTCTCGAAACTTTCCGTTTATTTACACTTCCGTAAATATCAGGCACGACTTTCACGACTTTCACTTTTCAAACGAACGTTCACTACACGCACGCGAATATCCCACTTCTGACACCAATTGTAATGTTTCCTCTGTTGAGCGAAACCAGAACGAAACCAGGTTCGTTAGATATTCTTGTGCTGAATAATGAAACACTTCGATTGAAAAACACACACACTTTATTTACAAAACGAACTACACACGCGTACTAACAACAAACGTTAAAACTAGCAATAACAACGACGACGGCAGATAACGAATATTTCCTTAGCGCTTTATAGCGATCCAACCGCCACTGAGTGTCGAGTCTGACTACTACTTCACTTCACTTCACTACTTCGGTGACATCTGCCTTTTATAGGTGGAGATCCATGCATTCGTCAATTTAGCGAAGACTCCAGATTTTTCGAGATGTTCCAGTCTCGGGTGCTTACTCAACGAACGTTCGAGAATCCAATTCATTATCAATGGTTCTGTTTGTCTAGACTACAGATGGCTCGAGAATCGTCTAGTGTCTATTCAATTTGTACTTGTCATCGATCATTCGAGATTAGTACAGTGTGGGTCGTAAAAGATACCCACCCCGTACACGCAACAATATTTTATACATTTTCTTTCAAGTTTTCTATGATCTTCTTTGGAAAATGTTGTCCTTATCGCTCCGACTAATTTACTATTGTATCTATTGAGCAAAAGATACAGTATCTATTGATCGACTAATTCAGCCTTTATTGAACAGCATATAGAGTATCTATTGACCAACAAACAAACGTTCCTGCGGCAGCCGGTTCTACGCACCGGAGCGACCCGTTTCACAACGGCCAAGAGCTGCCAAAACCCTTCAATGCAAGAAGGAAAGTGTGTTTGTATGTTGCGTGCCTCGTATCGTCTTTTTTTTTATGTTCACTGGGAGCAAAACATCTCGGCGCAACTGATCTCAGTGCTACTTCTCCGCGCCGGCATTGAAAGAAACCCAGCACCATGGATCTGCTGCGTATGTAAGAAAGTGCTGCACCCAAACGCGACTACGGTGAGATGCAATTGCTGCAATCAGTGGTGCCACGTAAGGCACTGCTCAGGACTCAACCATCATAGGCACTGGAATTCCTCCTCTACTGCCAGTCAGTGTAGGAACAGAGGACAAGTCCTCGTCTAACACGCCTCAACATCCAACACCATCGAGCGTTCAGACAGGTTTACAGCCATCCCCGATGACTCCTGCTAACAGTTCCCACGGCATTTCTCAACACAATCTTACGCCTGCACCACCGACTGCCATCTTCAATACGGTCTCACTCGTCCAACTCAACTGCAATGGGTTGCAGAACAAGATCACCGAACTCGCATCATTTATGGACAGACGTCGCATCCAAGTTGGAGCCATACAGGAGACGAAACTGCACTCCAACTCGTCCCTCAACTCACATGGCAACTACGCTATTGTCAGGAAAGACAGGTTGACCAACGCTGGAGGAGGGCTTGCCTTCATTATTCACCATTCCGTGCAATACCGGGAAATCGACATTACTAGCAATGATAACACCATGGAAGTGCAGGCCGTCGCCTTAAAATCGGGTAATGTTGATATCGAAATTTATAATACCTGCATCCCACCGGTATCCAGCTGTCCCTCAGGATACCACGTAAATATCAACCATCTCCTCACTGGTCAACATCGCCTCCAGCTCGGTGACTTCAATGCTCACCATGAACTCTGGCACTCCAACCTTAACAACGACGCCAGAAGAATCTCAATAGCCGAACAGATTGATGCCTCCGATTTCTGTACCCTAAATGACGACATCCCCACTCGCATCGCCGGTACATGTTCCAGTTCTCCAGACATCACGATTGCTTGGGCTGGCCTCATAAATGAAACACAATGGGAGCCGGTCCTCACACTATCGTCAGACCACCTACCAATCGTGATAAGGCTTGACAAACCGTCAAACATCATATTTCCCGAACACCGCACGTTTGTCAACCACAATAAGGCTGATTGGAACGGTTTTACCTCCTATACCAACGATAAATTCCTCGCTCTACCAACGAACCAACGTCCGCACAGTCGAATCAAACATAAGGAAAGTCCTGAACAAAGCGGCTGCAAACTTCATTCCTGCAGGACGGATTCCGAAAATTCGGCCCAACTTTCCAACCACTGCCGCCAGACTGGCAGATGAGAGAGACAGCATTAGGAGCGTAAACCCGGATGACCCCAGAATTCACGAGATGAACTGCGAGATCCAAAGGCAAGTAGCCGAACACAGGAGGTCAAAATGGAGCACCCATCTGAATAACTGCAATCTAACCACAGGGTTGAGCAAGTTATGGTCGACATTCCGTGCCCTCTCCAATTCACCAAAACAGGAAGGGAACGTCGCCATTCAGTTCGGTGAATATTCAACAAGTGACCCTATCCACTGCGCAAGTCGTTTCAATAAACAATTTATTGAAAACCCCGCACCAGACAGACTTAAGCGTAAAATCCGTAGTTCGGTTGTGAATCTAACCGAACTACAGACAGCATATTTGTTTTCACCACGGACGAAGTAGTTGCAGCTATAAGGAAGGCGAACAACTCGAAAGCATTGGAACCAGATGGCATTTCAATGACTATGCTCAAACACCTCGATCTGCCAGCCATCAACTATCTCACGGCTACTTATAATCTATCCATCTCCTCGTTGATCGTTCCGGAAATCTGGAAAAAATGGAGAGTCATCCCAATATTGAAACCTGGGAAGAAAGCGACACTCGGCGAATCCTATCGTCCAATAACTCTCTTGTCACCAGTTGCCAAAACGCTTGAAACACTAATCCACCCTGTTCTTACGGACTACATCCAGCTCGCTGATCACCAGCATGGCTTCCGAAGCATGCACAGTACGACCACGGCCTTGAATGCCATTACATCCCGCATCCATAATGGTCTCAACCAGGCTCGTCCTTGTGATAGAACAATATTGGTGGCGCTTGACCTGTCGAAGGCCTTGGACACTGTCAGCCATTCAGCGGTTTTGTCTGATATCAACCGCTCATTGCTTCCGACGCAAGTAGTGAAATAGATTGCCAATTATCTCGCTGGCAGGCAATCCTATACAGAATTCAGGAACAGCAAATCAAAGCTTAGGAAGATTAAACAAGAGGAGGAGTTCTATCCCCTACCTTGTTTAATCTATACCTATCAGGTCTCCCAACACCTCCTGAAGGGATCGACATTATCCCCTACGTTGACGACTGCTCCATTCTGACAACAGAGAACGACATAGCGGATATGTGCAGAAACATCAACGGTTATCTTGAACAACTAAACTCGTTCTTCATAAACAAGAACCTTACCGTCTCAGCGCCTAAATTCTCGGCAACCCTATTTACCACCTGGATGAAGGAGGTCAAAATGCAGCTTGAAATCTCGATCGGGAATCATCCACTTCCTACCATAAACCACCCTAAAATCCTAGGAGTCACGCTGGATAGTATGGCCACATCATCACCCCATACCTCAACTGTCTGCGATAGGACGCGTAGTAGGAATAAGATCCTCAAAGCCCTAGCCGATAGTACAAAGAAAATCTATTGGTCACGTATAAAGCAGTCGGAAGATCAGTGGCCAACTATGCGGCTCCTGTGTGGTCGCAGAATATCTGTGACACACAGTGGAAGAAGATTCAAACGTACCAAAATGCCGCTCTCCGTGTTGTTACTGGCTGTCTCCTGATGTAACTCCAGGACCATCTACATCAAGAAACAAGGATGATGCCTTTAAGGGACCACAACCAGCTTCTTGCCAAACAATATCTAGTGGGCTGCTATCAAAGTGATCACCCAAACTTCAACCTCATGGACAAGACGCCGCCGCCCAGACATGTCAGCCGCGACTTGAGAGACCTAGGAAGGGATGTCCAGAGGGACAAAAGGGTACCCTTTGACAGTGGCGCAACCAGGTTGGCCATCGCAGCGATACATCGGGAGGAGGCTCATCAGTCAATCGCAGGTTTAGGTTCTAATCCAGTTCTCTCGTCCATACCACCAATGATATCTCCGGAAGAGGAAAGACTTCCGAGAGCTACGAAGACAACACTCGCCCAACTTCGGTCAGGCTGGTGTTCACGACTTTACTCCTACATATCCCACATAGACCAGGACGTCTCAAACATTTGTCCTGCATGTAACGGAACCCCTCACGACGTAAACCATATCTTCCACTGCCCAGCAGCAGAGGCAGCTAACTTTCTATCCCTCAACACCGAGGATGAAGACGAAACCGTAGGCGTGTGACCAAGCACACCGAATTCTGACCATTGCTACAACAACAATGAACCGTAGGGATGCAACGAACCGCAGGCATATAACCAACTAACACACCGAATTCCGACCATTGCTACAACAACTACAACCAACAGATAAACAACAGATATACACTGCGTAGCATAACTCTAGCCGCATCGTATATTCCGGTAATTTTAGTATTTTATGAGCTATTTTGATGAAACTAAGTACAGCATATTAAAGCGAAATAATTTAGCTTCTAATTTGCCAAAGCGGAGCTATCTATTCTTTAAATTGGTTTAATTACGCCATGTACCTTATTTTATTAGTGTGTCATGGATAACTATAGCCGCACTACATTTGCACATTTGTGGCAATTCAAGGCAAAGGGTTACCTGTGTCGATCCTGGTAATTAACAACGCGACAGAATAACAACTGAATAACAAACTTTATTGAATTCTCCGCAAAATTACTAAAACAAAAATGAAACACGTCTCAACGTGACGGATGACGAAATTCGAGTGAGTAGTGGTGATCTTGCGGTGTCGCCACAGCACTCCCCCCCGAGTGTTCCAGCGATGATTTCGCGAACACGGAACATCGAGCATGTCGTGCTGCTTTACCATATGTGCGAAGTTGTTGACCGGCTTCGTCGTGCGGTCGCTCAAGAAACGCTGGTTTAAGTCGTTCAACCGAAATAGTTATTTCGCGTCCTTCCACCTTGATAACGAAAACGCTGGGGCTGATTCGCTTGAGCACCGGATGTGGACCCGTGTAAGGTGGTTCCAGCGGCTTTCTGGTTGCGTCTACGCGTAGAAATACATGGGAACATGTATGGAGATCCTTGAAATAAAATATATTCGGCTTGGTGTGATGGACGGTGGGTGACGGTTGCAGCAACCGCATCTGCTCTCGAAATTTTTCGACGAACATGTGAGGTTCTGGTACATCGTGGTTGGTGATGATAAATTCGCCCAGAATTCGGAGAGATGTCTGTAATGTAGCAGAATGTCAAATTTGAATTGGCTGTCAGTTGATGTTTTCGCCTGACATGTTGGGTTGACGTTAGCCCAGAGGTGTCAACTTCATTTTCCATTTAACGGCCTGAATATCATTTACACAGACCGTCAAATAGGAAAACAAACACACCCCAAAGCGGAATTATAAGATGGTGAGAATTTTGGCTGAAAACGCAAAGAAATTACCTGTCGTTGCCATATAGGAATTTGGGGATAGTTCCGAAACTGATGTTTTTTTGGGTTATTTCCCAATTTTTTTAATTAGAGGGATTTTTCCTTTTTTCCGATAGAGGGGGCCAACCTCAAATTTCAGCTACCTCATGCCTTTCTTTCGTAAACCGCGTTGTGGTGCGGACGTCGTGTCGCTGGCCGCAGCCGACTTTTCTTTTTTTTGTTGTGCAAATCTGTGGTCACGGAGAAAGGTAAGAGGGTTTTGTTGTGTCCTTCAGCGGAGAGGAAAAGGGATAAGCTGTGTTTTTTTTTCTTTTCTTCAAGTTTAGAAAAAAAAAAGGAAGGGCAAGACGGGGAAGGGAAAAACAAACGACGAGGAAAATTTTCTTTTTTGAAAAAAAAAAAAAAGGAAAACTTAGAAGTAGTCAAGTCGCCCGCAACGATTCCCCGAGAGCCGTGCGCCGGAGGTCGTGTTTACCGTGCAGCAACTTGGGGCTTCGCCCGCAACGATTCCCCGAGAGCAACAACTTGGGGCTTCGCCCGCAACGATTCCCCGAGAGCCGTGCGCCGGAGGTCGTGTTTGCCGTGCAACAACTCGGGGCTTCGCCCGCAATGACTTTACAACAGGTTGCCGTGCAACAACTCGGGGCTTCGCCCGCAACGACTTTACAGCAGGTTGCCGTGCAACAACTCGGGGCTTCGCCCGCAACGATTCCCCGAGAGCCGTGCGCCGGAGGTCGTGTTTGCCGTGCAACAACTCGGGGCTTCGCCCGCAACGACTTTACAACAGGTTGCCGTGCAACAACTCGGGGCTTCGCCCGCAACGACTTTACAGCAGGTTGCCGTGCAACAACTCGGGGCTTCGCCCGCAACGACTTTACAGCAGGTTGCCGTGCAACAACTCGGGGCTTCGCCCGCAACGACTTTACAACAGGTTGCCGTGCAACAACTCGGGGCTTCGCCCGCAACGACTTTACAGCAGGTTGCCGTGCAACAACTCGGGGCTTCGCCCGCAACGACTTTACAACAGTTTGCCGTGCAGCAACTTGGGGCTTCGCCCGCAACGATTCCCCGAGAGCCGTGCGCCGGAGGTCGTGTTTGCAGAGCAACAACTCGGGGCTTCGCCCGCAACGACTCCCCGCGCTTGCAGTGTCAGCAGGTATTCGTGATGTGTTGTTAATTATGTGTGTAAGACGTAGTGGTATATCGAATGTTAACGTGGATATTTCAATGTTATATTGCGTCCACACTACAGCCGGAGTGCTTCCTCGGTGCTAGATGATTTAATCTGACACTGCTAAATCACAATTTTGTTTAAATTTCTCACACCCCGAGTACGCTGCAGATGAAGTAGTCAGGCTGTAGTGTGGACATAATATTAAGTAAATTAAAGAAAAACTAGTGCTTCAGAAAAAAAAACATATTTATTTGAATGTCAGTCCATAACTTCCTTGTACATTGTGTCGTCCTGTAGCGGCCGCCATAGGGAAACATAATTAAATTTTTTTTTGCCGGGAAAAAAAATAGAACAAAAAAATATATATATATTATAACGTAATTGAATTGTGCCCGGAGGCAACACATTTTAAATGATAGAAAAAAAAATGGAAAAAAATATATTTGTGATAATTAATTAAGCGTGATTCCAAAGAGAAAAAAAAAGATTTAAAGTACCTATAGTGTGCATAACTAATTTACAAAAGGTTGTCTATGTATCTTCCTTTCGAAACGAGTAGAAAACTTAAATTTTTTTTTTGAGTCAGTGTAATAAACAAAATAGAAAAAAAAAAAAAAATAATAATAATAATTATATTGAATAATAACTTTGTATGTATGTGATAGTATATTTCAAGCAAATTTCGAAAAATATAGATTTTGTGAGTAAACAGTAGAAAATGTGTTGTTACTAAGTGTTGCAAAGCCATGGGTGTCCTCGTCCGTCCATCCCCTCCACCGTTGATGCCAGCTATTCGGCTTTGCCGAATAGCGTTGTTTAAGAGTTGAAAGTTGGTGTGATGCCAGGCCTCGACAGTAGTCGGTCCTCCATTTCGGCTTGAATTTTCATGGGACGTTTCATGTGACGTTTCACTTCCCGTTTCATTTCCCGTTTGGCATCTGAGAAAAAAAAAACCCGTAATGAATAGAAGCCCTCAGCGACCACCCACGCCGCTTTCCTCCCGAACTGAGTTGCCCACACTCAGGTGCCAATGGCTTCCTGGTCCCGTCCTGATGGGAATCAGTGTTTATTCATTACATGTCCCATAAACAAGTTCCGCTGCAGAACATCCCAAGTCTTCTTTTACCGCAGTGCGTAGGCCTAACAGCGTGGTATCCAAAATTTCGGTCCATTTCTGCACACCTTTGCATGTTAGGGCTGCTTTTAAGGACCGGTGCCAACGTTCAACGATGCCATTAGATTGGGGGTGATACGCCGCGGAGCGAGTGCGACCACTTCCAACCAGTTGCGTGAGGGCTTTAAATAGGCGGGCTTCAAATTGGGAACCCTGGTCGGTCGTGATCGTTTCTGGTGCACCGAATCGACAAACCCAGGTCCGAAAAAATGCCGCAGCTACGGAGTCCGCGTCACAAGTTTGAAGCGGTACTGCCTCTGGCCAGCGAGAATACCGGTCAATCATCGTTAGCAAATATCGGTAACCGTCCGATGGTGGCAGCGGTCCAACCAGATCCAGATGAATGTGTTGGAATCGATGTGATGGCAACGAAAACTGCTGAGTCTGAGTTCTGACGTGACGAGAGACTTTGCTGGCCTGACAAGAGATGCAAGTCCTTGCGGCTTGCGCGTTCCTTGATGTTTTTCTTCATATTCGGCCACACGAACTTGCGCCGAATAAGCTGGCTAGTAATACGGCCACTTGGATGAGACACGTTGTGCATCATGTCGAAGATACGATTGCGAAATTCCAAAGGAATGTATGGACGAAGAACGCCGGTTGAAAAATCGCAAAATACCAGTGTCGCTGAGTCGTCAGTGCGTACTTGCCTTAGTTGCAATGATGTTTCGGATTTCAGTAGAGACTGTAGTTCATCGTCCCGTGATTGAGCTGTTGCTAGCTCCTGCGCACTAAGGAATGTCGGAAACTCCACTGCTTCAATGCGAGACAACATGTCTGCTAATGAATTTTCGGAACCTGCTATGTGCCACAAATCTGTCGTGAATTGGGAAATGAATTCCAATTGACGTGACTGCCTGGGGTTTGCGCGGTTTGAACGTTGTTGAAAACTGAAAATTAGCGGTTTATGATCCGTGCGTACGTGAAACACTTGACCCTCCAGCAGATGTTGAAAATGTTTAATGGACAGGAATATCGCAAGCAGCTCGCGGTCATAAGTGCTGTATCGAACTTCCGCCCCTTGCAGCTTTTTTGAAAAAAAAACCTAGTGGTTGCCAGGATCCTCGAACCGACTGCTCTACTACGCCACCAATGCCAGTGCTGGATGTGTCTGTTGTGAGGCGCAGTGGAACGCCTATCCTTGGGTGAGCCAGTGAGGTCGCGCTGGCCATAGCCTCCTTGCATTTTTGAAATGCTGCTGTGGCTTGATTGGTCCAGCGTACTGGGCGTTTGTCTTTTTTTTTTTGCTGCTTCCGAGTAGCGCGCAGAGTGGTGCTTGGAGGTCCGCTGCCATAGGCACAAACCGACGATAAAAATTTATTGCACCCAGGAATTTCCGCAGGTCACATATTTTCTCAGGCCGTAGAATTTTTGTAATTGCTTCAATTCTTCCAGGTAGTGGTGCCACACCATCCGGTCTGATTTGATGGCCTAAATATTCAACCGATTCTTTTCCAAATTGGCATTTGGATACGTTGATTGATAGGCCGTGTGCTTTGAGGCGTTCGAAAATGATGCGCAAGTGTTGAAGGTGTTGATCTTTGCTTTCTGATAGAACGAGAATGTCGTCTATGTAAACCCTTACAAAATCGATCCCGTGAAACACATGTTTATAGACCTCAAGAAGGCCTTTGATACTATAAGCCATGGTATCCTTAATGCTAAAATGAAGGAAATTGGGCTTAACGCTAACATAGTTGCTTTGTTTAAATCATATTTAAAAGGAAGACATCAAAGAGTCAAAGTTGGCACTGATGTGAGTGAAAGAGCAGAGTTATTTTGCGGGATTCCGCAAGGAACAGTGCTCGGTCCAATACTATTCAATATATATTTAAATGAACTGTGTGATATTCATAAGACTGTCAATGACTTCCAAGGTAGTGTAATTGCATATGCTGATGACACAGTTTTATTATTTGAGGATAGTAATTGGACTGATGTTATATCCAAAGCTCAAAAGGGTTGCGACATTGTGTATCAGTGGCTTACTTCTCACAAACTAGCATGCAACCTAAATAAAACAAACTTCATGGCTTTTGGAAATAAAAACGATTTAAACATACAGCAACTTAACTTGTTTATGAACAATATTAAATTAAATCTCCTAGAAGAAACTAAATACCTGGGTGTAACTATTGATGACAATTTAACGTGGAAAAAACATATTTTAAATATTGTTCAAAGTTTTAAAGTGGTAGTCCGGATGGCGCAACGGTTAGCACGTTCGCTTTCTACGCACTGGGCCCCGGTTCGATTCCGGGGATTTACGTGTCGGACTATGAGCCCACTCAGCTGTTAAATGAGTACCCATTATGGGGTAAATAACTCGGTTGAGCGTATTGCTGATCACATACCTCTGCACAAAAAACCGTCACGATCTAGAAAATGAGATGATGCTAACTCATCTCGAGGCCGTGGTTCAAAATTGGACTGTTGCGCCAGTTATTTATTTATTTTTACGAAAAACAACATATGCTTTTTCACGATTAAGGCATAACGTAAGTTTGGAGACGATTAGAATGGTCTATTTTGCTATAGCACAGTCCTTAATACAGTACGGTATCATAATATGGGGCGCAACTCTAACAGCTACTATTGCACCTCTGCAAAATCTACAAAACAAAATTATAAAAATTTGTCTGAAGAAATCGAAATTCTATTCAACTTCACAAGCTTTTGAAGATTTTAAAGTCATGAATATCCGGCAACTGTATTTATATGCTTCCTTAAAATATATGTACTTGAATAAGGATAATTTTGATATGCGTAGAATTACTTATAAAACTAGAAGCCAAGTTTTGGCTCCAATTGCAACAACCAGATGTAAAAGAACTGCTTCTATGAGGCACCTTAGTGTCCTAGGACCTAGACTTTTTAATTCCCTTCCCTCAGAAGTCAAAATAGCATTAAATGACACTAACTATAAATTTATACTTAAACGCTTCACTTTTCAGCGAAATAACTATCTTGAATCAATATTACAAGTTGTAACATAATGAAAGCTTAAACCGCTTTTCCACTGGATAATGATTTGAAGTTTCAACATTTACAATTTATTTATCTATATTTTTTTCCTCATATTTCTCTCTAATTTTTTTTCTTTATTAATATAAGTTAAATAATCATTATGTATATACTTCCTGTAACTTTTTTCTATTAATCATGAAATATGCATTTGAACTTTTTTGTACATTGTCACCGCGCTCGCGCACAAGTTTACACTTTTGCGAGCCGCGAGCTAATCTAATACTCAGAATTTTATATTGTATGTAATGTATTTTAGCTGCAATAAAGAATAAATAAAATAAACCTTTGGAACGTTTGACTCGCATTCCGCAATCCAAAGGTCATTACAGGAAATTCGTATAATCCAAATGGTGTTATTATAGCAGTTTTCTGCACGTTTTCCTCTGCGACCGGGATTTGGTTGTAGGCACGTGTTAAATCGATTACCGAAAAAATCTTTGCACCGCCAACTGCCATCACATCGTGCATATGTGGCAGTGGTGAGCGATCTGGAGTTGTAGACGCGTTGAGTCGTCGGTAATCGCCGCACACTCTCCATTGGCTGGACTTCTTGGGCACTAGGTGCATTGGGCTTGCGTAATCGCTGTTCGAGGGACGGCAGATACCAAGCTTAAGCATGCGGTCGAACTCGGCCTTCGCAATACGGAGTTTATCCGGTGCGAGTCTTCGCGCTGGCTCTGCTACGGGTGGACCACGGGTGATGATGTGCTGCTGTACGTTATGCCGACTTACACTCTTGTCGGGAGCTGTCACAGGCTTTGTGATCGTTGGGAAATCTGCTAGCAGTGCATGATAATCATTCGGCCATCTGACTTCAAGCACGTCTGGGGGCACCGGGCGCACTGTTCCGGGTGCCACCACTTGAGAGTTGCCGTCGATTAAGCGTTTGTGCCGTAGGTCGACGAGTATATTGAACGCATGCAGAATATCTGCGCCAATTACAGTGAAAATCGTTTATAGCGGCATCGGATACAACGTCATATCGGTTATTACGTCCGATTTTACGCAGTTATTTGCGCCGCCTAATCAAACAATGTTAATAAGTATCGCTTACAACGTTATCGGTTAGAACGACATATCGCTTATAGCGTCCATATATTGTAGTCCCTGCAACAAATTATATCGGATACAAAGGCGACTGCCTTTCCAATTTTTGTCAATTTTTTTTTTATGAATTGTCGAAATATTCCCATTGTTTGCGGTACGAGTATTGTTCCTATCATGGGAAATACCAGACCTTTTCAGATCTGTAATGGACGTGGGGACGGAGCCTAGGGTTGCCATAATTACCGTGAAGCTCGGGCAGTGCCATCTGGCGGAGAAAAAGGCCTATCAACGAGCTAAGCTGCGGCCTAATCTTGCTGTAGCTCAATTCGAGAGACGTGGGTGGGATTTACGCTGCTCGTTACCCCTATCCTTTACGTATTAATAAAAATGCATAGTCCTGGGGAAGACAGCACAAACATGGAAGGAAAAAATGGGGAATAAAAAAAAATGTTGCGGTAAGGATGGAATGGTTGGCGGACGCTCAGTTGCCCCTTGCCTTCGGGGCAACCGGTAGCTCAGTGCGTTGAGGAATCAGTCTCATGTCTGACTACCGGCGTGTCGGGTTTCGAATATCGTCCACAACATCCTTCGACTTGTCGCAGGTAGGCGGCTAAATGATGGAGCGGGAGGTGCATGCTAGCAACAGCATTCTCCGAAACTAGTTTTTGCCAATGAAATGTTAACTAGGGCACATGGAACAGTTGACGCGCTATACCCTATATGGGGTTAGGGCAATTTTTTGTCGATCTGCCGGTGGAAGCAGAACTTCCACACCAGAATATGGTTCATTACAGATCATTCGCACGTTGAAATAAATCTGGTCTGTTACAAAGCGAATTTACACTTGTATTGTGCTATTGTATGTTGGTAAACCAACCTCAATTTTTGTTGTTGTGTGTGGCCAAATTTTA
Organism: Chloromyia formosa; assembly: GCA_964017055.1. Taxonomy (NCBI): domain Eukaryota; kingdom Metazoa; phylum Arthropoda; class Insecta; order Diptera; family Stratiomyidae; genus Chloromyia; species Chloromyia formosa. The sequence continues at coordinate 63,487,409 of OZ024816.1, forward strand.
GAACAATAATGTCACGAAGACAGTTTTCAATCGAGAAAGAAGCACACATATTGTAGTGCTTAGCAGCGGGAGAAAAAAAAAATCAAGAAATAGAAAAAAAATCTCGGGGTAATTCACTCCAAAATTACCTCGATTAACAAGAAACGTTAGACAATTTAGAAGTTGTTCAATGAGGGATGCTCGAGTCAAAAAAGGGCTAGACCCAGCAATCATTCAAGTATCGAGAACGCCCTCCGAGAATACTCCCATAAGCAGGCCGCTGTTGCAAAGTAAAGCTAATGCCTTTGCTCAGATGATGGGGAAGGATGTTTTGATATTCAACGTAGGGTACAACCCTTTAAAAATCGTCACAACATTGTGTTTCGGAAAGTTTGCGGCGAATCCCAAAGCGCGAACGAAGTGATAGATTCGGGGCTTAAAACCGTTTTTCCCGAAATCATAAAAAGAAATGAAGACGACGCAATCTTAAATACAGACGAGACGGGTATATTTTACAAATTAACTTCTGATCGAACCATGCATTTTATAGGTGAAACGTGCAGCACCAATCCAAAGAGAGGATCACAGTTATGGTTGCTGCAAACATGAGTGGAACAGTTAAGCGACGAATTTTGGTGATCGGCAAATATGCAAGACATCGCTGTTTTAAGAATGTTAGTAGCTCACCCGTGGTTTACAAAAATAATAAAAATTCATGGATGACAAGAGAATTATTTACTGCCTGGATAACGGACTGGGACAAAGAACTAAAAATCAAAAACAAAAAAATTCTATTGTTCGTTGTACCGCACACGAAAACATTTCTTTAAAAGCAATCAAGTTAGTTTTCCTTTCTCAACAACAAACTTTTACATTTTTGAATTGGAAAAAAAATGGCAGCTTATGAAGCATGCACGCCAAACTCAAAACTCAATTAAAGACTATTTCCAAAAAATATGATTTCTTTGAGTTATGTGTATATTTTTTTTAAGTTTTGTGTTATTTTCTTTCAATTAAATTTGTGATATTTAAATTACATGTGTACCGAATGTGTTAATTTTAATTTGTGATATTTTTACTTATGTGCTGATTAGCTGTCGTTATTTTTGTTTAATATATATTTATACACATATGAAGTTGTTTCACTTCGTTTCAAGTTAATATCGGGTACAACGTCTATCGGTTAGAACGGCGATTTTTTGATGGTCCCCTCAAGGACGCTATAAGCGATTTCCACTGTATAGGTCTTCGCACGTCTGCAATTTGGAACTTCCAACGAATGGGTGATTGGAAGCCTAAGTTCACGGTAAAAACTTGCGTGCCGTAAGTTTTAATTTGAGTCGCGTTGGCCGCGTAAAGATGCTGCATTGCCACTTTTAGTGGGCCACGGCAATGATTCCGTGGCATCACGGACACTTCGGCGCCCGTGTCGATTAAATATGTTTTGTTGTTGGACTTGTCACGAATGTGGAGGCGTTTTGTACTTTGACGGTCGTCTGCCTCCTCTAACAACCATCTTGTACGTTTTTTTAAACGAGCAGTTTCCCACACATTTGCGCGCTGCACTACCAAAACGCCGGTGATAAAAGCAGACTTGCTTCGATGCAGCTTTGGTTTTAGTTTCTTCCCTACGGGATCTGGACAAAGCGTCTATAGCGGCTTCAGCTGCAGCCAATCGCTCCTCCGTGCTGGAAACATTAGCGTCCGTTTGTTTCGGTGGGTCTGTTTAGCCGGACATACTTGCCACAGTCCTGATGTTTGTTATATTGTGTAAACGTTCGGCCTGTTCCGCAAGAACATCCAAATCAGACACGCCATTAGCGGTCAAGAGCTCCTGTGTTCAGACGGGTAGCTTTTGCACAAATAGGTGCCTCAATAATTCGGGCGGACATGTGCTTCCGGCCAAGTGCCTCATGCGGGCTAACATGAGAAGGGGACGATCGTCGACCGGGTCTCCTAAGAGTTGCTGTAATTTGGCGTCAACTCCTTGCGCGAATAGCTTGACGATTCTATTCTTGAACAGCTCGTATCTGTCCACCTCTAGAGGAGATGAGATTATGTCCGCAATGTAGGGCAAAATCTGCGGTTCCATGCTAGCAACGATGTGTTTGAATTTGGTCAAATGGTTGGTTATGCGCGCGGTGTCAAAAATTGCATCGGCTTGTAACAACCACAGCTCGGGCTGCTCACGCCAAAATGGCGGAAGTTTCACCGTGTTCACTGCCATGATCAAGTCCGATTTGGACTCGAAAAATTGTTCGTCCTCCGATGTCATTCTCAGGGTCACCAATGTGGCAATTCAAGGCAAAGGGTTACCTCTGTCGATTCTGGTAATTAACAACGCGACAGAATAACAACTGAATAACAAACTTTATTGAATTCTCCGCAAAATTACTAAAACAAAAATGAAACACGTCTCAACGTGACGGATGACGAAATTCGAGTGAGTAAAATCAGCTGTGTGTGACTGTTGGTTTCTCTCAAGCGATGATTGCGCCACTAGTGGTGATCTTGCGGTGTCGCCACACATTGCAATATAGCAACGCCATCTATATAGACAGGCCTGCGCTCAGCTGGTTTTGACGCAATTATTTCCTTTGATGACGCCATCGTATCCACAATCCAGAGGTCGGCGACTGATGGCGGCGAGTCCGCGGTATTTGTGCGTTCCGTGTTTAGTTTTCGTTTTCCGCGTTCAGTGTTTATTTGTTAGTAAAATTTCATCTAGTGATCCGGGAAAACAAACACGTGCGCGATAAAAGTGTGTCGTGCGGTCAAAACATGTATTTTGTCAAGTGTGAACTGTTCCACGATGCTCTGCGACTGATCCCCGGGGCTGCGGCTTCGACCAAATTGGTGCAAGTGTCCAGAAAGTGTGTTTTTAGAGGACTAAAATGCCGTCTGGCGCAATTCCAATTGTAAACATATGTCGTGCCGGGAACATCGTCGTGTGCAGTCATTGCCTTGGCATGGCCTTGGCGAAGGAAATAATGACGTAACGATCAGCTGAGCGCAGACCTGTCTATCTAGATGGCGTTGAATATAGCCATATTTTTTGTTTTCTTTGAAAAAAATGCGGACGCATTGAACTTCATTCATAGTACTGTTATATTTTCTTGTTTTGTCATTCATTCTCGAACAAAATGCCACTTGGCGCGTATCTGATCGAAGTCGATAAAGGCAAAATTTTAGCCTTTTTCGGTAATTTTAATCCCGGAGATTGGACGAAAATTGGGGCGTTCGGACAGAATCATCCGAAATTTCGTCAATAACAAAAACGAATGCGAGAAAAAGAAAACTGGAGGCCCAAAATACAAGCTATCTGAAAGAGACAAGCGCCGCATTTTGAATACCGCAAGTAACTCTATGAAAAGTCTATCGACGTTAACTAATGAGTGTAGGGTGGAAGTATCTAAATCTAAATAATAAGTAGAGTTTTAAGACAGTCAAAACGCATTAAACGGCAAAAACTCATTATGAAGCCGAAATCACATCTTCGGCACAAACATGCCCGTGTGGCGTTTGCAAGGAAAAATTTGCAGACAAACTGGAAAAAGGTGATGTTTTGGTCTATTTTCTTCATTTTCCTTTTTCAAGTGATTTTTTCAGTAGAAAAAAAATTCAATCTTGACTGTCCAGACGGATTTAACAACTGTTGGAGCAGGGGCGGATCTACTTAAGGGCTTATTGGGCTGCAGCCCAGGACCCCGAGAATACAAAGGGCCCCCAGCCCCCATTGAAAACATTAGACGATATTGTGAAGTAAAGAAAAATAATATATAAAATAAAAAAAAATCCAATCATAAGGTTGGCAACCCTGAGATCTATCAACCCGTTTCAACGCCATCTAGATAGACAGGCCTGCGCTCAGTTGATCGTTACGTCATTATTTCCTTCGCCAAGGCCATGCCAAGGCAGTGACTGCACACGACGATGTTCCCGGCACGACGTGTGTTTACAATTGGAATTGCGCCAGACAGCATTTTAGTCCTCTAAAAACACACTTTCTGGACACTTGCACCAATTTGGTCGAAGCCGCAGCCCCGGGGATCAGTCGCAGAGCATCGTGGAACAGTTCACACTTGACAAAATACATCTTTTGACCGCACGACACACTTTCATCGCGCAAGTGTTTGTTTTCCTGGATCACTAGATGAAATTTTACTTACAAATAAACACTGAACGCGGAAAACGTAAACTAATCACGGAACGCGCAAATACCGCGGACTCGCCGCCATCAGTCGCCGACCACTGGATTGTGGATACTGATGGCGTCATCAAAGGAAATTATTGCGTCAAAACCAGTTGAGCGCAGGCCTGTCTATATAGATGGCGCTGCCCCACCGCACCGCCATCTTAACTCTCAGGCCGGAGTGTTAAAGCAATGACGTCATGACAAGCAGTGAACCATATGTAGACAAAGTGAAGAACGCGGGCAGTCGACCTCTTGAAATCTGGCGATTTTCATACGTAAAAGTGATTTTAGTGTCGCGATTTTAAGGACAATTGAAAGTAGTGCTTGTCACTGATATTTGAAAGTGAAAAAAACGCAAGGTGCCGCGAACTTCCGACCAAAATGAACTGCTCGAAAGTGCGCGAGACATGAGTGTGGTTATGAAAGTGCGACACGGGAAATTTCGCATTTTTCATTAATTTTCCGGCAATTTGGCTAGTGTGCATGGTGCAGCACTACCATGGGTCGAATCCTCGGGACGGTGAGTTCAGCGGAAACTCCCGGAAGTGCTCCAAAAAGTGAATTCAAAGTGGTTGTCAAATGACAACATTACAGGGGATTTCCGGCCTTTTTATCGGAATTCATAGGGTAAGTATACGTTTTTTGTTGTGCTAAAATTTTAGTGGATTGATGCGCCCCAAAATACGGGTCTTACACGCGTTGTTGACGAGCCAGACGAAAGTTTCACTGCAGCTGACAGGACTAGATGCCTGGCGTTGAAACTTTCGTCCGGTTCGTCAACATCGTCGTCAAAATCCGCATTTTGGGGCTTATAAATCCACTAAAATTTTAGCACAACAAAAAATGTATACTTACCCTATAAATTCGGATGAAAAGGTCGGAAATCACTTGTAATGTTGTCATTTGACAACCACTTTGAATTCACTTTTCGGGGCACTTCCGGGAGTTTCCGCTGAACTCACCGGCCCGAGGATTCGACCCAAGGTAGTGCTGCACCATTCACACTAGCCAAATTGCCGGAAAATTAATGAAAAATCCGAAATTTCCCGTGTCGCACTTTCCTAACCTCGCACTTTTCAATATACCATTTTACTCCATATTTCCCATCACTTCACGTTTTTTTCACTTTCACACGGCACTGATAGGCACTTCTTTTATTTTCACTTAAAATCCCGACACTAAACTCACTTTTACGCTCAAATATCGCGAAATTTTACCGGGCGACCACGCAAGTTCACACTTGGTTGACTGCTTGTCATGTCGTTAGTGCTTTGACAATCAGCTGACACTCCGGCCTGAGAGTAAAGACGGCAGTGGCTGCCCGTTTGCGTGTCTATCGAACGGAATGGGGAACTCCCCGTCGCTTGTTTTCGGTCGGTGTATTTTCTCGTGTGTGCGTCTATTACGGGGGATTTCCCGTCGTTTATCGCCCGACGCAATTTTGTTTATTTCGTATTTCTGTTCTCGTCGTCAAAGTGGCAAACTGACTGTTATTTTTAGAGCTGTGTTTAGTGAGCGTATAAAGGAATTTGCAGCACAAAAATGTAGAAAGATTGTTTTATAATTAATACAACATAACCACACATAACCTGTCAATTTCACATTAAATTATATTAAATCAATAAAGGAATTTACAGCACAAAAATGTAGAAAGTTTGCTTTATAATTAATATAACATAACCACACATAATCTGTCAATTTCACATTAAATTATATTAAATCAATACAGGAATTTGCAGCGCGAAAATGTAGAAAGATTGCTTTGTAATTAATATAACATAACACCACATAACCTGTCAACTTCATATTAAATTATATTGAATCATATTAAATAAATACAATTTTATTGTCATATTTTGACGTGATAACGTCTTTGAGGAGTATGTCGAGAAAGCTCGGGACGGAAGTAGGAATGCTTTAAAATCTGTTTGGGGATCTCAGCGCTCATGTGATAAATTTTCATTTGAAAGCTTATTGTATATTTGTAGTGGCAACGCCGAAATGTTGTTAAGTTCAACCACCATGGCGTTACTGTCGCTACCGAGATGTTGTCGTGTAATTTGGCAACAACTTCACTTCAATACGAGTCGCCATTCATTAAGTTTGTAGGTGGTGTAGTAAGATACAACACAGATTACAATAAAAACACGCTCGCGTTAAAATACAATATTAAATGATCGCTTTATTGGCTTCGTATAGTTACACGTTCGTTCATGCGGAAGAATCGAGAACAAGTGACATTTCGTAGAACTTCGAATATATGCTAAGCGCTCGCAACGCCTCTAGCGGAACAAGGCGGACCCCTACAAGTTGTTATTTTCACCATTGCTGCAAAATAAAGATTATTGTCATTGTTTTCATCGCCTGTGTTTGCATTGATTCAATAGTGGCCGCTCCTTGCGATCAGATACTGGTAAATAAATAAATAACTGGCGCAACAGTCCAATTTGAACCACGGCCTCGAGATGAGTTAGCATCATCTCATTTTCTAGATCGTGACGGTTTTTTTTTTTGCAGAGGTATGTGATCGGCAATACGCTCAACCGAGTTATTTACCCCATAATGGGTACTCATTTAAGAGCTGAGTGGGCTCATAGTCCGACACGTAAATCCCCGGAATCGAACCGGGGCTCAGTGCGTTGAAGGCGAACGTGCTAACCGTTGCGCCATCCGGACTACAATCAGATACTGGTAGTGCCAAAATAATAGTAGTTGCAATTACTACATATTCTAACCAAGCTTTATCCTAAATCCCATCCAATAAATGTTGTCAAAGATTATACCGCTCGCCGCGCCGGTCGTTGTAAGCTTTAGCCAAGCCCCCATCCAATAAATGTTGCTATTACCACCGCATCATTGACACGAAGCGCTGCAATCGTGTTGATTAACAGCCGCTGATTTTCGTTGGGATGACGGCGCAGGATCTATAACTCATGCCGGAATTTCAATGCCGGCATCAGCAGCAGCAGCAGCGGCATCGCCTGTGTCTAGGCTAATAAGAATGCACGCATTTGCCGAATTAGGCCCGAACCAGATTTAACGCAGAAAGCAGCTGCGAACAATCACTACGTTTAGACCGCGGGACTATCTTCGAGATCTAACTAAATCGATCTAACTCTGGACGATATAAACGTATCGATTTAGTTCGTTTTGGACTTGGCTTATCTCTACTTGCGATGCGGAACTGCACTAAAAAAATTGTGACTATGTCGCTGTCATCGCTAATGTTGACGTTGTTGTGGTTTTTTTGTTCGTCATTTGTTTTATTTGCAATTTCCGGAAAGCAGTGCGTGATCACGGGCAAGAAAAAGCCTTTTTCTGTCGTAAAATTTATATCCATCAAATTTATCTGTGCTGTCAACGGAGAAAGGAGAAGAAAAAGTACCTCTCCGTATGGTCGGTATAAACACTCCACCAACAAGTGCTAACACTAAAATGATTTATTTAAATCGACTTTTAGTTCCACGGTCTAAACGTGGCCAATAACAACAACATGCAGATCTGATTTCGCCGCTGTCGCTCTGACAGCATGAAATCAGATCAGCAGATCTGCATGTTGTTGTTATTGTTCGCTGCCTTGCTGCTGCTTTCTGCGTTCAATTTGGTTCGGGCCTTACATTGGAGCAGCAGCAGCGGCAGTAGCATCGCTAGTGCTGGTTTTTTTAGGCAAATTTATAAAATGCTTCTTTAGTGGTAGGATCTATCGGCATGCTGGTGAAACTTTTGAAATGTCAGAAAGAAAAAATGAGATTTTAAGCATTAAGGTGTCGAACGCAACAATTGACATCAAGAGCAATTCCGACTTTATACCATCTATGAAGCGGAATTTTAATCTCGACTGCGTCTCCGACACCTCAACAACATTGGGAAATACTTGTCTGGATACAACGTTAACCAGACATATTACTGTTGAAATATTACGATTCGTATCGTATTTTTCATATCATCGGCCAATAGTGAATCGCTTGTACACTCCAGCGAGTTAAAATTGGGATTACCCTAATAAAAAATAATACAAAATAAAAAAAAAATTGTTTAATTTAAATTGCATCGATTCAATGACGTTATCACGCAAATACTTGATTTACCGTCGATTTTTTTCCTATACCGTATACCTACGGCTACATCACTATATAAAACAGTTTTTTTTACAAAATCGCAAATAGTTGAGTAATTAGGTAGGCCCTTAAGAGCGGGCGCACACTATCGATTTTTAATCATGCAACAGTTTAGTTGTTTGCTGAAAGTCCATGGGGTTAAATGGGGAGGCGCATACTATCGATTCGATTTGTGATCGATAAAAAAATCATAAACCATCATCGACTGACTTTTGACCAAAGCAAAACACAACTATCGATCCACAACTCAAAATCCATGGTTTTGCATTGACGCGCGCACATACTCGATTAAAAGTTGTTCTGCAACGGTGCAGTCGTTTATCAGTCATCGTGTGCATATTTGAATACAATGCCGGGAATGATTATAAATTACGTAGAATCGTTAATTGAATCGATCGAAAAGAGGTCGGCCTTATATTTAAAGTCCCTCAAAGATTACCCAGACGCGAATTGCAAAAAAAAAACTATGGGATGAAGTGTGTCTTGAGAATGTTTCTGGCTAGGCGGAATTGGATGCGGAAGAAAAAATAAGGAAATCTACTTACACTGACAACAAACGCCAAATCGTTATTTAGAGACGCGTCAGATCTCTGGTTTTTGTGTTGAGTTTTGAATAAATAAAACCATCCAAAATGCCCGATTCAACGAAAATCAATGCTTTTCTCGAGTTTATCGAAATGGAAAATTTCAAATTGTACAAGGGACACGTAGTAATGGGACCTTTGAAACAATTCACGGCTATCATTGGGCCCAATGGTTCCGGTGCGTTTCTCATTTGCTTGCTATTAGAAAGATTCTGGCTATATACACGCTTTCTTACTTATCAGCAAATCAAATTTCATGGATGCTATAAGTTTCGTGATGGGCGAAGAAACGTCGAGTTTTCGAGTGAAGCGTTTGAACGACCTAATCCAAGGCGCCTTATACAGCAAAATGACAGCGAACACCTTTCTGTTGTACGTTGATAACGTTCATCAACGACTGTAACTGTAATCGTTACGACAACTATCGATAGTATGCGCGCAGTCCACAACTGAATAATTTAGTCGAGATAAAATCGCAACATCTACACAATTCGACTAAACTATTTGGTTGTAGAGTAATCGATAGTGTGCGCCGGCTCTAAGTAGTATTAGCCCAGGGCCCCACAAATTCACGATCCGCCCCTGTGTTGGAGGGATCTGCAGAAGGAACTTCGATATTTCCCTTAAGAGAAATTTCGGAGAAGGTTGCTTATTGGTGTGGGGAGCATTTCTCTCTGATGGAACAGTTGATTTAGCGTTTCCCAGTACACGAATCACATCGCTAGATTATGTCGACGTTCTGAAAGATAAATTGATTCCCTTTTTTGGAAAGGAGAGACGACACGGAACTGATTTTCCAAAAGGACAACCCGCCTGTTCATACCAGTCGTCTTACTAAAAGTTGGTTACAATGGTCGCGCTCCTGAAAGCCTGACCGGTTAAGGAAATGACAGTGAACAACAGAGATAGCAAAGCATTGTGCATCCGTAAGCGAAAGAGAGACGCATTTAACTGATACATTTACACATTTGACGCACACGAGAGAGCAGAATGACAACCAACCAATTTGCGTTAGGTCTGTTTCTTAGTAATTGCACTAGAGCGAAAGAGACCGGTAAATGTATTTGTTTAGAAATCATAGGCTGGGGAAACGAATCAATAATTTTTTCCGGTATATTTCCCATCTGAAGATCCCCTCAGATAAGCGACACTCTCTCTTCAACTTAAGGATATACAATACTTCACATCTCTGTTACTCACTGTCAAATTGTCTGATCCTGTAAGTTTCCCAGAACGCAGCCAATGAAATGGTATCAATGAGTGCATTCGCGACGCTCGTTTTATCCGGATCGCTACGGAGCGGTCCGTAGCGCTACAACCCCTCCCGGTCGTGATTGCAACCGCTCCTTCCATCCGCTCCGGAGCGGTTACTTCCCCTTGGTAGCAGAAATTTTTTACGCTCTCTGGGCATGTAGCGCTACATTTGACAATTCGCAGCTGGTATTTGCGTTGTGAAGTTTGTGTACATCAAAAACGCAAATAGAATCCCCGTCTATGTAAATTCACTGTCTTCTTGTCTTTGATTTGATATTTCCTTGTTTCGTGATGTGCCAAAGAAATGTTTTGCGATGGAAAATTGGTAATTGTCAAATATTTGCGGTGTCACCTGTTTGTCATACATTTCATATGTAGCGGTTCAATCACGAAAGAAATTTTGACAGGTAGCGTCTCCTCAAATGTGTAGTGGAGGGGATGTAGCGTTCCGTAGCGAAAATTTTTCACATGAATGCAGCCAATGTAAGGCTGCGCGCATGTTGGCTCACGTTCGCGTGTCGCGTTCACGTGTTTGCTGTCAAACGGTTTGGGTCTATGGTTTCCAACCAAAGATGCGAATCTGTCAATATGACAAATGCTCGGCTATTGTCGTATCAACAATTTGAGTTCATTATTGTACTCTACTACTCAATTGCCCTAACCCCTTGTGGGGCATAGCGCGTCAACTGTTCCATGTGGCCCAGTTGACGTTTCGTTGGCATAATCTGGTTTCGGAGAATGCAGTTGCCAGCATACACCTCCTGCACATCCATGGCCACGAACGTCGTCGTGGACGGGATTCGAACCCGAAACGCCGGTAGTCAAACATGAGACTGATGCCTCAACACACTGCGCTACCGGTCGCCCCAAAGTGAAAATGAAATGAATAATTAGGTAAGAATTGAGTGGCAAAACAAACGACTGGGGACTAGTAGGATGTGCATAAACACACATTTCATACTAAACTATTGGCGTTAATACACAATAATGAATCCAATTTGGTGATACGACAACAGCCGAGCATCTATCAAATTGACAGATTCGCATCTTTGGTTGCAAACCATAGACACAAACCGTTTGACATAAAACACGTGAACGTGTGCCAACTTGAGCGTAGCCACCGCCATCTTAACTCTCAGGCCGGAGTGTCAAAGCAATGACGTCATGACAAGCAGTGAACCATATGTAAACAAAGTGAAGAACGCGTGCAGTCGACCTCTTGAAATTTGGCGATTTTCGCGCGTAAAAGTGATTTTAGTGTCGCGATTTTAAGTGCAGTTGAAAGTAGTGCTTGTCACTGATATTTGGAAGTGAAAAAAAACACAAGGTGCCGCGAACTTCCAACCAAAATGAACTGCTCGAAAGTGCGCGAGACATGAGTGTGGTTATGAAAGCCAGACGAAAGTTTCACTGCAGCTGACAGGACTAGATGCCTAGCAGTGAAACTTTCGTCCGGTTCGTCAACATCGTGGTAAAAATCCGCATTTTGGGGCGCATAAATCCACTAAAATTTTAGCACAACAAAAAACGTATACTTACCCTATGAATTCCGATGAAAAGGCCGGAAATCACCTGTAATGTTGTCATTTGACAACCACTTTGAATTCACTTTTTGGGTCACTTCCGGGAGTTTCCGCTAAACTCACCGGCCCGAGGATTCGTCCCAGGGTAGTGCTGTACCATTCACACTTGCCGAATTGCCGGAAAATAAACGAAAAATGCGAAATTTCCCGTGTCGCACTTTCCTAACCTCGCACTTTTCAATACACCATTTTACTCGATATTTCCCGGCACTTCACGTTTTTTTTTCACTTTCACACGGCACTGATAGCCACTTCTTTTAGTTACACTTAAAATTCCGGCACTAAACTCACTTTTACACACAATTATCGCGATATTTCACCGGACGACCGCACGCGTTCACACTTCGTTGACTGCTTGTCATGTCGTTAGTGCTTTGACAATCAGCTGACACTCCGGCCTGAGAGTAAAGATGGCAGTGGCGTAGCCTAATGGAATTGCCTGCTTGTTTCCCTAATCAAAACCTGGTTATCGATGCGGGAGGTCGGTAGCCGAAGAATTGAGAAAGAATTTTAGTGGACAGTATGAAAGATAGGCTCTTTGAGCTTATTTAAAACTGGGGAGGTCATACCCATTATAGATTTTCTTTATTTTCCTTATTTGTGTAGATTTTGTCATATTTTTCTCAAGTGCGGTTATAGTTTTGCAACTTGGGAAACACCTTTTTGCTCTATAAAAAAATAACGGTTGGAGATAAATGAATTATGTTTTTTAAATTATTTGTTTTCTTGACTTTTCTAAACTATGGCATGTTAGTAATAGCTTTAGGTTTTTTTAAACTTCACATATCAGCTGTTTCATAGTGCGGTTATAGTTATGACAGGCAGTGTAGCATCAATTGAAAACCAAGTTAAAACCCGCGACTGCTTACCCGAAAAGGAAAACGACAAAAATTTACCACTTCGATTTACTTCTCAGGTATATACTAGGAAAAATTCGCTCGGTTTATCATACCACACACGCGCTACGGTTCAACTCTGCGGTTTTGGCGGCTATTACACTTTAAAAGTTCTTTTACAAATATATTTGACGAACGATATTTCAAAATAACTTTTATGAATGATATTAGCCGCTAAAGGGGGAAGGTGTGCAAGCATATTTGAAAAGTAGTTGAAACAAGCAACGTCCATGTCGCAAATCTTTTCTTAGGCGGCTGTTACACTATAAAAGTTCTTTGAAAATAGCTTTCATAAAAGATATTTGTAAAAGAACTTTTATAGTGTAATAGCCGCCTTACCCAAATCATTCTTTTCCGGTTGCCTGCGCAAGTCTGGACACCTGTGCAGGTATACCTCAAGGTGGCAGCACCCGCTCCGGTATAGGAAAATTCCTTAGGTGTGCTGAAAATTCTCATATTATTCGCAAAACAGGAAGGAAGGGTAAAAATGTGTGAACGTGTAGAACATTTTATCGAAATGATTTGTGGAAATAAAGACGCCAATTTTAAACAAAATATCTAATTTTTATGTACACTCAAAAAAAACGTTCATCCAAATATTATACGTATGCTTCCAAATGACGAAGTATTACCGTTCCCTGTGATGACCTACATAGTTGACCGTTTACTTAATTGACTACTCGTCGACATTTCGTCATCGCTGAGCGTGAGTCTTTTCCGCTTCTTTGCATGTTCCTGGACTAGATTTGATGCTTGTATTTCTGAGGTCTTTTGCTGAAGCCAATTAGTAATCTATTTAAAAGTTTGTTAATACAAATGTAAAAATATTGTTTGATAAAAATATACGTACTAATGAGCTAGTTCTTATTCCACTTTCAAATAACTTCCTTTCGATGACATCCATTTTGTGCTCAATCTTGATATCGTCGTTATTATTTTTCGAGATGGACAGGAGGTTTCTTATTCGTTGTCGACATGTCTCGTAGATTATTCGGCCAACCGTATGATTGCGGTCGAATGGAGCCAGATAGCGCCCATATTCGTAAAAATGCGGATTAATTTTCCCCAAATCAATGTGTGTACTTTCAGCTTCACAGATTGCATTGTGTACATTTTTATATAGATCGGGAATATGAACTCTAAAAATGAAGACATGTTGAAACGACCAATCTACGAATATGGTAAATTTCTTACGTGAAATACGGGTTGTTTACTTTCAATTCCTTGATGTACCAAATGGGAAGTTTGATTGATTTTCCAGGCTCTAAGTTAAGAGTTTCACTTCCCGGATCCATAAAGCCTATGCAAACTCGGTCAAAACATATTTATCTTCATAAATGAATGTCAGCAGCTTACCCATATGTAACAAGCGACTGTTTACTTGACATGAAACATTCTCCTGCGTCACGAAGATATCCTCCACAGAATAGTAATTGGGAAAATAACTGTGGGAATTCATGGTTCCAAAAATGTATTTTTTTTTCTGTTCTCCTGTGACTATGCGGGCTTTGTTCACGATGCCACCGCTGGTGAAATCAGAAGTTCACGAATGAAGCTCCAAACACAGTCGGTTGGCTAATTCACAAAAGGGATTGTACTGCCAGGATTTGTAAATCGTTTTTGAAAATGTTTTTGATCGCCTACTCCTGCCCTTCTACACGATTCTGAACCTCGTGAGGCATCCACCAAATACATCCAGTTGTAGACGTCGTTAATGTGCGTTGATTTGCAGCACAATCACTCCACTAAAAATGTATTTACCAAAAAGACCTTTTCAAACCATACAAACTGACAGATTGAGAATGCGACAATCTTCTTCTTGAAATCAACGAGAGATAGGATAATAACAAAGCCATAAGCTTTGTTTTTTTTAAGCTTTGTGTATACCATAGATATATATATAACAGATATGAAATAGGCACAGAGTGGGGGTAAAAATTTGAATATCGAGTTATGGCTGACACATCCGCACCTGCGCAATGAAACGCGCACAACACGTATTAATACTTGGCCCAGGGGCCCGAGGAGCGAGGGGCCAAATGCTTCGCAAGTGTCAAAATTGTGGGTGAGTGGCCGATGGCGTAACGACATTCACCGAACGTATGGCGACCGCGTGAAAATGGGTAGCAGTGCGCATGCGCGGCTTGGTTCGAAAATAACTTGAAGCACAGAGTGGGGATAGTACCATAGAGGAACTCGATAAGAGGTGGAACTCAGTACAAATATTTTGTAGACAGGGACGCACTAAGGCGGCTATTACACTATAAAAGTTCTTTTACAAATATCTTTTATAAAAGACATTTTCAAAGAACTTTTCTAGCGTAATAGCCGCTTAACAAAAGATCTGCGACATGAACGTTGCTTGTTTCAAGTACTTTTCTTACAAGCTTGCACCCCTTCCCCTTTAGGCGGCTAATATCATTCATAAAAGTTCTTTTAAAATATCGTTCATCAAAGATGTTTGTAAAAGAACTTTTACAAATATCTTTTATGAAAGCTATTTTCGGTACATTCCTAGTTTACATTTCGGTTTGTGTCTAAATAGATACTGGGTTGGTGCCAAGGGTTTGACAACCACATATTCACCACATATTAACTGAACTCGAGGGGCACCGAAATAAGCCATAGCGAAATAAGGCATACGAAATAATCCATATGGATACTTTCGTTTGGAACCGAAAGTATTTATCGGAAAATTAACGAAATATCCCTGCATGGATAATTTCGATTTCAAATCGAAGTAAAGTATGCGAACGAAAGCGAGAATACTACTACTTTGCCTTAACCCCTAGCGGGGCATAGCGCGTCAACTACTCCTGCGCGCCATCGTACTCTGTTCTGGGCAATGGGGCGCAACTCCCCAAAAGACTTACCCAATACCTGACACTCCTTTGCCACAGATCGACGCCATGTGATTCGAGGACCCCCTCTTGGTCGGCCTTGGTTGGAAATGGGGTTCCATTTCATGGCATGCAAAGCAATGCAGTTATCACTCTTCCGCAATGTGTGACCTATCCACTGCCATTTTCGCCTGCGTATCAATTCGTCGATTGGCATCTGACCCGTACGCCGACTTAGCTCTTCATTTGATATTGTTTCGGGCCAGAAAATTCTTAAAATTCGACGAAGACATGAGTTGACGAAAACTTGCAGCTTTCTGGTAACTCCTACGGAAACTTTCCATGTACTGCTCCCATACAAAAGCACTGATAGTACCAGGGAGCGAAACAGGCCCAGCTTGGTCTTGATGCTGAGATAACTGCCCTGCCAGATTTTGGACAGCATACCGTATGCGCGTTTAGCCTGGTTGATACGACGAGCGATGTCCTGCTCCGTACCACCATTTTCGGCAACGATGCTACCCAGGTAGACGAAGTTTTCCACCTTCTCCACAGGCTGCCCATTAATATTGATGGCAATAGGTGTCGGATTTCTTTTTCGCAACGGCGGGCTAAGAACCTTGGTCTTGTTGGTATTAATCTTTAGCCCAACCTTGCTTGCCTCCCTCTCGAGATCTAACGCCATTGCGGACAGATCCATGATTTTGTGGGAGAGTAGGCATATGTCGTCAGCGTAGTCAAGATGTTGTAGATAAGATGTCAAAGTCCATTGAATTCCTCTGTCGAGTCCGGATAGGGCTGCATGCAACACATCGCCGATCACAATGAGGAATAGGATCGGTGAGAGGATGCACCCCTGCCGAACTCCACTGCGAATCTCAAAGTCCCCCGACACCTTACCTTTATACAGAACGCGACATTTCGCGCCGTCATAGGTTGCCTTAATAATAGCCACAAGCTTCTCAGGGATGCCTCTCCTGCGCAAGGCCGCCCATATAGAATCCCGGTTCACACTATCGAAAGCCTTTTCGAAATCGATGAAAAGCAAGTGAAGCGGAGAATCGTATTCAGCGCATTGCTCGATGATGATTCGCAAGGTGTTAATGTGATCGACACAGGAGAATCCGGATCGAAAGCCAGCCTGCTCTTCATCAATTGTGCTTTCTAAGTGGGCCTTTAGTCTTTCCAGGACGATTTTAGCTATTATCTTGGCAACGGCAGGAAGCACACAAATGCCTCTCCAATTATTACAGTCTGTGAGGCTACCCTTCTTTGGAAGTTTGATGATCAAACCTTCCTTCCACTCAGTGGGAAAGGTCTCTGTATTCCACGCTTTATCAACAAGTGGGTGCAGCAAATCGGCAGTTACGCTTGGCGCTGCTTGATAAAGTTCGGCAGGGATACCGTCAAGTCCGGCGGCCTTTCCTCGTTTCAGTGCAATAATTGCAGTGACTATTTCCTCTTTAGTCGGGGCAGTGGACCGTATACGCACATTTTGATGGCTAGCTAAATTATCTATATGAGGGGGAACTTCACCAGAGATTACACGGTTCAAGACCGCGGCGAAGTGTTCTTTCCATCGCCTCATTTGATCTTCTTCCAAGATAAGTAGCTTTCCATCACTATCTTTCACCGGATGTTGGCAGGAGTTACGACCACCTGTAAACTCCTTGATGACACCGTATACGGCGTTTAAGTTGTTACTTCTAGCGGCTTCTTCTGCTGACGCTAAAAGAGAATTGGCATAAACTCTTTTATCGCGTCGCACACTACGCTGAACTTCTCGAGCTTTCTGACGGTAAAGGAGTTCGATGCTGCTTCGATTGTCGTCTGATGCTGCAGCCAAACGAACTTTCAGCTCCTTTCTTTCAACAATCCGCTGCCATGAAGCGTCGGACATCCAGGGCTTATTCCGGCAATCCGGGTTTGGGCCAAGGATGGTATTTGCGCTATCAATGTACGCATTTTTTATGGCATCCCAGTTTTCGTTTATGTCACTATTTGGGTGACTAGTTATCTCAGCCGCTTTTTGCGCAAGATGGTCATTATATTGTTGTAAAACAGCTGGATTTTTTAGCCATATACTTACTTTCGTTTCTAAACGAAATTAGGCATTGAGTGTGGAACCGAAAGAATCCATGCATAGACATTTTCTGTTTCAAGCCGAAACAAAATATGCGGCAGAAAGTGAAATAATGAGTGCGTTCAGAAGGTGGCAAAAGAGCAGAAACCGCTCGCGAGTAGCTCCGCAACTGCTCGCGAGCAGCTCCGGAGCTGATCGGTTTGGAGTCTGCACCTGCTGAACGCTACTTCACCAGCTGATAAATCGACCAGCTGAAAGCTGACGATGACAATTTTAGACGTCAAGTGCCGAAAAGTGGAAAATACATGAATCCCACGCTGTACATGATGAAAATCCCAAAAAAACGAGAAAACAAAACAGAAACGGCGAAAACACCAAGAAAACACAACCTAAACACAACAAACCCAATTTAACAACTGTCAAAAGTCGAAACTCGCAACATGAGCGTGAGGTTGAAAAGAAGAAGAAGAACCTGAGCACTGATCAGTGAGCAGAAATATTTCTTGCTCGGTGAAATTTGATCATGCCCACCCGAGCAGAAGTTGCTCGGTCACTTCTGAACCCGCTCGTTCTGAACATGTTCGCTGAGCGGAAGTTGCTCAGTTCCTTCTGAACGCACACAATATATGCATCTTTCACATAAGTAGGGACGGCGCGATTGCAATTTTTTTTATGGGATCGTTGTGATAAGGATGGTTGTGGAGCATAATGGCTTGCTGTTGCTGTTGATCAATGAATTATCATGAAAAGGACATTCTTTGCAGTGAACTGGGATATAGGCGATATGGGTGTCATATGAATCGGGGTGATGAGGCAGATGCTATGGAGTACTAATGAGGGCGTCTCGAGTCATCTGGTCAGGAGAAAAGGACATTATTCGCGATGAACTGGGATATAGGCGATATGGGTGTCATATGAATCGGGGTGATGAGGCGGATGCTATGGAGTACTAATGAGGGCGTTTCGAGTCCTTCGGTCAGCAGAAAAGGACATTCTTTCTTTACAGGCGATATGGGTGTCATATGAATCGGGGTGATGAGGCGGATGCTATGGAGTACTAATGAGGACATCTCGAGTCCTCTGGTCAGGGGAAAAGGACATTATTCGCGATGAACTGGGATCTAGGCGATATGGGTGTCATATGAATCGGGGTGATGAGGCGGATGCTATGGAGTACTAATGAGGGCGTTTCGAGTCCTTCGGTCAGCAGAAAAGGACATTCTTTCTTTACAGGCGTAATGGGTGTCATATGAATCTGGGTGATGAGGGGGATGGGAATTTGACATCCCATGTGCTTCTATATGGACCGGGCGGGTGTTCCGCGGCGGAGAGACAAAATGGAATGTTATTGCTCACAAAGGAGAAGTATGGGAGGGGTTGACATCTCATGTGCTTCCTGTGCTTCTATATGGACTGCGCGTGTGTTACGCAGTGGAGGGCTTGTGTCTTTCTCTTTACTTTTTACTAGTTCGTATGTGGTGGAATTACGTCCAGAATTTTGTGTGCAGTAAATGGTGGATTCATCTCCTATATATCTCTGTGCTACCAGTGCAAGTTGTTGTTTTGAGTTGTGTGAAAATAGCAAAAAGATAGGGCGCTCTTCTTCACCGCCTTTTCATGCTGGTATCTGGTAAGCCGATAACTGTGCCGGCTGCAAAGGGCGACTGTTCGACAAAATTTTTGAATACATTTTCAGTGTTCACATACTATGAAAGGCCACGTTTAGAGCGCGTTGACACGATCAAACTACGGTTTGACAAACCACCTACTTGAACGTGTCAACCCCTTGTCAAACTGGTTTGATGTCTTGTGTTTCTGTCAAACCGTAGTTGGACGGTGCTCAACTTTTCAGCAAATGCTAGTTTGTCAAATCGTAGTTTGATCATGTCAACGCGCTCTTATCCGTGGAACTAAACGGCGATTTAACTAAATCGTTTTAGTGTTAGTACTTGTTGGTGGAGTGTTTATACCGACCATACGGAGAGGTATTTCTTCTTCTTCTTTCTCCGTTGACAGCACAGATAAATTTGACAGATATAAATGTTACGACTGAAAAAGACTTTCTTGCCCGTGATCACGCACTGCTTTCCTGAAATTGCAAACAAAACATGCGCCGGACAAAAAAAACGACAACAGAGGAAACGTCAACCACCGCGTCAACATTAGCGATGACAGAAACATAGTCCCAATTTGTTTTAGTCCAGTTCCGCATCGCAAGTGGAGATAAGCCAAAATCAAAACTAACTAAACCGATACGTTTATATCGTCGAGAGCTAGATCGATTTAGTCAGATCTCGAAGATAGTCCCGCGATATAAACGTAGTGAAAGATGCTACCGCCGCTATCTTTACTGACAGGCCGTAGTGTCAAAGCAATGACGTCATGACAAGCAGTGAACCATATATGTAAACAAAGTGAAGAACGCGTGTGGTCACTGCCATCTTTACTCTCAGGCCGGAGTGTCAGCTGATTGTCAAAGCACTAACGACATGACAAGCAGTCAACCAAGTGTGAACTCGCGCGGTCGCCCGGTAAAATTTCGCGATATTTGTGCGTAAAAGTGAGTTTAGTGTCGGGGTTTTAAGTGAAAATAAATGAAGTGGCTATCAGTGCCGTGTGAAAGTGCAAAAAAACCTAAAGTGCCGGGAAATATCGAGTAAAAGTGAACTGCTCGAAAGTGCGCGAGACATGAGTGTGGTTATGAAAGTGCGACACGGAAAATTTCGCACTTTTCGTTAATTTTCCGGCAATTTGGCTGGTGTGAATGGTACAGCACTACCATGGGACGAATCTTTGGGCCGGTGAGTTCAGCGGAAACTCCCGGAAGTGCTCCAAAAAGTGAATTCAAAATGGTTGTCAAATGACAACATTACAGGTGATTTCCGGCCTTTTCATCGGAATTCATAGGGTAAGTATACGTTTTTTGTTGTGCTAAAATTTTAGCGAATTGAAGCGCCCCAAAATGCGGATTTTGACGACGATGTTGACGAACCGGACGAAAGTTTCACCGCCAGGCATCTAGTCCTGTCAGCTGCAGGGAAACTTTCGTCTAGCTCGTCAACAACGCGTGCAAGACCCGTATTTTGGGGCGCATCAATCCACTAAAATTTTAGCACAACAAAAAACGTATACTTACCCTATGAATTCCGATGAAAAGGCCGGAAATCACCTGTAATGTTGTCATTTGACAACCACTTTGAATTCACTTTTTGGGGCACTTCCGGGAGCTTCCGCTGAGCTCACCGGCCCGAGGATTCGTCCCAGGGTAGTGCTGTACCATTCACACTTGCCGAATTGCCGGAAAATAAACGAAAAATGCGGAATTTTCCGTGTCGCACTTTCATAAACACACTCATGTCCCGCGCACTTTCGAGCAGTTCATTTTGGTCGGAAGTTCGCGGCACCTTGGGTTTTTTTCACTTCCAAATATCAGTGACAAGCACTACTTTCAACTGCACTTAAAATCGCGACACTAAAATCACTTTTACGCACGAAAATCGCCAAATTTCAAGAGGTCGACTGCACGCGTTCTTCACTTTGTTTACATATGGTTCACTGCTTGTCATGACGTCATTGCTTTGACACTCCGGCCTGAGAGTTAAGATGGCGGTAATATGGCTATTCTCGCTTTCGTTCGCATACTTTACTTCGATTTGAAATCGAAATTATCCATGCAGGGATATTTCGTTAATTTTCCGATAAATACTTTCGGTTCCAAACGAAAGTATCCATATGGATTATTTCGTATGCCTTATTTCGCTATGGCTTATTTCGGTGCCCCTCGAGTTCAGTTAATATGTGGTGAATATGTGGTTGTCAAACCCTTGGCACCAACCACCGCCATCTTTATCATCAGGCCAGAGTGTCAAAGTAATGACGTCATGACAAGCAGTGAACCATTTGTAAACAAAGTGAAAAACGCGTGCAGTCGACCTCTTGAAATCTGATGATTTTCGTGCGTAAAAGTGATTTTAGTGTCGCGATTTTAAGTGCAATTGAAAGTAGTGCTTGTCACTGACATTTGGAAGTGAAAAAAACGCAAGGTGCCGCGAACTTCCGAGCAAAATGAACTGCTCGAAAGTGCGCGAGAGTTGAGTGTGGTTATGAAAGTGCGACACAAAAAATTTCGCATTTTTCGTTAATTTCCCGGTAATTTGGCTAGTGTGAATGGTACAGCACTACTCTGGGACGAATCCTTGGGCCGGTGAGTTCAGCGGAAACTCCCGGAAGCGCCCCAAAAAGTGAATTCAAAGTGGTTGTCAAATGACAACATTACAGGTGATTTCCGGCCTTTTCATCGGAATTCATAGGGTAATTATACGTTTTTTGTTGTGCAAAAATTTTAGTGAATTGATGCGCCCCAAAATACGGGTTTTAAACGCGTTGTTGACGAGCCAGACGAAAGTTTCACTGCAGCTGACAGGACTAGATGCCTAGCAGTGAAACTTTCGTCCGGTTCGTCAACATCGAGGTCAAAATCCACACTTTGGGGCGCATCAATCCACTTAAATTCTACCACAACAAAAAACGCATACTTACCCTATGAATTCCGATGAAAAGGCCGGAAATCACCTGTAATGTTGTCATTTGACAACCACTTTAAATTCACTTTTTGGGGCACTTCCGGGAGTTTCCGCTAAACTCACCGGCCCGAGGATTCGTCCCAGAGTAGTGCTGTACCATTCACACTTCCCGAATTGCCGGAAAATAAACGAAAAATGCGAAATTTCCCGTGTCGCACTTTCCTAACCTCGCACTTTTCAATACACCATTTCACTCGATATTTCCCGGCACTTCACGTTTTTTTCACTTTCACACGGCACTGATAGCCACTTCTTTTAGTTACACTTAAAATTCCGGCACTAAACTCACTTTAACACACAATTATCCCGATATTTCCCCGGGCGACCGCACGCGTTCACACTTCGTTGACTGCTTGTCATGTCGTTAGTGCTTTGACAATCAGCTGACACTCCGGCCTGAGAGTAAAGATGGCAGTGCACCAACCCAGTATCTATTTAGACACAAACCGAAATCTAAACTAGGAATGTACCCGAGCGGGTTCAGAAGTGACTGAGCAACTTCTGCTCGGATCAAATTTCACCGAGCAAGAAATATTTCTGCTCACTGATCAGTGCTCAGTGCTCAGTGCTCAGGTTCTTCTTCTTCCTTTTCAACCTCACGCTCATGTTGCGAGTTTCCGAGTTTTGACAGTTATCAAATTGGTTGTTGTGTTTTCGCCGTTTTCGGCTTCTAGTTCTTTGGTTTTCGGGTGCTTTTCAATTTGTTTTCTCGTTGTTCGTGATTTTTGTAATGGACAGCGCGGGATTCATGTATTTTTCACTTTTCGGCACTTGACGTCTAAAATTGTCATCGTCAGCTTTCAGCTGGTCGATTTGTCAGCTGGCGAAATAGCGTTCAGCAGGTGCAGACTCCAAACCGAGCTGCTCCGGAGCAGCTCGCGAGCAGTTGCGGAGCTACTTGCGAGCGGTTTCTGCTCTTTTGCCACCTTCTGAACGCACTCATTCTCTGTTCTCGTTCTGCGCTCTTTTCGTTCTCATTCCTTGTCCGCATTTTGTTCATTCTTCGTTATCAGTCCAGCCACATTCTTTTCGTTCTCATTCGTTCTCATTCCATGTCTTATATTGTCTTTTGTCAGTTATAATTTCGCTCCCGTCCCATAAATTTTGATCTGTATTTATTCATATTGGCTGCATTCATGTGAAAAATTTTCGCTACGGAACGCTACATCCCCTCCACTACACATTTGAGGAGACGCTACCTGTCAACATTTCTTTCGTGACAAATAGGTGACACCGCAAATATTTGACAATTGCCAATTTTCCATCGCAAAACATTTCTTTCACATCACGAAACAAGGAAATATCAAATCAAAGACGAGAAGACAGTGAATTTACATAGACGGGGATTCTATTTCCGCTTTTGATGTACACAAACGTCACAACGCACATACCAGCTGCGAATTGTCAAATGTAGCGCTACATGCCCAGAGAGCGTAAAAAGTTTCTGCTACCAAGGGGAAGTAACCGCTCCGGAACGGATGGAAGGAGCGGTTGCAATCACGACCGGGAGGGGTTGTAGCGCTACGGAGCGGTCCGTAGCGATCCGGATGAAACGAGTGTCGTGAATGCACTCATTCCTTTCACAATAAACCGGATTAAATAGACTTGTCGAGTGTACAAACTTTCTTTTCCCCTGATTTTGTACACAATACCAACGCCATCTAGATAGACAGGCCTGCGCTCAGCTGATCTTTACGTCATTATTTCCTTCGCCAAGGCCATGCCAAGGCAGTGATTGCACACGACGATGTTCCCGGCACGACATGTGTTTACAATTGGAATTGAGCCAGACGGCATTTTAGTCCTCTAAAAACACACTTTCTGGACACTTGCACCAATTTGGTCGAAGCCGCAGCCCCGGGGATCAGTCGCAGAGCATCGTGGAACAGTTCACACTTGACAAAATACATCTTTTGACCGCACGACACACTTTCATCGCGCACGTGATTGTTTTCCCGGATCACTAGATGAAATTTTACTTACAAATAAACACTGAACGCGAAAAACGAAAATAATCACGGAACGCACAAATACCGGGGACTCGCCGCCATCAGTCGCCGACCACTGGATTGTGGATACTGATGGCGTCATCAAAGAAAATGATTGCGTCAAAACCAGCTGAGCGCAGGCCTGTCTATATAGATGGCGTTGACAATACTTATCTGAACTGGTGTAGGCTTTCAATCGATGCAAACACTGAAACGTAAACAAACACTGTCGGCGAACTGTCAGTGTCTGCATGACGTATACTGCATTACCGATCCAACCGTGATATGCTAGAGCAGACGAATTCTCGTACTCACTAACTGGTGGAGAAATATCCGTTGGAATAAAAACTATTTAAGGGCCCTGAGTGAAAACGGCACCCTCTTTGTTCAATTTGGTCCCATTGGAAAAGGTGGGTAGACGTTTCTCAGGACCTGGAAATAAAATTATAAGATCCTCTCTTTGTTCAATTTGGTCCCATTGGAAAAGGTGAAGGAGACAAGAATCCGGGAAGCGAACACGACCTTCTTAGAAATTCGGAGAGCGAAGGACGGAAAGCGAAGCTATCGAGGCATCGAGAGATCACGGAGCATAAGAGCAGTCGACTTCGACTTAAAGAGCGTAGAATCTGTAATTTAATATCAATACAGATAGTCAGAGTGCGATCGCTACACGGAAAGTTATTGAGAATTGCGGGTACGGGATCATCGTGGAGTTAAGTCCTGACGGCGATTAAAAGCGCGTTGACATGATCAAACTACGGTTTGACAAATCACGTTTGACAACCTTCTTGAACGTGTCAACACCCTATCAAACTGATTTGAAGTCTTGTGCTCCTTTCAAACCCTAGTTGGACGGTGCTCAACTTTTCATCAAATGCTAGTTTGTCAAACCGTAGTTTGATCATGTCAACGCGCTTTAAGTTAAGTGGAAGTAACCGCCACCTGGGTTAGTGTATTTTGGATTAATTAGTATAAATTAGCTCATAAGTAACGTAATCAGACGGCCGGCTGGTGCGTATTGCTAATTAAGAAATAAGTGCTTGGTGAAATTTTGCAGGGTAAATAAAGTAGTGTTTTTGTAAATACGTATGACGCGGTTTATTGGAGATTCGCGTAACAGATATTCGGTTGCGAGTAAATTCACCTGATCTTTGCGTCCGGTTCGGCTAAGCACAACCGTGGCTTCGCGCTTCCCACGGTTGATATAGCCAGGCAGTGGATTAATTAGAAGCGCGTGGCGCCCACGGCCCGTCTCCGCGGTTGGTCGGACAACTGTCCAAGAATCGGCGTAACCGCGGAGAGTGACAACACACTTGCAACCGCAGAAGGACAGCTTTCTAGAGACTATATGGAGTTTAAACGGACGCGGGTGGGCGCCCAGATTGGAAACGTGTATGATGGATTCGAGAAGGTCGGAAATTCGCAGAACGATCTGGAACGTGGGGAAACGTCGAGATTCGTTAGGGCCGAACTGTCCGCGAAGGTTTCAAGGGAACCAGTTCTCGATGACGTGAAAGCGTCCTACACGCAAGTTTGGGGCCGCTGTGGTGATGGACGGCGACAGCGACAACGAGCGTACTACTGCTGTCAATGTGGCATTGCGATGTCCGACTATGGAGGTGTTGCAGAGCATTCCAACCCCACGGAATGGTGCGTGTGTAGAGCAGTCAACGTCGGTCGCCGACTTCGGACGCCGGTTAGATGACGTACATGGCCTGATCCAAGGACGACCTCGGTGGCGAGTTGATCGCATGAGAACGAGGTTCAACTGGAAAGCTCGCTCGATTGGTGTCAGCGACGATGGCCTCGAGTGGTTGTGTTGCGCTCATCGGAGAAAACAAATGTGCTCGTGGGCTCGACAGACCTGGAAGGCACTGGATGAGATTGTTGCCTGGGTGGATAATGTAGTGCGTCGCGTTCCGAAGCGATGGAGGCCAACAGTGAAGACCATGCATCTGGATCGGATGGCACCGTGTAAGCGGCGTGATAGTGACTTCTATTCGGGACGAACAGGTCTAAGGAGGAGGCGGTGTTGTATGTACGAGGTACGTCTCTCGTACGACACACACTGTACTAAGAAGCTCCACCATAATCTCTAATGATCGATGACAAGTACAAATTGAATGGGCACTAGCCGATTCTCGAGCCATCTAGAGTCTGGAACCTTCTCGAAACCATTTCAAGTATAAAAGGCAGATGTCACCGAGGAAGTGAGAGTAGTAAGACTCGACACTCAGTGGCAGGCGGATCGGTGTAAAGTATCCGCTCGGAAGTCGAAGAGACGTTATCGTTATCTACCGTTAACAGATAGTTCGAGCTAATTTGACGTTGGTTGTTATAGTAGTACGCGTGTGTAGTTCGTTTAGTAAATAAAGTGTGTTTTTCAATCGAAGTGTTTTCATTATTCAGCACAAGAATATCTAACGAACATGGTTTCGTTCTGGTTTCGCTCAACAGAGGAAACATTACAATAGAATAAAACCGTACGCAGAACGAATATCAAAGCGGCGAATATCAAAGCGGTTTCAGACCTGGTCGCTCCACAACCGATCAGCTCTTCACAGTCAAACTGATCCTCCAGAAGATACTGGGAATACAACGTAAACGTATACCAAATCTTTGTCGACTTCAAGCAGGCACACGACAGTATCGATCGTGGAGTACTGTACAACATCATGCTGCAAAACCCCGCCCACATCTCCCGAACTGAGCTACAGCAAGCATAGGCCGCTGCTTAGCTCGTTGAGGGGCCTATTTCTTTGCCAGATGGCACGGCCCGACCTTCACGGTCATAATGCAACCTTAGGCTCCGTCCCCACGGGCATCTTCGGATGCCCACCAGACCGTCCGTTACATATTTGGCGCCCAACGTGGGGCCCATTTCTGGTAAAGAACAGGACTAAAAAGGACCTCACCGGGTTTCTTTTTAGTCCTTCCACCGTTATGCATCCCCACAAGCACATTAAGGCTACTTGCTCTAAGTCTTAGGACTTAGCCATCTTTACTTCACGTATTTTCCCTTCAAGTAGCTGTGCTTTCCTCTGTAGCACCCCCATCCTTCCTATAGAGTAGTTTTTTCCTTTTAGATTCAGTTTAACAAGGCAGTCCTGGCTTTGTGTTCGTCTTTTGTGGTTTAGCCACGTATTTAAGGCCTCCATAAATGCTTTGAATTGCCGGCATTTGGAGCTTCTTCGGTGACCGGACGAAGTGCGGAGGAGCCCTGGATACCTTTTTGTTTGCCAGGATTGTCCTTCTAAGTAACTTAACAAAATTTTTCTTTACACCGTATTGCATTTTTCTATTATTCATGTGCTCAGCAGCTTACAGAGTTTATGAGTGAATTACGGCAAGGAATGCAGTGTTGCGCCTCTGCTGGCCTCAGAATTCTTTGTAATCTGTTGATCATCTGAATGAATGGGAAATGTAGTATTTTTTTTGCGTTGCTAATTTTTCCCCTCTACAATGGTTGTCGGCTGACTCCGGTACCTAGCTCGCTTTTGTTTTTTTTCTATTTCTAGCAGCACACTTTTTCCTCAGCTTCTTCTTCTTGGCAGGCCTCGAAGTAGAAGCTGCCCTGTAATGAACCACCTGTAATGAACCATATTATGGTCTGGTAGTGCTGCTCCCACCAGCAGATCGAAGCAGCACCTGATGAGTACTGATCTGTTGGTGGTACGAAACCAGAGGCCGAGGGTCCCATTACACCAGGACCCAGGTGCGACCGTGTGGGCGTCTGATCCGTCCGTCAACCATTCCATCCTTATCGACAATTTTTTTTATTTCCCATTTTTACCTCCACTGTTTGTGTTGTTTTCCCCAGGCCTATGAATTTTTGTTAATACGTAAAGGGCAGGGGCAACGAGCGGCGAAAACCCCGCCCACATCTCCCGAACTGAGCTACAGCAAGCATAGGCCGCTGCTTAGCTCGTTGAGGGGCCTATTTCTTTGCCAGATGGCACGGCCCGACCTTCACGGTCATAATGCAACCTTAGGCTCCGTCCCCACGGGCATCTTCGGATGCCCACCAGACCGTCCGTTACAAATCATAACCTATTTTTTGAGTTGTCATTCGTTATCGCATCGCACGAAAATCGCTCAGTGTGTGTGCAGTGGAGATCGGCAGATATTTTGTGGCGATCCATCGGCCGATCGATCGGGCGACGGATCGGATAATGTATGGCGGCTATAAGATGACGATGACCAACTCCAACAACAACAAGTCAGGATCCATAATAGACTTACTGATCTATTTGAAACACGCACTGGTTTGAAACAGGGCGATGGACTGGCACCGACGCTCTTCAACCTAGCACTGGAATACGTTATTCGGGCCATGAATATGGACAACAGCAAGACGCTACTCATCAAGTCGACACAATTAGCAGCGTACGCCGACGACATCAACATCATGTCCCGAAGACTGGCCGACGCAGAAGAACTTCTGCATACGCTCGATACCGCTGCAAAAGGAGTTGGACTACGTATTAACGAGGGTAAAAATAAAATAATGATGCAATCGACGACAAGGACACCTGCACAGCCGAGCATCAATGTGGGGGACCTCAACATCGAGTTCGCGAACAACTTCATTTACCTGGGTTGCAACTTGTCAAGGGACGCCAACGAAACTGACGAAATCAAGCGACGGATACAGTTAGCTAATAAGACTTTTTTCTCGGTTCTCCCCATAATGAAATCGAAGCATGTGCACAGAAACACGAAGCTCCGCGTGTACAAAACCATTATACGACCAGTACTATGCTATGGCTGCGAAGCATGGACCGTAACTAAATGGTGACTTTTTTAACCGGTAAAAAGTTTATTTATATGAAATTTTATGTAGTTTCAGAAAGATCAAATCTTGGATCGAATAATTGAGGGCTTAGAGAATTTAGAATTTGTTGGACAAGTCAAGGGTTTGGACATTTTTTTTTTAAATGCTATAACTCTGTAACGGTTACAGCCCCCATATACGATGCAATCCGTCGTCAGATCGATCTGACGATATTGTGATCGGCAGATCGATCGCACAGTGTATGTGACTATCGTTGACGATTTTTTTGACAGTTTCATATAATTTCGATCGTCAGATATTTTGTGGCGATCCATCGTCAGATCGATCTGACGATGGATCGCACCGTCTATGGCGGGTCTTAAAGATAGAGGGTTCATGTCGTACATTAATTTTCTGCAAATGAGCCATACTATCTACCATTTAAACATTTATTGTACCATCATGAATGGGACACCCTGTATACATATGGGTTTATTTATATTTCTTAAATAAATTATTACGGTATTCTTTCAAGTTTTCATCAATATTAATTACAGAATTTACTCCATTTATTTTAATTACCTGGATTGCAATCTTCATCATATTTTTCTTTTTTTTAATATGTTTCGTTTGTGTGTACTACAAACACATGATTCGCAAATTGAAAAGTATTTATTTACCATTTTTGCCATATTTGTCTGTATGTATTTTTAATTTAAAGCCGTTTTCCTATATGGTGAATTGTGTTCGCTATATGGGGAACTGTGATATTCTTGTAATGTCAGCAGTTTCGGGCCTGCACCGGGTACGCTGCACGCAGCTTCGAGCGTTGGTTTTTTAGGGTTTTGTATAAAAAACAAAACCCTTATGAAATCGGTCAAATGTCTGTCCGTCTGTCCATGAAATATCTCACGAACGGCTGAAGCTACATACGTGAAAATTTGTGGGAGTATGTAGAATTATTATAATTCGCCGGAGAAAGCGATTCGTTGTAATACGCTGACTTTAAGGGGATGTCCCCATAGAGGGGAAATGAAGGTCAAACAAATTTTTTCATCTGGTATAGGCAAGTGGGGTATCATGAGAAAGGTAACACCGAGTACATTTCATTTCCGGTATTTTCATCAAATTTGAAAAAAGGGGAAAAGAGATAGAGGGGAAAATATGTGATCCGAGTTTGTCCCCCCCCCCCTTGCATTTCTAGACCGTTATACTTAGAAATATGAAAATTTGCAGAACAGCGGCATTTTACTAGCGTAGAAAATCTAGATTAATAGAATTTTGAAATTTCATCAGAAAAGGTTAATAATAGTACATTTCTATAGTTGCAGTTAGCACACCCCTGCACCCCTTAAACATACCCGAGGTCAAAAATATTGATGGCCAATGATAACCAACATCATAGGCAATAATATCCCTAGGTTTCATTACAATCACATAATATTTAATAATAGTACATTGATTCAAAGTTAGGCATTTCGACACTATCCACACAAAAAATACACCTATCGGCTTAGTGTGAGTACTACTTTCATGTTGTTTTTCGTAGTGCGAATTGCAGTTATTTAATTAATCATTTTTGAAAGGGTAAAGATGCGTCGTAATTGGCAAACTTTACCGGGTGGAAGGGGGGAGGGGTCCACATAGAGGCGAAATTAAGGTAATTTTTTTTTTTAATCGATATATAGGCAAGTGAAGTGTCGTGAGAAAGGTAATGTTGAGTACATTCCATTTTTTCGCATTTTCCTGAAATTTGTAGAAAGAGGAATAGTGGGGGAGGAGAAAATATTAGTTCGTAAAAATGTAAGTGGGTAAGACATTTTAATTGTGTTTTTTTTTTTATCAATCTGAGTGGTATGAAGAAGAGCAAGGAGCCGATATTTATATACCAAAATAAGCGCTTGCTACAAAACCCTCGGATTGCGGGCGTAGCCCTCTATATTCCGGTTTCATTTTCTTATGATCTTTCTCTGAAGTCGTATCAGATGCGTTGCACGCGGCTTCAATGGTTGTGTCCTCTCTCATCTAGCTGAGTCCCGGTCTTGCGCTTATGAATGATTTTGCAATTTGAAATGATTTGTCTATTTTGGCAGGGTCGCCATGTGGTGCTCCTAAGACTGGTCCTGAAAAATATGTGTTTGGACCGGCAAACTTAATTGCCTTAGGCGGCTATAAAGTAGCGTTTACACTTGCCAGTAGAGCGTGCAAGTACGTACATTTTACAGGCATTGCAAGTGCCTTGCAAGTAACTTGCAAGCTGTCACTTGCGTATGTGTAAACACCCGTGCCTGTGAACTGCCAGGCCAGTAAACCCGCACGGCGCCTTGCAAGTAGCTGGCCTCCCGGGCCAATTGATTTCCTACAGGCATTCCAGTAGACTTGCGAACATATGTTTGCTGTCATTGGTACGCCAAAAAAACGATCAAAGATCAACGTCGCCTGCAACTGAATGTCGCAATGGTAAATACGTGATAATCAAATTGACACTCAAGAAAAAATCCAAGCCTACTTGCAAGTCGAATTGTGTGTGTAAACACCTACTGGCGCACGTCATGCAAGCAGCTACACGCAAGGCACTTGTCGACAAGTCTACAGGCATGCCGGTGCACTGGCAAATGTAAACGAGCCATTACACTATAAAAGTTCTTTACAAATATATTTGACGAACGATATTTCAAAAGAACTTTTATGAATGATATTAGCCGCTAAAGGGGGAAGGTGTGCAAGCATATTAGAAAAGTAGTTGAAACAGGAAACGTCCATGTCGCAAATCTTTTCTTAGGCGGCTATTACACTATAAAAGTTCTTTTACAAATATATTTGACGAACGATATTTCAAAAGAACTTTTATGAATGATATTAGCCGCTAAAGGGGGAAGGTGTGCAAGCATATTAGAAAAGTAGTTGAAACAAGCAACGTCCATGTCGCAAATCTTTTCTTAGGCGGCTATTACACTATAAAAGTTCTTTGAAAATAGCTTTCATAAAAGATATTTGTAAAAGAACTTTTATAGTGTAATAGCCGCCTTAGTCGGCTATTACACTATAAAAGTTCTTTGAAAATATCGTGCGACAAAGATATTTGTAAAATAACTTTTATAGTGTAATAGCCGCCTTAGGCCCGAAAAGGTTTTCCAAATTGTCGCAGCAAAGCGACGATAGTAAGGCGGCTATTACACTATAAAAGTTATTTTACAAATATCGTTTGTGAAAGATATTTTCGAAGAACTTTTCTAGTGTAATAGCCGCCTAAGAAAAGATTTGCGACGTGAACGTTGCTTGTTTCAAGTGCTTTTCTTACATGCTTGCACACTTTTCCCCTTAGGCGGCTAATATCATTCAGAAAAGTTCTTTTAAAATATCGTGAGTCAAAGATATTTGTAAAAGAACTTTTATAGTGTAATAGCCGCCTAAGACGCAGTCAAGCGTACTGAAGGAACTGACTTTATTTCATCTTCAAGTCGTCTTATATACTATAATACGCAACTGTATCCTTAAGAATAAGAACTACTGAATTCAAATGTACATAGTTATATGTTTGACTATCAGTTATAATACGTTTACACTATCCCCAGATTACTTCATCTGCAGCGTAATCTGGGTGTGGTGAGTTCAAAATTGTATGTATTTGACAGTCGCAGATTATCTCAGCTTGCGCAGATGAAGTAATCTGCGGATAGTGTAAACGTAATATTATGGAGACTTGACAGGGTTCGGATATATGCTAGGCTTACAAAGCAAATACATAAACATAAGCTCTTACATTATTGCGGACTGTATAAATGCCTGCGTTCACATTTTGGGGCGCTTCGGTTATTCAGCCAACTGAAATGCATGTAAATGAAAAAAATCACTGATTTTTTCCGTTTACATGCATTTCAATTGCTGAATAACCGAAGCGCTCCAAAATGTGAACGCAGGCAATGTAGATGATAGCTAATACTTAAACCTAAGCTTATCCTATCTTCAAACATAGAATTGACATGCATAATGGTGTGTACACACACAGACCAACAAATGTTTTTATATGACCAACAATCACCAACAAACGATTCTAATTCAGAATTTTGCATGTTTAGGTTCGTAACGCCTTTTTTTTAGGGATTTTATTGTGAGGGGCTCACTTAGCCTAAAAAAAATTAATTTGCCTTTAATTTACTAATTAGCGACCAACAAATATTTTTATATGACCAACAATCACCAACAAACGATTTCAATCCAGAATTTCGCAAGTTTAGGTTCGTAACGCCATTTTTCAGGGATTTTCTTGTGAGAAGGGGCTCACTTAACTTAAAAAATTTTAATTTGCCTTTAATTCACCTACTCCATTGGTTAACGTCGTCTGCAGCAGGGCACATTACGAGTGATAAGAAATTGTTTATCTGTGTAAACAGAGCGTCAATCAATGGGTGCGTTCCTAATAGCCCCCATGTACGATGCAATCCGTCGTCAGATCGATCTGACGATATTGTGATCGTCAGATCGATCGCACAGTGTATGTGACTATCGTTAACGATTTTTTTTGACAGTTCCATATAATTTCGATCGTCAGATATTTTGTGGCGATCCATCGTCAGATCAATCTGACGACCACCGATTGCACCGTCTATGGCGGGTCTAAAAGTATCGTGATTCCTTTACGTCTCCATTGCCCCTTCTCCGATGCGTGATTTTTCCGGTGAGCGATACGATTTCCGTACCGCCATGAATATATTTCACACAAACATGCACCAGTTAATCAGGAATATTTACACTTTTAAACACAATTTTCAAACTAATTGACGAGCGAGGACAGACTTTCCGATCTCTATACGCACTTTGACACCAAAAAAGAGTTGTTTACGAATGGGGTGACAGAACTTGTCAAGAGCGAAGTGTCAAACCTCTAGGAATCGTTGAAGGGGTAATAGGATCGGAAAAAAGTCGTGATACTTTTCACCTTCTCAAAGATTCTGGTATCGGTGTCTGAAATCGTAGCGTTTCCGCAAAGTATCTATGAAACCGTGTCGACACGGTCCAAAATAGAAACTCACCCTATACTAAGCGATGATGACTGAGAAGCACCGCGATAGAGCGAGAGAAAAGATTCCCGAAGCAATTTTAGTGAACAATGAGCTTGTTTACAAATTGCTATGGTTGTCTTTTCTTTTTAATTACACTCCAAGGTACGTAATTACTCACAGCAAAAGCACTTGCGAATCCCGCAATTCAGTTTTACAACACTTTCACAATGGTGTCACAATACTTTCACTAAGGCGGCTATTACACTATAAAAGTTCTTTTACAAATATATTTGACGAACGATATTTCAAAAGAACTTTTGTGAATGATATTAGCCGCTAAAGGGGGAAGGTGTGCAAGCATATTAGAAAAGTAGTTGAAACAAGCAACTTCCATGTCGCAAATCTTTTCTTAGGCGGCTATTACACTATAAAAGTTCTTTGAAAATAGCTTTCATAAAAGATATTTGTAAAAGAACTTTTATAGTGTAATAGCCGCCTTATAAACTCGAAAATACAAATTGCTACAAATGGCCACAGCCGAGTGTTTGACAGCTCGGTCATATTCGGTTAATCCGACAACTTTTAACGAAGAAATGAGATAGATTCGATAAGCTGGTGAACGAAAATTCATATATTGTCCTCTCTTTTCGCAAATGGATCTGTATATAAGACCCCCCATAGACTATGAAAATAACCGTCAGACAATCATCAACGATAGGCGCATACACTGTGCGATCGATCTGAGGATCACAATATAGTCAGATCAATCTGACGACGGATAGCTTGGTATATGGGGGGCTTTACTTTTCACTTTTTGAACATCCATTGTGTATCGACTTGTGAACACAATACATATGCAACTAAAACATTACGAGCAATCTTTGTTTAAAGCGCGTTGACATGATCAAATTACGGTTTGACAAACCACCTATTTGAACGTGTGAACACGTCGTCAAACTGGTTTGAAGTCTTGTGCTCCTGTCAAACCGTAGTTGGACGGTGCTCAACTTTTCATCAAATGCTAGTTTGTCAAACCGTAGTTTGATCATGTCAACGCGCTCTTAAGTTATACTGAGTTCCACCTCTTCTCTTCTTTCCTCTATGGATAAAATTCTGAGCGATGCTACGACAGTGGCGTATACTACCGCCCTTGAGGAAAGACTATCACCTATACTACACACACAACATCAGCAACACTGGCGTCCTGGTTCTGGGAAGAGCTCAAGGGTTCCATCAAAGAGGCCGCAGTGAAGGTCGTTGGATATAAAGCCCGGCGAGCACGAAATGACTGATTGAAGAATGCAAAAATTCACTTCACCCGGAAAACGAGGCCTATAGACAATTAATTCAACGAGCAACCAGAGCCAAAAGAGAAACATATGACGAGCTACGGCGAATATCGAATAGAATAATTAGACGTAACAAAAATAAATACATATTTTGACGAGCAGTTGCTGAATATTAACGAAAACTTAGCTAATAGGAACACCACCCAAGCGTACAAACTAGTAAATACAATTAAGAACGGCTATCAACCCAGGGCTAGCCTTTGTAAGGACTAGGATAGAAACATCATCAGCGACATTGATAGCATTAACCAACGATGGGCCTATTACTTTGAAGAGCTTCTGAATGTAACATCCCCACACAAGAAGCTCTCAACGATATTGTCGATCTAGGCCCACCCATACAACCCCCGACTGTAGAGGAAGTTGATCTCGCGTTGCGGTCACTAAAACGAAATAAAGTGCCGGGTGTTGACGAGGTTCGGTGGAACGTGTCTAGTTAATGCACATACATCAATTACTCCTGCGGATATGAGAGCGCGAGGTGATGCGGTGTGAGTATTACAGGGGCATACAGATGTTGGACAATTATTTTAAAATCAATAATTATTATTAATTATTATTTGTGCTTTGAACTTTAAAATAATAAATATTTATTATTTTAACATTTTCCATTTGAAAAAGTAATTATTACAATTATAATTACATATTTCAAATTTGTAATAAATATTTATTAATAATTATTATTTTTACCTACGCGATACGAGTGATGATTTCGATAGGAAGAACTAAGCCTGAAATGAATCCTACAATCGAACTCTCAAACTCTCATATGAATGACACCTTCTACTCATATCCAATAAAAAAACTGATCTTTTTAAAGAAAGGCCCACAAATAAGGGAGCTTATGAAAGACCAAGGCTTTGAAGAAACTTTAAATGAGGTCGAAAAAGCTGTATGGACGTCTTTCAAAATAGTCGTAACTGAATTTCTTGGTAATAGAAAAGCTGAGAACTCTGCAGAACTATGTAGTTTCAGAACTCCTTCAAAATTATAAAGCTCTGGGATGTAACATGTCCCTAAAAGTACATTTCCTAGGCTCACATTTGGACTTTTTCACCGAAAATCTCGGTGCTGTGAGTGACGAGCATGGTGAGCCATTCCGCCAAGATATCACAACAATGGAAAAACGTTATTCAGGAAAGTGGAATTCAAATATGCTTGCATACTATTGCTGGACATTAAAAAGAGATGTTCCTCAAGCAAAATAAAGAATAAAAACCACATTTTGATTTTTTAAATTATTATAATTAGATTAATGAATAAAACATTCAATAAATAAGTCATTTGTCGTTTTAATTGTTTATTACAAAAAAAAAAAAAACCTTGCTCGTTACAAAAAAAAAATGCTATGCAGATTTGAAATCAGAACACAATATTGAAAAAAAATCATAAACAAAACCGATACAGGCTCTCGCCGACTGCGAAACTGCTGCCATGATACAACCTGAAAAATATGTGCTTCAAGAGTTCCCAATTTTTCAAAAATGTAATTTTTTCGATAGTTGAAAAGAGCAGCTAGGCACATAGGAAGCAATAATTATTATTCCAAAAAAGTAATTATTATCGAAATAATAATTATTTTCGAGAAAATAATAATTTTTTATTAATTTTTCTTGTTGTTTTTCATTTGTAATTATTATATAATTATTATTTTTGCTCGAAATGAATTTGTAATAATTATATCATTATTACGTTTTTTTGTAATAAATATTTATTATTTAATTATTGTAATTATTATTTCCAACCTCTGGGGGCATATCACTCACTAGTCTGTACGTCCTATAAATTATTGACGAAAATTATGAAAAATAGAATAAAACCATTACGCAGAACGTACCATTGGCCTTGATATTCGCCAATGATTCGTTCTGCGTAATGGTTTTATTCTACTTACAAGTTTCCGGTTTCAGACCTGGTCGCTCCACTACCGATCAGCTCTTTACGGTCAAACTGATATTTCAGAAGTGCTGGGAATTCAACGTAGACGTTTACCAAGTCTTTGCCGACTTCAAGCAGGCATACGACTGTATCCTTCGGAGTACTGTACAACATCATGCTGCAATTTGGTATACCAGCAAAATTAGTGCGACTGACAAAGATGACGATGACCAACTCTGCCTCACATAATAGACTTATGGATCTATTTGAAACACGCACTGGTCTGAAGCAAGGCGATGGACTGGTGCCGACGCTCTTTAACCTAGCACTGCAGCTAGCTATTCGGGCTATGAATATGGACAACAGCGAGACGCTACTCGTCAAGACGACACAACTAACAACGTACGCCGACGACATCACTACCATGTCCTGAAGATTGGTCGAACAGAAGTACTTCTGCATACGCTGCAAAAGAAGTTGGACTACGTATCAACGAGGGTAAAACTAAAATAACGATACAATCTAGGACAAGAAAGCTAGCACAATCGAGCATCAATGTGGGGGACCTCAACGTCGAGTTCGTGAACGTACCTGGGTTGCAACTTGCCAAAGGACGTCAACGAAACTGACGGAATCAAGCCACGGATACAGCTAGCTAATAAAACTTTTTTCTCGATTCTCCCCATAATGAAATCGAAGCATGTACAAAGAAACACGAAGCTCCGCGTCGAGATGGATGGCGCATCCAGTACAACCATGAGTTGTATGAACTCTACGATGAGCTGGAAAATCGTCAAACTACAACGACTTCAATAAGCAGGGCATGTACAACGAATGGACGATGATCGCATGCCAAAGAGAGTAATGAACGCACGATAAGCCGACGGAGCGAGACTGCGAGGACGACCGAGATTTCGTTGGGAGAGCTCAGTATATGCGGACGTCGCGTAACTACTGGGCTTTCAAGATTGGAGGACGCGGTCAGATATGCTATCGAAACGTCAACAAGGCATACAAATGCTAGAGATGTTGACACGCCCATACCGGTGGAGGGGTCAAGGCAATTAGCAGCATACAACAAATATAATGGCCGGGGTGACACGCTGAGCAATACATTTCGTCGTCGACATCGGCGCTCGTACATAGCTTGCATTTATAATGCGAGGTGACGACTGTATCATATGCAAACATACAAACTTTATAAATTTGCCTAGACCTAGGCGCTTTAATCTAGATTTTACCATCCCTGAAAACATCATAAATGTTCTCTAATGTGAGCTTGATAACTAGACACTGCGATTCAAGCCAATGCAGAAGTTAGAATCTAGAAATAATAATAATCATCCACAGATACTGTAAAAGGATAGTTAATTTGTCCCTTAGATTTTTTTAGTGTAGATTTAATGAAACGAGATGAAGCGAGAGGAGGAAAAAAAAAGAAAGATTAGTGTAAGCTTTAAGCGTCTGATATAGGAGACGAGTAAGCCCGTCGCGCGTGTCAAAACCACCATACCTGTTCTGTGTAAACAGCAAACGGGTACACGATAGCTCGTAACATTTTAGACGACGACGAGTACCGAAGCATAAATGAGCATACCCGACTTACGGGTAAACAGTAATTGCGTTTACGCTATACGGGTGAAAATTACGCGATCGCGTCTACGCGTACCGTGTATCAAAAACTTTACAATTTTAGAAGATCTATCTATGTGATTTGGTAAATTAACGCGCAATTCTCACATGAGACAATCGATATTTTCTTTGTGAAGTATGTTTTTCAAAGCTAGTAATTTTAGCATTTTGTACCATTTACCAGGTCTGAAACAATAAATCAGTTAATCCGAACTAAATGGGGATTCAGCACACAGATGATGTAGGCGCTAGGTATCCCGCCACTTATACTGAGCATTTAGGCCGAGGTGCTGAAGATTGACCCACCATATAAACACAACTAACGAAAATAAATTTCAGGTTGGTGCCAACATGTAAACAGAAACAACCAAAGTTTCACGATCCGTTGCTTATATTTCAAAATATAAAATATATAAATAACTAAATTCTACTTTCCTTCTCATCTTCCTCAAAAATTAATATTTATTATCGATTTCATTGAACTTCCTTGGTAACAACTAGGTATTATCAAGGACAGGTTCAAAGCAATTGTTTGAAAAATATTCTATATATATATTCTATTCTATATATATATTCTATTCTATATATTACAATTCACAAAATTGCATTTCACTATTATCATCCTTAAATGCATAAATGCGCTTTAAGTAGTTAATCGTAGAGTTTTATTTATTAAAAGGGAGACAACAAAAATTTGTGTTTTCTTCAAGACATGCAATTTAAATTGAATACCTTCCCTGCAGCAAATACCTAATTTCTATTGCGTTTTTGTACTCGATTTCTTGTGTGAACTGCAGGACAACACCAGGCACTATTACGTGAGGATGGTGAACGTTTAGTAGAAGAACATTGAACGGAAGTAGAATACGTTTTTGTAGTTGCAGATGGCGCAGACGATGATGTTGACACGCGTTTATTTAGTTTATTATTAGACTTTGGTTTTACTCTGACACTACTACTAGGAATTGTGTCACTATGACAGCCATTAAGCATTGCACTTTGTACTGTATTCGATGATAAGAGAGCCTTTGCGGACTTTCTATGCTGACGCTGCGACCAAACTAGAGATCTATGATTTGTACTTGACAGTGTCGGTGTCGACAAGGACGATGCATTCGATGCTTTTAAGACCTTAGTTATGGTAGAACGCCTTTGTGGGCCTTTTTTAATACGAATTTTGGCTTTAAGATCTTTCCCTAATGCATTTCTCGACCGTAACGTCCTTCTGCTATAATCGACATTTATTAAAATACTACTCGTACTACGCAAACGGCGCGGTTCACTTATCACTTGATTTTCATTTTGTTCGATACCCAGCGTAGAACTAATTCTTTTGTTAGGGATTTTCAATTTGAACTTGTCTTCGGTATTATCAGTTAACTGCATACCGTCTAAAATTTCCGTTATATTTTGATTATTACTGGCTTCTATTATGCTCGAAGAAATCTCATTTATTTGAATACTTTCATCGAAATCCAAATGACAACTATCACTTTGCTGATTCACACACTTCCCACGGTCGTTATCTATTACAGAACTTCTTTCACAGTAGTCCTTTTTTTCCTTAAATGCTGAAAACGATGTATCCTTGATATATGTATCTTTAGATTCACTTACTTCTACAGTTACATTATCTGATGGCATCAATGGGTGCGGGTAACTACTAGATACACTACCATACTGATTGTACACGGTATCTTCTCCGAAATCTTGGAATGACACATTATCCTTTTGAGTAAAGCTGCGCATCGAATTGAATTGTTGCTCTCCGCGGGTTTCTAATTTTGTTAGACTGTAACCTTCTCCGGCTGCCATACACTGTTGTTGGTATTGGTGCAATTGATACTGATTGCTATACTCGGAATTGTCTGTTTCTGCCACCTTACTATTTTCCATCGAATCGTAGCTTTCTTCTTCCTCTCCATTGCTCTCTTCGTCTTTTTCGAAGCTGGAAATCAAAAGCGAATTGTATGACTCCGCAAAACTGTTCATATAATGCGCGCCGTACGGAGAAGAAGTTACAATTGAATTGACATCAGTTGACGAGTTAGACAATAAAGTAACATCACTACCGTCGCTATCGGGTTCATAGTCACATCTAGTCATAACAGCATATCCGTTTGCCGAATAAGTATCACCCAATATCTGATCACAGTCGCCATTACGATGATTTGGGTGGTAGATAACTTCATTTCCAACTTCGCGCTCATCGATGTCAAGGGAACTAGGAAATCTACTTATGAATCCTGATTGCAAGGCGTTATACACACTACTATGTGTATACTCTACACCGTACGATGTAGTTGGACTATTGCGCATCATGTTCTTCTTTGGTGGTCCGGGTGGGTCTAAAAAAATTGTTACCACAGATGTGTTATCTGCGCGCATTTTCCGAAAACTCCATTGCTCCAAGGCCTTATCAACTAGTACTTTACTGGGGTTTTTCCATTCAGACGGGCTGCTTCCTATTGTGATCCATTCGTTCGCCAATTCAGCTTCGTAAGCTTGATCAACCGCTTCATTAGCTGACACTACATTCCACAAACCATCCGTACCAAAAATAAGGCATCTGAAATCATATAAAGCGTAAATGACACTCAGTGCTAAGAATCAATTAAGTATTACCTAAAAGTCTTTGTATCAATTTTTATAACTTTAACATCCGGGTCAGGGCTAACTACAAATTCATTTAGTGCAGAGTTGTAACTCCATAGATCTCCTAAGCTTCGGGCAACTGCTAAAAATGGTATCTCGTCAATTGGTGTGCTGCGTCTAACCGGCCCTTTGTGACCTAATATCGAACATGAATTACCTTGAAACGTTATTAAAAATTATTTATTTTACCTATTCGGGGACGATTCCAAACGACTCGAGGTACTCCCGATTTTGTTATAACTTTTCCTCCAGAATTCGTTATTCGTGCTTTCTCCACATTGCATTCAGGTTTGTGATCGTGCGTAAGAGGTCGCGCTCGCCAATATTTATCACCGTCCTC
Organism: Chloromyia formosa; assembly: GCA_964017055.1. Taxonomy (NCBI): domain Eukaryota; kingdom Metazoa; phylum Arthropoda; class Insecta; order Diptera; family Stratiomyidae; genus Chloromyia; species Chloromyia formosa. Next base: position 63,529,143 of record OZ024816.1, read on the forward strand.
TTGATAGCCAAGGACAATTCCCGAATCCCCAACATGACCGATGTAGATTTTGCCACGACGAATAAAAGCTACACTTGCCGTAGTTCCAGCAGTACTTGGTAAACCAGATGATGTTTTTGGCCATTTTTCTAAAATAGAAATGTTCATAATATGAATGTTATTAACTGATATTATATACATAATCATATCAAGCAAATAACTAGAGAATTTATCGATATATTCCTAAGAAAAGTTTTTTTTATACTATCAAGCGTCATCCGCCAACATTTTCCCACGGAAACCCATCAACGAACGATTGTGTGATATCCGCATAACGTCTAGAGCCGACTGAAGACAAAGGTGAGGAAATCCAAGATGACTTATGAAACCGGCCCCCAAACTAATAACTTATAAATAAAAGCAGAGGCGCCGACTGTTAAAAAATCCATCCCAAATCCATGAGCAGTGTCTTTGGCACTGCCTAAGTTTTTGAGTGAAATGAAAATACAATATATTAAAAAAAAAATGACACGGAAACTTTTCCTTTATTAGGAAAAATATTTCATCATGTACATATATGTCTGTTTCACAAAGACGATATTGGTTGGATTTGAATTTCAAATATGTATTAAATATCTGAATTTCCGAATTACACAACCATTGTGTAATTCAGATTCACATAAACCATGAATAGCGGAAATCAACCGGGGAAATTGGCAATTCTTTTCCCCTATTTAGGGTCGTCGTTTTCTGGCAAACATTCTGCTTTCATATAACTCGCAGATCGCTTCAATATCGCTGTGCTATTGCTTCGATGTTGCTTCGATATCGATTTTATATCGCTTTGGTATCGCATCGATATCGCTTAGATATCTTATTTCAACTCGAAAGTGTTAAAAAGACCATTAACAACACTCCATTGCATTAGCCTCACCACCCCAATTCAGACAGACGATACCCCCGTATCAGATTTCACTTTATGTCCAAAAGTATGTTTGTGTCAACACCACAGTAGGGGTATTCCCGATTAGGTGCAAATGGTCTTGCAACGTAGCAATTGCAAAATTACGTAGCAAATTTGCACATTACAAAAACAAATAACCTAAGTAGCTTTTGCTACACCTTGACAGTTTAGCTATAACGAAAACGTATTGCTTTTATGCAATCCTGTCAAATTTGCAAAACAATTAGTTGATTGGATTTAAAGCGATTTATTTCAGAAGTGAAATTGTGGCAATGGACGCATTTAAATTAAAAAAGAATATTAATAGAGAAAAAGCGAACAAAAAGTGGACGGAGGAAGAAGTGAAGCTAATATTAAGTTATTTGCAAGAGTCAACAGAAATAGAGGTGAGAAAAATGGTGCACAAAAAGTGTTTTATTAATCCGACAATTTACTTCTTGCGTAGTCACCAACGGCACAAATGTATTATAAGAAGTTAATTGAAAAAACACGCATAGACGCTTCATAGGATCTACTTCGATGGAAGGTTCGATATTTGAAGAATGGTTGGAAAAAAGTAAACGATTGGCGAAAATCGACAGGTGCTGGATTACTTTTTTTTTTTTTTTTTTTTTACAGGGATGATGGGATCAGTGTGGCTAAGGCGCTTTCTTCATTGTGTCAGTGAAATCCAAAGCTGTTATCATCATTTCCCTGGGAGGGAAAAGGGAAAGGGTTAGGTAAACACGCATACAAATCAAAATAAAATTCAAGATACGACAAATGGAACAACGATTGGATTTTAGGATTTATTAACAGATACCTAGACCCCATACATATTAGTAGGGTAAGAAATTAGTAGGCGCCAAAGACACAGACATAATGTACAAAATTAAAACATTGAAGCTAAATTCAACACTTGTTTTGCCTCCCAGACAGCGTAGAAACGCTGGTATGAGGGAATGCGAAATAAGTATTTTCAATCATTTATAGTAAAATTGATTCAATTAACGCGGTTGACGCTAATTAAACTGTAGTTGTTGAATGCAAGTTAAATTGGTGTTTATTTTTAAGTTAAGTAAAAAACTGATTAGACTGTAAGTGTCGCTTTAATTTTCTTTTAAAAGTTTCGTACGATGTTAGAGTACGAAGCTCCGAAGGTAGAGAGTTAAAAAGTATTATTGATGATCGAATTGGGTCGGTTAGAATTCTATTAGTATTAGCTGAAGGTGTTCTGAAGTTTCCAGCATTTCGAGTACTATAGCTATGAACTTCTCTGTTCAACGTTAGAGAAATTGATGTTTTCGTTCTGTTATTAACAATTTTCCAAATTGTTTTAATTTTTTCAAGAACTATGATTTTTTCTAACGGAAGTTTGGCGGTTAATTCATAGATTTCTATAGTAGGAGTCCTTGGGTGTAAGTTGTGGGTAGCTTTAACAGCTTTATTGATCATTCTACTGACAGTTGAAATATTTCTAGCCGAAGTCTGACTCCAGTTTAATATTCCATAATTCACTATAGACATAATATGGGCATGAAAAATCATATTTTTAAGCTGAGTTTTAAGGTACTTTCTTCGTCTAAGCAAGGCAATTAATGGGCATAATTTAGATTTGATTTGATTTATATGATCATTCCAAGTAAGCTTCTCATCGATAATAAGGCCTAGATATTTGATCTTATTCACTCTTTCAATGGATTGGTTACCAAACTTTATATTCAATTCAATATCGGCTTTGTTTTTTTGTTTAAAAAGCATGAATCGTGTCTTATTAATATTTATATTTAGTTTGTTACCATGTAGCCACTGTTGATAGATTTTCATATCATTATTAATCATTTCTTCCGCTTCACTTTGCCCGAAATGGGTATAAAGTAGTAGTGTATCATCTGCATAGGTGACATATTTAGCAGAGAGACCAGAATTGCTAAGATTATTAACGTATAGAAGATACAATGTAGGGCCCAAGATAGAACCCTGGGGGACTCCTGAATTGAGCAACATTTTCTCACTAATCTCATTTTTGAACTCAGTGACAATTGGCCTGTCTTTCAAGTAGTTCATAATAAGGTTGCCAGCGACTCCTCTGATGCCAAGTTCATGTAGCACTTCTGACATAACTGAATGATTTACCGTGTCAAAAGCTTTGCTCAAGTCTATAAAGATGCCAGTAACATATTTTGATTTATCGAGCTCAGAGTTTATGAAATGAAGGGCATCAGTAAGCGCTGACGTGGTGTTGCTTTCGGCTAGGAAGCCATATTGATGTTTATCAAATCCACATGTTTCGTTAATGAATCTAACAATTCTTGAATTTACCACCTTTTCGAATATTTTGCTGAAAACGCTGGTAAGCGCGATGGGCCTATAGTTGGATGGATCGTTGGGGTTGCCATTTTTGTATATCGGCTTAATAATACTTGAGTGCGACACAGGAACATCCAGTGTAGAAGGTACGCAAATGCTTTTAAAATTTGCTAAAAGTCTGTCAAATAATTTCAATTTTCAGGCAAAATACTACAAATGTGTCCCCATTATTATCAGCTGAACGAGATTTTTGGGGAAAAGGCTGGTGGACAGGGTGGTTTCCAAGTGTACGACAGTGGCTCAACTGATTCAACTGAAAATTCAATTGTTGACCTGATTGACATATCCAACATACAGGCTGAGGAGACGTTTGAGTTTGTTGTTGAGGAAGTTAGTGCCAAACAAACCAGCGATTCACAATCGCCACCGCAGTCATCAAATGAGAAACCTACCACGCCGATTTCCAAAAAAGGTACGGAGTTTGCCAAAAAAATGAAAACAAATCCGCCGAAATCCTCCATTTCCCAACTCGCGGCTTTTCAAGCGGAGCGTACGGCAATGCTTAAAGCAAAATTGGAGTTGGAAAAAGAAAAACACAAGTACGAAGTGGAACTAAATCAGAAAAAGTTTCAGTTAGAAGAAGAAAAGACAAAGCTGAAACTAAAGTTAAGGAAAAGAGATATGGATTTTAAAATAGCGGAAAGCCAAAAAGAGGAACGATTGAAAATTCTAGAAATGGAAAAAGATGAGCGCTTAAAAAATATGAAATTGAAATGAAATACAAATATAAATAATTATATCTTATAATGAAATAATATCTAAGTATTAATAGGCTAACAATTTTTGTATGTGAATTTTGTGACGGGAACTCCTCCCAAACTACTGAACCGATTTTAATGATTTATACACCATTAGAAAGGCATTCTTTCGAAGGTGTGCAAATTTTATATTTTATTAAAATTGGCGAAATACTTTAGCTATAATCCGCAAAAAACATTGCGAGCTTAGAATCCAAGCTTGGCCAGAAGCGGTTCGTGGCTTTGCGGAGATTCGGTAAAACATTGCGAGCTTAGAATCCAAGCTGTACCAATTGCGGGGATTCGGTTCATGTATATAATGTCGTGGCTTTGCGGGGATTCGATTCATGTATATAATGAATGACCAAGCTTGGGTAGATGTATCCGCTAAGGATCTTTCATAAGATTGTGGGTGGAACAGCGTTCATTGGATTGTGAGTGGAGCCGTCTAGAAAAGATACTCACGAAATAAATAAATCGTCGAATTGTAAATATGAATCAAATATCCAAGTGTACTTAATTTTTATGCTGCATACTTATGAGCGTCGAATTGGAAAAATGATAAGCGTCGAGTTGAAAAAATGAAAGTATGCATAGTCCACTTAACAAGTGGAAAAGAAATGTTATGAGAAGAGATCTATTGCGGGTGTTCAATCGGGCCAATAAGTGTGATAAGTGTGATACGCAGATCTATTGTGGGTGTTCTCAAGTAATACATACATATATTTTACATATAAGTATCGTGGTGACCAAGATACGTGAAGGTCAATACATACTTTAGTTACTTTCGTGGTAAATAATTATTTTTTGTGCAGTGCTTTCGGGCGAATAAGTGTTTTTAAGTAAATAGCAAGGAAGTAAGTTTGCAAAATGCCCTCCCAACGGCATTCTGTAATTACTGGTAGGATTGAGCGGCGTGGTAGACGAAATTACATGAGGGTAATTAGAAACCACAACGCAATCAATCATTTAGATGGTACATATAAATGTGCCTTAAATATATTTTCACGGGATTTCGAACCTTTTAGTTGCGGTCCTCTGAATTTCCGTTGCTCATTTTGTGGTGCAAAACATTTTGAAGCAGAAATTACTTCACGTAATAGAAATGCCTTTAGTTTATGCTGCCATAAGGGCAAAGTTCATTTGCCATCATTATCTGAGAACATATTTTTCAAGAATATTTGTGAGCCGTGGTGAATGGGCTTCAAGGTCGAATTAAAACCAACGATCTAAACCAAATACCTACAGCTATATTTTGAGCTAAATATTTGGCCGTAACCAATTAAATTTCATTTTTCTATAATTTTCAGTTCGGGGCTTTATTTCTAGAGACTGCAGTCGATTCCAAAAGGTATACCGTGCCGTGGTGAATGGGACTTAAAATCGAAGAGACTGCAGTCGACTCAAGAAGGTGTACCGTGCCGTGATAAATGGGCTTTAAAATCGAAATTAAACTATCGATCTAAACCAAATACCAGCTATATTTTGAGCTAAATACTTGGTCCTAACCAATTTTCAGTTTGAGTGACTCTTATTCTATAGGTTTCGGTCGATTTTACGATTTGTTCTTCTTATTCTAGGGAGTGTTTAGGTAGTGACGTATAGCCCATGATTCAACAAGACATTGACCCGGCGCAGCCGGGTCGCTAGATGATCCTTCTTCAACACATGATGGCTTAGTGATCTCTAAATCTGACATTTGACATTGATAGCTGACATCATCGCCAATGAAAATGTTATGCAGAATACAGCAAACGAGAAACCAGTCGCAACATAACTTATGGTTTTCTTTGTTGTTAAGACGCATTCTTAGCTGCTTGAGGCTTCCAAATCGCTCCTTCAAGAGTCCGAAACAATGTTCTATTCTTACGCGGTATTGGCTATGTCGTAAATTAAAAGCAACGCGGGCATTTCTGTCAAGTTGTTTGGCATTGCTTCTGTATGGAGTAATTATCGTTTCATACAAAGGGTATGCCGAATCTCCTGCTAACCATTGCTGCGAAGAAAAATACTGATAATTACTTTTAAAAATCGAACTGTTTCGATAAATTCGAGCATGCCAGCTGCCATTGTTTTCAACAAAGACATGTTGAATTCTGCGCTTATAGTCGCAAACCACTTGTGCTTTTAGCGAATATATGTGATTTCTAGAGTACGACGTATGTTTCGTAACTGGGGATTCTGCCAATTTTATCTCTGTGCCATCCACATAACCAATACAAAATGGTAACTCGTGAAAAGTAGCCGCTACTATTTGCAAACGCTCCGTCTCACTCGGCCAATAAATATATGTAAGTTAATAGTAGACTTAAAATTGCGTTGAATACTCTCCTAGTTATTCTTGATATGGTTCCTCCATCTCCTACGCCAAAAATAGAACCGATTTTTCTGAACGCCGCGCTTTCTCCCGACGAACCAAGCCGGAATAGCACAATTGCCAATTGTAACTCAATTGTAAATTGCTTAGAAGAATGAGCCTTGTTGAACTCGTCGTAGTTTTTAATTAGATTCACCAATTTTCCGAATTGTTCTCTGTCAACTCTGAGCATTTGCCGAAATCGAGCATCGTCCATCGATGTGAGAACATCATTGCGCCAAGTTTCTGATTTTGGAACATCACTAGAAATTCCTCGAGGCCACACCATCGCAATAAACAGATTTTCATCTAATTCGTCCAAAACTTCATCAACCGCCTCATCGTCACTTTTCAATTCTACATATAATTTTGTTAGCATTTTAAATACTTTGTGAACTACAGTCTAACCCGCTTAATATCATTCTAATTGTTCAAGATGAAAAAGTGATAATAACCGGGTGGTGACTATAATCGAGTTTGTTTAATGTCACGAAAAATGCTATTTATTAAGCGAGGTGATATTATCGATCACAAAATGTATTGTTTTTATATTGAATGGCAATTGGTTTTAAATTTTGTGTGATATAAAGCGAACTGTGATATTATGCGAGGTGATATTAACCGGGTTCGACTGTATTTCATACATACCTTCTAAATATATAATTTCCTCAGCAGCGTTTTCTATTAAATTATTAACAATTTGTGCTTTCGCGCTGATTTTCGACATTTTTATTGAATACAACAATCCCTACAAAGTACAAACAAACTAAATTATTCCTTCAGAAATCAGCCCGTTGCTTGGCTTGCTGTTGGCAAAAGTATTTTAAAACTAAATAAAAAAAAATCGCTCACGATTCGTTGGAAATACATATTTACAATTTTCCTCTTTTGCAATTTAATTTGCACCTAATCGGGAATACCACTAGTGTTCAATTCAATTCGTTTTCAATTACACTTTCGTCCCGCATTTTCTCGACACACTCCCCATAGACGTTGTCACGTCAGAACTGTAACTTTTTCGCAACGTTTTATATATGTAACTTCACCGAAGTCTGCCCCAAGCCATGGTTGTGAAAGAAGGAAGGAGGAGGAGCCTGACTAAGCATCTCAGATCATTAGGGTGGCATGAATCACGTAGTCAGATCTGCAATATAGTTGTGTGAATTCTGGCACGTTATGAACCACCTGAAGCAGCTATCACCGAGGCCACCCCTGAATAGGTTTAAGCAATGGGCTGACCACCCATCCTTGTAAAAACTACTTCATGTCAAAGAACCTAAAATAGAAAAAAAGGCTCGGATTGAATGGATACACAACAACCACGCAAACGTTTAATGGATTATTTTTTCGGATCCTAGAATGTACGCTCCCTGAACAGACCGGGGGCCGAGAAAACCCTCCTACAATAAATCGAGAAATACAAACTAAGCCTCACTTCAGTCCAGGAAACAAATTGGCTTGGCAGCAAAATTAACGACAAGAAATTGCACACAATTTTCAGAAGCGGAAATCTGGACACAAGGAGTTTGGAATTGCGTTCATCGTTAACAATCACCTCAAACCGCACGTTATTGACTTCAACTACTCAATTGCCCTAACCCCTTGTGGGGCATAGCGCGTCAACTGTTCCATGTGGCCCAGTAGACGTTTCGGTGGCATAAACTGATTTCGGAGAATGCAGTTGCCAGCATGCACCACCTGCACATCCATGGCCACGAACGTCGTCGTGGACGGGATTCGAACCCTAAACGCCGGTAGTCAAACATTGACTTCAAACCTATCAATGAAAGGTTGTGTGCAATTCGAACTAAGACTCGATTTTACAACCCCTGGCTCATCAACGTGCACGCCCCCACTCAAGTGGAGGAAAAAGCAGTAAAAGACAAGTTTTACAACCGCCCGGAGACATTATTCGACTCATTTCCAACAAACGTCAAAATACTTCTAGGAGATTTCAATGCGAAAGTTGAAAGAGAGTTGGTATCGGAGAACCACTGGAAGACACAGCCTTCACGAGAAATGCAATGACACCGGTTAACGACTAATCGACTTTGTAAGCAGTAGGAACCTTATCGTAAGCTTAATATGCTTCCCGCATCGACGCATTCATAAAGAAACCTGGAAATCTCCGGATACACACACCGTCAACCAGATTTACCACGATCCCATATGCAAGAGATCGGCTTCAAGTGTGATGGATGTCCGATCATTCTGAGGAGCAAACTGCGAATCCGACCATTCCTTGCTAACAAACAACCTATTAGTCTAGGATATCTGCACTAGTGATGTGTGACAAGGCGTGTTTTTTGGGAATTTATCGCGCGTAGGGTAAAATAACACACGCGTTACACCAACAACATTAACCGGGATAGCTTTTTTGGGTGGCTGCCCTACACACTATAACCCCTCAATAAATTCCACATGCATGACACACAGATGGCTCTGGTGTCGTGTAGAACGTAATATGTCGATGTTGGCACGCTTGTGTTTCTGTCACTCAAAGCGCGTTGACATGATCAAACTAGTTTGACAAACTAGCATTTGATGAAAAGTTGAGCACCGTCCAACTACGGTTTGACAGAAGCACAAGACTTCAAACCAGTTTGACAAGGAGTTCACACGTTCAAGTAGGTGGTTTGTCAAACCATAATTTGATCATGTCAACGCGCTTTCAGCCAAATTCATTGGTAAAGGCTGGTATCCAGATCAAGTGAAATGAGAAAATTGACAGCAGCACTTTTCATCGGCGAAATGGCTCGTGGAAAAAAGTGTGTGGAACATATCATTTTTTCAGTTTTCACCCGATCTGTGTACCGGGGAAATGAAGCATGTCAAATATTAAAACGACTAATTTGTTTACTTATCTATCGCCCCAACTATAAACTACACCGGGAAAATACAACACAACCTGAATGACACCGACAGAGACAGCTGAGTTGTCAGTGAAAATTTTTCTCGTACATTTTGTACGAGAAAAGATTTCATCCTCGTGAAATCCACAAACTTGACTTTTCACTTCAAGGTAGTACACAGATCGCGTGGAATGAAATTTAGGTTCCACACAATTTCACGTCTGTTTTCATCGGGGAAAAATTTTGCGATTTTTTATGGGATTTCACGGGACTGAGTACAGGCCTTAAACTAATATTACGTCTTGCTCTGATGGGCTCATGCCTATTATTAAATAAAAAAAAACAGATAAGAATTTGCTGGGAATCGAACCCGTGACCCATTTGAATAGAGTTGCACTTGTAGCTGTCATTGATAAATAACTCGTTTGAATGATGTTTGAAATTAGAGCGGTACGCCAAGTTAATAAATGTCCGCTGTCGCAATAAATAAACGATCCGCCAATCAAATTGATATTTCATTCGAATTTGTAATTTATTTCCACCACATATGAGGCGCACCACTTGACGTCAGTGTAGACAACTTAGCGTTTTTTGCGCAACCAGGGCAGGGACCCTACACGGTTACGCAAAAAACACGCCTAGAGTAACGACCCTGCAAGAAATCGCTACCGAAACTACCAACACAAAAGCAATTTTTTGTGGGACCACCAACGCAAGCAAACTGAATGATATAATCCTTCTTCTTCTTCCTTCTCCTGTGTCCAAGTAGGGCTTGGTACCCTGATGTCACCCCCGTTTAACGGAAGTCCACAGGTGGAGCTCCTAACTTGAACGTTTGGCTAATCCTAACGCATTGTATTGCCAGGTGTATATTTTAATGGTTTAAACCCACTATATTATATTCGTGTTCAGATTAAGTTGATATTAATTGTTTAAAATGGCGTCTGCCATAAGTTTGTAACTTTGTGATTTCACAATTTTAAGTAATATTCGTTAATGTTAAAGTATTAAGCACTAAGGGCAAAGTTATTGATTTTATTATGTTTTTTTTTTGTTATTTTTTATTTGTAAGTAAACTTATTTTATTTGTAAGTTTGTTGTGATCGTCAGCTCCTGATCCTTCCAGACGATTCTGAACCACGTGAGCCATCCACCAAAAACATCCAGTTACGAGCGTTTGCGCTGATTCGCAGCACATTCACTCCACTATAAGGCAATTCGCTAACAAATTTTCACGAAAATATCCATAGGAAAAAAATATTCTAAGGTCATGTTTTCGTTTTTGTAAACTGTAGTCTAGCGGTTGTACGTCGAAGAGTCGAAAGCTAATTTTGTTTTTTTTCGACTATAGGCTTCTAGGAAGTCATATCAAAGAGGAAAATGAATACTTTCCTTTCCATTTCTGGCGTTTTTCTTTTCAATTTGCTGTAACTAGGACGGAGCGAGGGACGAAATGGCGAAAAGTGCTAGGAAATTGCATTTCACTACAATGCATTTAATATCGTTATATACTAATTGACATGAAACTTGGTATAACTATTGTCTACAATATCGTTTATTATATGAGTATCCAAACAAGCAAGCTAGTTAATAATAGTACATATGTTCATTGCATTTCACATAATTACAACTTTTATTGAATACGTTCCCCGAGTCTTCGGATTTTTTTTGACTCTTTTTGAACGGCTCAGTGGAAAGAGTTAGAGCGTATGTGCTCGCACAGTAGAAAGAGTTAATATGCGCATCACTAATCTGCACCAATATAGAAACAAATATTTGTGGTTGACAAACTCTTGAACGATGCTGCGGCCGTAGCCGTAAGTCTTACAAAATACTGACGAAAATTCTGGAAAATAGAATAAAGCCGCACACTGAACAAATCATCGGCGAGTATCAAGACGATTTCAGACCTAGCCAATTAGCAACCGATCAGCTTTACACAGTCGAGTAGATCCTGGAAAATTGCTGGGAATACAACGTAGACGTGTACCAAATCTTTGTTGATTTAAAGCAAGCTCACGACAGTGTCGATATTGGTATACTGTATAACACCATGCTGCAATTTGGTATATGTACCAGTAAAATTAGTATGATTAACAAAGATCTGTATGGTGGCTGTTTAAGTTCGCTCGCCGCAGAGCCGTGACGTTCTTTTCCGTCTGAGACGATGCAGTGAAATGAAAGCGGCTAATGATAGCGCACCTTACTTTTATTTGCTGTTACTCAGGTATATCAGCGATTTTGAGGTCTTTTAGAGGGTTTGGAAGACATTTTTCAACTTTGATTAAGTTTTCTGGGGAAACTATCACATTTTTTCACAAATATGTATTAACGTAAAATTATAAAACTTTAAGAACTGAACGATTTGATACTAAGTGAAGCTTTCTACGATGAGCGATTGTCGAGTTATAATTGATGCCAAGATGAAAATCGAGGAAGGTGACGTTTGCAGGCTATCTGTGGAGGAGGCTAAAATACAATAGTAGCACACATTGTGTGCGAATGTCCAGCACTGGCTAGCACGAGGTTGAGGATCACAGGCAAGCACACGATAAGTGTGGAAGCCATGAGTGAACTCAACCTTAAAGAAATGCTAGCAATAACACGGGACTCAGTGATGAAGAGAGAGGTCGACAATTATCAGTCGACATCTGAAAATCACTGACGACCGGGAGGGGATGAAAAGGGCCCCAAAACATTAGTGGTCTGCTTTGGTTATCCCCGGTGCTCTCTGACCCAGTCAAATTGCAACAGAAATTGAAAAAAGAAAAAAAAAAAACGATTTTCAAACGGCTACATCTGGGGCGTTTTTTATGGAATCTAACTGATTTTTGCAAAACGTCCACAGAGGACCGCCATGAATGTTCCTTAAAAAAAATTAACCATTGAACCCACCTGGGGCCCGAACTACAGAAAAACGCGAAGTCGTTGTGTCGCATGAACAGTGTTTCTTGGTCGCATTCCGTTTTTCTTTTCTTGACGGACCTTAGGCCCCTAGATCCTCCTCAGGTTCTAGATTCATTGATTTATTTATTTATTAATTAAATTGCTTTCGGCGAAGCGAAAAAAAATAGCGATGGATGGAAGAAAGCCTGGATAAATATTATATTACGTTTACACTACACCCAAATTCCTTCATCTGCACCAGATGATAATCTGAAACTGTCAAATACGTACAATTTTAAACACACCACACCCAGATTACGCTGTAGATGAAGTAAGCTGGCTGTAGTGTCAACGTAATACAGTACAGTCGCGATAATTTCAACTAATAAAAACCAGCTTGGTTGAAACTATCGGTATGGTGAAATTATCGAAACACTTATAGGCTCGTTTTCTCACTGTCTGGTTAAACTGCCAGTTAGTTATCGGGGACATTAAATTTAACCTTAGCGTATGCAACGCTTAAAATATGATAATGCAGTCCACAGCGCAGCTAATGCAGTAGAAAGTCAACTAATTTTCTTGGTGGAATTCAATTATATTCTACGTCTGTGCCACCTATAAGCATTATTTAGCGGCTGAGTTGGTTTCAGATCCGTTTCCTTCGAATGAATATCCAGAGCTCTGTTCCTTGTGACCAGTTTAACCGTCTCATTTGAATGTGCAAACGTAAACAGTTCTAGCTGTCAAAATCTCAGCAGCCCGTATCAGCTGTTTGAAATTATTGTCCGATAAATTCTTAACCGGAAGATGAGTGCCGTTTAGCGTTTACCTACAGGATAAGATTTAATTAGACATTGAGAAAACGGCCCATAAACTTATAAATTTGTTATTAAAACATTTAATTCAGCTCAAATAAGATGTCCATTATATATACATGTTTATAAAATTTAATTCAATTCATGTTGAAAAGAAATCGCTGATTTTAGGTTGCTTAAATGTGTGCTGTGAGCACCTATTTATTGCTGTGCTCCGTAGTTCTTGAAGTGTCTCAATTTTGTCTATAGAAATTGAGTTTTCCACAGTCCACTTTAAGACAACATCAAAACATCGTCTTTCAGTTTTGGTGCCTCAAAGATATTTTCATAAATCCATTTCTTGCGAAATTGATATTATCGACAAGTCAGTATAACAGTGAATTGAAATTACAGAGTATATAATGTATAATTTATTTAGTTGATATGTATTATCAAAGATTGAGATTATCGCAGGTTGAAATTATCGCGACTGTACTGTACATTATCTGACCATCAGAAAATTTCAAAAGGATTTGATACTTTCAAGGCTTGTGTGACATATTTAACTAACTTGGCCAATAGAACTGCGCCACAGAGTTCTAGGCGGAGTACGCACTTAGTTTTAATTGGCGATACTTTTATTTCAGCAGCTACTAAATTAACATGAATTGAGCCATCGCGATATATAGAACGAATATAAATAGCCGCAGCATAAGCTTCCAGGGAAGCGTCACAGAATCCATGAATTTGTACGTTTATCATATCGTGTGTAGTTTCAATCCACCTTTTTACGTTTATGCTATTGCAGTTGCGTATTCCATCTCGATATATTCGCATTCATTTTTTAAGTCTTCAGGTACTTCTTCGCCCCCAATTGGTTCCGTGTTTCCGTGTTTTGTAGAAACATTTAGACGATGATAGTGTAAGGTAACAACGATTCTAAAGGGTCGAAAAACAGTGCTGTTTCTGATAGTATATTTCGCTTTGTCCAAACTGATGATCGATCTTCAGTATTGAATTCGTATGTAAATGAGTCCGACGTTGGATTCCAGACCATTCCAAGTGTCCGAACGTATTTGGAATCCTCAAAGGGTTTTGTAGTCTGTTTCGGTATAACCAGGTGGAAGATGTTCAATGAGTCTTGAATCGTTGGAATCCCATTTTCGTAATGAGAATCCGCCTGCTTTCATTATATCAATTAACTGCCTTTGTAAGTCTATTGCTATTTCAATTGTGTCACAGCCTGTCAGAAAGTCGTCATCATAAAAATCTGACTTTGTTACATCCGAAGCCAGGGGATAATTCGCGCTTTCATCGGTTGCCAATCGATTTAATATCTTTGTTACAATATACGGTGCACTTTTGGTGCCAAACGTGAGGGTCATTAATTTATAGTCCTTGATTACATTTTCTTTTTCCCATACTCTGCGTTGCAGCTCCGCATGTTCTCCTTTGACTCGTATTTGGCGGTACATTTTTCGAGATCCGCTATGATAGCAATAAGATACTTCCGCCATCTTATTAGGATTGCTACTAATTCATCCTGTATTGTTGGTCCCTTTAACAATAAATCATTTAGTGATTTTCCACTTGCTGTTGGCATTAATGCATTAAATACCACTCGTCGTAGAACTGCTGTCCTTAACAACATAGTGATGAGGAAGATACGAACAGGAATATGTGCTGCTATTGCCGAAATCTGCTTTGAATTCATCCTCACTTGTATGAACTTGAACCATGTGCCCTAACGTAATGTATTCATCTAATTGTTTCGAATACTCCTTGTGCAAATCAGAATTTTATACAAAGTTAAATCAAGTTGCTGCAGACGAGATAGTGCGATATGCCTTGATCCACCTAACCAAATATCGTAATCTGCCGTTTTCAATGGGCGCGGTCCCAAAACACCAAGAGCAGGAACGTGGTCCAGTTCCAATCTACCCCCGGGTCCGTGGAACATATGTTGTCTCAGAAACGGCTATGGGCTATGATCCATCAGCTGTCAGTTTTGATGTTTCTGCCAAACAACAATTACCGCACGATAAAAGGAATTCAGCACAAAAAGTATCTTTTCACAATTTACAACATACAATACAAGAGAAAATTGCGACCGCATTACTGAAGAACTGCACAACAAGTGAAAAACGCGTCCACATGTATCAGCTGTGAGCTGTCAGAAGTTTGGGTAAAATGGACCGGTGCAATGGACCGGAAAAAAAGTATGATCCGAAAAATGGCGTAACCTGGAACATGTTCCATTGTACCGGACCGCGTTTCTGAGAAAATCAGAAAAAAGATCCGCGGATCAGAAAACTGATCCGTTTTGAAAACTCGCCCAATGGTAGTTCAACTTCGTACCGACCAGTAGGAAGTCATCTTGTAGTTTTGTTGAAGATTATTTCGCACTACTTTTCTTCTTCCGTATAGTTCTTTTCAAGATGAACCTCCTCGAGTTCCCAAAATTTTCTTAATTGTTCGTTAAGTTCAATATAAAGATGCAAGTTCATCAGTTGTATAGATTTCGAATGACTGTTGTTGATTTCTCCCGATACTATCCAACCTAAGCAGCTTGTTTTCTGTGCAATTGGTGCTCCTCGGTCACCTTTGATTAAGCCTTGCGTGTTGACCTGGCCGTATACATTAGCGCGACCGGTAGCGCAGTGTGTTGAGGCGTCAGTCTCATATTTGACTACCGGCGTTTCGGGTTCGAATCCCGTCCACGACGACGTTCGTGGCCATGGATGTGCAGGAGGTGCATGCTGGCAACTGCATTCTCTGGAACCAATTTATGCCAACGAAACGTCAGCTGGGCCACATGGAACAGTTGACGCGCTATGCCCCACAAGGGCAATTGAGTAATAAAATATTAATTTTTCCCTGCTCGAGATAATCAGCGTCAGCGAGCTCTAATCCGTGAATGTGGCTCCAGTTCATTTCCTTACTAATTTTTATTGGTGAATTATTATTATATACTCTGGGGGATAGCCGAAGCAGACCACTAACGTTTGGGTCCCTTTTCGCCCCCTCCCGGTCATCAGTGACTTCCAGATGTCGACTGATAATTGTCGACCTCTTTCTTCATCACTGAGTCCCGTGTTATTGCTAGCATTTGTTTGAAGCTGAGTTCACTCATGGCTTCTACACTTATCGTGTGCCTGCCTGTGATCCTCAACCTCGTGCTAGCCAGTGCTGGACATTCGCACACAATGTGTGCTGCCGTCTCGGCCTCCTCCAGGCATAGCCTGCAAACGTCATCTTCCCCGATTTTCATCTTGGCCAGATGAGCCTTAAAATTACCATGCCCTGTGACCAAGGCAGTTATCCAGCTTAGGGTACTCCGTTTATAACTAAGTACCTTTCTCGCTTCCCTGCCTAAAGGGCTGGTCATCGCATTCCGAGCTTGTTTGCAAGTGACTAGCTCCTGCCATCTTTGTTGATGCATGGAGTCCATCCACTTCCCAACCTTCGCTCCAATCATGCCGTTCCCCAGAGCAACTCTGGGTTCTGGGCCAATGAAAGTTGCCGCAGATCCCTGTTTTGCTAGGGCATCCGCCGCCTCATTTCCTGTTGTACCTATGTGTCCTTTTACCCACATCAGCGTAACCTCATTTTCTGAGGCACACGTGTTGAGCTTCCGGACACACTCTAGTACCAGTTTAGAGTTTATGTTCGTCTGCTGCATGCGTCTGATCACCGATTGGTTGTCCAGTGCAATAAGGATTTTCTTCCCCCGCACCTGACCTTCAAGCAAGTGGTCCAACGCATGCAACAAGCCAAGCATTTCTGCCTGGTATACGGACACATACTCTCCTAAACTAAGCGCACATGCTAGGTTTAGCTCTTCAGAGTAAACCCCCGCCCCCGCTTTACCGTCCATTAAAGAGCCATCAGTAAAAATGCTGATGTCATTGTACATACACTCATTATGTATGTTTCCATCTGCAATGTGAGTCTTGTGTAGTCTTTCAACTACCCTACGTCTACTCATGCCTTCTACCGGCATTAGAGTCTCCCTGACCTCATCATGAATAATGTCTAGGATGCTCTTATGACCGCTGCTAGTTCCAAAGCGATGCCACATGGCATCCCTTTCCATGCGTATTGCCGAAAGCGCCGCCGTTTTCTTTATAAATAAGTCCAACGGCGGCAGTCCCAGCAATGCCTCCATTGCTCGCGTTGGTGTGGTGCGCATTGCACCACATATGCTTACGCAAGCTATCCTTTGTACCCCATCTAGCTTCCGCTTTGTGGTATTCTGCATGGCTTTTGGCCACCATACCACTGATGCGTAGGCTAGAATGGGTCTTACCATCATTGTGTAAATCCAGTGTGTCGCTTTAGGTGAAATTCCCCACCTACGAGCACACACTCTCTTACATTGATGCAAAATCCTTTTCGCTTTTTGGATCTTTTCATCAACGTGAACATTCCAAGTTAGTTTCGCATCTAAGGTAACTCCTAGATGCTTCACTTCCTTGGACACCTTGATTTCCAAACCAAAAAGCCGTAAGGGAGTTATCTCTGTCTTTCCTCTTACGAGTAAAAATCATAGTGTTTGATTTACTAGCGTTTATGGTTAGCTCTTGCTCATTACACCATTCTTCGGTTACTTTGAGAGCTTGTCCCATGCAACCTAGAATTGTGTCCATGAACTTTCCACTGACCGTGAGTGCCAAGTCATCGGCGTATCCTACAGTGTGTACGCCCATCGAGTCCAGCGTCCAGAGAAGACTGTCCACGGTGATGTTCCACAGTAGAGGCGAAAGAACACCTCCTTGTGGGCATCCTCGGACTACCTTACCCCGTATTCTGTCACATCCACTGCTAAGATTTACCGCCCTCTGCTTAAGCATAGAGTCGATCCACTTAATTATAATGTAATCAACCCCCCGCTCAATCAGGGCGTTCCTTAGTTTGGTAAAGGAGATTTTATCAAAAGCACCCTCTATATCCATAAAAGTAGACATAGCGATCCCGCCATTGTTAATCTCTCTCTCTGCAACTCTAACAAGTTCATGTAGAGCGGTTTCCGTAGATCTGCCTGCTCTATAAGCATGTTGGCACCTACTCAGAGGACTATACATTAGCGTGGTGTTCTCCAGGTAGTCCACCAATACCTTTTCCATTGTTTTCAACAGGAATGATGTAAGGCTAACCGGCCTGAAGGACTTTGCCTCTGTGTAGTCTTTCTTTCCCGGTTTAGGCAGGAAGACCACTTTAGCCTCCCTCCATGCCTTCGGGATGTAGCCTGCTGAAAGACAGGCGACGAATATATTCCGGATCCTATCTAGTAGAGCGCTCATGCCCCACTGTAATAGTGCCGGGAATATTCCGTCCATTCCAGCCGTTTTAAATGGAGCAAAAGAGTTTATAGCACTTTTGACTCCATTTGGAGTTATTATCCTCTAAGCTTCTTGTTGACTTACCCCACCAGCTCCCATGTTAGTTTGAGGCCATGGTTGGTCTGACTTGAAACTTCCAGGAAAATGTACCTCCATCAGGGCCTGCAACGTTTCTTCCACTGTTTCTGTCATGGAACCATCAACTTTGCGTATCAGCCCCATTTTCGAAGCAGTGTCTTTCGATATCATCTTCTGTAATCTGCATACTTCCGACGTATCCTTCATGCTAGAGCAGAATTCCCTCCACGTATTTCGTTTCCGAAGACGTAAGGTTCTTTTCAGCTCCCTCTTTTTATCCTTGTACAGTTCCCAAGAGTGAGAGTCTCTCTCCCTCATGTAACGGTTAAAGGCTTTCCTTGTCTCTTTTTTCATAGACTCCAGTTCCCTACTCCACCATGGTGTTGGGTCCTTTTCGTCCACTACTGTTGAGGGACAAGCGTGTTCGAAGGCGCGATTAATAGCGGAGTTCAGTTGTTCCACTGTTCGCTCTATCTCGACCGTATTCCGAGGTATTCCGTCTTGAATATCCTCGACTTGTTCCAATAAATATGTCTCGTACTTAACACGATCAGTATTTTTTGGCACTCTTATACGTTTGCGTTCGCTACTCCGTTTTCTGCCATACAGAATTTCAAACTGGATAGCCCTGTGATCAGACATGGTTAGCCTGTCCACCACTCTCCAATTCTGAACTCTGTCAAGCATATTAACAGAGCTTAGGGTAATGTCGATCACCTCAGCCCTTCGTGCATCCACGAAGGTGGGAGCGACCCCCTTGTTTGCTACCAGCAGATTGTACTTTTCCACAAATTCTAGCAGCTGCTGTCCTCTGGGATTGTCATCTGTGCTGCCCCACACAGTGTTGTGCGCATTGGCATCACAGCCTATGATCAGGGCCATATCTCTTTCTTTACAATACCTTACCAGATTTTCTACTTCCTCTGATGGAGGTGGTTCTGGTGCATCATAAGGGAGATATGCTGATGCAATTAGGAATGATCCTGCACCACTGCCGATCATTACTACCGTAAGATCAGGCGAGCAGAGATGCATCATTTGTACTGCACGTATTCCATGACGCACCAGGATGCATGTCCTTATTTTACCGTCCACCTGTGCATGGTACAGATTTGCGGTTTGTTGTGACAAACCCCTAATTTTGTTTTGTAAAATCCAGGGTTCCTGTATTAAAGCTATGTCCAGTTTCTCTTCATCAAAGCATCTCGTCATCATCGCTGATGCCGCTTTACTATGATGAATATTCAGCTGGCACACAGTTAGTGTTTCTTTGTTCGGGCCCGCCACCATCCCTGATAGTCAGCAGATTGAACGTTGATCAGAGTGCACGTTGTCTGAACTAACCTCTCCGCGCCTTCTGGCGCGTCATTGTCCGCTCCAACAACGCCTCCCTTCTCCCCTGGAGCGTCTTCTTCGGAGACTAACCTCTTCAACCCTTGCGAGTCGTCACTGTCCGTCTCATTGGAATTCCTCCAGCCATTTTCTCCAAGAATGTCTTGATGTATTTTCATATTCTTGTTTTTATTTATTGATTCAGGTTTGGGTTTCCCGTTCTCGGACCACAGCCGAGGCAACTGCCAGCATATTGCTTCCCGCTACTCCCCGCCCCTATAGGAACATTATGACGATCCGGCCGTTCTTTCCTCTCTTTGTGCCGCGAAGCAGACTCCCTCGCGACCTCCCGAAAGTTCCGTAGGCGTTCATGCCACTCTGCACCTGCTACCCTTGAAGCAAATCAAGGTTTCTCTCCTAGTCTAACAGATCACTACTCTGTAGACCGCGGTTCAACAGGTGCAAGAAAGGAGCAAAGTGAAGTGTTGGATCCGGAACCCCGCAGGTGAACTTTCACCTCAGTCACCAGCTCCAACCTCACACCTGGTCGCCGTGTCACCTATGCAGAGAGTTTCATAGGCGCCCCTCTGCCAACGTACGGTCGGGGAGACAGTTTACACTACCCATACAACTGGCTATTGTACAGATGTGTGGCAGTAACTTGCTCCGTTTGTGATGACCATTTGCGTCCCTGGTCACCTTCCCCCGATGGGCACGGTCGCATAACACCCCGGGGACTTAGGACATTTGACACTCCGTATGGGCTACCTTCGCCAAAACTATAGAACACAAGAGTTGGCCAAGTAGGGAGTGTGTCGATTGCTTACATATCGCAAAACGGCGGTACTCGCGTAATGTGATAGTACACGCAACCGGCCCCATAGCTCAGCCTTTGCTATTCGCGAAGTTACCAGCGGCCACCACGCGGAGGTGCTATGTAGACTTGCCCATGAGTTTCCCCACAGACCTGACCATTGGTGAAGGTGAGGTTATCTTTTTTATAATGGAACTGTTGATGTTCAATGCAAAGTCATTATGTATTGATTTTAAAATAAAGTTAACACCTTGGTTGACTTGATTTGTCCGAGATTGTCCAAGGCCGTGGATCGTTGCAGATATAAAATGTTTCTTCCACTTCATCATTTGGACGACCGATTCTGTCACGAATGACGCCTGCTCTAGCAATCTTCTCATATCCATTAGGCGAAACAATTCTTACTAAAGCGGTTGCTAGAAGAATTTGGGTTGATCTGATCGGGTTCGTATGGAAAGAATTCACTTCTCTCATTTTCTTCTGCTGTGCAGACAAATGTCGAGGTAGTCGGAAAGTTTGCTGAAGTAGATGGTTGTTGGTTCAATACAATTGATGATGGATTCATAGAATGTTCCGTTTTCTTCTCAGCTGTCGAATTAGTAGTAGGGTTTCTATGGAGAAACGAGTGATGAGATTTACCACATGACTGACATTTCCTCTGACTGTGACAATTTTTTACAAGATGTACGGATCCAAGACAGTTGATGCATAATCCTTGTGATCGAACCAAATCAAGTCTTTTTTCGGGAGATAAAGAAATAAATGTACTGCATTTACTTATCGAATGTTCTTGATTGCATGCTGGGCATCCGGACGGTATATTGACGTGAAATGATTGCGACGGTCGCGAGTTTCTATGTAAAGGTTTGAAATCATTGCATGGTCCTTTGGACGAAATAGCTTCTAATGTCCTATATCAAGCTTGGAGGAAGTCTTTTAACATTGTCCAAGTCGGTAAATCTTTAGACCGTCTAATTTTATGTTCCCAAAGCTGATGCGTTTTTCTGGGAAGCTTTGTGGTTGTTAAAAATACGATCATTGGGTCCCAATTCTTAATTTTTATGCCCAAGTTGGCCAAGGAGGGCGACTTCCATATCTGAGGCGCCAAATTTTAATGATGGGTTTCAATCGAATTTGGTCTGAAATGGACGAATCTGAAGTCCTTTTCCGCGAATTCATAACCGTTTAGGAGATATTTGCCTTTAAAGTTGGAACTTTTGTATGAGGAAAGCCGGTGCCAGAATTGTACATTGTGACAAAAAAGTATCCGGAATAAGTTTAAAAAAAGCCTGCCCGACAGGATTGTTAATATTCTTTTTGTCGCTAAGTTAGCACAACTGTCCTCTATACTGTCGCGGAGTTTGACAGTCACCTGTCATTTAGTTTGTTTACAGTACTCGATATTGTCAGGTCATCTCAAGTGCGTTCTGCGAATTCTGTTTTATGTCTTCTATCGACTGAAAGCGGGTGCCTCGAAGTTGTAGTTTCAGTTTCGGGAAGAGAAAAAAGTCGGACGAGCCATGTCAGGTGAATACGGTGGTTGTTCAATGGTATTTGTTGAGTTTTTGGTCAGAAATTCCTTCACAATGATAGCCTTATGTGATGGTGCGTTGTCGTGATGCAAAATCCAAGAGTTTTCTTTCCACAAATCTGGCCTTTTTCGACAAATTTGCTCTCTCAATCGCCAAATAATATTCTTTATTAACCGTCTAACCTTCGGGCAAGAATTCTGAGTGCACAACACCAAGGTAATCAAAGAAAACTGTCAACATTAGACTTTTGATCGACTTTGACGTGGTTTTTCCGGTTTCGGCTCAGTTGGAAGGCGCGATTCCGTTTGGTTTGCATGTCAAACTCGTAAACCCATGTCTCATCACCAGTCACAATGCGTTTTATGAATGTGAGGTCGGAATTGCAACGCAAAATTTAAGACAATTTTTTTGTTCGATAATGTCATCCATTGCAAAAATCGCATAACACACTTGAGATGAACTGAGAATATAGAGTACTGTAAACAAACTAAATGACAGATAACTGTCAAACTCCGTGACAGTATAGAGGACAGTTGTGCCAACTTTTGTCGCTAACAAAAAGAATATTGACAATTCTGTCGGGCAGGTTTTTTTTAAATTTATTCCGGATACTTTTTTGTCACAATGTATGTAGAATAAATTTCCGCTTTAGATAGTTAACAACCTACTATGATACATCATCATTTAATTTTTCAAATTTTCAGGCCACTTGTATTTTACATTTAGCGTGAATAAGCCGGCGGTAAAATTTGACGCCTCAGATATGGAAGTCTTGCCGGCCAAGGCTTGCAAACATTCACTTGTCGTGTCAAGAAGCCTTTTGATACCTTGAACGTTTTCGATTGTAACCGCATTTTGCCCAAGTAGCAATTTTAATTCGTGAAAAACTAAAACTCGTTTATTTTCATACCTATCGATAAGCGTATTCCAGGCTGTTTTGTAGTTATTTTCAGTTATTTGTAAATGTCTTAGCAAATGTTCCGGTCTACCTTCAACGTGAAGTTTCAAAGATTGCAATTTCTGAACAGATGCTAGATATTACAAGTGTCTTAAACAGGTCGTGGAAGGAACTCCTATACTAAAATATATATATTTTAACTATAACTTCCTATAATCCCCATCGAACTTATGTAATGATATTCTAGAGGGAGGGAGTTTCAAAGAACACCCATTATTTGGAAAAGATTTGTTTTCATTGCTTTCATTTAAACTAGCTTCAGTGCTGAACTCTTTGAAAAAAAGTTGCTCGATTTTATCGTAATTAGTTACAAAGAATCTGAGTACACTTGAATTTATGTCATTTTCGAAATATGGAATCTTTTCATCAAAATCGGACTCATTTTTGTGGAAAGAATTTTATTGTGTTTGGCTTCGAACTCATGCCAATGTGTTTCAAACAAATTAAGTTGGTTTTTTATAAAACGTATTCGTTCTGCGATTTTGACCTGTCTTTTTATAGTTGACAATAAACGATTCCATAAGTTCCTTAAGAACAATTTGTTCTTTTACGACCAAATCCATTCCTAAACAAACTTTTTCAAAATTCTAATTTGTATGTAATACCAATTTAATTTGTCAAATACCAAAATTCATACTGAGGAAAGAGATTGAAGGGCTCACCAAGTTTTATGGAATTTCGATTCTATTCGATGTGTTCAATTTTTGAAGATTTCGATTGATTCCACGATGGACGATTCCAAGTTGTCTATTCCAAACGCCAAACACGTCGGAATCCGGTTCGACGGACCAAATGTAAGGATGGATTGCACCAAATAAACGATTGGATATCAATATCCCACAAAATTAAGAAATAAAATCGTACCACGAACCACGGTTCTAATTGCAAATAAAACAATTTATTTGAAAGATGTGCTTCGTTCACTGGCGACTATGACAATAGAATGACCGTTCCTGCGGCAGTCGGTTCTTCGTACCGGAACCACCCGTTTTTCAACGGCCAAGAGCTGCCAAACCCCCTCGATGCAAGAATAACTGCAGCATTCGAAGCATCGCTACCACAACAACAACAATAGAGTACTCAATTGCCCTAACCCCTTGTGGGGCATAGCGCGTCAACTGTTCCATGTGGCCCAGTTGACGTTTCGTTGGCATAAATTGGTTTCAGAGAATGCAGTTGCCAGCATGCACCTGCAACAACAATAGAGTGACAAGCATTGTCTAATTAAAAAAAGTGACAAAACAGGTTTACTGTGTAGCATCGAGTATTACTAACTATGATATGTCGATAAGTACTAAAATGTATTTGTATGCATTTATCATGGATGTACGTTAATTGGACACTGCAAATAGTTGTTCTAAATTCAAATTATAAATATGAACATTTAAATCGTATTATTAAGTTTGTTATAATTATTAAATTCTAGTCGTTGTCTTTTCCATTCTTTTTCCATTAGATACGATCGAACATTAACTTTGTCTGCAACGCACAGAAGGAAGCATCTCTGACCATATAAAGTATATAGGTATATTCTTGGTCTGTATGACGAGGTGAGTCGATTAAGCGTTGTCCGTCTGTCTGGTTCTATGGAAACTGGTCTCTCAGTTTTGAAGCTATCGAGCTGAAATTTTGTACAAAGCCTTCTTTCTATTGCACGCTGTATAGACAACCAACGGAATCGGACCACTACGTCATATAACTGCCATAGGAACAACCGGTCCAAAAGTCCGTCTTTGTGAGAAAAATTTTTTCTTTCTGAAGATATCTTATATACCAAATTTTATATTATTTAATCATATCTACCGCCAAATCACATTTCTAACTTTGGTTGAAATCGGACCACTATTTTATATACCTCTCATAGGAACAGAGGAATCGAAACAAATTTTACAACTAATTTCAGAGTACCAAATGCACCACAAAACGAAATGAAGGTTTAATATCATTCCTTTGGCCCATCTAGTCTGTCGGTGTTGAAAATGGGTAAGATCCGACTCAAGGAACTCCTATCTCCCTCACAAATGAAACTTCAAATAAGCGATAGCATTCGATACAATGATGCTAGGCACATGAAAAATTCGGCCAGTATTCGTAGTGAGTTAGTTAGTTGATTTTGAGAATGGGCAAGATCCTGCTGAATGAACCCCAACTTCCCCTATAACCGTAAGTTCAACAGTTCAAGCTGACGGTATAATAATCTCACTTTTAATGCATATAGTCGTTGCCAATTGGCACTTTTGGTATCACCATTAGGTCTGTACAAGTCTAGGGTATATACGCTTCGGACTCCGGACCGAAGTGAAGCTTCGGTGCTCTGGGTGCAACAGTATCTTGTGTGGACTCCGGTTATAAATCAACAGTTCCTTGTGTATTCGAAATAGCCATGGAGTGTCCAGAGCGAGCGAAGCGAGCGTTCATGTTTGAGCGATACTGAGGGTTGTGATTCCTTAAGCGCGGAGCGAGCGTAGCGAGAGGAACTCCACACCAGGGTCTGTTGATCCACTGTAACGAGCTCAAGTTTGCCGAAGGACATCAAAATCCAAAAGACAAGCGCTATCTCTAATGCTCACTGTCAACCGGACGGATCACGGATCGCTCGCAAGAACGCAGCCAATGCCATCGAGAACTGTCACTACATGGAAGTGTACTTGTACATATGTATGTACGGCAGCGACGATGACAGATGCGATAGAGAGATAGCGGGAAAAATGTGATAGCGGTCCGTGGTCGAGTAGAGAAGAGGACGAGTTGAGCAGCCGTTGAATGCGGGTCGTTTTTTTTGGAGTTTGAGTCCTCGGGAATTGTGAAAAGATTAGAAAACGAAGAGAAGTCCCGCGCCCACACATATTTGCAATTTCCAGAGTGCCGTGATATTGCCCCGAGCAAACCTGCCCTGAAAACAAAAATTTTAACAACTGTGAGTGAAAGAAATAAAAAAAGAAGAAAGGTGGCAGAAAATACCGTAAGAAGTGCGCGCCGTACTCTACTTTGACCCGCGTGCAAAGGCTCACAGTTTTGCTATTTGTTTGGGACGAATTCCCTGTTTTCCCCACACGAACGTCGGCGCGTTTCCGTGGGTCTTGAGTGGTGTGCGTTCGTGCAAGTTGTGGAAGTGCGAGGTTCGCGCAAACAGGGGAAAAGTTGAGTGGGTGTCAAAAGTGTCATAGCCAGCCCAGGGGACCGGGAATTATCGTCGAACAGGAAAGTGAAGTCGTCTCGTCGCGCATCGTCTCGACGAGTTCCTGCCGCGGAGCAACAGAATTTATTGTCAGCCACCGAAGTCTGTTGAGGAAATTCGGTCGCTGCAGTTTCATAACGCGTTCGCTGCAATGGCATAATCACAGTCAGCGGTTACATACACACTTTCTCCAAAACTACGGGAAAGATCGTCACACCCCTCCAGAAATGGCATAATTAGAACGTGGCAGTGAGATATTGTTGTGTTTGTTATCGTGAAAGTAGTCCCAATTCTGTCTCTAAAAATTTCACTAACTCGTGCGTGTGAATTGTTGAATACGCAAGTGATCGTTAAACTGTCAAACATAAAAGGGAATGGTATGTTTCTTGGGGAATTGGGCATGAGAGATTCTGACTGCGCGTCATATCAACATGTCCCAAATATACTACTTTGCCTTAACCCCTAGTGGGGCATAGCGCGTCAACTACTCCTATCGTTATAAGCAATAGCGGTAATGGTGCAATTGGTGGTAGTTCACGAGTGGTAACCTGTGCATCGCTTGGTGGTTTTGTTGTGAGTATCGCTCGCCGCGCGTCCATTCTCGCTGATCGTTAAGTAATTAAATCGTGCTGTTCGCCCCGCAAACAGAGCCGACCCAAAAGTTCTGAATGAAAAGTGCCGTCTAGTGAAAATTCCACAATCGTAGAAAAATAATAGTTGTGTATATATGTATATGCGGGGTTCCCTACATTACATACTATAAATGGTCCCGATCGGATAGTCAAGGTGAATAAGATATCCACTTTAAAATGACGACTACTAAAGAGGTGCGTATCCCAAGTATTGGCTGTTGGCGAACCAGCGTCACGAGATCGTCTCCGAAAAGCTTTTTAAGTGATGCTAGCATTCAAATTAGTAATAATACACAATTTAATCCGCTTGCATTGGACTATGCCAGACACGATATTGAATTTCAAAATATTAGATATGAACTGCGGTGTTGAAAAACAGTTTTTTTCTTGTTTTTGTTTATCTAAGTACGATATACATAAATGTACATATATAAATATTAATGAAACCATATATAAATTAAACATTAACACGAATTACGAAACACAAAAATAAATAAGAAAAGGAAATTTTATCTACAGAAACCAAGTAAATCTATGTAGCTAATCTAAATATATGAAAGGATAAAATATGCAACTTAAATTTAATTAAAAAGAAATGAAACATACACTGATAGAGAAAAAAAAGTAACGGAACATGAAAACAATAGGAATTTGTTTTAAAGAATTAAGTCTAGTAACACAAGGCTTAGAAGCATGTAGTGATTTAACATTAGTTCATGTATATGTATCTTTTATTACATTATTAACTTATAAACGAAAAGAGAAATAAGAATCACACACGTAACCATTAGGAAAATAAAAAAAAAATTCTGCATTGTGTTCATATAGAAGAGAAAAAAAAACCATATCGTTTTCTTGACATTAAATTTTTTCCCTAGTTGTGTTTACAATTCCAATGATTTTTAACGACGTTTTTTTAACGTTTAAATATATAATCCATAATGTCAGTTTAGTATCGAAAAAAAAAGAACAAGAATAAACATGAAGTCCAGATAAATAAGAATTTCTTTGCTTCCTGACCCCCTTTCCTGGGCCCTCGCTCCGCTTTCTCCCTCGTTATTTGTTCGCTTAGGGGGCTAGGAATTTAAGCGTGGCCTAGCCCGATGGAGGGGAGGGAGCGCGGAGCCCCTAAAACATCAAGGGGCTCCCGTGTTCGTCAGGGGACAGTGTCATTTTCGTAGGTCGTACGCGTTTTCAGGTGTTTCTTTTTACGGCTCGTCTGCTCAGGCACCCGGGCACGCGCGTGATATTTGTTTTTAACGCTGCGAGGCAGGTGTGACCAATACAACCCCACCCCGACTACCGATAGCTGAGCTAGCTATCCAGCACGCGCGAACTGGTCACATCTGAGGAAGTCTTGGCACTTAGGTGTCACGCGGGTTACGTCAGCGGTGCAATCACCTTTGACTTCAACTTCATATCCCATACCAAATATTAATTGGTCAGCGTAAATTGCAATTTCAAGTCCGATTCCGTAATTTCGATCCAAAGTACAATTAAAAATTTCCATACAAATCATCATATTTCACAATCAATCAACGATCGATTAATTTAATGTACAATATGCAACATAGCATATTTCCAGGTAGAATTTAGACTTTACCCGTAAGCACAAATGTAATGGTAATGTAAGAAACAACTTTTATGGCAGTCTTAAGATTCGAAGCAGTCAATAAAGATCTAATTTTTTGGGAATAAAACTATTGTTTAGTTTTTTTTCACATTCGCTTTCGCAGTTCACGTTCGTGGCGCAGTCGGTTAGCACCAAATCCGAAGATTGGTGAAATTTTTTTTCAAGTGAAGTGCAAAGTGAAAAGAAATTAAGGCTCCTACTCCTTTAACGAACATAAAGGAGGTAGTTAAATAAAAATTCATTTTATAATAACAAGGCTAGCATTGCCTAGAGCTGAATTTTAGAAGAATTCGCTCCTACCCCTTTAGTGAAAATAAAGGAGGTAGCTAAATATAACATAAATAAAAGTGACAAATTCTAATAAGGCTAGCATTGCCTACGAGCAGAATTTTAATAGAATTCGCTCCTACCCTTTCCAAAGAAGGAGGTAGTAAATAAAAAAGGTCCCTTGGTACCACAAACCAAAACAGTGCTAAAAAAAGAAAAAAAAAACAGAAGACAGCGAGATGGAACAATATGCAATTTCAGCATCGGAGCTATTGAGGGAAGCTGCATCAATAAAGGAGTTTACTGGAACAAAAAGCTATGACCTATCATCATTTATTCGAGAGGTGGACCTAATTTTGCCGATGTTCAACGAAAACCAGGCTCTCCAGAGTTACGTATTCAGACGGTACATCCTCAACAAGATCCAGGGACCAGCGTTGCATTGCATTCCATCAGAACCCTAGGACCAAACCCGAACTGGAACGAAATCAAAGCAGAACTCATCAAGAATTTCGGCGTCAAGGAGACGTATCATCATCTTCATTACCAAGCACTCAACACCCGAAACAACTTCAACGTAAGTGAATACTACAAAACTTTGAGATATATATTAGATAAGCTAAACGCGAAATACGAATTCGACCCTAGCAAACCCGCGGAGTTCAGTCCTCAATCAAACGAATCAATAATATTAAAGACATTTTTAAATAACATAAATCAAAACTGTGCTAGTGTAATTTATAGCAGAAATATTAACACATTGAGAGAGGCATACTATTTGCTTCAAGAAACAGGGCTGATTAGGGAAAACAGAAGACAAGAACGTAACAACAACAAAGACCAAAATAGACAAAACTTGGACAACCAAACAGGACAGAACTTACAAGACCAACCTAGACCAAATTCAGAGCACCGACCTAGACAAAATTTCGAGAACCAATCGAAACAAAGTTCAAACTATAATTCAAGACAATGTAATAGAAACCAATTTTTTAATCAGGGAACATCTGGTCAATATAGACAGAACAGGAATTCTGGCCAGTTTAGGTCCAACCCATCTCAACCAATGGAAGTTGAATATATAGATCAGGAACAAGTAAATTTTCAATTTCCGGCCCAAAAACGAATCTACCGATAGTCGAATTGACCATCGGTACCAGTAAAATAAAATGTCTTATAGATACTGGTTCAACAACGACCTTACTTAACGAACAAAAACTACCTAACTACAAGCGAAGAAACTTAACAAACCAATTTACTTCAACACACTTAGTGGACAAACACACATTTCCCAGGAAATCATAACAGAATTGCCTGTGGAATTTAGCGAAGATAATCTTATGAGCTGGAAGCTCACTACTTTTAAAAATAAAGAGTTTGATGGCTTGATAGGACAAAATATTTTAACACCTATGCAGGCAATAATCAATCTAGAGGAGGGATACTTGGAGGTTCATAACAAAAAAATTAAATTCTTGAACTCCTGCCCTTATAGTTATGATGAAATCAACGCTCTAAGCGAAACCGAATATAGCGAGGATATAGTAAATAAACTTATCCGAAATGACATGAATCGGGAAGAGAAGCAGAAACTAATTTCAGTGATATCAAAAAATAAAGACTTATTTTTTCTAGAAGGTCAAAAACTCAGCCATGCTCTGAAGTACAACATGAGATTGTAACTACTACAAATAGTCCGATATATTCTAAAATATATAGGTATCCCCAAGCTCACGAGAAGGAAATCTCGAAACAAATCCAAGATATGTTAGAGCAAGGGATTATCAAAGAGAGCAATTCCCCATATAATTCTCCATTGTGGATTGTGCCCAAAAAGATGGACAATTCTGGTGAGAAGAAATGGAGACTTGTAGTGGATTATAGGAAGCTGAATGAGGTCACAATAAGTGATAAGTTTCCGATCCCTAACATTGATAGCATCTTTGATAAACTAGGTAGGGCGCAATATTTTTCAGTCATAGACTTGGCAAAGGGTTTTCACCAGATACTCATTAAGGACGATGATCAAAAAAAGACTGCATTTTCAACTCCATTTGGGCATTATGAATTCACTCGAATGCCATTCGGTCTCAAAAATGCTCCAGCCACATTCCAAAGGCTGATCAATGCAGTACTTAGACCATATATCAATCGTACTTGTGTCGTATACTTGGACGACATTCTCATATTCAGTACAACTATTGAGGAACACTTAACCAGCATACAACAAATTTTCGATAAACTAAGAGAACACAATCTAAAAATACAAATCGATAGGTGTGTATTTTTTTCAAGAAGTACCGAATATCTAGGGCATATACTCACTACAGAAGGTATAAAACCAAATACCAAAAAAATCGAAAACATCCAAAATTTGAAGTTGCCCGTTACGCAGAAGCAAATAAAATCCTTTTTAGGAATAACTGGTTACTACAGGAAATTCATAAAAGACTACGCGAAGGTAGCACAAGGGCTAACGAAGTTTCTAAAGAAAAACATGAAAATCAATAAAAACGATGCTCAATACATAGATTCTTTCAACAAATTGAAATCACTTCAAGTAAACCCACCAATTTTGAAATACCCAGACTTTAGTAAAAAATTCACAGTGTCAACAGATGCCAGCGACTTTGCTATTGGAGCCGTCCTTATGCAAGATGGGCATCCGATTAGCTATGCTAGCAGGACGTTGAACGATCACGAGCAAAACTATGCAACAACCGAAAAAGAGTTGCTTGCAATAGTTTGGGCGGTCAACTATTTTCGCCCTTACATTTATGGAAGACAATTCGATCTATTAACAGATCACCAGCCTCTCAAATGGTTGCAATGTAAACACAAGGGGAAAGACATCAAACCTAAATTACAAAGATGGCTTCTGAAACTAGGAGAGTATGATATAAATATTAATTATGTCAAAGGAAAAGAAAACAGTGCAGCTGATTTTCTAAGTAGAATCAACTCAGATACTCGAGAAATAAACGTGTTAAATTCCGATTCGCAGGAAGATGATCTGGTAAGTACAGACGCTACTATACACTCTCAAGAGGAAGAACAAAACGATCACTTTCCTATCTTAGACACAGTAGTTAATCGATTTTTTACTCAAATTATTTTAACCCATAATAAAACTAAAGAGATAGAATTCGTTAACAAAGAACGAAAAATATTTATCAGTATTGAGGACATTAATAATAATTCGATGACAGACATTTTTCGCAGATTTCTAAAAACAGGAAAAGTAGGAATATATTCCGAGCTATCTGAGCACGATTACAATAAAGTTCAACAAAAATTAATCGAAATTTTCAATACAACTATAAAATTTTACAAACGTGCTTATCATGCTAAGGATATGAGAAACGATGAAGAAACATACAAACAAATAGCAAAATATCATAAATTTGAAACAGGTCACTCTGGAATAAACGAAAACTTTGAGGGATTAAGGAAAGTTATTTATTACGAGAATCTTAAGAAGCTAGTCCAGAAATATATTAACAATTGTGACACTTGCAATAAAGCAAAGTATGACAGAAAACCATTGAAACCCAAATACCACATTACAGAAACTCCGACTGATATTAACCAAATCGTCCATGTAGACATTTAAAATACATAAACAAAAAACACAGTTTCATAACATTCATCGATAAATTTTCTAAATTCGTTGTAGCTTTTCATTTGGAAGACAGAAATAGTATCACTATAGTAGAGAAATTTAGACTGTTCTTCGCAGTAAAGAATAAACCCAAGAAGATAATCATGGATAACGAGTTCAATACTATCAATGTAAAAGATTTTTTAAGACAAGAAGAGGTAGAAATTCATTATACTAAACCCAATAGTCATACCGGCAATGCCGATATAAACAGTTTTCATAACACAATCGGGGAAAAACTTAGGACATTAGAGGTAGAAAAATCGGAACTTACAATACAAGAACGAGTTTTCAAATGCGTCGAATGGTACAATAAGTCAATGCATTCTGCTTTAAAAACCAGACCAATAGATGTAGAACAAGGAAGAATTGACAAGAAACAAATCGAGAAACTATTAATAACTATCAAGGAGAATAGGATAAATAAACTTAATGAAAACAGGGAATCTTACACACAGAATAGCGTGGAAGGATATGTTAAGAATTATAAGGCACTTAGGCATAAAAATGAACCCAGATATAGAAAACTAAAATTAGAAAATATCCACCCCACAAACATTAAACGACCCAAAAAAATTTCAGGTGATGTTGATATTGATAACTTCCATGACACTACTACTACAGACAGTAACCGGAACTCTAGTAATAGAGAAAATGGACAATAACGACGGTTTTGTCGAGTTAAAACTGGACGACGTTGAACTCATTCAAAATTATAGCATAATTTTACATATTATCGAGCCTCTTAACATTGAAAGAATCATAATTAACTTAAAGACGAGTATTTTGGACATAGAACCATCGGACAACAAACAATTACTACAGCACGAACTGAACAGTATTCGAACAAAACTACGGACAATTTTTCCACACAGACATAGACGAGGACTTCTTAATATCATAGGTACAGGACTTAAATGGTTGTACGGAACTATGGACGACGACGACAGAAAAACAATCGAAGAACACTTAGACATTTTGAGCCAAAATAATCACTTAGCAATAGAAACATTGAACAAAAATATCGAAATAAACGATCATTTTAATCGAACTTTTGCGAAATTAGAACAAATTATCGAGTCAGATAGGGACAAATTTCCCGAAAAATTTAATGATATAAAATCAAGTAACGAAAAAATATATAAGCAATTATTATATTTGGACGCTTTATTGAAAATCAAAATTTTAGGAGATAACGTTGAACATATCCAAAATAACATTGCATCTTCAAGATTAAACATAATGAGCAATAATATATTAACAGACGAAGAAATAATACGGTACGATATCGACATGTAAAATATAAATTACAAAATATAAAGTTAGGTACAGCTAAAAGTAAGGATAATACTATCATCTTTGGAATTAAGATACCACAATACACGATTATAGCAAAACGATCCTTACTCATACCCATTACCAATAATGATTTAAACGAACTTGTATTTAAGCCCCAAGAAATTGTGAAAATAAATAATATTACGTATAACTTCAATGGGGATGTTAATATAAAAAACTTGAAAGAATCCGATGTATCTTTCATTCTAATTGTGTAAAAATAAGAAACCACAAACCGGAAGAACTTGAGATAAATCCCGGATCAATTTTCCTAAAAAATCAAAATAACACTTCTTTTTATAGTACTTGCGATGAAAGGAAAAATAAACTCAAAGGAAATTATTTGATACACTTTCATGATTGTGAAATAACTATTGGCAATACAACTTTCTCTAATAAAAACGAACGTTTTAAACAAAATTTTGTAATATCATCAGCCTTTGCGATCAATAACACTGTGAGTAAACTAACTTTTGACGAATTAGCGCTCAATCAAATGGAAAATATAGAAAAAATTAAGGAATTAAAAATTCACAAGAAATAGTCTACTTTATATAATTTCGTATCCCTTGGAACAATTTTGGTAATATCTATTGTACTAATTATCTTATACATATACTCTATAAATCGATTTAAATCAATTAAAGTCAAAATAAGTAGCGAAAATCAGGGGATTTCGAGTCTTAAGGACCCTGAGGTTACGTCAGCGGCGCAATCACCTTTGACTTCAACTTCATATCCCATACCAAATATTAATTGGTCAGCGTAAATTGCAATTCCAAGTCCGATTCCATAATTTCGATCCAAAGTACAATTAAAAATTTCCATACAAATCATCATATTTCACAATCAATCAACGATCGATTAATTTAATGTACAATATGCAACATAGCAAATTTCCAGGTAGAATTTAGACTTTACCCGTAAGCACAAATTGTAATGGTAATGTAAGAAACAACTTTTATGGCAGTCTTAAGATTCGAAGCAGTCAATAAAGATCTAATTTTTTGGGAATAAAACTATTGTTTAGTTTTTTTTCACATTCGCTTTCGCAGTTCACGTTCGTCGCGCGGTCTGCACGACCAGAGTAAGACTTCCGTCCTCATGTAGGCTTCGGCCTACCAGGCAGAAACGTTGCACCACAACCCGCAGTATCGCACAAAGTGTACATGTACAATTTCGGTTTGAAACGAACTGGGCTAGCTCCGCCCCTAGCGGGTTGAGACCCCCCGCATATAGCCCTAGGTCGCCCGTTTCACTCCTTCTGTATGTACCTGCATCCGTTTCGTCCCAGCATATCTGGAACCAGCATTTTTTTTTTGGTCTATGCACAATATCGGTTTCAAATCGAAATCAGGTATGCGAAGGAAAGCGAAAATAGCCATATACATACCCAATTTGGTTTTTAAATTTAAAACCATCTAAGCAATTATATCATTGACCAACGCAACGCATTGTATTATTATATTATGTACATACGTACGTAGACATATTCATTCATAAGCATATCATATTCATATCATACCCAATCATCCTACTCCCAATACAATAAATACTCTCAGCTCAGTCTCAATCCTAACAAAACCTATTCATTTATATAAATCAATTATGTACAGACGTGTTCGAAATAATAAGAACAATACAAGTGAAAACTGAATTCGTCCTAAAAAAAGGGTTAGAATATTTTTTTTAATTTCCTTTTATTACTTTAACACCATACATATTAAGCTTTTTATAAACGCAAGCATTGATGTCCTGCTATTTCCTTATTTTGTTGTTCTGGTCACTTTGTTGGATTGAGTCGAAAATCAGCTGTTCGAAAAAATAAGAACAAAGAGAAAAAACAACGATAGTTAATTTCTACAGACCATAAATACACACTTAGGCCCTTACGTTTAATAAGAAGTAGCTTCCCCCTTATTTTTGATAACTTCGACACATCTGGACTGCATGGAAGCTATAAGAGTGCGACATCTGGAGAGTGGAATATTCTCCCAAGTATTTTTTGCTGCTTGCCATAATTCTTCGGAGTTTTTTGGTTAAGCATCTCTCACTCCTTTCTTAACGTCAATCCAAAGGTGTTTTATTGGATTAAGGTCCGGCGATTGTGCAGGCCACTCTATAACAGTAATTTTGTGGGATCGGAACCACTCTTTCGCTTTTCTTGAGGTGTGTTTCGGGTCATTGTCTTGCTGAAAAATCCACCGTAATGGCATTTCCTCTTCAGTATAAGGTAACATGACATCTTCCAATATGTTTCCAACATAGTAGTTGGCATCCATAGTACCCACGATCCAACGCCATTCCACGAAAAACATCCCCACACCATCAGTCTTAGACCTCCGTGCTTAATGGTCTTACTAGTGTACTTCGACTTGAATTCTTGCTTCGGAGGGCGTCTAACGTACTGTTTTTCAGTTCCCATATCGAACTGCACAACTTTTGTCTCATCTGACCATAATATGTTGCGCCAAACGGTGTCAGGTTCGCTTTGGAATTTTCTGGCGAACTGAAGTCTACGTTTCAAATGCACATGTTTTAATAAGGGTACCTTTCTCGGGCTTTTTGCTTTCAGATTTGCTGCAATCAAACGTTTTCTTATTGTGGATGTGGCAATTGGCAGGTTTAACTCATCTTTGATTTGCGTAGAAGTTATGAAAGGGCGCTGTTTAACAGTCCGTACAATCAATTTGTCCAGCCGTTCATTGGTTTTTTTACGTCTACCTCGGGTTTCGGTCTGCGATGAAAAGTTTTTCGCGTTTGTTATCAAACCATTGGAATAAATAAATAACTGGCGCAACAGTCCAATTTGAACCACGGCCTCGAGATGAGTTAGCATCATCTCATTTTCTAGATCGTGACGGTTTTTTGTGCAGAGGTATGTGATCAGCAACACGCTCAACCGAGTTATTTACCCCATAATGGGTACTCATTTAACAGCTGAGTGGGCTCATAGTCCGACACGTAAATCCCCGGAATCGAACCGGGGCCCAGTGCGTTGAAGGCGAACGTGCTAACCGTTGCGCCATCCGGACTACCATTACCATTGGAAACACCAAGTAAATTTCTAATAAATGCAAACGTTTTGCCTTCACTAAGCAATTTTTTAATTAATTGTCTTTGCCCCACAGAGCAATGGTGGCGTCTTCCCATTTTGAAGTGATTTTCACTATTATTCGTTAATAAAACTACTGCACACCACGCACAATACACTCCAAATAAGCAACTACAATCCAATTTCGGGAATTATGTCTGTAGAAATTAACTACCGTGTGTTTTTCCTCTTTGTTCTTATTTTTTCGAACAGCTGATTTTCGACTCAATCCAACAAAGTGGCCAGAACAAAATAACAAGGAAATAGCAGGACATCAATGCTTACGTTTATAAAAAGCTTAATATGTATGGTGTTAAAGTAATAAAAGGATAAATTAAAAAAAATATTCTAACTCTTTTTTTTAGGACGAATTCAGTTTTCACTTGTGTTGTTCTTATTATTTCGAACACGTCTGTATGTATTGTACAATGGACATACATATATCTATGTATGTACGTACTAACTACTACTTCAGCCGAAAGCGGTACACTGGATATACACAGCTGTCGTACGTCCCATATTGTTGTACGGTATCTGTGTAAGGTGGATAGCACTTAGAACGGCGGCCTACTGTGGTCTGTTAGAGAAGGTGCAAAGGCTGGCCACGATGGCCATCACGGGGGCCTTTAAGACCATCCCGTCAGCCGGACTCGATATGATACTCGGCTTGCTTCCGCTGGATATTCAGGGAGAACAACTGGCGGCTAACACGGCTCTGCGCCTTCGCGAGGCGGGACAGTGGCGGGCGCTAAATAAGGGGCACTCCACTATACTGAGCGACCTGAGTCTCCCTACGGAGACGGACTATACACCCCCTGGTTACCATTTCGGCAGAAACTTCACTAGTGTGATTCCGACGAGGAGCCAGTGGATGGGAGATATGCCCTCGACCTCGGATCTTATGGCAATCTATACGGATGGCTCCAAGACCGACGAAGGGGTCGGGGTTGGTATATTTTCCGAAGAGCTGGGAATCACCCTGTCAGCTCGTCTTCCTGATTTCTGCAGTATCCTACACATCGTTATTTATACGGATAGTCAGGCGGCTATTCGCTCACTCGAGTCCGTCTCGATGACTTCTAAAACCGTTAAGAACTGCCGCGCAGCTCTGGAAGAGGTGAGTGGCTTCTTTCACATCATCCTGTGTTGGATACCGAGCCATAGTGGTTTCGAGGGGAACTGCGCGGCGGATGATCTGGCTCGGGAGGGCAGAACTGGGAGGGTTTGACGTAAGATTGGAGGACATAGCAATGCCTTTTGCTGTGTAAATCGGCGATTAAGGCCACTGCTGTCAACAGGGCCAATACAAGATGGCTCAACGGGGCAACATGCAATACGACAAGGTCGATTTGGCCGATATTGGATTCCGACCGCTCTGCCACCCTGCTTTCGATGAATAGGAGGCACATTGGCAGAGTTGTTGGAGTTATTACCGGACACTGCGCAATCGGGAAGCATGCCAGGAGGCTCAACATCCCCCATCATGATTTTTGTAGGAGTTGTCGAAATGAGGAGGAGGAGGAGACTATCCTCCACTTTCTCTGTCATTGTCCGGCCCTGGCTGGTAGGAGGGGCTACTTTCTGGGTTCGCGGATCTTCCATGATTTGGATGACCTTAAGAATACATGCGCCTTCCGGTTAAATCGCTATATCAGTAGCACGGGCTGGTTTGATACGCAGCCCTCTTAAGGAGACGGTTTTTCTTTTCCGGGTGGTATCTCAACGGGCCTTTGGAGACCTGTGCTGTGTGCTGTGTGTAGCGCGGCAGCCCCTTAACCTAACCTAACTACTACGATGTGTATCGCAAAAATCTTACAATGCACGACTCTATGAACATGTTCAACGTTAAAACCTGAAGACTTGATCCGGCAATGAACGAGTCTTCTTTTATGGAATCCCGGGTATTTGAATATCAGGTACCGAAAAGAACAGGTACTCAAATCCAGGGATCCCGGTACTGAAAAGACGCGGTACTGAAAAGACTCGGTACTGAAAAGACTCGGTACTGAAAAGAATAGGTACTGAGTACCGGGATCCCGGTACTTAGCACCGGTACTGAAAAAACCGGCTCATGGTTGAGTACCGGTATTCAAATCCCGGTACTCAGTACCGGTACTGAAAAAACCGACTCGTGGTTGAAAATACCGGTACTCAAATCCCGGTACTCAATACCGGTACTGAAAAAAACCGGGATACCGGTACTTAGTTTTTGGCACCGGTACTGAAAAAAAAAACCGGTACCAACCGAGATCCCGGTATTAGGAACAGGCCTACCCTAACCTGCACCAGATAAATGTTCAGAAAAAAAACACAAAACACAACACTTATTTACTAAATCAGTGATAAAATATCAGGCTCGCGAAAACCCCACCAATTTTAACAGAAAAATTTATCAATCGAGCTAATTAATCGATAAGTACCAACTACTAATTGATCTTCGCAATGGGGCCGAGCCAACTAATAAAAAGCTCCCCCAAAAATATTGTTTGTGACCCGCTCCTTATTTATCTAATTCTAATCTATGCAATGAATATATAAAAAAAACTGAATAAAATGACATATCATTTTAGTTGACCAGGCTAGCATCGGTATCAATTTCAAAGCATATGAACGGATACCAAAACAAAATCCTCCGGTCGTTCCCGCAAGTTCAGCTTGACGGAAAATAACAAATGTCAAAGAGAGCAATTCGCTAAAAATAATTGTCAATCTGAAAATTACAGCACTCAAGCTTTCATAAGTCGAAAACATATTGAGAGCCACTGTGTGCGATATCCATCTCTCTCACAATCTATGTACATAGTATCATCATGTCTCTTTCACTCACCCTGTTCTCTCCACATAGCGTAGTGTGTGGCAATGTAACCTTCGCGGATCGACCGTAATATATCCTGGTCAGAATCGGACCAAAACAATTTCTGACTAACGATTTCATTCATCAGGTTTTCCTTAGCGAAAATCGCCGCTTCGCTGCCACCGTGACCATCGTAAATTCCGAAAAATGCATATTCCAGGTCCTTCTCCTCTCCTGACTGCTGATAGGCGACGGAAAAGAAGTCTTCCATATACTTCCTGCCGCCCTGGCTGCAATGTCCTGTTACTCGAAGATTCATCCCAATTGAAGGCATTTTCCCGCAAATTCTTCACTGACTTCTCATCACTCAAACCACAAAGAATCGCCAAAGCACGTAACTTCACATTTATTACAAATCGCCACTTTTACCAGTCTATTCACACGAAAGCGTAGTCTACAGCATGCATAATACATTTCACAGAAACCAATATAAATACCCGCTTCGCTGGGAGCCAACACAAACACATGGCCGTTGCCAGCCGCGTTGTATACCGTACGGCACTGTACACTGCACCAATAAATTATTAGCCCTCTGGCCTCGTTATCTCACGCCCAGTCCGTATATTTGCGCTTTTCTCTGTATTGCCGTTGTTTATGTAAAATTAGAAAACATGCCAAACCCCTAATTGCAAATGTGTTGCATAAAATAACGAAGCATACTCATTATTGCAATTATAAGAGTATACCGTCCAAACACGGCTGAATTCACTTTGATATTATTGGGATCTTGGCAAACATGTCAAAACCATCAGGTCGAATTTAAATGTAACGCGCGCACTCAAAACGAAAGTGCACTGTCTAATGTCTATGCAACGACAGAATTTCATGGAAAACGAACTCCACTGACTCAGCCACGACCAAACACGAATACAGCGTTCGAATATCAACTTTTCCATTCCACTCCTATACAAGTCGCAACACATAAACGCTGATTTAGATCTTGAATCGAAAACTTATATACAACAGTGTATATATGTGAAATCTGACGCGGCTGTGGTCATAATATAAAAGCCTACAAAGAAGCAGAAATGGAACGGGTATTTAACAAAAATTTGGATACCAATTCAATGGTGTGCAGCTCAGAGGAATTCTGGAGTGGCTCATAGGCTAAATTTATGGGACGAGAGCATTGATATACAAGAGAAGGATAGAGACAAAAGCTATACGTGACTGTCTGTGAAAGTAACCAAACTGTTGTTTTCCTTTTTTTAGCTGCGATCAGCTGTTCTTAGTTTCGATTTCGTGGGATGACATTTCTCGCCGGTCATTTTGTGCTGAACACGAGATTGCAGTGAAAAATTACATTTTTTCAAGTGAAAACTCTATTAGTTTTGTGAAAATTACATCAAGAACTGTAAAGTGTTGTTTATGTGTTCACTTAGTGGCCTATTTTAAGTGAGACAAGCTACTAATCCCATTAATTTTGGAAAATGGAGTGTGCTATGGAACATTGCCACAACAGATGGATTTCCAGGAAAAGTGGAGTTTCATTTCACAGGTAAGTGTCCTGATTTTGTATCGCTATTAAGTGCATCGTCGCTCTACGTAGCTGAAATGCTTTTAGAACAAAGATATTCCCCGGTAAGTAAGTGTTTTTGTTCGTGGTCCGCGGGTAATTAAAATCTGAACACGTGGGTTATCAGCTGCTTAGTTTTGATTCAGTAGCGCAGCCTTGAAAGTGTAATGTGTGGGTGACCTCTTGAGAGAAGTTGCATAAAACGCAAACGCCACTGGAAAGATGTGATAGTGGTCGTGTAACAACCACATCTAAGCGAATGGTTACCAAAATTTTCCCTTTGTCTACTTCCTGGTCTCCCTATTCCA
Organism: Chloromyia formosa; assembly: GCA_964017055.1. Taxonomy (NCBI): domain Eukaryota; kingdom Metazoa; phylum Arthropoda; class Insecta; order Diptera; family Stratiomyidae; genus Chloromyia; species Chloromyia formosa. The sequence goes on from OZ024816.1 coordinate 63,570,597, forward strand.
AGGACGAGAGAAGAGCGCGTTTAATTTTTAATGGGAGAGAGAAAGAACGGGACTATTAATGCCAACCACCAATAGGACGCGGATATTTGACAACTATATATACAGCGGGGAGTCAGAAACCAAAACAAACATTTTAATATCGGTTTTCTGACAGAAAACTCACAAAAAAGAGTAACGCGCACATCACATCTAAATATTTAATGTTTTACCTATAAAAAGACACCCCCGTCTTAGGGATACGCTGGTAATTTTTGCAGCCACCGACGAGGCATTTCAATTTACCACAACTCACTACCGCACCAATTTGTCCTACCGGAAATTGCACTAGTGTCTTCTCTACATAATCGCGGCTTTTTATACACAAAAACCGGCTCCAAACTTTCGCGAATTCAACCGTATTTACTTTTTGCACAAAGCTTTTGACAGCCATATGCACAACGTGAAAATGACAATCTTAAAACCGTTAACTTTACTATCCCAGCTCTCGTCTTTTTCAAGAAGAAGATCGTCCAATTTTCAAGCTGTCAATTTGTATGGTTTGACAGGCATATATCCACTCCTTTGTTAGTTATATATTCAAATAGGGTGTGCATCAGAAACAACATGGCCGCATTCATAAATCCATAGCGCTACCGGAGCGCTCCCATTTCTGGCCCATTTTTGAACTATATTACAACAAAAACAAAACGGGAGCTCTCCGGAAGTGCTATCATTTATGAGTCGGCCATGACAAATTAAACGGCGCAGTTGATTTTTTTAATAGCTTGGGCGTTTTGTTTCGCGTTTTGACTAAGGCGGCTATTACACTATAAAAGTTCTTTTACAAATATCTTTTATGAGAGCTATTTTCAAAGAACTTTTATAGTGTAATAGCCGCCTAAGAAAAGATTTGCGACATGGACGTTATTTGTTTCAACTACTTTTCTTGCACACCTTCCCCCTTTAGCGGCTAATATCATTCATAAAAGTTCTTTTGAAATATTGTTCGTCAAATATATTTGTAAAAGAACTTTTATAGTGTAATAGCCGCCTAATAGTGAAATTTAACTTGAGTAGATTTCTCACTTCCCTTGTGTAGGCTCCGACCGGGCAACGATCAGAGCAGCTTTAAACATGCCATACACGTAGTGATCGATCGACCAATCGGTAGCCCTATATCGATGTTGGCCGACGGATCGGCCTGTGTATGTGAAAATCGCAACCGATCGGCCAATCAATTTTTATCTGTCGATATTTTAGTGCGATTTTCTGACGATCGATTGGATGGTGCATGTGATAACCGCAAGTGAATGTCAAATTACAAATTATTAAATGATGAAATTTGAAGGATTCTAATGATTTAAATGGCTTAAAAATTGAAATATAAAATAAGTAGTATAACAAAATACTACACAAATCCACATACTTACATAGTTAACAGAAATTAATTTAGGTTGTATTGGGAATGAATCACAACCCATTTTTTTAATTTGTCATTCGTTATCGCATATCATAAAAATCGCAGTGTGTGCGCAGTGGAGTTCGGCAGATATTTTGTGGCAATCTATTGGTCGATCGATTGGATAGTGTATGGCGGCTCGTAGGCCAACCGCATCTTGGACGTAGGCAGGGGAGCGCAGCGCGCACAATCAGATTTTGACAATTGTTACAACAACAATGCCATGTGCGCGCTGCGCTGTGCTGCCCTGCACACGTCGAAGATGCGGCCGGCCTTAAATGTGCCATACACGCAGACGATCCGTCGCCCGATATTGGCCGATGGATCGGCCTGTGTGTGCGCTTATCGTTGTCGATTTTTTTTGACAGTTCTGTATAATTTTGATCAGCTGATATTTTGTGGCGATCCGTCGGCCGATCGATCGGGTCTGTTGGTCTGTTAAAAACATTTGTTTGTCGCTAATTAGTAAATTATAAGCAAATTAAATATTTTTAGGTTAAGTTAGTCCTCACAAGAAAATCCCCAAAAAATGACGTTACGAACCTAGACTTGCAAAATTCTGAATTGAAATCGTTTGTTGGTCGTTTGTTGGTGATTGTTGGTCTGTTAAGAACATTTGTTGGTCGCTAATTAGTAAATTATAAGCAAATTAAAGATTTAAGTGTCAAGTTAGCCCCTCCAAACAAAAAAAAAAATGCAAAAAAAAAAATTATGTTACTAACCCAAGCTTGCAAAATTCTGAATGAAAATCGTTTGTTGGTCGTTTGTTGGTGATTGTTGGTCCCTTAAAAACATTTGTTAGTGACTAGTTTTTAAATTATAAGCAAATTAAAATTTGTGTATGAAGCTGAGAAGCAAATGGTTGCGATATCGGCTGGATTCTCGTTATATCAGGTTTCCGCTAGCAGATGGCGCAGAATTCGAATGAAAATGGTTGTGAAATGGGATTAATATGTTAGTTTCCGGTTTAATTCTAAGTTTCTCCGAAGAGTGTTGTCTTTTTAAACGCCGAAAGTTTATAAGCTTACAACACATTAGCAATTTTTTGTACAAATGTTTTAACAAACATTTCAAGATTTAGGCTGCGCGCATGTTGGCTCACGTTCGCGTGTCGCGTTCACGTGTTTTATGTCAAACGGTTTGAGTCTATGGTTTCCAACCAAAGACGCGAGTCTGTCAATATGACAAATGCTCGGCTATTGTCGTATCAACAAATTGAGTTCATTATTTTGCTTTAAAATGGATAATTAGGTAAGAATTGAGTGGCAAAACAAACGACTGGGTAGTAGTAGGATGTGCATAAACACACATTTCATACTAAATTATTGGCGTTAATACACAATAATGAATCCAATTTGGTAATACGACAACAGCCGAGCATCTATCAAATTGACAGATTCGCATCTTTGGTTGCAAACCATAGACTCAAACCGTTTGACATAAAACACGTGAACTCGACACGCGAACGTGTGCCAACTTGCGCGCAGCCTTAGTGTTTGTGCTAAAATATAAACCGCAAACACCATTATTCTGGCGCAATGTTTATGCACAAACACGAAATCTCAAGTTGTACACACAGTTAGTTACACTTTTGTTCAAAGATTTGTCCAAAAATTTTCGTATTTGAGGTGGGTGTTGGTAATGTTGCACTTGCATTCATAACAGTTCGCAGTCATCGCATAAAACCGATACGTATGTGGAAATGTATGTATGTGGAAATCGGACCGATCGGCCGATCAATTTTGATCTGCCGATATTTTAGTGCGATCCATCGGTGACGATCGATTGGATGGTGTATGTGATTATCGCAAGTGAATGTCAAATTATCAAATTATTAAATGATGAATTTTGAAGGATTCTAATGATTTAAATGGCACGCAATTGAAATATCGAATATGTGGTATACGAAAATACCACACAAATCCAAATAGTTAACAAAACTTAATCTAGGTTGGATTGGGAGTGAATCATAACCTATTTTTTGAATTGTCATTCGTTATCGCATCGCACGAAAATCGTACAGTGTGGGTGCAGTGGAGATCGGAGGATATTTTGTGGCGATCCATCGGTATGTTAAATAAGGATTTTGAGTTTATTATAATATGCATAATAGCTTTTGTAGCAACCGAGTGATGAATTATGAATATCAAGCGATTTTTTTGATTTTTTTATCATAACAAGGAATAAGAAACAGATGCATTGACTGTGCTACCTCTGTCATATTTGCCAATGTATATTTTGTTCACGATCGATTTGATTGTTGGCATGAGCCGTATGTTACAACATACGCTTACATGATCAATTTGCTTCTCAAAGAAGAAAATCAAGGATCTTTTAAGTTGAGCCGAGTAAAACTTGCGCCAACCTTGCGTGCAGCATCATGCAGAGGACTGGATGTAGTTTCGCCGTAAAAATATTTGCGAAGGCCAAATAGAGTCGACTTGCCTACGATGTAAGTTCGCAATGTCGACTAAACCTGTATCTCCAATATTACGAGTTAGGCACATTCGCTAGACTTCCGAGTTTAAGTATAACATTCGGAATTTAGACATAGAGGTGTCAGTCTTATGTTCAACAACGGTCGTTATGGGTTCCAGTTCTGTTCACGGCGTTCGTGGCAATAGATGTTTGTGTTGTCTTTCTCCTGAGGCGTAATAATAAGCCACAACATCTCCCGACTTATTGCAGGTAGGCGGCTAAATAGGAGCAGGAGATACATGCAGGCAACGTGCATCGTCTGAGACTGGTTTATGCCAACGAAACGTCCGCTAAGCCATGGAATAGTTGTCGCGCTGTGGCCCACTAGGGGTTAGGCAAAGAAGTATATCGCTTCCTGAGTATCACTTGATTTCATCCAAACACGTCAGGCGAGTCAGCCCAAATTTGGAAACTATTCCAAGAATACAGTGCTAGAGTAGCCGCACTGCTTAGCCGAATGTACGAGTGGGGAAAGGTGATTCAGCGCCATACAGGACCAGAGAGTCATCAAAGAATTAAAATATGCTTCTCCGAATGTGAATCTGTTACGATTTATATTCATATTACCTTCGGTGGATAGCACTGACAGTCTTAATTGGCATCCTGTAAGCCAATAAATAAGAAAGAACATTTCTATTTCTAGCGTGATTTATTTTATTTTATAAATTTAAGAGTAGGTAGTATATCAAACAATTTGTAACTTGTATATTATTAAAAAAAAGGAAACAACTAGTTGTCATTTAAGCACAGCTCGCCTAAATTACATAATATGCTCCCGAGTGGCTTAAGAAATGGATCGAAACTAGATTAATTTTTGTTAACTATTTGGATTTGTGTGGTATTTTCGTATACCACATATTCGATATTTCAATTGCAGTGCCATTTAAATCATTAGAATCCTTCAAAATTCATCATTTAATAATTTGGTAATTTGACATTCACTTGCGATAATCACATTCACCATCCAATCGATCGTCACCGATGGATCGCACTAAAATATCGGCAGATCAAAATTGATCGGCCGATCGGTCCGATTTCCACATACATACATTTCCACATACATATCGGTTTTATGCGATGGCTGCGAACTGTTATGAATGCAAGTGCAACATTACCAACACCCACCTCAAATACGAAAATTTTTGGACAAATCTTTGAACAAAAGTCTAAAGGTGAACATCAAATGTGTGTACAACTTGAGATTTCGTGTTTGTGCATAAACATTGCACCAGAATAGCGGTGTTTGCGGTTTATATTTTAGCACAAACACTAAATCTTGAAATGTTTGTTAAAACATTTGTACAAAAAATTGCTAATGTGTTGTAAGCTTATAAACTTTCGGCGTTTAAAAAGACAACAAACGGAGAAACTTAGAATTAAACCAGAAACTAATATTTTAATCCCATTTCACAACCATTTTCATTCGAATTCTGCACCATCTGCTAGCGGAAACCTGATATAGCGAGAATCCAGCCGATATCGCAACCATTTGCTTCTCAGCTTCATACACAAATTTTAATTTGCTTATAATTTAAAAACTAGTCACTAACAAATGTTTTTAAGGGACCAACAATCACCAACAAACGACCAACAAACGATTTTCATTCAGAATTTTGCAAGCTTGGGTTAGTAATGGCTCGTTTACATTTGACAGTGCACCGGCATGCCTGTAGACTTGTCGACAAGTCCCTTGCGTGTAGCTGCTTGCATGACGTGTGCCAGTAGGTGTTTACACACACAATTCGACTTGCAAGTTGGCTGTCAATTTGATTATCACGTATTTACCATTGCGACATTCAGTTGCAGGCGACGTTGATCTTTGATCGTTTTTTGGCGTACCAATGACAGCAAACATATGTTCGCAAGTCTACTGGAATGCCTGTAGGAAATCAATTGGCCCGGGAGGCCAGCTACTTGCAAGGCGCCGTGCGGGTTTACTGGCCTGGCAGTTCACAGGCACGGGTGTTTACACATACGCAAGTGACAGCTTGCAAGTTACTTGCAAGGCACTTGCAATGCCTGTAAAATGTACGTACTTGCACGCTCTACTGGCAAGTGTAAACGCTACTTAACATCATTTTTCTTGGCATTTTCTTGTGAGGAGGGGCTAACTTGACACTTAAATTTTTAATTTGCTTATAATTTACTAATTAGCGACCAACAAATGTTCTTAACAGACCAACAATCACCAACAAGAATTTTGCAAGTCTCGGTTCGTAACGTATTTTTTTGGGGGATTTTCTTGTGAGGACGGGCTAACTTAACCTAAAAATATTTAATTTGCTTATAATTTACTAATTAGCAACCAACAAATGTTCTTAACAGACTAACAATCACCAACAAACGACCAACAAATGATTTCAATTAAGAATTTTGCAAGTTTAGGTTCGTAACGTCATTTTGGGGATTTTCTTGTGAGGAGGGGATAACTTAACCTAAAAATATTTAATTTGCTTATAATTTACTAATTAGCCACCAACAAATGTTCTTAACAGACCAACAATCACAAACAAACGACCAACAAACGATACGATAGTTAAATTCAATTTTTAACTGATTTTTGAAGAAAAATCAGTTATTCGACCCTCTCTCGCAAAACGTTGTGGACACGATTACAGTCGAACGAAAGTCGTAAGCGAAGTGAAACTTTTTCAGTTGATAGATGTCAGTAGGGAGCCGGCTGCTATTGAAATCCAACAGTATCGATCAATCGGTTAAAAAATTAAAGCTATATAACGGCAAAATTATCTAAGCCTAATAACTCCATAACGGAAGAAGCTTGCTAAACCAAACTTGACCAGTACGTAGACAACAATAAGGACTAGCCTATTATTGAATTTTAACAAACATCCATCAAGCGGTTAAAAAGTTACAGCTAAATAACGGCATAATTTTATAAACAAAATAACTACGTAACGGAAGAAGCTAGCTCAGCGAAACTTATCCAGTTGGTAGATGTTACGGAGGACTGGGTGAAACGCATCAACCGGTTCAAAAGTTACAGCTATATAAAGGCAAAATTTTCTAAGGCGGCTATTACACTGTAAAAGTTCTTTTACAAATATTGTTGACGCACGATATTTTAAAAGAACTTTTATGAATGATATTAACCGCCTAAAGGGGAAGGAGTGCAAGCTTGTAAGAAAAGTACTTGAAACAAGCAACATTCATGTCGCAAATCTTTCCTCAGGCGGTTATTATACTATAAAAGTCCTTTAAAAATGTCTTCTATAAAAGATATTTGTAAAAGAACTTTTATAGTGTAATAGCCGCCTAAGCAAAATAACTCTATAACACAAGAAGCTAGCTGAGTGAAACTTTTCTAATTGGTGGGCGATTGTCGAGACTGGGCTCCTATTTAATTTCAGCATGATCAATGAGTCAGCTCCAGAGTTACACCTATATAACCGTAAAATTTTGAAAACACAATTAATTTATAACGGAAAAACCTAGTTGAGCGAAATTCACTACGTTAAGACCGCGGGACTATCTTCGAGATCTAACTAAATCGATCTAACTCTCGACGATATAAACGTATCGATTTAGTTAGTTTTGGACTTGGCTTATCTCTACTTGCGATGCGGAACTGGACTAAAAAAATTGGGACTATGTCGCTGTCATCGCTAATGTTGATTCGGTCGTTGACGTTTCCTTTGTTGTCGTTTTTTTTTGCTCGGCGTTTGCTTTGTTGGCAATTTCAGGAAAGCAGTGCGTGATCACGGGCAAGAAAAAGTATTTTTCTGTCGTAAAATTTATATTTGTAAAATTTATCTGTGCTGTCAACGGAGAATGAAGAAGAAGAAGTACCTCTCCGTATGGTCGGTATAAACACTCCACCAACAAGTATTAACACTAAAATGATTTAGTTAAATCGACTTTTAGTTCCACGGTCTAAACGTGGCCAATGTCTAGTTGGTGAAAGTTAGTGAGGAATAGCTTCCGGTGGAGTTTCAGGAAAATCCGCGGTACAGTCGCAAGGTTACAATAACATAAAAGCAAAAAGTAATAAGCAAAAATGTACCTACATGAAAGGCATTTAGTTGATGAAGCTTAAAATGAAACCGGAGATAAATAAATGCATATACGAGTATTATAGTAAAATCAATCGAACAGTTAAAAAGTTTCATCATCTGAAAATATCGCCCGCATATCGAAATACATAATTTTGCAGCTGCACCTGGTACTAACAACGGCAGTTAAGTGTCCCACTCAAATCATAATTATACATAAACTCATAAATGATCCCGAATTAGCCCATATCAAAAATCAGTTCCTCTGGCTTCACTGCGCCAGGTGTCTGCTTTGAATTGGAAGGGCTAACTTGACATCACTATATATCACCAAACATTTTTGATGTGTAGATATCTTATCGCTAGGTACGGAGTAAAACCATAGAAGCTGCGGAGTGCTTGACTTTTGTGTATGTACATGTGAATTCTTTAAATTCTCAACTTTATGCATTCCGTACTTAATAGTAAATAATAATCTTCGTTATGAGCTGCGTAGCTGCATCGGTAGCGTGGTGGACTATAGAACATCAACATGCCCGGTGCGGTCCCGGATTCTCCTGTTGTGTCGAGTGTTTATTTTTATTTTTCTTTTTAACATTAAAATGTATTGTTGTATGTACGAATTACATCTCTCTTACGACACACACTATACTAAGCTCATCATAGTCTTGAAACATCCATGACAAGTACCAACTGATTCTCGAGCCATCTAGACTCTAGAACTTTTTCGAAACAGAACCATCGATAATGAGCATTAGCCGATTCTCGAACCGTCTGGAATCTTCTAGCAGCTATATAAAGGCAAATGTCACCAAGAAAAAGAAGAAGTAGTAAGATTCGACACTCAGTGGAAGTCGGATCGTTATAAAGTATCCGCTCGGAAGCGGAAAGGAGTATAATCGTTATCCGCCGTTAACAAATAGTTCGAGCTAGTTTGACGTTGGTTGTAAGTTACGCGTGTGTAGTTCGTTTAAGTAAATAAAGTGTGTGTGCTTTTCAATCGAAGTGTTTTCATTATTCAAAACAAGAATATCTAAAGAACCTGGCTTCGGTCAGAGGAAACATTCCAGTATATTGGGAGGCGATTAATATAGAAAGTGACCAGAAAAGTGACGTGGTTCTAAAAGACATTCGCTGGCATTACAAGAAAGATACATTCGATTTGTAGGGAAGAGTAGTAGGGTACGTAATTGATGGTGGTATAGTGTGTTTGAGGGGTATGATGAAAATAGATATACAGTTAAATGTGCGATATGCATTCTGTGTATGATCATTGTTCGTGATCGTTTCTATAATGATGGCTAGGCTGCGTCGAGCGACTATTTTCAGCGTGCTCATCAACTAGTATTATAATTTATACTCGATTATGACTTTTGGATATCGTTAATTGAAACGATTGGTTTCTGGAATATGCGTACTCTCCAAGACAATGGAACACAACATCCCTGGGTTTAAATATGTAATATGACCGTAAACAGAAACGATGCTACGTCGGAATAGTTAGCAAAATATTCACACAGTATTTCCAGTTATTCCAGTTCCATAATGCGATGTGATGTTTACACATAGACCTCGAGCTCAGAAAAACCAGCTCGGATTTCATTTCCCTAATTGTTCGTTTAAATGCACAAGAGCCAACTAGTGATGGGCATAATGACTCTTTCTGCTGTGCCAGCACATACGCTCTAACTCCTTCTACTGAGTCGTTCCAAAACAGTCTTTGAAAAAGAGTCGAACAAATCCAAGGACTCGAGGAATATATTTAATAAAAGTCGTAATTATGTGAAATCTCGAATGATCGATGACAAGTACCAACTGAATGGGCACTAGCGGATTCTCGAGCCTTCTTCTGTAATCTTCGTTGATTAGTGGAAACCCGAGTCTAGAAATATCTCGAACCATCTAGAATCTTCGCTTACTGGTGGATACATGGGTTAGCAGCTATATAAAGGCAGATGTCACCAAGAAAAGAGAGAAGTAGTAAAGGTCGCCACCCATGAACGAGCACAACCACGACCAAACTTCCATCGAACCATCAATTTCATAACCCCACTAGTCCTCGTCCTGAAAACCGATACCCCCAGATTCTCCAGATATCCGCAGATAAAGATCACAGCAATGGAAAAACACATCTTTATGGCTGAATTAGAGTATGCGCGAACAACGCGGCTTCTGCTGCCAAATAAAGTTGAACCAATGTATTTCATATGGCGATAAGTATACTGTGCGCGAACAACACGTCGCTCACGTCGCGAAAGTTGAGACGAGTTCAACTTTGTCGCAATCAACGAGCCGCGAAATATCAATTCACAATGGGCATGTGGTTTAAAACTGTGGGTGATCATTTGTTTTGTTGTAAGTTACTGTTATGCGCTTGGAAGTGCATGTTTCTATTCTTAATTCAAAAAAGTGTTTCAAGTTTGTTAGGAAGCCAGTTTTTCACAGCTCGAATGTGTCAAAAGAACGCGAACAAGAGATTTGACTATAATTGGCTGAACAGCTGATTTTCGTTGCCTGCGACTTGGGGACGTAATTCGCGCACAGTATAATTCCGAGGTAACTTTACGACAGATTTGGTCCGGGCCGTTTATTTGACAGAAGAGAACGGAAATATTAAGAATTCACAATCGAAGTTATGTTCACAGTATTTAGTTAGAGGCGGGAGAAATTCAAATATTCAAATACAATCCAATGAGACTCAACACACTCCCACCTGAGAACTTTAACAATCATATACAAAGTTCTCACACAAAAGAAATCGATTACAAAAATCAATCACAATATTTCAAAGGCAATCTGATCTCTGATCTGGTCTCTCGATCATTAGCCGCTACGTCTGCTTCATCAGATGCACCAACTCGCTCCTCCTGTTCACAAAGCCCTATTTCGAGGGGATAAATACGGGCTACAGGCCGTAAAAGTTGACCACCAACCGTGTCGACACGCACCAGTCTGATGACACCATCGTTTCCTTTGATTAATTCGGCAATACGTCCTAAACACCAGTTTAGACGTTTCAAGCTTCCCAGATACTCGCTTCGAAAACGCTTTCGCAACTGGTCGACTAAACTTTGTAGATAGCGATATCGTCTACACAACGTTGCTCGGTCCATCACATCGCATTCGGGTAAACCATCTGTAGCGACTTGAGCCAAAAACATGGCAGGAGTAAGGTCACCAGGTCCGCTGTATCACAGGGCATATGCGTCACTGGTCTTGAATTGATAGTCGCCTCACATTCGCACAAGACGGTAACAAGGTCTTCATAATGGAGGCTTGCTGTACCCGTTCGCCGTAGTAGTCCTTTAGCCAATCCCACCATTCGCTCGAAGAATTCTCCCCACCAAGGGCTCGATGGAGAATTGAACTTCCAATTGATACCATCGACTGTCCCAGTTCTGCTGACGTTCTCCCAATCGATCCTTGCAAACGCATTCGCCGCACCAACAAAATTAGTAACATTGTCAGTGTACACCGTTTTGGGACGGCTTCGTCTCGCAACAAAACGCCGAAAGCCTTGTACAAAGCCAGCAGTAGACATGGACGTGACGAGTTCAAGGTTTATTGCATGATACACCGCACATGTGAAAAGACACATCCATGCTTCCTCCCAATTTTTCAAATAAAAGGGCCTCGCAAAGTCTATACCGGTCACTTCGAACGCGTAAGCATCCCGAACACGATCCACAGGCAAACACGGCGCGTCAACATTCATCCGTTGCATACTGTATCTTTTGCAAGTCACACAACGACTCACCACCGACCGCACTGTTCTTCTACCGCCAATTATCCAATATTTATACCCTAGACTTATAGTATAGTTATACCCTAGACTTATAGTATAGGGTATATTGTTTTTGTCACGACGGAAATATGTAACACCTTAAAGGAGGCTCCGGAGGTATAGCAATGTATATATATAAATGATCGGGGTCACCTCCTGATTCGATTTAGCCATGTCTGTCTGTCTGGCCGTCCGTCTGTCTGTCTGTCTGTCCGTTCGCACGATAACTTTCGATAAAATGAAGCTAGAGCCTTGAAATTTTGGTCTAATGTTGGAAGTGTGATCTAGTTGGATGGTATTGAAAATGGGCATGATCAGGCCAAGAGAACGCCTACCTCCCCTACATATGTAAAATACATAAATGTATCTATAACTCCCGATTAAAGAAACTTGAAAAGCTCTAGCTTTGGTAGATTACTCATAAGGGTAATCTCATACTCTCCTGGGAAAATAAAATTGATAAGTTGAAAACTAACGGTAATTTTCTTACAAAGAACCCCGTACTACCCTACTTTTCAGGTTTTTTGTCTCCTGAACCAATTGACGTAGACACCTGATTTTTGGCGTGTAACCTTGAAGTGAGAAGCTGCTTAAGTTCTAGTAAGTTGGGCATAATCGGATAAAAGGAACGCCTACCTCCCCTACAAATTTCCAAAAATTAAAATTCCTTTAATCACGATAACTTTCGAAAAAATGATACTAGCAAGTTGAAAATTTGAAAGGATGTTGCTAATAAAACCTACTTAGTTGGTATTGAAAATGGGCAAGATCCGACACAAGGAACCCCCACCTCTCCTACAAACGAAACTTCAAGTAAGCGATAACTTTTGATAGAATGAAGCCAGCAACTTGAAATTTTGGTCGAATGTTGAAAGTGAGATTGAGTTAGTTGGCATTAAAGATGGGTAAGATCCGACCTAAGGAACCCCTACCTCCCCTAGAAATGAAACTTAAAATAAGTTTACGACAAAATAAAGCTAGCGACTTGAAATTTTGGTCAAATGTTTGTAGTATGATCCAGTCGGCTAATATTGAAAATACGTAAAATCCGACCAACGAAACCCCTGTAAAAAAAAATATGAGAGTAAAATCATTTGATAATAAACTACTCTAAGTCTAATTCCCTATTGCACATGTATTTGTTGAATTCATTTAGAACAGTTATTTTTATGAACTTTGCAAGTTAGTTGCCTTTCGACTGTAACACCATACGGATCCGCGTAATAAATTTATATCGAATTCAAGGCTTTGTCTATTTTTTAAATAAGAAGTCCTTTATTTCACATTTGGTGCCGAAACCCGGGACATTTTGCCGCGTGGAATAAGAATTGCAAAGTCGTGAATTAATTCGTCGAAATGGAGACAGCGAACCGATCGGTCTATCGTGGACAAATTACGAAAATCTCCAAATCGGCATGTGATTACTTGGAATCATCAAAGGTGTTAAGTGAGAATATCGAGGAGCTGGATGGCATTGAGGAGGAATTGGTGGTATTTCTGCAAAGGATAACGGCGGCGTTGGAAAACCTGCAAAAGGCGGATGAGGAGTTCCGTAATCGAACAAAGGTAGAGGATCTGGAACGGGACCTAGAAACAGCTGCCGATTATAGCGACAAAGCAATTTCCATCATAGCGAGGATAAACCAGCGCATTACGAAAATCCACCATTACCAAAATCGCTTCAGTGTGCAACAGAGCATGGCAATGGCGCATTCGGGTAAAACAGAGACGGGTAATAACGCAACGTTACCGAAACTTCAACTTAAAGGTTTTTCTGGAGATCTGATGGACTGGTTGCCATTCTGGGAACAGTTCAAAATTTCAATACATGAAAACTATAAGCTCACAGCATCGGATAAGTTTCAATATCTTCAATCATTATTGCACGGCAAAGCGAGTGAAACGATTTCGGGATTTACTCCAACACAACGTTGCTATGATGCCGCTATCGCCTTGTTGCTAGAACAATATGGAAATGTTGATAAAGTCATCGACCAACACATGCGGCAATTGCTCTCTTTGAGGAATGTCGTCTCGAAACGCGACGCTTCATCTTTAAGGAAACTCTATAGCTCTGTCGTATCGGTGACCAGATCGCTGACTGTCCTTGGTGCGCCGTGCAACCAATACAGTGTCATGTTAAAGCCGGTTTTGCTGAACTGCCTGCCTGTCGAGTTAAAAACTGAATACTACCGTAGAGCATCCGAAAACAAATTGGAAAGTGATTGTGGTGATTGCAACGAACACAGTGACAAATCAGTTTCAGTGATCGAAGAAAGCTCGTCTTGCTCTACCGACAAAGACATTCAGAATATACTTAAGTTTCTCAAAAAAGAAGTAGAGGCGTTGGAAAAATCGGGATCATTCGAAAAATCGGGGCAGAAGCCAACCTCTAATCAAACTAGTGTCAAAACGGCCGCGAGTTTAGTTGCTACAAATTCTCAGCCCTTTTGTTTCTTCTGCAAATCCAACCAACATTATACGGAGTCGTGTGACGGAGAACTTACAGTGACACAACGTAAAGACCTTTTAAAATCAGACGGGCGTTGTTTTAAATGCACGAAGCGAGGGCACGGTGCTCGAAATTGTAGAAACAAAAAATTGCGATGTGATAAGTGTTCGCGAAATCATGCAACATCACTTTGTGACCCAAACTTTAAATACAACGAGAAGCCGAACGAAAAGGCTACAACCAATTTGCACTCCACTAATTCGTCAAGCATCGTGTATCTGCAAACCGCGTGTGTCCTAGTGTCAAACCCCAATGGAGCGGAACAATTGCCCTCTCGAATCATCTTGGATGGAGGCAGTCAGCGAACCTATATCAAACGAAACTTATCTCGTCAATTGAAGCTTCCAGTTGTTGCCACGAAGTCGTTGAGAATTTCTACGTTAGGAGATAAGACCATGTCTCCCAAGCGTGAATATAACGTAGTCAAACTTTGCTTGCAATCACAGCATGATGCAAAGCATATTATCGTTTGTGCAATTGAAATCGAAAATATTTGTGCAGACTGTTTGGAACCTCCTGCGGACAATCTTCCAGGTGCATTTAACCTTATAATGGCTGATAGTTCTCAAGCAATTCAAAAGGAAAATCCGAAGCAAATTGACATTTTAATTGGCTCTGATTATTATTGGAGCATTGTTTCGGGTGAACTTATCAGACTAACTGAGTCACTGACTGCAATCAACACACTCTTTGGATGGACTATACAAGGCCCAACGACAATCCACTCTATTGAAGATGATGTTTGTTTATTCGCTTCAACGGCACCTAGTCATTTCGAGGAGTTCGACGAAACAGCGTTCTGGAGCTTGGAGCTAATCGGAATCAACAAGAATAATGACATGAACGTAACCGCTAACATCAAATTTGAAGACTTTACCGACAAAAGAGATGAAGAAGATTCAAAGCTATCGTTGCCGAAACTGGAACTCACTGCTTGCTTACTAGCTGCACGTTTATTTAATTATGTGAAAAGCAAGACAAAGTTAACTATGAACGAAGTTTATTTTTGGTCGGACTCGAAAATCGCCCTTCCCTGGATAAACGCTAAGGATTTATATCAGCTTCAACCGTATGTTTCGAGTCGCGTTCGCGAGATACAGAATTATACTAGCGTTCATAAATGGAGACATTCACCAGGACGTCAAAATCCTGCCGATCTGCTTACGAGGGGATTATCAGGCCGCAACCTGAAAATTTCTGAAAGATGGCTCAACGGACCAACCTGGCTTAGAGAAACGGAAGAAAGCTGGCCAGATTCCGCTTCTATCGAAGTAATACTTACTGCAAATAGCATAGTTAACCAAGAAGAAAGTATTCAAATTCAAGTAATGAAACCTATATTCAAATTGGAAAGCTATAGTTCATTAAATAAAGTTTTACGTATTACTGCATATGTAATGCGTTTCACTAATATTAAGAATATGAAGGATAAAATTTTAACGAAAGATGAAATTGAAAACGCCGAAATTTATTGGATTAAACATATTCAAGAAACTGCATATCGAAAAGAAATAGCTGCTCTGATCATTAACAAAACTTTAGATGGTTTTTGTTGTTTTTGCCGGAATCGATGCAATTTACTTGTTGCAGTTTTGTGTTGCCTCCAGGGCGATTCACGAAAGAAATTCAAGTTGAGTGATTTTGTCTAACCAATATATTTCGGGCATATGCCCATCTTCAGGGTTCTATAAACAGAATACATATCAACTTATTAAATTTATATATTAATAAACAAACTACGGTCAAAAATATACCTTAGTTCTTTTTAAGTTATGAGAACAACGACTTGAACAGAATTTATGTGAAGCAAAAATGTCAATTACACTTAATGTCAAATATATAAAAATGCCGTACAGGTGTCAAATAATTAAAAATACATATTGTGAATAGCAGCTTAGTATACGTGAATATAATACAAAATTACTTTAATCCCATTTTGATCAAATTAAAATAGGTATTTGAATAGTCTTTTTTGTCATTTTTATCGTTGCAAGCAGTATTTTCATATTTAATTATTTGGTTGACTTCATGGATTTGAAGCTTAGTTTTGTTTTGTTGACTTATTAAAATTGTTGCATCGTCAAACTTAAAATTGTGTTTTTTCTCAATTGCGTGCTTAGCTAGTGCTGATAAATTTACATTTAAAGTCTTCTTCACATCATTTTTATGTTGGCTAACACGTGTTCCTAATTTTTGGATGGTTTCACCGATGTAAGTTTTATCGCAATCAGAGCAGTCTATTTTATACACAACTCCGGATCTTTCCTCTTTTGGAATTTTGGTTTTAAGATTAGTAAACATGTTGCTAACTTTGTTGTGCGGTCGCATTGATACGTTAAGTTCAGGGATAAAGTATCTGCATGATTGAGAAATCGACTCACTTATTCCTGGTACATATACCAAAGATGAGTAGTGTTGTGTGGAATCATTGGACTGTGGTATTTTTGTGTTATCGTCAGAAGATAGGTATGCATAGCTTGTTCTATCTGGAACATTCCGATGTTGTCTGACTTCTCCAATGATTTTCTCAATCATTTTGGCAGGATAGTTGTTTTTCCCTAGCACATGTTTTATACGTTGCAAATTCTCGTCCCAAAACTGCTTGTGACTGATTCGAAACACCTTCCTAATGAATGATTTTGCAACATTCGTCTTCATTTTTATGGGGTGATTCGAATAATAGTTCAGCAGCCTATTTGATGCTATTGGTTTATGAAACCAGTTAGTTATTACACGGTGATTATTCGTTCTGTGTAGACTAAGATCTAAATAATCCAACCTCCCATCTTGTTCAATCTCGTATGTAAATTTAATGTGAGGATCATAGTCATGAAGGGCGTCAAGTACTTGTTGAATTTTGTCCTCAGGAATGGCTGTTATGTGGTCATCCACATACGAGTGCCAAAATAGTGGTATGAAGTCTAATTTTAAGAGCGCTTCATCAACGAGGTCATCTAGAACACGTTCAACCAAAATCGGTGCTAGACTCGATCCCATAAACAATCCCGATTTCATTGAATACAACTTATCTTTGTAACCAAAGTAATTACAATCAATGAGACAGAAACGAAGTAAATTCAAAAATTCCTTTTTTGGTATCTGTGTATGTTTACTAATACAACGGTCAAAGTCTCTTTCAATAAGACGTAAAGCCAAGTCTGTTGAAATGTTGGTAAAACAATTGGTTACATCAAACGATATGAACTTGTGATCGTTGGGTATCGTCCGCTTAATTATTTGTTTAACAAACTGGGTGGAGTTCTTTAGCGCATAGCTAGATTTGAATGCTTTACGTAAAATATTAGCAAGGAACTATGCATACCTATCTTCTGACGATAACACAAAAATACCACAGTCCAATGATTCCACACAACACTACTCATCTTTGGTATATGTACCAGGAATAAGTGAGTCGATTTCTCAATCATGCAGATACTTTATCCCTGAACTTAACGTATCAATGCGACCGCACAACAAAGTTAGCAACATGTTTACTAATCTTAAAACCAAAATTCCAAAAGAGGAAAGATCCGGAGTTGTGTATAAAATAGACTGCTCTGATTGCGATAAAACTTACATCGGTGAAACCATCCAAAAATTAGGAACACGTGTTAGCCAACATAAAAATGATGTGAAGAAGACTTTAAATGTAAATTTATCAGCACTAGCTAAGCACGCAATTGAGAAAAAACACAATTTTAAGTTTGACGATGCAACAATTTTAATAAGTCAACAAAACAAAACTAAGCTTCAAATCCATGAAGTCAACCAAATAATTAAATATGAAAATACTGCTTGCAACGATAAAAATGACAAAAAAGACTATTCAAATACCTATTTTAATTTGATCAAAATGGGATTAAAGTAATTTTGTATTATATTCACGTATACTAAGCTGCTATTCACAATATGTATTTTTAATTATTTGACACCTGTACGGCATTTTTATATATTTGACATTAAGTGTAATTGACATTTTTGCTTCACATAAATTCTGTTCAAGTCGTTGTTCTCATAACTTAAAAAGAACTAAGGTATATTTTTGACCGTAGTTTGTTTATTAATATATAAATTTAATAAGTTGATATGTATTCTGTTTATAGAACCCTGAAGATGGGCATATGCCCGAAATATATTGGTTAGACAAAATCACTCAACTTGAATTTCTTTCGTGAATCGCCCTGGAGGCAACACAAAACTGCAACAAGTAAATTGCATCGATTCCGGCAAAAACAACAAAAACCATCTAATATATGCTTCCACAACTCCAATCGCATGGATAATATAGCATCATTTCAATGTTCAACGAACATCGAACAACAGAATGTGTCAGTTGTCACCAAATTGGCAAAACAAAAGTCTCGCTTGGTGTTTTTACTAAAATGCCGCCGATGGAACATTTTACCCCGGTTTATTAGGGATAAAACCAATCGGATAAATATTAAAAGCAATTGTAAAACAGCTTTGTCATACGTAGAAACTGCACTAAACCATTTGAATACCGAAATTTTAAGAGCGGAGATCGCGGACTGTAATTATGTTATCAAAAGTCTACACGCAAAATGTTCATCGGATGTAACCAATTCGTCTATTTACAAACAACAGCTACAAGTAAGTAATCAACATCTACATAACAAGTTCATGAACCTGCAAATCGAACAAAAACCACTGGAAAATGTTCATGTAGATGAAACATTCATCCAAAATGTTTCGAACATCGAGTTGCCAAGAGCGATGTTGATTCTTCTCAGCTTGGGACCAAAGTTCGCACTACCCATCGAACGAACACCAACATTGGATTTGGTAGCCGACATCGAGTACATAATCTCTAGATTTGCCGATGAGCATATTAAAAAACAGATGCGCTCTCACCTAACCTATCAAATTACTAAACACATTAAAACAAAGAGTAAATTTAATCGCGTTGATAAATTTTTGTTGAAAGCAGCTAAAGTCACAGCAAAATTTCTCAAAGAGCACCCTGAGATTTATATTTCAAACAGTGACAAAGGCAATATCACCATCATTGCCAACAAGTCTGAATACGAAACTAAAATGGATGAGATGTTGAATGATACGAATAATTTTGTTAAATTGAATTCGGATCCAACAGCCTACTTACAAAGGAAAAATAATCGTCTAATAAGTACTTTGTGTAATAAATTTCACCAATTTATAACTGAGAAGCAAGCAACAAATCTCAGGACATACACAGCCATTCCACCACGTATTTTTGGACAAATTAAAATTCACAAACCAGATCGCAAATTGAGACCTATTGTATCTACAATCAATTCAGCAGCATACAAAACCTCTAAGTTCCTTGCTAATATTTTACGTAAAGCATTCAAATCTAGCTATGCGCTAAAGAACTCCACCCAGTTTGTTAAACAAATAATTAAGCGGACGATACCCAACGATCACAAGCTCATATCGTTTGATGTAACCAATTGTTTTACCAACATTTCAACAGACTTGGCTTTACGTCTTATTGAAAGAGACTTTGACCGTTGTATTAGTAAACATACACAGATACCAAAAAAGGAATTTTTGAATTTACTTCGTTTCTGTCTCATTGATTGTAATTACTTTGGTTACAAAGATAAGTTGTATTCAATGAAATCGGGATTGTTTATGGGATCGAGTCTAGCACCGATTTTGGTTGAACGTGTTCTAGATGACCTCGTTGATGAAGCGCTCTTAAAATTAGACTTCATACCACTATTTTGGCACTCGTATGTGGATGACCACATAACAGCCATTCCTGAGGACAAAATTCAACAAGTACTTGACGCCCTTCATGACTATGATCCTCACATTAAATTTACATACGAGATTGAACAAGATGGGAGGTTGGATTATTTAGATCTTAGTCTACACAGAACGAATAATCACCGTGTAATAACTAACTGGTTTCATAAACCAATAGCATCAAATAGGCTGCTGAACTATTATTCGAATCACCCCATAAAAATGAAGACGAATGTTGCAAAATCATTCATTAGGAAGGTGTTTCGAATCAGTCACAAGCAGTTTTGGGACGAGAATTTGCAACGTATAAAACATGTGCTAGGGAAAAACAACTATCCTGCCAAAATGATTGAGAAAATCATTGGAGAAGTCAGACAACATCGGAATGTTCCAGATAGAACAAGCTATGCATACCTATCTTCTGACGATAACACAAAAATACCACAGTCCAATGATTCCACACAACACTACTCATCTTTGGTATATGTACCAGGAATAAGTGAGTCGATTTCTCAATCATGCAGATACTTTATCCCTGAACTTAACGTATCAATGCGACCGCACAACAAAGTTAGCAACATGTTTACTAATCTTAAAACCAAAATTCCAAAAGAGGAAAGATCCGGAGTTGTGTATAAAATAGACTGCTCTGATTGCGATAAAACTTACATCGGTGAAACCATCCAAAAATTAGGAACACGTGTTAGCCAACATAAAAATGATGTGAAGAAGACTTTAAATGTAAATTTATCAGCACTAGCTAAGCACGCAATTGAGAAAAAACACAATTTTAAGTTTGACGATGCAACAATTTTAATAAGTCAACAAAACAAAACTAAGCTTCAAATCCATGAAGTCAACCAAATAATTAAATATGAAAATACTGCTTGCAACGATAAAAATGACAAAAAAGACTATTCAAATACCTATTTTAATTTGATCAAAATGGGATTAAAGTAATTTTGTATTATATTCACGTATACTAAGCTGCTATTCACAATATGTATTTTTAATTATTTGACACCTGTACGGCATTTTTATATATTTGACATTAAGTGTAATTGACATTTTTGCTTCACATAAATTCTGTTCAAGTCGTTGTTCTCATAACTTAAAAAGAACTAAGGTATATTTTTGACCGTAGTTTGTTTATTAATATATAAATTTAATAAGTTGATATGTATTCTGTTTATAGAACCCTGAAGATGGGCATATGCCCGAAATATATTGGTTAGACAAAATCACTCAACTTGAATTTCTTTCGTGAATCGCCCTGGAGGCAACACAAAACTGCAACAAATTAACAAAACTGTTCCGCAAGGTTCTTCGCTTCAAGAATTTAATCCAACTTTGGATGAACAACGAATAATTCGCTTAGGTAGCCGATTGCGTTTTATGCATAGCAGAAAGGAAACAAATTTTGACTACGATCTATCTCCAATCATCTTGCCAAGAGCCAGATATTTTACTAAACTAATAATTGAAAACATACACAAATTGACATTCCACGGTGGAATCAACATTATTTTAACAGAATTAAGGAAGAAATATTGGGTTCCAAGACCAAGACAGCTCATTAAGTCTACTATTCGGAATTGTCTAATATGCAAGCGACTGAGAGGAAAACCGATCTCACCACCATTTGCTCCACTTCCCAGGTGTAGATTAAATGCTTCTAAAGCCTTCGAAAATACCGGACTTGATTTTGCTGGACCAGTACATGTTAAATTATCACCTACTGATGAAGGCACGAGCAAAGTTTATATTTTGCTCTTCACCTGTGCTGTGGTAAGAGCGGTCCACTTGGAAGTTGTAAGAAATCTGACTACGGAAGATTTCCTCTTAGCTCTTCGCAGATTTATTGCTCGCAGAGGAGCGCATGAAATAATAATGTCCGATAATGCAAAAACCTTTAAAGCAGCCGTATCGGAAATCAATGCATTTAATAAAATATTTGAATCGGAAAGCTTCTATGGATTTGTTAGCAATCTACGAATCAAATGGAAATTCATAGTAGAACGAGCCCCTTGGTGGGAAGGTTTTTGGGAACGATTGATGAGAGTTATAAAGAGCGCCTTACGATCAGCTGTAGGACGAGATATTCTTCACTTAGACAAGTTCCAGACACTACTCAGCGAAATCGAGAATGTCATTAACTCTCGCCCTCTTACCTACGTCAGCGAAGACCCTCTAGATCTCTCTCCTCTAACACCTAACCACTTCTTGAGTTCTATTCTTTCAGACACACCAAGAGAAAATTATAACGAAGTTAGTGCCTCTAACCTCCGGAAGAAATGGAAAGATCGACTTAAACAACTATTGATATTCTGGAAGCGATGGAAAGAAGAATATCTTCTGCAACTGCGATCTGCTCACAGAAGCCCAGCCGGTTTCCCCTATTGTCTGAATGAAGGAGATATAGTACTAGTATACGATCAATCAGCACCTCGCGTTTTATGGAAAATTGCAATGGTGGAAGCTGTTTTTCCGGGACGTGATGGAAAAGTTCGAGCTTGTGAAGTACGCTTCGGTAACGGAAGTATATTACGTCGGCCCGTTCAGCTTATCTACCCACTGGAGGTTTCTTCTGCAGTACAAACTTGCCCCGCGGGGGAGGATGTAAAAAAAAATATGAGAGTAAAATCATTTGCTAATAAACTACTCTAAGTCTAATTCTCTATTCCACATGTATTTGTTGAATTCATTTAGAACAGTTATTTTTATGAACTTTGCAAGTTAGTTGCCTTTCGACTGTAACACCATACGGATCCGCGTAATAAATTTATATCGAATTCAAGGCTTTGTCTATTTTTTAAATAAGAAGTCCTTTATTTCACAACCCCTACTTCCCCTACAAAAGAAACTTCAAATAAGCGATAACTTTCGATAGAATGAAGCTAGAGACTTGAAATTTTGTTTAAGTGTTTGTAGGGGGATCTAATTGGTTGATGGAAATGCTGGGCAAGATCCGACTCAAGGAACCCCTACCTCCCCTACAAGTGAAACTTAAAATAAGCGTTAATTTTCGATAGAATGAAGCTAGCGACTTGAAAAATTGGACAAATATTTGTAGAATGGGTTAGTTAATTGATTTTGAGAATGGTCAAGATCCCACTGAATGAGTGCCAACCTCCCCTATGAACTGGCCATATAAGAGACCCACTTTTAATGCATATGGTCGTTGCCAATTGGGACTTTTGGTATCACCACTAGGTCTGTACAAGTCTAGGGTATATACGCTTCGGACTCCGGGCCTGGTTTTCTCTAAGGAGACTCAAAAGCATGTTCGTACCGGCGTGACACGATTTCACATGACGATCGTATATAAGTCGCGACACCACTTCATGGTCTTTTGGTAATATAGGTATAATGGGAAAACGGAAGTTTCTTCTGTCTATCCGCTTACTCACTCGAGTTTCCGTTCGAATCACTCCGAATTTATCGACACTGGGGTGCAAAAGCGCCAGCCGCTTGTCTTTATCGCCCGTAAAACATTCCTGCTGGACCAGTTTTAATACGAATAACTACGCGCGTTTAAATTTATCTCCGCTTGATTCACCCGTCCTTTTGTTGAAGGATTTCGCACGTTAAACGCGAACCGATAAATCCACGCAATCATCCGAACCGTCTTCGCGTAATTCGAAAAATACTTTAAGTGCTATCTTGCACTAAAGTCGCAACACTGTCTTTACGAAGCTCTTGACCTATTGCCTCTTCGTCGCATTGTAGTGTCTCTGAAGGCCGTGTCGCCTCCTCACCATACAACCATGATGGGCCCTCCCACCATCTGGACTGGAGTAATATTTTAGGCGTACACCCACGAGACGGCAAATCCGCCGGGTTCATAACGCCAGGAACATGACGCCATGCTGCTACAGGAGTGAGACCACGAATCTCCTCCACACGATTACCAACAAATACAGCCCAATACAGCAATAGCTTCCTTCTTGAACTGTAGA
Organism: Chloromyia formosa; assembly: GCA_964017055.1. Classification (NCBI taxonomy): domain Eukaryota; kingdom Metazoa; phylum Arthropoda; class Insecta; order Diptera; family Stratiomyidae; genus Chloromyia; species Chloromyia formosa. The sequence goes on from OZ024816.1 coordinate 63,594,529, forward strand.
ACAGAACTATCGTCCTCCAAGCTGGTCACTACGTTGTCCACATAAAAGCTATTTCGTAACTTTGCAAGTGATTTCTCCGAATACTTGCTGAAGCTCGCGCGCTGACTCAACTTATCCAAATGAAAGTCAATAGCCGCCCCAAGGATGAATGGACTGCTATTCACCCCAAATACTACTCTTCAATGTCGGAATATCTTTTCATTCCCTGACTCGTCAAGCCACAGGAACCGTAGAAAACCACAATCGGACTCGTGAACCGCTATCTGCAAAAACGCTCTACGAATATCAGCGATCACGCCTTTCCGGGAGTGTCGGAACCGAGTCAACACAGGTCGTATCTTCGTAGTCGCACTACCTTCCTTGATTACAGTTCTATGCGGAAGGTAATGCCCTGATGCACTATTTACCTCCGCCTTTACCTCCTCGATGATACCTTGCTCTTCCCGCTGTCGGAACACCTCATCATACGCCTTCCAGAGCCCTTTATCGCGTAGCTTCCTATTCACGCGGCTCAATCTCTTCTTGGCGATAGTGTAATTACTGGGCAAAGCTGAGTGATCATCTATCCAAGGTAGTCTCACAACGTACCTACCAGTCTCTTCGTTGGTTACAGATTTCTTGAAAAACTCCAAAGTCTCCAGGGCTCGCTGATCTCTCGACTTCTTTTCACGTGGCTCAGCTATTCCGATGACATCTAATTCCCATAATTTGTCAATAGGCATGTCCATCGCTAGAAGTCAGCTGACTGCCATAGTCGAGCTTCTGTGCACGTTGTCACATCGCACCTTTCCCATCAGAGTCCAACCAAACAAAGTCTCGATGGCTACTAGTCCTAGTCCACACTTCAACGAGCATTTTCTTCCGGTGTACAATTGGCCAAATATATCGGCTCCTAGAAGAATCTCTATCCTTAAAAGAACGCGAACAAGAGATTTGACTATAACAGGCTGAACAGCTGATTTTCGTTGACTGCGACTTGTGGACGTAATTCGCGCACAGTATAACTCCGAGGTTACACGCAAAGTCGTCGTTACACAGTTGTACTTTATAAACATTGTGTCGCCGCTCTGCCGAACTCACACCACCAAACAAACAATGGATGATCTCTTTCTCGCGGATTTTTTCACAGCCGAGTGATTCCGCTGTCGATGTCAATATGTACCAGCGCTGCGAGCCCGTATCCAACAAAACACGCACCATCCTCGTTGAATGATTTCCCTTAACGTTGACAGTCAACGTCTGAAAAGACAGGAGTGCCAGAGTAGTTAGCAAGCACTTGGTTACTTGCCGTGTTCTGATCACATTTTTCTCCCATACATGTCTCGACCTTCTATATATCCTTTGCTCTCTGCGAACAGAGTACTGTGGCGTGCGGCTGCGAACAATGCTGACACCTGACTTGAACTCGACAATCCTGTGCTTTGTGGCCAGTCTGATAACAACGAAAACAAGCATTCTTCCGTATCAAATGCTTCTTAACTTGCCAGAATCACATACTACTTGCTTTGTCACACGTAGCGCCAAAATTAGACTTTCCGCAAAACACGCAAACCTCTTTTCCACTGTTAACCTGAGCCGCCGCTGTGCTCTGCTCGGAATATCGTTGCCTCGGCTTTGGAGCCTTTACAGTCTCTTCGCCATCCGCCATAAACAAATCAGTCGCTAACTACAATCGCTGCTCGCTTTCCACTTCCCCCCTTAAAAACGACATCAAAAGAGTAATTTTACTTTCCATGGAATTTTCGAGTTCAGCCGAATCACCCCAGGGTATTTCCGGTGATCGCTGCCATATCCGCAAAAGATCTCGAGGTACACAAGATTCTACTAATGGGAAGAGCATTGCCGCACTTTTGTCCGCTGTGACTCCAAGAGTATCTAGCGCTCTCATATGCGCCTCCAACCTGTCATACAAAGTTCCTAAGTCAGTCTTCCCGCCAACTCCGTTTTTCAAGACCAATGTCAGCAGGTCCCTTATGTAGACATCTATTAACAAATCTTCCCAACCATATCGGCCTTTCAAGGACTCAATTACCTTGCTGTAATTCTCGCTGAAAATGGGAATACTTTCCACTAATTGCCGAGCCTTGCACCAAATATTGCAGCTTATCACCATCGTCGATGTGTGGGTCCTCGTCGGTCTTCCGGAACTGGTTCCAGAACGGCAAGCAATCCCTAATCTCGCCTCCAAATGACCGGCAGCTTGAATTTCCTCCTAGCGACAGCCACGCCCGATACAGCGCTGGCTCCTTCGCTCTGTAAGGACGTTTTAACGCTCGCCGTCTCGTCGACAGACCTCTGCGCCTTTTGCACCGCTAATTTCAAGGCTACATACCTTTTCTCATAAACCAGGCAGCTGTCCAACTCCAGCTCCAACTCCTGTTCGGTGCCTTTTTCCAGCCATGCCTCGAACACTTGCTGATTCACCTCCTGGAGATTATCATATTTCTCGGTCGTTATCTCGTGTGCCGCAATAACCGCATCCATGTCGATGGGTTGCACCACCGCCATCTTTATCCTCAGGCCGAAGTGTCAAAGTAATGACGTCATGACAAGCAGTGAACCATATGTAAACAAAGTGAAAAACGCGTGCAGTCGACCTCTTGAAATCTGATGATTTTCGTGCGTAAAAGTGATTTTAGTGTCGCGATTTGAAGTGCAATTGAAAGTAGTGCTTGTCACTGATATTTAGAAGTGAAAAAAACGCAAGGTGCCGCGAACTTCCGAACAAAATGAACTGCTCGAAAGTGCGCGAGACATGAGTGTGGTTATGAAAGTGCGACACGGACAATTTCGCATTTTTCGTTAAAATCCCGGTAATTTGGCTAGTGTGAATGGTACAGCACTACTCTGGGACGAATCCTTGGGCCGGTGAGTTCAGCGGAAACTCCCGAAAGTGCCCCAAAAAGTGAATTCAAAGTGGTTGTCAAATGACAACATTACAGGCGATTTCCGGCCTTTTCATCGGAATTCATAGGGTAATTATACGTTTTTTGTTGTGCAAAAATTTTAGTGAATTGATGCGCCCCAAAATACGGGTTTTAAACGCGTTGTTGACGAGCCAGACGAAAGTTTCACGGCAGCTGACAGGACTAGATGCCTAGCAGTGAAACTTTCGTCCGGTTCGTCAACATCGTGGTCAAAATCCACACTTTGGGGCGCATCAATCCACTTAAATTCTACCACAACAAAAAACGCATACTTACCCTATGAATTCCGATGAAAAGGCCGGAAATCACCTGTAATGTTGTCATTTGACAACCACTTGAAATTCACTTTTTGGGGCACTTCCGGGAGTTTCCGCTAAACTCACCGGCCCGAGGATTCGTCCCAGAGTAGTGCTGTACCATTAACACTTCCCGAATTGCCGGAAAATAAACGAAAAATGCGAAATTTCCCGTGTCGCACTTTCCTAACCTCGCACTATTCAATACACCATTTCACTCGATATTTCCCGGCACTTCACGTTTTTTTTACTTTCACACGGCACTGATAGCCACTTCTTTTAGTTACACTTAAAATTCCGGCACTAAACTCACTTTTACACACAATTATCGCGATATTTCACCGGGCGACCGCACGCGTTCCCACTTCGTTGACTGCTTGTCATGTCGTTAGTGCTTTGACAATCAGCTGACACTCCGGCCTGAGAGTAAAGATGGCAGTGGTTGCACACCAAGCGCCTCCTCTGTCCCACGTGCGCACTTCGAAAAGACTCCCCTTAGACCCGCCATAGACGGTGCGCGTGCGATCCATCGTCAGATCGATCTGACGATGGATCGCCACAAAATAAATATCTGACGATCGAAGTTATATGGAACTGTCAAAAAAATCGTCAACGATAGTCACATACACTGTGCGATCGATCTGACAATCGCAATATCGTCAGATCGATCTGACGACGGATTGCATCGTAAATGGGGGAAAACCGGTATCCACAGATTCTTCAGATACCCGCAGATAAAGATAACAGCAATGGAAAATCACGTCTTTACTTTACGAGAGATTTGGTCCGAGCCGTTTATTTGACAGAAGAGAACGGAAATATAAAGAATTCACAATCGAAGTTATGTTCACAGTATTCAGTTAGAGGCGGGAGAAACTCAAATATGTATTCACCTCGGAATTATACTGTGCGCGAATTACGTCCCCAAGTCGCAGGCAACGAAAATCAGCTGTTCAGCCAGTTATAGTCAAATCTCTTGTTCGCGTTCTTTTGACACATTCGAGCTGTGAAAAACTGGCTTCCTAACAAACTTGAAACATTTTTTTTAATTAAGAATAGAAACATGCACTTCCAAGCGCATAACAGTAACTTACAACAAAACAAATGATCACCCACAGTTTTAAACCACATGCCTATTGTGAATTGATATTTCGCGGCTCGTTGATTGCGACAAAGTTGAACTCGTCTCAACTTTCGCGACGTGAGCGACGTGTTGTTCGCGCACAGTATACTTATCGCCATATGAAATACATTGGTTCAACTTTATTTGGCAGCAAAAGCCGCGTTGCTCGCGCATACTCTAATTCAGCCATGCAATTCAATAGCCGGCAATACCATAGATATATAATAAACAGATATGAAATAGGCACCGAGCTGGAGTAAGAATTTGAATATCGAGTTATGGCTGACATATCCGCGCCTGCGCAGTGAAACGCGCACAACACGTATTAATATTTGGCCCGAGGAGCAAGGGGCCAAATGCTTCGCAAATGTCAAAATTGTGGCTGAGTGGCCGATGGCGCAACGACATTACCGAACGTATGGCGACCGCGTGCAAATAGGCAGCAGTGCGCACGCGTGGCTTGGTTCGAAAATAACATGAAGCACAGAGAGGGGATAGTACTATCATAGAAGAACTAGATAAGAGGTGGAATTCAGTACAACTGAGACGATGGTATTTCCTATTGGATTTGTTGCATATGTATTGAATTCCACTGTCGGTACACAATGGAATTGCGGAAAGCAGATACCAAAACCACCACGTCATATGTTTCCGTTTACCAGAGAGAGATAAGACTATCACAGCAGATCGATCGGGTAATAAAGTGCGTTCATTCTCTTATTTTTCGATTCTGGCAATACTAAATATCTGTCAAATCGCACGCATACAGGGAAATCTAACCAAAACCATGCACGCACACATACATAACCTATCCACCGTGCTAGTTATACAATCGCAACTAAAACTGATTGGGCCCAATTTGACTTTTGGGCAGCTGTTCGGAAATGCTTTTGTCCTTATCGCTGTAAAGGGCCATTTCCTCCTAATTGTAGCTGTCGTTTTCAGCTCAACGGGGTAAGTTTGTGTGCGTTGGAGTAAGTGCGTCCCTGCCTACAAAATTATTTGTACTGAGTTCCACCTCTTATAGAGTTCCTCTATGGTAGTATTACCGATCTGCTCTATTTAAACCTATGGGCCATACATACACGTTACGTTCTATCATCTGCAAACCTTAGAACATAGAGGCATGGAATGAGCTTGTCCTGTATGTCTCCATAGAAACTGTAATGAACCAAAGTTTGTGGCGTGACCGGTACATTTGATTCGAAATATTTTTCGCAAAAATATTTTTTTTTGATTTTTCCAAAATAAATATATTTGTGAAAAATTGTTTTAAATTCTAAATTTAGCGGTCGCGCACACCTTAAGTTGGAGTCTCCACAATCCTCTGACACACACACACACAGGTGGATTGTGGACGGCTAGGTGACTGCCGCTTTGATACGGGAGTTGGTTTTTAAACGGCGGCCGAGAAGGTTGGTTTATTTTGAGCGGCGAAGCCGTTTCCCGGCGGGAGTATTGGTTTTGATAAGCGGCGGCTATTCTTTTTTGCGAGATAAGTTCTTTACTCTCCTTTTGTGCTAATAATTTTAGATACATCTGTATATATTTCTTTTAAGCGTTTTTTTTTTCAACTTATGTTGCATATGCCAGTGTAATTCGTTGGTTTGGTTGTCATACATATGTGTGTTTTAATTCAGCTGTTAAGTTATCGGTCCTATTGGGGTAATATCAGATTCGTTTTGCCACCTTGGAAAGAGACACAATGCCTTGCAAAACAACGGTGGTAGCCTGTAGTGTGTATATGATATCAATCGTTAATAGCCGCCATACATTATCCGATCCGTCGCACGATCGATCGGCTGATGGATCGCCACAAAATGTGAGTTGATCAAAAATTATACGGAACTGTCAAAAAAATCGTCAACGATAAGCACATACACGGGCCGATCCATCGGCCGATATCGATATCGGGCGACGGATCGGCCGATCGATCGGTGTGTGTATGGCAGGTTTTAGGTGTAAATCAGGTGGAAACGAATGATCCGAATCTGCCGGTGTATGTCTTTTATCACTGCCGCACGTACACGTACCTTATTGATCTTGAGTTGGTTGTCTCTTTAAAAAGAAAATCTGACGCCCCTGTTTGTTTTGTTAGTTTTATTTAGCGGTGTAGCGGCGGAGTTACTTCGCGCTATTTTGTGTGTTTGACAAAGAACTGAAATATCGTTCGGAAACTGTCATTCAAAAATTGCGGTACCGCTCCACACACAAATCTAAAAAAAGGATAAATGACCTGTTGTGAAAATGATGTGATGTTTTTGTGGTTAGGCATTTTATCTACCGGTGTGTACGTGGGGTGAATAGTTGGACGAGTGGAGATTTTTTTTTGGGTGGGCGTATGGTTATGTATGTGGTGTGAAGGAGTCTTGAATGTACCAACTTATTAATTAAAATTTATATATGTATTTATATATTTGTTTATTTATTCATTTATTTATTTGTTTGTGTGTTGTGTCGTAGTGTGTGCTTGTATTTTTTTTGCGCGGCTCAGTCAACAGAGGAGTGCTGCACTAGCTGACACACACGTTATTGGGTGTCGGGATGAGTAGATCCATACTAACATTGACGGAATGCACTCTCAGTCGGGCAAGCGATGTGCGTATTTACCGTTCCGCGTATTGGAATTGACTCAAGTTCTGTGCGACTCATTTATCGACAAGAGAATTCGAAATTGCATGATTGCCATGATTTCATCACACATTAAATACACTACGCTATTCCGATCCTGTTAGGAAGCTTCTTCTCACGGGCAATGTAGAAATGCATTTTGCAAACATAGTGAAGAAAGGTTTACACCACTTACGACTTGGCAATGCATGTCACGACACAATGGCCGCGCTATCGAAATGGTTTTCTCTTCTAATATATGTCGTTACCGTGCAGTGACAGTGACGTGTGTTTCTTGCAAAATCAGATTCAAACTGGCAAAGGTATTTTATCAGTCGCCGAATTTTTCTGACCAATGATCAGCCTTTTCACGTACGTTCTGTTCTTTTTATTAGGGAGGTCCCCACATATTTTTGTCGGCCATGGGACCTCATGGTAGGGTGGGCAAGGACGGCCGAGGGTCCAATAAAACCGGGACCCGGTTGCATGCACGAGAGCACCTGAGCCATCCGACAACCATTCCTTCCTCATCGCCCTTTTTTTCAGTCCAATTTTGTTTGCCCATTTGTTTGTGTTGTTTTCCCCAGGCCTATGAATTTAATTAATACGTAAGGACAGGGGCCACGAGCGGCGAAAACCCCGTCCACGTCTCCCGAACTGGGCTACAGCAAGCATAGGCCGCTGCTTAGCTCGTTGAGGGGCCTATTTCTTCGCCAGATGGCAAGGCCCGACCTACACGGTCAACAAGCCACCTTAGGCTCCGTCCCCACGGGCATCTCCGGATGCATCCATTACATATTTGGCGCCCAACTTGGGGCCCATTTCTGGTACAGAACAGGACTAAAAAGGACCTCCTCGGGTTTCTTTTTGGTCCTTCCACCGATTTGTGTCCCCACAAGCACATTAAGGCTACTTGTTCGAAGTCTTAGGACTTAGCTATTTTACTTAACGTATTTTCCCTCTAAGTAGCTGTGCTTTCCTCTGTAGCACCCCCCATCGTTCCTATGGAGTAGTTTTTCCTTTTATAGTCAGCTAAACAAGGCAATCCTGGTGCTATGTTTGTCTTTTGTGGTTTAGCCACGTATCTAAGGTCTCCGCAAATGCTCTTAAATTACCGGCATTTGGTGTATCTTCGGTGACCGGTCAGAGTGCGGAGGAGCCCTGGGTACCTTTCTGTTGCCAGGATTGTCCTTCTACGTCACTTAAATCTTTTCTCACATATTGCATTTTTTTCTATTATTGAGATGCTCAACAGTTTTCAGAGAGCATGAGCGAATTATAGCAAGGAATGCAGTGTTGCGCCTCTGCTATCCTGTCTCTGAACTCTGTTGATCATCTGAATAATAGGGGAAGATGTAGTACTTTTTTCTTTGCTATTTTTCTCCTTTATAATGATTGCCGGCTAGCTCAGGTACACAATTCGTTTTTTTTGTTTCTCATTTTTGTTAAGCACGCTCATTATTTTGCCTTTTTTGGGACTACTAGTCGCTAAAATATTTATATGTATATTTATCGTATAGTCCATATTCCACTTTTTTCGTTATATTTGTCATATTTATTACATTTATTTTGCCTATTTCTAGTATAGTTACTTAATGTGTGTATAATTGACGAGATCGTTCCGACGGAAATCACCCGTTTTTTTTTAAACGTTAGGTGTAATTTTTTTTCGGTGCGATAGTAGTCGTTAGGTTAGTCTTCATTATCGTAGGTAGAAAATTTATTTAGTATTTAAGTACTTATTCATCTATATACCTATATTTATCTATTTACATATTTAATTATTTGTTTATTTATGATTAGGTTAGCTAGTGGAATTAAATTTGTTTGTTTATTTATGATTAGGTTAGCTAGTGGAATTAAATTTATATTTAGTAGAATTAGCGTCATTGTTTCATAATTTAGTAGTTAGTCTACGTTTAATTAATTAGTGAACAAATTTATTGATTAATTAGGTAATATGTTGAATAGTTTGTAGGTTTCCTATATATGTATTTATTAATTCGTATTTGTTGTTGTAAATATTTTTTTTTGTATTTATTAAATTGTTCTACATCTAGTTTAGTGTAATCTGTTTGCATCCATTTTTTTTATTTTTTCTGTGTGAATCAGATTTGGCATTTTATTGTTAGTTTTTTTATTTCGACTTCGCCAGTAAAGCCTTTTTTTGCGTATTATTGCTTTATTGAATTTCCTTCAGTATAAGTTTTATAAACAGATATATATATATAAAAAAAAGAGAAATACAATATATATTAAAAGAAAGAAAGATATTTTCAATTCAAATCAGCAACTCACATAAGCATTATGCTTGTGCGTGAGAGCTGCAGCTGTTATAATAATTACGTTACATATTGTATCTGTGTTCATATAAATAACCTTTTACTTTTTTTTAGAATTCAAACAATAATTAAGATGAAATGATTTAGTTGAAAAACTGATTAAATAATTGCCTATTTTCTGTTATATACGGCGTAATTTTTAATTTGTAATTTTATGTCCTCAGCGTCTTCTTCTTGGCAGGCCGCGAAGAAGAAGCTGCCCTGTAATGAACCAAAGTTTGTAGCGTGACCGGTACATTCGATTCGAAATATTTTTCGCAAAAATATTTGTTTTGATTTTTCCAAAATATGTTTGTGAAAAATTGTTTTAAATTCTAAATTTAGCGGTCGCGCACACCTTAAGTTGGAGTCTGCACAATCCTCTGACACTCACACACAGGTGGATTGTGGACGGCTAGGTGACTGCCGTTTTGATACGGGAGTTGGTTTTTAAACGGCGGCCGAGAAGGTTGGTTTATTTTGAGCGGCGCAGCCGTTTCCCGGCGGGTGTATTGGTTTTGATGTGCGGCGGCTATTTTTTTTTTGCGAGATAAGTTCTTTACTCTCCTTTTGTGCTAATAATTTTAGATACATCTGTATATATATTTTTTTAGGCGGTTTTTTTTTCAACTTGCGTCGCATATGCCAATGTAATTCGTTGGTTTGATTGTCATACGAGTGTTTTAATTCAGCTGTTAAGTTATCGGTCCTATTGGGGTAATATCAGATTCGTTTCGCACCTTGGACAGAGACACAATGCCTTGCAAAGCAACGGTGGTAGCCTGTAGTGTGTAAATGATTTCAATCGTTAAGGTATAAATCAGGTGGAAAGGAATGATTCGAATCTGCCGGCGTATGTCTTTCATCACTGCCGCAAGTACACGTACCTTATTGATCTTGAGTTGGTTGTCTCTTTAAAAAGAAAGTCTGACGCCCCTGTTTGTTTTGTTAGTTTTATTTAGCGGCGGAGTTGCTTCACGCTATTTTGTCTGTTTGACAAAGAACTGAAATATCGTTCGGAAACTGTCATTCAAAAATTGCGGTACCGCTCCACACACAAATCTAAAAAAAGGATAAATGACCTGTTGTGAAAATGATGTGATGTTTTTGTGGTTAGGCATTTTATCTACCGGTGTGTACGTGGGGTGAATAGTTGGACGAGTGGAGATTTTTTTTTGGGTGGGCGTATGGTTATGTATGTGGTGTGAAGGAGTCATGAATGTGCCAACTTATTAATTAAAATTTATATATGTATTTATATATTTGTTTATTTATTAATTTATTTATTTGTTTGTGTGTTGTGTCGTAGTGTATGCTTGCATTTTTTTTTTGCGCGGCTCAGTCAACAAAGGAGTGCTGCACTAGCTGACACACACGTTATTGGGTGTCGGGATGAGTAGATCCATACTAACATTGACGGAATGCACTCTAAGTCTGGGAAAGTGATGTGCGTATTTACCGTTCCGCGTATTGGAATTGACTCAAGTTCTGTGCGACTCATTTATCGACAAGAGAATTCGAAATTGCATGATTGCCATGATTTCATCACACATTAAATACACTACGCTATTCCGATCGTGTAAAGAAGCTACTTCTCACGGGCAATGTAGAAATGCATTTTGCAAACATAGCGAAGAAAGGTTTACACCACTTACCGACTTGGCAATGCATGTCACGACACAATGGCCGCGCTATCGAAATGGTTTTCTCTTCTATGTCGTTACCGTGCAGTGACAGTGGGGTGTGTTGCTCGCAAAATCAGATTCAAACTGGCAAAGGTATTTTATCAGTCGCCGAAATTTTCTGACCAATGATCAGCCTTTTCACGTACGTTCTGTTCTTTTTATTATGGTGTTCCCCACATATTTTTGTCGGCCATGGGACCTCATGGTAGGGTGGGCAAGGACGGCCGAGGGTCCAATAAAACCCGGACCCGGTTGCATGCACGAGGGCACCTGAGCCATCCGACAACCATTCCTTCCTTATCGCCCTTTTTTCTGTCCAATTTTGTTTGCCCATTTGTTTGTGTTGTTTTCCCCAGGCCTATGAATTTAATTAATACGTAAGGACAGGGGCAACGAGCGGCGAAAACCCCGCCCACGTCTCCCGAACTGGGCTACAGCAAGCATAGGCCGCTGCTTAGCTCGTTGAGGGGCCTATTTCTTCGCCAGATGGCAAGGCCCGACCCACACGGTCAACAAGCCACCTTAGGCTCCGTCCCCACGGGCATCTCCGGATGCCCACCAGACCGTCCGTTACATATTTGGCGCCCAACGTGGGGCCCATTTCTGGTACAGAACAGGACTAAAAAGGACCTCCTCGGGTTTCTTTTTGGTCCTTCCACCGATTTGTGTCCCCACAAGCACATTAAGGCTACTTGTTCGAAGTCTTAGGACTTAGCTATTTTACTTAACGTATTTTCCCTCTAAGTAGCTGTGCTTTCCTCTGTAGCACCCCCCATCGTTCCTATGGAGTAGTTTTTCCTTTTATAGTCAGCTAAACAAGGCAATCCTGGTGTTATGTTTGTCTTTTGTGGTTTAGCCACGTATCTAAGGCCTCCGCAAATGCTCTTAAATTACCGGCATTTGGTGCATCTTCGGTGACCGGTCAGAGTGCGGAGGAGCCCTGGGTACCTTTCTGTTGCCAGGATTGTCCTTCTACGTCACTTAAATCTTTTCTCACATATTGCATTTTTTTCTATTATTGAGATGCTCAACAGTTTTCAGAGAGCATGAGCGAATTATAGCAAGGAATGCAGTGTTGCGCCTCTGCTATCCTGTCTCTGAACTCTGTTGATCATCTGAATAATAGGGGAAGATGTAGTACTTTTTTCTTTGCTATTTTTCTCCTTTATAATGATTGCCGGCTAGCTCAGGTACACAATTCGTTTTTTTGTTTCTCATTTTTGTTAAGCACGCTCATTATTTTGCCTTTTTTGGGACTACTAGTCGCTAAAATATTTATATGTATATTTATCCATAGTCCATATTCCACTTTTTTCGTTATATTTGTCATATTTATTACATTTATTTTGCCTATTTCTAGTATAGTTACTTAATATTTGTATAATTGACGAGATCGTTCCGACGGAAATCACCCGTTTTTTTTTAAACGTTAGGTGTAATTTTTTTTCGGTGCGATAGTAGTCGTTAGGTTAGTCTTCATTATCGTAGGTAGAAAATTTATTTAGTATTTAAGTACTTATTCATCTATATACCTATATTTATCTATTTACATATTTAATTATTTGTTTATTTATGAATAGGTTAGCTAGTGGAATTAAATTTATTTGTTTATTTATGATTAGGTTAGCTAGTGGAATTAAATTTATATTTAGTAGAATTAGCGTCATTGTTTCATAATTTAGTAGTTAGTCTACGTTTAATTAATTAGTTAGCAAATTTATTGATTAATTAGGAAATATGTTGAATAGTTTGTAGGTTTTCTATATATGTATCTATTAATTCGTATTTGTTGTTGTAAATATTTTTTTTTCGTATTTATTAAATCGTTCTACATCTAGTTTAGTGTAATCTGTTTGCATCCATTTTTTTATTTTTTCTGTGTGAATCAGATTGGGCCATTTTATTGTTAGTTTTTTTATTTCGACTTCGCCAGTAAAGCCTTTTTTTGCGTATTATTGCTTTATTGAATTTCCTTTAGTATAAGTTTTATAAACAGATATATATATATATATATATATATATATAAAGAGAAATACAATATATATTAAAAGAAAGAAAGATATTTTCAATTCAAATCAGCAACTCACATAAGCATTATGCTTGTGCGTGAGAGCTGCAGCTGTTATAATAATTACGTTGCATATTGTATCTGTGTTCATATAAATAACCTTTTACTTTTTTCTTAGAATTCAAACAATAATTAAGATGAAATGATTTAGTTGAAAAACTGATTAAATAATTGCCTATTTTCTGTTATATACGGCTTAATTTTTAATTTATAATTTTATGTCCTCAGCGTCTTCTTCTTGGCAGGCCGCGAAGAAGAAGCTGCCCTGTAATGAACCAAAGTTTGTAGCGTGACCGGTACATTCGATTCGAAATATTTTTCGCAAAAATATTTGTTTTGATTTTTCCAAAATAAATATATTTGTGAAAAATTGTTTTAAATTCTAAATTAAGCGGTCGCGCACACCTTAAGTTGGAGTCTGCACAATCCTCTGACACACACACACACAGGTGGATTGTGGACGGCTAGGTGACTGCCGTTTTGATACGGGAGTTGGTTTTTAAACGGCGGCCGAGAAGGTTGGTTTATTTTGAGCAGCGAAGACGTTTCCCGGCGGGTGTATTGGTTTTGATGTGCGGCGGCTATTCTTTTTTGCGAGATAAGTTCTTTACTCTCCTTTTGTGCTAATAGTTTTAGATACATCTATATATATATTTTTTTAAGCGGTTTTTTTTTCAACTTGCGTCACATATGCCAGTGTAATTCGTTGGTTTGATTGTCATACGAGTGTTTTAATTCAGCTGTTAAGTTATCGGTCCTATTGGGGTAATATCAGATTCATTTTGCCACCTTGGACAGAGACACAATGCCTTGTAAAGCAACGGTGGTAGCCTGTAGTGTGTATATGATTTCAATCGTTAAGGTATTATTATTATTATATTTCTGGGGGATTGCCGAAGCAAACCACTAACGTTTGGGTGCCTTTTCGCCCCCTCCCGGTCATCAGTGGCTTCCAGATGTCGACTGATAGTTGTCGACCTCTTTCTTCATCACTGTTATTACTAGCATTTGTTTAAGGCTGAGTTCACTCATGTCTTCCACACTTATCGTGTGCTTGCCTGTGGTCCTCAATCTCGTGCTAGCCAGTGCTGGACATTCGCACACAATGTGTGCTGCCGTCTCGGCCTCCTCCAGGCATAGCCTGCAAACGTCATCTTCCCCGATTTTCATCTTGGCCAGATGAGCCTTAAAATTACCATGCCCTGTGACCAAGGCAGTTATCCAGCTTAGGGTACTCCGTTTATAACTGAGTACCTTTCTCGCTTCCCTGCCTAAAGGGCTGGTCATTGCATTCCGAGCTTGTTTGCAAGTGACTAGCTCCTGCCATCTTTGTCGATGCATGGAGTCCATCCACTCCTCAACCTTCGCTCCAATCATGCCGTTCCCCAGAGCAACTCTGGGTTCTGGGCCAATGAAAGTTGCCGCAGATCCCTGTTTTGCTAGGGCATCTGCCGCCTCATTTCCTGTTGTACCTTTGTGTCCTTTTACCCACATCAGCGTAACCTCATTTTCTGAGGCACACGTGTTGAGCTTCCGGACACACTCTAGTACCAGTTTAGAGTTTATGTTCGTCTGCTGCTTGCGTCTGATCACCGATTGGTTGTCCAGTGCAATAAGGATTTTCTTCCCCCGCACCTGACCTTCAAGCAGGTGGTCCAACGCATGCAACAAGCCAAGCATCTCTGCCTGGTATACGGACACATACTCTCCTAGACTAAGCGCACATGCTAGGTTTAGCTCTTCAGAGTAAACCCCCGCCCCCGCTTTACCGTCCATTGAAGAGCCATCAGTAAAAATGCTGATGTCATTGTACCTATACACACACTCATTGTGTATGTTTCCATCTGCAATGTGAGTCTTGTGTAGTCTTTCAACTACCCTACGTCTACTCATGCCTTCTACCGGCATTAGAGTCTCCCTGACCTCATCATGAATAATGTCTAGGATGCTCTTATGACCCCTGCTAGTTCCAAAGCGATGCCACATGGCATCCCTTTCCATGCGTATTGCCGAAAGCGCCGCCGTTTTCTTTATAAATAAGTCCAACGGTGGTAGTCCCAGCAATGCCTCCATTGCTCGCGTTGGTGTGGTGCGCATTGCACCACATATGCTTACGCAAGCTATCCTTTGTACCCCATCCAGCTTCTGCTTTGTGGTATTCTGCATGGCTTTTGGCCACCATACCACTGATGCGTAGGCTAGAATGGGTCTTACCATCATTGTGTAAATCCAGTGTGTCGCTTTAGGTGAAATTCCCCACTTACGAACACACACTCTCTTACATTGATGCAAAATCCTTTTCGCTTTTTGGATCTTTTCATCAACGTGAACATTCCAAGTTAGTTTCGCATCTAAGGTAACTCCTAGATGCTTCACTTCCTTGGACACCTTAATTTCCGAACTAAAGAGCCGTAAGGGAGTTATCTCTATGTCTTTCCTCTTACGAGTAAAAATCATAGTGTTTGATTTATGCGTTTATGGTTAGCTCTTGCTCATTACACCATTCTTCGGTTACTTTGAGAGCTTGTCCCATGCAACCTAGAATTGTGTCCATGAACTTTCCACTGACCGTAAGTGCCAAGTCATCGGCGTATCCTACAGTGTGTACGCCCATCGAGTCCAGCTTCCAGAGAAGACTGTCAACGGTGATGTTCCACAGTAGAGGCGAAAGAACACCTCCTTGTGGGCATCCTCGGACTACCTTACCCCGTATTCTGTCACATCCACTGCTAAGATTTACCGCCCTCTGCTTAAGCATAGAGTTGATCCACTTAATTATAATATAATCAACCCCCGCTCAGTCAGGGCGTTCCTTAGTTTGGTAAAGGAGATTTTATCAAAAGCACCCTCTATATCCATAAAAGTAGACATAGCGATCCCGCCATTGTTAGTCTCTCTCTGCAACTCTAACAAGTTCGTGTAGAGCGGTTTCCGTAGATCTGCCTGCTCTATAAGCATGTTGGCACCTACTCAGAGGACTATACATTAGCGTGGTGTTCTCCAGGTAGTCCACCAACACTTTTTCCATTGTTTTCAACAGGAATGATGTAAGGCTAACCGGCCTGAAGGACTTTGCCTCTGTATAGTCTTTCTTTCCCGGTTTAGGCAGGAAGACCACCTTAGCCTCCCTCCATGCCTTCGGGATATAGCCTGCTGAAAGACAGGCGACGAATATATTCCGGATCCTATCTAGTAGAGCGCCCATGCCCCACTGTAATAGTGCCGGGAATATTCCGTCCATTCCAGCCGTTTTAAATGGTGCAGAAGAGTTTATAGCACTTTTGACTCCATTTGGAGTTATTATCCTCTCAGCTTCTTGTTGACTTACCCCACCAGTTCCCTTATTAGTTTGGGCCCATGGTTGGTTTGACTTGGAACTTCCAGGAAAATGTACCTCCATCAGCGCCTGCAACGTTTCTTCCACTGTTTCTGTCATGGAACCATCGACTTTGCGAATCAGCCCCATTTTCGAAGCAGTGTCTTTCGATATCATCTTCTGTAATCTGCATACTTCCGACGTATCCTTCATGCTAGAGCAGAATTCCCTCCACGTATTTCGTTTCCGAAGACGTAAGGTTCCTTTCAGCTCCCTCTTTTTATCCTTGTATAGTTCCCAAGAGTGAGAGTCTCTCTCCCTCATGTAACGGTTAAAGGCTTTCCTTGTCTCTTTTTTCATTGACTCCAGTTCCCTACTCCACCATGGTGTTGGGTCCTTTTCGTCCACTACTGTGGAGGGACAAGCGTGTTCGAAAGCGCGATTAATAGCGGAGCTCAGTTGTTCCACTGTTCGCTCTATCTCGACCGTATTCCGAGGTATTCCGTCTTGAATATCCTCGACTTGTTCCAATAAATATGTCTCGTACTTAACACGATCAGTATTTTTTGGCACTCTTATACGTTTGCGTTCGCTACTCCGTTTTCTGCCATACAGAATTTCAAACTGGATAGCCCTGTGATCAGACATGGTTAGCCTGTCCACCACTCTCCAATTCTGAACTCTGTCAAGCATATTAACAGAGCTTGGGGTAATGTCGATCACCTCAGCCCTTCGTGCATCCACGAACGTGGGAGCGACCCCCTTGTTTGCTACCAGCAGATTGTACCTTTCCACAAATTCTAGCAGCTGCTGTCCTCTGGGATTGTCATCTGTGCTGCCCCACACAGTGTTGTGCGCATTTGCATCACAGCCTATGATCAGGGCCATATCTCTTTCTTTACAATATCTTACCAGATTTTCTACTTCCTCTGATGGAGGTGGTTCTGGTGCATCATAAGGGAGATATGCTGATGCAATTAGGAATGATCCTGCACCACTGCCGATCATTACTACCGTAAGATCAGGCGAGCAGAGATGCATCATTTGTACTGCACGTATTCCATGACGCACCAGGATGCATGTCCTTATTTTACCGTCCACCTGTGCATGGTACAGATTTGCGGTTTGTTGTGACAAACCCCTAATTTTGTTTTGTAAAATCCAGGGTTCCTGTATCAAAGCTATGTCCAGTTTCTCTTCATCAAAGCATCTCGTCATCATCGCTGATGCCGCTTTACTGTGATGAATATTCAGCTGGCACACAGTTAGTGTTTCTTTGTTCGGGGCCCGCCACCATCCCTGATAGTCGGCAGATTGAACGTTGATCAGAGTGCACGTTGTCTGAACTAACCTCTCCGCGCCTTCTGGCGCGTCATTGTCCGTTCCAACAATGCCTCCCTTCTCCCCTGGAGCGTCGTCTTCAGAGACTAACCTCTTCAACCCTTGCGAGTCGTCGTTGTCCGTCTCATTGGAATTCCTCCAGCCACTTTCTCCAAGAATGTCTTGAT
Source organism: Chloromyia formosa (assembly GCA_964017055.1). Taxonomy (NCBI): domain Eukaryota; kingdom Metazoa; phylum Arthropoda; class Insecta; order Diptera; family Stratiomyidae; genus Chloromyia; species Chloromyia formosa. The sequence goes on from OZ024816.1 coordinate 63,612,383, forward strand.
GTATTTTCATATTCTTGTTTTTATTTATTGATTCAGGTTTGGGTTTCCCGTTTTCGGACCACAGCCGAGGCAACTGCCAGCATATTGCTTCCCGCTGCTCCCCGCCCCTATAGGAACATTATGACGATCCGGCCGTTCTTTCCTCTCTTTGTGCCGCGAAGCAGACTCCCTCGCGACCTCCCGAAAGTTCCTTAGGCGTTCATGCCACTCTGCACCTGCTACCCTTGAAGCAAATCAAGGTTTCTCTCCTAGTCTCACAGATCGCTACTCTGTGGACCGCGGTTCAACAGGTGCAAGAAAGGAGCAAAGTGAAGTGTTGGATCCGGAACCCCGCAGGTGAACTTTCACCTCAGTCACCAGCTCCAACCTCACACCTGGTCGCCGTGTCACCTATGCAGAGAGTTTCATAGGCGCCCCTCTGCCAACGTACGGTCGGGGAGACAGTTTACACTACCCATACAACTGGTTATTGTACAGGTGTGTGGCAGTAACTTGCTCCGTTTGTGATGACCATTTGCGTCCCTGGTCACCTTCCCCCGATGGGCACGGTCGCATAACACCCCGGGGATTTAGGACATCTGACACTCCGTATGGGCTACCTTCGCCAAAACTATAGAACACAAGAGTTGGCCAGGTAGGGAGTGTGTCGATTGCTTACATATCGCAAAACGGCGGTCCTCGTTAAGGTATAAATCAGGTGGAAAGGAATGATCCGAATCTGCCGGCGTATGTCTTTCATCACTGCCGCAAGTACACGTACCTTATTGATCTTGAGTTGGTTGTCTCTTTAAAAAGAAAATCTGACGCCCCTGTTTGTTTTGTTAGTTTTATTTAGCGGCGTAGCGGCGGAGTTGCTTCGCGCTATTTTGTGTGTTTGACAAAGAACTGAAATATCGTTCGGAAACTGTCATTCAAAAATTGCGGTACCGCTCCACACACAAATCTAAAAAAAGGATAAATGACCTGTTGTGAAAATGATGTGATGTTTTTGTGGTTAGGCATTTTATCTACCGGTGTGTACGTGGGGTGAATAGTTGGACGAGTGGAGATTTTTTTTTTGGGTGGGCGTATGGTTATGTATGTGGTGTGAAGGAGTCATGAATGTGCCAACGTATTAATTAAAATTTATATATGTATTTATATATTTGTTTATTTATTCATTTATTTATTTGTTTGTGTGTTGTGTCGTAGTGTGTGCTTGTATTTTTTTGCGCGGCTCAGTCAACAAAGGAGTGCTGCACTAGCTGACACACACGTTATTGGGTGTCGGGATGAGTAGATCCATACTAACATTGACGGAATGCACTCTCAGTCGGCCAAGCGATGTGCGTATTTACCGTTCCGCGTATTGGAATTGACTCAAGTTCTGTGCGACTCATTTATCGACAAGAGAATTCGAAATTGCATGATTGCCATGATTTCATCACACATTAAATACACTACGCTATTCCGATCCTGTTAGGAAGCTTCTTCTCACGGGCAATGTAGAAATGCATTTTGCAAACATAGCGAAGAAAGGTTTACACCACTTACCGACTTGGCAATGCATGTCACGACACAATGGCCGCGCTATCGAAATGATTTTCTCTTCTATGTCGTTACCGTGCAGTGACAGTGGGGTGTGTTGCTTGCAAAATCAGATTCAAACTGGCAAAGGTATTTTATCAGTCGCCGAAGTTTTCTGACCAATAATCAGCCTATTCACGTACGTTCTGTTCTTTTTATTAGGGTGGTCCCCACATATTTTTGTCGACCATGGGACCTCATGGTAGGGTGGGCAAGGACGGCCGAGGGTCCAATAAAACCCGGACCCGGTTGCATGCACGAGGGCACCTGAGCCATCCGACAACCATTCCTTCCTTATCGCCCTTTTTTCTGTCCAATTTTGTTTGCCCATTTGTTTTTGTTGTTTCCCCAGGCCTATGAATTTAATTAATACGTAAGGACAGGGGCAACGAGCGGCGAAAACCCCGTCCACGTCTCCCGAACTGAGCTACAGCAAGCATAGGCCGCTGCTTAGCTCGTTGAGGGGCCTATTTCTTTGCCAGATGGCAAGGCCCGACCTACACGGTCAACAAGCCACCTTAGGCTCCGTCCCCACGGGCATCTCCGGATGCCCACCAGACCGTCCATTACATATTTGGCGCCCAACGTGGAGCCCATTTCTGGTACAGAACAGGACTAAAAAGGACCTCCTCGGGTTTCTTTTTGGTCCTTCCACCGATTTGTGTCCCCACAAGCACATTAAGGCTACTGTAGCAACCCCCTTGGTAAGGGAGGAATCCGGGATAAAGTCAGACCGACAGTGGCACCTGCTGGTGGGCAGCTCAGTTCGGGAGGAAGTTCGGCAATGGGTCGGATCTTCGCTGACTTTTTTCCCTACTACATTCTATGAAATCAGGTGCCAAAAAAAAACTGGGAATTTTCCCCTATCGGAGAAAACGCAAGACGTATGGAACGATCCGAAGACCGATACTCGGTGGTCTCTTCGAGTATGGCACAATGCGGAGGTGGCATCCGCCGATGAGTACGGAGTACGTCATTCATTGACAAAGCTCGTTCCGACGCAGATACCTGTGACAAATTATCTCCTTAAGGAGTCATGGCGAGGAACGCGGCATTTGGTGGAGACGTTTAGGTCATCACCTCACAATAACTTCACCAAAAGACATAAGGTGCTATTGGGGCGATTTGGGACGACACAGGCACGACATCTTATGGAAAACTTTAGGACTGCATCATTTGGGAGAATAAATATGGGCAAATTTCATAATACAATATAGAATATTTAGAGTTTCTGGTTATATTTTTGTTTAAAAATTTTTCTCTTTTTTTTTTCTACTCACGGTTACTATATTGACGCTGGGAGGAGTCCGGTGGCGGCCGCTACTGGAGATCCCACGACGTTGGCAAATTAATGATCCGCTCAGAATATACGGATAGTAGCATCTTTACGCGACTATGTAACTTAACCTAACTTAACCTAACAATATATATATACATAAAACATGTTATCGCCTAAGTGGCGTGGAAATTTGGACACATTTTGCTCTCAACATAATACACTTATTTACGATAACACATTAACACATATGGAGCGCGGCAATATTTTTTTTCCGTTTTTTTTCTGTTATTGCTTGGTTGCCTTTTTTGGTTGGAAGCGGCGCTGGCTGTCACGCTTGGACGGCACAAAGTGGCCGGTAATTCCGATGGCTGTAGTGACCGAGGAATTGCGGTGGATCCAGCTCATCCGTGTTGGATGGGGCCCACGCAATACGGCAGGGTCAGAGAGCGAAGAGGGCATCCAGCGACGTATTAACCCTTACTACACTGGTTTTTTGGGGTTATGGTTACGCCCGCCTCTCCTCCTCTTTCACCTACGCTACCAGCGCAGCGTACTAAAAGCGCAAATCACAAAAAAATCACGTATCACTATTTTTTTGTTTAAACAATTAATTTTATGATCCTCACCAGGGAATTTGAGTATTCCGATTTTCGCCGATACCTTCTTTTCTTCGACGGTCCACTTATTTTATACGCCTTGTGATAATCCTCATTGAGGAATTTACTTAAGAGGATTTTAGGTTACCACTCTTCCTGCTGTTTGATTTCGGCTCGACCATGGAGCGCAAATCACTAAAGGAAAACACAAATAATTATCTTGGCTAACACAGTAGAACTTCTAATTCTCACCAGGGAATTTGAGTATTCCGATTTTCGCCGATACCTCTTCCAGCAATTTTCCACTGCTTCCACACGTCACTGCGTTTCGAGTTCACTTGAACCCCTAACCGGAAACGCCCTTGAAGATTCATTAAGTTCCCCAACCTGGCTATATGTTGTGTAAAACCGCATAATGGCATTGAACACCCTCAAATTAAAGATGGGAAATTTTTACATTCCCCCAACTCTTTGACATTTGGGTGTTCAATTTGACAATGTGAAATGTCACGACTGTGTTATTAAGTGGTTCTAGTAGCCGTGTTTATGTTTAGTTGCCGTGTTTTCAACGATAATTGTGCCGCGGCTGGGAGAAATTCGAGAAGACCAGGGATTGGTAGCAGACTGTGTCTCATCGCACACTTGGAATATGCGTGGTATCAGTTGTACTCCAGACATACGAGTACTTTTGCAGGACAATTTGCGGACTGGTGACGCTGCTGGTAAGAGGTAATGATTTGCTATTTGTAGATTATTTCTTAAGTTTTGAAAAGCCCTTCCTGCCCATTGTGTCGAATATTCCCCCGATTATACGTTAGCAAGCAGAGTGGATACTCGTCGCCTCATTTGGTATGCCGGCGTTGGGATTTGTTTGGCTGTGACTATGATTCGGTCAACAGATTTCCAATGTTGCAACCTACCGGATGAGGAACATCACCAATATCCACGAATCGTTACACTACTTGTTCGAAGTCTTAGGACTTAGCTATTTTACTTAACGTATTTTCCCTCTAAGTAGCTGTGCTTTCCTCTGTAGCACCCCCCATCCTTCCTATAGAGTAGTTTTTCCTTTTATAGTCAGCTAAACAAGGCAATCCTGGTGTTATGTTTGTCTTTTGTGGTTTAGTCACGTATCTAAGGCCTCCATAAATGCTCTTAAATTACCGGCATTTGGAGCATCTTCGGTGACCGGTCAGAGTGCGAAGGAGCCCTGGGTACCTTTCTGTTGCCAGAATTGTCCTTCTACGTCACTTAAATCTTCTCTCACATATTGCATTTTTTTCTATTATTGAGATGCTCAACAGTTTTCAGAGAGCATGAGCAAATTATAGCAAGGAATGCAGTGTTGCGCCTCTGCTATCCTGTGTCTGAACTCTGTTGATCATCTGAATAATAGGGGAAGATGTAGTACTTTTTTCTTTGCTATTTTTCTCCTTTATAATGATTGCCGGCTAGCTCAGGTACACAATTCGTTTTTTTGTTTCTCATTTTTGTTAAGCACGCTCATTATTTTGCTTTTTTTTGGGACTACTAGTCGCTAAAATATTTATATGTATATTTATCGTATACATAGTCCATATTCCTCTTTTTTCGTTATATTTGTCATATTTATTACATTTATTTTGCCTATTTCTAGTATAGTTACTTAATGTTTGTATTTTTATATACCGTACTTAGCAGTACGTGAATTATAAAAAAATCTGCTTTGAATTGACGAGATCGTTCCGACGGAAATGACCCGTTTTTTTTTAAACGTTAGGTGTAATTTTTTTTCGGTGCGATAGTAGTCGTTAGGTTAGTCTTCATTATCGTAGGTAGAAAATTTATTTAGTATTTAAGTACTTATTCATCTATATATTTATCTATTTACTTAATTATTTGTTTATTTATGATTAGGTTAGCTAGTGGAATTAAATTTATTTGTTTATTTATGATTAGGTTAGCTAGTGGAATTAAATTTATATTTAGTAAAATAGAATTAGCGTCATTGTTTCATAATTTAGTAGTTAGTCTACGTTTAATTAATTAGTTAGCAAATTTATTGATTAATTAGGAAATATGTTGAATAGTTTGTAGGTTTTCTATATATGTATGTATTAATTCGTATTTGTTGTTGTAAATATTTTTTTTTGTATTTATTAAATCGTTCTACATCTAGTTTAGTGTAATCTGTTTGCATCATTTTTTTTTTATTTTTTCTGTGTGAATCAGATTTGGCAGGCCGCGAAGAAGAAGCTGCCCTGTAATGAACCAAAGTTTGTAACGTGACCGGTACATTCGATTCGAAATATTTTTCGCAAAAATATTTGTTTTGATTTTTCCAAAATAAATATATTTGTGAAAAATTGTTTTAAATTCTAAATTAAGCGGTCGCGCACACCTTAAGTTGGAGTCTGCACAATCCTCTGACACTCACACACAGGTGGATTGTGGACGGCTAGGTGACTGCCGTTTTGATACGGAAGTTGGTTTTTAAACGGCGGCCGAGAAGGTTGGTTTATTTTGAGCGGCGAAGCCGTTTCCCGGCGGGTGTATTGGTTTTGATGTGCGGCGGCTATTCTTTTTTTGCGAGATAAGTTCTTTACTTTCCTTTTTTGCTAATAATTTTAGATACATCTGTGTATATATTTTTTTAAGCGGTTTTTTTTTCAACTTGCGTCGCATATGCCAGTGTAATTCGTTGGTTTGATTGTCATACGAGTGTTTTAATTCAGCTGTTAAGTTATCGGTCCTATTGGGGTAATATCAGATTCGTTTTGCCACCTTGGACAGAGACACAATGCCTTACAAAGCAACGGTGGTAGCCTGTAGTGTGTAAATGATTTCAATCGTTAAGGTATAAATCAGGTGGAAAGGAATGATTCGAATCTGCCGGCGTATGTCTTTCATCACTGCCGCAAGTACACGTACCTTATTGATCTTGAGTTGGTTGTCTCTTTAAAAAGAAAGTCTGACGCCCCTGTTTGTTTTGTTAGTTTTATTTAGCGGCGGAGTTGCTTCACGCTATTTTGTCTGTTTGACAAAGAACTGAAATATCGTTCGGAAACTGTCATTCAAAAATTGCGGTACCGCTCCACACACAAATCTAAAAAAAAGGATAAATGACCTGTTGTGAAAATGACGTGATGTTTTTGTGGTTAGGCACTTTATCTACCGGTGTCTACGTGGGGTGAATAATTGGACGAGTGTAGATTTTTTTTGGGTGGGCGTATGGTTATGTATGCGGTGTGAAGGAGTCATGAATGTGCCAACCCAGCATACCAAGTGGACCGCCAGTGAATTACCAGCGAGTCACTTTGGCGAGCAAAACCTTCGCTAGCGAATTCACTAACGACTCGCCGGTAATACCTTTGTTGTTCGAAATTGACATTCGAGGCGAATGTTCTTTTTCGAACCACCAGCGGGTCACCCTGAGCGATTAACCAGTCTATATATTCGCTGAAGCGAAGGTTTCTTGACTCGTCAGTGATCCGGGGAAAAAAGGGTCGCCGCGAAAGTAAATTTCGAACGATAGAGTTATTACCTGCGAGTCTTTGGTGGAGGTTTTAGCGAAGGTTTTCTTCGCCAAAGTGACTCGCTGGATATTGACTGGAGATTCGGTTGGCATGCAGGGTAGCTATTACTATGATACATAAATTAATATACAATATAATATTGTACTTATACCTACGATAAACTGAATCAATAATTTGGTTATGAATTCTTCCACACTTTATCACTTCACTGCTTTTAATTTCACAGTTTAATTTAAACTCTTTGAATGCAGAATTGCAAGTGTTTCCTTAGCTAGCGCGGAACCGAAACATTTCCCGCTACGAGAGAATAAAACATTCACTTTCAGCGAAGGTTTTCGATACATAGTGTCGTTTGTTTTGCCGTTTCAAAAAATCCTTGCGTACCTTCGCTCTTAGTGAGATCCAAGCGAAGAATTCTTATTAAAAAGAACATAAAACATACGCATATTGAGAACCTTCGCTTATATTCACTTTGATGGCTCTATAGCGAGTCGCATACCCTCGCTTTAATGAAAATCATGCGTTGGTTCGCTTTTCTTCGCAATAAGTGAATAAAAAAGATTCGCTATTACTCGCTTTTTGGTGAAGGTTCGTTTGGCGGTATGCTGGGAACTTATTAATTAAAATTTATATATGTATTTATATATGTATTTGTTTATTTATTAATTTATTTATTTGTTTGTGTGTTGTGTCGTAGTGTATGCTTGTATTTTTTTTTTGCGCGGCTCAGTCAACAGAGGAGTGCTGCACTAGTTGACACACACGTTATTGGGTGTCGGGATGAGTGGATCCATACTAACATTGACGGAATGCACTCTCAGTCTGGGCAAGCGATGTGCGTATTTACCGTTCCGCGTATTGGAATTGACTCAAGTTCTGTGCGACTCATTTATCGGCAAGAGAATTCGAAATTGCATGATTGCCATGATTTCATCACACATTAAATACACTACGCTATTCCGATCGTGTTAAGAAGCTTGTTCTCACGGGCAATGTAGAAATGCATTTTGCAAACATAGCGAAGAAAGGTTTACACCACTTACCGACTTGGCAATGCATGTCACGGCACAATGGCCGCGCTATCGGAATGGTTTTCTCTTCTATTTCGTTACCGTGCAGTGACAGTGGGGTGTGTTGCTTGGAAAATCAGATTCAAACTGGCAAAAGTATTTTATCAGTCGCCGAAGTTTTCTGACCAATGATCAGCCTATTCACGTACGTTCTGTTCTTTTTATTAGGATGTTCCCCACATATTTTTGTCGGCCATGGGACCTCATGGTAGGGTGGGCAAGGACGGCCGAGGGTCCAATAAAACCCGGACCCGGTTGCGTGCACGAGGGCACCTGAGCCATCCGACAACCATTCCTTATCGCCCTTTTTTTTCTGTCCAATTTTGTTTGCCCATCTGTTTCTGTTATTTTCCCCAGGCCTATGAATTTAATTAATACGTAAGGACAGGGGCAACGAGCGGCGAAAACCCCGCCCACGTCTCCCGAACTGAGCTACAGCAAGAATAGGCCGCTGCTTAGCTCGTTGAGGGGCCTATTTCTCCGCCAGATGGCAGGACCCGACCTACACGGTCAACAAGCCACCTTAGGCTCCATCCCCACGGGCATCTCCGGATGCCCACCAGACCATCCATTACAAAACGGTGGCTCCAAAAATCTGGGTAGTAATATTACGTTTACACTATCCCCAGATTACTTCAACCGCACCAGCTAATTTAATCTGCGACTGTCAAATGCATACAATTTTAAACTCACCACACCCAGATTACGCCGCAGATGAAGTAATCTGGAGATAGTGTAAACGTAATATAAGTCGACATGTGGTCGACAGTCAGCTAACTCAGTAGACCTTTTAGTAATTATGAAATTTAAATTTGAAAAGAATAGACGTTTGTTTATGCGCAATTCGACAGTGCGAGTCAATTGGTTCAAGAGTTATAGACAAAAAACCCGAAAAGTAGGGTAGTACGGGGCTCTTTGTAAGGAAATTACCGTTCGTTTTCCACTGATTGATTTTATTTTTTCAGGGGAGTAGAAGATTATCCTCACGAGCAATCTACCAAAGCTAGAGCTTTTAATGTTTATTTAATCGGGAGTTATAGATACATTATATCGAAAGTTATCGTGCGAACGGACAGACAGACATGGCTTAATCGAATCAGGAGGTGATCCTGATCATTTATATACCTATATATACATTGCTATACCTCCGGAGCCTCCTTTAAAGTGTTACATATTTCCGTCGTGACAAAAACAATATACCCTATACTATAAAAGTCTAGGGTATAAAAACAAGTTGGATAAACAACCGTTTAATACGAAGCTTAGGAATTATTACAGAATATATCGGAACAAACTTAACGAAATAATGGTATCGGCAAAAAGAGACTACATCCTTACGACAATAAACAACAGTAAAAATTGCTCTCAAAAATTATGGCAAACAGTAAACGAGATGACTGGAAGACGTAGCACTAATGAAATTGACTGGTCAAAGATCATCAGTCCAAACACAAACTCCGCGAGTAATACAATGGAGTCAGCCGCCAACACTCTCAATGTAACGTTCACCAATATTGGTAAAAACTATTATAGGGCTGCGGTGCCTATTCAACAACTGGGGAAAATAGATATTCCAACACAACCGAATTTTCACTTAAACAGAATAAGCACAGAAGAAATTGCAGTAAAAATTGACAATCTGGGTAAATCAGCCTCTGGCATCGACGACATAAATTCAGAGCTACTCAAAGCTATAAGAGATGAACTAAAAGAGCCGCTAGCTTTAATATTCAATAAATGCATTACAGAAGGAACCTTCCCATCCTTATTCAAAGAAGCTATTGTCATCCCCATATACAAAAATGGCGATAAAACCAATGCTCTAAACTTCAGACCAATTTCATTGTTACCAGTAATATCAAAATTATTCGAAAGGTGCCTGAAGGAACGCTTGGAAAAATATCTTAGTGATAAGAACATTCTATCTTCTAATAAATTTGGCTTCAGGAACGGAATGAGCAATAACAGAAGTATGCGACTTTTTACACTCGGAAATCAAAATTGATAACAAACCTATGGCAATCGTCATGGACTTGGCTAAAGCATTTGATACTATTCCACACAAGTTCCTGTTAGAGAAATTAAAGAAAATCGGAATTTGTGGCAGACCCTTGCAATTATTTACCAGCTACCTATCATGCCGAAAGCAATGTGTGAAAATTGGTGATACACTCATAACTGGGAACGCAATCATGCATATGGACTACCCCAAGGAACAGTCCTATCCCCAATGCTTTATCTAATATACGTCAATGATCTATGCAACATGAATCTAACAAAAAGCAAGATCGTCGCTTTTGCTGACGACACGGTTCTACTCACCTCTACCAAGACGTGGCCAGAAACTTTCTCCAATGCAGAAGCAAACCTCCAAACAATAAAAAGCTGGCTCGACTGTAACGCTCTCCATCTAAACATTGCCAAAACTCATGCTATGACATTTTCACTTAATAGCTCTGGACAACCAACGCAAAATAGAATTAAATTACATCATAATAACTGTATATCACCAGCTCAGCACTTATGCGGCGGCCCATGCAGCTGCTCTGAAATATCCTGTCAGGATAACGTCACATACCTTGGCATTATCATTGACAAATTCCTAAAATGGAACGCCCATATAGCCCAGCTGGTTCAAAAATTAAGGAAAACGGTAAATATCTTTAAAATTATACGTTCCACGCTGACAAGAGATCAGATAAAACTTGTTTATTTTGCACTTGTCCAAATACCGGGGACTCGCCGCCATTAGTCGCCGACCACTGGATTGTGGATACTGATGGCGTCATCAAAGGAAATGACGCAACGCCATCTATATAGACAGGCCTGCGCTCAGCTGGTTTTGACGCAATCTTTCCTTTGATGACGCCATCAGTATCCACAATCCAGTGGTCGGCGACTGATGGCGGCGAGTTCCCGGTATTTTTGGGTTCCGTGATTAGTTTTCGTTTTCCGCGTTCAGTGTTTATTTGTAAGTAAAATTTCATCTAGTGATCCGGGAAAACAAACACGTGCGCGATGAAAGTGTGTCATGCGGTCAAAAGATGTATTTTGTCAAGTGTGAACTGTTCCACGATGCTCTGCGACTGATCCCCGGGGCTGCGGCTTCGACCAAATTGGTGCAAGTGTCCAGAAAGTGTGTTTTTAGAGGACTAAAATGCCGTCTGGCGCAATTCCAATTGTAAACACATGTCGTGCCGGGAACATCGTCGTGTGCAGTCACTGCCTTGGCATGGCCTTGGTGAAGGAAATAATGACGTAACGATCAGCTGATCGCAGGCCTGTCTATCTAGATGGCGTTGATTTTAGTCAGCGCCATCTAGATATACAAGCCTCCGCTCAGCTGTTTTTGACGGCTAAATTACGCAATTATTTCCTTCAATGACGCCATCGTATCCACAATCCAGTGGTCGGCGACTGGTGCTGGCGAGTCCCCGGTATTTGTGCGTTCCGTGTTTAGTTATCGTTTTCCGCGTTCAGTGTTTATTTGTTAATAAAATTTCATCTAGTGATCTGGGAAAACAAACACGTGCGCGATGAAAGTGTGTCGTGCGGTCAAAAGATGTATTTTGTCAAGTGTGTACTGTTCCACGATGCTCTGCGACTGATCCCCTGGGCTGTGGCTTCGACCAAATTGCCGCAAGTGTGCAGAAAGTGCGTTTTTAGAGGACTAAAATGCCGCCCGACGCAATTCCAATTGTAAACATATGTCGTGCCGGGGACATCATCGTGTGCAGTCACTGCTTTGGCAGTGAATTAATGACGTAAAATTGACGTCACAAGTGAAGTCTAAGGCGGCTATTACACTATAAGAGCGCGTTGACACGATCAAACTACGGTTTGACAAACCACCTATTTGAACGTGTCAACCCCTTGTCAAACTGGTTTGATGTCTTGTGCTTCTGTCAAACCCTAGTTGGACGGTGCTCAACTTTTCATCAAATGCTAGTTTGTCAAATCGTAGTTTGATCATGTCAACGCGCTCTAAAAGTTCTTTTTACAAATATCTTTTATGAAAGCAATTTTCAAAGAACTTTTATAGTGTAATAGCCGCCTAAGAAAAGATTTGCGACATGGACGTTGCTTGTTTCAACTACTTTTCTAATATGCTTGCACATTTTCCCCATTTAGCGGCTAATATCATTCATAAAAGTGCTTTTGAAATATCGTTCGTCAAATATATTTGTAAAAGAACTTCTATAGTGTAATAGCCGCCTAATTCACCACGATCAGCTGAGCGGAGGCCTGTCTATCTAGATGGTGTTGTTTTAGTCCTCTAAAAACACACTTTCTTGACACTTGCAGCAATTTGGTCGAAGCAGCAGCCCCGGGGATCAGTCGCAGAGTATAGTGGGGAACAATTCATACTTGACAAAATACATCTTTTGACTGCACGACACACTGGCTGGTATGAAGAATAATGTACTAAATGTAGTAAAGATAAGTTTACTACATATTATGTACTAGAGGTATGGTTTGGTATGAATAAACGGTTGTTTACTACACTACAACTTTCGAACTTACTACAAAAATGGCGACTTTTGTCGATTTAATATGAATAAAACCTGACTATACAACATTTTTCATGTAGTAAACAAAATGCAACCTACACTTGTGTTTACTATAGTTGAGTTTCGTAATTCTATGCGAATTGGTGCGTTTTTGGCGATTTCAAGATAACTAAGCCGACGTTCCCATTGCAAATGCAATTACTGAAGGCATTTTCCATTCATTTTAGTGTCGGAAAGATACGTCATCGCCAGCACGAGCTCAGATTCGCGAGGAGCAGCCGCGCCGACATGAAAATAAATCGCGCCACCCGATAAATTGCCGTGGGAGAAAAATCTTGGAGGCCGGTGCCAGTCATCATCATAAATGGAATCTCCAGACTTTGAAGACGTAGTGGAAAGTGCAAACGATGCAAAACCGTCTCAATCCTATCGGATTAGTGACGTACTATTTAGCAAAGCACTACAAATGTGTGGCTCGGTTTTACTTAAGAAAAGCCAAACGCCGGCAATGAAAGCGATTTAAAAAAAGCTATGAATGAGATGATTGACTTCATCTTATTAGAAAAAGGAATAATTGTAAACGAACAACAGATTTCAAAAAAATTAAACAACATGAAGAATTTCGCCAAATACGAGACTCGTGAACCGAACCAGGCCAAGAGCAATCTAAGCTCGTAAATATTCCATTGACGTCACACGTTGCTTGTACGTTAAAAGATGTTAATCCTTGCGATTAACAAATTCGTCGCCATGAAGATGTGGTTTAACAATCAATATATGTGTACAGTCTGGAGCTCCTATCGAGTTAGGGAAAGTAAATTTGCGTTGCCATATTTCTTTGGCCCGAATCATTTCTTCTTCTGTAGTCGGAAATCTAAACCAATCATCAACCCTTGCAATAATTTTTTCACAAACATTCCAAATGATTTTACTGGCCGTTGTTTGGTGAATTCCGATATCCTCTCCAACACCGACCTTTGTAAAAAGTATAACTTCATTAGAAATAAATTTTAAAACAAACAAAATGTTATGCATTTATTATAAAAGGAGTGTCGTCCGTTGGTTTCATAAATAAATATAATATTTCTTTTTATACCTGGAAGCCAGGATCGCCAACATATCGTAGAAATGTTCTCATTCTTTGAGAATTCATTAAGCGACCACCTCTGGTTTCACCACTTTCTTCACCCATAAAATAAGCAGCCAACCAATGCACGTTTTCCGCCGTAAATCTGTACAGGGACTTAAAATTATCTTCAGTAGCTACACGACGGACGGCTAGAATATTTTTTTTATTGGCGTCGCTGTATTAGGCTTAGAAACATCGTCATGGTAAAAACAATGGCCCCATTTATACCGTGAAACTAAAAGGCGATTTAACTAAATCATTTTAGTGTTAGCACTTGTTCGTAGTGTGTTTATACCGACCATATGAAGAGGCGCTAAACATGAAAGATGTCAGCTGTTGGCTTGTGACTTCGGTGACATTGGTTAAGAAAATGTCAAGAGGCAGTAGCCTCCTAATAAAAACGCGTTTCTACCGCTACAATCAAAGGATAAAACAAATGCAGAGTTTCAGGAAAGGATGAGGTATTTATCTAACAATTAAAATATAATTTTCAACAACAACATTATTAGCGAAGACAGCAACACCACCTAGTCCCAATTTTTCAGTTCAGTTCTGCATCGCAAGTGGAGCTAAAATTCGTACCAAAACTAGCTAGTGCGACATGTTTATGTCGTCGTGAGTTAGTTCGAATTAGTTAATCCTCGAAGATAGTTCCGCGGCATAAACAAGGCCAATAACGCAAACGGCGATATCCGTACTATCTGTCAATACGTGGCACATGCTACATTTGATTATCGAAGTAGCATTTGCTGTAACTTCGAAAAATGGTTTTTATTCATACGACCCTTGAACTTTTTCGGTAGAGTTTACTTTTGAGTAGTTACTACAAATTTTAGTATTTGCTAGTTTTTATTCATACCAGCCACTATCATCGCGCACGTGTTTGTTTTCTCGGATCACTAGATGCAATTTTACTAACAAATAAACACTGAACGCAGAAAACGAAAACTAAACACGGAACGCACAAATACCGGGGTCTCGCCGCTATCAATCGCCGACCACTGGATTGTGGATACGATGGCGTCATCAAATTAAATAATTGCGTAATTTAGCCGTCAAAATCAGCTGAACGGAGGCCTGTATATCTAGCTGGCGTTGATGCTTTCTAAATTGACTTTTCGAAGCTGCTGCCACAGCTGCTGCATTCTGCGTTCATTCTGGTTTGGGCCTCTTTAAGCCCAACATACACCATCGGGGATTCCTGTCCGGGAAAACTGATGAGGCCCGGCCTTCCGGTTTGCCTGAATATAGAATACACCATACACCATCCGGAATTCCTTCCGGAAAAACTGATCAGGCCCGGCCTTGAGGAATTCCGGATCGTGTATGGCTGCTTCAGGCCGCCGGACAGGCCTTTGAGGCGGCCGGATGGAATTCCAGACAGGCCGTTGGAAAGGCCGCCTCCAGGCGAACTGTCCGGCCACATGAGTAGAATGGATTTTCACTGGAGTTTATTTCAATAGACGTATGTATCTGAAGCTTGGGTATGGAATGTAAAATTCACTCCAATAGATAGATGCTTTCATTCTATGATGATTAGATCGATTGTCAATTGTCCATCCGACTCAATCAGCGCCATCTAGATATACAAGCCTGCGCTAAAATTACGTTTACACTATCCGCAGATTACTTCATCTGCGCCGGCTGAGATAATCTGCGACTGTCAAATACATACAATTTTGAACTCACCACACCCAGATTACGCAGCAGATGAAGTAATCTGGGGATAGTGTAAACGTAATATAAGCTGGTTTTGACGGGTAAATTACGCAATTATTTCCTTTGATGACGCCATCGTATCCACAATCCAGTGGTCGGCGACTGATGGCGGCGAGTCCCCGGTATTTGTACGTTCCGTGTTTAATTTTCGTTTTCCGCGTTCAGTGTTTATTTGTTAGTAAAATTTCATCTAGTGATCCGGGAAAACAAACACGTGCGCGATGAAAGTGTGTCGTGCGGTCAAAGGATATACTTTGTCAAGTGTGAACTGTTCCACGATACTCTGCGATTGATCCCCGGGGCTGCGGCTTCGACCGAATTGCTGCAAGTGTCCAAAAAGTGTGTTTTTAGAGGACAAAAATGCCGCCTGACGCAATTCCAATTGTAAACATATGTCGTGCCGGGGACAGCGTCGCGTGCAGTCACTGCCTTGGCAAAGGAATTAATGACGTACACGATCAGCTGAGCGCAGGCCTGTATATCTAGATGGCGTTAACCACCGCCATCTTTATTCTCAGGCCGGAGTGTCAAAGTAATGACGTCATGACAAGCAGTGAACCATATGTAAACAAAGTGAAGAACGCGTGCAGTCGACCTCTTGAAATCTGGCGATTTTCGAGCGTAAAAGTGATTTTAGTGTCGCGATTTTAAGTGCAATTGAAAGTAGTGCTTATCACTGATATTTAAAAGTGAAAAAAAACGTAAGGTGCTGCGAACTTCCGTCCAAAATGAACCGCTCGAAAGTGCGCGAGACATGAGTGTGGTTATGAAAGTGCGACACGGGAAATTTCGGATTTTTCGTTAATTTTCCGGCAATTTGGCTAGTGTGAATGGTGCAGCACTGCCTTGGGTCGAATCCTCGGGCCGGTGAGTTCAGCGGAAACTCCCGGAAGTGCTCTAAAAAGTGAATTCAAAGTGGTTGTCAAATGACAACATTACAGGTGATTTCCGGCCTTTTCATCGGAATTCATAGGGTAAGTACACGTTTTTTGTTGTGCTAAAATTTTAGTGGATTGATGCGCCCCAAAATACGGGTCTTGCACGCGTTGTTGACGAGCCAGACGAAAAATCACTGCAGCTGACAGGACTAGATGCCTGGCGGTGAAACTTTCGTCCGGTTCGTCAACATCGTCGTCAAAATCCGCATTTTGGGGCGTATCAATCCACTAAAATTTTAGCACAACAAAAAATGTATACTTAGGCGGCTATTACACTATAAAAGTTCTTTTACAAATATCGTTTGTAAAAGATATTTTCGAAGAGCTTTTCTAGTGTAATAGCCGCCTAAGAAAAGATTTGCGACGTGAACGTTGCTTGTTTCAAGTGCTTTTCTTACATGCTTGCACACTTTCCCCCTTAGGCGGCTAATATCATTCATAAAAGTTCTTTTAAAATATCGTGAGTCAAAGATATTTGTAAAAGAACTTTTATAGTGTAATAGCCGCCTTACCCTATGAATTCCGATGAAAAGGCCGGAAATCACCTGTAATGTTGACATTTGACAACCACTTTGAATTCACTTTTTGGGGCACTTCCGGGAGTCTCCGCTAAACTCACCGGCCCGAGGATGCGACCCAAGGTAGTGCTGCACACACTAGCCAATTTGCCGGTATTTCCCGGCACTTCACGTTTTTTTTCACTTTCACACGGCACTGATAACCACTTCTTTTATTTTCACTTAAAATTCCGACACTAAACTCACTTCTACGCGCAAATATCGCGAAATTTTACCGGGCGACCGCGCGAGTTCACACTTGGTTGACTGCTTGTCATGCCGTTAGTGCTTTGACAATCAGCTGACACTCCGGCCTGAGAGTAAAGATGGCAGTGCGTTGACTCAATACGGCCTGCCAACGCCATCTAGATAGACAGGCTCAGGCGCTCAGCTGATCGTGTACGTCATTGGCTGGTATGAAGAATAATGTACTAAATGTAGTAAAGATAAGTTTACTACATATTATGTACTAGAGGTATGGTTTGGTATGAATAAACGGTTGTTTACTACACTACAACTTTCGAACTTACTACAAAAAATGGCGAGTTTTGTCGATTTAATATGAATAAAACCTGCCTATACTACATTTTTCATGTAGTAAACAAAATGCAACCTACACTTGTGTTTACTACAGTTGAGTTTCGTAATTCTATGCGAATTGGTGCATTTTTTGGCGATTTCAAGATAGGTAAACCGACGCCATGAAGATGTGGTCTAACAATCAATATATGTGTACAGTCTGGAGCTCCTATCGAGTTAGGGAAAGTAAATTTGCGTTGCCATATTTCTTTGGCCCGAATCATTTCTTCTTCTGTAGTCGGAAATTCATTCTTTGAGAATTCATTAAGCGACCACCTCTGGTTTCACCACTTTCTTCACCCATAAAATAATCAGCCAACCAATGCACGTTTTCCGCCGTAAGTCTGTACAGGGACTTAAAATTATCTTCAGTAGCTACACGACGGCTAGGATATTTTTTTTGTTGGCGAGGCTGTATTAGACTTAGAAACATCGCCATGGTAAAAACAATAACGCAAACGGCGATACTATATGTCAATACGTGACACATGCTACATTTAATTTTCGAAGTAGCATTTGCTGTAACTTCCAAAAATGGTTTTTATTCATACGACCCTTGGACTTTTTCGGTAGAGTTTACTTTTGAATTTTAGAATTTGCTAGTTTTTATTCATACCAGCCATTATTTCCTTCGCCAAGGCAGTGACTGCACACAACGATGTCCCCGGCACAACATATGTTTAGGCCGGCCGCATCTTGGACGTAGGCGGGGCAGCATAGCGCAGCACGCACATGGCATTGTTGTTGTAAAATCAGATTTTGACAATGGTTACAGCAACAATGCCATGTGCGCGCTACGCTGAGCTGCCCTGCCTACGTCCAAGATGCGGCCGGCCTTACAATTGGAATTGCGTCAGACGGCATTTTAGTCCTCTAAAAACACACTTTCTGGACACTTGCAGCAATTTGGTTGAAGCCGCAGCCCCGGGGATCAGTCGCAGAGTATCGTGGAACAGTTCACACTTGACAAAATACATCTTTTGACCGCACGACACACTTTCATCGCGCACGTGTTTGTTTTCTCGAATCACTAGATGAAATTTTACTAACAAATAAACACTGAACGCGGAAAACTAAACACGGAACGCACAAATACCGAGGACTCGCCGCCAGCAGTCGCCGACCACTGACACTGGATTGTGCATACGATGGCGTCATCAAAGGAAATAATTGTGTAACTTTTGCCATCAAAATCAGCTGAGCGCAGGCTTGTATATCTACATGGCGTTGGGCAACGCCATCTAGATAAACAGGCCTCCACTCAGCTGATCGTGGTGAATTAGACTTCATTTGTGACGTCAATTTTACGTCATTAATTCACTGCCACAGCAGTGACTGCACACGACTATGTGCCCGGCACGACATATGTTTACAATTGGAATTGCGTCGGGCGGCATTTTAGTCCTCTAAAAATACACTTTCTGGACACTTGCAGCAATTTGGTCGAAGCCGCAGCCACTGCCATCTTTACTCTCAGGCCGGAGTGTCAGCTGATTGTCAAAGCACTAACGACACGACAAGCAGCCAACCTAGTGTGAACTCGCGCGGTCGCCCGGTAAAATTTCGCGTTATTTGTGCGTAAAAGTGAGTTTAGTGTCGGGATTTTAAGTGAAAATAAAAGAAGTGGCTATCAGTGCCGTGCGAAAGCGAAAAAAACGTGAAGTGCCGGGAAATATCGAGTAAAATGGTATGTTGAAAAGAGGCGAGGTTAGGAAAGTGCGACACGGGAAATTTCGGATTTTTCGTTAACATCGTCGTCAAAATCCGCATTTTGGGGAGCATCAATCCACTAAAATTTTAGCGCAACAAAAAACGTATATTTACCCTATGAATTCCGATGAAAAGGCCGGAAATCACCTGTAATGTTGTCATTTGACAACCACTTTGAATTCACTTTTTGGAGCACTTCCGGGAGTTTCCGCTGAACTCACCGGCCCGAGGATTCGACCCAAGGCAGTGCTGCACCACTCACACTAGCCAAATTGCCGGAAAATTAACGAAAAATCCGAAATTTCCCGTGTCGCACTTTCATAACCACACTCATGTCTCGCGCACTTTCGAGCGGTTCATTTTGGACGGAAGTTCGCAACACCTTGAGTTTTTTTTCACTTTTAAATATCAGTGATAAGCACTACTTTCAATTGCACTTAAAATCGCGACACTAAAATCACTTTTACGCACGAAAATCGCCAGATTTCAAAAGGTCGACTGCACGCGTTCTTCACTTTGTTTACATAAGGTTCACTGCTTGTCATGACGTCATTACTTTGACACTCCGGCCTGAGATCAGTCGCAGAGCATCGTTGAACCACTGCCATCTTTACTCTCAGGCCGGAGTGTCAGCTGATTGTCAAAGCACTAACGACATGACAAGCAGTCAACGAAGTGTGAACGCGTGCGGTCGCCCGGTGAAATATCGCGATAATTGTGTGTAAAAGT
This sequence comes from Chloromyia formosa, assembly GCA_964017055.1. Lineage (NCBI taxonomy): Eukaryota > Metazoa > Arthropoda > Insecta > Diptera > Stratiomyidae > Chloromyia > Chloromyia formosa. The sequence goes on from OZ024816.1 coordinate 63,632,281, forward strand.
GAGTTTAGTGCCGGAATTTTAAGTGTAACTAAAAGAAGTGGCTATCAGTGCCGTGTGAAAGTGAAAAAAACGCAAAGTGCCGGGAAATATCGAGTAAAATAGTGTATTGAAAAGTGCGTGGTTAGGAAAGTGCGACACGGGAAATTTCGCATTTTTCGTTTATTTTCCGGCAATTCGGCAAGTGTGAATGGTACAGCACTACCCTGGGACGAATCCTCGGGCCGGTGAGTTTAGCGGAAACTCCCGGAAGTGCCCCAAAAAGTGAATTCAAAGTGATTGTCAAATGACAACATTACAGGTGATTTCCGGCCTTTTCATCGGAATTCATAGGGTAACTATGCGTTTTTTGTTGTGGTAGAATTTAAGTGGATTGATGCGCCCCAAAGTGTGGATTTTGACCACGATGTTGACGAACCGGACGAAAGTTTCACTGCTAGGCATCTAGTCCTGTCAGCTGCAGTGAAACTTTCGTCTGGCTCGTCAACAACGCGTTTAAGACCCGTATTTTGGGGCGCATCAATTCACTAAAATTTTTACACAACAAAAAATGTATAATTACCCTATGAATTCCGATGAAAAGCCCGGAAATCACCTGTAATGTTGTCATTTGACAACCACTTTGAATTCACTTTTTGGGGCACTTCCGGGAGTTTCCGCTGAGCTCACCGGCCCAAGGATTCGTCCCAGGGTAGTGCTGCACCATTCACACTAGCCAAATTACCGGAAAATTAACGAAAAATGCGAAATTTTTCGTGTCGCACTTTCATAACCACACTCATGTCTCGCGCACTTTCGAGCAGTTCATTTTGGTCGGAAATTCGCGGCACCTTGCGTTTTTTTTCACTTCCAAATATCAGTGACAAGCACTACTTTCAACTGCACTTAAAATTGCGACACTAAAATCACTTTTACGCACGAAAATTGTCAAATTTCAAGATGTCGACTGCACGCGTTCTTCACTTTGTTTACATATGGTTCACTGCTTGTCATGACGTCATTGCTTTGACACTCCGGCCTGAGAGTTAAGATGGCGGTGGTTGAACACATTGATATACAAAAGAAGAGGATGGAGACCAACGTATGTGTGAGCTGTATGTGTAGGGAACCAAACTGTTGTTTTCTTTTTTTGGCTACCATCAGCTGTTTTTACTTTTGATGACAATTCTAGACGTCATTTTCGTGCTGATTGAAATCCAATTGTGTGATATCAGTGAAAATTGATTGATTTTTTGAGTGAAAACGCGATTAGTTTAATTCTAATTGCCACCAGAACTGTAAATTAATGTTTCAGTGTCGATTTAGTGTACTCAGTAAAATTACGTTTACACTATCTCCAGATTACTTCATCTGCAGCGTAATCTGGGTGTGGTGAGTTCAAATTTGTATGTATTTGACAGTCGCAGATTATATCAGCTGGCGCAGATAAAGTAATCTGGGGATAGTGTAAACGTAATATAAGTTGATTCAATTGCAAAATCGTGTAAATATCACTGAAATATGGTGTGCAGTTGTAGTTTGCGCGAAACAGATGGAATTCTCGACAAAGTTGAGTGTCGGTTCTTAGGTAAATACCCTGACTACTTTCCAAATTTAGTGTAGTTTCGCTCTATGTATTTCGAATTCCTATAGTGTAAAGATCTTTTTCGGAAACTAAATGTTTTTGCTCGCGGTCCATCAGCCATCAAATGAAAATAAAAGCTGCCACGTGGGTTATCAGCTGATTACTTTTGTTTCAGTGGCGTAGCGTTTAAAGTGTGATGTGTGGGTGACCACTTGAAAGAAGTTTTGTTTTTACTAATGGTCAATTAATTAGAAATGGCCAAATTAAATCTGGTCAGATAATTTTGTATGAAAATATGAGATCCATACAAATGTGATTTTGCTGTTCACATAACCCGCCAAATCAAGTGATTTCGACTGTAGTGTGAAACTACTTTCTCAATTGCGTGTAGTGACGAACGGTTCGGTACGATTGCTGTGGCGAATATATTAATATAAAATAAACTGAGCAACATAGCGACTGCATCTGCCCTAAAAACATTTATAAAAAAGTGGAAGTGATGAAAATTTCATTCAGCACGTCCTATGAAATTCATATGGTTCGATGGTGGTTACGAACGGTTTGATCGATCGTCTGTTGCGAACTTTAAACAATATTCATACTTGCAACAATAAGGCCGGCCGCATCTTGGACGTAGGCAGGGCAGCGCAGCGCAGCGCGCACATGGCATTGTTGTTGTAAATTCGGATTTTGGCAATTGTTACAACAACAATGCTATGTGCGCGCTGCCCTGCCTACTTCCAAGATGCGGCCGGCCTAATAAATTTCGAAACTCGCACCAAATTTTTCCAGTCCCCAAAAATATAATCACCTACGCCATTTGTTAAAATGTAATAGTGGTCGTGTGACAACCACATATAGGCGAATGGTTGCCAAATTTTTCGATATGACTACTTCCTGTGTCTTCTTCTTCATTGGTTGAACAGTACACACTTGACAAAATACATCCTTTGACCGCACGACACACTTTCATCGCGCACGTGTTTGTTTTCCCGGATCACTAGATGAAATTTTACTAACAAATAAACACTGAACGCGGAAAACGAAAACTAAACATGGAACGCACAAATACCGGGGACTCGCCAGCACCAGTCACCGACCACTGGATTGTGGATACGATGGCGTCATTAAAGGAAATAATTGTGTAATTTAGCCGTCAAAACCAGCTGAGTTGAGGCCTGTAATATCTAGATGGCGCTGCGTTGGGCCTGCACATGCCATGACGATCCGGAATTCCTGAAGGCCAGGCCAAGGAACATGGAACACATAGAATAGGCACTCAGTACATTAATTTTTTTTAGTCAAGAATCAGCCCTCCCAAAATCTTTGCGGTTGATAAGCTCTTGAGTGATGCTACAGCGGTGGCGTATACTACCGCCCTTGAGGAAAAACTATCACCTATGCTACACAACATCAGCAACACAGGCGTCCATGGGTTCTGGGAAGAACTCAAGGGTACCATCAAGGATGTCGCAGAGAAGGTCGTGGGATATAAAGCCCGGCGAGCGCGAAATGACTGGTTCGACGAAGAATGCAAAAATTCACTTGACGCGAAAAACGAGGCCTACAGACAATGGATTCAACGAGGAACCAGAGCCAGAAGAGAAAAATATGACGAGCTACGGCGAATATCGAATAGACTAATTAGACGTAAGAAACGTAAATACTTTGACGAGCAGTTGCTGAACATAAACGAAAACTTAGCTAATAGGAACACCAGACAAGCGTACAAATTAGTAAATACAATTAAGAACGGCTACCAACCCAGGACTAGCCTTTGTAAGGACAAGGATGGAAACATCATCAGCGACACCGATGGTATTAACAAACGATGGGCCTCTTATTTTGAAGAGCTTCTAAACCGACCATCTAACATCCCCACACAGGAAGCTCTCGATGATATTGTTGATCTAGGCCCACCCATTCAACCCCCGACAGTAGAGGAAGTTGATCTCGCGTTGCGGTCACTAAAACGAAATAAAGCGCCGGGCGCTGACGAGATCCCAGCTGAACTGCTAAGATTCGGTGGAACGAGTCTAGTTGATGCCATACATCAATTACTCCTGCGAGTATGGGAGAACGAGGAGATCCCAGACGATTGGCGCAGAAGCATCATCTGTCCAATCCATAAAAAGGGAGATAAATTGCGGTGTGAGAATTACAGGGGCATCTCATTAGTTTGTACGTCCTATAAAATTTTGACGAAAATTCTGGAAAATAGAATAAAACCGTACGCAGAACGAGTCATTGGCGAATATCAAAGCGGTTTCAGACCTGGTCGCTCCACAACCGATCAGCTCTTCTCAGTCAAACTGATACTCCAGAGGTGCTGGGAATACAACGTAAACGTATACCAAATCTTTGTCGACTTCAAGCAGGCATACGACAGTATCGATCGTGGAGTACTGTACAACATCATGCTGCAATTTGGTATACCAGCAAAATTAGTGCGACTGACAAAGATGACGATGACCAACTCCGTCTCACAAGTCAGGATCCAGAATAGACTTACTGATCTATTTGAAACACGCACTGGTTTGAAACAGGGCGATGGACTGGCACCGACGCTCTTCAACCTAGCACTGGAATACGTTATTCGGGCCATGAATATGGACAACAGCAAGACGCTGCTCATCAAGTCGACACAATTAGCAGCGTACGCCGACGACATCAACATCATGTCCCGAAGATTGGCTGACGCAGAAGAACTTCTGCATACACTCGATACCGCTGCAAAGGAAGTAGGATTACGTATTAACGAGGGTAAAACTAAAATAATGATGCAATCGGTGACAAGGACACCTGCACAACCGAGCATCAACGTGGGGGACCTCAACATCGCGTTCGTGAACAACTTCATCTACCTGGGTTGCAACCTGTCAAGGGACGCCAACGAAACTGACGAAATCAAGCGACGGATACAGTTAGCTAATAAGACTTTTTTTCTCGGTTCTCCCCGTAATGAAATCGAAACATGTGCACAGAAACACGAAGCTCCGCGTGTACAAAACCATTATACGACCAGTGCTATGCTATGGCTGCGAAGCATGGACCCTAACTCAAGCCTCCGAAAACATGCTAGACACTTTCGAACGTAAGGTTCTACGGCGAATTTTCGGGGCTGTTTGCGATCGAGATGGATGGCGCATCCGGTACAACCATGAGTTGTATGAAATGTACGATGAGCTGCAAGTCTCGAAAATCGTCAAACTACAACGACTTCAATGGGCAGGGCATGTACAAAGAATGGACGATGATCGCATGCCTGAGAGAGTAATGAATGCAGAACGAGTCGACGGAGCGAGACTGCGAGGACGACCAAGATCTCGTTGGGAGAGCTCAGTAGGTGTGGACGCCGCGCAGCTGCTGGGCTCCCAAAATTGGAGGACGCGGTCACGTGACCGAGATAATTGGAGGACAATGATCCAGGCGGCCAAGGCCCGACGTCGGGCTGTCGCGCCGCGATGATGATGATGACATTAATTTTTGTGAAGCGGGATGCAAATAGCCCCACACATGTTTACCCATTTTTGACAGGAACCTAAACGGGAAAATGCCTTGGGTAGATAAGGACAGCATCACTTCATAATCAGCTGTTCAAGTGACAAGCTTCCCACGTTTTTAAATGTATTGGTAGCCTGAGAGAAAACAGCCCTCGTATATATTTGTATTGGTATCACTTTTACCCGTAATTGCAGTGGTGTGTGTGCTATTTTTCATGCATTACGGGTTCGACATCCTTTTCAGACTCACGGGATCATATGAGGAGGTGTATATCTGTCCATTTTCCGCAATCCTCTCGCAAAGCGATTGGGTGGTATGCATAATAATGAGGATATACTCAAGAGTGAAGTCAATTGAGGACATTCCTGAGTCTGCTATGTTCGGCGAATCGAGTGAAAAAGTTGTATGCATAAAACTACTCTCCGCTCCATAGTGAAAATTGAGTGGAATTCTGTCAACTCAGCTTTACTCCACTCGACTCACTTTATGCATACCACCCATTGTGTACGGATAATGAAATTTAACACATTGACAATTACGGGAATAGAAAACAACCTTTGGGCATCTTGTACTGAGTGCCCCTTCTAGTCTCGATGTTCGTTGGCCAGGCCTGATCAGTTTTTCTGGAGAAAAATTCCGGAACGTGTGTGGTGGTGGCCTGGCGGGAACGATTCTCCTTTCGGCCGCTTGAAAGACCAATCCGGCCGCCTGAAGCAACGCCATCTAGATAGACAGGCCTGCGCTCAGCTGATCGTTACGTCATTATTTCTTTCGCCAAGGCCATGCCAAGGCAGTGACTGCACACGACGATGTTCCCGGCACGACATATGTTTACAATTGGAATTGCGTCAGACGGCACTTTAGTCCTCTAAAAACACACTTTCTGGACACTTGCACCAATTTGGTCGAAGCCGCAGCCCCGGGGATCAGTCGCAGAGCATCGTGGAACAGTTCACACTTGACAAAATACATCTTTTGACCGCACGACACACTTTCATCGCGCACGTGTTTGTTTTCCCGGATCACTAGATGAAATTTTACTAACAAATAAACACTGAACGCGGAAAACGAAAACTAAACACGGAACGCACAAATACCGGGGACTCGCCGCCATCAGTCGCCGACCACTGGATTGTGGATACTGATGGCGTCATGAAAGGAAATAATTGCGTCAAAACCAGCTGAGCGCAGGCCTGTCTATATAGATGGCGTTGCCTGAAGGCGGCCTGAAACGAACATACACGATCCGGAATTCCTCAAGGCCGGGCCTGATCAGTTTTTCCGGACAGGAATTCCGGATGGTGTATGTTCGGTTTTAGTATTCACTGCGCAACTGCAGGAAATTTTTGACGTTTGCCGAGTATACGTTACATACATCGCACCTGAATTTCAACAACTGTTGTTGTAGCATTTCCATTCATCGATTAGTCACCTGTTATCATCCGCAACTTGCATCATATGTATTAAGGTTAACATTAATGCAGTTGTGAAAGTTCCCTGTGTGTTACTTGATAATTGTTAAGAATCCACCAAAGTGTTTGAACAGCAAGTGTTGTTTAGCGTGCCAAATCTTTTGGCAGTGAAAGAGGTAGTCAAACAAAATTTATAAAGGCACTTCTGCGATCTAGATTCTTGTCTATTTTCAACTAATTGGTTCTTTAAAACGGCATGCATCTGTTTCCTTGTAATGAAAATTGATTTTCCAAGTATTCGACATTGTACAGTACATCAAATTTCGTTTCATTTCCCTCGAGTTTTCCTCAGTTTACTTCTGTCTTTTCTTTTCCTCAGGCCTGTGATATGACTTCATGAGCAAGACCGTGAAGGCATCGTTTTCTGATAACATTAAATTGAAAATTCGTTGGTAAATTGCTCAGTTTTGGAATATGTAATAATAAATGTTATATTTTTTCTTAAGCATGGTATGGTGGTCAGGATAAATTTTCCTCTGGTTTCTAGCGGAGTATACGAGTATATACAAAGCTCATAAATGCATACGCAAAATCAAGTTTCCCATGCAAATCCAAGTGATTTTCAGTTTGCAAATGCAAAATCCAAATTGGCAGTTTTAAATTTAAAAGTTCTAAAGTCTTACTCGGTATTTTTCCATAGGCTTATTCCTAAAAGCGCGTTGACATGATCAAACTACGGTTTGACAAACCACCTACTTGAACGTGTGAACCCCTTGTTAAACTGGTTTGATGTCTTGTGCTTCTGTCAAATCGTAGTTGGACGGTGCTCAACTTTTCATCAAATGCTACTTTGTCAAACCGTAGTTTGATCATGTCAACGCGGTTGAATACCGCGATCTTGGTTTGGTACCGTTTTTTTCAGTACGGGTTCCAAAAACTAACGAGTACTGGTATCCCGGTTATTTTAGTACCCGTATTGAGTAGCGGGATCCCGGGATTTGAGTACAGATATTTTCAGCCGTGAGCCGGTTTTTTCAGTAACGGAGTCCCGTTATTTGAGTACCTGTTCTTTCAGTACCGGCACTGAGTACCGGGATGTCGGGATTTGAACACCTGTTTTTATGGTTTTGTAGTAAAAACAAAACCTTTATGAAATCGATCAGATATCTGTCTGTCCGTCTGTCTGTCCATGGAATATCTCGCGAACGGCTGAATCTACATACATGAAATTTTGTAGGAATGTGTAGAATTACTATAATTCGCCGGAGAAAGCGAATCGTCGTAATAGGTCAACTTTAAGGGGAGGTTCCCATAGAGGGGAAATGAAGGACAAATTTTTTTTTTGTTTGGTACAGGCAAATGGGGTATCATAAGAAAAGTACCGTCGAGTACATTCCATTTTTGGAAGTTTTTTTCAAATTTGAAGAAACGGGAAAAGAGGGAGAGGGGAAAATATGTGATCCGAGTTTGTCCCCCCCCCCCCCCCTTGCATTTCGAGACCGCTATACTTAGAAATATGAAAATTTATAGAAAAGCGGCATTTTACTAGCGTAGAAAACCTAGGTCAGGTTAGGTTAGGTGGCGGCCTTACACTCCGCATAGACCGATGGGGTCCATCGCGATGCCACGAATTGACAACGGGGCAAAGGAACTACGTATTGGGATTAGTTAATATTGTTGGGTCATTGTTGAGTTCGAAGGTTTTCGTCGTGTTTGCGAATTCCAAAAGACTCTATACTGAGGTCCGCAACCGCCTTCAAGTTGCGGAAGAAGTAGGCACCAAGACATTTTTGTCTTGTTCTTGCGAGTGCTGGGCATTCACACAAGAGGAGTTCCAGAGTTTCTTTAATGTTAGGCAGCCGACAGTTTCTGCAGCCACTGGAAGTGATCAATTCTACCCTATAGGCATGCTCCTCTATCAGGCAATGGCCAGTAACTAATCCGACTAACATCGCACACTTACCTCTGGATAGTCCTAGGAGTATGTTAGTTTTCCTTGAATTGTAAGAATTCCAGACTTCTCTCGTTATCCTGGAATTGATGGCTTTGTTCAAATCATTATTGGCCAGTTGCATCATCTTACAGTCCATTTCTGATCTTATTGCCGGCATAGGTATAGGAATTGCTATAGCCAATGCGCTGTCGGGAGCAGCACCCTGTTTTGCAAGCCCGTCCGCGATGTCGTTGCCAAGTATGCCGCTGTGGCCTGGTACCCATCGGAGCTCTACTCTCCTTGAAGTATCTAGCATCTGAAGAGCTGAAAGACATTTGAGCACTGTCTTCGATCTTATGGTGTTGGATTGTAGCGCTTTTAAAGCAGCTTGACTGTCCGAGTGAATACAAATTTTTCCCTTCCTGCGAGTTGTTGAGGCTAGCTCTGCTGCCTTTTGAATCGCTAGCACTTCGGCCTGGAAGATACTGCATTCGTTCGGCAGTCGGATGGATAAATTGTACTGGAGTTCTGGAGAGTGAACAGCCGCTCCAACACCCCCTTCCATCTTTGAGCCGTCAGTGTAGAGATTTATTGATCTCCTTGGCACATTGTCACCGGTAGTATAGTAAACTCTATCTGGTATAAATACTGAGAAGTTTTTGTTGTAATCCTTCACTGCTTTAGTGAAGTCGGTGGTTGCGACTGGCAGTTTAATGTTTTGATGACCATACGGCTTTATTCTGAATTGCCCGCTTTCCCTGAGTCTTAGGGCACATTTAGACGCTGTGTTCATTAGGAACATATCGATTGGGGGAAGGTTCAGGAGAGTGTTTAAGGAATTCGTTGACGTGGTTTTCATTGCGCCAGTAAGGCGGCTATTACACTATAAAAGTTCTTTTACAAATATATTTGACGAACGATATTTCAAAAGAACTTTTATGAATGATATTAGCCGCTAAAGGGGGAAGGTGTGCAAGCATATTAGAAAAGTAGTTGAAACAAGCAACGTCCATGTCGCAAATCTTTTCTTAGGCGGCTATTACTCTATAAAAGTTCTTTGAAAATAGCTTTCATAAAAGATATTTGTAAAAGAACTTTTATAGTGTAATAGCCGCCTAAGTAAAATTGGCCTGACAACGGCCGTGTACAACCAGTGCATAATGCGAGGTTTCAGCCCCCATACCATACCAAGCAAGCTTTTGCAGGTGTATAGAGCGATAGTTGCTTTCTTGGTGCGTTCTTCGATGTTGAGCTTCCAAGTAAGGTTGCTGTCTAGAATCAACCCTAAGTACTTTGCATGAGTTGTCAAAGTTAACTCGGTGACACCCATCCTTGGGAGGTTGAAGCCCTGAATTATGGTTCTCCGTGTGAAGAGAGCCATTTCAGTCTTTTGCGGGTTCACATTTAGACCCACATTGCCTGCCCATTTTATCAGCTTACTTAGAGCCATTGTTGTGATACAAGAATTACTACATCATCCGCTTAGGCTACCACACGTATGCCTACCGCTTCAAAACTTTTTAATAAAGTGTTAACTACTATAGGTAGTATCCATAGAAGTGGTGATAGCACACCTCCTTGCGGCGTACCCCTTCTAGCTGTCTTAGTAGCCCTCGCGTTACCCAATGCAGACGATATAAGACTGTTGGAGAGCAGTGATTTGATCCAGATCCTTATGGATTCGTTGACTCCTGCCTTATGGAGAGAGTCCAAGATCGCGTGAGTTGTGACGTTGTTGAAGACTCCGGCTATGTCCAAGAACGTGCCGAGCGTGTATTCCTTGTTATATTGAAGGGAATTCTCAATGGTGGAAACCACTTCGTGCAGAGCTGTTTCCACCGATTTCCCTTTTAAGTAGGCGTGCTGTGCGTTAGAGAGGAAACCAGGTTCGAGGGACTCTCTAATGTGCCCAGCAAGTATTTTCTCCATGGTTTTCAGCATGAAGGATGTGAGACTGATAGGTCTGTAGTCTTTTGCGCTATCATGACTGCTTTTGCCAGCTTTGGGTACGAACGCAACACTTGCCTCTCGCCAGGCGTGTGGTACATAGCTCATTCTGATGCAGCCTTTGTAGATGGCCACAATCCAGACTGCTATAGAGTCGATAGCTCTTTGCAGCATTGCAGGTATGATCTCATCTGGTCCGGCTGATTTGTATGGGTCGAATGAATTAATGGCCCATCTGGTCCGGCTGATTTGTATGGGTCAAATGAATTAATGGCCCATTTTACCTTCCTGACCGTGAAGAGCCCTGGAATATTACAGCGGCGTGAGTTAGTTGTTGTTGTTGTAACAATGCAGAATTTAGTTTTAGTGTGTGTGTGTCATAAAATCAGCGTGTCCGATTCAGTTTCTTCCGTAGGAAGTTGCAGAAACGCAGCTACTTCGATGGGGTTCTCCCAGAGCGCTATAGGTGTTAGGTGCGTTGGTGCTGCAGGGCAATCGAAGATGTGCTCAACGTCGTGGGGGGAACTGTTGCATGCCGGACAAGTGTTTTGGATGCTGTGGTCGATTCGCCTGAACGAAGCTGTGCGAGCGTGGTCCTGGTCACTCTAGGCAGGTTTCGTTCGTCCGGTGAGATGTCTGGTGGTTGAGCGTCAAGTACTTTGTTGTTATTCAGGTCCACAATCGACATATGTACTTCCTCCCTGTGCAGCGTAGCGATGGCAGATTTATAGCTAGCGCTATCGAAGAGGACTCTTTTGAATCGTTGGCCTTCCCTTTCGAGTTCTCTTAGATTTCGCCTGATGTGTCGTGGCGGTGGGGTTCTGTCCATACGATCATAGTTCGGGTGATCATCTCGGTAGCAACCAACTAGATACTGCTTTGATAGTAGTATGTTGTGTTTCTTGATGGGCATAGTTTTGGTCTCTTGGTGGAGGTGGTCTTGATGAGACATCAACAGACAGCCTGTGATGGTGCGTAGAGCTGCATTTTGACAGGTCTGAATGTGTTTCCAATTGGTGTCACTAAGATTTAGTGTCCATACTGGTGCCGCATAATTTGCCACAGATCTACCGATCGCTTTATAGGTGGTTAGTAGTGTCTCTTTGTCTTTGCCCCAGGAACTACCGGCGAGAGCCTTTAGGACCTTGTTCCTGCTCCTCATTTTGTTTGTTATAGTAGATGCGTGGGCTGATGATGTTGCCATGCTGTCCAGAGTAACTCCAAGGATTTTTGGGTGGTTTGAGGTGGGTATTATGAGACCATCTACTGAAATGTTCAGCTGCGTCTTTACTTCTTTGGTCCAAGATGTGAATAGTGTTGCGGTGGATTTTTGAGCTGATAGCTTCAAATTCTTGCTGACGAAGAAGGTGTTAAGTTCGTTTAGATAGTCATTTATCCTAGCACACATTTGGGTAATGTCGTCTCCTGTTGCTAGTATAGTGCTGTCGTCGGCATAGCTCACAATCTGGATTCCTGTTGGAGGTGAGGGAATTCCAGCGAGGTAGAGATTAAACAAGGTCGGTGATAGGACTCCTCCTTGGAGGACGCCTTGTTTAACCCTTCTGAGCTTTGATTTGCTACCTCTGAATTCGGTGTAAGATTGCCGACCAGCAAGGTAATTTGCGATCCATTTCACAATTGGTTTCGAAAGCGACGTGTTGTTAATGTCAGACAGAAGTAGGGAGTGGTTGACTGTATCGAAGGCATTCGATAGGTCAAGTGCTACCATAATGGTTCTGTGACATGGACGGGCCTCATTGAGACCATTGTGGATGCTTGAAGTTATGACATCCAGGGCCGAGGTTGTGCTTCGCATTTTTCGGAAACCATGTTGGTGGTCAGCCAGCTGAATATGGGTCGCAAATGTGGGAAGTAGGACAGCTTCAAGAGTTTTTGCAATTGGAGACAAGAGCGTGATGGGACGGTAGGAGTCGCCTTGCGTATGCTTTTTCCCGGGTTTCAGTATTGGAATCACCCTACCTTTTTTCCACATTTCGGGAACAACAGACGATGACACGGAAAGGTTGAAGGCTTCCGTAATGTATTCAATTGCAGGCATGTCAAGGTGCTTCAGCATGACCATCGATATGCCATCAGGTCCTAGGGCTTTGGAGTTCTTGGCATTTTTTATGGCTGAGGCAACTTCGTTCGAAGAGATTTGAAGTGTATGGTTTATGATATGGTTTCGAATGGTTCTACAAATTTTACGCTTTAGCCTGTCGGGTGGCGGATGTTCAATGAATTGTCTATTAAATAGGCTAGCGCACTGTGCAGAATTATTTGTTGTATTACCACCGAATTCAATAGCAACCATTCCTCTCTGACTTGTTGGGTTGGTGAGGGCTCTTATCGTAGATCATAGCTTGCCAACTCCGGTTTTTAGGTTTCAATTGTTCAGATGTTCGTTCCACTTTTGTCTTCTATGTTCCGCAACATGGTGTTGGATTTGTATGTTCAGATCTTTGATCCTGGGATCGTCAGGGTTTGTGCTGAGAATTCTGTCGCGTTCATCCGCCAATCTTGCTGCTGAGGTGGGAAAATTGGGTCGTATAGTTGGAATACGACCAGCCGGGATAAATCTAGCTGTTGCCTTCACAATAATACTCCTTAGGTTGGCCTCAGCTACTCGAACATCAGAGGGTGTTGGTAGGGCTAAAAAAGCCGAGTTCGTGTAATCTTTGAAGCCGTCCCAATTAGACTTGTTATGATTGATGAAGGTGCGGTGATCGGTATGGATCACGTCAGATGGTTTGTCAAACTTGATTACTATTGGCAAGTGGTCAGATGACAGCGTGAGAGTCGGTTCCCATTGGGCGATGTTGATGAGGCCCGCGCTTGCAATTGATATGTCGGGGGAGCTGGAACAGGTTCCAGTCAAGCAGGTGGGAATATCGTCGTTCAGGGGACAGAAATCTGATGCATCCACTTGTTCCGCTATGGCAACTCCTCTGGCGTCGTTTTCGAGGTTTGAATGCCATAACTCGTGATGGGCATTGAAGTCTCCCAATAGGAGGCGGTATTGACCAGATAGGAAAGGGCTTAGGTTTACGCTGAAACCCGGGGGACAACTTGAAACTGGTGGTATGTATAGATTAAATATTTCTATGTCCACATTTCCAGATTTGATTGCAATGGCCTGTACTTCCAATGTGTTGTCGACGGCTGGTACGACAATCTCACGATATGGCATGGATCGATGAACGAGGATAGCAAGCCCCCCTCCGGCATTTGTTAGCCTGTCCTTTCTTATGATGTTAAAATTGCCATAGGAGTTTAGGGAGGAGTTGCGATTTAATTTTGTCTCCTGTATAGCGCCAATTAGGATACGATGTCTCTCCATGAACGCAGTGAGTTCTGCAGCCCATTGATATTCAGCTGGACAATGGATAGGCTGTTGAAGTTAGCGACGGGTGGAGCGGGAGTCAGATTGTGTTGACTCGGGATGCGTCGTGCGGGATTGTTCGCGGGTGTGACCGGAGCCAGATGGGCGCTGGGTTGTCATTTGAGGTGGATGATTGTTGTCCTCTGTTCCTACAAAGGCTAGCTGTAAATGTTGCATTCCATTGTCTATGGTGACTTAAACCGGAGCAACCCCTGAGATGGCACCACTCGTCGCAGCAGTTACATCTAACTGAGGTTGCATTTGCGTGCAGCGTTCTGTTGCAGACGCAGCGGATCCATGGACCAGGGTTGAGTTCGATGCCGGCGCGGTGGAGGAGTATGGAGAGCAGCTGCGCCGAGATGTGAAGCTCCCAGGTTACATAAAAAACGGACGTGTTGAAGATATGATACACACTTGTACTTCCTTCTGCATTGAAGGGGTTTGGCAGCTCTTGGCCGTTGAAGAACGGGTCGCTCCGGTGCGTAGAACCGGCTGCCATAGGAACGGGCGTGAGTTAGTCATCACCGCTGCTGTCTGTCTGCTGTAGGGTAGGTGCAGGTGGTTTTTCACAGTCCGGGAAGTGCGTTGCAAGGAGTAATTCCAGTGTTTCCGCACTTCCTTCTGTCTAACCATTTCCCTTGTTGCGTGTAGAGGGCAGCGTTCGATTTTTGGAGATTACTTTCCTTAGCCGCGATGCCTCTGATGTGCATTCAATCTGACTGCAGATGCCTCGCCAGCTCTTCCGTTTCGCCGTTCTCAGCTGTTTTTTGAAGGATTTGAGTGAGTTCCTGTATTCAATCCAGTCTTCATCTTTCCCTGTGCGTTTTGCAACACTGAAAAGCACTCGCACCTTACGGCGAGACACCCAATGTCCTTATTCCACCATTTTGGCTGGGCCTTTTTAGGAGGTTTGCTGCACGGACAAGATGCCTTGAATGCATTGATAAGTGTGTTCGCGAGAAACTTATTTATACTTTCGATGTCTTTAACATTTCGTGCATAATCTGGACGTCTATTAGTGAGTTTGTCGCGTATGATTCTCGCATATAACTCCCAATCCGTCTTCCTCGGATTTCTGTGTAATTTGACAATTTTATCTGTCTGATGTACAACGTTGAAGCTAATATACAATAGTTATGATCAGAGAAGGAGGGTCTTTCCAGGACCCTCCAGTCGAGGATGTCAAAGGCATTGATATTAGTAAATAGTTTCAGATCTAGAACATTTTCGCTGTTGGGACCTCTATATGTAGGTTCGTTAATGCGACTTGCAATTTTTAGTTTAGTACTATTAATAAAGTTTAATAATGACTCACCCCTTGCGTTGTCGTCTTTGCTACCCCAAAGAGTGTGGTGTGCGTTAGCGTCGCTTCCAATCACTAGCTTTGATCTTTTCATCGTCGAGTACTCCACTAGTTCCTGTAGTTCTTGTGGTGGTGCAGTTGTGTCGTGGGCCATGTAAGCTGAAGCAGTCGTAATCGGATCGTTGCTTCCGTCCACATGTACCACTGTTAAATCGCTAGTGCTCCTTCGTAATCGAGGAGAACATTTAGGTTCTTTTTTTGCCGTCCTTCTGAGTGCATATTACACTGTAATTGCTGGTTGAGAGCCCCTTGATATGGCCCTCTCCAGAAATCCAGGTTTCCTGGATGAGAACTACATCGTAGGGGTCAACGAGCAGTGTTTGTAATAGCTCTGCTGATGTAGAACTACTGTGATGCAGATTGATTTGCAGCACTCGTAGCATGGTCTGAAAGATGATCCACCTCAGCCGCCATTATTGTGGTTTGGCCTGGGTTCTCAGCCTCAGACTCGCTATCGTCCTCGCTCAATGTGATGCTATCCGCCGCCATGGTCAATGTTTCAATACCGAGATCCTTATCCACTTCGTTGGTCTCAAGAGTATTTGTGTTGTTGTCCATGGGATTTCGCTTTTTGAGCTTGAGGAAAACGATTCCCATGCCCCATCTCATCTTCCCAAATCTTGGATAAAGCAGGTCTTCCGCCTCCTTATTTATTTGCAGAATCGTCGTCTGGTTACGTTCTGCGGGGTGTTTAATTGTGCGAAGGACTACCCAGTCCGCAGTGGGGATGTCAGGGTTCTGCCTTTGAAAGAGCTTCAGCGTTAGCTCATCGGAACAGATCCTTGGAATTAAAACTTTTGCCTTAGGTACCATTGGGATTTGGTCTCTCTCGACTATCTCGAGCTGAGCACCTTCCCAGAGACCGTCTAGCATGGCTACGTTGTCCTTGCACCATTGAAGCGTCGCCTCGTCGTCACAGTTGATGATCTTTACATCATTAAACTGTTAAGTATCCTTCTTGAGAACTCTTAAGAATTTCTTGAATAGCTTCACTTCCAAAGAAAGAATGGAGATAATTTGATATTTCCTTTATTCTTCTCAGATTTCTTGAATTTGATTTTTCCTTAATTCTTCTCAGATTTCTCGAAACAATTCAATTTATAAAATATTGAATTAAATATTTAATTCATTCGAAGAAGAAATAAGTTCATTCGATTTCAAAGATATTCTTTTTAAATAATTAATATTTATTTTTAAGTTTTTGTAGTTTACAAAAACTAATGTTCTCGAAAGAAAAAATGGAAACTTGATAATATATTTTTTTTAAAACATGTCAACTTTTTAGAATTCATGAAAACTTGATTTAAAATAATCGATTAAATAAGTAAGTGGATTTTCATTTATTTTTAATGATTCTAAAAATCCACAACATTACCCCCCTCCTTAGAAGAAAAACTAATCGTTTTTAAATATCTTTGTTGATTAAACATGAACTACAAGAAATCACTGATACTTGTTCATTGAATGAAACATTTTTGGCTCTCGATCGAGTTCTAGGATTTGGTGATGAAATGTCTACAAAAGCTGGTTTTAACCGATCTATTGATACATTTACTTCTTTTTGACCAACCAAAATCTTAAAAATCTTATCACCTCGATCGAGAACCAAAAAAGGACCTTCATAAGGCGCCTTGAGGGCGGGACGAACAGAGTCAACGCGTCGAAAAACGTGGGAACACACCTTAAGTTCACTTGGTACAAAAGAATATTTATTTGTTTTGAAATTAGTCTCAGCACATCTGGAACTTTTAACAAATTTGCGCAAGCGTTCGATATAATCTGTGACAGCCTCTCTGGAAACAGAAGGATTGACGAAGTAATGAGGGAGTTGTAGATTTTGACCGTAAACCAATTCGGCCGGAGTGCAGTCAGAATCCTCTCGCAAAATAGTACGGAAACCTAATAAAACAAAAGGAAGTTCTTTGGTCCATTGAGGATTACCTCGACTTGATATTGATACATTTACTTCTTTTTGACCAACCAAAATCTTAAAAATCTTATCACCTCGATCGAGAACCAAAAAAGGACCTTCATAAGGCGCCTTGAGGGCGGGACGAACAGAGTCAACGCGTCGAAAAACGTGGGAACAAATCTTAAGTTCACTTGGTACAAAAGAATATTTATTTGTTTTGAAATTAGTCTCAACACATCTGGAACTTTTAACAAATTTGCGCAAGCGTTCGATATAATCTGTGACAGCTTCTCTGGAAACAGAAGGATTGTCGAAGTAATGAGGGAGTTGTAGATTTTGACCGTAAACCAATTCGGCCGGAGTGCAGTCAGAATCCTCTCGCAAAATAGTACGGAAACCTAATAAAACAAAAGGAAGTTCTTTGGTCCATTGAGGATTACCTCGACTTATAAGAGCCTCCTTCAAAATCCGATGCCAACGCTCAAGAAAGCCATTAGTCTTCGGATTATACGCGGTGGTACGTCTTCGTTCAAAACCGAGAAAAGTAGATAAATCCCTAAAAAGCTCTGACTCAAACTGAGGTCCCTGATTCGTTAAAATAACTTTCGAAATGCCAAAACGCGGAAAAAATTCTTTTACTAAAGTGTCGGCGATGGTGGATGTATTTTACGTGCATCTGGAATAGGAAAAGCCTCAGGCCAACGAGTGAATCGGTCAATAATAGTTAAACAATATCTAAAATTTGTACAATATCTAAATGAATGAAATTAAACTTTTCCTTGCTTGGCTCAAAAGATCCTAAAGGCAATTGAGTATGCCGAGAAATCCTCGACTGCTGGCAGGACAAACACTGCCTGGCCCAAGACTAATAGCCGCCATACATTATCCGATCCGTCGTCCGATCGATCGGCCGATGGATCGCCACAAAATATCTGCCGATCTCAACTGCACACACACTGAGCGATTTTCGTGCGATGCGATAACGAATGACAATTCAAAAAATAGGTTATGATTCACTCCCAACCCATCCTAGATTCATTTTTGTTAACTATTTGGATGTGTGTGGTATTTTCGTATACCACATATTTGATATTTCAATTGCAGTGCCATTTATATCATAAGAATCCTTTAAATTTCATAATTTAATAATTTGGTAATTTGACATTCACTTGCGATAATCACATACACTATCCAATCGATCGTCACCGATCGATCGCACGAAGATCGCACAAAAATATCGGCAGATCAAAATTGATCGGCCGATCGGTGCGATTTCCACATACACAGGCCGATCCATCGGCCGATATCGATTTCGGCCGACGGATCGGCCGATCGATCGGTGTGTGTATGGCACGTTTTAGCATCTTTGTTAATTGATGGCCAAATAAACTGACCTCGAAGCAATTTAGCCGTAGCCCTTAGACCAGGATGGCAAAGATTGTGTACCTTGTCAAAAACCATATGCCTTAGATCAGATGGGATATAAGGTCTAACCGGATTGGTTGAAGTATCACACCAAATTGGAATATGAGAGTCTGGAATGCATACCGGCTCAAGAGCCAAAGTTGTTGATGATGATGACTTTAACTTTTCCAGTTCTGGATCCCTGGACTGTGAGAGTACCAGTTGTTGGATATTAATCGAAGAAGGAATCTCGATTGTTTCAACTCTCGATAAATTATCGGCGACTACATTATCCTCACCTTTAATGTGACGTCACTGGTAAACTGAGCAATTAAGTCGAGATGTCGAACTTGTCGCGGCAAAGCCTTATCTGACTTCTGCTTAAAAGCAAAAATTAGAGGCTTGTGATCCGTAAACAACGTGAACTCTCGACCTTTTAACATATATCTAAAATGTTTTACTGCTAAATAAGCAGCTAACAACTCTCTATCATACGCACAATATTTGCGTTGAGTAGGACTTAGCTTTTGTGAAAAGAAACCTAAAGGCTCGTCAACACCATTGAAATACTGTTGTAAAACTGCACCGACAGCAATGTCAGAGGCATCTACCAACAATGACAATTTCGCATCGCTACGAGGGAATGCCAGTTGTGAAGCATCGGCAAGCAGTTGTTTAGCCCTGTCAAAAGCAGCCAAAGATCGCTCGTTCCAAGTAATAGGTTTCTTGTCTTTCTTTTTATGAGAACCAAGCAAGAAATCATTGAGCAGCGCCAAATTTTGAGCGGCATGGGGAACAAAACGACGATAAAAGTTGAACATACCTAGAAAACGACGCATTTCATAAACTGTTGTATATAGGTATATAGCTTCAACTTTATCAGGAAGAGGTCTAACACCCCTAGCGTTAATATTATGACCAAGGAAAGATACTGAATCTTTGAGAAAATGGCATTTTTTCAAAATTGATGAACAAACCATACTGTGTAAATCGTTCAAAAACGATTTCTTAGTTCCTCAAATGTTCTTCAACATCGCTAGAAGCTATCAGGACATCATCAATTAAGGGAAAACAAAATCAAGATCACGTAAAACCGAATGGGTAAAACGCTGAAAAGTTTGCGCAGCATTCCGAAAACCAAAAGTCATTTTAGGAAATTCAAATAATCCAAAAGGTGTGGTGATTGCTGTTTTCTCAATATCCTCCTCGTTGACTGGAATTTGATGATACACTTTAATCAAATCCAAAACAGAAAAAAATTCTTCCCACTTAATTGTTGAGAAAAATCGTGAATTTGGGGTATGGGATATGAATCGGGCACAGTAATGTTATTTAAAGCACGATAGAGCACGATAGTCACCACAAGGTCGCCAAGAACCGTCTGTTTTCTTCACCATATGTAGAGGTGAAGCCCAAGGACTTTTCGAAGGACGACAAATGCCTTGTTCAACCATATAACTGAAATCTTTTTTGGCACAAGTTAATTTTTCAGCATTCAGACGGCGAGGCCTGAATTCGGTGGACCTTACTATATGGTGCCTGACAGAATGGGGAACAGGAATTTTAAAGTCCGGTTCACACTCTGACCCAAAGTATTTCTTTAAAAGATTAGCAACTCGTGCATCAACATCAGGATAAGACACCAACTCAAGTTTAGGTATGTTAAATTGAATTAATTCACCCTGTTGAGACTGGCACGATGTTGCTAAATCTATAATTCGACGATTAGATAAATCCACCATTAAGCCAAAATGTTTAAGAAAATCAGCGCCAATGATAGGTCTAGAAATATCCGCAACCAGAAAATTCCAAGTAAAAACGCGACGCAGTCCTAAACTGACTTGTAGTTCACGATTACCATAAGTCGAAATGTTTGTTTCATTGGCAGCCTTCAAAAGAAAAAAAGGATTAGGAGATTTCCTATCAGCAACATTAACTGGAATAATCGACAAAAATTCAGATTTAATTTGTCATCAACAATTATGGTACATATAAGACGGCTTGTGGAATTAATGGTGTCAGAAACCGTCGATTCCAACACAAAATTTAGTTTTTTGTCATACGCTTACAGGGCGTATAGCATTTAAGCGCCTTATCTCCATATTTATCATGATAAAAACAGAGTCCCTCAGCACTAATTTGATGTTTAGGTTTTGAACGGGAACGACCACGTGAATTTGAACAAGATGCATTACTTGTACTATTTTGCGCTGACAGATTTTTGACTTGTGGAGTAATAACACTATTCAACAAAACGACCATTTGATTAAGTTTGTTTGTTAACGTGTTGATCTTAAGTTGGAAAGACTCTTGTCCACTAATAGACGAAACCGTACCTGACTCGGAAACCGCAAACACTGAAGGTGTTGTAACAACTTCATGAATTTTATCAGCAACTTCCGCAACTTCCATTAACGAACCTTTACTGCTACAACTACGGTTCTGATATTCGTGGGGAGTCTCTCCAACCAGAGACAACTAAGAACCCTTTCATCAAAATTTGTTCCGGCCAGACTTTTCATCTCTCCTAAAAGCTGACCTGGCTTACGGTCGCCCAACTCCAAACCAGTTAGCAGTAGTTAGCAGTTTACGGATTCTCGGTGAATCCGATAAACTGTATTTATCAATTACAGCTCTTTTAAAAATCTGTGTATATAGAACAATCCCGGAGTCCCTCAAAAACTCCATCCATGTTCTCCAAATCTACGGGCGAGAACATACTTAACCAAATTAAATTGTTCAATTTCATTATCAATACGAAACGCCGCAAATTGCCTTTCAAGCAGAGCAAACCAACCGACCGAGTTCCTAGGCCAAAAAGGAAAACTTCTGAGACGATTCCTTTTATGATCATGTTGAGGAACTCGAGGCGCCGAACCGCGCAACTGTCGCGAATTTGGAACTGCTCCAGATGCTAACAATGGAAAAACATTAACTTCAACCTCAGTTTGAATATCTTCTCCCGATGAGGAATCATGATGGAGGGAAGAATTCGCAGTTCTGCTTCTGGTTACCGGCATTTTTATATTGATCACAAAAATCCACTTACCTTTACACTAATTGTTTAAAATATATTTAAATAATTGAAAATTAATTTAATTGAGGAATATAGCAGAATAAGCAACTTTTTGTTTCTAACGCCAACTGCTGATGGACTAGTCACGTAGGACGAATATTTGAACGACGATGTTGTTCAAACGTTGAATTTGTTCGAACGTCGTCAGACTTCTAGAGGAATTTAGTTAATTGTTGTTTTATTCACTGGTTGCTGTTATTCTTCTTTGTTGTAATGATTAGATTCACTTTCCAGCTTTTTGTTTTCTGTATTTTTATTGTATTTTCTCGCGACGTTTCGCCGAAATCGGCATCATCAGGCCTATATTACAATTAGTAACTTATATTATTATTGTTTAAATATTGATTATTTATATATAATGAATGACTTACATGGATTAAATGACAAAAATAATTTCTAGTAGAGGAATTATTGTTCCATGTTCCATGGATGTGCAGGAGGTGCATGCTGGCAACTGCATTCTCCGAAACCAATTTATGCCGTCGAAACGTCAACTGGGCCACATGGAACAGTTGACGCGCTATGCCCCACAAGGGGTTAGGGCAATTGAGAGAGATTGTTCCATGTTCCGGTCCGGGTCACCAGTTGTTAAGTATCCTTCTTGAGAACTCTTAAGAATTTCTTGAATAGCTTCACTTCCAAAGAAAGAATGGAGATAATTTGATATTTCCTTTATTCTTCTCAGATTTCTTGAATTTGATTTTTCCTTAATTCTTCTCAAATTTCTCGAAACAATTCAATTTATAAACTATTGAATTAAATATTTAATTCATTCGAAGAAGAAATAAGTTCATTCGATTTCAAAGATATTCTTTTTAAATAATTAATATTTATTTTTAAGTTTTTGTAGTTTACAAAAACTAATGTTCTCGAAAGAAAAAATGGAAACTTGATAATATATTTTTTTTAAAACATGTCAACTTTTTAGAATTCATGAAAACTTGATTTAAAATAATCAATTAAATAAGTAAGTGGATTTTCATTTATTTTTAATGATTCTGAAAATCCACAACAAAACCAACCTGCACCGTCGAAGGATGGCATTTGTTGATCTTCACAATCCGCTCTTTCGGCCAGTCTGTCAAATAGTAATGTCTCAACCAGCTCCCATCTCTCACGGGTTAGTTTACCCATATGTTCACTACGGTCAATTAGTGCCACTATAAGGTGCTTTCTGGCCGCGTCAGCCATGCTAACTTTGGGCTTCCTATCCTTCTTCGCTTTATTTCCCCGAGTGGGTGCTTGTGCCTCCGGGTGACAATGTCCTTTGCTGGTTGAAGGCTGTGATTCCTCCTCCGACCGTTGCCTTTTTATAGCCATCTTTGTTAGCTATTTTTCTTCAATCCTGTTGAAGAAATTCGGGTCACTACTGGCGAAACCTTTTCGAGTAGAGAAGTGCTTCGTTCCCATCTCTATCGTTTCTTCGGCCCGAGGGGGTTTGCTGCAATAGTTTTTTGCAGTTTAGTATTGGAACCAGTAGTATGACTGTCTGAGCCGCCTGGTTTTGCCGCTGACTCGACTGTTTTTAAATGGCCGCTGGTGACTAAGGAGGTGCGAGCACCTCCCGAGACCTCGCCGGTAGTCGCAGCTATGCCTCCTACCGACACTTGAGTAGACATCCCTACCCGTGATTTGTCCTTGTTCGTTTGCAAAGTCGTGTTATAGTTTGGACTTTCTTTACCGTCTACCAGCCCGGAAAAGACAAGTATCTAACACTCTGTGCGTTGCTGTGATGTGACTGCGGACACATTGAAGGCGAAGGGGAAAAAGTCATCGCTAGAGTGTATGTTTGTGCCTATAAGGATTAGCCTACCACCTCTGGCCAGCAAGCCGTATGAGTTGGCGTTTTCCGATTGGTACCACTGGGAGGTTCCCCATTCGGCCACTTGAGGGTACTCGTCGGATCAAGGTTACTGCCTCGAACTTTCGTGTATGACCTCTCAACCAACCAGTAGAAAACCTAGATTAATAGAATTTTGAAATCTCATCAGAAAAGGTTAATAATAGTACATTTCTATAGTTGCAGTTAGCACACCCCTGCACCCCTTAAGCGCACCCGAGGTCAAAAATATTGATGGTCAACGATAACCAACATCATAGGCAATAATATCTTTAAGTTTCATTACAATCACATAATATTTAATAATAGTACATTCATTCAAATTTTGACATTTTGACACCATCCATACAAAAAATGCACATAACCAAATAGGAGTGGGAGGGGACAGAAGTGGAGGGGGGAGGTAGGAGGTAGGAAATGCAGATCAATATTTTTTTCATCTGGTATAGGCAAGTGGGGTATCATGAGAAAGGTACTACCGAGTACATTCCATTATTTTGTGCCTTCCTCAAATTCGAAGAAAGGGGAAAAGAGGTAGAGGGGAAAATATGAGATCAAAATTTGTCCCACCCCCCTTACCATTTCGAGACCGTTACACTTAGAAATTTGGAAACATACAGGAAGGTGGCTTTCAACTAGCACATAAAATAAAAAAAAATTATGGAATTTTGATATCTTCTCAAAATAGGTTAATAATAATATATTTCTATAGTTGCAGTTTGCAAACCCCTGCATTTCTCAAACTCACCCGAGGTTGAAAATATTGATGGCCAACGATAATCAACACCATGTGCAATAATGTCTCCAAGTTTCGTAATAATCACGTAATATTTAATAGTAGTACATTCATTGGCCACGTTTAGACCGTGGAACTAAAAGGCGATTTGACTAAATCGTTTTAGTGTTAGTACTTGTTGGTGGAGTGTTTATACCGACCATACGGAGAGGTACTTCTTCTTCTTCTTTTTCCGCTGACAGCACAAATAAATTTTACAGATATAAATTTTACGACAGAAAAATACTTTTTCTTGTCCGTGCTGATCACGCACTGCTTTCCTGAAATTGTCAACAAAGCAAACGCCGAACAAAAAAACGACAACAAAGGAAACGTCAACCACCGAGTCAACATTAGCGATGACAGCGACATAGTCCCAATTTTTTTAGTCCAGTTCCGCATCGCAAGTGGAGATAAGCCAAAACCAAAACTAACTAAACCGATACGTTTATATCGTCGAGAGTTAGATCGATTTAGTTAGATCTCGAAGATAGTCCCGCGATATAAACGTAGTGATCTAGATTTGGCCATTTTGATATCATAAATACAAAAAATGCACATAACAGGTCTCTTGTACTACATACTAGTACTACGAGTACAACATACTTGCGTATTGTTTTCCGGTAGAGCGAATTGGGGTTAACCATTTTCAGGAGGGTAAAGATTGCTGGGAGTGGAGGGAGGTATGCTGGTCTCTGACTCTACTTTCTATAATTACTCAAACAATTTATTTTCAATATTTATTACGCAAGCTTGCAATTTGCAATATCGTCTTAACATGAATGGTTAAGCATCTCCAAGAGACAGTTCATCTCTTATTGGCATGGGACACTACAAAACTCTCGGATTGCGGGCGTGGCAATCTATTTTCCGGTTTCATTGGTATTTTCATCAAATTTGAAAAAAGGGGAAAAAAGGTAGATGGGAAAATATGTGATTCGAGTTTGCATTTCGAGACCGTTATATTTAGAAATAAGGAAATTTGCGGAAAAGCGCCAATTCACTAGCACAGAAAACTAAAAATGGTAGAATTTTTATATCTCATCAAAAAAGGTTAATAATAGTACATTTCTATTATTGTAGTTAGAACACCCCTGCACCCCTTAAGCATACCCGAGGTCAAAAATATTGATGGCCAATGATAACCAACATCATTAGCAATTATCTCTAAGTTCCATTACAATCACATAATATTTAATAATAGTACATACATTCATTTAAAGTTGGGCATTTTGACTCTATCCACATAGAGGCTAAATTAAGGTCAATTTTTTTTATCGAGTGGTATAGGCAAGTGAGGTGTGGTGAGAAAGGTAATATTGAGTATATTCCATTTTTTCGCATTTTCTTGAAATTTGCAGAAAGGAGAACAGTGGGGGAGGAGAAAACATTAATTCGTAATTTGCCCCCCCCCACCTGGCGTTTCGAAACTTTTCATACTTAGAATTATGAAAAATTACAGGAAGGTGGGTTCCGAATAGCATCATCATCATCGTGGAGCGACAGCCCGACGTCGGGCCTTGGCCGCCTGGATCGTTGTCCTCCAATTGTCTCGGTCACCTGACGGCGTCTTCTAATCTTGGAAGCCCAGTAGTTGCGCGGCGTCCACATATACTGAGCTCTCCCAACGAGATCTCGGTCGTCTTCGCAGTCTCGCTCCGTCGACTCGTTTTGCGTTCATTACTGTCTTTAGCATGCGATCATCGTCCATTCGTTGTACATGCCCTGTCCATTGAAGTCGTTGTAGTTTGACGATTTTCGAAACTTCCAGTTCATCGTACAGTTCATACAACTCATGGTTGTACCGGATGCCCCATCCATCTCGATCGCAAACAGCCCCGAAAATTCGCCGCAGAACCTTACGTTCAATAGTGTCTAGCATGTTTCCGGAGGCTTGAGTTAGGGTCCATGCTTCGCAGCCATAGCATAGCACTGGTCGTATAATGGTTTTGTACACGCGGAGCTTCGTGTTTCTGTGCACATGCTTCGATTTCATTAGAACCGAGAAAAAAGTCTTATTAGCTAACTGTATCCGTCGCTTGATTTCGTCAGTTTGGTTGGCGTCCCTTGACAAGTTGCAACCCAGGTATATGAAGTCGTTCACGAACTCGATGTTGAGGTCCCCCACATTGATGTGCAGATGTCCTTGTCGTCGATTGCATCATTATTTTAGTTTTACCCTCGTTGATCCGTAGTCCAACTTCTTTTGCAGCGGTATCGAGCGTATGCAAAAGTTCTTCTGCGTCGGGCTATCTTCGGAACATCATGTTGATGTCGTCGGCGTACGCTGTTAATTGTGTCGACTTGATGAGTAGCGTATTGCTGTTGTCCATATTCATAGCCCGAATAGCGTATTGCAGTGCTAGGTTGAAGAGCGTCGGTGCCAGTCCATCGCCCTGTTTCAGACCAGTGCGTGTTTCAAATAGATCAGTAAGTCTATTATGGATCCCGACCTATGAGACGGAGTTGGTCATCGTCATCTTTGTCAGTCGTACTATTGTAATTTGGCCGGTATACCAAATTGCAGCATGATGTTGTACAGTACTCCACGATCGATACTGTCGTATGCCTGCTTGAAGTCGACAAAGATTTGGTATACGTTTACGTTGTATTCCCAGCACCTCTAGAGTATCAGTTTGACCGTAAAGAGCTAGTCGGTTGTGGAGCGAACAGGTCTGAAACCGCTTTGATATTCGCCAATGATTCGTTCTGCGTGCGGTTTTATTCTATTTTCCAGAATTTTCGTCAAAATTTTATAGGACGTGATACCCCTGTAATTCTCACACCGCAGTTTATCTCCCTTTTTGTCAATTAGACAGATGATGCTTCTGCGCCAATCGTCTGGGATCTCCTCGTCCTCCCATGCTCGCAGGAGTAATTGATGTGTGGCATCAACTAGACTCCTTCCACCGAATTTTAGCAGTTCAGCTGGAATCTCGTCAGCGCCCGGCGCTTTATTTCGTTTTAGTGACCGCAACGCGAGATCAACTTCCTTTACTGTCGGGGGTTGATGGGTGGGCCTAGAGCAACAATATCGTCGAAAGCTTCTTGTGTGGGAATGTTAGATGGTAGGTTCAGAAGCTCTTCAAAATAAGAGACCCATCGTTTGTTAATGCCATCGGTGTCGCTGATGATGTTTCCATCCTTGTCCTTACAAAGGCTAGTCCTGGGTTGGTAGCCGTTCTTAATTGTATTTACTAGCTTGTACGCTTGTCTGATGTTCCTATTAGCTAAGTTTTCGTTTATATTCAGCAACTGCTCGTCAAAGTATTTACGTTTCTTACATCTAATTATTCTATTCGATATTCGCCGTAGCTCGTCATATTTTTCTCTTCTGGCTCTGGTTCCTCGTTGAATCCATTGTCTGTAGGCCTCGTTTTTCGCGTCAAGTGAATTTTTGCATTCTTCGTCGAACCAGTCATTTCGCGCTCGCCGGGCTTTATATCCCACGACCTTCTTTGTGACATCCTTGATGGTACCCTTGAGTTCTTTCCAGAACCCATGGACGCCTGTGTTGCTGATGTTGTGTAGTATAGTTAATAGTCTTTCCTCAAGGGCGATAGTATACGCCACCGCTGTAGCATCACTCAGAAGCTTAATAACCGCAAAGATTTTGGGAGGGCTGATTCTCGATTGGTGCACTGAGGAAATTCTACATTATTATTATTTTTTACCGAGTTGGCACAATCTCGGTTCTATTGACCGGATTTTACCCGCAACGGGTGCAAGCACCAAGTTGCTGGGCTCGGAAGCATTTGGCTGATGTTCGGTCGACATCCTGACGTCTAAAATCTTTAATGGAGGTTGCCAAGCACCTTCCGCACCATTGCAGAAGTATGTAAAATAACATACTTCTGCATTGTATCGATAATGCTGTGCGGTAGGTTCAGTTTGTCAAGGGAAGTCAGAAGGGCCTTAGGTACTATACCGGTAGCCGACAATATTATAGGCACTATCTGCACATGGTCAAGATGCCAAAGCAGTTGATTGCACTATAGTTTGCCCTCTTTTCCGCATGCTTTCTCTCGATATTGCTATTATGGGGGATAGCAATATCGATTATGTATGCGGAGCGACTCGTTTTTTCGACTAAGAGTATATCGGGTTTGTTGTGGGCGACAGATTGATCAGTGATAATCTGGCGATCCCAGTACATCGTGAAGCGAGTGCTGTCAAGCACTGCTTGTGGAGTGTACTGGTAGATCGGAAGTGTCTCACTGATCAGCTCATGCTTGTATGCAAGATGTTGATGGATTACCTTGCATACCGCATTGTGTCTATCCGTGTACTCTGCCGGTGCCATTGCAGAACAGCCAGAGATGAGATGGTCTAGTGTTTCCAGCACCGAACCACACATTCTGCATCGGTCATTGTCCACCCGTTGCTTTCATATATGTTTAAGATATGCACGGCTGGGGACCACGCCGTCCTGAATAGCAATCATAGACACTTCTGTTTCGGCATAGAGATACCCTGCACGAAGCCATCTCTTCGGCAGGTGAAGATCGACAAATGGCTGCCATAGGCAACACACGTGTTTACCATGCATTGCCTTTGACTTCCATTCGTCGATTTGCACTTGGTCGGACTTCACCAAACTTAAGGGAGCAAATGACTGATCCTTCAAGTTAAGCGGAGTAAAACCGTCGTCTGCCTTACAGACAGCGTCATGCAGAGGACTCGATGTTGATTTGCCGTAAAAATAAGCGCGAAGTGAGTCGATCTGCCTATGGTGTTGACCTGCTATGTCGACTAAACCTCTACTTCCGATGTCTCGAGGTAAACACATTCGCTCCACTGCTATTGTAATTTTGGGTGTAACATTCGGAATTTGGTCATTGTTACACGAACCCGCCGTTGGACTGCCTCCAGTTCGGTAGCAGACCATGGCACAATCCCGAATGAATAGGTCAGTGAAGGAATGACATAGAAGTTAATCGCGCTTATTTTGTTTCTTCCCGATAAGTTCGTTTTAAGAACCAGTTTCAACCTGCGCATAAACTCCACCAGCAGTCCCTCTCTCAAGTCAACCACGCGGGGATGCGCGCCCTGCAGAATTCCTAGGTACTTATAAAAGTCTGCCCCCGACATTGCACCTATGTGGATATCGTTCAAGGGGAAGCCGGGATGCGGTTCGTGAATGCCTTTACGAATGGCACGGATTTGGCATTTGTCCAATCCGAAATTCATTCGAATGTCACGACTGAAGTTTTCTGTGATCCGCAGCAGACTTTTAAGATCTTTATCGCTTCCCGAGTATAGTTTGATGTCATCCAGATACATCGAGTGAACTGGAACTTTGACAACAACTCGTGCTTGATGGAAAAGCCGCACCTCTTAGCCGAATTCAAAAGTGATGAAAGGGGACTCAGCGCCATGCAGAACCAGAGAGGACTCAAAGAGTCCCCTTAGAATATGCCTCTGTATTGGCTGCGAGAGCATATTGCCTTCGGTTGATGGCACCGAAAGTGTTGTTTGCCATCCTTCCATCACTTTTGTCAAAAAATTTATTAGTGCAGGATCTACTTGATATATGCGAAGGACCTCGATTAGCCAAGAGTGGGGGATGCTGTCAAAAGCTTTGGCGTAATCGATGTCGCAGGAAAACAGATTCCTCCGCTTGCGCGTAGCTTGTCCTACTACAACCGAGTCGATCGCGAGTTGTTCGTTACATCCCCTAGATCCGACTCGGCAGCCCTTCTGCTCTTCAGCAAGGATGTTGTTTTCCTCGAGGTGTGTGTAGATCCTGCGACTAATAACGGCTGTTATATATTTGTATAGGATCGACAAACAACGTGTTTGTTTCAGCAGGATTTTCTACTGTTTCTCGTTTGGGTAGTAGAGGTAGGTTATTCCTGCTGTGAGAAAAATCGGAAATTCCTCAGGCTGGTTGATTAGCCGATTTATTTGACGTGCAAGCTGACCACATACATATACTCGGGAAACGTTTGTACCAGAAATTCTGCACCTTGTCAAGCCAAGGCCATTTCCAATTTTTCGACCGTTTTATGACCTCGCGGACATCTGATTCGGTGACATCTACGAAATTCATGCCAGGCAAGCTGGCATGGCGGGTGCTTTCGACTGTGATCCACTCTGCGTGTTGTGTATGTTGAGTGGGATTTTGCCAAAGTCCACCCCAGTACTGTTCCGCGTCAGTCACCGAGAAGTTGATAGTGGGTCTGGGTTGTTGTTCTTCGCTGATTGACTTGAAGAAGTTCCGCTGGCTTTTGGCAAAAGCAGCATTCTGGACACGCCTGGAGAAGCTCAGCATGTATCGTGGAAGACGATTCATCACAACTGCGAGCTTCTGTTTTAGTGTGTCCAGTACTTCTACCAAAGGAGTTCCGGATGGAGTGGAGTACTTGGGGAGAATCCTATTTACTTTATTTTTCAACCGCCTACTGGTATTACTCGCGACAGATTGGGTCAGACGGCCAATATCCTCTCGCAAGGAATCTCGCTTCCGTTCAAGACGAATCTTCCAGGCTGGGTCTTGTTTTTGTCTCAAGCCGACAACGTTATCGCGGACCCGCTGACCATGTAGTGTGATAGCCGTCACTGCACCACAATACACAAGGGACTGCAGTTCCAGTACCGTCGTATCAACACTAAGTCTGGATGCGATTTCGCTATCGATTTGAGACAGAGTTGCCTCAAGAACTTCAAGCCGTATCCGCTCCCTAGTTATTTCCGGAATGGTGTTGCTGCGCAGGATGTAACGGTACTGACCTGACACGCGCTGCACCGGTACATGCGAATACTGCGGAAAATGCTCAACAAACCTCTGGTGCAACAAGGGACAATAGGAAGTTGTTGTCCCTCGGGAAATTGTGATTTCGAAGTAGGCACGGATGATGAAAAGGTTCATTTCCTAAGTCCATTTCATCCGTGTCCTATGCGAACCCGCAACCGTGGTCGCCTGAATGTCAGGCGAAACATCAGCCACAGGCGAGGCTAGGCCTCTGGTCGACGCGGAGCCTAAACGCCGCTCTGCCCCACGTCTAGCTGGAGCGACGCCGTGCTGTGAGTAGTAGAGGTGGATCCAGTCACCAAATCCCCCTCACCCCGGTTATCCGAGTTCCCGGGCCTCTGTGAGCGTGTAATGCGTCTCATTTTAATGGTTGTTTGCATTTTATAGCTGCTGCCAGCTTTAATAAGGGGTTTGGTTGGAGGACCCCGTGCACTTCCATAGGTACTAGCGGAAGCTATTCAGTCATTGGCCGGTATGTATACCCGCAACGGATGCAACGCATCAAGTTGACGGGTATGGATGCCTTGGGCAGGTGTTATGCCGGCATCCTGATAGTTATTGTAATATTTTAGTGGAGGTCGCCGAGCACTTTCCGCACACGTATGCAAAATTACGTATTTTTGCATAACGTCAATGAGATTGTGCGGCAGGTTTAATTGGGTGAGGGAAGGTCAGAAGGTCTTTGGGTATTATACCGGTAGCCGACAATATTACAGGCACTATACGTACACTGTCAAGATGCCAAAGTTGTTTGATTTCTTGGGCCAGTGCACTATAGTTTTCCCTTTTCTCCGCATGCTTTCTCTCGATGTTGCTATTATGGGGGATGGCAACATCGATTATGTATGCAGAGTGACTCGTCTTGTCGACTAGGAGTACATCGGGTTTGTTGTGGGCGACTGGGTGATCAGTGTTTACCTGGCGATCCCAGTACATCGTGAAGCGAGTGCTGTCAAGCACTGCTTGTGGAGTGTACTGGTAGATCGGTACGGTTTCACTGACCAGCCCGTGCTTGTATGCAAGGTGTTGGTGGATTACCTTGCATACAGCATTGTGTCTGTCCGTGTACTCTACCGGCGCCATTACAGAACAACCAGAAATGAGATGGTCAAGTGTTTCCAACACCGAACCACACATTCTGCACCGGTCGTCATCCACCCTTTGTTTGCAGATATGCTTAAGATAAGCACGGGTGGGGACCACGCCGTCCCAAATGGCAACCATCGAACGTTCTGTTTCGGCAAAGAGGTACCCTGCACGAAGCCACCTGTTAGACAGGTGAAGATCGACAAATGGCTGCCAAAGGCAACTCGCATGTTTACCATGTATCGCCTTTGACTTCCATTTGTCGATCTTCTCTTGGTCTGACTTCACCATACTCAAAGGAGCAAATGTTTGATCCTTTAAATTGAGTGGAGTTAAACCATCATCTGCCTTGCAGACAGCAACATGCAGAGCACTCGATGCTGCTTTTCTTCGGAAATAAGTGCGAAGTGAGTTGACTTGCTGATGACGTAAGTCAATGTCAACTAAACCTCTACCTCCGATGGCACGAGGTAGACACATTCGTTCCACTGACGATTTTGGATGTAGCATTCGGAATTTGGACATCAAAACGCGTACCCCCCGTTCAATTGTACTGGTCCTAAGACCGGTCCTGAAATTTATAAGTGTGGACCGGCAAACTTAATTGCCTTAGGCCCGGAAGGGTTCCTGGTTATAGTCGCAAGTAAGTGACAGGAGTCAAACGTAGTCAAGCGTACTGTAGAAACTGACTTTATTATACCCTAGACTTATAGTATAGGGTATATTGTTTTTGTCACGACGAAAATATGTAACACCTTAAAGGAGGCTCCGGAGGTATAACAATGTATATATATAAATGATCAGGATCACCTCCTGATTCGATTTAGCCATGTCTGTCTGTCTGTCCGTCTGTCTGTCTGTCTGTCCGTTCGCACGATAACTTTCGATAGGATGAAGTTAGAGCCTTGAAATTTTGGTCAAATGTTGGTAGTATGATCTAGTTGGATGGTATTGAAATTGGGCATGATCAGGCCAAGAAAACACCTACCTCCCCTACATATGTAAAATAATTAAATGTATCTATAACTCTCGATTAAAAAATCATGAAAAGCTCTAGCTCTAGTTGAAAACTAACGGTAATTTTCTTACAAAGAGCCCCGTACTACCCTACTTTTCGGGTTTTTTTGTCTATAACTCTTGAACCAATTGACGTAGACGCCTGATTTTTGGCATGTAACCCTGGGGTGAGAAGATGCTTGAGTTCTAGTAAGTTGGGCATAATCGGATCAAAGGAACGCCTACCTCCTCTACAAATTTAAAAAAATTCAATATTCCTTTAATTACGATAACTTTCGATAGAATGACACTAGCGAGTTGAAAATTTGACAAAATGTTGTTAGTAGGATCTACTTGGTTGGTATTGAAAATGGGTAAGATCCGACTCAAGCAACCCCTACCTCCCCTACAAATGAAACTTCAAATAAGCGATAACTTTTGATAGAATTATACTACCGAGCTAAAAATTTGGTGGAATGTTGCTAGTAAGACCTACGTAGTTGGTGTTGAATATGGGCAAGATCCAACCCAAGAAACCCCCACCTTCCCTACATATGAAACTTCAAATAAGCGATAACTTTTGATAGAATTAAGCCAGTGACTTGAAATTTTGGTCAAATGTTCGAAGTGAGATTGAGTTAGTTGGCATTAAAGCTGGGTAAGATCCGACCAACGAAACCCCTATTTCCCTTACAAACGAAACTTTAAATAAGCGATAGCTTTCTATAGAGTGAAGTTAGAGACTTGAAATTTTGTTTAAATGGTTGTAGGGTGATCTAATTGGTTTGTGGCAATGATGAGCAAGATCCGACCTAAGGAACCCTTACCTCCTCTACAAGTGTAACTTCAAATAAGCAATACCTTCCGATAGAATGAAGCTAGCGACTTGAAAAATTCGACAAATATTGTAGAATGGGTTAGTTAGTTAATTGATTTTGAGAATGGTCAAGATCCTAATGAATGAGTGCCAACCTCTCCTATGAACTGGCCATATAAGAGACCCATTCTTAATGCATATGGTCGTTGCCAATTGGTACTTTTGGTATCTCCACTAGGTCTGTAGAAGTCTAGGGTATATACGCTTCGGACTCCGGGCCGAAGCGAAGCGTCGGCCTGGTTTTCTTTTCTTTTGTGTTTTTCTAAAATAATAATGAAAGTTCTCTAGCTTTTTGTGCAGCGGCTTTTAGCCTAAACTTTAATTCATTAGCGTATTCGTCAATATTATAGACTGGTTCATTATTTTCTATTGTATCATCGGGCAAATAAGGTAATTTTCCGAGTATTAATTCATATGGTATGTAGTTAGCAGAGGCGCCGACTGTTAGAAAATAATGGGGGGGGGGGGGCACAACAACTTTTCATACATTTTGGATTGACTGCTGGATTGCCTTGTTGTGCGATTTTTTTGTGATCGTATTCTCACAATAAATTGACCCATTTTAGAAATAACAACGTATCTCTTGCACTTTAAAAAAAATTACTGATGAAAGGTCCACGAACAGAACGGTCCAATAGCCCTAGCTAAAAAAAAACGACGTCTTAAAGCGGGTAAATATTTGATATCGTTACGAATGTATTATCTCATACAGTCAACCAAAATGGTCTGACGATAGAGTGGAACCAATTCAGGACCAATTTTTTCGTCAAGTCTCGAGTTGTAGGGTCCCCACAGTGCAAATAATCAGTTGTATGGAAATGACGTGTGTTTGTTTTTAAGAATGAAGCCAATTTTTCATGCATTTGTAAATGGAACCATAATGCTTTTTTGTTTGATAACACAAAATAATGAATTAAATTTTAATTAAATTCATTGACGGCTGTCAAGCATTGTTAAAGGTGCGGTACTGTTAGGCACACGTTGTACATTATTCGTGATTAGCGATCAAGCCATAGAACACGGAACACTGTATATATCTTTTTGATCGTCGCCTGTGGTCGACGCAGAGTGTTGCCTAGCAAAACGCACCTTAAAGCACAGGATTCAATGGTACAATCCTCATGGGTCATATATATCTCCGTAGAAGCTCCTTCCTTCCTTCCCTATTTGTGATAGCTACGTGTTTGATTGTTTGAACGACGAAGTCGAGTGAGGATCGCTTTTCTTGCAAAACGATATTTGTGCCTGAAATATTGGAGGGGCGTTGCCCTCCCAATATTTGGATTAAGGGGGCGAAAAGTGCCTTGCCCCCCCATAGTCGGCGCCTATGGTAGTTAGTATCTATATGTGGCGTTGTGTTATATGCAAACGTGTAGAAAGGTAACCATTTATCCCATTCATTATCGTCAACAAAGTTTAAGAAAAATTCATTTAATACTCTATGGTTGCGTTCAACCGTTCCTAAAGTTTGGTGATGATATGGGGTGGAAAAGGTTTATTGGATATTTAAAGTTTGACAAACGTTTTTCATTGTTTCGTTTAAGAATGCTGTTCCTCTGTCGGATTTTAGTATTTTAAAACAACCGTATTTAAGTATAAATTGCTCCACTAGTGTTGTCGCGATACTATCTGCTTCTTTCGTTTTCATTGGATAAGCCACAACGAATTTGGAAAGTTCGCACTGGATAGTTAAAATGTATCTATAACCATTACTTATGCGCAAAGGACCTACGGTATCAATGGAGACTGTTTCAAAACTTGAACTGGGAGTATTTGTAATGACCATTCTTTCTTTAATATGTTTCGTTTGTTTGCTATAAGCGCATAATTTGCAATTCGAAACGTATTTCTTTACCATTTTTGCCATGTTTTTTTTAAATGTGTTTTTGTTTTAACTTTAAAGTGGTTTTCCTGATACCAAAATGTCCGCTATATGGTGAATTGTGATATTCTTCAATTAATTTGTGCTGCGTTGCAGCATCAGATATTGTTTTTGGAGGTTGATATATTAAAATTCTCAATTGGTTATTAGGGTTTGCGTTATATTTATTTATTTGTAATTTATTGAATTTGTATTTCAAATCATTCTTTTTGATGTATTTAAATATAATTTCATGACTACAGAGACATAGTTCTCTAATATTGTTTCGTTGCATTTTAGATGATAGTTTCTCCAGAACGCGATCTAGATCGCTAGGATTTTCGCTACATCTTACAACTACTCTATTTTTATTTGTGCCAATAATTGATTTCTTGAAATCTGACTGTATGTCGAAATTTAATTTTCGAATATTTTTCACATCACTGGTTGATGTGCATTCCCACATGAAAAGTGGATCAAGCTCCTTTGTAGAGCTACAATCGTCAATTTGCTTCTGATTCTTTTTAGCAACCATTCCCCTGGTTAACGCTAAAATGTTAGAATGTGCGTCAACATTCTTTGGTAGAATCTCTGATAGAGTATCGGAATCAATTTTGATTCCAGACAATGCATCTGCATTTGTCTTCATTTGGCATATACCTTTCGCAGGTACAGTCGAATCTGCAAGATATAAACCTTCACCAATCTCTTGGTTTAAAATGACACTGTCTTCACTAAGATTCAACTTTATTGGTCGAATTATTTCTGATCTTGGTGGTACAGTGATTTGTTGAATATTGAAACTTTCTAGTTCCATGGGTAGTACGTACTCTTCATCTTCGATAATTATTGTGAGTGTTAGTGTTTCGTAATCGATCTTGCATAAGTACTTTAATAAAAAATCTCTTCCTAGTCTTCCATCAGTAACTATCGGAAAATTTCGTTCAACTATTTGAAATGAATGGCTTATATCTTTGTCTAAAATATTAACTTTTAAATTATAACTACCTAGGGAAAAAATTTCTTCATTTGTAATGCCCGTGATTTTGTATTTATTATTTGTAGAGATATGTATTTGGCAGATTATCGTTTTTGCAAATTGATATATCTGCACCAGTATCTATTAAGAATGTCTTAGGATAATTCGTATCCTTACTTTTAATTGTTATAAAGTTTGTTTTGTTGCCTGACAGTTTGTAAATTTTACTCTCTTTACCGAAGGGGAACTTATAGTTGAAAGTGTTTAATTGTTCTCCTCCGGGGCAGTCGCGTTTCCCTGGTTCTGCACTACATTTACGTTTCTACTATAATTCCTATTATTTTCCCTATTATTATTCTGAGAATTTGAGTTCGCATATCTTTGGTTATTGTTGTATGAATTTCTGTTTCTATTTTCATAGTTTCTGTTGTTGGTATTATTCCTACTATTTTGGTTTTCATAATTTTGGTTATCTCTGTTTGAGTTTCTGTAATTATTTTGATTTGCATTGTTTGGTTCCCTATTATTGGATGAGTTATTCCTATTATTGTTTTGTCTTCGTTTATTATACTTCTCATCTTGGGTATAATATAGAACTTGATCTGTCTTTATTGATTGCTCAAATTCAAGAGCTAGATTCACTGCTTCAGTTAGTGATTTTGGTTGTGCTTCGAAAATAGTGCTTTTTAATTGGTCGTGGAGCCCGTTTTTGAAAATATTTAGAGCATAGCTCTCATTAATTTTTAGAATAATTTCCTTTTCGGAGTTGGTTGATTTTAAACCGAATTCTTGAATTTGTAGACGATTCAAATCCGATACAAGAGATAAAATTTTGTCCTTATACTCTTGGACTGATAGATTTCTCTGTGCTATGTTCGAAAGAGAATTGTGAATTTGCGCAATTGTATTAGTATTTTTAAACTTTCCTTTTAAACTTCGTAGTCCGGATGGCGCAACGGTTAGCACGTTCGCCTTCAACGCACTGGGCCCCGGTTCGATTCCGGGGATTTACGTGTCGGACTATGAGCCCACTCAGCTGTTAAATGAGTACCCATTATGGGGTAAATAACTCGGTTGAGCGTGTTGCTGATCACATACCTCTGCACAAAAAACCGTCACGATCTAGAAAATGAGATGATGCTAACTCATCTCGAGGCCGTGGTTCAAATTGGACTGTTGCGCCAGTTATTTATTTTTATTTATTTTAAACTTTCATCTAGTTCAACAAATGTAGATGGTATAGAAATATTTCCGATTGCTGTTCTAACTGATTGGCTTAATTTTACGTGATAGACGAGTTCAATTAAAGTGACTTGGTCATCACTATTCAGATTTTTATTAATTAATTCAAC
The DNA here is from genome assembly GCA_964017055.1 of Chloromyia formosa. NCBI lineage: Eukaryota > Metazoa > Arthropoda > Insecta > Diptera > Stratiomyidae > Chloromyia > Chloromyia formosa. The sequence goes on from OZ024816.1 coordinate 63,670,295, forward strand.
TATCTTTAAGAATGTGTTCAGCTCGCGGAAATCTCCACTAAACGAGGGTATGGTTTTCATACACATTTGGAAATTGAATGAAGCCATTTTATTTAATTTTGATTCTAGTTCTTCTTTCAATTTCCCAAAGGTATCTGTGAATTTGTTTAATATTGTTAAGTCACGGTCTTCTTCTTGAATCGTGGTTAGAGTTTCTGAAAAGGCTCTATTCAATTCTTCTATTTCCGAAATTTTATTACGCAGGGTTTCTTGTTTATACCCCCGTTGCTTACTTTTTTTATAGTTACTTTCAATATTTTCAATAGAGAGGACTAATTTTTTTTATTTTTTTCATAGAGGACGAGATGAAATTTGCAACCCTTGGAGTGAATAGCTTCCAAAAACCTTAAGAAGTAAAAAAATATTTTTTGGGCTTGCTAGCAACTGTACGTTGGTGGAGCTAGTGGTTCTCACTTTTACTCCAATTTTCTCTGTGGGCTCGGTGAGCCCATCGTCAGTCTTTACAAGTTTGCAGACTTCGGTGTGCACTAGTGTGTTATTGTTCTTAAGTGCGGGTAGACCTGTCTTCCCGCCATAGAGAATTTCAAAGGTCCCAGAGTACTGTTAGTATGGTCGTTTATTTTGTTGTAAAGTTTAAGGGCTTTGTCCCTTATGTATGTCTTAATAGTGTCTACCCGTCTCTGTGAATGTCCGTATTTCTAACGTACCATGGGACTTTAAAAATTCTCCGTAGTGCTAGATTTTGGCAAATTTGTAGTCTTTTTATGTTAGTATTGGAAGCTTTGGCTTTCAGCCAAGCTTCCGTAGAGTAAAGTCGGTAGTAGTGTCTGTTTGTAGATGAGTGGCCGGTTCTTGTTGCTTAGTCGTCTGGAGTTGGTAATGGGGTACAGGGCTTGGAGTGTTCCGTTGCACTTCTATCTACAGCGTTTTATATGTTCTGTCCACGTCAGTGATTTGTCGAATGTCAGTCCTAAATAGATGGCAGTTTCCTGCCAGTCTATTTCTTGTTCGTCTACTGTCAGATTGTCGGGGTTTTGTCTTGGTCGTCTCGTAATGAAAATCGCCTGCGTCTTGTCCGCGTTCACCTGGATCTTCCATTTCTGGAAGTATTCCAAAAGTATGTCTATGGATTCCTGGAGTATTGAAGTAACTCTGTCTGCATTTCTTGCAGTGTAGAAGATACAAGTATCATCTGCGAACAGTGAAATACGCGCGTTGGGTGGCATTTCGGGGAAGTCTGCAGTGTATAGTGAGTACAACATTGGGAAAAGTGGTGATCCCTGTGGGACTCCAGCTTCAATGGGTCTTTCCTGAGAAAGTGTGGAGTTAATTCTAACTCGAAAAGATCTGCCTTCTAGGAACGAACCTATTAATTGAATAATAGGTAGCGGTATCTCGAAGTCATGCAATTTGACGATAAGTCCTGCATGCCAGACTTTGTCGAAGGCTTTCGCTACGTCGAACATAACGAGGCCTGTTGACTTGCGCTGATTGAATCCTGTTCGGATGTGTTGGACCACTCTTGCAAGCTGGAGCTCGCAAGAGTGTTCGGCCCTGAAGCTAAACTGTTCTTCTGGTATAATGTTCCTCTCATTAACTTGATCGAGCAGCCGACAAAGGAGGAGTCGCTCTGCCATCCTTGCGATCTACGAAAGGAGGCTTATGGGCCTCCAATTTTGAAGAGATTTTAGATCCTTTCCAGGTTTCGGGATCATAACGACAACCGCTTTTTTCCATACTTCTGGATATCTCCTGAGATGGAAGATCGCGTTTATTATGGTGGTGATTGTCTCGAGTATATTGTCAGGGACGTTTTGCAACCATATGTTGGCTACAGTGTCCGGTCCTGGCGACTTTCGTATGTTGAGGGAGCTGACGAGGCTTCTCACTTCGCTTAGGTCAGTCGGCCTAATTGTTTCGTCGCGTGTGTCGATTCTAGAGCATATGTCTTCGGCTCTGTCAATGATCAAGTCCTCCTCATCAAGATCGCCGTCAGGGGGTTCGTACTCCTGGAACTGGAGCTCCAGGGTATCCGCGAAGGTCTCCGCCTTCCCCGAGTCATCGTACTTCATGCCGTTAGGGCCGTGAATTGGAGGAAAAATTTTCTGGGATTTATGTCTGAAGTACTTATTAATCCTCCAGAAGTTTTTGTCTCCCGTATCCAAGTTTTCAAGGAATTCTTCCCATCTTTCATTCCTGTGTTCATCGATTTGCACCTTTATTTGATTGGTTAGCCTGCTAGCTAATTGGCGCTGGCTAGGGTCGCCGGTTTGCCTAGCTCTTTTTCGTATTCGATTCCTCCTTTTTATCAGGTTTTTAATGTTCTGAGGGAGTTCGTAGGGATTTTTCACCCTTAATGGAGATTGAGTCGTATTTGACTCTTTTGCCAATAGTATCGTGGGAATTAGGCTTTCTATCGCGTGTTGTAGGTCCCTGGCTGTTTCGATTGGCGTTTGCGGGTCTATTGTTCTCATTGTTTCGTTATAACATTTCCAATCAGTTTTCTTTTTCATTGGATCCGGGAGATCGATGAACATTTCTTCAATGAGGAATTGGACCGGTTTGTGGTCCGTAGGCCTGTTCGATTATTCAAAATAATCGATTATTTGGTTATATGCGTGAAGAACAAAAAAAAAAACAAGCGGGCAATTTCATAAATCGAAAAATTTTTCCATACAGATATAGATTTTCAGCATTTTGTGTTATTTTTTTGCAGTACCAGAAATTATTCTATCATAATAACACGAAACTGGAAAGTAGAAGGCTTCGCCTGCAATCCGAGGGGTTTGTAGTGTACGATGTCAATAGGAAACGAGCTGTTTTACACCAAGACCCTGCCTTTCCCCAACCAATCTTGTTAAATGAGTTGAGTAGCAGTTTAAATAGCTCGGCCCACCGTGCTGCTGAAAATTGATAATGCACCTCTGCACAAAACACACCGTCAAGACTTAGTGAAAGAGATAATGTTAACTTTGGTTTTGGTTCAAAACTGAACTGTAGAGCCAGCTATTTATTTTATATTTTTAAGCTAAATATATCTTATTACCGCAGGCATCATTTTGCGTTGAAAGTGTGACTATAAGTTCTATTGGTGTTGCAGCCAAATCGAAACATGTGTGGCTATTCCGGAATTTTTGCAATTTTGACTGCACATTCCGAATCAGCGGACCAAACTACCTCCTATTAGGTTTTTTTCAGTAAGATACGCGTGTTTATGAAAAAAAGGGTGACGGTTGAAAATATCCTTTTGTTTTTGATTTTTGGAAGTTTCAACTTTAGACTCGCAGTCAGCGCTCCTCTCCAAACATTGTGTTGGCAATGTCAACCTTTTGTCTCCATTTCACTTATCTCTTGACTATATTCCACTCTATCGAGAAGAATGTCCTTTTATCTCCACCAAAGTACTCGAAATGGCATTTATAGTGTTCAAGAGTATTCGCCTCTTCACCCCGACTCCTATGACGTTCATCTTGCCTATATTCCACTTCATTGCCAAGAATATCCTTTTCTCCCCATCAAAGGACTCGAAACGCAATTTGTACTACTCCAGAGCATTCGCCTCTTCACCCCGATTCTCATGACACCCATCTTGCCTACATTCCACTCCATTGCCATGAATAATCCTTTTTGTCCCACCAAAGGACTCGAAATGCAATTTACACTACTCTAGAGCATTTGCCTCTTTATCACGATTCCTGTGAAACCCATGTTGCCTATATTCCACTCCATTAATAAGAATGTCCTTTTCTCTCCACCAATGGACTCGAAATGCGATTTACACTACTCCAGAGCATTCGGCTCTTTACCACTATTCCTATGATATCCATCTTGCCTACATTACACTACATTGCCAAGAATGTCCTTTTCCTTATCAAAGGACGTAAAAGGCCATCAACAGTAGTTTAATTCATTCCCATGAAGACGCATATTCGCCTCATGGACATTCAAAGGTCCTTCACTGTATAGTCACAACCTGCGCGTCATACATCATTTTCATTCAAATGTTCTACATTTCAACGCAAACGCAAAAAAGATACATTGTCAAAAAAGATAAATTGCCAATAAAACATTTTCTACACCATTGGCTGCCTTGCTCAATAATCCTCTCGCCCAAATACTCTATAGTCTATACCTTTATTCGGAAAAATACGATTAATCGTATCCGTATATGATCATAATTGATCATAATCGATTAATCGAAAAGATACGATTAATCGTATTTTTTCGATTAATCGATTAATCGAAAAGATACGATTAATCGTATTTTTTCGATTAATCGATTAATCGTATTCTTTCGATTAATCGTATTCTTTCGATTCATCGATTAATTGTATTCTTTCGATTAATCGATTAATCGTATTATTTCGAATAATCGAAAATAATCGATTAATCGATTATCAGAAATAATCGATTATCATACGATTAATCGATTAATCGCACAGGGCTGGTGGTCCGACGACAGTTCGCCTAAGACGTCTATCCGCACATGGAGATCCAGTGCTTTGGATAACCCTATGTCGAGTGGGTTGCCGTTTATTGGTCCGAAATGCGTCGGTTCTCTGGGGATGTGAGTGCATACTAGGCTGTTATTTGCGACGAATCTAAACAATTCAGTTCCGGCTAGATTACTTCTCGCAGCACCCCACGAACGGTGGTATGCGTTCATATCCCCTCCGAGAAAGACCGTACCTTCAATTTCCAGAAGCGCCCGTAAGTGTTCCTGTTGCGTGGTCTGTTATAGACCGAAATGATAGTGAAATCGAGGAAAGTCGTTTGCACTTTTATAGCAATAGCCTCTATGCACTGAAGGTCAGGCAGAATTATAAGGTGATGGCTGAAATTTCGTCTGATTAGGATGGCTGGGTTGGCAACTAAGTATTGTACTTTCGGTTTTTATTGATAGATAGCGTTGCGTTAATTTTTTGTATAACATATGTTAGTGCTGTACTTTGCCGTTTGTCACGTGATACTTGTCACATTGACGTAACTTTAGAAGCAAGTAGTGCGTGATTTTTATTAAAGCTATTAGTTGCGGGTTAATTTTAAATGGAGTGCAGAAGCGAACATTTTCGGCATATTTTACTTTTTTATTTCCGTAAAGGAAAGAAAGCTGCTGCGGCTCACAAAGAGATATGTGAAGTTTATGGTGCTGATTGCTTAACAGAGCGCACGTGTCAGAATTGATGTAAGAAATTCCGTTCTGGAGATTTTTCCCTCAAAGATGAGCAACGTTCTGGTCGGCCTACTGAAGTTGATGATGACCAAATCAAAGTCATAATTGAAGAGGATCGTCATCTAACTGTTCGAGAGGTTGCGAAGAGGCTACATGTATCGCACACAACAATTGAAAAACATTTAAAATGTCTTGGGCTAGTTAAAAAGCTTGATATTTGGGTACCTCACGAATTGAAAGAAATTCATTTAACACAAAGAATCAACTGTTGAAACCGACCCTTTCCTAAAAAGAATCATCAATGGTGATGAAAAATGGGTCCTGTACAGTAACAAAGTTCGAAAACGATCATGGAGCAAACACGATGAACCAGCACAAACCACATCGAAAGCTGAATTGCATCCAAAAAAGATCATGCTGTCAGTTTGGTGGGATTACAAAGGTGTTGTGTTTTTTGAGCTGCTTTCAAGGAACCGAACGATCAATTCTGATGTTTACTGTCAACAACTAATGAAACTGGATGAAGCAATCAAAGAAAAACGGCCAGAATTGTCAAATCGGAAAGGTGTAGTGTTCCACCATGATAATGCAAGGCCTCACACATCTTTGGCAACTCGTGGGAAACTATTGGAGCTTGGCTGGGAAGTGATGCCACATCCCCCATACAGCCCTGATCTGGCACCATCTGATTACCATTTATTTCGAAGTTTGCAGAATTTTTTGAATGGTACAGCTTTCACAAACGAAGATGACCTTCACTCGCACCTGGTTCAGTTTTTTGCTGATAAGAACCAGAAATTTTATGAGCGCGGAATCATGCAGCTGAAGGAAAGATGGCAAAAGGTCATTGAGCAAAATGGAAAATATATAATTGACTAAAAACTATTCTTTGTTAAAAAAAAAAGTGTTTTATTTTATACTACAAAACCGAAAGTACTTAGTTGCCAACCCAATAGTTGGGTATTCGGAAGTTGTTTCCAGGTTTCAGAAAGGTCTCCTGGATGAGCATGATATCAACTTGATACTCTTGTAAAAAGTTGGTCAGCTCACCTTTTTGTTGTTGGATGGAATTGGCATTCCATGAAACCACAGAAACACAATTGACAACCATCTTAATGCTTGGGTTGGGAGGTTTGCCATGTTCTGTGCTGCGAACAGACCCTGAATCATGGTTGCCATCATCTGCTCCATCATTTGCCGGCATTGAGCCTGCATCTGGCCAAAGAAGGTCTCTACTTGACCTGAGCTCGGGATTGAGGGTTGGAAGGGTGTAGGTTGGGTGCTTGTCGGTTGGGATGGGCGTGATGGAGGCACAGAGGTTTTTGCCGTCTGTGCAAACGACTTCCTGATATTAACAGGGTTTTTTTGGGCAGCCGCCGTAGCTGGCTGGGTGCTTGCCACCACAATTGGTGCATTTCGGCTCTTCCTCAGGTTTAAGTGTGCATACTGTGAAATGGTGGAGGCCATCGCATTTCACGCACCGTGGTTGGGCATGACACTTATTTGCGCATGCCCGAATTGCTGGCAGTTCTGGCATTGGGATTGGCCACTTTTCGACCTTTGGGACTCTACTTTTATGCCGGAAAGGCCGCAGATACCCGTGATATTGTAAATATCGGTCTCTGTCCTTGGGAGAAGGACTTTGATCAACTTTGACCTCGGAATGTTTTTAAGCTTCAATCTGAAGCACTCAAAGGGGTGAAACCCTTGAGCTTCAAGGTCCTCCTTTATCTCTTCCGGAGAGATATCCTCCAGACCGCGAATGATAATATTAAGGTGCTTCTCCTCCGGGAGGAGAAACGTGTGGTACTGATATTTTCTATCAGTGAGAAACTTCGTCAGTTTCCGGTGGTCAGTTATAGTTTCGGGGACTATTTGGATTCCCAAATAGACCCTTTTTGCAGTCGTGTATCGTATGTTGTGTGTTTTAAGTAGACGACTGATTGTCGTCCACTTGTCGGCTTCCCTCAAAATGATGGGAACCGGTTTGTCTTCGTTCGTCTTTGTCGACGCTGCCTCCTGCAACGGAGCAGGAGTAGTTGGTTGGGGTAGGGGCGTGGTCTTGGCGGGCGTGTTGGATGGGATTGGTTTCGGCGCCGCAGCGGGTTTTGTAGCCGCAGTGGGCTTTGGAATTGTCTTCCGGGGTGGGGCTTTCGGTTTCTGTGGCACCGGAATGTTGGAAGGGATAGCTGGAGGAGGAAGAGCAGGGAACTCCTCGTCATGGTCCGAAGACATTTCCTCGTCAACAGATGCCTCGGAGGCATGGTTGGCCGTGGAATGGTCCGTCAGTGGGTCGTCGTCTTTTTTGTCCGTGGCAGATGCGACGGAGCTGGACGACGTCTTCGCCATCCGCTTGCGCTTTGTGGGCACTGCGGAATTTGGCTTAGCGAAATTTTGCTGCTGGCCCTGCGCCAAACGGGCGGTGAGCCTCTTGTTTTCTTCAGACAAGTCGTCCAGCTTCTTCGACATCTGCGCTATTTGCGAGTTGAGTACCGTGAGTTGGTCACTCATCTTCGCATTCGCGGCTGTCAGTGCAGTTATCTGCGCGTCCTTTATCATGTTTTGTACCGTCCTCCTACTCATCCGCCCTAATCTAGCACTACCTTATGTATAGGAAAACAGAACTCACCAATACTAAGAAGAATAACAACTAGTGCTATCTTCGTGCTTCTCGCACTCACCGGACGTACGTTCCTGGTAACGTTTATGTACGTTACCTCCTTCACTTTTGAGCACTAATGCTCCTTCTCGCTCGCACAATTTTATTAGTTCACTGCACTTCACTTCGCTCGTCGTATACGTGTTATCGTGTTCACGGTTCACGGCGGACTGTGTTTTGGGCTTGGACTTAATTTTTATATTTTATAATTTATTCTATGAACATAATGATTGATTGCTTTTTTTTACATTATTCTTTTGTTTTCAATTTTCGGTTTTTAATTTGAATCTCAATTTCGTCAATTTCGTTCCAAATTGTCGTTGCGATATGCCAGTCCGGCGGGTTGTGGTCATCCAGGACGATGGATTTCAGGAGATTTAATCGTTTCTTGAGTTGCTGCAGTTTTCCGCCACGTTTCCTCCTTAATTTTAGCGGGTTGGCGTTGATGCTTGTCTGTATTCGGTGTTGAGTTTGAAATTTATTCTTCCTGGATCTGGCTAATTCCCGAACGCACAGATGATTTCCATTTTTCCAAACAATTTACTTGGTTTGGCAAGATCGCCATGTACTAGCCCTAATTCGATTTGGCAGGATCGCCATGTACTGGTCCTAAGACCGGTCCTGAAATTTATAAGTGTGGACCGGCAAACTTAATTGCCTTAGGTCCGGAAGGGTTCCTGGGTATAGTCGCAACTAAGCGACAGGAGTCAAACGCAGTCAAGCTCAAGCGTACTGTAGGAACTGACTTTATTTCATCTTCAAGTCGTCTTATATATTATAGTACATAACTGTATCCTTAAGAATAAGAACTACTGAATTCAAATGTACATAGTTATATGTCTGAATATCAGTTATGGAGGGGCGCGTGGGCGCCCCCTGGTAACGGCAGTGTATCAATTCGCTGACGGCCAATGTCTTAGCGATAAGACAGTTTGGAAAAGGCAGATAGCTGTAGCCTGAATGGCTGACGAACACCTAAGCGTCTCAGGTCTAGTAGGATGGAATGACTTGCGTAGTTGGACCTGCTACATAGTTGTGTGGGCTCCAGCACGTTTATTAAACCATCTGAAGCAGCTATCTCCGAGGCCATCCCCTGAATGGGGTTAAGCGACGTGCTGACAACTCGTCCTTGTAAAAACCACTCATGTCAAGAAACCTGGAACAAAAGCCTCGGATTGGACGGATCAACAACGACGACCACGCAAACGAATAAAGGATTATTCTCTCGGATCCTGGAATGTACGCTCCCTGAACAAACCGGGGGCCGAGAAGGCCCTCCTTCAACAGGTCGAAAAGTACAAACTGAGCATTACTGCAGTCCAGGAAACAAATTGGCTTGGCAGCGAGATTAATGACAAGAAATCGCACACAATTTTTACAAGTGGCAAACCATCGGGCCGCAAGAAGTTTGGAGTAGCATTTATAGTGAACAATCACCTCAAACCGCATATTACTGACTTCAAACCTATAAATGAACGGCTGTGTGCGATTCGCATCAAGACTCGATTCTTCAATCTCTGGCTCATCAATGTGCATGCCCCCACTGAAGTTAAAGAAGACGCAGTAAAAGACGAGTTCTACGCCCGTCTTGAAACTCTCTTCGACTCACTTCCAACAAACGACGTCAAATTGCTGCTGGGAGACTTTAACGCGAAAGTCGGGAATGAAAGCTGGCATCGGGGGACCACTGGAGGCCACAGCCTCCATGAAGAATGTAACGATAATGGCCAGCGACTTATAGACTTCGCCTGCAGCAGGAATCTAGTCCTGCAGTCCTGCAGGAATCTAGTCGTAAGCTCTACGTGTTTCCCGCATCGACGCATTCACAAGCAGACCTGGAAGTCTCCAGACGCACATACCGTCAACCAAATTGACCACGTCCTCATTTGCAGGAGATGGGCGTCTAGTGTCATGGATGTCCGCTCCTATCGAGGAGCAAACTGCGACTCAGATCATCACTTGGTGAAGACGACCTACAGATGTAGAATTTCCTCAGTGCACCAGTCAAGAATCAGCCCTCCCAAAATCTTTGCGGTTGATAAGCTCTTGAGTGATGCTACAGCGGTGGCGTATACTACGGCCCTTGAGGAAAAACTATCGCTCTTGCTACACAACATCAGCAACACAGGCGTCCATGGGTTCTGGGAAGAACTCAAGGGTACCATCAAGGATGTCGCAGAGAAGGTCGTGGGATATAAAGCCCGGCGAGCGCGAAATGACTGGTTCGACGAAGAATGCAAAAATTCACTTGACGCGAAAAACGAGGCCTACAGACAATGGATTCAACGAGGAACCAGAGCCAGAAGAGAAAAATATGACGAGCTACGGCGAATATCGAATAGAATAATTAAACGGAAGAAACGTAAATACTTTGACGAGCAGTTGCTGAACATAAACGAAAACTTAGCTAATAGGAACACCAGACAAGCGTACAAACTAGTAAATACAATTAAGAACGGCTACCAACCCAGGACTAGCCTTTGTAAGGACAAGGATGGAAACATCATCAGCGACACCGATGGTATTAACAAACGATGGGCCTCTTATTTTGAAGAGCTTCTAAATCGACCATCTAACATCCCCACACAGGAAGCTCTCGACGATATTGTTGATCTAGGCCCACCCATTCAACCCCCGACAGTAGAGGAAGTTGATCTCGCGTTGCGGTCACTAAAACGAAATAAAGCGCCGGGCGCTGACGAGATTCCAGCTGAACTGCTAAGATTCGGTGGAACGAGTCTAGTTGATGCCATACATAAATTACTCCTGCGAGTATGGGAGAACGAGGAGATCCCAGACGATTGGCGCAGAAGCATCATCTGTCCAATTCATAGAAAGGGAGATAAACTGCGGTGTGAGAATTACAGGGGCATCTCACTAGTTTGTACGTCCTATAAAATTTTGACGAAAATTCTGGAAAATAGAATAAAACCGTACGCAGAACGAGTCATTGGCGAATATCAAAGCGGTTTCAGACCTGGTCGCTCCACAACCGATCAGCTCTTCTCAGTCAAACTGATACTCCAGAGGTGCTGGGAATACAACGTAAACGTATACCAAATCTTTGTCGACTTCAAGCAGGCATACGACAGTATCGATCGTGGAGTACTGTACAACATCATGCTGCAATTTGGTATACCAGCAAAATTAGTGCGACTGACAAAGATGACGATGACCAACTCCGTCTCACAAGTCAGGATCCAGAATAGACTTACTGATCTATTTGAAACACGCACTGGTTTGAAACAGGGCGATGGACTGGCACCGACGCTCTTCAACCTAGCACTGGAATACGTTATTCGGGCCATGAATATGGACAACAGCAAGACGCTACTCATCAAGTCGACACAATTAGCAGCGTACGCCGACGACATCAACATCATGTCCCGAAGATTGGCTGACGCAGAAGAACTTCTGCATACGCTCGATACCGCTGCAAAGGAAGTTGGATTACGTATTAACGAGGGTAAAACTAAAATAATGATGCAATCGGTGACAAGGACACCTGTACAACCAAGCATCAATGTGGGGGACCTCAACATCGAGTTCGTGAACAACTTCATCTACCTGGGTTGCAACCTGTCAAGGGACGCCAATGAAACTGACGAAATCAAGCGACGGATACAGTTAGCTAATAAGACTTTTTTCTCGGTTCTCCCCATAATGAAATCGAAACATGTGCACAGAAACACGAAGCTCCGCGTGTACAAAACCATTATACGACCAGTGCTATGCTATGGCTGCGAAGCATGGACCCTAACTCAAGCCTCCGAAAACATGCTAGACACTTTCGAACGTAAGGTTCTACGGCGAATTTTCGGGGCTGTTTGCGATCGAGATGGATGGCGCATCCGGTACAACCATGAGTTGTATGAAATGTACGATGAGCTGCAAGTCTCGAAAATCGTCAAACTACAACGACTTCAATGGGCAGGGCATGTACAAAGAATGGACGATGATCGCATGCCTAAGAGAGTAATGAATGCAGAACGAGTCGACGGAGCGAGACTGCGAGGACGACCGAGATCTCGTTGGGAGAGCTCAGTAGGTGTGGACGCCGCGCAGCTGCTGGGCTCCCAAAATTGGAGGACGCGGTCACGTGACCGAGATAATTGGAGGACAATGATCCAGGCGGCCAAGGCCCGACGTCGGGCTGTCGCGCCACGATGATGATGATGATCAGTTATGGAGACTTTGACAGGGTTCGGATATATGCTAGGCTTACAAAGCAAATACATAAACACAAGCACTTGCATTATTGTGAACTGTATAATACCTTAGACACACACAGCAACCGAATGATCATTCGGTGAATGATGAATTGCCGGCAATGACGAATTAGACACACACACTTTAATGTGAACGTCGTTCCAACTGTCACTACAAAATCGACTTAGCACTGATTTTTCGAATAAATATTGTTTATTTAGCAACGAACATTTTGCTTAGCAACGAGTGCATATTATTTCTATTGCATATCAACGGGTGCATATTTTTAATATTCAATGACAATTTGTCGGATAGGTGGCACTGCATACACAAAGAAGCAATTACGATTACTATGCCAATTGTAATTCGCGAATTATCATTCGGACGATGTTCGAATGATCATTCGCAAGACACACATGAAATCGAATTATCATTCGAATGGGAATGATCGGTACATTATGGATTTGGCATTAATTGGAGAATTCTTTCTATTTCATTAGAGAGAATTTTCACAAATTTAGAGAGAATCCTTAATTGCGGCATTTCCGCTTTAGGTAGTCCATTTCCGCTTTAGGTGGTAAGAGCCTAGAACCCACACAGGGAAATGTGTAGGTCCTAAAGCGGAAATTTCCTTAGTTTTGTGAAAATTCTCTCTAATGAAATAGAAAGAATTCTCCAATTAATGCCAAATCCATAATGTACCGAATGATCATTCGTGTGAGTCGTCTGTCTAACGTATAAGTGTGAATGTTAGTTAATACTTAAACCTAAGCTTATCCTATCTTCAAACATAGAATTTACATGCATAGTGGTGTGTACACCCCCCGGAAGTTAGCACCAAAAGTTTGGAAAAGTTGAATTTTTTTTAGAGTTCCCTGCTTATTAGCAATAGTTCTAGAGTTCTCGAGTTGGTGCGGCGATAGTTCTAGGGTTTTAATGGATTTTTTTTAATAATTAAATTTGTGGGGTCAAATTCACGCAAAAAATTTTATCTTCCAAAAATAGTTCCAATGCTCAAAATCGATGGATAATAAAGAGTTCTAGAGTTCCTGACTAATTTTAAAAAAAAATTTGCAAAAATAAAAATTTTATAAAAAAATTAAAATTTAGGGGTTGCAACCTGACGATATGTACTTTAACCAATGCAGGTTAGTTCCCATTCATCAAATCAAGATCCAAACTGTTTTTTAAATGAAAAAACCTCCCGCAGGTCAAGAATTCTCAGGTTATGGGAACCAACACACCCCCACTCACCCCTTAGGTGACTTCATAGGGATGAAAATACCCAAAAATGACATATTTCGGTTAGGCACTATCGAACTCATCGGAACACTTAAAATCTTCAAACGTTTTTACAGCGCCCTTTAAAGGACCTAAGGACGAGCCCAGAACTCATTGGTGCTGATGTCTCTCATCCCCCGCTCACCCCTAAAAAGACGTCAGAAATATTTAAATTTCAAAAAAAAGTACTCCTCACTCGCTTTGAAACCCCCAAACTCACTGGAATTTGCAAAATCTTCAAACGTTTCTACAGCGCCCTTTAAAGGACCTAAGGACGAGCCCAGAACTCATTGGTGCTGATGTCTCTCACCCCCCACTCACCCCTAAAAAGACGTCAGAAATATTTAAATTTCAAAAAAGTACTCCACACTCGTTTTGAAACCCCCAAACTCACTGGAATTTGCAAAATCTTCAAACGTTTCTACAGTGCCCTTTAAAGGACCTTAGGACGAGCCCAGAACTAATTGGTGCTGATGTCTCTCATCGCCCACTCACCCCTAAAAAGACGTCAGAAATATTTAAATTTAAAAAAAGTACTCCACACTCGTTTTGAAACCCCCAAAGTCACTGGAATTTGCAAAATCTTCAAATGTTTCTACAGCGCCCTTTAAAGGACCTAAGAACGAGCCCAGAACTCATTGGTGCTGATGTCTCTCATCCCCCACTCACCCCTAAAAAGACGTCAGAAATATTTAAATTTCAAAAAAGTACTCCACACTCGCTTTGAAACCCCGAAACTCACTGGAATTTGCAAAATCTTCAAACGTTTCTACAGCGCCCTTTAAAGGACCTTAGGACGAGCCCAGAACTCATTGGTGCTGATGTCTCTCATCCCCCACTCACCCCTAAAAAGACGGCAGAAGTATCTCTATCGGATAGAAAGAATTCTTCTCGGAGTGGTTGCAAAAGATAAATTCTAGTCGTGTTTGTATTCGCCTCAAAATATGCAAATGTAAAAATATACGCAGAAATCAAAAAGTTTTCTCAGAAAAAAAAATGATCAAGTGCTTTCTGTTGTTGCCTGTCTATTAGTGGGCACATTTATAGCGTGGATATAAAAGACGTTTTAATTAAATCGTTTTAGTGCTAGTGCTTCCTCGTGGCGTGTTTATATTGACCATATAGAGAGGTACTAATAATGAAATTTGTCAGTTGTTGGTTTGTGACTTTGGTTTGAAAATGTCAAGAAGCAGTAACCTCCTAATAAAAGCGCCTTTATACCGCTTCAATCAAAGGATGAAGCGAATGCAAAATTGCCGAAAGGGATAGGTTATTTATATAACATATAAAATGGAATTATCACCAACAACACCATTATCGAAGACAGTAACACCACCTAGTCCCAGTAGGCCAGTTCTGCATCGCAAGTGGAGCTAAAAGTTAGCACCAAAATTAAATGAACCGATACGTTTACATCACCGTGAGTTAAATCGATTTAGTTAAACCTCGAAACCTCGCGATATAAACGTAGTGAGTGTCTCCCGAATCGCTTTTCACTACGGGCGGCAAAACAGTATCAAATCAATTTAAGGAGGAGAACAAATTGGTGTTGGAACAGTTAAGTTCAGGTCGGATTCGGCTGGTTTCTTGGGCGGCCGAGAAGTTTTGTCGGATGTTTGAAACGGGAGTGAAATTTTATGCGGTCGTGCTTGCGCAGTGTGTACGAGGCGGCGGCAATTTCTTTTCCGTTCTTCCCAGTTGTGAATATTGATGGTGAAACAACGATGGCACCGGCATGCCGCAACCAATCAATCTTTGTTTGGGGGACATTGAGACCACATATGACCTTTTATGTGAATGCTCAGCGATTGCACGAGCTAGGTTAGCGCTACTCGGGCGGATCGTCACAACTCTGCTGATATCAGGAAATCTCCAGCAAAAGACTTACTAGCCTTCGTAAGAGTTGTGGAAGGTCTCTTGCGATAATATTAAAGGCTATGGCACAATAGACCTCCTATGGTCGCAGTGCCCACCATGAGGGTCAGTAGCCGCACCTCTTTTTTCTATTCTTCTAACCAATCAATCAACGAAAGTATTGGTCCTCATGGAATGGCATTTCGACTTAGGCGACCACGATTTAAGAACGCCAAGGAACGGGATAAGCTAAGTGCCGTGTGAATGTGTGGTGTGTGCTATTTTGTGTTTATTTGTCCAGTTATTTGTTTATATATTTATTTATTTGCCTGATTGTGTTTTATGACTGCCTGTTTGAGTGAATTGTTGTTGTGGAGCGAATGTCTGTGCGGGTGTGAATGGATCACTGTGTGAACGAGGTATGACTCTGAATGTGTGAGAATTGCGAGTGATTATTGTCCTTGTTACTTTTGTGAATGTTGCGTGAACGATTGAATGTGTGACTGCCTGTTTGAGTGTGAATGTGGTGAGCTCGTATGATAGTGGATGATTGCAAGGAATGTGTAAATGTATGAATGAATGTGTTGATTTATAATCTGTTTATATGTTCATTTATATATGTATTTATTATTTATGTGTTTGTTTATTTATTGATATTTGCTGTGGATTGCCTGTGCTAATGCAGCGCCGGGTCAAATTGATAGCTAAGAAGATTACGTAGCTGCTAATGTTATTATAATATTCATGCAAAAATGATACACCTGTGTCATAGAAATCGTGTTTTTTATGATTTTCGACAAGGTCTTATTGATGCACAGGCCGTGAATGTAGCTATTAACTTCGGTTTCCCACGTATTGAATTAGCGAAACACTTAGATACTCGTGCCATGGTAACAACTGCTGGCACTAATCTTAAAGATGACGCTATGCGTCTACATGATTCTAGTCCAGTAGTGTGGCGAGTGTGTTGTTGATTCGGTAACTATAGTAACAATGATTTTTGGGCTAGCTGGAATCAAAAAGTAGACCGACAATCCAGTCACTGGACTGGATTGCTGGATTGAATTGCTGTCCAGTGCCGGTTCACATTATTCCAGTAGCAGTCCAGCGCTGGACTGGATTACTGGACTGGATTGGTTACTGGAATAATGTGAACCGGGCATTATTATGGGAATTTAGGTGTTGTTTGTTTAGGGAGTTCCCCACATATTTTTGTCGGCCACGGGACCTCATGGTAGGGTAGGTGTAGAAGGCCGAGGGTTTAATAAGACCCAGACCCAGTTGCGTGCGTGGGGCACCTGAGCCATCCGACAACCATTCCTTCCTTATCGCCCTTTTTTCTATCCAATTTTGTTTTCGCATTTGTTTGGGCTGTTTTCCCTAGGTTTATGAATTATATTAATATGTAAGGACAGGGGCAACGAGCGGCGAAAGCAACGCCCACGTCTCCCGAACTGAGCTACAGCAAGCATAGGCAGTTGCTTAGCTCGTTGAGGGGCCTATTTCTTCGTCAGATGGCAAGGCCCGACGTACACGGTCAACATGCTACCTTAGGCTCCGTCCCCACGGGCATTTTCGAATGCAAGAGATGGTAACGACTCAAATGTTACGCTGTTCGATCCTAAGATTCGAAGACCGGTTTTAGGTTTAAAAACGAAATTGAGTATGTACCTATACATGGCTATTTTCGCTTTCCTTCGCATACCTGATTTCGATTTGAAACCAAAATTGTGCATAGACCAAAAAAAAATGCTGGTTCCAGATATGCTAGGACGAAAGGGATGCAGGCAAATATAGAAGGAGTGATACGGGCGACCTTGGGCTGTATGTGGTTAGTAGCAACTCCCTAAGAGCGGAGCTATCCCAGTTAATTTCAAACCGAAATTGTCCATGCACACTTTGTGCCATACTGCGGGCTGTGAATCAACAGCCCCTGGTGTGGGGTTCCCCTCGCTATGGTTTCAAATCGAAATCAGGTATGCGAAGGAAAGCGAAAATAGCCATGTATAGGTACATACTCAATTTCGTTTTTAAACCTAAAACCGGTCTTCGAATCTTAGGATCGAACAGCGCAACATTTGAGTCGTTCCCATCTCTTGCATTCGAAAATGCCTGTGGGGACGGAGCCTAAGGTAGCATTTTGACCGTGTACGTCGGGCCTTGCCATCTGACGAAGAAATAGGCCCCTCAACGAGCTAAGCAACTACCTATGCTTGCTCTAGCTCAGTTCGGGAGACGTGGGCGTTGTTTTCGCCACTCGTTGCCCCTGTTCTTACATATTAATATAATTCATAGACCTAGGGAAAACAGCCCAAACAAATGCGGAAACAAAATTGGATAGAAAAAAGGGCGATAAGGAAGGAATGGTTGTCGGATGGCTCAGGTGCCCCACGCACGCAACTGGGTCTGGGTCTTATTAAACCCTCGGCCTTCTACACCTACCCTACCATGAGGTCCCGTGGCCGACAAAAATATGTGGGGAACTCCCTAAACAAACAACACCTAAATTCCCATAATAAGGAGCCACTTAATGCAGAAAATCATTTGGCTCCGTTAAAACTTCAATTGCCAAGTGTATTTGCAGATAGATTCGCATAGCGTCATCTTTAAGATTAGTGCCAGCAGTTGTTACCATGGCACGAGTATCTAAGTGTTTCGCTAATTCAATACAATACGTGGGAAACCGAAGTTAATAGCTACATTCACGGCCTGTGCATCAATAAGACCTTGTCAAAAATCATGAAAAACACGATTTCTATTGTATGACACAGGTGTATCATTTTTGCATGAATATTATAACAACATTAGCAGCTACGTAATCTTCTTAGCTATCAATTTGACCCGGCGCTGCATTAGCACAGGCAATCCACAGCAAATACCAATAAATAAACAAACACATAAATAATAAATATATAAATGAACATATAAACAGATTAATAAATAAATCAACACATTCATTCATACATTTACACATTCCTTGCAATCATCCACTATCATACGAGCTCACCACATTCACACTCAAACAGGCAGTCACACATTCAATCGTTCACGCAACATTCACAAAAGTAACAAGGACAATAATCACTCGCAATTCTCACACATTCAGAGTCATACCTCGTTCACACAGTGATCCATTCACACCCGCACAGACATTCGCTCCGCAACAACAATTCACTCAAACAGGCAGTCATAAAACACAATCAGGCAAATAAATAAATATATAAACAAATAACTGGACAAATAAACACAAAATAGCACACACCACACATTCACACGGCACTTAGCTTATCCCGTTCCTTGGCGTTCTTAAATCGTGGTCGCCTAAGTCGAAATGCCATTCCGTAAGGACCAATACTTTCGTTGATTGATTGGTTAGAAGAATAGAAAAAAGAGGTGCGGCCACTGACCCTCTTGGTGGGCACTGCGACCATAGGAGGTCTATTGTGCCATAGCCTTTAATATTATCGCAAAAGACCTTCCACCACTCTTACGAAGGCTAGTAAGTCTTTTGCTGGAGATTTCCTGATATCAGCAGAGTTTGTTACGATCGGCCCGAGTAGCGCTAACCTAGCTCGTGCAATCGCTGAGCATTCACATAAAAGGTCATATGTGGTCTCAATGTCCTCCAAACAAAGATTGATTGGTTGCGGCATGCCGGTGCCACCGTTGTTTCACCATCAATATTCACAACTGGGAAGAACGGAAAAGAATTGCCGCCGCCTCGTACACACTGCGCAAGCACGACCGCATAAAATTTCACTCCCGTTTCAAACATCCGACAAAACTTCTCGGCCGCCCAAGAAACCAGCCGAATCCGACCTGAACTTAACTGTTCCAACACCAATTTGTTCTCCTCCTTAAATTGATTTGATACTGTTTTGCCGCCCGTAGTGAAAAGCGATTCGGGAGACACTCACTACGTTTATATCGCGAGGTTTCGAGGTTTAACTAAATCGATTTAACTCACGGTGATGCAAACGTATCGGTTCATTTAATTTTGGTGCTAACTCTTAGCTCCACTTGCGATGCAGAACTGGCCTACTGGGACTAGGTGGTGTTACTGTCTTCGATAATGGTGTTGTTGGTGATAATTCCATTTTACATGTTATATAAATAACCTATCCCTTTCGGCAATTTTGCATTCGCTTCATCCTTTGATTGAAGTGGTATCAACGCGCTTTTATTAGGAGGTTACTGCTTCTTGACATTTTCAAACCCAAGTCACAAACCAACAACTGACATCTTTCATTATTAGTACCTCTCTATATGGTCGTTATAAACACGCCACGAGGAAGCACTAGCACTAAAACGATTTAATTAAAACGTCTTTTATATCCACGCTATAAATGTGCCCACTAATAGACAGGCAACAACAGAAAGCACTTGATCATTTTTTTCTGAGAAAACTTTTTGATTTCTGCGTATATTTTTACATTTGCATATTTTGAGGCGAATACAAACACGACTAGAATTTATCCTTTGCAACCACTCCGAGAAGAATTCTTTCTATTCGATAAAGATACTTCTGACGTCATTTTAGGGGTGAGTGGGGGATGAGAGACATCAGCACCAATGAGTTCTGGGCTCGTCCTTAAGTCCTTTAAAGGGGGCTGTAGAAACGTTTGAAGATTTTGCAAATTCCAGTGAGTTTGGGGGTTTCAAAGCGAGTGTGGAGTACTTTTTTGAAATTTAAACATTTCTGACGTCTTTTTAGGGGTGAGTGGGGGGTGAGAGACATCAGCACCAATGAGTTCTGGGCTCGTCCTTAGGTCCTTTAAAGGGCGCTGTAGAAACGTTTGAAGATTTTGCAAATTCCAGTGAGTTTGGGGGTTTCAAAGCGAGTGTGGAGTACTTTTTTGAAATTTAAACATTTCTGACGTCTTTTTAGGGGTGAGAGGGGGGTGAGAGACATCAGCACCAATGAGTTCTGGGCTCGTCCTTAGGTCCTTTAAAGGGCGCTGTAGAAACGTTTGAAGATTTTGCAAATTCCAGTGAGTTTGGGGGTTCCGAAGCGAGTGTGGAGTACTTTTTCGAAATTTAAATATTTCTGACGTCTTTTTAGGGGTGAGTGGGGGATGAGAGACATCAGCACCAATGAGTTCTGGGCTCGTCCTTAGGTCCTTTAAAGGGCACTGTAGAAACATTTGAAGATTTTGCAAATTCCAGTGAGTTTGGGGGTTTCAAAGCGAGTGTGGAGTACTTTTTTTGAAATTTAAACATTTTTGACGTCTTTTTAGGGGTGAGTGGGGGGTGAGAGACATCAGCACCAATGAGTTCTGGGCTCGTCCTTAGGTCCTTTAAAGGGCGCTGTAAAAACGTTTGAAGATTTTAAGTGTTCCGATGAGTTCGATAGTGCCTAACCAGAATATGTCATTTTTGGATATTTTCATCCCTATGAAGTCACCTAAGGGGTGAGTGGGGGTGTGTTGGTTGGTTACCATAACCTGAGAATTCTTGACCTGCGGGAGGTTTTTTCATTTAAAAAACAGTTTGGATCTTGATTTGATGAATGGGAACTAACCTGCATTGGTTAAAGTACATATCGTCAGGTTGCAACCCCTAAATTTTAATTTTTTATAAAATTTATTTTTGCAAATTTTTTTTTTAAATTAGTCAGGAACTCTAGAACTCTTTATTATTCATCGATTTTGAGCATTGGAACTATTTTTGGAAGATAAAAATTTTTGCGTGAATTTGACCCCACAAATTTAATTATTAAAAAAAAGCCATTAAAACACTAGAACTATCGCCGCACCAACTCGAGAACTCTAGAACTATTGCTAATAAGCAGGGAACTCTAAAAAAATTCAACTTTTCCAAACTTTTGGTGCTAACTTCCGGGGGGTAAAAAAAGCCATTAAAACCCTGGAACTATCGCCGCACCAACTCGAGAACTCTAGAACTATTGCTAATAAGCAGGGAACTCTAAAAAAAATTCAACTTTTCCAAACTTTTGGTGCTAACTTCCGGGGGGGTCGTCCTGCGTGTTATTTTACGGGAATTTTGCAGCAAAATTACAATTAAAAGGTGAGTGGTGTTTTCATTAATTTTATATTTGTTGTGTGTGCGCGCTTATGCTTCTAATGGGGCGTGGGGCATAACGCGACAACTAATGATGCTCGGGGCGACCGGTAGCGCGGTGTGTTGAGGCATCAGTCTCATGTTTGACTACCGGCGTTTCGGGTTCGAATCCCGTCCACGACGACGTTCGTGGCCATGGATGTGCAGGAGGTGCATGCTGGCAACTGCATTCTCTGAAACCAATTTATGCCAACGAAACGTCAACTGGGCCACATGGAACAGTTGACGCGCTATGCCCCACAAGGGGTTAGGGCAATTGAGCATGTTTGGCTAATTGGCAATTTAACCGGCTGTCGCAGCAACCGTGTATTGCAGTTGTGACGAATTTATAGCACAAAACTACACAACACTTCCTTTTATTACAACGTCCTAATTGTGAGTGATTTGAAACCCGGCCAAACCAAACAATTTAAACAGACAGCCGTTAGCCGTTTGTTAGACATTTGCCATGTCAGCTGATTGTCTCAAATTCGATATGTAGCCGGTGTACTCACAGAACAGGTATGTGACGGTTGTGACAGGGAGCAGTCGCTCCGTGTGACATGAAGGGGAGATGTCGCTACGTAGCTGCTCAATGTTTTGTGAATGAGCCCTTTCTATTCTTGATTCAAAAAAGTGTTTCAAGTTTGTAATATTACGTTTACACTATCCCCAGATTACTTCATCTGCGCCGGCTGATTTAAGGCGGCTATTACACTATAAAAGTTCTTTTACAAATATATTTGACGAACGATATTTCAAAAGAACTTTTATGAATGATATTAGCCGCTAAAGTGGGAAGGTGTGCAAGCATATTAGAAAAGTAGTTGAAACAAGCAACGTCCATGTCGCAAATCTTTTCTTAGGCGGCTATTACACTATAAAAGTTCTTTGAAAATAGCTTTCATAAAAGATATTTGTAAAAGAACTTTTATAGTGTAATAGCCGCCTAAGGCCGGTTGACACGTTCAAAGTACACTTTGACAAAGTACGTTGACAACCTACTTTGAGGTTACTTTGAACGTGTCATCCCCCTTTCAAAGTGCTTTGAAGTCTCTAGCGTCCCATCAAAGCAAAGCAGGATGGTCATGGTGATCAACATTCCATCAAAGAATTGATTGTAAATCGACAAGTTCACAGAATAAAGCTGTTGGGGCGGGAAATAGTTAGTTGTTGGTGGTTTTTATTCAATTTACGGTGGTCTGAACAATGTGTTTTGGTATAAATTCCCTAGAAATGCTAAATCCAGCGTTTTTTGCAAGTGGCAAAGTGGTAATTCACAATGGTAGATATTCTTTCCAAGTCATACTTTGACAAAGTGTACTTTGAGCATGTCAACCGGCCTTTAATCTGGAACTGTCAAATGCATACAATTTTAAACTCACCACACCCAGATTAAGCAGCAGGTGAAGTAATCTGGGGATAGTGTAAACGTAATTTTAGAAAGCCAGGTTTTCACAGCTCAAATGTGTCAAAAGAACGCGAACAAGAGATTTGACTATAACAGGCTGAACAGCTGATTTTCGTTGACTGCGACTTGTGGACGTAATTCGCGCACAGTATAATTCCGAGGTAACGATTGACCTCAAATGGACTTCCCGTTTCTGCCTCCGAGCGAAACTTTATAACGATTGAACTTCGACTGAACTTCCCGCTCTTGATGACATATGGCTTTATGTAGCTAATCTCTGATTCCAGAACTATCTAGATGGCTGGTTTTGTCTGAAAGCTTTTCCTCGAAGATTCGTGCATCAGCTCGTTCTATTGTGACTTGTTATCGAAGTTTTTAGATGATTCAAGACTTCGAAAGAGCTTAGTACAGTCTGTGCCATAAGAGTTACGTACCTCATGCATATAACAGTATATATTGTTATGTTTCCTCCGATGGACGAAACCAGGTTCGTTAGATATTCTTGTACTTAATAATGAAAACATTTCGATTGAAAAACACACACACTTTATTTACAAAACGTGTGTAGTTCGTTCGTTCGCGTAACTAACAACCAACTCCAAACTAGCTCGAATTATTTGTTAACGGCGGATAACGACTATCTCCCTTCCGCTTTATAGCGATCCGACTGCAACTGAGTGTCGATTATTATTACTTTTTTTTTGTTCTTGGTGACACCTGCTTTTATATAGCTGCTAACCTATGTATCCACCAGCTAGCGAAGATTCTAGACGGTTCGAGATGTTCTAGTCTCGTGTTTCCACAGAAGAAGGTTCGGAATCCGCTAGTGCCCATTCAGTTGGTACTGTCATCGATGATTCGAGATTATGATGGAGCTTAGTACAGTGTGTGTCGTAAGAGAGACATACTTCGTACATACAACAATATCATTGATTATTTGGTATATTCCCATTTTACTGGGCGACTAATTGTGGTTTGCGCGTTGGCTAATAGTGGGTTTACCGCTGTGGAATATAGAGCGAGCATTCTAGGGCGGTATACTGAGAGCCGCAACCCTTTAAGCTCACGCAAGGGGAGTGAGAAATCCACTCAAATTAAAACCCACTATTGGTCAAAGACGCGAACGACTATGCTTCGCCCGGTCAAGTAGGAATGTTCCGACTATTTTTGTATTGGGACGGCAGTGGCACACACGTTGTGTGCCAACCCACACAACACATTTTCTTCGCGCATATATTGTGTTCTCGGGTCGCTATATGCAATTTAATAAACACTGAATTAACACTATGGCCGGCCGCACATTGCGTCGTAAGCAGGACTGCCCGTGTAGTGCGAACATGGAATTGTTGTGGTAAAATAAAATATGGTTTTGACACTTGTTTCAACACAATGCCATGTTCGCGCTGCACACTGGTCGAGTTCCTGAAAACCCTGAAGATTTAGTGAGTGACAGTGCGTAACAGAAATGATACTGCCTTGTTCACATCAGCGCAAATGACGTGATTTCGCCGGATGATTTCAGAAATCACTGAAAAGCGTTAACACTGCACTGTACATGATTTCAAACGTCACTTACCGAAACATTTTCATCTGATGCGACTGGTAATTTCTCCCCATCATGCTTGCTACAGGCAATGGCCCATCACGATGGTGACTTTGATGGCCGCCATCACACACCAAATGTCAATTCCAATATTTTCGAATATTGTCCGTCCACACAATGGTCTTCGATGGGCCATGAGGAAATTGCGTACAGTGGGCCATTGAAATTGACAAACAACATGCATCTTAAAGCTCGCTACGCATGAGCGCGCTCAACCACGGCTGATAACTTCTATCGAACCATCAATTTCATAAAACGTTCGAAAAAAAAAAATTGCCTTATTTCCACCGTTCTATGAAATTGACGGTTCGATGGAAATTCGGTCGTGGCCGGGCGCGTTCATGTGTGGCGAGCTTTAAGATGCAACACACGACAACCATTTGGCCGGCCGCATCTTGGACGTAGGCAGGGCAGCGCAGTGCAGCGCGCACATGGCATTGTTGTTGTAACAATTGTCAAAATCTGATTTTACAACAACAATGCTATGTGCGCGCTGCCCTGCCTACGTCCAAGATGCGGCCGGCCTTTTGGTGGCGAGCATGCATCCAACTACCTCAAACTCAATAGAAAAAAATCTACTCGTTTCCACCGTTCTATGATATTTGACGGTTCGGTTGAAATTTGGTCGTGGCTCTGCGCAATCATGTGTGTTGACTATTAGCCCTTGCAATGCGGTACTGGACTAATAAATGAATAAAGGCAGCGCCATCTAGATATACAAGCCTGCGCTCAGCTGATTTTGACGGCTAAATTACACAATTATTTCCTTTGTTGACGCCATCGTATCCACAATCCAGTGGTCGGTGACTGCTGGCGGCGAGTCCCCGGTATTTGTGCGTTCCGTGTTTAGTTTTCGTTTTCCGCGTTCAGTGTTTATTTGTTGGTAAAATTTCATCTAGTGATCCGGGAAAACAAACACGTGCGCGATGAAAGTGTGTCGTGCGGTCAAAAGATGTATTTTGTCAAGTGTGAACTGTTCCACGATGCTCTGCGACTGATCCCCGGGGCTGCGGCTTCGACCAAATTGCTGCAAGTGTCCAGAAAGTGTGTTTTTAGAGGACTAAAATGCCGTCTGACGCAATTCCAATTGTAAACAAATGTCGTGCCGGGGACATCGTCGTGTGCAGTCACTGCCTTGGCGAAGGAAATAATGACGTACACGATCAGCTGAGCGCAGGCCTGTTTATCTAGATGGCGTTGATAAGGCTGCGCGCATGTTGGCTCACGTTCGCGTGTCGCGTTCACGTGTTTGCTGTCAAACGGTTTGGGTCTATGATTTGCAACCAAACATGCGAATCTGTCAATATGACAAATGCTCGACTATTGTCGTATCAAATGTGTCAAAAGAACGCGAACAAGAGATTTGTCTATAACAGGCTGAACAGCTGATTTTCGTTGACTGCGACTTGTGGACGTAATTCGCGCACAGTATAATTCCGAGGTAACGATTGACCTCAAATGGACTTCCCGTTTCTGCCTCCGAGCGAAACTTTATAACGATTGAACTTCGACTGAACTTCCCGCTCTTGATGACATATGGCTTTATGTAGCTAATCTCTGATTCCAGAACTATCTAGATGGCTGGTTTTGTCTGAAAGCTTTTCCTGGAAGATTCGTGCATCAGCTCGTTCTATTGTGACTTGTTATCGAAGTTTTTAGATGATTCAAGACTTCGAAAGAGCTTAGTACAGTCTGTGCCATAAGAGTTACGTACCTCATGCATATAACAGTATATATTGTTATGTTTCCTCCGATGGACGAAACCAGGTTCGTTAGATATTCTTGTACTTAATAATGAAAACATTTCGATTGAAAAACACACACACTTTATTTACAAAACGTGTGTAGTTCGTTCGTTCGCGTAACTAACAACCAACTCCAAACTAGCTCGAATTATTTGTTAACGGCGGATAACGACTATCTCCCTTCCGCTTTATAGCGATCCGACTGCAACTGAGTGTCGATTATTATTACTTTTTTTTTGTTCTTGGTGACACCTGCTTTTATATAGCTGCTAACCTAAGTATCCACCAGCTAGCGAAGATTCTAGACGGTTCGAGATGTTCTAGTCTCGTGTTTCCACAGAAGAAGGTTCGGAATCCGCTAGTGCCCATTCAGTTGGTACTGTCATCGATGATTCGAGATTATGATGGAGCTTAGTACAGTGTGTGTCGTAAGAGAGACATACTTCGTACATACAACAATATCATTGATTATTTGGTATATTCCCATTTTACTGGGCGACTAATTGTGGTTTGCGCGTTGGCTAATAGTGGGTTTACCGCTGTGGAATATAGAGCGAGCATTCTAGGGCGGTATACTGAGAGCCGCAACCCTTTAAGCTCACGCAAGGGGAGTGAGAAATCCACTCAAATTAAAACCCACTATTGGCCAAAGACGCGAACGACTATGCTTCGCCCGGTCAAGTAGGAATGTTCCGACTATTTTTGTATTGGGACGGCAGTGGCACACACGTTGTGTGCCAACCCACACAACACATTTTCTTCGCGCATATATTGTGTTCTCGGGTCGCTATATGCAATTTAATAAACACTGAATTAACACTATGGCCGGCCGCACATTGCGTCGTAAGCAGGACTGCCCGTGTAGTGCGAACATGGAATTGTTGTGGTAAAATAAAATATGGTTTTGACACTTGTTTCAACACAATGCCATGTTCGCGCTGCACACTGGTCGAGTTCCTGAAAACCCTGAAGATTTAGTGAGTGACAGTGCGTAACAGAAATGATACTGCCTTGTTCACATCAGCGCAAATGACGTGATTTCGCCGGATGATTTCAGAAATCACTGAAAAGCGTTAACACTGCACTGTACATGATTTCAAACGTCACTTACCGAAACATTTTCATCTGATGCGACTGGTAATTTCTCCCCATCATGCTTGCTACAGGCAATGGCCCATCACGATGGTGACTTTGATGGCCGCCATCACACACCAAATGTCAATTCCAATATTTTCGAATATTGTCCGTCCACACAATGGTCTTCGATGGGCCATGAGGAAATTGCGTACAGTGGGCCATTGAAATTGACAAACAACATGCATCTTAAAGCTCGCTACGCATGAGCGCGCTCAACCACGGCTGATAACTTCTATCGAACCATCAATTTCATAAAACGTTCGAAAAAAAAAATTGCCTTATTTCCACCGTTCTATGAAATTGACGGTTCGATGGAAATTCGGTCGTGGCCGGGCGCGTTCATGTGTGGCGAGCTTTAAGATGCAACACACGACAACCATTTGGCCGGCCGCATCTTGGACGTAGGCAGGGCAGCGCAGTGCAGCGCGCACATGGCATTGTTGTTGTAACAATTGTCAAAATCTGATTTTACAACAACAATGCCATGTGCGCGCTGCCCTGCCTACGTCCAAGATGCGGCCGGCCTTTTGGTGGCGAGCATGCATCCAACTACCTCAAACTCAATAGAAAAAAGTCTACTCGTTTCCACCGTTCTATGATATTTGACGGTTCGGTTGAAATTTGGTCGTGGCTCTGCGCAATCATGTGTGTTGACCATTAGCCCTTGCAATGCGGTACTGGACTAATAAATGAATAAAGGCAGCGCCATCTAGATATACAAGCCTGCGCTCAGCTGATTTTGACGGCTAAATTACACAATTATTTCCTTTGTTGACGCCATCGTATCCACAATCCAGTGGTCGGTGACTGCTGGCGGCGAGTCCCCGGTATTTGTGCGTTCCGTGTTTAGTTTTCGTTTTCCGCGTTCAGTGTTTATTTGTTGGTAAAATTTCATCTAGTGATCCGGGAAAACAAACACGTGCGCGATGAAAGTGTGTCGTGCGGTCAAAAGATGTATTTTGTCAAGTGTGAACTGTTCCACGATGCTCTGCGACTGATCCCCGGGGCTGCGGCTTCGACCAAATTGCTGCAAGTGTCCAGAAAGTGTGTTTTTAGAGGACTAAAATGCCGTCTGACGCAATTCCAATTGTAAACAAATGTCGTGCCGGGGACATCGTCGTGTGCAGTCACTGCCTTGGCGAAGGAAATAATGACGTACACGATCAGCTGAGCGCAGGCCTGTTTATATAGATGGCGTTGATAAGGCTGCGCGCATGTTGGCTCACGTTCGCGTGTCGCGTTCACGTGTTTGCTGTCAAACGGTTTGGGTCTATGATTTGCAACCAAACATGCGAATCTGTCAATATGACAAATGCTCGACTATTGTCGTATCAACAAATTGGGTTCATTATTGTGCATTAAAACGGATAATTAGGGAAGAATTGAGTGGCAAAACAAACGACTGGAGAGTAGTAGGATGTGCATAAGCACATATTTCATACTAAATTATTGGCGTTAACACACAATTTGAATCCAATTTGGTTATACGACAACAGCCGAGCATTTGTCAAATTGACAGATTCGCATCTTTGGTTGCAAACTATAGACTCAAACCGTTTGACATAAAACACGTGAACGCGACACGTGAACGTGTGCCAACTTGCGCGCAGCCTAAAGGTCGCCACACATGATTGTGCACGAACCACGACCGAACTTCTATTGAACCATCCAATGTCATAGAGCGGTGGAAATGAGGAGACGTGTTGGATTTCACTCTCGCAGTCATTGTATCAATTTGTAAAAATGTCCTTTACAAAGTGCACTACTGAAACTCCCAAACATCAAACTGATTTTCGGCTCCCCCTGCTAATGGCGCCCGGGGCGTTTGCCCTCCCTTCGCGCGGCCCTGGTTGACGATTTCACTCTGACCTGACGATCAAATTTCATCTACCGATTTTTTGGTGCGATTTTACTACAATCCGTTGGTCTGACGATCGATTGGATGGTGTGATTATCGCCAGTGAATGCCAAATTACTCAATTATGACTTTGGGGGATTCTGATCATTTTAAATGGCTCTGCATGGAAATATCAAATATATAGCATATGAAAATGCCAGACAAATTCCAATAGTTAACAAAAATTAATGCAGGTTGAATTGGGAGTGAATCATAACTAATTTTTTTAATTGTGACTCGTTATCGCATCGCACGAAAATCGTATGTGTGCAGCGGAGATCGGCAGGTATTTTGGGCCGATCACTGTTTCGTTTTGAAAACGCACCCAATATAAACACTACCATCATCACTGCAAATGCTGTTCCTACCCGAGCACTTCGAGAGTCCACTGTTGAATATTGTGAATACATGTTTTGTTTTCACCGGAAATTCAAAATTGCCTCGTTACTTTCTTTTGAAGTTGAAATCAACAAGTGGCTGTAGCGGCGGTGGCTTTCCAGAGAAGAACCTGCATGCATCGGATAATGTATATCGTATACAGTTCGTGTACAAATCTAATTTACCTATTTTTCAGGTAATTGCGATACTTAGCCGATGCTATATGCATGGTTTGTCGCGTCTGCATGCCTTTGTCCTTTGCAACTATTGCATGAAATAATAGTTCACAATAAGGTATTGTGCTGTCATTTTTGCACAGTGGTGGGTGAGAAGTCCACCGCCAGACTCCGGCTGGCAGAAGCTACCTGCCAGAAGTCGCCTGCCAGAAGTCATCACTCTTTATCCAATCACTAAACGAGCTGAATTCCGCTCAGTACAGAGACTAGTTGTTCCAACTTCTAAGTTAATTTTGTTACGTTGCGGAGAATATCGTAATAGGAATTATCAGTCTGTGGGTTTTCAATAAGTGAAAACTATTTGAAAAAGTGCAGGTTTCCGAAAGATATAGAATACGGTGAATTATATTTCAACTTCAATTGTGACATCCAGTGCAACAAGCCCAAAAAGAAAACTCCAACTCTTGGGGCTGTTTGGAGCCTTTTAAAGTTGGTGAATTCAATCGAGTCCTAAAGCGAGACTGGTGAAAGGAGTGGAGTAGTGCCGTCGAATATATTTCTAGAAGTAAGTTTCTTGGCTGTCGAGAACCCACTGAAAACAGTTTACCGCCTAATGGAAATTCCTAATATGATCCGGGTGCCTCTATTCGCAAGGTGCTCAACTTGCTTGCGCCTACTTGTGGAGAATGGGCATGGGGAAGATAAAAGGATGGAATGGAAGGCAAATGCAGTGTAAATAAATAGTAATTCCAAATATTGTACTCCGGGATATTGACACTTCAATTTGGGAAAGCGAAAGTTTACGTTGCCTAGCCTAATAGAACAAGTGTTAGCTTGCCGGTTCGCTTGCTAGGCGCAATATCATCCAGTCAGTTGATGAACTGGGCGCTATGTGTCGCCGGCCTAAATGAGTTTTGAATGGCGAGTCCGCGTAGATATTCCGAAGTTCCATAATGCTTCGTTCACCCATAAACATAAGAGTTGGGAAGCGCTGTTAAAGTCCACGCGCATGCCGTGTTACTGCATATTCGTAAATGTTACCGAACATGTTCAGGTATTGAGGAAGCAGAAGACATGTGCTTAGACTCACCATAGACGAAGCGATCTGTTGGCATATCGACCGGCTGATTGGCTAGTGTATGTGTTAAGATCCCACTGCAAAATTCTGCACCTGTTTCTTTTTTTGAGAAGTATCTTAAATGAAAGATAATTTTGTATTAAGAACGTAATACAGTAAAATCGGGTTGTCTAAATTAAATGTAATTTTAAAGAGAATTATCAACCACGCTTGTTCTGGACTATAGCAGAACAAGCGTGGTTGACGGAGAAAAATATGTTGAAGTTTATTTTTCTCAATTTTGGTTTATGTATTTTCGGGCGCTGAATCCGAATTTAAACTTTGCCACCTCGAAAAAGTGATGCGTTCCGTGAAAACTGCCTGAAATTGATATAAATGCTTTTTTTTTGCATATAATGTCGAATATGAATGTATGTCCTAAAAAAAACTACAATCCTGACAAACTATTGTACATCAAATTCTCTATAAAAGCTTCCTGTTTTTTTCGTCAGATGGCTAGTTAAGCCGTAGAGGGCATTCAAATTTGACTAAAATTTCGAAATCGGGCAAAAATAAAATTTTTCGCTTAAAACTCGAAAACATTACAAATTTCTTAAATCAAAAACCATAAAAAAATATCGTTCGTTAACCTTGGAACATACAGACATGGAATGAGCTTGTCCTGTATGTCTCGATAGAAACAGTGGCTCTAATGCCCGGTTTCCACCAGAGAGACAGTTTTAAAAAATAGTTTTGTTTTCAAAAACAAAAACAGAAGCAAGTTTTGTTTTCTGAAAACAGTTCTGTTTTATGTAAACAAACTGTTTCAACTGAACAGACTGGTTTTGTTTCTAGTTCTGTTTATCTTGTTCCCAGAAAATGTCAGACAACGAGGATTTTATAATTGCACTCAGTTAACTGCTTCTTGTTTGAACACATTTTAAGTTAAAAAACAAAAAAAAGTAAAATTTATTTTATATCACTGCAACCTTTAAAATTACAACTGATAAATTACTGTAGAATTGTCGCAGAAAACAAAAGTGCGTGTTTCGACCAAGCAGACAAAAAAACAAGAACAAATGTGTTTTCCTTTGATCTGTTCTAGAAAACAAAAACATTTTCCTATTCGCGATGGGAAAGTGTTTTGTTTCCTAAAACAGTTTTTAGGGACACAAATGTTTTAAAAACTGTTCAGTTTTTACATAACATTTGTGTTTTTGTTCAGAAAAACAGTTTTTGTCCGTGTTTTTCAAAACTGTCTCTTTGGTTTCCGGCATAATATCTGGGTACTAAGCTTAGACCATTTAGCAATGGACCGTGCTTAGACCAATTAAAAGTGCTCCAACATTTGGGGAATAAGTCGACAGCCAGCCTACTCAGTTGGTTCGATATTGACGTATATGTTGATTGTAATGTCTAATTGTTTTGTTTTGATAACATTATCAGACAAGTTCCCTCAAAGCTTGTTTTGTACCGCAATCAACCTTAAGCATATTATATCGTATCACTACCATTTTATTTCACATTAATTTAGAAAAAATTTACATTCTAAAACACTTTTCACTTAATTAACTGTTGCCGACCGCCAGATTTGCAAAAATAGATTGAAGCGAAATTTCGTCCAAAATTCGTTTATGATTGTCACTCAGTTTAAATTTAAACAGTTAAGCCACATATTCAGCTAATTTCTTTCTTTTGGGTAGGGTACCTTAAAAAATAAATGTTAATCAGCAGATAAATTGTCGTTTCTGGATATAATTTATTTGCCGGTTTCCATATCACTGGTTTGTTTCATTTTTCTTCCTTTTGGCTGCGCCAAAAACAAAACAAAAAGGGCCTTTTTGCCTCAAAATTTATACTTTTCACTCCTATACAGGAGACGAAGCTTAACACCAATTCGTCCCTCAACTCCTATGGCAATTATAACGTCATTAGGAAGGATAGAGTGTCAAATGCTGGAGGTGGAATTGCATTTCTGATCCATCAATCAGTACCATATCGTGAAATTGACGTCACAGTCACCGACAACATCTTGGAGGCACAGGCCATTGCCATTCAGTCGGGCAACATCGATATTGAAATCTACAGCGTTTACATCCCACCTGTATCCAGTTGTCCTTCGGTATACAATGTCAATATCACACCACTGCGAACTGGTCAATATCGTCTCCTACTTGGTGACTTCAACGCCCATCACGAACTATGGCACTCTAACTTCGACAACGATGCCAGAGGGGTTGCCATAGCCGAACAACTTGACGCATCAGACTTCTGTCCACTCAACGACGATACGCCTACACGTATTGCTGGAACATGTTCCAGCTCGCCCGATATCTCAATTGCCAGCGCCGGTCTTATCAATGATGCTCAATGGGAACCAGTCCTGACGCTATCCTCGGATCATCTGCCAATCCTAATAAAATTGGACAAACCATCAAGTACTCAGTTTGCTGATCATCGCACGTTCATCAACCACAATAAAGCGGATTGGGATGGCTTCAAATCCTACACCAACACGGCCTTCGCTGCCTTACCAACTCCAACTGACGTGCGCACGGCCGAACGAAATGTAAGGCACATACTGCAGGAAGCGATTATGAAGTTCATCCCAACAGGTCGGATACCCAAAATTCGACCGAATTTCCCTACTTCAGCAGCTAGACTGGTAGATGATAGAGACCGCATACGCAGCATTAACCCGGACGATCCAAGGATCAAGGAATTAAACCTTGATATCTTTAAACAGGTAGCAGATCACAGGAGAAGGAAATAGAACTCCCACCTCGACAATTGCAGCTTGACAACGGGTGTCAATAAGCTCTGGTCAACGGTTAGGGCGCTCACAAACCCAACCAAACACAAAGGGCATGTTGCAATCCAATTTGGCAACATTACGGTTAACGACCCAACAAAATGCGCCAACAACTTTAACAAACAGTTTATCGAACATCCACCTCTTGATAGACTTAAGCGCATTATTACTAGGAGCATTCGTAACCGTCCAGCTGACCAGCAACTTTTGGACCAGACGGTGTATCGATGGTCATGCTAAAACATCTTGACACACGAACAATTAAATACATAACGGCCACGATCAATCTCTTCATCTCATCGTCTATGATCCCCGAATATTGGAAGAAAGGAAAAGTGATCCCTATTCTAAAACCGGGAAAACAACCGACACTGGGCGAATCATACCGTCCCATCACACTTTTGTCTCCTGTAGCCAAGACCTTAGAAGCGCTGCTCCACCCTATAATTGCGACTCATTCTCAGATGGCCAACCACCAACATGGCCTTAGAAGGATGCACAGCACCACGACGGTTTTGAATGTCATTACATCGAAAATACTCAGTGGCCTCAACCAAGCACGTCCTTGTCAACGAACGATTCTGGTGGCATTAGACTTGTCAAAGGCATTTGACACTGTCAGCCACTCGTTTCTCCTGTCTGACATATGCGGTATATCGCTTCCGTCGCATATTGTAAAGTGGATCGCCAACTATCTTGTCGGCAGACAGTCCTACACAGAATTTAGATCCGGGAAATCTAAACTAAGACGAATTAAACAGGGTGTTCCTCAAGGAGGAGTCTTATCTCCCACCCTGTTTAACCTTTACATGTCAGGACTCCCTACGCCACCTGACGGACTCGAAATTGTCAGTTATGCTGATGACTGCACGATTTTAGCAACCGGCAACGATATCACTCAAAAGTGCGAACAGATAAATGGGTATCTCGACGAACTTAACACTTTCTTCGTCAGCAAAAATCTCACTCTGTCTACCGCTATCATTGTTTACCACATGAACCAAAGAAGTGAGGCAACAACTGGATATTGTAGTAGACGGTCAAACTATCCCCACCATTAACCACCCTGAAATCCTCGCTGTCACCCTTGACAGCATGGCTACCTTCTCAGCCCATGCGTCAACCATTTATGACAAGATGAGAAGCAGGAACAAAGTCCTCAAAGCTCTTGCTGGCAGTTCCTGGGGGAAAGACAAGGAGACCCTACTAACGACTTACAAGTCTATCGGGAGATCTGTGGCCAATTATGCGGCTCCCATCTGGTCGGAAAACTTATGTGACACGCAGTGGAGGAACGTCCAGACCTGCCAAAATGTAGCTCTCAGAACTGTCAAAGGCTGCCTACTGATGTCGTCGCAGGACTACCTTCACCAGGAAACCAGAATGATGCCCCTAAGAAGCCGCAACACACTTCTAACGAAGCAGTATCTGGTTGGCTGTTATCGGAGTGACCATCCTAACTCTAACCTTATGGACAGAACCCCACCGCCACGTCATGTAAGATGTAATATGAGGGATCGCGAGCGGCAGATCAAAGGTTTAAAAGAGTCCCCTTCGATAACGCTAGCTACAGATCGGTCATCATAGGGCAACCAAAAATAAATGATTTTATTCGCCTAAAATATGCTGTTAAAATAGAAAAATATGCCCTTAAAAATTGAAAAATATGCTCTTATAAAGTTAAAATGCGTTGATTGAACATTCGAGAAAAATATAAAAAAATTTGTTTATTGCCCAAAATTATAAAATAATTAATACATTTTGCATAAATTAAATTATTAACACAATCAATTTTTTTTGTATTTAAAAAAAAGCTATTTAAGAAACATTAAATTGCATGATTGCAGTAAATTTCAAATTATTCAAAAAAATCAAACTGGCAGGGATTTATTTAACTTCTCGCATTTGCGTGAATTTTTTGCAATAATGCAATTTGAGCCCGTGCAGACGGCAAACTTTTTAGTTCGCAGAAAAACTAAATAGTTTAGTCAGAAAAATAGAAAACACGTTGTTTTGTGAGACCGCGCACACAGCTATTACTAAATAGTTTAGTTTTCTGTGTGCACGGTCTTATAAACCACTGTGTGTTTAATTTTTCTGACTAAACTATTTAGTTTTTCTGCGAACTAAAAAGTTTACCGTCAGCGCGGGCTCTAAATTACAAAAAATTCACGCAAATTCGAGAGGCTAAATCCCTGCCGGTTTAACCGTGATATAGTTTTCTACATGCTGAATGATCGCTCCACGTCAAACCGATGTAATAGAGGCGAATATCGATTTCATCGACAGTATACATGTTGTCCGATACATTTCCTTGCAGAGATTCCGCGATGAACCCATTGTTCTTCCCAATTGTAATATTTGCTTTCCGCTTCATTTTTTCATAAATCTTTCAATCAGTAAAATATAAAAATATACCATTTTTAGTTCCGAAATATTTGGTAATACGTATAAGAATTTCCATGGCAAATTATTGATTTTCTCAACTGCTTTTCTGATCAGATCAACTTGCTCGACCAGTGAAAGTCCTGTTTCCTCGAGTCATTTAATTGTCACACTGAAAAAGCCATAGTTCGCCTGAATGAAGATTATGTCTTGTTTGACAGAACTCTCGGCAAGAAGTGATTTAGCTGTCTGAATGGATGCAGCATCCGAAGGATCAAACATTTCAACTACATTCTTGAATTGCTCGATGTATTCCGAGTAATATCAAACTGCTTCAAGCCACGTACCCGAACGAGTGGTGATTGGTTTCATTGGTAAAGATACATCCTTATTCAATTCTTGAAAATTCCGCAGGCGCGATGGCGCCTTTAAAAATGCCTTTTTAGGGTTTTGTATAAAAACAAAACCCTTATGAAATCGGTCATGCGTCCGTCTGTCCGTCTGTCTGTCTGTCCATGAAATATCTCACGAACCGCTGAAGCTACATGCATGTAATTTGGTGGAAATATGTAGAAATACTATAATTCTCTGGAGAAACCAATGCGTTGTAATAGGTCAACTTTAAGGGGGGGTCCCCATACAGGGGAAATGAAGGTCGAAATTTTTTTTTCGTTTGGTATAGGCAAGTGGGGTATCGTAAGAAAGGTACCGTCGAGTACATTCCATTTTTGAAATTTTTTTCAAATTTGAAGAAAGGAGAAAAGAGGGAGAGGGGAAAATATGTGGTCCGAGTTTGCCCCCCCCCCCCCTTGCATTTCGAGACCGTTATAGCTAGACATATGAAAATTTACAGAAAAGCGGCATTTCACTAGCATAGAAAACCGAAAATAATAGAATTTTTAAATCTCATCAAAAAAGGTTAATAATAGTACATTTCTATAGTTGCAGTTAGCACACCCCTGCACCCCTCAAGCACACCTGAGGTCAAAAATATTGATGGCTAATGATAACCAACATCATAGGCAATAATACCTCTAAGTTTCATTACAATGACATGATATTTAATAATAGTACATTGACTTAAAGTTATGCATTTTGACACTATCCATACAAAAAATACACCTACCGGCCTCACGCATAGATATGCGTGTACTACTTGCATGTTGTTTTTCGTAGGGCGAATTGCAGTTATTTAATGAACCAACTTTGGAAGGGTGAAGATTGGTGATTGGTGATCCTAACAATACATATTCACACAAATTTTTTTAGGGTTTTGTGTCTTAAATCTTACAAAATCGGCCAAATACCTGTCTGTTCGTCTGTTAATAGAATATCTTACGAACGGCTGAAGCTGCACACATAATTCGGCGAGAATGTGTAGAAATGCTATAATTTTCTGGGGATAGCGTTGGGGTGTAATTGGCCAACTTTAAGGGGGGGGAGGGGGGTCCACATAGAGGCGAAATTAAGGTCATTTTTTTATCCACTGGTATAGCCAAGTGGGGTGTCGTGAGAAAGGTAATGTTGAGTACATTCCATTTTTGGCATTTTCTTGAGATTTGTAGAAAGGGAAACAGTGGAGGAGGAAAAAATATTAGACCGTAATTTGTCCCAGCCGCCCTGAATTTCGAAGCCGTTACACAAGTTTGCAATTTGCAATGTCGTCTTAATATGAATGGTTAAGCATCTCGAAGAGTGGGACAGTTTATCTCGTATACATACATATCTATCTACAGCTTCTCGTATTAAAACTATTACTTTGAGAGGTGACAGATGCAGTCTTTTTGTGAATTGGCATGTAAGATACTATATCATGGGTAAAACATTTAATTATGGTGTTTTTATTCAGCTGAGTGGTATCAAGAAGAGCAGGGAGCCAATATTTAGATACCAAAATAAGCGCGTGCTACAAAACCCTCGAATTGCGGGCGTAGCCCTCTATATTCCGGTTTCATTGGTGTTCGAATTGAAACGATCCAACAATATGAATTCCGACCGAATTTCTTCACAGATCCGTCGTAGACCATGTGCCAAACATGTTACATGTATTTATTTTGGATATATCACTCGGATCGCATCAGCTGCTTTCTTCATGTAGCTTGCAGCATCAGTCACAAACAACAATATGTTGTCTGGATTAAAGTGTTCTCCTGAATCCATGAATAAGCGTGAAATCGTCGAATGGTTTACTGCTTCAATGTGCGTTGACGATAATAGAAATTTCTATTTCGCGACGTTTTCGCTTTCATCAAGAACTCCCAACTATTACATTAGCGATATATCTTCCTGCGGAATCCGTTGTTTCATCGATGGAAATACAAACTTTTTTAGATTTGACATTTTCCTGAATTTTTTTTATGGTCGATTCATACAAAGGAGAAATATATTTGTTTCGAACAGTGGTTTCAGATGAAACTTGCTGTCTGGTGTGGTGTGTTTCAAGACACGTAACGAAGGTTTTATTTCGCAACTTGTATAGGGGAATACCGCCACAAGTCATCATTTTGCACAAATCTCTGTTAAATTCTTGCTTCGGATCACCAAATGATTGTTCAATAAATGGTTGTTGTTGGGAACTTGTTGACGGAATGTCTGCGAGAATTTTTTTATGTTTAACACTGTTTAAATGTTGCACTACGAGGAACTTTTTTTCTCCGGAAACTACTGCGTTTACTACCAATTTGGCACAGTAACACTGATCCATCTTTTGAAGCACGTATATAGATGCACATACTCTTTTAGTTTATTTGAAAGTGCGGTTTGGCATTTTAGACACAAATTGACGAATAATTCGAAAAATTCGTGCTTAACTCACCGAAAGGTTAAACTGTAATGCCTTGAACGCCATACAAAGGGTGAACTGTAATATTGTCTCCAACGCCCTTCGAGAGAGACCACCGTCATCTTGTAACTATACGAATACAATCCAGCTCATTATTGAACTCAATTCGAACCGAGTAAAACGAACATTTATTTGCTTAATTTTTTGCTCGGTATTTCCCTAAAACACTCAAAATTCAAACCCGAAGTTAACAGTCTCATCGTTCTTACCAAACATCGACGCATTTAAAAAAGGTATCTTCTCTGCTCATTTATACGACGCAGTACTCTGGTCACATTTGAATGAATCCTAGTATGAAAATGAAGATCTGCGGAAGAAGTCCCCCAGCTATGGTACCATTAGGTCGAAACTCAATGTCCTTGCGAGGAAACTCAGCTCTGGTATTATAGCCGAAGAAACAAATAAACTGATCTGTTTGTTCATTTTCCAGGTCAGTGTTCAGAAACCCTAGATTCGATAAATAATTTTTTTTTAAGTAAACAAAATCAAATCAATGGGATGCTAATTCTTTACCACGGTGATCGCAAGTACCATCGAAGCCGAAGCTTTATACGCCTTAGGCTGAAACGCAAAAAGAAAGATATCTATCTATCGATTCTTCCTTAAATGGGAACATAGTTCTGATTTGGTTTACTTAAAAAAAAATACATCTTTGAATGTAGGGTTCCTGGATACATAGCTAGAAAATAAGTAAGTAGCCCCGTATAAGTTTGTTGTGAGGGTTCTTAGTTTGATTGCTGGAGATTAAGGTGTGTGCAAACGATTTCTGTCTGAATCTATTATACTTTTACCACAGCCGCACATAAATCGCTCAATCTGATCTTTTGCTGTACTTCATACCGCAACTGGGGTACCGCAATGCTTTGAAGAATTTAATGCAAGCTTCAACAGTTTTCTCTCTCAACCTCTGCAAATATGCAAAAAGAAAATCCCAAAATATGCAAAAAAATCCCAAGATATGAAAAAATATGCCTTTATGCACTGAATATGCAAATTATGTATTGTATTTATAAGCAAAATATGCAAAAATATCCACTAACAAATATAGCTAAAACAACCGCTTTTTACATGAATCGGATTTATACCTAAATTATATTTCGATACCACGTCCCAGAAAAAATATGCATTTGCATATGTTTGGTTGCCCTACGTCACGACTTACGTTCCGTCCAATGAAATATAGTAGCACTTTCATCTGTCCGAAAAATTTGTCTCCAAAATTCGACCGGCTTATGTTTGTACTCCAAAGCAAATTACCAACTTTCCGATTTTTCAGAAAGATCCTCTGACAGTTTTCTCCGAACTGTCGTCCTACCTTTTTATTTCTGTTCTTGTTAATATTATTTATAATGTATTTTACAATATATGAAACGCTCGAGAAATTCAGGCGCCAAGTGCGTTGAAGACTCGCAAGAAGAAATGCTACTAGTTGAAGACACAATCTGTAGCAGAATGCATGGGTACTTTGATGAACTTTTGAACGTAGAATTTCCGCGAGAAGCTTTTCAAGCTGTGGAGCCAAACACTACTGATATCGCTGATTTTTCAGCGGAGGAGGTGATGAAGGCAGTGATGTAGATGAAACGCGGAAAGGCAGTCGGACCGGACAAAACACCTTTGGAATTTTGGTTGAAAATGAATCATGTCGGGCTTAGATGGCTCACTGTTCTTTTCAACAAAATTAGAAGGGAGCAACCTATGCCTGACGCTTTTAGGAAAAGCTTCCTTTTCCCGTTTTATAAGAATAAGGGTGACTCACGCAAGCTCAACAACTATAGGGCAATCAGTGCATGCGTGTAACGATGGAAAAGCGCCGTGATGCACGGACGGACTTACACTTTGTGTTCATCGATTTGTGAGTTTGAGTTCATCGTGATCTGATATGGGTGGCCTAAAGGGAATTAAGGTCCCCAAGACATATTTAAAGATATACAAGACATGTATGATGGGGCAACTACTAAAGTTAGATGCATAGCTGGTGAGTCTGAAGAAGTTCCGGTTAAAATTGGAGTTCACCAAGGCAGTGTATAGAGCCCCTTGCTCTTCAACGTCATCATGCTCTATTTATTAACACTCATTTCTGACGGCCTGGAAATATTCCTTCTCTTGTTGTTGTGGTAGCGATGCTTC
Source organism: Chloromyia formosa (assembly GCA_964017055.1). Taxonomy (NCBI): domain Eukaryota; kingdom Metazoa; phylum Arthropoda; class Insecta; order Diptera; family Stratiomyidae; genus Chloromyia; species Chloromyia formosa. The sequence continues at coordinate 63,711,104 of OZ024816.1, forward strand.
GAATACTGCAGTTCTTGCATCGAGGGGGTTTGGCAGCTCTTGGCCGTTGAAAAACGGGTCGTTTCGGTACGAAGAACCGGCTGCCGCAGGAACGATCCCTTCTCTTCGCCGATGACGTTGTCCCGGATAGCAAAGGCATCGTTGCTTTGCAGGTTGCACTGATTAAGTAGTGCAATACACTGGAGGATCAAGGACTGAGGATTAGCACACCAAAGACTGAGTATCTTTGCTGTCCTTTCTCAGATCCACAGAAACCGATATTATTGTAGATATCTACATTAAAGGAGAGTAGCTGAAGTTGTGTACAAGGTTCAACTACCTGTGCTCGATGGTCAACAACCTGCGATGACGACATCAAACATCGCATCAGTGTCGGTTGGGTGAAGTGGTGAGGAAACTCTGGAGTTCTCTGCGACAAGAAGATGCCAGGAAAGTTAAGGGCAAGTTGTATCAAACGGTCGTACGTCCCGCACTTATGTATGCGTCTGTATGCTGGACTATGTACAAGACATGAAAGTAAAACGAATGCGACCGAGATGAAAATGCTACGGATGTCAGCCGGTGTGACCAAAACGGGTCGTATTAAAAGTACCTACATCCGAGGCAGCTTGTTGAGCAACCGATCACTGAAAAGCTCGAATATCGTCGTATGGATTGGCACTGCTTGGTTTTAAGTCGTCCGCCCAAGAGCCCAGTTATGAAGACACTATCAATGAACGTTCCATTCGCTGGACTCAAACCCCGAGGCAGACGAAAAAACAAACGGGGATCGATCAGATGAAGGTGTAACAACAAAACAATGCATTAATCTCGGCGATGTTACGATCCAAGACCGATCATCTGCTGCAGATGGAAACTGATATTATACCGCCAGAATGCGCGAATTGCCAACACCACCATGTGTGCAAATAATTAATGATAATACAATGCAAGAAGGAAAATATGTCAATGTGTTACATGCTTATGTCGTCTTTTATGTTTATTGGGAGCAACATCATGGCGCAACTGCTCTTGATACTATTTCTCGGCGCCGGCATTGAAAGTAACCCTGGTCCATGGATCTGTTACTCGATTGCCTTAACCCCTTGTGGGGCATAGCGCGTCAACTGTTCCATGTGGTCCATTTGATGTTTCGTTGGTATAAACTGGTTTCGGAGAATGCAGTTGCCAGCATGTACCTCCTGCACATCCATGGCCACGAACGTCGTCGTGGACGGGATTCGAACCCGAAATGCCGGTAGTGAAACATGAGACTGATGCCTCAACATACTGTCCTACCGGTCGCCCCAATGGATCTGTTGCGTATGCAACAAAGACCCGCACCCCAATGAAACATCAGTGAGATGCAACTGCTGCGACGAGTGGTGTCACCTGAGCAATCGCTCCGGACTAAACCATCACAGGCACTGGAATCCTTCCTTTACTGCATGTCAGTGCAGGAACAGAGGACTATGTACAAGCAGCGAGCTCGTCCAACACGCCTCACCATCCTACACCAGTGAGCACCCAAACGAGCTTCCAGTCAACTCCAATTATTCCTGCGAGTGGGTCCAATAGGATTTCTCAACAAAACAACCTTACGCCTGCACCACCGATCGCCATTTTTGATACGCTCTTGTCCAACTAAATTGCAGTGTGCTGCAATATAAAATCGCTGAACTCGCCTCATTTATGGACAGACACCGCATCTAAGTTGGAGCCATACAGGAGACGAAGCTACATCCCAATTCCTTCCTCAACGCTCATGGAGATTACGCCATTAGCAGGAAAGACAGGTTGCCCAACGCCGGAGGAGGGCTTGCTTTCATCATTCACCATTCCGTCCAATACCGGGGAAATAGATGTCTCCAACAACGATTTCACCATGGAAGTGCAGGCCATCGCCATAAAATCGAACAATTTTGATATTGAAATTTCTCTCTATTGCTCTAACCCCTTGTGGGGCATAGCGCGTCAACTGTTCCATGTGGCCAAGTTGACGTTTCTTGGCATAAACTGGTTTCGGAGAATGCAGTTGCCAGCATGCACCTCCTGCACATCCATGGCCACGAACGTCGTCGTGAACGGGACTCGAACCCGAAACGCCGGTAGTCAAACATGAGACTGATGGCTCAACACACTGCGGTACCGGTCACCCATATTGATATTGAAATTTACAACATATATATTCCACCGGTATCCAGTTGTCACTCGGATTACCATGTAAATATCAACACTTTTTCTCATTGGTCAACAACGTCTCCTGCTTGGTGATTTTAATGATCATCATGAACTCTGACACTCACATCTTAATAACGACGCCAGAGGTATCTCAATATCGGAGCTACTTGACGCTTCAGATTTTTGTACATTAAATGACGACACGCCTATTTGTATTACCGGTACCTGTTTTAGTTCTCCAGACATCACGATTGGGCAAGACTTCCATATCTGAGGCGCCAAATTTTATCGGCGGCTTATTCACGCTAAATGTAAAATACAAGTGGCCTGAAAATATGAAAAATTAAATAATGATATATCATAGTAGGTTCTTAACCTTAAAGCGGAAATTTATTCTATATACAATTCTAGCACTGGATTTTCTGATACAAAAGTTCCAACTTCAAAGGTAAATATCTCCTAAACGGTTATGAATTCGCGTATAAGGACTTCAGATTCGTCCATTTCAGACCAAATTCGATTGAAACCCATCATCAAAATTTGGCGCCTCAGATATGGAAGTCGCCCCGTGATAAGGCTTGACAAAAGGTCTGTGAAGTTGGCTCCTCGAGATGATGTTTTTTTCAATGAAAACTGGCTAAATCGTTTGCCCATCGGTAGTCCATCGTTAGCCCACGTTTGCCCACCTTTAGAAAAAAAGTTATTAACAAATGTATTTTTTAACACGTTGACGGACAGTACGATAGAAGCAGAAAGTCGCGTTGTGACACATGCTGTTATTTGGTTATTTTGACAGTATGCGACCCTATTATTGGTTCTTAGGGGTTTATTTATTACATGTTTGTGTTTTTTGGGGATTTAGTTAATAAAATTTCATGACGTCTATAGACGTTGTGTCACACAATATTACTTTTCCTAATGTTATGTGACAACGTCAATAGACGTTCAACGTCTATAGACGTTTCTGTCAACTTATAGAGAACCTACGATATGCTATGTGACACAACGTCTATAGACGTCCTTCATATGCATCAAATATATTTATGATTTTTGATAAAAAAAAATCCAAATTTTCCATATTTCATTTTATTTCTTATAAAAATTACCACCATTGGGTACATTGCAAAATAATCTGATTCCATATATGAGATACATAATAAAAATAAATAAAAAAAATTCATACAGAATAAAGAGAACAAAAATAGATAACATATAAGTTCAAAAAATATATCACACTTCTTGGTTTATGTGCCAGGCTTCGAAGCAATCCGGACATAGTGGAGGCTTTTCTGGGCATCCTTTGCAGTGATAGCCTGTCTCTTTGCGGATCTTATTCTTTGTGCACATTCTACACTTGAAAAACATTTTCTTCCGAGTAGAGTTTGGCAGCAAGGGATTCTTTTCCGGCCAATGACCATGAGCCATCCTAGGTGCTGGGCTGGGTACCGCATTTGATTCACTTCTCCTACTGCTATGAATATTTCCTCCCCTTATAAGGTCCTTACCTTTAATTTCGGGCCCAACTCCAATCATAGTTTTAATTAATTCTTCTCGAAACTTCAAAAATCGATAGCTTTTGCTATTGTTTTTGCAATATTTACGATAGAGGAAAAACGCGTTCCATACAGCCACATCAAGAAGATGAAAAAGCACTTTTTTATACCATCTTATGGTTTTTCTTGGGGAGGAATAATAGGCAGTCATCTGATCTGCCCTATCGATCCCTGACATGCTCTCGTTGTAAATGGCGATTTCTTTCGGCTTTAATCTTATTCTACCATGTCTATTAGTAACAGGAATCATCTCCGGGTGGTTTTTTTGTGGTTATCATTAGAAAATTTCGTTTATCTTTCCATTTGGAAACATAGACGTTTCGTAGTCGTGCCCAAAAATGCTGTCCTCTTTTGGATTTTGTTCCAATTATTTTCTTGGGGTTCCTCTTCCTGTTACCTCTTAATGTTCCGATACTATGCGTTTTGTAAAGCAGCAATCTTTCGGAAAGCGAGATGCTATTGTAAAAATTGTCCATATGGAGTGTATGTCCTTTCATGAGGTACGGTTGCATCAGGCGCATAACCAAGCTCTCAGTTTTGGAAGCATTTGGAATTTCCTCTGTACTTTTTCCACTATATAGCTCCATATTCAAAATGTAGCCGTCAGATGTCGCCAATTCATAAAACTTTATACCATATTTAGCTTTTTTTCCTTTTATGTACTTCCTAAAGTGAAGCCTTCCTCGGAAAAGGAGCAGTGATTCATCCAACGATAAATTTTGATCCGGGGAATAGTTGCTTTGGAACTTGCTGATTAGATTATCCATGAATGGCTTTATTTTGTCCATATTTTGAGATCCAACAGGAGAGGTTGACAAACACTGTAGGATTTGCTCAAACCTACGACCCGACATAATGTATGTGAAGACTGGATGATAGTACAATGGGTCAGAATAAGTAAACATCTTTCGCAAGCTGGGCGATGATATTTGTCCGTTTAGTAGACACAGGTCAAGAAATTGAAGGATTTCCTCTCTATTAGTTTGTCGAAAAGACCTATTCCGACTGTTTCTTGTTACAGGTAGGTTCGTATTACACAAGTTATTGCCGTAATTGTTCGTGGATGTCACAATAGATTCGACTAAGTCGGATGAAAAAAAAATGAAGAACATGTCGATGGGAGTGGTGGTACTCGTCACTTGAATTTTTAATCCCGCCGACTTATCGTCGAATGGGAATTCGGGAATTTCCGCCACTGTATCCTCCCATTCATCTGCAACTTCAACAGTTCCTCCGTCATTCTCTTGTCGAATCAAAGGAATGTCATTATCTGATCCGGAATCAGATCCTTCCAATTCAAAACCACAATCCTCTGAATCTTCAGATGTTTCTTTGTCATTGGTTGGATCGTAATTCGGATCAGAACCATAGAGTCCTTCGCTGTCGCTAAATGGATCGTGGGACTCATCCGATGCATCCTCGAAAAGTCGCAAAATTCTTTGCTGTTCCTTTTCATAAGGATCTCCCATCTAAAAGCACATAATGTAATTTATTCGTGACTTGGTTTTACCTACCAGAAGATAATACTTGCCTTTTATATTTCACAAATTATGAACAGCTACTAGCAAAAAGGAAAAAAATATTTGTAAAAATAAGAAGGAGACCACCCCGACGTTGCACATCCACAAGTGTTTATGGCAATGCAATATAAACCCGACGTCTATAGACGTCGCATCGCTACCAGACGACAGTACCGTTAATTTCATCAGTCTCGTTTGATAACCGCTATATTTCGACATGCGGTGGCGGTAGGGCTGTCGGTTCCAGTCGTATTGTGGCACAAATGTACGTTTTATATTGTGGTTTGTCTATAACAAGCACGTCTATGGACGTTGTGTCATAATTCACAAATTTCTTAACGACGTCTATACACGTTGTGTCATATCGCATCTACAGGAATTCGACGTCTATATAGGTAGACGTTTTGTCCGTCAACGTAAAGGTTGGGAACCACTGAAAATCAAAATTTTGCGATTTTATACGCAATTTCGTTTGCCCATCGTTAGCCCAGGTTTGCCCAACCTTTAGTTTCGTTTGCTCACCCCCCCATTTAAATTTAAATTTTATTCCTGCAATTTGTGCAACTCGTTTGCCCATCGTAGGCTCATGTTTGCCCACCCTTAGAAAAAAAGTTATTAACCAAACAAGTTTTCTGGGCCATCGGTATCCGTCGGAGTTCCAGCTTCCTTAAGGTGTTCAATCTCTGAAGAATCGAGTGGCAGTTAAGCACCGTCCCTGATCTGATACTGTCCTACGGCAGCCGGTTCTTCGTACCGGAACGACCCGTTTTTCGACGGCCAAGAGCTGCCAAACCCCTTCGATGTAAGAAGAACTGAAGTATTCGAAGCATCGCTACCACAACAACAACATCTGATACTGTCTGACTGCAGCGCTTTCAACGCAGCCTGACTGTCTGAGTGAATGTAGATGTTGCCCATCCTGCGTGTTGTTGAGACTAGCTCCGCAGCTTTTTGTATCGCTACCAACTCCGCCTGGAAGATGCTGCGCTCGTTCGGCAGTCGGAGCGATAGATTGTGTAGGAGCTCCGGCGAATGAACCGCGGCTCCAACATCTGTCTCCGTCTTAGAGCTATCCATATACAAGTTTAGGGAATTCTTAAGTCTGTTCTCGCCAGTAGAGTAGAAGTTTCTTTCTGGTATGATTACCCGGAAGTTTCTCTTGGAGTCAATTACCGGTTTGATGAGGTCTCTTTTCTCGAATGGCAGTTTGATGTTTCGATGGCCATAAGGCCTCGGGCTAAATTGACCCGTTTCCCCTAAGTCTTAATGCACATTTGGACGCTTCTTTCATTAGAAACAGGTTCAGTGGGGGTAAGTTCATAAGAGTGTTTAGGGAATTTGTGGGCGTGGTTCCCATCGCTCCTGTGATTCCCAAACATCCCAGTCTTTGGATTATTTCCATTTTCAGTTTATAGCACCTGGTTTTGACTGCTGTCCACCAGACCAGAATTCTGTATAATAGGTTTGGCCTTACAACTGCTGTATATATCCAGTGCATAATTCGAGGATTGAGCCCCCATGTCTTACCAAGTAAACTTTTGCAGGTGTACAGAGCAATGGTTGCTTTCTTGGTACGTTCCTCGATGTTACGATTCCAAGTAAGCTTGCTGTCTAAGATCAACCTAAGTACTTTGCGTGAGTCATCGCTAGAGTCAGACTAGGTCCAAATGTAGTTCTCTCGGAACCACCACGAGCAATTTCTCCTGAAGAGAGAAGACTTTTGAGAGCAACGAGAACGACACTCGCCCAACTTCGGTTAGGTTAGTGTTCACATCTTAACCCCTACGACCGGGGCGTCTCGAACACATGTCCCGCCACTCTCGTTGTCATAATAAAATTCAAGGAGGAAGAAGAGTGTGAGCGGAAATATTTCTTGCTCGGTGATCATTTGATCAAGATCACCTGAGCAGAAGTTGCTCGGTAACTTCCGAATCCATCCACTGTCAAATCAATGGTTTTCGGAATCGCTGGGATAAGTGATGGCGCTCCCAAAGCAACCCCTCTCTTTCCCACCCCCTCTCATGGAGTTAGTAACTGTGAAAAACGGTCCAATGTGACAGAAATTAGTGTTAATACTGGTAGCGAAGCGTTATATAATTTCAGCTAGGAATCTTATAATTTTTCATAATTTCACAAATTTTTAAAGCAAAGTGCTTAAAAGCGATATACCGTTGGAAAGCCAACATATTGAAGCAACTTTTGTAGAATTTGCAAACATCTCAGTTCAAAGTACCGTTATAGAAAAAACAGGCATTCAATTTTTCGATGAAAAATCGAATTTGAAACTTCTTTAAAATTGACATCTTTGAAGTAACGGTATTTTTCGTAAGGAAGTACCGCTTTATATGAAATTTTATTTAGTTTCAGAAAAGGTAGTCGAACTCCGTCGTATTTTATTTATTTAATAAGAAAAAAATAATGTTCAATAATAATAGATGTTCGCATTTTTCCGTATTTTTTTTTGTAATTTTACATTGATTTCAAATATTTTTTTGTTTAGGCCATCACCAATAGCACAGAGAAAAATGTCTGACCGTAAGGCCGTCATAAAAAATGCTGATATGAGCGAAGAGATGCAGCAGGATGCGGTAGATTGTGCGACTCAGGCATTGGAAAAATATAACATAGAAAAGGTCAGTAGATAATATTATTAGCTGCTGCAAAAAGTGATTGATCCGCATTATTCCTTAAGTTTCGAAAATTGTTGCCCGGCAATGAAAGCTATAAAATCTTTAGACACAACAACAAAGGATAAAGCTGGGCACCGACCAAGTAAAATTAATATTTCACTGTTCCTATGAGAGGTACATACATATATGCAATACGTAGGTTGCCTTTTATATTTCGGGATTGGACAACCCTAGTGTTGCAATTTGGCAACTGACAGCTCTATCGTAAAGTTTGACATTTTTGAGGTTATACATACTCAGAACGTTTTGACATACGAGCGCTATTTGTGTTTTTTACAGTAACTTAAAAGATTAATCTCGGCCAAATAATGGAATTCAATCGTGAACATTTTCGTGCGATTATTTTTTACAACTTTCGACGTGGATTAACTCAGCAACAGTGCATGGATGAACTGAATTCAATTTTTGGCGATGAAGCTCCATCAAGGACCAGTGTTTATCGATGGTATGGTGAATTCAATCGAGGTCGTAGTTCACTCCAAGACGAATTTCGTGAAGGTCGTCCAAAATCAGTTGTTTTTCCGGAAACCATTGATGCTGTGCGCGAACTGATATTGCAAGATCGTCATGTGACCTATCGTGAGATTGAGACAACCTTAGGCGTTAGTGGGACCAGCATACATTCAATATTGCATGAACATCTGACTGTCAAAAAAATTTGTTCGCGTTGGATCCCACACAATTTGTCAATCGCTCAAAAAAAGGCTCGTGTCGATTGGTCGAAATAAATGCTCAAAAAATACGATCGCGGTGCTACGAAACACGTCTATGACATCGTGACAGGTGATGAATCGTGGATTTACGCGTATGAGCCCGAAAGTAAACAGCAGTCGACTGTATGGGTGTTTCAAGATGAGCCAAACCCAGCAAAAGTTGCTCGCGCACGAAGCACTTCCAAGCAAATGGTCGCCTGTTTTTTCGGAAAAACTGGACATGTTGCAACCGTACCACTAGAATAACGCAGAACAGTCAATTCTGAGTGGTACACAACCATTTGTTTGCCAGTTGTCTTCCAAGAAATCAGGAAAACCAACCGCCGAAGACGGATCACTCTTCACCACGACAATGCGAGCTCTCACACATCAGCTCAAACAACTGTATTTTTGAGCGCTCAAAACATAGATTTGATGGGTCATCCGCCGTATAGTCCTAACTTGGCACCGAATGACTTCTTTTTATTCCCGTACGTAAAAAACAAACTGAGAGGTCAATGTTTTTCAACACCTGAAGAAGCGGTTGCTGCGTTCAGAATGCATGTTTTGGAGACACCTCAATCAGAGTGAAAAAAGTGCTTTGACAATTGGTTCAAACGCATGCAAAAGTGTATAGATCTTCATGCGGAATATTTTGAAAAGCAATAAAGCGATTTTCAATGATTAATATTTGTTTTTGTTCTCTAATCCCGAAATATAAAAGGCAACCCTCGTAGTGGGCCGATTTCAACCAAATTAGGAACGTGGTTTTTGGCAGTCAATATGATTGAATAATATGAAATTTGGTAAAGATATCTTCCGAAATAAAAAAGTTTTTCTAACAAAAATTTGCTTTTGGAACGGTCGTTCCTATGACGGCTATATGGTAGTAGTAGCCCCATTTCAAACAAATTCGAGAATGTGATTTGACTAAAGATACTATTGATTAGTGTGAAATTTGAAAAAGATATAGGGCTTTTCATTAAGAGCGACGCATTTTTTTTCAATTAAAAGACTTGTGGGTTAATTATGAAAATGATTTTTATTTCAAATGAAAGTACAATCGATGCAATTAATTATGGAATACGATATCGTTCAAATGTCCGCCGTGGAAGCGCTGGCACGAGTGAATACGCTGGACCCAATTTTCCATGACTCGAGCACACAAATCGGCCGAAATACCAGGAATTTCGCGTTCGATGCTGCCCTGCAGCTCTTCTAACGTTGCTGGCTTATAGACCAGTGACTTAATATAACCCCAAAGAAAAAAGTCCAAAGGGGTTAAATCGCACGAACGAGGCGGCCATTCGCGAGGACCGTTGCGTGAGATAACTCGCTCGCCGAACTTGGTCTTCAATAATTCGATTGTGTCGTACGCTGTATGGCACGTTGCGCCGTCCTGTTGCAACCACATGTCGTCCAAGTCCATAGCGTCGAGCTGGTCCCAAAAATACTCCGATATCACGGCCCTGTAGCGATCGCCGTTGACGGTTGTTGGCTTGCCGTTTTCATCAAAAAAGAAAAATGGGCCGATGACGCCGCCCGCATGAAAACCGCACCAAACAGTTAATTTTTTTTGGATAAAGTTGTGTCTCGTGCATCACTTCAGGCTGCTCAACCGATCAAATGCGGCAATTTTGCTTGTTGACAAAACCATCAAGCCAGAAGTGAGCTTCATCCGAAAAGATGATTTTCTTGTGAAAGTCGTCGTCCAGAGCCCAATTAACGAATGTGTGACGCCTAAAATGGTCGGTTGGCTTTAGTTCTTGAGTCAACGCAATCTTATGCGGGCGGAGAGCCAAATTCTTCCGAAAAATTCGCCACAAACTGGTCACACTAATGTTCAACGCCTGCAATCGGCGTGGAATCGACATCCTTGACTACTTACGCACACTCTCTCGAACGACCACGATATTTTCTTCACTTCGAGCATTACGTTGTCGCACAGGCACTGAGACATTATGCCCGTGCCACATTATGCGGGACTCGCCGAGTCACGAGCTAAATGGATAAAGCCTTGTGCACATCCAAGCACCTATGGGTGAACGAATTTCATCCTATGCAACGAATGCCGAGCAAGCACTCGTGGAGCATTTTGTTCATCCGATGAATCGCTGGACGTCAGATTTATCACCAGACTTGAAAATGGGAATAATAAAATTGTTCTTCCAAAATGAAGGAAAAGTACCCTCTGACAAAGATTTGTTGAAAAAAAATAACAACGGAAGGCTTAAACTATTAGCACACATTTTTAACAAAATAGGTGGGACTTTGTCTGGTCCGGCAGATTTGGAGATTGGAGAGATTATTATTAGTACTATATACTTCCGAAAAATATGTTACAAACATATTAGCTATCCGCATAGGGTCGTTGCTAACGTCATTGTCGAAATGCATAGTCGAGGCCAATGAATTATCGCGTCTGAATGAGTTTATACATATTTCCAAAAATACTTACTATTCGTGCTAATATTACTCTCAATGCTGTAAGTATAGCGTTTTAAGGCAATTCTCATTTGTTTCTTGCATTGTTTTTCTGTTTTCGGAGTGTGCGATTTGCACGATACAAGCTACTGTAGCTTGTATACTGAGGAAGGGAGTAAGTTGCTTCCGAAATACATGTATATACATATATACAAAAAAATAAATCTTGTAGTTTAGGGAAAAGCTACGTTTTTTTCACTTATTTAAATCACAACTACAAATATCGGACGATACAGATTATATATTTATCGCGTCACCCATATTGGGCAGAGCTTTCGCATCTCTAATTTTTTGTGCAAGATGTTTCACACCCTTTCTTCCGATATCCTCACAGCCTCAGCAATATCACTCACTTTCATTCGCCTGTCGTCCAACAATATATCATGCACTTTTTCGATGGTTTCCGGTGTGGTTGCGGTTTTTGGCCGTCCTTCACGTGGGTCGTCTTCGAGGGACGTTGCGACCACGTTTAAATTCAGCAGAGTCCCCGTAAACTTTTGTTAACTTCGGATGAATTTCCTCAGGGGTTAATCCATCCAAAACGAAGAATTTTATGATTGCACGATATTCAACTTTCTCCATTTTAACGAAAAACACGTAAGACGTCTACTGCAGAAATTTGTGTAAACAAGCTACTTGAGAGAATAAGTTGAGACATACGAACTAATGACACGTAGGCCCAGGCAGGAAACATAAATCGTTTTCTCCGGCGAATTGTAATAATTCTACATATTCCCACAAAATTTCATATATGTAGCTTCATCAGCCGTTCGTGAGATATTTCATGGACAGACGGACAGATAGACATTTGGCCGATTTCATAAGGGTTTTGTTTTTACTACAAAACCCTAAAAATGGTTGTAGGTTGTGTAATGTATCATAGTTGTCACTATTAATTAGAATTAGTTGGTTCACTCGTACAACGAATATTTTCGTGAATATTTGCTTTTTTTGTCAAATACTTGCGACGGGTGAACTCACCTTTACATTATTAATTTAAAATTTGACACAAAAAGTAGTCAAATATTTGACTGTATAATGGCCGCCTAAGTATTCATTTTTCAAAATTTTGCCTAAAAAATTCTATAATTTTTCTTTTTTTTTTGTCTTAAGCATTACTGACGCTTCAACAAGTTTCATTCGAAAAAGATGGACGGTGTTCTTTTGAAGAATATGGCGGAATCTACACAGGTCAAAAATATTGTTACGATCGGTTAAATTTCCAGTTCCCAACATTAAGTGTTTATGCCGCAATGTAGCAAAACGGAATTTTGGTCTGCCTTTTCGAATTGATACTTGTGGCTGTGTCCGAAATCGTATAGCATGTAAATCCAGACCGTGCACTTGAGTAGGGTTTTTGATTACGTCTGTCACCCTTTTCGTAACATCTAAATATCCAAATTTCCTCATTTTTGCATTTACACTTGTGGCAGTGTTCTGAACTGAATAGTGTTCGAATCATATGCGTCCATGGTTTGATGATGACGGCTGCCACCGTTTTAGGAACGCGTAAGGTCTAAACATACAGTCCCCGTATCAGGGCAGCACCGTAGTCGTGCGTGTACTGGCGATCTACGATAGGCGAATTGTACAATATACAACAGTCTGCTACACCCACACGGACAACAGACAGTCAACTACACATTACAGGGCGGAACGTGCCCGTTCAGTTTGGTTTAATTTTTCGCGCTCACTGTGCAGTACGGAAATAAATTTGAAATACACAGCATCGATTGAATGGAATTGTGTGCCGCAGTCAGATCGGAATGTTTGATTTCACTTGTGACGAACCGTCGCCAAACCGACACACGGAAACATACGGTTGTGGTGTGCGGTCATGTACCCGTTTACGGCGGCTACGGCGCTGCCCTGGTAGGCCGGTTTCACATGGAACGCACGATACACGAGATTCTAGCAGAAAACACCAGTGGCGAGCGAGCTTTGTATGTGCGATGATCAATTTTAAATTGCACTCGTATGAAAGCTCGCTCGCCACTGGTGCTTTCTGCTAGAATCTTGTGTATCGTGCGTTCCATGTGAAACCGGCCGTACGGGGACTGCATGTTTAGACTTTAAATGGTATGCCTTCTAATATGACCTTCTTTTATGACATTTACTACATCGATTCATACATCTGTTAACACTTCTGGATGAAACTTTAAAGTGGTTCCGACTGGAGTATTTTTTCTTGACCTTCCAGAGCCTTCCTTCCGCTCGGTGGTGCCTATTTCCCGAAAGTTCTCCAAGTACCAAGCGACAGTACGCTGACGAATATCCATTATCCAGTATTTTACCTGTTTTGCGAGTAGTTGGATTTTCTCGCGCCAAAACTATAATACTGCTTTTGTTTTTCGCATTAAGATTTTTTTTTCATTTTCTTACTCAAGTTGCACTTTGTTGCTTATTACGGTATTATCAACCGAAGAATTTTTTTTTACTATTTGATATTACCTAAGCCAAAAAATATTGGCATTTTAACTACTTCCAAGAACTTTTGCGAAAAAGGGTTATTAGTAGAGTCAGAGTAACTTTTTTTTACAGCACTGTTCTTTCATTGTTCATTTAACTCCTGTTCAAACTGATCATAGGAAACACGCTTTTAAAGCATACGCCGGGTGCCAATTTGTAGTTTTGGTATCACCACTAGGTCTGCACGGGTCTGGGGTATCCAAGTTTCGGACTCTCCGAAGTATGTTTTCCTAATTTAACTATGAAAATTAAATTATTCAGCAAACTCTAGAGAATTTTTTAAGCCAAAAAAAATTTGTTGATTCGTTTTAAGTTTCTTTTTGGCTCCGGAGTTCCCTTAAATCAAACTGAAATATTTAATTGTTTTTGATAAAAAGTTTTATATACAATATTTTTCCACCGTAATAGAAATCAGCATTTTAAGCAAATACAACAATGTATGTGATTTATGCAGTTTATCTTAAGTGATAAAAGCTAAGAAAATGACATATGCAAATGTGCGTCAGACGAGATTTTTTTTCGGGTTTTATAAAGTTATAAAGAATATGTATTTATAAATGAAATGTTTCCTGTGATTATTATTTGTTTCGAAACTAGGATAAAAATATATGTAGTAAGCATAAATCGTCCAAAATGTTGTAAACACTCATTTTTTATGTTATCAGACATCTGATAACACAAAAATAGAATTAAATATGCTAGAATATGATATCATTTATCTGATTTGGGTTTTTAATGATTTGGTTGAGTTTTTCTTATAGCTTTCAAGATCTTTGATATTTAAGTTCCCGCAATATCAGTACAGCATAGAACTTTAATATAAAAGTACATAGTCGTGTTAAGTTCTGTTAAAATATTTGAATAAAATCATAGTGCTAGATAGACAGATAAAGGGGGTGGACCGTGGGTCGTATTGGAACCACAAGCACTGCGACCATGAGGTCTATTGTACGATAAATTGACTGAACTGGCAAGGTTTTATAAAAGATATATCCTCGACTAAGGGAAATATTACGCCGAAGCATTCGGTGCGCCTTTGAGCAAGACCTTCACACTCGCATAGGATGTACTGTAATTTTTCATCGTCGGCCTCGTAAAATATTGCTGCACCAATAAAAAGAAACCAGGCCATTCTCAAAATCAATTAACTAACCCATTCTATAAATATTTATCCAATTTTTCAAGTCGCTAGCTTCATTCTATCGAAAATTAACGCTTATTGGAAGTTTCACTTGTAGGGGAGGTAGGGGTTCCTGGAGTCGGATCTTGCCCAGCATTTCCATCAACCAATTAGATCCCCCTACAAACATTTAAACAAAATTTCAAGTCTCTAGCCTCATTCTATCGAAAGTTATCGCTTATTTGAAGTTTCTTTTGTAGGGGAAGTAGGGGTTTCGATGGTCGGATTTTACGTATTTTCAATATTAGCCAACTGGATCCTACTACACACATTTGACCAAAATTTCAAGTCGCTAGCTTTATTTTGTCTAAGTTATCGCTTATTTTAAGTTTCATTTCCAGGGGAGGTAGGAGTTCCTTAGTTCGGATCTTACCCATCTTTAATGCCAACTAACTCAATCTCACTTTAAACATTTGACCAAAATTTCAAGTTGCTAGCTTCATTCTATCAAAAGTTATCGCTTATTTGAAGTTTCATTTGTAGGGGAGGTAGGGGTTCCTTGGGTCGGATCTTGCCCATTTTCAATACCAACAAAGTAGGTCTTATTAGCAACATTCTTTCAAATTTTCAACTTGCTAGTATCATTTTTAGGGTTTTGTAGTAAAACAAAACCCTTATGAAATCGGTCATGCGTCCGTCTGTCTGTCCGTCTGTCCATGAAATATCTCATGAACGGCTTAAGCTACATGCATGAAGTTTGGTGAAAATATGTAGAAATACTATAATTCTCTGGAGAAAGTGATGCGTCGTAATAGGTCAACTTTAAGGGGGGGTCCCCATAGAGGGGAAATTAAGGTCGAATTTTTTTTTTCGTTTGGTATAAGCAAGTGGGGTATCGTAAGAAAGGTACCGTCGAGTACATTTCATTTCTGGAATTTTTTTCAAGTTTTATGAAAGGAGAAAAGAGGGAGAGGGCAAAATATGTGATCCGAGTTTGTCCCCCGCCCCCCTTGCATTTCGAGACCGTTATATTTAGAAATATGAAAATTTGCAGGAAGGCGGCATTTCACTAGCATAGAAAACCGAAAATCGTAGAATTTTGATATCTCATCAAAAAAGGTTAATAATAGTACATTTCTATAGTTGCTGTTAGCGCACCCCTGCACCCTTTAAACGCATTACAGGTCAAAAATATTGATGGCCAATGATAACCAACACTATAAGCAATAACGTCTCGAAGTTTCATTACAATCACGTAATATTTAATAATAGTAGATTCATTTAAAGTTAAGCATTTTGACACTATCCACACAAAAAATACACCTACCGGCCTCAGACGAGTACTATAGGTGTGAGTACTACTTTCATGTTGTTTTTCGTAGTGTGAATTGCAGTTATTTAATTAATCATTTTTGAAAGAGTAAAGATTGGTTGGGGGCGCTGACTAATACAACTTTAGCGGGTGGAGGGGGGGGGGGGGGCGTGTCCACATAGAGGCGAAATTAATGTCAATTTTTTTTATCGACTTTTATAGGCAAGTGAGGTGTCGTGAGAAAGGTAATGTTGAGTACAATCCATTTTTTTCGCATTTTCTTGAAATTTGTAGAAAGGGGAACATTAGGGGAGGAGAAAATATTAGTTCGTAATTTGTCCCCTTCCCCTTGCAGTTCGAGACCGTTATACTTAGAATTATGAAAACTTACAGGAAGGTGGGTTCGGAAAAAAATGGAAATAATGGAATCTGTATATCTTCTCAGAATTGGTCAATAATAGTTTATTTCTATAGTTACAGTTAGCACACCCCTGCATGCCTTAAACAGTTCGAGGTCAAAAGTACTGATGGCCAACGATAACCAACACCTTAGGCAATAATATGTTCTGAGTTTCGTTACAATCACGTAATATGAATTGGCATGTAAAATGTAAGCGAGTAAGACATTTTAATTATGTTTTTTTTATGCATCTGAGTGGTATCAAAAAGAGCAAGTATCCGATATTTATATACCAAAATAAGCGCTTGCTACAAAACCCTCGGATTGCGGGCGTAGCCCTCTATATTCCGGTTTCATTTCGAAAGTTATCGTAATTAAAGGAATATTTAATTTTTGGAAATTTGTAGGGGAGGTAGTCGTTCCTTTGATCTGATTATGCCCAACTTACATAATCTTAAGCAGCTTCTCACTTCAAGGTTACACGCCAAAAATCAGGTGTCTACGTCAATTGGTTCAGGAGTTATAGACAAAAAACCTGAAAAGTAGGGTAGTACGGGGTTCTTTGTAAGAAAATTACCGTTAGTTTTCAACTTATCAGTTTTATTTTCCCAGGAGAGTATGAGATTACCCTCATGAGTAATCTACCAAAGCTAGAGCTTTTCATGTTTCTTTAATCGGGAGTTATAGATACATTTATGTATTTTACATATGTAGGGGAGGTCGGCGTTCTCTTGTCCTGATCATGCCCATTTTCAATACCATCCAACTAGATTACACTTCCAACATTTGACCAAAATTTCAAGGCTCTAGCTTCATTTTATCGAAAGTTATCGTGCGAACGGACAGACAGACATGGCTAAATCGAATCAGGAGGTGACCCTGATCATTTATATATATATACATTGCTATACCTCCGGAGCCTCCTTTAAGGTGTTACATATTTCCGTCGTAACAAAAACAATATACCCTATACTATAAGTCTAGGGTATAAAAAGAAATTTTTAATGATAGCGAGCACTGGCTAGATAAATAAAAAAACGCACCTGATTTACAAAATGAAGAGAAGTATAAAACAGTGGGAAACGAACTCGAATAAAAATAAAATAAAGCCAAGAAGTATGGGTATTTCATCTAAGTCATTATTCCGAATCAAGACAAATGATTTGATGATACTCAATTATTCATTTGCCATAACCCCTTGTATGCCCCACAAGGGTTCCATGTGGCCCAGTTGACGGTTCGTTGGCATAAACTAAAACTCGGAAAATGCAGTTGCCAGCATGCACCTCCTGCTCCCCATCTAGCCGCCTAGCTGCGACAAGTCATTACGCCCCGCACCATATGGGAAATAACACAAACATCCATTGCCACGAACGTACTGACCTACCGGTCGCCCCTAAGAGAGAGAGAGAGAAACAGAGAGAAAGAGTTTAAAATGTGCAAAAATCAAAGGCTTTGCTAGGCCAGATAATCCACATTTTGTTTTAGAAAAATCACAATATTGAAGAAAAATGTTTGGAGTCTATTTTGATGATATCACAAAATTTCGGTTTTGCAAACAAGACGTCAAAATTTGTGTCAGATCTGTCCAGCAGATCCATAGTCTGAGTTCATTGAAACTTCAGACTAGCCGTCTTTAAGACTAAACTCTCACGCAGCCACCGGCAGGACTATCGGCTATGGTCACATCTGGAATTGAAAGCAATAATTGACTGGAAGGAAATATTCTTTCTATTGGAGCGTATAAACATAGCTCCGTACAAAAAAAACCAAACCAAAGAAACCTCTACTTTGAAGGTAGACTGTTTTTTTAGGGCTTTTCCAAACTCAAGAGAGTAACTTAAATTAACTGATAACCTCTGGGAAAAACTTAGACTGTTTTTAGACGCTAGACCAACTACCCGCATTAGACCACGCGTTAGACCGCCTATTAGATCACGCGTTAGACCACCGAATAACTGCTCTGATACGTGGTCTAATAGCTGGTCCAATGGGTGCTCTAATGCGTGGTCTAATGGATGGTCTAATAGGTCGTCTGAGGGGTAGTCTAATGGCGGGTATGATGCGTGGTCTAATAATTAGTCTAATCTGTGGTCCAATGGGTGGTCTAATGGCTGCACTGATGCGTGGTCTAATGGGCGGTCTAATGGGTAGTCTAATTTGTGCTCTAATGCGTGGTTTAATGAGTGGTCGGACTAATATCTAAAAAAAAACCTTAAAAGTTCTTATTTTTGTAATTGTGGTAAAAACGAGATCACCATAGGACTAGGGCATATTTCACTCTCTGTTTATGGAAAAATTCCGCCCAATAGAACCCTCTATCTTTTACCGTTACGGAGCTATTACATTTTTTCCTAATTCTTGTCAAAAAGTCTGACCTTCTAGAAAAAACTCCGATTTACCGGCCTATGGCTAATTGAATCCATAAAAACAATATTGATTCAGAGACTACACAAAACACCCGTTAAATGATACCTCACGGTTTCGAAATTCATTCCACCGCCCGAGATACAAACGTTCAAATTTTAGAAAAACAATCGTTATCAACTTTTGATGGGAAAATTGAACCCACATTTTATAACGGGGCTTTGCACTAAGAGCTCTAAAAAATTGCCAAAAGATGGCCCAATTTCTTAACTTTCGGATGACATCGATTCGAAAATTCTCGAATATTAGATTTTAAAAGAAGAAAAACATGGTCTGAAAATCGATTTGATTTTGACTTAATACCTGCGTATAAATCAAACAAAAGTGATTCGTGAATTTTGTTTTGGCATTTATTTTATGGAAAATATTTTTGTAGTGCTGCTGTATGATTGCGTAATAATTCAGGTGATTTCGAATGACCAAACTTGATGTAACGGGATTTGTATCCGTTAACTAGCAGAACAGCGTCCGTCCTCACTACTGCATCGCCATTGTTGAAAAAGTCTAGTATTAGCGTGTCGAATTTTCCGAGTGCAGCAGATAAACTTATCTCTGTCAATATTTCTCAGGTATAATTGTAGCAATTATTTATTTGTTCAACTTTTTTAGCCATCGATGCCTTTTCGATTTACGGATAGAGAATATGTTGATATGAATTTTGTGTATGGTTTTGTTGGAGGAAACGGTCACGAAGCAGTTCGAGAGTATCGTCGACGTTTTCCAGAAAGAAGGCTTCCTGACAATGCCTGTTTCGAAACAACGTATCGTATCTTTGGGGAAACTGGAGGAAGTCAAAACCGCAATGTTTCAGAACGTAATCGGGGTATCGGAGTTACAAGGGAGGAAGTGGTGTATAGGTATTCAATAAGAGGAACAACCACGTTTGGGGTCGAGAAAACCCCCACACAATTTGCACTTCTCGATTCCAACATGAGTTCAGCGTGAATGACTGGATAGGTGTGGTAGGTGATAAGCTGCTTGATTCTATCATTCTTCCTCATCGACTGAATTCAGTTGCCTTTCGCGAAATCTTACAAAATTAAGTAGCTCCTAAAATACTGGACATTATGCCTATTACTCAACAAGCGGACCTTTGGTGGCAGATGGACGGCTGCCCAGCCCACAACGGGTCAATTGTTACAAGTTTTTAAACCGAGAATTCGGAAAAAAGTGGATTGGTCGATATGGCCCAGTTGAAGCTGCTACTGGTGTTTTTCACTAATAAGAAGACGTGTAAAGTCAAGAGTCAAGTCAATAATATTCGAAAATTTTCAAATCTATGTTGTAGATATCTAGGGACGCGGTAGCGTCCCTCCCCGCCAAAGAAAAACAAAACATGCCGAAGGCATACTGATGAAGAATATATTTATAATAGTTTATATGGTCGGAGATGCTTCCTTCTCTGCGTTGCAAACTTCATGACAAAGTTAATATACCCTATAACATCCGTGAAGGGTATAAAAATCGCAAAAAAAAGTGACCAAGACTGTTTACGCGACACAAGAAGTACGGGTTTTCGGACCTCTGTAGCTCCGGCCCCGGGTTTGGGCTCAAATTTGGTATGGTCATCTTACGAAGTGCTGCAAATTTGATATCGATACTAGGAAAAATACCCGAGATGTGATAATTTCAAAATGGCTATTTTTCAAATTTATCTTGTTCTCGTTGTTCTTTGACAGGGCTACAGCCTCGTAGGGAGCGTATCGAGGTCTGCTTTCTTTTCTCACGGATTGACTGTGTCCCAAGGGTGTGCATAGGCTATCATTTGCTCCGATCCGTGCAGTAGATGAAAAAATACATCCAAAAATGTGAAATTTTATAGTAGAGTTTTTTGGTTAAAAGCGCGTTGACACGATCAAACTACGGTTTGACAAACCACCTACTTGAACGTGTCAACCCCTTGTCAAATTGGTTTGATGTCTTGTGCTTCTGTCAAACCGTAGTTGGACGGTGCTCAACTTTTCATCAAATGCTAGTTTGTCAAATCGTAGTTTGATCATGTCAACGCGCTCTAAGTCTTTTTGATAATTTCAATGCGACACAGTAAATCACTCGCAGAGATCGCATGCCGACGGAGAGAGAGACGCAAACACCTGATTATGTGAGTAGTGACGACGACAGATGCAAAAGTCCGTGCGCTCGTCGGGTGAGGAGAACCATACGAGTTTATGGTTGTGGGCTTGGCTTGTGGCAAGTGCATGAATGAAAAGTGTGTTATGAAAAAATTGAAACTGAATGTTTATGACTGC
This sequence comes from Chloromyia formosa, assembly GCA_964017055.1. Taxonomy (NCBI): domain Eukaryota; kingdom Metazoa; phylum Arthropoda; class Insecta; order Diptera; family Stratiomyidae; genus Chloromyia; species Chloromyia formosa. Next base: position 63,732,180 of record OZ024816.1, read on the forward strand.
ATCTTAGGATGTCCGAAAAGAAAAAAACATGCTGTATGCTATATGATTTAATTTCATTTATGACATATGAGATATGAATAGTCTATTTATAGATTCGCGCATTCAGTAGGAATCAAACCGGAGCCCAATGTATAGAAGGCGAACGTTGCTTACCGTTGCGCCATCTGTATTACTACTACTACTATGCAAAAAGATATGATTTCTCCCAAAAACAACTCTGTTGTAAAAAATTCCCCGTCAAGAAAAAAACCTCTCAGCCGCAAAAAGGACTGATATGAATTCAATACCGCCAAAGTACTCGTAGCTCCGCGACTCACTCTAGGGTTGGCATATTGAACGCTGATTGAATTAGTTAATTTCTTTCAAAGCTGATTCGCGGGGAGCTTCGTAGCCTAAAGACTCACCGCCGAACGGATTTAATGACAAAATGACAGTGATAATGACAACGATGTCGTTCTGATAAAATTATGGATAAGTAGTTGCGTGCGGGTCATGCTGTAAGCTCTTATGCCAAGTGTTATTGGCTTCTCACCCGCATCTCGTTATAAAGCTCCCGCCTTACAAAAGACTAAAAATGCACTTCAGGCCAGAAGTGAATAATAGACTATTTGCTACTGCGTTCTTCTTCAGATTGTTCAACTTATTTTGTTTAATGGAAGCTCCCCGCCAAACAGCGTTGAAAGAAATTAACTAATTCAATCAGCGTTCATCAGGGAGTAAATTCATTTACTTTATACTTGTCGCTTCATAATTGTACTGGCAAAAAGAGAGGGACATTTAGCAAAGATTCTATAAAAAGCCCTAAGGTTTGTATTTATCCTACCTAGTATTCGAAAGCTTGTGACATTTGGTTCGTTATGTAACTAATTAGGGTTGTGGAAAGCCCGAAACCAGGCGGCGTAAACAATTCATACTTGGCCCGTTCTTACGACGAGCAAATTCAAACAACCATCATACAGATTCGGGGTATATGGGGGCGAATTGGTTGAATCCATCCGTATCCGATACTGAACGATATGGCACACTGAACGATATAGGAATTTGATTTCGTCTTGTTCCATCTAAAATTGAGCTTGAGATGATGCGTAAGTGTCACCATACAATGTCGAACATGGTAAAAGTGGACCCGGTTCTCTTCAGGACTATATTATATGGCTGCCATATGAACGACCGTTCCAAAATCATGTTTTTGTTAGAATTTTTTTTTTCTGAAGATATCTTTACCGAATTTCATATTATTCAGTTATACCTATATATATACTGCTAAATCACACTTCTAAATTTGGTTGAAACCGGCCCACTATTTCGTATATCTCTCGTAGGAACAGTGAAAACGGAACAAGTTTAACTAGTAATTTCAATCACAATGCATCACAAATCAAAACGAAGGTATGATAAACTCTTCACAATTCGCTAAGGCTACCTTTTTTTATGTCTTTAGAGTGTGCGGTGCGATCAAAGTAAATGATTTTTGATTTCCTTTTTACAGTTAGCATGTGTCGTGTATATAGATACGAGTATAATACGTACATACTGCATATAGCGATAAGATGATTGATTATGAATGGATTTAGTTGGGATTGGGGGATACTGTATTGGGATGGGATCTGGCATGTGAATGAATTATTATGTAAGAGGAATTTTGAATGAGTGAGGATTGTGTATACTACTTTGTCTTAACCCTAGTGGGGCATAGCGTACCAACCATTCCTGCGTGCCATCGTAGTCTGTTCTGGGATATGCGGCACAACTCCCCAAACGACTTACCCAGCGCCAAATATCAGAAATTAAATTAAGATAGTTTAATTATAAAAAAAAGTTCTGATATCTCCCAAAAACAAAACTGCTGTCGCCCGATGAAATAGGAATATACCGGCAGGTAGCATCGTGGGACTTAGAAGTTTTTACTGGCGGGGGATTTTTACAACAGGATTGTTTTTGTCGATATTTTTTTTGGCTAAGGTTTTTTTTTAACTTCAAATGCTCATGAACGACGAATTCAAAAGTGGAAAGGAGCTATGACGAGGAGAGGCGGAAAAAAACAATTAATGGTTTAGCGAAGAAACAAAAGAGTTTGTGTGCAGATAGATACAGTGGGTGGGTATATGGTTTTCAATGTGCTTCAATCTTTCTAAAGACTACATTCAAATTTCGAATGCTGTCTCTAGATGGATTGAGGTTGACCACACGACGATTCATTTCCCTGGGGAGTGAGGTGTATGTTGACAAATGGGATAGTAAGTACTTGGGCTTAAACATGGATGAATGTAAGCATGTAATAGTGATGGGCATCCATTTCACTGCGTCAACACATTAGCTCTGACTCTTTTTACTTAATCGTCCAATACGCCTCAGTCATTTGGTCCCTTTCAACCTGAGTTTCAACTGAGAATCTGTCCAACGAAAGTTCACCAGATCCTTACTGTTTAAATTAAAATTACCATACCTTCCATATCCTGATCTCTTACTTACTTGAAATTTTGTCCTTGCGTAAAAGAAGAATCTATCTCGACGAATGCTTTCTCTTTAAGATTTGCCAGGGCCTTACTGGGCCAAATGGAACAGTTAACGCGCTATGCTCCAAAAGGGGTTAGGGCAATTGAGAGAGAGAGTTAATTCACTTTATACTTTTAAACGCTTACTGTTACTTAAAGTTACAACATATAAATTAAATGACTGAATTACGATTGAATTTATAATTTATGTTTTTCTTTTTGTTGATATGTTTGAAACTTCTGTTAATGTTTTGTCTACTTTTGAATTTGTTTTTTTTTCTCTGATTTTATTCCTTTTTTTTTCTATATGTTACTTCAACATTACTTTTTCTTATCTTGCAATACTGATCTGTCGATGGGGCGAAACCAGAGGCGACGGTCCCATTACACCTGGACTTCGAAGCGAGCACGTGGGTTTCTGCACAGTCCGCCAACCATTCCATCCTTAACGCCCCATTTTTCATTATTCCCCATTTATGCCTCCCATGTTTGTGTTGTCTTCCCCAGGCCTATCAATTTTTATTAATACGTGAAGGATAGGGGCAACGAGCGGCGAAAACCCCGCCCACTTCTCCCGAACTGAGGTGCTGCAAGCCTTTTTCTTCGCCAGATGGTACGGCCCGACCGGTCACTATGCTACCTAAGGCTCTGTCTCCATGGGCATGTTCGGATGCCTACCAAACCGTCCATTACAAGAGCCAAAGAGAACGTCCATTACAAGAGCCAAAGAGAATATTCAAAATTTACAGCCAATATCGGCAACAGTTTAAAACTAATTGGTTTATTTATGTCTGCATTAAAATTGTATCACTACAACTTAACTATCAATTCGTTCTAGCTAGCGTAGTTTTCAAGATAGTGTTTTTAGTAATGTGAGGTAGGCGATTTTCAAAAAAAGGAACTATGTAAATGCCAGTGACGTGCAGTGGAAATTTCCGATAGTCAAGCAGTTGAGATAAACATTGATGGACTAAGTACACATATAGCGCAATACATACAGTTACACAATTGAATGCATTATTTTTTTTTCGTAAATTTGTTAAATATACCCATTAAATATGGACAAAAAAATATTAGAAGAAAAAGAAAAAATCATAAATTCTAACACAAAAACAAAAAAAGAAATCACACTGCTACAGATGCGTTTTTTTCAACCACTGCATATTATGATTTGGCAAATAATAAGCATTATATAATACAACAAGCATTTCAAATTAAAAAAAAAGCACTTGAAAATAAATGTTATTGTATTCCAATTCTATACGCCGTTCTTTGCGAAAACCCGCTTTAATTGCATTACCGAAATCATTTTCGCATCGCGTTTGCATAAGAAGGTAGCCTGAAAGTAGTTTTGGAGATTAGCAATTTAAAATCGAAAACGACTTGAATTATTATTTATGAGAAGCTTACAATTTGGACGATCAATGAAACGGCAAAAAATTTTCCTCACATAACATATAACAAATACATATAAGACCTGCTTATTTTGCAAATTTTTGATCTAGAACATTTTAAAACTTCTTATATGTAGGCGAGTTACTCTTGATTGGCAATTAATTGAAACCACAAAGGCCTCGACTTTGCTCTTGTTTTGGAGATCAAATATACAATATTTAATTAAGGCTAGAATAAAACCGTAGATTTGTATAAAGAACAAACATTCAGACGGACATATCAAATTCTCTTTTATATCACACCTACATCATATTTCTAAAAATTTCCTTTTTTTTCGGCATACGATCGGCTTTAGAGCTTCACGTATTTTTAACTGAAAAGCTTTTAGTTATTTATTTCTATGAAAATAAATAATAGAACGTTCTATGATTTACTTGGAACTTGAAAAATAATTTGATTAGAAAATTCAAAACTAAGCGAATTAATTCATAATGTTATAAATTAATTAAATTTTTAATTTATGCAGGGTTTGGATCTATCAATATTTTAATTCATTATTTGACCATTTGTTGGGAAAACAAAGTATTTGAAATCACTATTTTGTATAAAGAAAAAAAATTATATCTAATAAACTAATGCGAAGAGAAGACATCAAATAATAATTATAATTAGTAGTATATAATCAGGATAGCTCTAAATCTACGGAGAAAAACAGAATTCATTAATTTCGTACTTTCTATTTACATGAAAAGTACAACACTTGATCTCGCTCCCAAACTGCAATTCTATATTCCTACAACGTCGATTCTTATGTCGCCAAAAAAGTGCAACTTGCACTCTTATAAGACTGCTCCTATGACGTAAATTTCTATACATAATGCGGAACGTATCACCCGTGCTAAAGGAGCTATTTATCACCCGTGTTATTATAGGAGCTACTTCTTCTTCCTTGTCCTTTCATACCACTTTGCGGCTTTGCGTTGCTCTGGTCTGTGGTGTTGGCAATTCGCCCATTATGGCGGTATAATCTCAGCTTCCTTCTGCAGACAGCTCGGTCTTTGATCGTATCATCGCCGAAATTAATGCGTTGTTGTTGCTTCTTCACCTGATTGATCCACGTCTGCCTCGGCGTTTGGGTCCAGCAAATGGAACATTCATTAATAGTGCCTTCTCATGAATGGGTTCTCAGGCGGCCGCCTAAGTGTCACCGCAGAATGAAGAACTCGAACACGAACCTGGTACAAGTGGACCTGTTTTCTTCACATTTATGTGAAGTGTGTGTGTGTGTCAAAGGACATTTGTACCAGGTTCGTGTTCGACAGTCTGTGGTGACACTTAGAATGTTGCAATACAAATCCATACGACGAGCTTTTCAGTGATCGGTTGGTCAACAAACAAGCTGCCTCGGCTGTAGGTACTTTTATACAAACGGTTTTGGTCACACCGGCTGACATCCGTAGCATTTTCATCTCGGTCGCAGTCATTTTACTTTCGTATGTCTTGTACATAGCCCAGCATTCAGACGCGTCCATGTGAGCGATACGTACGGCCGTTTGGTACAACTTGCGCTTAACTTTCGTGGCATATTCTTGTTGCAGAAAACTCCAGAGCTTGCCACTTCATCCAACCGACACTGATGCGATGTCGTCATCGCAGGTAGCTTTGTTTTTGACCATCGACCCCAGGTAGTTGAACCTTTTACAGGACTTCACTATACCTACAAAAACAAAATAAAACAAAATCGCCCACCTACAAGCGTCTCTCATATTCATTCCATCAAGATGAATGGTACGGCAACACACCCGAAAGCTGGGGATGAAGTGCTTGCCTTGTTTCGTATAAATGTGCAAACAAAACAAACAAAAACCAGGCCCGGAGTCCGAAGGGTATATACCCTAGACTTGTTCAGACCTAGTGGTGATACCAAAAGTACCAATTGGCAACGACCATATGCATTAAAAGTTTGTCTCCTATATATCCAGTTCATAGGGGAGGTTGGCACTCACTCAGTGGGATCTTGACCATTCTCAAAATCAATTAACTAACTAACCCATTTTCCAAATATTTGTCGAATTTTTCAAGTCGCTAGCTTCATTCTATCGAAAGTTATTGCTTATTTGAAGTTTCACTTGTAGGGGACGTAGGGGTTCCTTGGGTCGGATCTTGCCGCCAATTAGATCACCCTACAAACAATGAAACAAAATTTCAAGCCTCTAGCTTCAATCTATCGAAAGTTATCGCTTATTTGAAGTTTCATTTGTAGGGGAAGTAGGGGTTTCGTTTGTCGGATTTTACGTATTTTCAATATTAGCCAACTGGTTCATACTACAAACATTTGACCAAAATTTCAAGACGCTAGCTTTATTTTGTCGTAAGTTATCGCATATTCTAAGTTTCATTTCTAGGGGAGGTAGGGGTTCCTTAGGTCCATCTTTAATGTCAACTAACTCAATCTCACTTCGAACATTTGACCAACATTTCAAGTCGCTGGCTTCATTCTATCAAAAGTTATCGCTTATTTGAAATTTCATTTGTAGGGGTGGTGGGGGTTCCTTGGGTCGGATCTTGCCCATACCAACCAAGTAGGTCTTACTGGCAACATTCCACTAAATTTTCAACTTGCTAGTTTCATTCTATTGAAAGTTATCGTAATTAAAGGAATATTCAATTTTTTGAAATTTGTAGGGGAGGTAGGCGTTCCTTTGATCTGATTATGCCCAACTTACAGAACCTTAAGCAGCTTCTCACCTCAGGGTTACATGCCAAAAATCAGGTGTCTACGTCAATTGGCTCAAAAGTTATAGACAAAAAACCTGAAAAGTGGGGTAGTTCGGGGTTGTTTGTAAGAAAATTACCGTTAGTTTTCAACTGATCGGTTTTATTTTCCCAGAGGAGTATGAAATTACCCTTACAAGCAATCTACCAAAGCTAGAACTTTTCATGTTTATTTAATCGGGAGTTATAGATAGATTTAAGTATTTTACTTATGTAGGGGAGGTAGGCGTTCCCTTGGCCTGATCATGCCCATTTTCAATACCATCCAACTAGATCGTATTGCCAACATGTGACCGAAATTTCAAGGCTCTAGCTTCATTTTATCGAAAGTTATCGTGCGAACGGGCAGACAGACGGACGGACAGACAGACATGGCTAAATCGAATCAGGAGATGACCCTGATCATTTATATATATACATTGCTATACCTCCGGAGCCTCCTTTAAGGTATTACATATTTTCGTCGTGACAAAAATAATATACTCTATATTATAATTAATAAAGAATTATATTCACTATCCAGCTATATTTAATTATTTATTTTACGATGAAGACAACGTTTCGCATTATTTATGCATTTTCAAGTCTATACATTTATCGAGAAAATATATAATAAAGAACTGTCCATACAAATTAAAATAATTATTATAATGGTAATAGTTGAAATTATATAGACAAAAATTGATATATATTATATATTAAATCATATATTTCGCATTATTTATGCATTTTCAAGTCTATACATTTATCGAGAAAATATATAATAAAGAACTGTCCATACAAATTAAAATAATTATTATAATGGTAATAGTTGAAATTATATAGACAAAAATTGATATATATTATATATTAAATCATATATTTAATATATAATATATATCAATTTTTGTCTATATAATTTCAACTATTACCATTATAATAATTATTTTAATTTGTATGGACAGTTCTTTATTATATATTTTCTCGATAAATGTATAGACTTGAAAATGCATAAATAATGCGAAACGTTGTCTTCATCGTAAAATAAATAATTAAATATAGCTGGATAGTGAATATAATTCTTTATTAATTGTATATATACCAGTGATCATCAATCAACTTATTTCTATATTATAAGTCTAGGGTATAATCATAGTTCATTACTCGTATATAACCGAAATCCAGCATTCATATTTTTTGGAATCAACATGTTTCTAGCAGCATCCAGATGCAGATTACATGTTTCAAGAATACGAGACACATTGATAAAATAATGTGATTTGTTTGTGTTTAGGGGTTCTCTTAGCTATTTCATTTAACACGGATTTGAATGGAATTGTAGAGTATTCGTATTAAAATAAAAAAATTTAATTAAAATAATTAATCTTGGCGGGTAGGGAGGTAAGTGTATTTATGAAGGCAATGGAGAAATGTGGTATTTGATAAGTCAAGCAATCTGGAATTGCTTATAATGAATGCACGTCACTGCTTAAATGCCTGTAGCAGCTAAAGGGATAAGAATTGGAAAAAAAATATCGTTAATATTTTTTCCTGGTTATTGCATGGGGAATCACTTGACAGTGTGTTTATACGCCAATTTCTGGACACCCTTTATACATTCATCAAAATTAATAATTTTCATTTGATATTTTATTACCGTGGACTCGTATAATATGTATTATCTGTTGAGATATGTACTTATATATATATATTTTTTTTTTTCATTTTTCAGGATATTGCAGCGTACATCAAGAAGGAGTTCGACAAAAAATACAACCCAACATGGCATTGTATTGTGGGTAGAAATTTCGGCTCATATGTTACACACGAAACTCGTCATTTCATCTATTTTTACTTAGGCCAGGTGGCTATTTTACTATTTAAGAGCGGCTAAGTTTCATACATAAATTATGTAAATCTTGAACATAACAAATGGATAACAATCTATACATTAAAGTAATACAAAAATACATTCTGTCTCAGAACAATCACACATTTATATTAAAAAAATTCTTTCCACCACAATGCTCGAAAGTACAGAATTTACAAAAAAGGAAATAAATTAGTAGTCAACTAAAAACATTTAACACAAATGAAACTATATGACAAGAACATGTTGATAACGTAAATTCAACACACAACAACACGCGAAATATTATTTTCCACATTGGCATACCTCTAAAACAAAGAATTGAATTCATTGGCGCTATCCTGAATATCATCTAAATTATTGACATTCTTAACAAATTCCTCTGCGAATGTTGTACGTTCGTATCCATCATTAAAATTAAACATTTTCGTTGTTTATACCCTAGTTTTATTTTGTATAATGGAGTTATCTACTTGTGTTGTATTTTGCCTATTAAGGACATGATTTGTTTAGCGTTTAACGGAACCATACTATCTTTGTATTTAGCTTACTGAGACTAATGTCGATGATGAATGTGAGTGAAATTTGGAGATCGAAAAGAAAAATCCAATTCAAATATAAAATATGAAAGAAATTATTTATATGAATTATATAACAAAAGGAAATATCTGATGTGTTGTCTATTTCTGTTGTATTATTTTTACAATCCATTCGATTTTGGAAATGGGGAAAAAGGAATTTCGACATTGTAAATTTGTAATTTCGGGTATTTTGAAATGATTTGTTGCCATTCCGAATTTATTGTTAAGGTGTATTCTCACCATTAAAAGTTAATTGATCGATTTTACTTCATCAACAAAAGTAAAATTCGACTTCAATTTTTAATAAAAATCGATCAACTGTGTTGCGTGACGTGTGAATAGTTGAAAGAATGAATGTTCATTATAATTGTATTGAAACAACAAAGCTTCTCATTGTAGGTTTTATTCAAGTACATACTGTTGATCAACTATTGTCGGTCAATTGAACTTGAATGGTGAGAACGCGCTTAGATACGAGATTATATTTTTAGTCGAATGTTTAATTTGAAGGGACAATTGAAAACAATTTGTCTTTGGTCTGGACGTTGAAGTTGTTGTTTTAATTTTCGTTATTCCCTAGATATATAACTTATAAAAATAGAGAAATATGATACATAATAGATCACTTTTTTTTGCTTGTTGATATCGTACCTAAATATCTTTGATAAATAGATTAAAAGAGGAGAAATTCTTTGAACCGAATCGAATTTCGACTGCCAGTCGGTGCACATTAAAACGTAAATAATTCTTAATGTAATCTCTTCTACAAAATAATAATTTTGAAAAAGAAAGGATATTTATATTTATGGACTTTAAATATTTGAATGGCATACCACTTTTTTGGAGAAGGCATCAAGTGCATTTTTTTATTTTTGTATGTACTTTTAAATGTTGAAAGTTCATAGAAGATTAAACAAAATCTTAATGATTGTTGTAGATCCGGAAATTAATCCTCTCAGTTAAACTTCAGGGAAACGTATCGGACACTGAAATCCGGATAAATTCCGAACGAAATGGATCCTATTTCCAAAATCTCCGTGTGAATCTCTGTTACGATGATGGTGACTTTACTTAACAGGATATAAGTTGTGCATATTTTACATAAAGTGGGTTGCGGTTAAAATAATTCTGCATTAAATAGAAATTGCGATGTAGCGGTTGCTATTATTTTGTAATATACTTAAACTACTGAACGCATATGTAAAAATAGAATAACAATAGGTAACAAACTGCCTGAAGTTGGCAGATGAAGGGAGTCGATATATTAAAACGATGTTGAAACAATGAAGATTGATTGCGGTTTAATAACTACTATGAATGTACTTAAGCTCTGGTAAATACAATTTATTAAATAGTTCAGACTAACTCCTATACAAATGCCGATATTTAATAAACAAAACCAATTGAAAGAATGCGTATTTCATTGCAATAGTTATTTTGGATACTATAAAAAATTAACAATTTGGTTTTTATTCTATCTAGCAGGGGAGCAGGGGTTCTCAATTTTTCTGCTGTCTCGACCTCCTTAGAAAAAAATGCACGTGACCCTCCATTCCGATCATAAATTAAAAGACCGAAAAAGTTGTGGTAACTTTTTTTATGCATATCTTTACGGTCATTCCTTCTGTCTAGGATTCTTTTAGCTGTGGTGTTTTAAAAATAATTTAAAATAAATCGTTTTTTTTCGTGATTTTTCCGAGATTCCGTTCACTGGGGCTCTAAGTGTAGTGTTCCTCCGAACACTTTTTAAAAAATGAAGAGAGAAAACTTTGGTAGTCGAGTAGAAACTTTAATTTGACTCAGCTATAATAATCTACACAATAATAAATCTGTAAATTTTTCGTATTGTACATTCGAAATATTTAAAGTTATCTGGAGTAAAGTTGTGAGTAACAAAATACATAAAAATGGTTTTTGAAATATGTCTGTTTGTCTGTTCGGGCATCACATGAAAATCGGTAATCCGATTGAAGTAGGTTTTTTTTTTTAAATAATGCTTAATTTGCAGTTACATTTAGCTTTTATTGCATTGCAATCGGTTTTACCGATCAAAAGTCGATTTTAAGGTATTCAAAATATTATCATCAGTCATTCATACATTGTTTAAAGTCTATAGTTCCCGGCAGGGAACGGCAATTTCATTTGAATATGCAAAAAAAATGTTAAAATCACCTCGCACCTTATTAGGTTTAGCGCAAAACTCCACTGATTTGTGTTTAACGACTCATGTGAAATAATGAAAAGTATCTGTAACTCCCTATCGAATGAGTCTGAAAAGCTAGTAACTGAAATTTGGGTCAAATGTTTGTGGTACGATCTAATTGGTTGGTATTATTTAAAATGGGCGGTATCCGACCAATGAAACACCCGCCTCCCCAATCTATGTGAAATAATGAAAAGTATCCGTTATCTCCGATCTCGGCCTTGAACAGCAATTTCGATTGAAAATGCAAAAAAAATCAAACTTCACGTCCCACCGAATTAGCTTAGCGTAGAACTCTACCGATTTGTGCTCAACGGCTCATGTTGTGAAATATCGGTTGGTACAAAGCTTTTGTTCCTTTTTTCACCATACTATGATACTTTGCTTTAACGTTAGTGGGGGATATCGCGTCAACTACCCCAGTGCGCCATCGTATTTTGGTCTGGACAATGGGTCGCAACTCCCCAAAAAAATTACCCAGCGCCTTGCACTCCTTTGCCACAGATCGACGCCATGTGATTTTAGGACCCCCTCTTGGTCGGCCTTGGTTGGAAATGGGGTTCCATATTATGGCATGCAAAGCAATGCAGTTATCACTATTCCGCAATGTGTGACCTATCCACTGCCATTTCCGCCTGCGAATCAATTCGTCGATTGGCATCTGACCCGTACGCCGACTTAGCTCTTCATTTGATATCGTTTCGGGCCAGAAAATTCCTAGAATTCGACAAGTTAACGAAAACTTGCAGCTTTCTGGTAACTCTTGCGTAACTTTCCATGTACTGCCCCCATTCAAAAGCATAGGCAGTACCATGGAGCGAAACAGGCCCAGCTTGGTTTGGTCTTGATGCTGAGATAACTGCTTTGCCAGATTTTGGTCAGCATGCCGTATGTGCATTTAGCCTGATAGATACGACGAGCGATGTCCTGCTCCGTACCACCATTTTCGGCAACAATGCTACACAGGTAGACGAAGTTCTCATCCTTCTCCACAGGCTGCCCATTAATGTTGATGGCAATAGGTGTAGGATTTCTTTTTCGCAACGGCGGGTTAAGAACCATGGTCTTGTTGGTATTAATCTTTAGCCCAACCTTGCTTGCCTCCCTCTCGAGATCTAACGCCATTGCGGTTAGATCCATGATTTTGTGGGCATATGTCGTCAGCGTAGTCAATATGTTGTAGATAAGATGTTAAAGTCAATTGAGTTCCTCTTTCGCGCCGTCATAGGTTGCCTTAATAATAGTCACAAGCTTCTCAGGGATGCCTCTCCTGCGCAAGGCCGCCCATATAGAATCCCGGTTCACACTATCGAAAGCCTTTTCGAAATCGATGAAAAGCAAGTGAAGCGGGTGATCGTATTTAGCGCATTGCTCGATGATGATTCGCAAGGTGTTAATGTGATCGACACAGGAGAATCCGGATCGAAAGCCAGCCTGCTTTTCATCGGTTGTGCTTCCTAGGATGATTTTAGCTATTATCTTGCCTCTCCAATTATTTAAGTCTGTGAGGCTACCCTTCTTCGGAAGTTTGACGATTAAACCTTCCTTCCACTCAGTGGGAAAGGTCTCTGTATTCCAAGTGGGTGCAGCAAATCGGCAGTTATGCTTGGCGCTGCTTAATAAAGTTCGGCAGGGACACCCTCGAGTCCGGCGGCCTTTCCTCGTTTTAGTGTAATAATTGTAGCGACTATTTCCTCTTTAATCGGATCGTATACGCACATTTTGATGGTTAGCTCTAAATTATCTACAATATATGAGGAGAATTTCACCAGAGGTTACACGGTTCAAGACCGCGGCGAAGTGTTCTTTCAACCGCCTCATTTGATCTTTCTCCAAGATAAGTAGCTTTCCATCACTATTCTTCACCGGATGTTGGCAGGAGTTACGACCCCTGTAAACTCCTTGATGAAACCGTATACGGCGTTTAAGTTGTTACTTCTTGCGGCTTCTTCTGCTGAGGCTAAAAGAGAATTCGCGCAAACTCTTTTATCGCGTCGCACACTACGCTGAACTTCTCGAGGTTTTTGACGGTAAAGGAGTTCGATGCTGCTTCATCGTCTGATGCTGCAGCGAAACCTTCAGCTCTTTTCGTTCAACAATCCGCTGCCATGAAGCGTCTGACATCCAGGGCTTATTCCGGCAATCCGGGTTTGTGCCAAGGATGGTATCTACCAACGCCATCTAGATAGACAGGCCTGCGCTCAGCTGATCGTTGCGTCATTATTTCCTTCGCCAAGGCCATGCCAAGGCAGTGACTGCACACGACGATGTTCCCGGCACGACATATGTTTACAATTGGAATTGCGCCAGACGGCATTTTAGTCCTCTAAAAACACACTTTCTGGACACTTCCACCAATTTGGTCGAAGCCGCAGCCCCGGGGATCAGTCGCAGAGCATCGTGGAACAGTTCACACTTGACAAAATACATCTTTTGACCGCACGACACACTCTCATCGCGCACGTCTTTGTTTTCTCGGATCACTAGATGAAATGAAACTAACAAAGAAACACTCAACGCGGAAAACGAAAACTAATCACGGAACGCACAAATACCGGGGACTCGCCGCCATCAGTCGCCGACCACTGGATTGTGGATACGATGGCGTCATCAAAGGAAATAATTGCATCAAAACCAGCTGAGCGCAGGCCTATCTATATAGATGGCGTTGTATCACTGCCACCTTTATTCTCAGGCCGGAGTGTCAGCTGATTGTCAAAGCACTAACGACATGACAAGCAGTCAACCAAGTGTGAACTCGCGCGGTCGCCCGTAAAATTTCGCGATATTTGTGCGTAAAAGTGAGTTTAGTGTCGGGATTTTAGATGAAAATAAAAGAAGTGGCTATCAGTGCCGTGTGAAAGTGAAAAAAAAACGTGAAGTGCCGGGAAATATCGAGTATAATGGTATATTGAAAAGTTCGAGGTGAGGAAAGTGCGACACGGGAAATTTAGGATTTTTCGTTAATTTTCCGGCAATTTGGCTAGTGTGAATGGTGCAGCACTACCTTGGGTCGAATCCTCGGGCCGGTGAGTTCAGCGGAAACTCCCGGAAGTGCCCCAAAAAATGAATTCAAAGTGGTTGTCAAATGACAACATTACAGGTGATTTCCGGCCTTTTCATCGGAATTCATAGGGTAAGTATACGGCGATGGCCCTGAATGGGGCTGGGCCATTGTCTGTAGCAGGCATAATACAGCTGGATTTTTTAGTCGAGCGGTGTTGAGTTTGCGGCGCCTGGATCTTTCGTCGCTAGGACGGCGCACGGCTGCAATACGCAATCGAATATTAGCGATCACAAAATAATTGTCTCTTCCCATCCTAATATCGGCACCCTTCTTATTTCTCACGTCCAGGAGGCAACTCTTGAATCTTGTAGTAATGGCAAAGTGGTCGATCTGATTTTCTGATTTTCTGTTCTGCGGCGATCAACAGAGGACCAACTGATTTTGTGGTGGTCCTTATGATCAAATATAGTACAACCGATGAAGAGACTGAAAGTTGCAGATCTCTACAAATCTTTCACCGTTATTGTTACGGTCGCCAAGCCCGTGCCTCCCCATCACATGTCTGAGCCCATAGTTATCAGCGCCAATTTTTGCATTTAATACCCCCATAACCATTACAATGTCACCTTTAGGTTTTCTGCTCTGAACGGTGTTTAGTTGTTCGTAGAAGTAGAGTCTTTCGCCAAGACATTGTCGGGTTCAGTTGGTATATAACGTTGTATTATTGTGATGTTCCTCATTTTGGTCCGGAACCTGGCGGTCATGATTTTGTCGGAGACCACCGGATCCCTTGATAAGAGACAGTTTCGTGCGGCTCTGGTTAAAAGGAGGAGCCCCACACCTGACTCATGACCACTACCGGTAGCTCTACCGGAGTACAACAATAGAGTGCTACCAGTTGGAAAGATAAATTCTCCGCTGTTCCACCATCTTATCTCACTAACTCCTGAGATATTTATTTTATACCTCAGAAATTCACTCTCTAATTGAAGAAATCGTGTGTTCTGGGAACCTTCTCATCCATTATCCAGGAGAGTAAGCACATTCCAGAAGCCAATCTTTGTCAATGTACGATAGCCAAAAGTCGTAACCGTTGAGTCAGTCGTTATCCGAGGCATAGTTGGCGTTTCGTTAGCATATAAAAGATTTCGGATAGTGCAAGTTGCTGGCATACACATTCTGTCGGTTTCAACGACGGTCCTTGACGGCCGTGACGGGAAAGGCCATGGTATTATTCTTACGCCCCACACCACAGGGGAATGTTTACCTCAACCAAATCATCGCACCGCAATTACTGGCGTCTTGACATTGGTTAGCAATGGTCAGTGACCACTGCCGTTCCAGGGGGCGCCCACGAGGCGGACTGTGGCAGCGCTATCTAGATATACAGGCCTCAACTCAGCTGGTTTTGACGGCTAAATTACGCAATTATTTACTTTAATGACGCCATCGTATCCACAATTCAGTGGTCGGCGACTGGTGCTGGCGAGTCCCCGGTATTTGTGCGTTCCGTGTTTAGTTTTCGTTTTCCGCGTTCAGTGTTTATTTGTTAGTAAAATTTCATCTAGTGATCCGGGAAAACAAACACGTGCGCGATGAAAGTGTGTCGTGCGGTCAAAGGATGTATTTTGTCAAGTGTGTACTGTTCCACGATGCTCTGCGACTGATCCCCGGGGCTGCGGCTTCGACCAAATTGCTGCAAGTGTCCAGAAAGTGTGTTTTTAGAGGACTTAAGTGCCGCCCGACGCAATTCCAATTGTAAACATATGTCGTGCCGGGGACATAGTCGTGTGCAGTCGCTGCTTTGGCAGTGAATTAGTGACGTAAAATTGACGCCACAAATGAATTCTAATTCACCACGATCAGCTGAGTGGAGGCCTGTCTATCTAGATGGCGTTGACTGTGGAAGAGGTTTTTGCCCCCCTTTTTTCACCATGAGGGTAATATACATAAATTATGGTTATAATTGAAAACGATCAGAGAGCACAACATGCCGAAAAATTTTAAAGCTATGCGGGAATTTCATTGCCGGCAGAAGCATTGCAGCGGGATTAAATGTGTCTTGGTCACTTGCTGCTGGTGATTAGCATTGAGATGATGTATTGGCCGAAGCACGTGTCAGCGATAGTTCATATCGTTTGTTTGCAGTATTACTGGTATTTTGTGGTCTTTCGGATATTGAGGAGTTGTGGCATAATTTCCATAATAAATTTATTCAAGACTTTTTCAGGGATGCATGCCTCAACAACCTAGCAAGA
Source organism: Chloromyia formosa (assembly GCA_964017055.1). Taxonomy (NCBI): domain Eukaryota; kingdom Metazoa; phylum Arthropoda; class Insecta; order Diptera; family Stratiomyidae; genus Chloromyia; species Chloromyia formosa. The sequence goes on from OZ024816.1 coordinate 63,748,743, forward strand.
TATTTGTCTCCGATACCCAGTGGAATCGAAAAGTCTTCAATCCCATAGCGATTCCATTCAACGGTTTGTCTCCAAAGCTGTTTAATTTCAAATGTTTTCAATTATTTATCGATCTTTGACATCGATTCGACTCTGATGTGAAAGGAATCGAAATGTCTTTGATCATACATTGATTGTTGTAACGGAGTAACCAATTTGCCTGAGATTTGAATTTATTTTAAAGTATCTTCGGCTATGTATATTGTCATATCATCCACAACCAAATATGTTTCATTTTTCGATAAGCCTAGTATGCAATCCACCGTAAAATGAAAAGTTCCGTGAAATTTATACAATAATTTTAAACCGATTCAAAATAAATTTTTCTGGGAAAAGTTTCTCGTGAATTTTAAATGAGATCTCACAACCATAGACGCCCGCAGGGTAGGGTAAGGCAAGCCCCCCCCCCCCCCCCACTGGGTTTTGTAAAATTTTTACATTTTTTTACTGTTATTGATTGAATTGAATTCTCTATAATTAGAGTTATCCTGTTTTTCTTTTCCATATACATTGGCGATTCTTAATCTCAAAACACGACACTTTTCGAATCTCAGTGTAACCCTACACTTGCGATATTGTTAATCTAATTAAATTGTTGCCGACCTATGCAAATTTGCATATTCGTTCGTCTTTAGATCAGATTCAGATTCATTTTTGTCAACATATGCAAAATTGCATATTCATTTTGTGTTTAGATACAGATTCATTTCATTCGCATATGCGGGCGTTTGCTCTGCTATGTTACTAATATGTACGAACATTCATATCGCGATCGTGTTCCTATCTCTATCCTAATCTAGATTGTCCTAAGCAAAATACCCTCGTGTTCCTGTCTGTGCGTTATACGAATAATACCAAAGATTATTGTAAGTAAAACCCACATTGTTAATTTTTTTCCGCACAAGAAGATTATATGGAAGATTTCTTCCGCATTTCTTGCGTATTTTCGCAAACATGGTTTTTTTTTATAAAATTTTCCCAGTTATCTATAGTTTTCTTCTTCTTCTTCATATTCATTATTAATTATCTATGTATTTGCTAAATTCTGGGAAAAAAAATGAAAAGTGTACATATATGTATTTACTAAATTTTTGATTCCTTTATAAATACAGTGCTGGAAGAAAAAAGTTGCTCAAACTATTTTATTCACTTCTTCGTAAAAATTCTTCGAAGTAGTTAGAGTGATGGTTATAACAAATTACGAGTATGTGTAGAAATAGTGAAAAGTTTTGAAAGAAGTTCACTCATTTGGTGATAATAGCGTAATAAGCAAAAAAGTTCAGTTTGGGTTAAAAAATAGGAAAAAGTTAGTGAGGAAAACAAAACCAATATTTTTATTTTGGTGCGAGAAAATCGAAATATTTGTAAAATAAGTGAAAGAATAGGTGTTGCGCAGTGTAGTATTAAATAGTACTGGAAGAAGTTCCGGGAAATGGGCCTCACCGAGCGGAAGAAAGGCTTTGGATGATCAAGAAAAAATCGACCCCAGTTGACCCCATTCTTACCGTTGCAAAGCAATCCGAACTGATTCAAAACTTCATCTAGGCTTAGGAACGATCTACTTTATGCAAATCTCAATAAATGTGATGAGAAAAAGGCTTGCGAAAGCAAAATGAAGCATCATAGTTACTATGTCAATTAACTTCACAGTATGTTCGAAATCTTGATGAAAAACAATATGAAATAATTGTTAATAAAATTCAGGCAAAATATGGATGTTATCTTGACAACTTCGGTGCAGAGTTCATGATTTGGTACATCATCATCATCATCATCATCGTGGCGCGACAGCCCGACGTCGGGCCTTGGCCGCCTGGATCATTGTCCTCCAATTATCTCGGTCACGTGACCGCGTCCTCCAATTTTGGGAGCCCAGCAGCTGCGCGGCGTCCACACCTACTGAGCTCTCCCAACGAGATCTCGGTCGTCCTCGCAGTCTCGCTCCGTCGACTCGTTCTGCATTCATTACTCTCTTAGGCATGCGATCATCGTCCATTCTTTGTACATGCCCTGCCCATTGAAGTCGTTGTAGTTTGACGATTTTCGAGACTTGCAGCTCATCGTACATTTCATACAACTCATGGTTGTACCGGATGCGCCATCCATCTCGATCGCAAACAGCCCCGAAAATTCGCCGTAGAACCTTACGTTCGAAAGTGTCTAGCATGTTTTCGGAAGCTTGAGTTAGGGTCCATGCTTCGCAGCCATAGCATAGCACTGGTCGTATAATGGTTTTGTACACGCGGAGCTTCGTGTTTCTGTGCACATGCTTCGATTTCATTATGGGGAGAACCGAGAAAAAAGTCTTATTAGCTAACTGTATCCGTCGCTTGATTTCGTCAGTTTCGTTGGTGTCCCTTGACAAGTTGCAACCCAGGTAAATGAAGTTGTTCACGAACTCGATGTTGAGGTCCCCCACATTGATGCTTGGTTGTGCAGGTGTCCTTGTCACCGATTGCATCATTATTTTAGTTTTACCCTCGTTAATACGTAATCCAACTTCCTTTGCAGCGGTATCGAGTGTATGCAGAAGTTCTTCTGCGTCAGCCAATCTTCGGGACATGATGTTGATGTCGTCGGCGTACGCTGCTAATTGTGTCGACTTGATGAGTAGCGTCTTGCTGTTGTCCATATTCATGGCCCGAATAACGTATTCCAGTGCTAGGTTGAAGAGCGTCGGTGCCAGTCCATCGCCCTGTTTCAAACCAGTGCGTGTTTCAAATAGATCAGTAAGTCTATTCTGGATCCTGACTTGTGAGACGGAGTTGGTCATCGTCATCTTTGTCAGTCGCACTAATTTTGCTGGTATACCAAATTGCAGCATGATGTTGTACAGTACTCCACGATCGATACTGTCGTATGCCTGCTTGAAGTCGACAAAGATTTGGTAGACGTTTACGTTGTATTCCCAGCACCTCTGGAGTATCAGTTTGACTGAGAAGAGCTGATCGGTTGTGGAGCGCCCAGGTCTGAAACCGCTTTGATATTCGCCAATGACTCGTTCTGCGTACGGTTTTATTCTATTTTCCAGAATTTTCGTCAAAATTTTATAGGACGTACAAACTAGTGAGATGCCCCTGTAGTTCTCACACCGCAGTTTATCTCCCTTTTTATGAATTGGACAGATAATGCTTCTGCGCCAATCGTCTGGGATCTCCTCGTTCTCCCATACTCGCAGGAGTAATTGATGTATGGCATCAACTAGACTCGTTCCGCCGAATTTTAGCAGTTCAGCTGGAATCTCGTCAGCGCCCGGCGCTTTATTTCGTTTTAGTGACCGCAAGGCGAGATCAACTTCCTCTACTGTCGGGGGTTGAATGGGTGGGCCTAGATCAACAATATCGTCGAGAGCTTCCTGTGTGGGGATGTTAGATGGTCGGCTTAGAAACTCTTCAAAATAAGAGGCCCATCGTTTGTTAATGCCATCGGTGTCGCTGATGATGTTTCCATCCTTGTCCTTACAAAGGCTAGTCCTGGGTTGCTATTTACTAGTTTGTACGCTTGTCTGGTGTTCCTATTAGCTAAGTTTTCGTTTATGTTCAGCAACTGCTCGTCAAAGTATTTACGTTTCTTACGCCTAATTATTCTGTTCGATATTCGCCGTAGCTCGTCATATTTTTCTCTTCTGGCTCTGGTTCCTCGTTGAATCCATTGTCTGTAGGCCTCGTTTTTCGCGTCAAGTGAGTCTTTGCATTCTTCGTCGAACCAGTCATTTCGCGCTCGCCGGGCTTTATATCCCACGACCTTCTCTGCGACATCCTTGATGGTACCCTTGAGTTCTTCCCAGAACCCATGGACGCCTGTGTTGCTGATGTTGTGTAGCATAGGTGATAGTTTTTACTCAAGGGCGGTAGTATACGCCACCGCTGTAGCATCACTCAAAAGCTTATCAACCGCAAAGATTTTGGGAGGGCTGATTCTTGATTGGTGCACTGAGGAAATTCTACATCTGTAGGTCGTCTTCACCAAGTGATGATCTGAGTCGCAGTTTGCTCCTCGATAGGAGCGGACATCCATGACACTAGACGCCCATCTCCTGCAAATGAGGACGTGGTCAATTTGGTTAACGGTATGTGCGTCTGGAGACTTCCAGGTCTGCTTGTGAATGCGTCGATGCGGGAAACACGTAGAGCTTACGACTAGATTCCTGCTGCAGGCGAAGTCGATAAGTCGCTGGCCGTTATCGTTACATTCTTCATGGAGGCTGTGGCCTCCAGTGGTCCCCCGATGCCAACTTTCATTTCCGACTTTGGCGTTAAAGTCTCCCAGCAGCAATTTGACGTCGTTTGTTGGAAGTGAGTCTTTTACTGCGCCTTCTTTAACTTCAGTGGGGGCATGCACATTGATGAGCCAGAGATTGAAGAATCGAGTCTTGATGCGAATCGCACACAGCCGTTCATTTATGGGTTTGAAGTCAGTAATATGCGGTTTGAGGTGATTGTTCACTATAAATGCTACTCCAAACTCCTTGCGGCCCGATGGTTTGCCACTTGTAAAAATTGTGTGCGATTTCTTGCCATTAATCTCGCTGCCGAGCCAATTTGTTTCCTGGACTGCAGTAATGCTCAGTTTGTACTTTTCGACCTGTTGAAGGAGGGCCTTCTCGGCCCCCGGTTTGTTCAGGGAGCGTACATTCCAGGATCCGAAAGAATAATCCTTTATTTGTTTGCGTGGTCGTCGTTGTTGATCCGTCCAATCCGAGGCTTTTGTTCCAGGTTTCTTGACATGGAGTGGTTTTTACAAGGACGAGTTGTCAGCACGTCGCTTAACCCCATTCAGGGGATGGCCTCGGAGATAGCTGCTTCAGATGGTTTAATAAACGTGCTGGAGCCCACACAACTATGTAGCAGGTCCAACTACGCAAGTCATTCCATCCTACTAAACCTGAGACGCTTAGGTGTTCGTCAGCCATTCAGGCTACAGCTATCTACCTTTTCCAAACTGTCTTATCGCTAAGACATTGGCCGTCAGCGAATTGATACACTGCCGTTACCAGGGGGCGCCCACGCGGAGGACTATGGAAAAGGTCTTTGCTCCCCACAATTTGGTACAACACATGCAAAAAAGTAGATTCTGACCAATCAAATCCAAATACCTTCGATGTATTGAAGCAAGCGGAGAAATTCTATCCATCAGTATTTTCAGCTCTTTCGATCATACCAGCTACTACTTGCACTGCTGAGCGATCTTTTAGCACTTTACGTAAAGTTAACACTTGGTTACGATCAAAAATGGCTGACGAGAGACTCGATTCCTTACGCATGATGTACATCCATCGTAATCTAGTGAACGATTTGCTTAAAACAAATTTCTATTCTGAAATAATTGACCGATTTGGACGAGATAAGAGGCGGCTGCAGTTTCTCTTTACGCAAAATTAAATTTGCCTTTGTAAAATAATGTTACTATACTTTCATGGCTTTTCAAAATTAATTATGTTGAAAAATATACTATTCCGAGAACTGCATTGTTGAAATTTATTATTATTATTTTGTTTGCATATTAAACTTAATTCTTAAGTTCAAAAATTTGTCAAACTATGAAATAAATGAAACAATTCTGAAAATGAATAGCATAATAGATATATCAGTTGTATATTTAATCAACAGAGTAAAATGTTTGTGGTAAGTATTATCTTCTAATAGTTTTATTATAATGAAAAATGTATAAAAATCTTTTCACCAAGGGTTTTTTCGTGGAAAATCGTGCGCAATATCGCCTTGTGTGAAGAACATTAATAGACCATACGGATTGGTCATTAATAAAAATACCATTCTCTCCTTTTCCATAATCACTTAGGACAATAACCATTTTTATGGCCTTTTCTCGAGAGAAATTTATGACTACGTGAATTTTCAATTTGTCTTGTTTTTGTCCTGTTGATTGTAAACAATTTTATTTGCAAAATATAAATACAATGTTGAGTTTGTAAGTAAATCATTCTTTACTGGAATTTTCAACGACAAGTTTCACAATGGCAGCGATTTGGACTAAAGAGCACGTCACGTCACGGATCTGCGACGAGCGAACTTAAACAGCCACCATACAAACACTTCGCCGCGTGAGCGACTCAGTGTACATTTAGTGCCTCCGCACACGGGTCGTCTGATTTTCGGCACGTCTGCGATTCGAACTCTGCTCGTCTAAAATCGCACACGACGAGCGACGCCTTGCACCGCACACGGGTCGATTGCAATTCGGCGCGTCTGCGACGCGATCCGGTATTAGGCATAGGTTGTATTACGGATTCTTACTAGCACGAATATGATTTTGGAATTGGGGGTATTTGGGCAATATGTCGCCGCTATGTGAAAGGAGGAGTGCAGAGGAGTGTCAGTGAAAATATTTTAACCCTTTGGTGGGCGAAAAGGACTCTTTTGTACATGAAGCGGAACATGGGTAATATGGCTTTCGCGTGATTCGAGGTGAAAGGAGAAGTGCACGGGAGTGCTGGTGAAAGCATTTTAACCCTTTGGTGAGGCGAAAAGGACCCTCTCGTACATAAAGCGGAGCATGGGCATGGTTGTCGCGTGATTGGAGGTGAAAGGAGAAGTGTATTGAAGTGTTGGTGAAAGCATGTTAACCCTTTGGTGTAGAGAAAAGGACCTTTTGGGCATAAAGCAGGATATGGGTGATATGGGTATCGCGTTATTTAATGTGAAAGAGGAGTCGGTGAAAGCATTTTAACCCTTTGACGTGGCGAAATGGACCTTCTTGTACATGAAGCGTTATATATGGTTATCACCTGAGTCGATGTGAAAGGAAGAACGCAGACGAGTGCTCGTTAAGGCATTTTAACCCTTCAGCGTGGCGTGAAATGTACATGTACATGAGGCGGAATATGGGTGCCGCGTGAAACCATTTTAACCCTTTGAAATTGAGAAATAAATCTTTTTATACATGGAGCAGTAAAAATTTGTGATCCTAATACGCTTTGCGATGGAAAAATACGGTGTTTCTACACGCTATATAATCGAGTAAAATATTTTTTTTTTATAACACAGGGTATTCAATTTCGGCAAGATTATTGTGTCCGTGGCGCTCAGACAGTGGAATTAAAAGAAGTCAAATTATTTTGACAGTAAATTTGGTGTGAATTAGTGCAACCACAACTCGAACCCGGATCGAAGAGTTTTCTAAGAAGAAAGAAGAAGAATAAGTAATAAGTGTTGATAGTCGCAAAGTCTGAGTGTTATGGAGAAAGGCAAAGAGGGAAGGGCTAATCCTTTTTAATACCGCTGTTGAGCAAGCAGAGCGAGCGTTAGAGGTTCGGTCTATGTATATTGAGGGTTTATATCGCTTAAACCTTTCAAATGAATGACCGCTAAGCTAAGCATTGAATCAGACCGGGCACCGAAATATACTGCATGCCGAAATTGTCCATATGAAATACTGCATTTGCACACTTTCGTTTTGAAAACGAAATAGTGCATGATGGCACGCGAATATCTCGTAGACGGTGATGATTTAACAAAACATCAACGGATAGTGCACTGCCTGAATGTTTGCGCGACAACGTCAAATTGTTTTCAAGAAAGAAAAAAATGATACGGAAACTTTTTTTTATTGAGAAAAATATTGGATCATGTATCTATATATCTGTGTTAAAAAGAAGATATTGGTTGCGTTCGGGATTTCATACATTGGATATCTGAATTTCTGAGTTACACAATTGTTGTTTAATTCAGGAGTTTAGATTCGAAGAAAAAAGGAAAAGCGGAAATTAACCGGGAAAATTGATAATTGGTTTCCCCTACATAGTGTCGGCGTTTTTTCGTTTTTCCGCCTCGAGATCGCTTCAACATCGCTGTGATATCGCTTTTACGACGCTTCGATATCATCGATTTTATATCGCTTCAGTGTAGCCTCAATATCGCTTTTATATCTGATATCAACACGAAAGTGTTAAAAAGACCATCTACAATGTTATATTGCATTAACGTCATCAACCCTATTCAGACGACACCATCATCATCATCATCGTGGCGCAACAGCCCGACGTCGGGTCTTGGCCGCCTGGATCATTGTCCTCCAATTATCTCGGTCACGTGACCGCGTCCTCCAACTTTGGGAGCCCAGCAGCTGCGCGGCGTCCACACCTACTGAGCTCTCCCAACGAGATCTAGGTCGTCCTCGCAGTCTCGCTCCGTCGACTCGTTCTGCATTCATTACTCTCTTAGGCATGCGATCATCGTCCATTCTTTGTACATGCCCTGCCCGTTGAAGTCGTTGTAGTTTGACGATTTTCGAGACTTGCAGCTCATCGTACATTTCATACAACTCATGGTTGTACCGGATGCGCCATCCATTTCGATCGCAAACAGCCCCGAAAATTCGCCGTAGAACCTTACGTTCGAAAGTGTCTAGCATGTTTTCGGAGGCTTGAGTTAGGGTCCATGCTTCGCAGCCATAGTATAGCACTGGTCGTATAATGGTTTTGTACACGCGGAGCTTCGTGTTTCTGTGCACATGCTTCGATTTCATTATGGGGAGAACCGAGAAAAAAGTCTATAGCTAACTGTATCCGTCGCTTGATTTCGTCAGTTTCGTTGGTGTCCCTTGACAAGTTGCAACCCAGGTAAATGAAGTTGTTCACGAACTCGATGTTGAGGTCCCCCACCTTGATGCTTGGTTGTGCAGGTGTCCTTGTCACCGATTGCATCATTATTTTAGTTTTACCCTCGTTAATACGTAATCCAACTTCCTTTGCAGCGGTGTCGAGTGTATGCAGAAGTTCTTCTGCGTCAGCCAATCTTCGGGACATGATGTTGATGTCGTCGGCGTACGCTGCTAATTGTGTCGACTTGATGAGTAGCGTCTTGCTGTTGTCCATATTCATGGCCCGAATAACGTATTCCAGTGCTAGGTTGAAGAGCGTCGGTGTCAGTCTATCGCCCTGTTTCAAACCAGTGCGTGTTTCAAATAGATCAGTAAGTCTATTCTGGATCCTGACTTGTGAGACGGAGTTGGTCATCGTCATCTTTGTCAGTCGCACTAATTTTGCCGGTATACCAAATTGCGGCATGATGTTGTACAGTACTCCACGATCGATACTGTCGTATGCCTGCTTGAAGTCGACAAAGATTTGGTATACGTTTACGTTGTATTCCCAGCACCTCTGAAGTATCAGTTTGACTGAGAAGAGCTGATCGGTTGTGGAGCGCCCAGGTCTGAAACCGCTTTGATATTCGCCAATGACTCGTTCTGCGTACGGTTTTATTCTATTTTCCAGAATTTTCGTCAAAATTTTATAGGACGTACAAACTAGTGAGATGCCCCTGTAATTCTCACACCGCAGTTTATCTCCCTTTTTGTGAATTGGACAGATGATGCTTCTGCGCCAATCATCTGGGATCTCCTCGTTCTCCCATACTCGCAGGAGTAATTGATGTATGGCATCAACTAGACTCGTTCCATCGAATTTTAGCAGTTCAGCTGGAATCTCGTCAGCGCCCGGCGCTTTATTTCGTTTTAGTGACCGCAAGGCGAGATCAACTTCCTCTACTGTCGGGGGTTGAATGGGTGGGCCTAGATCGACAATATCGTCGAAAGCTTCCTGTGTGGGGATGTTAGATGGTCGGTTTAGAAGCTCTTCAAAATAAGAGGCCCATCGCTTGTTAATACCATCGGTGTCGCTGATGATGTTTCCATCCTTGTCCTTACAAAGGCTAGTCCTGGGTTGGCAGCCGTTCTTAATTGTATTTACTAGTTTGTACGCTTGTCTGGTGTTCCTATTAGCTAAGTTTTCGTTTATGTTCAGCAACTGCTCGTCAAGGTATTTACGTTTCTAACGTCTAATTATTCTGTTCGATATTCGCCGTAGCTCGTCATATTTTTCTCTTCTGGCTCTGGTTCCTCGTTGAATCCATTGTCTGTAGGCCTCGTTTTTCGCGTCAAGTGAGTCTTTGCATTCTTCGTCGAACCAGTCATTTCGCGCTCGCCGGGCTTTATATCCCACGACCTTCTCTGCGACATCCTTGATGGTACCCTTGAGTTCTTCCCAGAACCCATGGACGCCTGTGTTGCTGATGTTGTGTAGCATAGGTGATAGTTTTTACTCAAGGGCGGTAGTATACGCCACCGCTGTAGCATCACTCAAAAGCTTATCAACCGCAAAGATTTTGGGAGGGCTGATTCTTGATTGGTGCACTGAGGAAATTCTACATCTGTAGGTCGTCTTCACCAAGTGATGATCTGAGTCGCAGTTTGCTCCTCGATAGGAGCGGACATCCATGACACTAGACGCCCATCTCCTGCAAATGAGGACGTGGTCAATTTGGTTGACGGTATGTGCGTCTGGAGACTTCCAGGTCTGCTTGTGAATGCGTCGATGCGGGAAACACGTAGAGCTTACGACTAGATTCCTGCTGCAGGCAAAGTCTTCGGCCGTTATCGTTACATTCTTCATGGAGGCTGTGGCCTCCGGTGGTCCCCCGGTTCCAACTTTCATTTCCGACTTTGGCGTTAAAGTCTCCCAGCAGCAATTCGACGTCGTTTGTTGGAAGTAAGTCGAAGAGAGTTTCAAGGCGGGCGTAGAACTCGTCTTTTACTGCGTCTTCTTTAACGTCAGTGGGGGCGTGCACATTGATGAGCCAGAGATTGAAAAATCGAGTCTTGTTGCTAATCGCACACAGCCGTTCATTTATGGGTTTGAAGTCAGTATTATGCGGTTTGAGGTGATTGTTCACTATAAATGCTACTCCAAACTCCTTGCGACCCGATGGTTTGCCACTTGTAAAAATTGTGTGCGATTTCTTGCCATTAATCTCGCTGCCGAGTCAATTTGTTTCCTGGACTGCAGTAATGCTCAGTTTGTACTTTTCGACCTGTTGAAGGAGGGCCTTCGCGGCCCCCGATTTGCTCAGGGAGCGTACATTCCAGGATCCGAGAGAATAATCCTTTAGTCGTTTGCGTGGTCGTCGTTGTTGATCCGTCCAATCCGAGGCTTTTGTTCCAGGTTTCTTGACATGGAGTGGTTTTTGCAAGGACGAGTTGTCAGCACGTCGCTTAACCCCATTCAGGGGATGGCCTCGGAGATAGCTGCTTCAGATGGTTTAATAAACGTGCTGGAGCCCACACAACTATGTAGCAGGTCCAACTACGCAAGTCATTCCATCCTACTAAACCTGAGACGCTTAGGTGTTCGTCAGCCATTCAGGCTACAGCTATCTGCCTTTTCCAAACTGTCTTATCGCTAAGACATTGGCCGTCAGCGAATTGATACACTGCCGTTATCAGGGGGCGCCCACGCGGAGGACTATGGAAAAGGTCTTTGCCCCCCCATTCAGACGACACCCGTTTTCCTAAATTTCACTACATGTTCAAAAATATGTTCATCTCAGCACTATAGAGTTAAAAGCTCCTACAACAACACTCCATTGCATTGGCCTCCTCTTCCCGATTCAGACGACACCCGTATTTCCTAGATTTCACTTCATGTCACAGAATGTATTCATCTCACCACCATAGAGTTAAAAGCGCCTCCAACATCATTCTACATAATTGGCGTCACCACCTCCATTCAGACGACACCTGTATTTCCTAGATATCATTTCATGTCCAAGAATGAGTTTATCTCAACACTTGTAGGATTAAAAACGCCGTGAACTACACTCCAGAGTATTGGCTTCATCACTTCAATTCATAGACATCCGTATTTTCTAGATTTCACTCCATGTCCAAAAGTATGCTTGCGTCAACACCAAAGCGTTTAATTCAATTCAATTCGTTTTCAACTCAACTTCCGTCCCACGACACACTTCCATAGAAGTAGCCACGTCAAAAAAAACTGCCAAATTCCTGAATAATATAAAACCGCAAAAACCACTTGGCGCCACGGACACGGTAATCTTGCTGAAAACGAAAACGCTGTGTTATGACAAAAATATATTTTACCCGATTATATATAGAAACACTGCATGCCGTCATCGCAAAGCGTATTTGGATCACAAGCTTTTACTAGTTCATATCCGAAAAGGTAATTTTCACCCCACCAAAGGGTTAAAATACTCACACCAGCACTCCTGTAAACTCCTCCTTTCACGCCGAATCACGCGATACTCATATCGCTCATATCCCGCTTAATGTACAAAACAGTCAATTTCACCACACCAGCGGGTTAAAATGCTTTCACTAGCACTCCTTTGTACTTCTCCTTTCACCTCGAATCACGCGACAACCATAATGCCCATGTTCCGCTTTAAGTACAAAAGTCTCCTTCTCGCCTCTCCAAAGGGTTAAAATGCTTTCACCAGCACTCCTGTGCCCTTCTACTTTCACCTCGAATCACGCGACAACCATGTTCCGCTTTATTTACAAAAATGTCCATTTAGCGACACCAAAAGGTTAAAATGCTTAAACCAGCACTTGTCTGCATTCCTCCTTTCACATCGACTCAGGCGACAACCATACATGTTCGGCTTCATGTACAATAAGATCCTGTAATGAGTCGTGTTGTATCCTGATGAGCGCAAAAGAAGAGAAGCAACAACGATGTAGAAATTATTGCAAGGCCGGCGTATGGGGAACGCCACTGGCCATCGGACCCTAATGTACTCGCCGAGTACAGTGCCTACGAGCAAGGCACGGTCCTTATTTTTGACTAGAGGTGCCTCTGGTGCAAGCACTCTCGAAATGGATAGTTCTACCGCTAGAGCAAAACTGATTTATTATTCTGAGTGGCTGCTCTTTTATACATGCAAAATTAACTAAGCTAACGGTTCTTAAGATAACAATGCTTATACTATGATAACTAGTTTTCAAGCACTATGCACATTTGGAATTTATAACAGTTACTGATATTTACAATTTTTGAGAAATTCTTAACCCTTTTGTGTTAATATGACATTTGGGTACATTTTTGTAAAGTAATTGAAATAATTGAAATAGAATGAAATTAGTTAATAACAATTAATAGTAACACTACACCCTAACCCTTTAAGAATAAATTTACTGATCTTTGCTCAATAAATTTATTCTTTAACAATCAATGTTTCCGAAATATTATTGTTATTATTACTATATTTTTTTTTATAATTTTGTTTTTTTTTGTCTTTTTTTTTACTTATGCTTATATTTAATTAGTGTAATGTTGATTTATACTTTCTTTAACATATTATTATGAAATGTCTTCAGATTTCCATTTACATCTATTTTTGAATTTACACCTAATGTTTCTACAATTCTATAAAGGCCTTTATACGGGCTTTGATTTTTTATTCTATTTGAGTTTCTTATAAAAACTTGATCTCCTTGTGATAATTTTACTTCATTGCAAGATTTGTCATATTGTTCTTTTCTTTTCACTTTGGCTAATTCAATAAGTTTTTTTTTGCTTTTTGTATTGATTTACTTAATCGTATTTTGAGCTCATTGGCATACTTATCTAAATTATATACAGGTTCTTTGTTGGTAACAATATCGTTAGGTAGACTTGGCAGTTTTCCAAAAACAAGTTCATAAGGCGTGTATTGCGTGTCAATATGTGGCGTTGTATTATAAGCAAACGTGTAATATGGAATCCATTTATCCCAGTTGTCATCATTAGTGAAATTTAGTAAGAATTCGTTCAAAACGCGATGGTTTCTCTCAATACTACCTAGGGTCTGGTGATGATAAGGAGTTGAGAAAATTTGTTTGATTCTAAGAAGTTCACATATGTTTTTCATAGTTTCATTAAGGAATTCGGTACCCCTGTCCGATTTTAAAATTTTCAAGCATTTATATTTTAAAATAAATTGTTCTACAACTGTTGAAGCTATATTGTTTGCTTCTTTAGTTTCCATTGGATACGCAATTACAAATTTTGTAAGTTCACATTGTACTGTGAGTATATAACGATAGCCATTGGATATTCTAAGAGGTCCTACTGTATCTAGGTAGACTATTTCAAAGCTAGAACTGGGAGTTTCTGTTAATATTAACTTTTCTTTTATACGTCTAGTTTGTTTGTTTTGTTTACATAGAAGGCATTTAGAAACATGGGATTTGACCATTTTACTCATGTTTTTCCACACATATCTTTGTTTGAGTTTGAGGATTGTCTTATGGACTCCAAAGTGTCCAAAGGGTGTGTTATGGAGTTCATCGATTAATTTAAGTTGTGTTTCTCTGTCCGTTATCCTTATTGGGGTTTCATATATTATAATCTTTAGTTGTGAACGCTTGTAGTCTTCGATATTTTTTTTGTTTGTGCTTATATTGACCAATACCTTTAACGTATTTGTCGAGATCCTTTTTTTTTGTAAAGTGTTGAATTTATCTTTAAATTCTTCTTTGAATATGTGTTTGAAAATATCATCGTTTTCATTTAGGGCTAGTTCCATTATACCTATACTTAATTTTCGCATTTCGGATACAAGCTTCTCCATCCAACAATCTGAATTGCGAGGATTTTCGCTGTATCTTACGATTATTTAGTTTTCATGGTTTTCAATTCGCAATGTCGATAATAGCTTCTCCAATCGGTAACCTGAGTTACTTGGATTATCACTATATCTTGCTTTTTTTATTTTTTTGTTGAATCCCTTTTATTTTTTAATTGGAATTCAAATGATTATTCTTCGGACCATATAAAGGGCTGATTCCTTTTGAGTAAATTATTGGGGTATTTTGCTATTTCGGCGAAATTTTGTATGAATCGTCGGTAGTAATTGCAGAATGCAACAAATCGTCTGACTTCATCTGCGTTGTAAATATATGGTGAGCTCAGACAATAAAACCCAAAAGTCCAATGGCTAGTATAGCATAGATTATTCCTAGAGAACCAAAGGTTTCCTTTTTTCCACATTCTTGGCTAATAATATGGGAAATTATTCCGAATCCTGGTAAAATTAAAATGTAGACTTCTGGACGTCAGGATATTTTTTGATTGCTTCATATTATTTAGATGGGTCAGTTTTTATGCCATCTTTTGTTATCAAGTGTCCTAAGTAGACAACCTCTGATTGAAGGAAACAACATTTGTAGGGATTGAGTTTCAGGTTGAACTATTGTAAACGTTTGAAAACGTCGATTAAATTTTCGTTGTGGTTTTGAAGAGAATCCAATAGAAGTTCTAGCATTGTGACTTAATTTTACATGATATGCTAATTGTATAAGAGTGGTTTTATGTGATGCTTCTAAATCTTTATTTAAAATTTCAATTATTTTGTTAGAAATGACTCTAACTCCGTATAATCACCTGTAAATTGCTGAATTACCTTAAGTGCGGTTTCAATATTGAGTGAGGCCATTTTGAATTGCTTCAATTGTTTTGTTAGAAATTCTTGTGCTCTACAGTATTTACCTTTGAATTCTTTTTCAAGGTTTATGGTTTTTTTTTTCGATTCTTCCAGACCAAAGAAAGATTTTTCTAATTCGGTTAGTATTTCATTCCAAATTTTTGACTTAGAGTTTCAGAGTTTTTCTTTTGTGTATATTCTGTTAGGGTTTTTAGCGATATTCGATAAAATTGAGTCTAGCTCTTTAATAATATCTTCTATTTAATTTTTTTTTTTTTTTGATTGTTTAATGCCCAATGAACGTTGAAATGGGAATTGCCTGTAATAGTTCTGATGGAATTTTATTTTTGTCAAATGAGCAAAATTGAAAAGTTGCCTGTCGATGATAGTTCTAATAGATTTTCTTGCTAAAGTCAAATGAGCGGAACTTTAAATTGCCCATTATAATTCTAATTGTTTCTTTTTCTTTTTTTTTTTAGAAGATTTAAGTTCAATACAATTTATTTATTATAATTTTTTTTTGATTTCAATTCATTATTATCGATAATATTATATATATTTATATATATGTACCTATAATATATATTTTTTTTCTCAATTTTATATATATATTTCTTGTTTGTTTTTAAGTCTCATACCATTGACAATGAGCATTTTATGAACAACATATTAGAGAGAAATAGCAAACAGTCAAGTCGCTTGAAGTGTTGCAAAACAATATTTAAAATATAATGTCCAAATGAAGGAAAGGTAAAGCTACCGGTAGTCGTCGTGAGTCAGGTGTGGGGCTCCTTTTAACCAGAGCCGCGCGAAACTGTCTCTTATCCTGGGAACCGGTCTCTGACAGGGTCTTGACCGCCAGGTTCCGGACCAAAATGAGGAACATCTCAATAATACAATGTTATGCCCCTACTGAACCCGACAATGTCTTGGCAAAAGACTCCTTCTACGAAGAACTAAACGCCGTTCAGAGCAGAACACCTAAAGGTGACATTATAATGGTTATGGGTGATTTGAATGCGAAAGTTGGCGCTGATAACTATGGGCTCAGACATGTGATGGGGAGACACGGTCTTGGTGATCGTAATGACAACGGTGAAAGATTTGTAGAGTTCTGCAACTTTCACAGTCTCTTCATCGGTGGTACTATGTTTGAGCATAAGGACCACCACAAAATCAGTTGGTCCTCTGTTGATCGGCGCAGAACACAAAATCAGATCGACCATTTTGCCATTAGTAAAAGATTCAAGAGTTGCCTCCTGGACGTGCGAAACAAGAAGGGTGCCGATATTGGGATGGGAAGAGACCATTATCTTATGATCGCTAATGTTCGATTGCGTATTGCAGCCGTGCGCCGCCCCAGCGACGAAAGATCCAGGCCCCGCAAATTCAACACCGCTCGACTAAAAAATCCAGCTGTCTTACAACAATTTAATGACCATCTTGCGCAAAAAGCGGCTGAGATAACTAGTCACCCAGATAGTGACATAAACGAAAACTGGGATGCCAAAATGCGTACATTGATAGCGCAAATACCATCCTTGGCCCAAACCCGGATTGCCGGAATAAGCCCTGGATGTCCGACGCTTCATGGCAGCGGATTGTTGAAAGAAAGGAGCTGAAAGTTCGTTTGGCTGCAGCATCAGACGACAATCGAAGCAGCATCGAACTCCTTTACCGTCAGAAAGCTCGAGAAGTTCAGCGTAGTGTGCGACGCGATAAAAGAGTTTATGCCAATTCTCTTTTAGCGTCAGCAGAAGAAGCCGCTAGAAGTAACAACTTAAACGCCGTATACGGTGTCATCAAGGAGTTTACAGGTGGTCGTAACTCCTGCCAACATCCGGTGAAAGATAGTGATGGAAAGCTACTTATCTTGGAAGAAGATCAAATGAGGCGGTGGAAAGAACACTTCGCCGCGGTCTTGAACCGTGTAACCTCTGGTGAAGTTCCCCCTCATATAGATAATTTAGCTAACCATCAAAATGTGCGTATACGGTCCACTGCCCCGACTAAAGAGGAAATAGTCACTGCAATTATTGCACTAAAACGAGGAAAGGCCGCCGGACTTGACGGCATCCCTGCCGAACTTTATCAAGCAGCGCCAAGCGTAACTGCCGATTTGCTGCACCCACTTGTTGATAAAGCGTGGAATACAGAGACCTTTCCCACTGAGTGGAAGGAAGGTTTGATCATCAAACTTCCAAAGAAGGGTAGCCTCACAGACTGTAATAATTGGAGGGGCATTTGTGTGCTTCCTGCCGTTGCCAAGATAATAGCTAAAATCGTCCTGGAAAGACTAAAGGCCCACTTAGAAAGCACAATTGATGAAGAGCAGGCTGGCTTTCGATCCGGATTCTCCTGTGTCGATCACATTAACACATTGCGAATCATCATCGAGCAATGCGCTGAATACGATTCTCCGCTTCACTTGCTTTTCATCGATTTCGAAAAGGCTTTCGATAGTGTGAACCGGGATTCTATATGGGCGGCCTTGCGCAGGAGAGGCATCCCTGAGAAGCTTGTGGCTATTATTAAGGCAACCTATGACGGCGCGAAATGTCGCGTTCTGCATATAGGTAAGGTGTCGGGGGACTTTGAGATTCGCAGTGGAGTTCGGCAGGGGTGCATCCTCTCACCGATCCTATTCCTCATTGTGATCGGCGATGTGTTGCATGCAGCCCTATCCGGACTCGACAGAGGAATTCAATGGACTTTGACATCTTATCTACAACATCTTGACTACGCTGACGACATATGCCTACTCTCCCACAAAATCATGGATCTGTCCGCAATGGCGTTAGATCTCGAGAGGGAGGCAAGCAAGGTTGGGCTAAAGATTAATACCAACAAGACCAAGGTTCTTAGCCCGCCGTTGCGAAAAAGAAATCCGACTCCTATTGCCATCAATATTAATGGGCAGCCTGTGGAGAAGGTGGACAACTTCGTCTACCTGGGTAGCATTGTTGCCGAAAATGGTGGTACGGAGCAGGACATCGCTCGTCGTATCAACCAGGCTAAACGCGCATACGGCATGCTGTCCAAAATCTGGCAGAGCAGTTATCTCAGCATCAAGACCAAGCTGGGCCTGTTTCGCTCCCTGGTACTATCAGTGCTTTTGTATGGGAGCAGTACATGGAAAGTTTCCGTAGGAGTTACCAGAAAGCTGCAAGTTTTCGTCAACTCATGTCTTCGTCGAATTTTAAGAATTTTCTGGCCCGAAACAATATCAAATGAAGAGCTAAGTCGGCGTACGGGTCAGATGCCAATCGACGAATTGATACGCAGGCGAAAATGGCAGTGGATAGGTCACACATTGCGGAAGAGTGATAACTGCATTGCTTCGCATGCCATGAAGTGGAACCCCATTTCCAACCAAAGCCGACCAAGAGGGGGTCCTCGAATTACATGGCGTCGATCTGTGGCAAAGGAGTGTCAGGTACTGGGTAAGTCTTTTGGGGAGTTGCGCCCCATTGCCCAGAACAGAGTACGATGGCGCGCAGGAGTAGTTGACGCGCTATGCCCCGCTAGGGGTTAAGGCAAAGTAGTAAATGAAGGAACAGAAAAAATAATGCAACATGTAACAATGATATCTGATGATTCCATAATGTTCATGTTGTTTTTCAACCATCCAATTGCTGCGCCAGCTATCGCTACGCTTCCTTCTAGAGCGTAAACTGGATTAGCATCTTTCCTGAATTGGTATGCAACTGTTGAGAGCAACCCATGTGTCCGATTTTAGTGTTTCGATATTAAGTAGCATGGTCCAGGAGGCATTCGTGACATCGGTCACTTGCACGCCTTCATTCGATCCGCCGGTTAAATTCCATATAAGCCAGCTATCTACAGTTCCAAAGAGACACGTTTCATTGTCCATTGCTGCCTTGACATGTGGCAACTTGTCCTTAAGCTATCGCAATTTACGTGCTGAAAAATATGGTGAGAGCGGAAGACAACACAGTGGTTTCAGATAATTTTTGTTTCGCGAATGATTCGGTACGTTGTCTAAAAGCTGATCAACAGTCGATGATGTGCGCATATCCAACCAAATAATGGCGTTGTGTAGTGGCTTGGCTGCTGTCTCCTTATTGCTTATTGTCTGCCCTGTTTATAGTCGATCGGTCCGAAATTTGGCAGGATCGCCATGTAATGAGTCGTGTTGTATCCTGATGAGCGCAAAAGAAGAGAAGCAACAACGACGTAGAAATTATTGCAAGGCCGGCGTATGGGGAACGCCACTGGCCATCGGACCCTAATGTACTCTCCGAGTACAGTGCCTACGAGCAAGGCACGGTCCTTATTTTTGACTAGAGGTACCTCTGGTGCAAGCACTCTTGAAATGGATAGTTCTACCGCTAGAGCAAAACTGATTTATTATTCTGAGTGGCTGCCCTTTTATACACGCAAAATTAACTAAGCTAACGGTTCTTAAGATAACAATGCTTATACTATGATAACTAGTTTTCAAGCACTATGCACATTTGGAATTTATAACAGTTACTGATATTTACAATTTTTGAGAAATTCTTAACCCATTTGTGTTAATATGACATTTGGGTACATTTTTGTAAAGTAATTGAAATAATTGAAATAGAATGAAATTAGTTAATAACAATTAATAGTAACACTACAATCCATTTGGTCATGCCAAAGTGTTAAAATGCTTCCACCGGCGCTGTTGTGCACTACTCCTTTCACCCCGAATCACGCGACACCCATATCGCCCATTTCCCGCTTAATGCCCAAAAAGGTCATTTTCGCCTCACCAAGGAGTTAAAATGCTTTCACTAGCACTCCTGTGCACTTCTGCTTCCTCCTCGAATCACGCGACACCCATATCGCCCATATCCCGCTTCATGCTCAAAAAAGTCCTTTTCGCCTCACCATGGGTTAAAATACTTTCACTAGCGCTGCTTTCGCACTTGAAAAACCCGACACCCATATACGAATACACCACAATTTCTTTGAAAATATTTTTCAATTGAATAAATGCATCCATATATTTTTTCCTGGTGTCCGGCGTCGACGACTTTTCTCGTTCCAAGCAGTTCGCATGGTTCGAGACGCACAGACGAGTACATCGATTCGATTACGTGCCGACCAATGTACGACCCGTGTGCGGAACTCCATACATTTGCTTTGGAAGTGGAGTTCAAATCGCAGACGAGCCGATTATGAGACGAGTACGAGACGACCCGTGTGCGGACGCCTTAGATACGAGTGAAACAAGTTGACGTTCAACCAATTCACTCTCAACTTAGATCCGATGAGATCATACGAGACCTGGATCTGTCGTTTTGTATGAATATGGATCTGAAGCCGGCTGAAACGAAAACGGATGCTTCCAATACGAATTGGATCCGTCGTCATAATTACGTGTTTGCGTCCTTCTCTTGGAAATCTCTTGCACATTTGCCAGAGAGAAACACAAACAGCTTGTCGCGGACATCCGTTGGCATGCGATCTGAAGGAGTAAATTACTCCCTCGTCTAGATTGGCTCAAACTACAGTTATCTATTCTACCTCTACTACAGTCATCGATTTTGAATCGGTTCTTCATTTTCGGTATCACAAAAGCGGCCAAGCAGACAGTCTTGGAACTAAGGCGGCCATTACACTATAAAAGTTCTTTTACAAATATATTTGACGAACGATATTTCAAAAGAACTTTTATGAATGATATTAGCCGCTAAAGGGAGAAGGTGTGCAAGCATATTAGAAAAGTAGTTGAAACAAGCAACGTCCATGTCGCTAATCTTTTCTTATGCGGCTATTACACTATAAAAGTTCTTTGAAAATAGCTTTCATAAAAGATATTTGTAAAATAACTTTTATAGTGTAATAGCCGCCTTAGATCGATTAAGTTTTCATTCTTGTCTGATTGGGGATAACAGGGAACTGAATTACGCGAGATCTCAATCGATGCTTGCTGGCTATCCATTCTCTCTCTCCATTTGAATGTACACTTTTATCAAAATATAAATTTGGATAATATATATATATTTATTGTAATATTGTACTCAATTGTATAACAATCTATACTAATAAAACTAGTCTCGTTCAATATGCTCTGCCAGCACTCTCAATTCTACATATATGCCCACACTAGTGATGGGCATATTGACTCT
The DNA here is from genome assembly GCA_964017055.1 of Chloromyia formosa. NCBI lineage: Eukaryota > Metazoa > Arthropoda > Insecta > Diptera > Stratiomyidae > Chloromyia > Chloromyia formosa. Next base: position 63,770,128 of record OZ024816.1, read on the forward strand.
TTCTACTGTGCCAGCACATACACTCTAACTCTTTCCACTGAGTCGTTCAAAAGGAGTCGTTCAAAAAAAGTCGAACAAATCCATAGACTTGGGGAACATATTCAATAAAACTCGTAATTATGTGAAATGCATGTATATTACATCAACTTATTTCTAGTTTTTTATAATTAAAATGTATATGGAAATAACGTTAAATAAAACTTATAACTAAAGATTGGAATTCAAAAATATAATCTGTCAAACTTTATTTGATGTTATTCTGTTCCTTCTCTCCGAAATAATCTGTCCTGATTTCGAGAAAATCCTTTCACACGGCACCGATGTAGCCATGACACATAATCGTTTCTTCATAATTTTAAAAAGGCGTGGATAAAGCAATTTCTGTTCTTTTCACCACAACAATGGATCGCTGCTTCATTTGACATATGGCTCCTGCAAATATTTGTCTAATTCTGCAATCCCGGCAGTAATGGGGTTGGACACGGATGTGATTTTCGACATTCTTTCGTCAGAATCGCCCCAAATTCCCATTGCAGATAACTCCTCGCAGAAATTTTCGGATGCGGATGTATGACTGATTTGAGAGGAAATGTTTATACAACTAGCTTGTTGTGAAATTCCCAGGTTCGAACAAGGAAGCGTAGGTGACAAATAACCGAAGTTATAGAAATTAATGCTATATATTATTATTAACTTGCTTGTAGAAAATTTCCATACTCATGTAATAAACGATATTGTAGACAATAGTTAAGTTATACCAAGTTCCAAATCAATCGTTTAATATATAACGATATTAAATGTTTTGTAGTTAAATACAAGCATTTCGCCCCTCGCTGCGTCTTAGTTACAGCAAATTGAAAAAAATGCCAGAAGTGGAAAGTATTCATTATCTTTTTTGAAAAGACTCCTTACAAGCCTTATAGTCGAAAAAAAAAAACAAATCAAAATTCATATGTGCATATGCAGCCACTAACCTTTACTTCCTCAATCATGAACAACAACAACATGAATATCTCCAGCGGCTGGGCTAACATTTCTGAACTAGACTGTTGCTTTCTCAAAATTTTTCATAATGTTTTCATTTTCATAAAGCCTGTGGATATGCACAGAGAAGAGAGAGATAAGGAAGGATAATCACAATCTATGTACACTAAATTCCCTGAAGCAATTCCACCTCATTCCGTCTGCCAAACTCACATTCCCCAATTCCATCTCATTTCCCCGGAACACCCGCCCGATCCATATAGTAGAAGAACCAGGCCAAAATAATGCTGCCAAAAAATTGCTTCTTCTCTCTTCTCTGGCTGAAAAAGACTCAAATCAAATGAATGTGATGATTGGAATATGCGCTTATGAGTGAAATATCTGGGTCTCTATACTGAATTACCCAAATAATCAATGTGTTTTTTACTCAAGACACAGCCCAGTATGGCTCAAAGTACAGAGCGAATGAAATACAGAAGTGTTAGCTGGTTAGTGTGCTGAGTGTGCTGTTTTAAAACAGCACAAATTTGTGCTAAAAACTCAAACTCACATTTAAGAAACTTCTTATTGCGTTCACAGTATACAGAGGAAATTGTCTGGTTGTTTGTTGGTTTGGTATCGTTTTCATCTCAAGTTGAACTTGAGGTGATGATATGATACAAGACGACTACATAGTACGGTGCAATTAGCCCATAAAACTAGCAAACCTAGACATCAAAAAAAAAAGTTTCCCTCCAATGCCAAATTGTTCTATCCACTCCCCGTGGTATGTAATAAAAAGTTACACTACTTTGTGCGTCGGGTTTGGGAGAGAGGCGGGTGGGAAGTGGGTGAAATGGTAGTTTTTCGCAGTCTTTTGCAAATATTTCGAAAACTGTACAGTTTAGCGCAAAAATTACTTCTACGAAAATAATCTACATTAAATTACAAACAAAAATGATCCGTTTATAATCACGCTAAAGTGAACGGTTCCGGAGATATGGAGGGGGTAAAAGTGCCCATTTTTTCAAATTTTTCAGATTTGTTGGAAAAACATGAAATTATCACTATGTAAAGTGAAATAAATCAACAATATCAGAATGAATTATGTGTATTCTTGTAACGTGGATGAATATTGCATCACTACTTAGAAAAAATCTCGAAATTTATCAAGAAATCATATTGAAAAACAATGTAGTCATGTTAAATGCAATCTTAAATTAATGTGAAACATGAATCAGAATTCAGTCTTCTCGAAACACCTCACCCTCCTCTTCCACATAATTGTCAATGATGGGCGTGTCTCCGTTAACACATCCCAGGCCTGCGCAGTTGCGGCACATGCTTGAACAATTCAAACCACTCTTCCTGCACTCACAGTTACGTACGCATTCGTCTTTGCATGCGCATACGATGAGAGAAAGTAGTTCTTGTGGAGCAGCGGGACTCGCTGTTGCATGTGGCCTCAAGTGCTCCCCGATCTTTTTCCAACCCCACTCAAGCGGATTCTTCTTCTCATTGAGCCACTGCTGCACCTGGTGGTAAACTCTGAATGAATGTTGCCTGGAAGCTGCTGAAGTGGGGGAAGTGCAGCCAACTTGAACAACGAATGTAAAGGCTGTTTTGCAATTGCCTGCAGGTAATACTGGTAGCGAAGAAAATCTAGATCTTCCGTGTCTTTTGCTCCAAACATGGCAAGAAGAAAATGCTTCCCAGCATCAGCAACTGCACTCGGGTCAGCTTTGGAGTCGTTGAAGACAAGAAGCTTCGTGCGAAGAGCCTTGTTGGCCTGAACTTTTCTAAACGGTGCAATTTTCCCCTTCCTGTAGATAGCTGAGACAGTGTCACATCCTGTGAAAGCGTATACTGCGAAGAGAATATCTTTCATCTCCCTAATGCCTCGCTGGATGTCAGAAATGGAGTACACTTTTTCCTGTTGATTACCTTTCTTCGGTACCACCATTTTCAATTTGTTATCGGGGGGCGCGTGGACAGTCAACAAGACTAATAAGTCTGTGTCGTCGCCAACTACGGAAGCTCCAAGTCCTTTCTCTGCTTCATCAATCGCTGTAAGCACTATCATTAAGTCAGCATCACCCGGCGCTTGATGTACTGTGCAACCAGCTCTTTGCAAGTGCGCTGTGAGAAGAAAAATTAGTCCCATTTTGTTCTTAGCATTAGCTAGAAATTCACTCTGACCAAGATTTACGTGAATTGAGTCCTCTACTTTCACTTCAACGTGAGTGGCTGTCTGTGATCTACGCAAGTGTTCTTCATCTTTAGTATTTCCTTTTTCATATCCGTCAAAAACAACAGTACCTTGCCCATAATGAGTAATGAGATAACTGGTGTATTGTTCACAAATCTGCCTGTAGGTAGCTGGGCGTCGCCAGACCACACGATAAAGCAGGTGGCCTCCGTCGATGATGTAGGGCACTTCTTCTGAATCTGAGGTTAACGATGATTCATTTGCTTTTGGCACCAAAACTGACACCATTGAAGACTTGCTTCCCTTCCTCATTAAACCAGATTCGTCGAAGAGGGACGGAGGATAAGCACATAATTCAAATTGGAATATTTCTGCCAGCCTCTCATCACTCCTTACTGTGCACACCATTCGATGTAAAAGGTTGTTAGGGTTCACACATACAGTGTCGTTGTTAATTGTCACTGACTTAGTGATAGTGGCTAGAGACTTCACAGCTAACTTTCTCTTCAAGTGTATCTCACTGAATGTTTTTCCCTCGATCTCTTCCAAGGCTAGTACACCAATTTCAAACGCTTTATCACAAGTCACGTTTTGATCTGCCACAACCCCTGTTGATAAGGAAGAGAGTTCAGGGGGTTTTGAAAATGGGTTGTGCTCCTCAAGCCAAGAAATGAAAGTTTGCAAGTCTTTCGAATTTCTTTTCTGCCTTGCCTCTCGTATTTCTACGTGCTGCTCTGAAGAGACACTGCGCACTCCCGCAAATTCTTCCATTGCTTCGACTATCCGAGAACAGGTTGGCATGGAGTTAATCCAAATTGCAATAGTTGTCGCTGTAATTCCTCTGCCTCCGGTCAAGCCACCAATGCTTATCAAGGATCGCATCAAAACCTGTTCGATGGTCATGTCACTCCACACTCCAGACCCAAACTTCTCAGTGCGTCGAATGGTAAAATAACCACGGTTAACGAATAAATCGTGTTCTCCAGGGTTCATTGAGGTGTGAAGATCCAGTGAGTTTTGTAGGTAAACGTGCGCAGATTTAGCGTAGTTGAGGTGACCAGATGCATGGAAATAGGAAGCATTTGGTGGACACAGTAAAGATGGAGGAGGAAATCCCCGCTCCTCTCTGCTCTAATGAACATTCGAACTAGCTCAATCATTTCTATGAGCTGAATCCACAGTTTTTGTGTTCGTCCTGATTCTTTCGAGTGTTGAAGTTGCTTTTCCAAACTTTCCACAAAGTTCTTCACTGCAGCTGACTGCGTAATATCTTCGGCAGGTGCATTACCACGCTTAAAAGATGAATAGATAATATTCAGCTCATCTCTATCGACACTAATGCAAGCTTCATTGGTCTTCAAAAATACAGTAATGAGTGCCTCTTCGACTAGGAAGAGAGCACGAACGACCCTGGAGTAAGCTTTTCCATTCATCATTTGTTGAATACTGTTTTTAGCATAGACTGTACTGTACAATTCTTCTAAGCCACTTCCTGCCATGATGAAACCAATCGCTGACAAAAACGACATTAACAGGTGGGAACCTCCAAGTCGAATGAACAGTGACTTTAAAGGGCTGTCATCAGGTGCTGCAGCTACAATTTCACGAGCTTTAGCGTACAAAGGCTGATCGAATGTCACCATCGTAATACTTTGTCCGTTGCTGGCACCTTTCTCGTCAGCTTGAAGAAGAGCCGTGTATATTGTTGATGGGTTTGACGGAGCCAAGTTGATAAATGGGAGAGGGGCCACAGCCGAAGTTTGGTACTCTCTCGTTGCATACAGTATTTCCATGCAGCCACTCCAACCAAGTTTGCATTCTTCTGGGCATTTCAACCAAGCACCACTCAACCAAAACAAATTCAGTGTTCGGTCATGTTCAGATGACAGTGGTTTTATTTGCAAGGATGCCATGTTAGTAGCAACTATTTTGGAATAGCCAGATGTACTTGGGGTCTGTATGTTTGTATAGGAAAGAGGCCTTGATTTTCAACAGCATGAGCAGTAACATTCATTCGAGGAACATTTTCCTCGACCTGAAGAGTAAATTTAGGTGTCACACAAGCAATCCCACCCATTACATGAAATGTGTTATGGCCATCCAGAGTGTGCACATTGTAGTCTGCATTATCGAAAACGAATTGCACATATCCATTCTCAATTTTTGTGCTCTCTTGGGAAGTAACCGATCTTTCATGTTTCAAAACTTCCTTGTAAGGTACACAAACACCAATATTTCACAGGACATCAATCAAGACTCTTGAACCAAACTTTCTATGTAATGAGACTCCCGTCCCAAGTTGGACAGGGGACAAAAATGATCTTGGACGGACAACACTTATTATACTGTGGCATATTGTAGTAGTTTTCCTGTCAATAATTTGCTTCGTCCTTTTAATTTTATCGGGTGTTTGTCTTTTAGAGGTAGGCTGGATGATTTCAGATATCAGGACCTTGAGCACTTCAGGTACGAGTTCAGTTCCTCCAGTAGCAATTTCACCAATTGTTGGAAACTGCGAACAGTCGTAACTTTTCGACTTTATCTCACGGCGAATAATAGCAGCCGCAGTTTTGATTATTCTTAGTTCTTCTTGAGCCTCATTTTCCAAGTTCCGATTTTTATACCAGTTGTCTGATAAAATATTATAAGTTAACCCGGAAAAACATATAACATTTTGTTTTCCCGGTAATACTGTAAAATGCAAACTGTTACTGTAGCGCTGGATCAATTTTCTTTTCAAATGTTTGTCAGTGTATGGCTCAATTCCGGGATTCAGTTGAAGGAATATAAAATAGTTTGCAATTCTTGAAAAGCGTACTGACATTCATCATTTTCCTCCAAGTAATCACATAACTTTTCAAAAGCCTGTTCTCTATTGGCATCAGCGCTTGACCCACCTTTGGTTGTTGCTGCTCTTTTTTCGGGCTGTGATGATCCTGGTTTCTGGAATCTCTGATAGCAGTACCAGTGGTATCTCCCATCAGAACTGACGAGGTCTATGACCTCAGAGACCCTCACACTTACCTCATCTCCCCACTTGTCCTGTCTGTTATTTGCTTCAGCTCGAATGCTTTCAATAACTTCAAGTTTCTGTACTAAACTCCACTTTTATTGGGCTGGGTTCCTACATTTAGATACATCCAAACACTTGCGGCCACAAAGAAAACATAAGGTTTTAAAATCAAATGACTGACGGGGCATCTTTGGTGGAGGAGCCGCTTCGTGTTGAGGTGGTTTTGGACGTAATATGTAAGCTTGTCGACACTTACTGTGCAGGAGTGAGGCATCATGCATGAACTTTTCTTTCACTCCATCCTTACGAATTTCACTGCACTGTATTATCTTGTCCACCGCCTTTTTGCTTAGAGGAATGAGTTCACCACCCTTGTCCCTGCAAGATTTCAACACACACTCCGCCATAATTTACACACTATTAAATGAGTATCACATATAATTATAATAGTTTACGCCGAAACATGAAAAAATAACAGTACAAATTCACGAAGAATCGAATTCGCGGCGGCCGTGCTTGTACTAAACCGGGAACTTTTGAGTTATTTCACTTTACATAGTGACAATTTCATGTTTTTCCAACAAATCTGAAAAAGTTGAAGAAATGGGCATTTTTACCCCCTCCATATCTCCGGAACCGTTCACTTTAGCGTGATTATGAAAAGGATCATTTTTGTTTATAATTTAATGTAGATTATTTTCTTAGAAGTAATTTTTCCGCTAAACTGTATAGTTTTCCAAACATTTGCCAAAAACTGCGATAACTACCATTTCTCCCACTTCCCACCCCCCTCCCTCCCAAACCCGACGCTCAAAGTAGTGTAACTTTTTATTACAAACCACGGGGAGTGGATAGAACAATTTGGCGTTGGAGGGAAACTTTTTTTTTAACAATTTGGCGTTGGAGGGAAACTTTTTTTTTGGATGTCCAGGTTTTAATTTAATTGCACCGTACTAATACATAGTTGGCAACTAAGTACTTTCGGTTTTGTAGTATAAAATAAAACACTTTTTTTTTAACAAAGAATAGTTTTTAATCAATTATATATTTTCCATTTTGCTCAATGACCTTTTGCCATCTTTCTTTCAGCTGCATGATTCCGCGCTCATAAAATTTCTGGTCCTTATCAGCAAAAAACTGAACCAGGTGCGAGTGAAGGTCATCTTCATTTGTGAAAGCTGTACCATTCAAAAAATTCTGCAAACTTCGAAATAAATGGTAATCAGATGGTGCCAGATCAGGGCTGTATGGGGGATGTGGCATCACTTCCCAGCCAAGCTCCAATAGTTTCCCACGAGTTGCCAAAGATGTGTGAGGCCTTGCATTATCATGGTGGAACACTACACCGATTTGACAATTCTGGCCGTTTTTCTTTGATTGCTTCATCCAGTTTCATTAGTTGTTGACAGTAAACATCAGAATTGATCGTTCGGTTCCTTGAAAGCAGCTCAAAAAACACAACACCTTTGTAATCCCACCAAACTGACAGCATGATCTTTTTGGATGCAATTCAGCTTTCGATGTGGTTTGTGCTGGTTCATCGTGTTTGCTCCATGATCGTTTTCGAGCTTTGTAACTGTACAGGACCCATTTTTCATCACCAGTGATGATTTTTTTGAAGAAAGGGTCGGTTTCATTTCGTTTAAGGTGCATATCGCAACAGTTGATTCTTTGTGTTAAATGAATTTCTTTCAATTCGTGAGGTACCCAAATATCAAGCTTCTTAATTAGCCCAAGACATTTTAAATGTTTTTCAATTGTTGTGTGCGATACATGTAGCCTCTTCGCAACCTCTCGAACAGTTATATGACGATCCTCTTCAATTATGACTTTGATTTGGTCATCATCAACTTCAGTAGGCCGACCAGAACGTTGCTCATCTTTGAGGGAAAAATCTCCAGAACGGAATTTCTTATACCAATTCTGACACGTGCCTCTGTTAAGCAATCAGCACCATAAACTTCACATATCTCTTTGTGAGCCGCAGCAGCTTTCTTTCCTTTACGGAAATAAAAAAGTAAAATATGCCGAAAATGTTCGCTTCTGCACTCCATTTAAAATTAACCCGCAACTAATAGCTTTAATAAAAATCACACACTACTTGCTTCTAAAGTTACGTCAATGTGACAAGTATCACGTGACAAACGGCAAAGTACAGCACTAACATATGTTATACAAAAAATAAAGCAACGCTATCTATCAATGGAAAGCGAAAGTACTTAGTTGCCAACCCATACTTTGTTTTGGAATGTTGGGTTTGTTTTCTGTATGTATTTGGGGAAAATTGGATGTGCGGTGCGACGTAAGCATATGATTTTTGATTTGCTTGCAGTCAGCATGGGTCATTGATATACAAAAGAAGAGGATGGAGACCAACGTATGTGTGTGCTGTATGTGCAGGGAACCAAACTGTTGTTTTCTTTTTTTGGCTACCATCAGCTGTTTTTACCTTTGATGACAATTCTAGACGTCATTTTCGTGCTGATTGAAATCCAATTGTGTGATATCAGTGAAAATTGTTTGATTTTTGAGTGAAAACGCGGTTAGTTTAATTGTAATTGCCACCGGAACTGTAAATTAATGTTTCAGTGTCGATTTAGTGTACTCAGTAAGTTGATTCAATGTGCAAAATCGTGTAAATATCACTGAAATATGGTGTGCAGTTGTAGTTTGCGCGAAACAGATGAAATTCTCGACAAAGTTGAGTGTCGGTTCTCAGGTAAATACCCTGATTGCTTTCAAAATTTAGTGTAGTTTCGCTCTATGCATTTCAAATTCCCATAGTGTAAAGATCTTTTTCGGAAACTAAATGTTTTTGCTCGCGGTCCATCAGCCATCAAATGAAAATAAAAGTTGCCCACGTGGGTTATCAGCTGAATTACTTTTGTTTCAGTGGCGTAGCATCTAAAGTGTGATGTGTGGGTGAAAGAAATTGGGAAAGTTTTGTTTTTACTAATGGTCAATTAATTAGAAAGGGCCAAATCTGGTCAGATAATTTTGTATGAAAATGTGAGATCCATACAAATGTGATTTTGCGGTTCACACAACCCGCCAAATCAAGTGATTTCGCCTGTAGTGTGAAACTACTTTCTCAATTGCGTGTAGTGACGAACGGTTCGGTACGATTGCTGTGGCGAATATATTAATATAAAATAAACTGATCACCATAGCGACCGCATCTGCCCTAAAAACGTTTATAAAAAAGTGGAAGTGATGAGAATTTCATTCAGCACGTCCTATGAAGTTCATGTGGTTCGATCGTGGTCACGAATGGTTGGATCGATCGTCTGTTGCGAACGAAACAATATTCATACTTGCAACAATAAGGCCGGCCGCATCTTGGACGTAGGCAGGGCAGCGCAGCGCAGCGCGCACATTGCATTGTTGTTGTAAATTCAAATTTTGACGATTGTTACAACAACAATGCTATGTGCGCGCTGCCCTGCCTACTTCCAAGATGCGGCCGGCCTAATAAATTTCGTAGCTCGCACCAAATTTTTCCAGTCCCCAAAAATATAATCACCTACGCCATTTGTTAAAATGTAATAGTGGTCGTGTGACAACCACATATAGGCGAATGGTTCCCAAATTTTTCGATATGACTACTTCCTGTGTCTTCTTCTTCATTGGCATGGGTTGTTGTTTGTATATTTATAAGTATATACACAATGCGTGCATTGCATACTGCCAAAACCATCTACATACAAAGCCTGGAAGCAGGTCGCTGAGAGTGTGTGAGTCGGCCTCCTTTCAAACTGACAACCGGCAGTAGCTCCGATGACCAAGTTCCGAAAGGCTCCGACTTCACTTCGGCACGAATATGGTGGTGTCTCAAATTGAAATTGTTCAAGCATGTACATCTATTGATTGATTATTATATATCACAACCAAAAGATGACATGCCCAAAACTTCAATTTGATTCGTATATTCCGTTTCCGCACTGCGCACTTCCTTCCACAAGTAAAATTATGCACAGAAACAAGAAAATATATTTGGTGCGAGAAAAAATTAATTCACCCGCACAAATCGCCATATTGCTTCTTGTCCGCACTTGTCACACACGACACAAAAAGTAAACAAACTACTTCTACATTCACTTTAAACGCAAAAACGAACACTGAATTCATCGGTTTTGCATATATTTTTTATTTGAGCACATGACCAACACTTCACTGCACAACATATTTAAGTTTCACGCCGCAAACCAACCGAGAACCGACATTTTTCGATTAAAATGTCGCGCGGGACCACTCGCTGTCCATATACCGCCATACAAATTTTCGACTGACATCGGCCTCCTTTGAGCTATGGTTGTGTGCGTGACCAGGTCTGCTTCCAGGCTTTGAATGTAGATGGTTTTGATACTGCATAGAGACGATTATGAATGGATTTAGATTGGTGGGATTGGTTTGGTAGATAGATAATGATGGTTTTAGTTTCAGATAAGATGGGGTGTGAATGAATATGAATGTAATACATACATACATACATATATGTTATCAGAAATTTTGAATGAGCGTTGAGTTTCCATTAGAGATGGGTATCGACCAACAAGTAATCGATTAATGAAATCGATTATAATTTTTTACGAATTAATCGATACACCGATTATTTGTGACTTGAAAAATCGATTAATCGATTAATAGACAATTTCAAAAAAGGTTGGGAAAAAATTAAAAACTGGGTACAATGAAAACAACGAACTCCAAGTAAAAAATAGTCCTTATTTATTCACATGAAAACAGAAGAAAGATCATCAAACAGAGAAATAATAATTACACCTACTGGAAGCAGTTGCCTGAAACGTTCCCAGTAGCTGCAGAAATAATAGTAATTATTGAGCTGTGAGAAGTATTGAGGTTATTTATTAATCCCAATACTTATCATGAACGTCCTTAAGGAATATAAGTGTATTGGCCATGTCGGCGGTCAGCCGGCTTCTCTGTTTCCTCAGAATTTGAGCAGCTTCAGAGAAAAGCCTTTCTGAAGGAACTGAGGTCGCTACCACTGGCACATATGTTAAGGCGACCTTAGAAACTGCTGGGAACGTCTCAGCCATCTGTTTCCAGAATAAGACCGGATTTTGTTGAATCCTCTCCTGTGGCGTCCTCAGATACAAACTGAATTCCTCATTGATGCCGCCTGAAGCGTCCTGGGGTGCCGCACCATATCTTCTGAATACGTTTGTTGTGCTTCTTAAACAACAGGATAGCGAGCATGTGCTATGGGCATGCATTAAAGGATCATTGGGAATACAAAACAACACGACTTAGCATCAGGAAATGGGCTGAGTCGGGTCTTTTATAACCTATGACTTTACTTATGTGACTGATAATGAAAATGAGATTTTTGAGGGTGTTCTTCTTCTATTTTTTTTGAAACGGCCACAACCATTAATAAAAAAAAAAAAAAAATTGTGGTAGATGGGTAAAAGTAGAATGAGAAAAGTAGTAGGTAAATACTATACACGACTGTTGTAAGTGATTTTTCGCAATGAAAGAAAAATAAATCGCTCTTGAAATCTGAAGTCTCAGCGAAGAAAAAAGCTCAATAATCGTTATAAAATAATCGATTAATCGATTAAATCGACCCTAATGTAATCGATTAAATAAAAATCGATTATTCGACAAAATAATCTATTATTTCGATTAATCGATACCCATCTCTAGTTTCCATGCGTTACGTAATATTTAAATTAATTTGAGTATTCATTTTACAGTGTGTCAATCTTAAATTGAACGGCTCGGAGGCTATGTCGTTGTGCCGAATCTTTCGCTCATTCTGTTGAGGCGATCAAAAAGAGCGACTCGTTACTGTGTTACCCATCACTAGCCCACACCAACTTCAGACGGGCAAAAAATGGAACATAATGGTTTTAGCCTTTATAGGAGAATTCTCTCAATCCGGATAGAGAGAATTCTCCTCAGGGTGGTTGTACAGGATAAATTTGGATCTGGTTAGTAACCGCCTCAAAGTATGCACATGTAAAAATATATGCTCAAGTCACAAAATGTTCTCAGAAAAAGTAATGATCAGGTGGTTTCTGTTGTCGCCTGTCCATTAGTGGCGTAGAATGAAGTGGAGGAAATTTCCCATTGGATTTTATTGATGTTGGGTGAAGTAAAGCTTTTCGTCTTTTATTGTGTTGTAGGTGATCGTGGCCGATGATGGTATTGGATTGGGTGCACGCACATTCGTACTTATCTAAGTATCATATTAATAGGATAACAATTTTTGTATGGGAATTTTATGACGGGAACTCCTCCCAAACTACTGAACCGATTTTAATGATTTATACACCATTAGAAAGGTATTCTTTCGAAGGTGCGCAAATTTTATATTTTATTAAAATTGGAGAAGTACAAACAAAGTTTTTTTTTTTTTTTTTTTGAGAAGTACTTTAGCTATAATCCGCAAAGAACATTGCGAGCTTAGAATCCTAACTTGGCCAGAAGCGGTTCGTGGCTTTGCGGGGATTCGGTAAAACATTGCGAGCTTAGAATCCAAGCTGTACCAAGCTTGGGCAGATGTATTCGCTACAGCGTTGGGTCAGCAGTTCGTGACCAAGCTTGGGCAGAGATTCGAATCATTATATAATGACAAGCTTGGGTAGATGTATCCGCTAAGGATCTTTCATAAGATTGTTGGTGGAACAGCGTTCATTGGATTGTGAGTGGAGCCGTCTAGAAAAGATACTCACGAAATAAATAAACCGTCGAATTGAAAATATGAATCAAGTATCCAAGTGTACTTAATTTTTATGCTGCATACTTATGAGCGTCGAATTGAAAAAATGATAAGCGACGAGTTGAAAAAATGAAAGTATGCATAGTCCACTTAACAAGTGGAAAAGAAATGTTATGAGAAGAGATCTATTGTGGGTGTTCAATCGGGCCAATAAGTGTGATACGCAGATCTATTGTGGGTGTTCTCAAGTAATACATATATAAGTATCGTGGTGACCAAGATACGTGAAGGTCAATACATACTTTAGTTACTTTCGTGGTGAATAATTATTTTTTGTACAGTGCTTTCGGGCGAATACGTGTTTTTAAGTGAATAGGTAAATAGCAAGGAAGTAGTAGTAGTTTGCAAAATGCCCTCCCAACGGCATTCTGTAATTACTGGTAGGATTGAGCGTTGCTCATTTTGTGGTGCAAAACATTTTGAAGCAGAAATTACTTCACGTAATAGGAATGCCTTTAGTTTATGCTGCCATAAGGGCAAAGTTCATTTGCCATCATTATCTGAGAACTTATTTTTCAAGAATATTTGTGAGCCGTGGTAAATGGGCTTCAAGGTCGAATTACAGCTATATTTTGAGCTAAATATTTGGCCGTAACCAATTAAACTTCATTTTTCTATAATTTTCAGTTCGGGGTTTTATTTCTAGAGACTGCAGTCGAATTTTGACTGCAGTCGATTCCAAAAGATATACCGTGCCGTGGTGAATGGGACTTAAAATCAAAGAGACTGCAGTCGACTCAAGAAGGTGTACCGTGCCGTGATAAATGGGCTTTAAAATCGAAATTAAACTATCGATCTAAACCAAATACCAGCTATATTTTGAGCTAAATACTTGGTCCTAACCAATTTTCAGTTTGAGTGACTCTTATTCTAGAGGTTGCGGTCGATTTTACGATTTGTTCTTCTTATTCTAGGGAGTGTTTAGGTAGTGACGTATAGCCCATGATTCAATAAGGCATTATTATTGTATTAATTGTTCAACTTAGAAAAGGTGTTGCGTTGCTATGCAAATTATAGAAGATAAGATGTTAGAATCTGGGATTGGGAATTAACTAAGGTAAAAGGTACTACTATAATTAATAAATGCAAGAGATGGGAACGACTCAAATGTTGCGCTGTTCGATCCTAAGATTTCAACGTTTAGGTTTTAAAACAAAATTGAGTATGCACATGGCTATTTTCGCTTTCCTTCGCATACCTGATTTCGATTTGAAACCGAAATTGTTCATAGACAAAAAAAATGCTGGTTCCAGATATGCTAGGACCAAACGGATGCAGGTACATATAAAAGGAGTGAAACGGTCGACCTAGGGCTATATGCGGGGGGGGGGGGGGGGTCGCAACTCCCTAGGGGTGGAGCTAGCCCAGCTCGTTTCAAACCGAAATTGTCCATGTACAATTTGTGCGATACTGCAGGCTGTGAATCAACAGCCACTGGTGTGGGGCTCCCCTTGCTATGCTCGCTCCGCGCTTAAGTGAACACAACCCTCAGTATCGCTCAAACACGAACGGTCGCTTCGCTTGCTCTGGGTGCAACAGTCTCTTGTGTGGACTCCGGTGTTCCTTGTGTAGGCGAAATAGCCATGGAATGTCCAGAGCGAGCGAAGCGAGCGTTCAGAAGGACGCGATGAAACTTCCAAGGACCCTCAACTTTCAAAATTTTGCACAAACATCAAACAGAGAGCGACTCGGATTTAGACTCGTGGACAAAAATAGGTGTGTTTTTTTGCGTAACCGTTTAGGGTCCCTGCCCTGGTTACGCAAAAAAACGCTCTAGGGCAGCATCCAGGTTAAATTCCGAATGTGAAGTTGTCTAAACTGACGTCAAGTGGTGCGCCTCATATATGGTGGAAATAAACCACATCAGTTTTATTGTCGGATCGTTTATTTATTGCGACAGCGGGCATTTATAAACTTGACGTACCGCTCTAACTTAACAAACATCATTCAAACGAGTTATTTATCAGTGACAGCTACAAGTGCAACTCTATCCAAATGGGCCACGGGTTCGATCCCCAGCAAATCTTTATCTTTTTTTTCCTTTTTTTTTGTTCCATTGATATTTTTAAAAAGCTTTACTCCACCCAACATCATATAAATATATTATCATGCTGCTGCTGAACCACGCCCATAGTCTCCTGTGTAGCAAGCTCATCAGCGTGGAAGTTGCCACCAAAACAACTGTGTTTACGCTTGGCGCTGCCTGATAAAGTTCCGCAGGGATACCATCGAGCCCGGCGGCCTTTCCTCGTTTTAGTGCAATAATTGCAATGACTCTTTCCTCTTTAGTCGGAGAAGTGGACCGTATACGCATATTTTGATGGTTAGCTAAATTATCTATATGAGGGGGAACTTCACCAGAGGTTACACGGTTCAAGACCGCGGCGAAGTGTTCTTTCCACCGCCTCATTTGATCTTCTTCCAAGATAAGTAGCTTTCCATGACTATCCTTCACCGGATGTTGGCAGGAGTTACGACCACCTGTAAACTCCTTGATGACATCGTATACGGCGTTTAAGTTGTTACTTCTTGCGGCTTCTTCTGCTGAGGTACGTTGGCACACGTTCGGGTGTTTTAAGTCAAACGGTTTGAGTCTATGGTTTGCAACCAAAGATGAGAATCTGTCAATTTGACAAATGCTGTGAAATAAAGGACTTCTTATTTTAAAAAATAGACAAAGCCTTGAATTCGATATAAATTTATTACGCGGATCCGTATGGTGTTACAGTCGAAAGGCAACTGACTTGCAAAGTACATAAAAATAACTGTTCTAAATGAATTCAACAAATACATGTGCAATAGAGAATTAGACTTAGAGTAGTTTATTAGCAAATGATTTTACTCTCATATATTTTTTTTACATCCTCCCCCGCGGGGCAAGTTTGTATTGCAGAAGAAACCTCCAGTGGGTAGATAAGCTGAACGGGCCGACGTAATATACTTCCGTTACCGAAGCGTACTTCACAAGCTCGCACTTTTCCATCACGTCCCGGAAAAACAGCTTCCACCATTGCAATTTTCCATAAAACGCGAGGTGCTGATTGATCGTATACTAGTACTATATCTCCTTCCTTCAGACAATAGGGGAAACCGGCTGGGCTTCTGTGAGCAGATCGCAGTTGCAGAAGATATTCTTCTTTCCATCGCTTCCAGAATATCAATAATTGTTTAAGTCGATCTTTCCATTTCTTCCGGAGGTTAGAGGCACTAACTTCGTTATAATTTTCTCTTGGTGTGTATGAAAGAATAGAACTCAAGAAGTGGTTAGGTGTTAGAGGAGAGAGATCTAGAGGGTCTTCGCTGACGTAGGTAAGAGGGCGAGAGTTAATGACATTTTCGATTTCGCTGAGTAGTGTCTGGAACTTGTCTAAGTGAAGAATATCTCGTCCTACAGCTGATCGTAAGGCGCTCTTTATAACTCTCATCAATCGTTCCCGAAAACCTCCCCACCAAGGGGCTCGTTCGACTATGAATTTCCATTTGATTCGTAGATTGCTAACAAATCCAGAGAAGCTTTCCGATTCAAAAATTTTATTAAATGCATTGATTTCCGATACGGCTGCTTTAAAGGTTTTTGCATTATCGGACATTATTATTTCAGGCGTTCCTCTGCGAGCAATAAATCTGCGAAGAGCTAAGAGGAAATCTTCCGTAGTCAGATTTCTTACAACTTCCAAGTGGACCGCTCTTACCACAGCACAGGTGAAGAGCAAAATATAAACTTTGCTCGTGCCTTCATCAGTAGGTGATAATTTAACATGTACTGGTCCAGCAAAATCAAGTCCGGTATTTTCGAAGGCTCTAGAAGCATTTAATTTACACCTGGGAAGTGGAGCAAATGGTGGTGAGATCGGTTTTCCTCTCAGTCGCTTGCATATTAGACAACTCCGAATAGTAGACTTAATGAGCTGTCTTGGTCTTGGAACCCAATATTTCTTCCTTAATTCTGTTAAAATAATGTTGATTCCACCGTGGAATGTCAATTTGTGTATGTTTTCAATTATTAGTTTAGTAAAATAGCTGGCTCTTGGCAAGATGATTGGAGATAGGATAGATCGTAGTCAAAATTTGTTTCCTTGCTGCTATGCATAAAACGCAATCGGCTACCTAAGCGAATTATTCGTTGTTCATCCAAAGTTGGATTAAATTCTTGAAGCGAAGAACCTTGCGGAACAGTTTCGTTAATGATCAGAGCAGCTATTTGTTTTCGATATGCAGTTTCTTGAATATGTTTAATCCAATAAATTTCGGCGTTTTCAATTTCATCTTTCGTTAAAATTTTATCCTTCATATTCTTAATATTAGTGAAACGCATTACATATGCAGTAATACGTAAAACTTTATTTAATGAACTATAGCTTTCCAATTTGAATATAGGTTCCATTACTTGAATTTGAATACTTTCTGCTTGGTTAACTATGCTATTTGCAGTAAGTATTACTTCGATAGAAGCGGAATCTGGCCAGCTTTCTTCCGTTTCTCTAAGCCAGGTTGGTCCGTTGAGCCATCTTTCAGAAATTTTCAGATTGCGGCCTGATAATCCCCTCGTAAGCAGATCGGCAGGATTTTGACGTCCTGGTGAATGTCTCCATTTATGAACGCTAGTATAATTCTCTATCTCGCGAACGCGACTCGAAACATACGGTTGAAGCTGATATAAATCCTTAGCGTTTATCCAGGCAAGGGCGATTTTCGAGTCCGACCAAAAATAAACTTCGTTTATAGTTAACTTTGTCTTGCTTTTCACATAATTAAATAAACGTGCAGCTAGTAAGCAAGCAGTGAGTTCCTGTTTCGGCAACGATAGCTTTGAATCTTCTTCATCTCTTTCGTCGGTAGAGGCGTTTTTCTTTTTCTTTTTAATTGGAGCAATTCGACTTTTCGACAGAAGTAATTTCGAAACTATAAATCCCATTTCATCTTGGCTTCGGACATAAACAGCTACGCCAAAGGCTTTCGGACTGGCATCTGCAAAAAAATGAATTTGTGGGTCATAGCTTGAGGGGCTCATCGTCCATCGTGGAAACACTATTTGTTTAAGCTCCTTCATTTCAGTTATGCACTCTGCCCATGTTTTCTGTAAATCTTCTGGAAGCAGCTGATCCCAATCTAATTCTAATTTCCAAGTTGCCTGGAAAAGTAACTTCAATTTTACAGTGTAAGGATTCAGAAAACCAAGAGGGTCGAATATCCTGGCGATTAACTGTAATATGTTCCGCTTTGTTCCAATGTTTAGTGTTTCGACGAAACTGATCGCTGAAGAAAGATCCACGGCCAATTCGTCCGTTTTTAAAAACCATAGAATTCCAAGAACTTTCCGAATTAGTTGTTTCATCACTCGCAGGGAACACGCTCGACATTGCTGGATTATTGCTGGCCCATTTTGTTAAGTGCATTGATGCGTTAGAAAATATATCAATCGATTCCGAGACGATTTGGCTTGCCGTTGGTAAATTGCGTACACTAATGACCAGATCGTCCATGTAAAATGAATATCCAAGCACTTCGCAAGTATGCGGATAACTCCTCTCACAAAATTTTAACTGTTGTTTAATTGCGGCTCCTAGCAGAAAAGGACTGCACTTAATGCCAAATGTTACTCGACACATTCGAAATTCTTGAAGAGGTGGTAAAAAATCAATATTCTCGATAGAACGGCTGAACCAGTAAAAACGGTGAACATCTCGATCGCAAGGGTGAAGCAGTATTTGATGAAATGCTTTTTCAATATCAGCAATGACTCCAATTTCTCCAAGACGAAAATTTATCAGAACCGCTAGGACATCTGCCAGCAAATTGGGCCCGGCAGAAAGCGCGTCATTTAATGATTCGTTTTCTTTAGAGCGTGCAGATCCATCAAACACAATTCTTAATTTGGTAGTTAGCTTATCTTCTCGATATACAGGCCGATGGGGAAGATAAAATATGCGGGAAGATGATGCCTGAGATTCAGAAACCTTTTCGGCGATACCATTCTGAAGCATCTGTTGCATCGCTGCATCGTATTCTAAGAACATAGCTGAATTTTCTGATAACCGCCTTATCAGACGTTTAAATCTTAACAGCGCGCTTTCCTGATTATTGTTTATGATAATGTTCGGATTAATCCATAATAGCTTAGCAACATAACGATCGCCATGTTTCTCGATAAAGTCTTCAAATTTGATGTTAGCGGTTACGTTCATGTCATTATTCTTGTTGATTCCGATTAGCTCCAAGCTCCAGAACGCTGTTTCGTCGAACTCCTCGAAATGACTAGGTGCCGTTGAAGCGAATAAACAAACATCATCTTCAATAGAGTGGATTGTCGTTGGGCCTTGTATAGTCCATCCAAAGAGTGTGTTGATTGCAGTCAGTGACTCAGTTAGTCTGATAAGTTCACCCGAAACAATGCTCCGATAATAATCAGAGCCAATTAAAATGTCAATTTGCTTCGGATTTTCCTTTTGAATTGCTTGAGAACTATCAGCCATTATAAGGTTAAATGCACCTGGAAGATTGTCCGCAGGAGGTTCCAAACAGTCTGCACAAATATTTTCGATTTCAATTGCACAAACGATAATATGCTTTGCATCATGCTGTGATTGCAAGCAAAGTTTTACTACGTTATATTCACGCTTGGGAGACATGGTCTTATCTCCTAACGTAGAAATTCTCAACGACTTCGTGGCAACAACTGGAAGCTTCAATTGACGAGATATGTAAGTTTCGTTTGATATAGGTTCGCTGACTGCCTCCATCCAAGATGATTTGAGAGGGCAATTGTTCCGCTCCATTGGGGTTTGACACTAGGACACACGCGGTTTGCAGATACACGATGCTTGACGAATTAGTGGAATGTAAATTGGTTGTAGCCTTTTCGTTCGGCTTCTCGTTGTATTTAAAGTTTGGGTCACAAAGTGATGTTGCATGATTTCGCGAGCACTTATCACATCGCAATTTTTTGTTTCTACAATTTCGAGCACCGTGCCCTCGCTTCGTGCACTTAAAACAACGCCCGTCTGATTTTAAAAGGTCTTTACGTTGTGTCACTGTAAGTTCTCCGTCACACGACTCCGTATAATGTCGGTTAGATTTGCAGAAGAAACAAAAGGGTTGAGAATTTGTAGCAACTAAACTCGCGGCCGTTTTGACACTAGTTTGATTAGAGGTTGGCTTCTGCCCCGATTTTTCGAATGATCCCGATTTTTCCAACGCCTCTACTTCTTTTTTGAGAAACTTAAGTATATTCTGAATGTCTTTGTCGGTAGAGCAAGACGAGCTTTCTTCAATCACTGAAACTGATTTGTCACTGTGTTCGTTGCAATCACTACAATCACTTTCCAATTTGTTTTCGGATGCTCTACGGTAGTATTCAGTTTTTAACTCGACAGGCAGGCAGTTCAGCAAAACCGGCTTTAACATGACACTGTATTGGTTGCACGGCACACCAAGGACAGTCAGCGATCTGGTTACCGATACGACAGAGCTATAGAGTTTCCTTAAAGATGAAGCGTCGCGTTTCCAGACGACATTCCTCAAAGAGAGCAATTGCCGCATGTGTTGGTCGATGACTTTATCAACATTTCCATATTGTTCTAGCAACAAGGCGATTGCGGCATCATAGCAACGTTGTGTTGGAGTAAATCCCGAAATCGTTTCACTCGCTTTGCCGTGCAATAATGATTGAAGATATTGAAACTTATCCGATGCTGTGAGCTCACAGTTTTCATGTATTGAAATTTTGAACTGTTCCCAGAATGGCAACCAGTCCATCAGATCTCCAGAAAAACCTTTAAGTTGAAGTTTCGGTAACGTTGCGTTATTACCCGTCTCTGTTTTACCCGAATGCGCCATTGCCATGCTCTGTTGCACACTGAAGCGATTTTGGTAATGGTGGATTTTCGTAATGCGCTGGTTTATCCTCGCTATGATGGAAATTGCTTTGTCGCTATAATCGGCAGCTGTTTCTAGGTCCCGTTCCAGATCCTCTACCTTTGTTCGATTACGGAACTCCTCATCCGCCTTTTGCAGGTTTTCCAACGCCGCCGTTATCCTTTGCAGAAATACCACCAATTCCTCCTCAATGCCATCCAGCTCCTCGATATTCTCACTTAACACCTTTGATGATTCCAAGTAATCACATGCCGATTTGGAGATTTTCGTAATTTGTCCACGATAGACCGATCGGTTCGCTGTCTCCATTTCGACGAATTAATTCACGACTTTGCAATTCTTATTCCACGCGGCAAAATGTCCCGGGTTTCGGCACCAAATGTGAAATAAAGGACTTCTTATTTTAAAAAATAGACAAAGCCTTGAATTCGATATAAATTTATTACGCGGATCCGTATGGTGTTACAGTCGAAAGGCAACTGACTTGCAAAGTACATAAAAATAACTGTTCTAAATGAATTCAACAAATACATGTGCAATAGAGAATTAGACTTAGAGTAGTTTATTAGCAAATGATTTTACTCTCATTTATTTTTTTTACAAATGCTCGGCAGTAGTCGTATCACCAAATTGGATTCATTATTGTGTGTTAACGCCAATAATTTAGTATGAAATATGTGCTTAAGTACATTCTACTACTCTCCAGTCGTTTGTTTTGCCACTCAATTCTTACCTAATTATCCGTTTTAAAGCACAATAATGAACCCAATTTGTTGATACGACAATAGTCGAGCATTTGTCATATTGACAGATTCGCATCTTTGGTTGCAAACCATAGACCCAAACCGTTTGAAGCAAACACGTGAACGCGACACGCGAACGTGAGCCAACATGCGCGCAGCCTAAAAGAGAATTCGCATAAATTCTTTTATTGCATCGCACACTACGCTGAACTTCTCGAGCTTTTTGGCAGTAGCTATCTCAGCTGCTTTTTGCCGAAGATGGTCATTATATTGTTGTAAGACAGCTGGATTTTTTAATCGAGCTGTGTTGAATTAGCGGCACCTGGATCTTTCGTCGCTAGGGCGACGCACGGCTGCAATACGCAATCGAACATAAGCGATCATAAGATAATGGTCTCTTGCCATCCCAATATCGGCACCCTACTTGTTTCGCACGTCCAGGAGGCAACTCTTGAATCTTTTACTAGTGGCAAAATGGTCGATCTGATTTTATGTTCTGCGCTGAATAACAGAGGACCAACTGATTTTGTGGTGGTCTTTATGCTTAAACATAGTTCCACCGATGAAGAGACTGTGAAAGTTGAAGAGCTCTACAAATCTTTCACCGTTGTCATTACGATCACTAAGACCGTGTCTCCCCATCACATGTCTGAGACCATAGATATCAGCGCCCACTTTAGCATGCAAATCACCCATAACCATTATAATGTCACCTTTAGGTGTTCTGCTCTGTGTCACATACTTTCGGTGTTATGTAGCAGCACCTGCAGCTTCTGCATATTTATTGGCGAATTTATTCCCGTTTCGCAGAAATTAACCAATCTCTCTTTAGTGTAAACCCCCATCTAGCGGTTTCTGCCAACAACGCAATGAGGCTTGGATGCAAAACTGGGTTGCCGCCGTGAGAGAGACGATGCCGCACTTTACTTATTTATAGTAAATATCACAAAAACCCATTACAGACTTCCGAATCAGCAGTATCTTATGGCCGCTCCGCTCACTACGCCACCTGCGCGATTAAAATGTCGCTACATTATAAAGCAGTGCAAGAATTTCTGCTACGGGTGCAACGTCGGCAACCCAGTTTGGCATTTATCTTGTTAGTGCCTGTCCCTCCCTCTGTACACACTTGGAAATATCTAGCCTATACAAAACCCTGTCAGGAACATAATGGTTTTAGGGAACATAATGGTTTTAGCCTTTTTAGGAGAATTCTCTCTATTAAATTAGGGAGAATTTTTTTAATTCCTTAATTTCCGGCATTTTCGCGTTAGGTAGTCTATTCCCGCTTTAGTTGGTAAGAACCTAGAACCCATCCGGGGGGATTCGTCGGTCCTAAAGCGGAAATTTCCTGAGTTTCGTGAAAATTCTCCCTAATTTAATAGAGAGAATTCTCCGAAAAAGGCTAAAACCATTATGTTCCGGTTTTAGCTTTTTTAGGAGAATTCTCTCTATCCGGATAGAGAGAATTCTCATCAGGGTGGTTGTACAGGATAAATTTGGATCTGGTTAGTAATCGCCTCCAAATATGCACATGTAAAAATTCCCGCACAAATAAAAAAGGGCTCTCAGAAAAAATAATGATCAGTTCCATTAAATAAATAATCGGACAATGATCCAACGAATCAAATTGGCGCGTTCTTTTCATCAACTATGAAGAGCAGAGCACAGCTACATGAGAGTGACTTAAGCCAGCCGCACATTGTGTCGTAAGGAGGGCCGCCCGCGCAGCTCGCACATGGCATTGTTGTCGTAAAATGTGATTGTGATAATTGTTCCAACAACAATGCCATGTGCGCGCTGCGCGGGATGCCCTGCCTACGACGTAGTGTGTGGCCGGCCTAATTGTTGGCATGAACAATTTTCAATAAGAACTTTCCTACTCTGCTCTGCAAACTTTTCTTTGCTGCTTCTTCTGCTCTGACCTGTTCTGGTCTGACCTGCTCATACAAAAGGAATATCTAGCCAAGACATAAATGTTTTGTATAGGCTAGATATTTCCAAGTGTGTATAGATGGAGGGACAGGCACTAACAAGATAAATGCCAAACTGGGCTGCCGACGTTGCACCCGTAGCAGAAATTCTTGCGCTTTTTTTTTTATGTTTATGCTAAGGCTTAGGGGATACCCTTTGATGCGAGAGCACAGCCTTGGCGGGAAGGAAATTAGGGTAGTGGGGCTGGGATGGGTTGAGTTTGAATGAGGTACCGATGTACGTTTCGTTTAAATTTTTGCAAATCATAACTGCAGGGGAAAACAAAAGATGGTAGGTTGTTCCACATTCGTGTTGTTCTGGATACAAATGAATCATAGAATTTAACGGTACGACTAGTACTGAGTTCAAGAAAATGAGGATGGGCACGGCAGGCTAGCCGGGTGTTACGCGAAGGAAGAGCAAGCTCAGGAATAAGACTGGATATTTCGGCAGAACAACGGCGGTTGTAGTAGCGATAAAAAAGTGATAAGGAACCGACATTTCGCCAGTGTTCAAGCGACTCTATATGAGAAGTTATGAATTCATCGCCAATAAGCTTGAAAGCTTTCCGTTGAACTTTGTCTAATGCGGATAGGGCAGTTCCACCTGCGCCTGCCCATATGTGGGAATTATATTCAAGTCGCGGTCTTATGTGGGCCTTATAAATTTGCGCCAAATCAGATGGAGTAAAGTATCTTTTACAGCGATTCATGAAACCCAGACACTTCATTGCATTTTTTGCAATGTTAAAGATGTGGTCAGACCAATTTAGTTTAGAGATGTTTATACCTAGTACCTTCAATGTGGGTGAATCAGTAATGCCGACACCATCACAAGAATGGGTTGGGCGGTAGATCGGGCACGTCGTTTATTGGAGATAAGACAACATTGAGTTTTGTTGGCATTAAACTCTACTCGATTCGCTTTCCCCCATGCAATAATTTTTAAGATATCTCTATTTAGTGAGTCAGACATGTGGTCTCGATTGAGAGATGTAGCATTTTGGCAGGAGTCAGCTGTAGAGTTAAAAGTATAAATAGAATCAAGAGTGCTGTCATCTGCAAAACTGTGAATTGGGTTTGATGTCACACTTAAAAGATCGTTGATGAACAGAAGATGATGGTGATAGGACGGTACCTTGAGGGACCCCTGCGTTGGTGGTATGGCAATTCGATTTTACTCCATCAAGGACGACTTGAAGCGAACGGCCGTGGAGGAAACTTTGAATCCATATAACTAATTTTGGGTCCAGACCAAAAGCCTGGAATTTAGCTAAAAGAGCCGGATGCCAAACTCTGTCAAAAGCTTTCGAAATGTCGAGGGCAATGATTTTAGATTCACCAAATTGATGAATACATCGATTCCATCTTTCGGTGAGATATGTCATTAAATCTCCGGTGGAGCGCGAAGAACGGAAACCGTATTGTCGATCGCTGATGAGATGGTGTGAATCAAGATAGCTCAAAAGTTGGTTGTTGACAAGGGTTTGGAAGACTTTTGACAGGACTGAAGTCAATGCTATTGGTCGATAGTTAGAGGGATCACATGCTTCACCTTTTTTGGGGATTGGTTGGACATGTGCCAGCTTCCATGTTGATGGATATACTCCTGTCGAGTAGGATAGATAGAATAGTTTTCGAAGAGGTTTCGCTAGCGAGGGAGCGCAATGTCTGAGAACTAATGGGGAGATGCCATCAGGTCCAGCCGATTTTGATACATCGAGCTTCGAGAGTACTTTAAATACTTCTCTAGTGCGGAAATGGAAAGGCTTCTGGTGTGAATCGCATAAGGATATATCTGGTGGATTTTGCGTAGTGGGCAGTAGCCAAGAGTTTGCACCGAAGATTTCAGCAAACAAATTGGCCTTTTATAGTGATTCACTATATATTTTCCCATCATGTACAAGTGGTGGAATGGAAGAACAGCTGAAGTTATTCTTCACAGCTTTAACAAGTGACCAGAAGCCTTTGCTACCTTTTCGCTCAACGAAAACTTTTTGTCTGATTTTACTGAACTGAAATTTAGCTTTATTGACAACAGATTTGCATGTGTTCCGCGCAGAGTTGTAGACCTCTCTCAGTTCGGCACAGGGGCGTTGTTTGTATGTACGGTATGCCGCTTCTTTTCTCCTAATAGCCTCTTTGCAATCACTGTTAAACCAAGAGGTGGTAGTTGGTTTGATGTTCTTAAAGCTATGCGGGACAAAGCAGTACATTCCGTACCAGATGATATTTATAATTGATTCGCTTATATAATCGACGTTCTTCGTGGAGAAGCAGTCGGCCCAGTTCAATTCACTGATGTATTGATTGAAAGCGACCCAATCCCCGTTATTATAATGCCATAATATTCTTTTGGTGGGAGATAGGCCTTTGGCATTCAGGGCACAAGTAGTGAATCGGGTCGATATCAATTTGTGGTCGGAACTTCCCAAAGGAGATGAAACCAATACTGAGTATTTATCGGCGCTGCTTTTTAATGTAGTGACATTTTAATCGCGCAGCTGGCGTAGTGAGCGGAGCGGCCACAAGATACTGCTGATTCGGAAGTCTGTAATGGGTTTTTGTAATATTTACTATAAATAAGTAAAGTGCGGAATCGTCTCTGTCACGGCGGCAGCCCAGTTTTGCATCCAAGCCTCATTGCATTGTTGGCAGAAATCGCCAGATGGAAGTTTACACTAAAGAGAGATTGGTTAATTTCTGCGAAACGGGAATAAATTCGCAAATAAATATGCAGAAGCTATAGGAGCTGCTACATAACACAAAGTGTGTGGCACAGAGCAGAACACCTAAAGGTGACATTATAAAGGTTATGGGTGATTTGAATGTTAAAGTTGCCGCTGATAACTATGGTCTCAGACATGTAATGGGGAGACACGGTCTTGGTGATCGTAATGACAACGGTGAAAGATTTGTAGAGTTCTGCAATTTTCACAGTCTCTTCATCGGTGGTACTATGTTTGAGCATAAGGACCACCACAAAATCAGTTGGTCCTCTGTTGATCGGCGCAGAACACAAAATCAGATCGACCATTTTGCCATTAGTAAAAGATTCAAGAGTTGCCTCCTGGACGTGCGAAACAAGAAGGGTGCCGATATTGGGATGGGAAGAGACCATTATCTTATGATCGCTAATGTTCGATTGCGTATTGCAGCCGCGCGCCACCCCAGCGACAAAAGATTCAGGCGCCGCAAATTCAACACCGCTCGATTAAAAAATCCAGCTGTCTTACAACAATATAATGACCATCTTGCGCAAAAAGCATCTGAGATAGCTAGTCACCCAGATAGTGAAATAGATGAAAACTGGGATGCCATAAAAAAATGCGTACATTGATAGCGCAGATACCATCCTTGGAACAAACACGGATTGCCGGAATAAGCTCTGGAGGTCCGACGCTTCATGGCAGCGGATTGTTGAAAAAAGCAGCTGAAGGTTCGTCTGGCTGCAGTATCAGACGACGATCGAAGCAGCATCGAACTCTTTTACTGCCGGAAAGCTCGAGAAGTTCAGCGTAGTGTGCGACGCGATAAAAGAATTTATGCGAATTCTCTTTTAGGCTGCGCGCATGTTGGCTCACGTTCGCGTGTCGCGTTCACGTGTTTGCTGTCAAAAGGTTTGGGTCTATGGTTTGCAACCAAAGATGCTTAACATCGTTCATGCTGAAAGAGATGGAAAAAATCCTTGACGAACATATATGTCAAACTCTCCTCAAGAGGAATCCACTACACGATAGACAGTTGGCCTATCAATCAGGAAAATCCACCGAGACAGCTCTACATCAACTAGTGAGTGAGATTGAATCGGCAATGGAGGCGAAAGAAACTGCCTTATGCACCTTCCTCGACATTGAGGGTGCCTTTGACAATACTTCGTTCACTGCTATCGACAGCGCTTTAAGGGCCAAGGGAGCGGACGTGAGTACCGCGAAATGGGTGGGACAAATGCTCTCATCTAGAAGAGTCACCACTACGATTGGAGACTGCTCCCTTGTGGCTAATGTCACTCGTGGGTGTCCACAAGGAGGTGTCCTTTCGCCACTCCTGTGGTGTATAGTGGTGGACAGTTTGCTTTGGGAACTTACATCACAGGGCTTCTCTACGCAAGGATACGCCGATGATCTGGTGATCTTGGTTAGGGGCAAGTTCGAGGAGGTTTTATCAGACATTCTTCAATCAGCACTATGCATAGTACAGGAATGGTGCAACGCAAATGGCCTCCAAGGCAGTTGCGGTTCCCTTTACTAAGAAAAGATACCTCAGACAAATCAGATGCCCCCTAATGTACAATCTACCCATACCCATGGCAGACAACACCAAGTACTTGGAGGTCACTCTTGACAGAAATCTACTCTGGTCAGAGCATCTGAAAGTAGTATCAGACAAAGCCACTAAAGCTCTGTGGATATGCAGACAATATGTAGGCAAGACGTGGGGAATGAAACCCTCTATCATCCTTTGGATTTACAAGGCGATCGTTAGACCCATGCTAGAATATAGTGCAGTTGTATGGTGGAAGAGAGCCAATATAGTAACTGGCAGATCTACCCTAGGTAAGATTCAGAGACTTGCTTGCCTCATATCTACCGGAGTCATTCACTCCTGCCCTTCTGCGGCACTTGAGGTACTGCTAGACCTTCCACCATTGCACGTTCATGTAATAGCACAAGCAAAGCTGACGATCTTCAGATTGAAGGCTTGCGATGCCCTCACTAATTGTAAGCTGAATCCGGAACAGGAAAGTTGGCTCAGTGAGAGTTGCATAACCTGTATGCCATCGGACCATCTGGTGAAAGAACCATCCAGCAATAAGCTCTTCAACACTATAATCTGGAGCAGAGAAAACTGGTTGGATGATCATTCTACTCTTCTTCCAGATACCATCAAGTGGTTCACGGATGGATCAAAGACGGTTAATAGTACAGGTGCCGGAATTGTGGGCCCTAACCAGGGTATTTCTATACCAATGGGTAAGTTCGCTACAGTATTTCAGGCAGAAGTTCATGCCATCGAGTCATGTGCGGAGCTCTGCCTGAAAGCCGAATTCCGTAGCAAGAATATCGCTATATTTACTGACAGCCAGGCAGCCATACATGCGCTAAGCAACTGGTCTGTCTCATCCAAGTTAGTGCGCAGCTGCCAGAATACATTACAAAAAGTTGGCTCCTCGAACATGGTAACGGTATACTGGGTTCCTGGCCACGTCGGGATTTCTGGGAATGAACAGGCTGATGAGTTGGCCACGATGGCCTCGGACACGCCCTTTTGTGGACCTGAGCCCTTCTGCGGGATTCCTCTATGTTCCGTCAGTAAATGCATCAGAGACTGGGAGCGTACTGAGGCCACCGTCCATTGGGACTATCTTCCAGGCCTGAGGCAAGCCAAGATGTTCATATCTGGTTACTCGAGCAGCAGGACATTTGAACTTTTAAAAATGAACCGCAGCAGGGTTAGAAGTATTTGTGGCTTTCTAACTGGACATTCTTGCCTAAGGGGTCACTTAAAGATCATGGGCATAGTATCGGACGCTAGCTGTCGTTTCTGCGAGGCCGATGAGGAAACCTCCCTGCACGTTCTTTGCGAATGTGAGGCACTGGCCCAACGTCGCCTAGTACACTTCGGCGTCGACTTCCCTGAAGCAGACGACATTGCTTCGTTGCCGCTCACCATTCTAAGAAAATTCATTAGCGCGATCAAACTTGATCGGCAGGACTAAGCCTGTTGCCAGACCTGGGGCTATAGCACAATAGACCATTTGGCCTCGGTGCTAGTGGGCCTTTTGGCGCCCGCAGTCCCTCTCACAATCTAATCTAATCTAACCAAAGATGCGAATCTGTCAATAAGACAAATGCTCGACTATTGTCGTCTCAACAAATTGGGTTCATTATTGTGCTTTAAAACGGATAATTATGTAAGAATTGAGTGGCAAAAGAAACGACTGGAGAGTAGTAGGATGTACATAAGCACATATTTCATACTAAATTATTGGCGTTAACACACAATAATGAATCCAATTTGGTGATACGACTACAGCCGAGCATTTGTCAAATTGACAGATTCGCATCTTTGGTTGCAAACCATAGACTCAAACCGTTTGACATACAACAAGTGAACGTGACACGCGACCGTGTGCCAAGGTGCGCGCAGCCTTAGCCTCAGCAGAAGAAACCGCATGAAGTAACAACTTAAACGCCGTATACGGTGTCATCGAGGAGTTTACAGGTGGTCCTCCTGCCAACATCCGGTGAAGGATAGTGATGGAAACCTACTTATCTTGGAAGAAGATCAAATGAGGCGGTGTAAAAAACACTTCGCCACGGTCTTGAACCATGTAACCTCTGGTGAAGCTCCCCCTCATATAGATAATTTAGCTAATCATCAAAATGTGCGTATACGGTCCACTGCCCCGACTACAGAGGAAATAGTCACTGCAATTATTGCAATAAAACGAGGAAAGACCGCCGGACTCGACGGTATCCCTGCCGAACTTTATCAAGCAGCGCCAAGTGTAACTGCCGATTTGCTGCACCCACTTGTTGATAAAGTGTGGAATACAGAGACCTTTTTCACTGAGTGGAAGGAAGGTTTGATCATCAAACTTCCAAAGAAGGGTAGCCTCACAGACTGTAATAATTAGAGAGGCATTTGTGTGCTTCCTGCTGTTGCCAAGATAATAGCTAAAGGAAAGACTAAAAGCCCATTTAGAAAGCACAATTAATGAAGGGCAGGCTAGCTTTCGATCCGGAATCTCCTTTGTCGATCAAACTAACACCTTGCGAATCATCATTGAGCAATGTGCTGAGTACGATTCTCCGTTTCATTTGCTTTTCAACGGTTTCGAGAAGGCTTTCGATAGTGTGAACTGGGATTCTATATGGGCGGCCTTGCGCATTGAGGCATCCCTGCGAAACTTGTGGCTATTATTAAGACAACCTATGATGGCGCGAAATGTCGAATTCTGCATAAAGGTAAGGTGTCGGGGGACTTTGAGATTAGCATTGGAGTTCGGCAGGGGTGTATCCTCTCACCGATCCTATTCCTCATAGTGATCGGCGATGTGTTGCATGTAGCCCTATCCGGACTCAACAAAGGAATTCAATAGACTTTGACATCTTATCTACAACATCTTCACTACGCAGACGATATATGCCTACTCTCCCACAAAATCATGGATCTGTCCGCAATGGCGTTAGATCTCGAGAGGGAGGCAAGCAAGGTTGGGCTAAAGATTAATACCAACAAGACCAAGGTTATTAACCCGCCATTGCGAAAAAGAAATCCGACACCTATTGCCATCAATATTAATGGGCAGACTGTGGAGAAGGTGGACAACTTCGTCTACCTGGGTAGCATTGTTGCCGAAAATGGTGGTACGGAGCAGGACATCACTCGTCGTATCAACCAGTCTAAATGCGAATACGGCATACTGTCCAAAATCTGGCAAAGCAGTTATCTGGGCAGTAAGCTGGGCCTGTTTCGCTCCCAGGTACTGTCAGTGCTTTTGTATGGGAGCCGTACATGGAGAGTTTCCGTAGGCTAGATATTCCTTTTGTATGAGCAGGTCAGAGTAGAACAGGTCAGAGCAGAAGAAGCAGCAAAGAAAAGTTTGCAGAGCAGAGTAGGAAAGTTCTTATTGAAAATTGTTCATGCCAACAATTAGGCCGGCCACACACTACGTCGTAGGCAGGGCAGCGCGCACATGGCATTGTTGTTGAAACAATTATCACAATCACATTTTACGACAACAATGCCATGTGCGAGCTGCGCGGGCGGCCCTCCTTACGACACAATGTGCGGCTTAAGTGTTGAGCAGAATGAAACGCGGGTTCTTCAGATGATGACTACACAGGAAGTGAAACTTTATTCAAAAGTGAAGTTAGTTGAGTAGAACAACGTACTGTGCAAATGCTTGACTCAATGTTGTACTAGAATTGTTGATTACATATATTCCAACATCCGCACTTAATCAAAAATTCATCAAAATCAATAATTCAATAAAGTAATTCTTCAAAAATAGAAATTACAAACATTATTCTGATCATGGACTTCTAGTTCTAGTTAATTCAAAAATTATTTCAAAATTTAATCTTTTAAAATTGTTGGCTATATTTTAATTCAGAAGTCCCATTCCAGTAGAACAAAAGGTGTGTTTATCGGCTGATACGGCTTTTGTAAGGTTATCAGCAATCATTTCGTCAGTTGAAATAGGTAGCAGCTTAACATTGCGATTGTTGATCATCTCCCGAATGAAGTGATGTTTGATGTCGATATGCTTGGTCCTGACATGGTACCCTTCAGAATCACTTAAACTGAGGGCACTTCTATTGTCGCAATATATGGAAATAGCCTCCATCTTTGATGACCATAAGTCCTCTTCAAATTGTTTGATCCATGAAGCCTCCTGACATGTCGCTGAAATTGCCATATATTCGGCTTCTGTACTTGAGAGAGCTACCGTTGGTTGCCTTTTACTCGCCCAGGAAATAGCGCCATTTTGCAGCTTAAAGATGTAGCCCGTGCAGGA
Source organism: Chloromyia formosa (assembly GCA_964017055.1). NCBI lineage: Eukaryota > Metazoa > Arthropoda > Insecta > Diptera > Stratiomyidae > Chloromyia > Chloromyia formosa. The sequence continues at coordinate 63,802,179 of OZ024816.1, forward strand.
TCGACGATCATCAGAGTTGGATGCCCAGTCGGCATCTGAAAATCCAAGTATGTTAGAGTTTCCATCCTTTGAGAAAGACAATTTATAATTTAGAGTTCCTTTCAAATACCGAAAAATCCGCTTGACCGGATTCCAGTGTGTTTGGCCCGGATTCTTATTGAATTTACTAGCACTGTTAACAGCGAACGCTATATCTGGTCTTGTGCCTTGAGATAAATAGAGAAGACATCCTACAGCCTCCTGATAAGGAACGTCTTTCATTTGCTCGACTTCCTCTGGTGTCGTTGGCGACATATTTTTTGCCAATTTTTGGTTCATATCAATAGGGGTCTTCACAGAATTGCACTCACTCATATTGAATCTCGACAAAATTTTACTGATATATTTGCTTTGGTCGAGCGTTATTGTACCCTTTTCTGTGTCTCGAATTATACGAAGCCCAATGCAGCTTTTCGCTTTTCCCAAACATTTCATTTGAAAATTTTGACATAAATCCCTTTTTAGGTTTTCTTTCCAATCATGTCTATTGAAAAATATTAAAATGTCGTCCACGTACACTGCCAGGAACAACATGTCTTTACCATTCAGTTTCGAGTATATGCAGGGATCTAATTTCGATTTCTTGAAGCCCGATCGTAACAAGACGTTATTTAGCTTCATATTCCACTGCCTGCTCGCTTGTTTGAGTCCGTATATAGCCTTTTTAAGCAAACATACCCGTCCAGATCCGTCGTCGAAATGTTCCGGTTGATCCATAAAAATTTCTTCAGCAACATCCCCATGAAGAAACGCGGTGACAGCATCCATTTGCTCGATTTCCAAATCAAACTTTGTTGCTAATGCGATGAGATACCGTAGCGATACGTATCGGACGACCGGTGAAAAAGTTTCTTCGTAATCAATGCCAGGCTTTTGACTGCAGCCCTTCGCGACTAATCCTGCCTTAAAGCGGGTGTTCTCACTGCCATCGTCGTGTTTAACTTTAAACAGCCATTTGCATTTAATTGACTTCCGATCATGTGGCTTTTCGACAAGGTCCCAAGTACCATTCGCAATCAATGAGTTATACTCACTTTCCATGGCACTTTTCCACTCATTCCTGTTAGGTCCAGATAAAGCATCTTTAACTGTATCGGGGTCAAGGCCTTCGCAAGAGAATACGGTTGTTTCAGGCGTGGACACGGTAAAGTGCGAAGTGGGATACGAAACAGCGGGCAAATTTGCAATTCTTGACGATCTTCTAATTTCATCAAACGGTTGAACGTTTTCGTCTGATACATAGTCGGAGTCGTTAATATCAGTATTAACTACTGTAATGTCTTGTTCATCAGAAAATGAGGGTTCAATATTTGTCTCAGATTTTGTATCATCCATGTCAGTCCGCACTGAATCCGCACTTAAACCATCTAAGGAAATAAGTTTATTATCTATTGGACTGCTTTCCAAGAAAACCACATCTCGGCTTTTAACTACATTCTTGGTGATCGGATCTAACAATCTATAGCCTTTTGTGTTCTCGCAATATCCGACAAATAGATACTTCTTGGACTTCGCATCGAATTTCTTGCGTTTTTCTTTTGGTACAAGCACCATAGCCTCACAACCAAATACTTTTAAATGACTTAAGTTTGGCTTCTTACCTGACCAAATTTCCTCTGGAGAACGGCTATTCAGAACATCTGTTATTGACCTGTTTTTTATATAAACAGCTGCGTTCATCGCCTCAGCCCAATAACTTTTCTCCAGATTCGCTTGGAAAAGCAAACATTTCGCCTTTTCTACAATCGTACGATTGGTTCGCTCAGCTAACCCATTTTGCTCGGGAGTGTACGGATTCGACGTTTGATGTGCAATCCCATGTGCGTCAAAATACTTTGTAAACTTATGGTTGCAAAACTCACTTCCGTTATCAGATCGCATAATTTTTATTTTCTTGCCGATTTGATTTTGTACCATATTCGCAAACTTTACAAATGAATTGAACACTTCTTCTTTTGAGGCCAAAAAGTAAATGAATGTTTTGCGGCTGAAATCATCAGTAAACAATAAGGCGTATCTTGAGCCTCCGATCGACATTGTTTCCATAGGCCCACAAAGATCTGCGTGTACTACGTCTAACAAAGATTTCACCCTGGTGCCAGTATTAGAAAACGATTTTCTGCACTGTTTCGCTTTCACACAGGTGACACACACTTCATCTTTGAACGCTTCGTTTGCAAATTCAACTCCATCTACTGCACCGTCCCTCATTTTCAACAAGTCCCGAGAATTTATATGCGCCAGACGTTGATGCCATATTTCCATGCTATTGGTTTTGGCTACAGATAGCATACTTTGGCAATGCACGTAATCTAGTTTGTAAAGCCCGTCAACTAGTTTCGCCGTCGCACACAATGTTTTTTTACTGTCGTAGATGTTACACCCGCCTGAAGTGAATTGAACAGAATTCCCTTTATTTACCATTTCACTCACTGACAGCAAATTAGTAGTGAGGTTAGGTACGCACAGAACATTTTTAATCCGCACAATTTTAGATTCATTGTTTTCGGAGTTGATGTGCAGATCGATATGTCCAGTCGAAGAAACCGCCATTTTCGTATTATTGGCGACTGTGACTTCGCGTATATTCGTTGAAACTTTCTCAGCAAACCAATCGTCGCGCACTGTCATATGGCAAGTAGCACCGGAATCAATGTACCAATCACTGCTTTTGAGTTTTCCAGACAAGAATGTAGCGCTAAAGGCTGGTGCAGACTTCGATGAATTTTCGACATCTTTTTTAGATTTGTTAGGACACTTGTTCAATTTATGTCCCTTCTGTTTGCAACCATAACACCGTATTTGCTGATTATTTCCACTACGTTTTGGCTTATACTTCGACGAACCTTTGCCAATAAATGCATTTTCAGAATTTTTTGGACGAACTTCCTGGAGAAGTTTTGTTTTGATCGAGTCACCGGTGATGTCTAGTCCAGAATTTTCGATGGCCATTATCATGGGCCTATACTCGTCGGACAAACCTGCCAGTAGAAATGCTCCTACCCATTCCTCGGTGATATCCATTCCAATACTGTTCAGCTTGTACGCAGTCGTGATAATTTGATTTACGAAGTCCTCCATCGATTGACAATCTTCCAGCTTTGTGTTTATCAAAGTACGCAGAAGGCCGACTTTCCTCGTAAGTCCAGAATCATCAAAAGTTGTCTTCAGGGTATCCCAAATAGCTTTTGCAGTCCTAGCCTCTTGGATATGAACGTAATTCGTTTTATCGATCGAAAGGATCAGTGACGTCCTAGCTCTAGAGCACTTTGATTCGTCCGTTTCAGATCCATCTAGGCACTTAAGCAGTCCTTCGTGCTCCAAGAAAACCTTCATCGAAAATGCCCACGTGTTGTAGTTTTCGCGACCTTGTAATTTTTCGATAGACGAGAGCAAATTGTGTGACATCTTTGCATCGAGCAATCACCAACTCTCCGACTGAAAAATTCCGGGAAACAAATTCCGACGCCGAAAAATAAATACGATTTCGCGAAGCGTATTGAATTTTTAAAAACACAGCAGCTTTAGAAATATCAACGCTAACTGATTCGCGATTAGTTTTTCGATTTTAGCACAGGACCTACTGGGCCCATAACCTGTTGAGCATAATGAAACGCGGGTTCTTCAGATGATGACTACACAGGAAGTGAAACTTTATTCAAGAGTGAAGTTAGTTGAGTAGAACAACGTACTGTGCAAATGCTTGACTCAATGTTGAACTAGAATTGTTGATTACATATTTTATATTCCAACATTAAGTCACTCTCATGTAGCTGTGCTCTGCTCTTCATAGTTGATGAAAAGAACGCACCAATTTGATTCGTTGGATCATTGTCCGATTATTTATTTAATGGAACTGATCATTATTTTTTCTGAGAGCCCTTTTTTATTTGTGCGGGAAATTTTACAAGTGCATACATGGCATGTGGCATGGGCAGTAAGCTGGGCCTGTTTCGCTCCCAGGTACTGTCAGTGCTTTTGTATGGGAGCCGTACATGGAGAGTTTCCGTAGGCTAGATATTCCTTTTGTATGAGCAGGTCAGAGTAGAACAGGTCAGAGCAGAAGAAGCAGCAAAGAAAAGTTTGCAGAGCAGAGTAGGAAAGTTCTTATTGAAAATTGTTCATGCCAACAATTAGGCCGGCCACACACTACGTCGTAGGCAGGGCAGCGCGCACATGGCATTGTTGTTGAAACAATTATCACAATCACATTTTACGACAACAATGCCATGTGCGAGCTGCGCGGGCGGCCCTCCTTACGACACAATGTGCGGCTTAAGTGTTGAGCAGAATGAAACGCGGGTTCTTCAGATGATGACTACACAGGAAGTGAAACTTTATTCAAAAGTGAAGTTAGTTGAGTAGAACAACGTACTGTGCAAATGCTTGACTCAATGTTGTACTAGAATTGTTGATTACATATATTCCAACATCCGCACTTAATCAAAAATTCATCAAAATCAATAATTCAATAAAGTAATTCTTCAAAAATAGAAATTACAAACATTATTCTGATCATGGACTTCTAGTTCTAGTTAATTCAAAAATTATTTCAAAATTTAATCTTTTAAAATTGTTGGCTATATTTTAATTCAGAAGTCCCATTCCAGTAGAACAAAAGGTGTGTTTATCGGCTGATACGGCTTTTGTAAGGTTATCAGCAATCATTTCGTCAGTTGAAATAGGTAGCAGCTTAACATTGCGATTGTTGATCATCTCCCGAATGAAGTGATGTTTGATGTCGATATGCTTGGTCCTGACATGGTACCCTTCAGAATCACTTAAACTGAGGGCACTTCTATTGTCGCAATATATGGAAATAGCCTCCATCTTTGATGACCATAAGTCCTCTTCAAATTGTTTGATCCATGAAGCCTCCTGACATGTCGCTGAAATTGCCATATATTCGGCTTCTGTACTTGAGAGAGCTACCGTTGGTTGCCTTTTACTCGCCCAGGAAATAGCGCCATTTTGCAGCTTAAAGATGTAGCCCGTGCAGGATCGACGATCATCAGAGTTGGATGCCCAGTCGGCATCTGAAAATCCAAGTATGTTAGAGTTTCCATCCTTTGAGAAAGACAATTTATAATTTAGAGTTCCTTTCAAATACCGAAAAATCCGCTTGACCGGATTCCAGTGTGTTTGGCCCGGATTCTTATTGAATTTACTAGCACTGTTAACAGCGAACGCTATATCTGGTCTTGTGCCTTGAGATAAATAGAGAAGACATCCTACAGCCTCCTGATAAGGAACGTCTTTCATTTGCTCGACTTCCTCTGGTGTCGTTGGCGACATATTTTTTGCCAATTTTTGGTTCATATCAATAGGGGTCTTCACAGAATTGCACTCACTCATATTGAATCTCGACAAAATTTTACTGATATATTTGCTTTGGTCGAGCGTTATTGTACCCTTTTCTGTGTCTCGAATTATACGAAGCCCAATGCAGCTTTTCGCTTTTCCCAAACATTTCATTTGAAAATTTTGACATAAATCCCTTTTTAGGTTTTCTTTCCAATCATGTCTATTGAAAAATATTAAAATGTCGTCCACGTACACTGCCAGGAACAACATGTCTTTACCATTCAGTTTCGAGTATATGCAGGGATCTAATTTCGATTTCTTGAAGCCCGATCGTAACAAGACGTTATTTAGCTTCATATTCCACTGCCTGCTCGCTTGTTTGAGTCCGTATATAGCCTTTTTAAGCAAACATACCCGTCCAGATCCGTCGTCGAAATGTTCCGGTTGATCCATAAAAATTTCTTCAGCAACATCCCCATGAAGAAACGCGGTGACAGCATCCATTTGCTCGATTTCCAAATCAAACTTTGTTGCTAATGCGATGAGATACCGTAGCGATACGTATCGGACGACCGGTGAAAAAGTTTCTTCGTAATCAATGCCAGGCTTTTGACTGCAGCCCTTCGCGACTAATCTTGCCTTAAAGCGGGTGTTCTCACTGCCATCGTCGTGTTTAACTTTAAACAGCCATTTGCATTTAATTGACTTCCGATCATGTGGCTTTTCGACAAGGTCCCAAGTACCATTCGCAATCAATGAGTTATACTCACTTTCCATGGCACTTTTCCACTCATTCCTGTTAGGTCCAGATAAAGCATCTTTAACTGTATCGGGGTCAAGGCCTTCGCAAGAGAATACGGTTGTTTCAGGCGTGGACACGGTAAAGTGCGAAGTGGGATACGAAACAGCGGGCAAATTTGCAATTCTTGACGATCTTCTAATTTCATCAAACGGTTGAACGTTTTCGTCTGATACATAGTCGGAGTCGTTAATATCAGTATTAACTACTGTAATGTCTTGTTCATCAGAAAATGAGGGTTCAATATTTGTCTCAGATTTTGTATCATCCATGTCAGTCCGCACTGAATCCGCACTTAAACCATCTAAGGAAATAAGTTTATTATCTATTGGACTGCTTTCCAAGAAAACCACATCTCGGCTTTTAACTACATTCTTGGTGATCGGATCTAACAATCTATAGCCTTTTGTGTTCTCGCAATATCCGACAAATAGATACTTCTTGGACTTCGCATCGAATTTCTTGCGTTTTTCTTTTGGTACAAGCACCATAGCCTCACAACCAAATACTTTTAAATGACTTAAGTTTGGCTTCTTACCTGACCAAATTTCCTCTGGAGAACGGCTATTCAGAACATCTGTTATTGACCTGTTTTTTATATAAACAGCTGCGTTCATCGCCTCAGCCCAATAACTTTTCTCCAGATTCGCTTGGAAAAGCAAACATTTCGCCTTTTCTACAATCGTACGATTGGTTCGCTCAGCTAACCCATTTTGCTCGGGAGTGTACGGATTCGACGTTTGATGTGCAATCCCATGTGCGTCAAAATACTTTGTAAACTTATGGTTGCAAAACTCACTTCCGTTATCAGATCGCATAATTTTTATTTTCTTGCCGATTTGATTTTGTACCATATTCGCAAACTTTACAAATGAATTGAACACTTCTTCTTTTGAGGCCAAAAAGTAAATGAATGTTTTGCGGCTGAAATCATCAGTAAACAATAAGGCGTATCTTGAGCCTCCGATCGACATTGTTTCCATAGGCCCACAAAGATCTGCGTGTACTACGTCTAACAAAGATTTCACCCTGGTGCCAGTATTAGAAAACGATTTTCTGCACTGTTTCGCTTTCACACAGGTGACACACACTTCATCTTTGAACGCTTCGTTTGCAAATTCAACTCCATCTACTGCACCGTCCCTCATTTTCAACAAGTCCCGAGAATTTATATGCGCCAGACGTTGATGCCATATTTCCATGCTATTGGTTTTGGCTACAGATAGCATACTTTGGCAATGCACGTAATCTAGTTTGTAAAGCCCGTCAACTAGTTTCGCCGTCGCACACAATGTTTTTTTACTGTCGTAGATGTTACACCCGCCTGAAGTGAATTGAACAGAATTCCCTTTATTTACCATTTCACTCACTGACAGCAAATTAGTAGTGAGGTTAGGTACGCACAGAACATTTTTAATCCGCACAATTTTAGATTCATTGTTTTCGGAGTTGATGTGCAGATCGATATGTCCAGTCGAAGAAACCGCCATTTTCGTATTATTGGCGACTGTGACTTCGCGTATATTCGTTGAAACTTTCTCAGCAAACCAATCGTCGCGCACTGTCATATGGCAAGTAGCACCGGAATCAATGTACCAATCACTGCTTTTGAGTTTTCCAGACAAGAATGTAGCGCTAAAGGCTGGTGCAGACTTCGATGAATTTTCGACATCTTTTTTAGATTTGTTAGGACACTTGTTCAATTTATGTCCCTTCTGTTTGCAACCATAACACCGTATTTGCTGATTATTTCCACTACGTTTTGGCTTATACTTCGACGAACCTTTGCCAATAAATGCATTTTCAGAATTTTTTGGACGAACTTCCTGGAGAAGTTTTGTTTTGATCGAGTCACCGGTGATGTCTAGTCCAGAATTTTCGATGGCCATTATCATGGGCCTATACTCGTCGGACAAACCTGCCAGTAGAAATGCTCCTACCCATTCCTCGGTGATATCCATTCCAATACTGTTCAGCTTGTACGCAGTCGTGATAATTTGATTTACGAAGTCCTCCATCGATTGACAATCTTCCAGCTTTGTGTTTATCAAAGTACGCAGAAGGCCGACTTTCCTCGTAAGTCCAGAATCATCAAAAGTTGTCTTCAGGGTATCCCAAATAGCTTTTGCAGTCCTAGCCTCTTGGATATGAACGTAATTCGTTTTATCGATCGAAAGGATCAGTGACGTCCTAGCTCTAGAGCACTTTGATTCGTCCGTTTCAGATCCATCTAGGCACTTAAGCAGTCCTTCGTGCTCCAAGAAAACCTTCATCGAAAATGCCCACGTGTTGTAGTTTTCGCGACCTTGTAATTTTTCGATAGACGAGAGCAAATTGTGTGACATCTTTGCATCGAGCAATCACCAACTCTCCGACTGAAAAATTCCGGGAAACAAATTCCGTCGCCGAAAAATAAATACGATTTCGCGAAGCGTATTGAATTTTTAAAAACACAGCAGCTTTAGAAATATCAACGCTAACTGATTCGCGATTAGTTTTTCGATTTTAGCACAGGACCTACTGGGCCCATAACCTGTTGAGCATAATGAAACGCGGGTTCTTCAGATGATGACTACACAGGAAGTGAAACTTTATTCAAGAGTGAAGTTAGTTGAGTAGAACAACGTACTGTGCAAATGCTTGACTCAATGTTGAACTAGAATTGTTGATTACATATTTTATATTCCAACATTAAGTCACTCTCATGTAGCTGTGCTCTGCTCTTCATAGTTGATGAAAAGAACGCACCAATTTGATTCGTTGGATCATTGTCCGATTATTTATTTAATGGAACTGATCATTATTTTTTCTGAGAGCCCTTTTTTATTTGTGCGGGAAATTTTACAAGTGCATATTTTTAGGCGATTAATAACCGGATCCAAATTTATCCTGTACAACCACCCTGAGGAGAATTCTCTCTATCCGGATAGAGAGAATTCTCCTAAAAAAGCTAAAACCATTATGTTCCGAAAATTTTTCATGTCAACAATTAGGCCGGCCACACACTACGTCGTAGGCAGGGCAGCCCGCGCAGCGCACACATGGCATTGGGAACATAATGTTTTTCGGAGAATTCTCTCTATTAAATTAGGGAGAATTTTCACAAAACTCAGGAAATTTCCGCTTTAGAACCGACGAATCCCCCCCCGAATGGATTCTAGGTTCTTACCAACTAAAGCGGGAATAGACTACCTAACGCGAAAATGCCGGAAATTAAGGAATTAAAAAAATTCTCCCTAATTTAATAGAGAGAATTCTCCTAAAAAAGCTAAAACCATTATGTTCCTGGCATTGTTGTTGGAACAATTATCACAATCACATTTTACGACAACAATGCCATGTGCGCGCTGCGCGGGCTGCCCTCACAATGTGCGGCTGGCTTAAGTCACTCTCATGTAGTTGTGCTCTGCTCTTCATAGTTGATGAAAAGAACTCGCCTATTTGATTCGTTGGATCATTGTCCCATTATTTATTTAATGGAACTGATCATTATTTTTTCTGAGAGCCCTTTTTTATTTTGTTATAGTTGATAGAAGATAAGCTCGACGTGTGTCTCCATTGACGTTTATTCAAAAACTAATATTAAGTTGGTTACAAACATAAGTTACAGGTTAAGTGTTATATAGTTTAATTGTTATACATATATATAACATCCCTTATCTTAAGTATATTTAATTAATAATAATTACTTCGAGTTATACTTATAAAATTAATTTCATTAACAATTTATCAAATTCAATTATATTATAGATTTTTATATATCTTGACAACTCCAATTACGTTCAAATTTAACATTTCAAATTATTATGTATTATAATTTAATCTATCGGGCTTCTTAACAAATCTGCCAAACTTAGTAGTATAAAATCCATCAGTGTTATGATTGACTTCCTCCTGACCTTCATTTCTTATTGTACGACTTGTCTCAAGAGACGATTCTGTATGAATAGGTAATTGTGATCGATTGGATTGCATGTTGAAATCATATTTGTGACAACTATCATTATTTCTAAACTTCAAATGAACTCTATTTCTTCGGTATTCTGCGCCATTTAAGTCTTTTATAATATAGGATCTTTGACACTTATTTCTTTCCTTAACAATTCCTGGCAACCAAGCGGAATTTGGACTTTTCTTATAATATATTTGATCCCCTGGATGCAAAATAGACAATTCTTTTTTATCCTTATTGTAATAGTATGAGCTTTGCTCTTGTGATTTTTGCATACCTTTCTTATAGTCAGAAAATGCTACGACTTTAGGTTTAAGATTCTTTTTGACAACTGGTATATTCATTCTAAGACTTCTGGACATTAGCAATTGTGCGGGTGATGGCAAGTTCACCTTCGGAGTATTCCTATAGTGCAAAAGTGCTATGTATGGATCTTTATTTAATTCATGACTCTTCTTTAAAATACTGTTGCGTGTACGGGGTGGGCGTCTTATACGACCCACACTGTACTAATCTCGAATGATCGATGGCAAGTACAAATTGAATTGACACTAGGCGATTCTCGAGCCATCTATAGTCTAGAGCCTTCTCCTTACAACCATTGACAACGAAGGGGATTCTCGAACCTTCGTTGAGTAGTGGAACCCGAGACTCAAACATCTCGAAAAATCTAGAGTTTTCGCTAATTGACGAAAGCATGGATCTCCACCTATAAAAGGCAGATGTCACCGAACGAGGGAGCAGTCGTGAAGAAGTAGTCGTCGGACTCGACACTCAGGGCGGTTGGATCGCTATAGTGCCGTCGTTATAATTAAAGCTAGTTTGACATTTTAACGTTGGTTGTTAGTACGCGTGTGTACATAGTTCGTTTTGTAAATAAAGTGTGTGTTTTTCAATCGAAGTGTTTCATTATTCAGCACAAGAATATCTAACGAACCTGCTTTGGTTTCGTGGTTTCGCTCAACAGAGGAAACATTACAATACTCTTAATTATTTTTACTGAACTTTCGGCTTCACCATTCGATCGTGCATGATAGGGACTTGTTACGATATGCTCAACGTCCCAATCATGTAAAAATGATTTGAATTCAACTGACTGAAATGGGGGTCCACCATCCGATACAAGCGACATTGGTATACCATGGCGAGCAAATATCGATTTAAGATTAATAATTACGTTTTTTGCCGTGTAACTTGAATTCAACAAAGCAACTTCAATATACTTAGAATAATAATCTGTAACGAGCAAATAGTTTTGTTTATTAAAATAAAGGAAATCTATACCAACTTGCTGCCAAGGAAGGCTTGATATATCATAGTTTCTAAGTGGTTCGTTAGAATTAGAAGAACCAAATGTAGCACATATAGAACACTGTTCTATTAAATTTTTTAACTCTCCTGTCATATTAGGCCAATAGAAAGTGTCTCTAGCTAAAGTTAGACATTTGTTTATTCCCTGGTGCCCTTCGTGAATCCTTTCTAACATTTCGGGACGCATTGAGCTGGGAACAATTAATTTATTGCTTTTAAATATTAATTTGTTCATAACATGTATTTCGCTATGGAAATTCCAATATGGTTTCACAGACTCCTCTAACTTATCTTTACTACTAGGCCATCCATTCAAATAAATAAGACTTCAGTATTCGTAAGACTTTATCTGACTCGGTTGCTTGAGACAGTTTCTTACTATACTCTTCGCTAACAGCTAAGTTAGAGTATACAGAATTTACGTGATATTCTAAATCAAGCTCATAATCGGGAATATAATTTTCATTAAGAGCAGCTCTCGACAGAGTATCCGATATATACATTTCTTTTCCTGGTACATGCACAACATCAAGATCATATGCTTGTAGGGCAAGCATCATGCGCTGTAATCTGGCAGGAACTTCATATAATGGTTTTTTGAATAAATAGACTAAAGGTTTGTGATCCGTGTGGACCGTAATTCTATGACCATATGTATATTGGTGAAATTTTGTACATCCAAACTGAATTGCAAACAGTTCTTTTTCGATTTGGGCATAGTTTTCTTGTGATGAAGTTAAAGTTTTCGAGCTATAAGCAATCGGACGCTTATTCTGCATAATTACTGCCCCTATTGCTGACTGAGAAGAATCTACTTGTAAAGTTAAGGGTAAATTAGAATCATAGTGAGCTAGCACTGGTGCTTGGGTGATAGTTTTCTTCAAACAATTAAAACTTTGCTCACAATTCGCATCCCATAGCCATACGGAATCAGACTTAAGTAAATTTCTCAAAATTTTAGTCTTCTCTGACAAATTTTCTATGAATGAACCTAAATAATTCACCATGCCTAGGAATCTTTGCAATTCTTTGATATTTTTAGGAGTAGGCATTTCTGTAATTGCTTTTACTTTTTCTGTGTCAACTTTGACACCTTCTTTGCTAAATACATAGCCTAAAAAACAAACTTCGGTGACTAAAAATTTACATTTGGACTTATTCAGTTTCAGATTTACTTCTCTGGCTCTTTCCATGACTTGCTGTAATCTATTGTTATGAATTTCTTCAGTTTCTCCATAGACAAGAAAATCATCAATAAAAATCAGAACTCCTTCAATGTCTCCAAATAACTCTATCATAACTCTATGAAAAATTTCAGACGATGCAGTTACGCCATATGGTAGTCTAAGATTTTGTACCTACCAAATGGGGTTTGAAATGTGCAAAGATCTGAGCTTTCATCATCTAGTCTTAACATCCAGCAACCTGAAAATGCATCTAAGTGTGAAAAAATATGCAGCTCCTTTTAATTTCGAACGAATTTCATCACAATTCTTTAACGGATAATACTCTCGAATAATATTGTTATTTAAATTTCTAGGGTCTAAGCACACTCTTAATTGGCCAGACTTTTTCACCGTAATAACAACCGAATTAACCCACGGTGTAGGCTTAGTAACTTTTTCAATTACCTTCATTTTCTCCATGCGATCCAGTTCTTCACGTAATTTATCATATAAAGCAAAAGGAACTTTCCTTGGTGGATCTACACACGGTATTGCTTCCGCACACAGTTTCAGATGACAAACAGGAGGAAGACATCCTAACCCTTGAAATACATCATTATATTCTTTTACAATATCATCACAGATGACACCGCAATTTATACATCCCACCCCAACCCACAACCTATCATAGAGCAACTAGAGCAGGGCTTTAACATCTTAGAAATGTACTATTCCCAATGGAGAATCAATTTCAACATCAGTAAAACACAGGCCTTATTTTTTACCAGACGTCGAGCTACGAAATACTTACCACAAAGACAAATAAATTTAAAAAATGAAAACATTGAATGGAGTACCACTGCCAAATATCTAGGGTTTACTCTAGACACAAAGCTTACTTTGAAGCCACATATACAGGAGCGTCAAAAAAAGAATGCCATGTTAATTAAAGCACTATACCCTTTAATAAACCGAAACTCATTACTAAACTTAGAAAACAAATTACTTATATATAAGACAATATTTCAACCAATGCTACTATATGCCCCTCCAATATTAATTACCACCGCCAAGACTAACCTGCATAAAATTCAAACGGCACAAAATAAAGTCCTGAAACTTATATTCAACCTTCCACCTTGGCATTCAACGGCTCATCTTCATAAAATTTCCAATATGGATTACGTCTATGACATGTGTCTCAAACACCAAGAAAAATTTGCAAATTCATGCTCAATGTTAAGCAACCCACTTTTCAATACACTATACAATTAGCAAATGCATTAAAAACAAAAAAAGATTAATAATATAAGCTTTAGTTAGGTAGATCTAAGTTCAACTAGTAGAGTAAGTTTTTATTAATAATATCAACGAGGTTTTCGAATTTTTCCTCTACAACCATTCAACATCAATACACAAATTTTAAAAACTTAAGTAATACATGTCACGAGTTGCATAGGTTAATTTTAAGAAGCCTGAACTCTCAAACAGCCATTATGTATCTCAACGAACTTTATAATTACTGATAATGAGAAAATAAATTGAATTGAATTGAATTGAATATCATCACTATTATTCGCTTTCAATGAAAATACTCTTCTCAATATACCGATTTTTTGGCAAGTAGGAAGCCCTAACACAGTTGGACAATCTATATCTGTTACAATAAACGAGATAACTTCAGTTAAATTATTGAAAAAGCACTTCAATGAACACCGTCCAATTATAGGAATCTGCTTTCCACCAAAACCTGTTACTTTAACATTGCATTTTTTCAATTCCCACTGAGGTAAATTTAATTTTTTATAAGTACACAGTGACATGATATTAGTATCAGCTCCCGAATCTAATATACAATTAAATTCAACGTTATTCACTATAATATTTAAATGCCAACAGTGTTTGGAATAATTTACTAAATAATTTTTACTACTGCTTGTGAATGTACCTACGAACAATTTTTCACAAACGTCACCGTGTTGGCTCTGCGACTCTACACTTCTGATATTGCGATTTTATTATTGAAACACAATTTGGCAAAATGACCTTGCTTATGACAAACTCTACAACTAACATTAGCAGCTGGACACTTGTAACGATGTTTCTGACCACATCTGCCACACGTATTGCTTTCTGGAGACTGTTGTTGTTTATTATTATGTTTCGATTGAGACTTTCTTTTGAATTTTTGTTGATTATTTTGCCGGCTGACATGTAGAACTGTTTCGACTGAGGCACTTGGTTTTAACATTTTTTCTGCATTGGCTTGTGCAATTATGACGGTTTTAGAAATTTCGACTGTTTTTTGTAAACTTGGATCAGTTTCTTGTAAAAGACGCTGGCGTACGTTGCTAAACTCGGATGACATATTTGCTATGAAAATGTCTCTCACAAGCGATTTGCGCAACTCACCGAATTCACAAGCTATACTCTTGTTTTCAAGATCCGTGAGGAACTCGTCGATGCTTTCACCTGGACTTTGTGTCCTGGTGAAGAATAGATGCCGCGTGACAGTTAGATTCTTTTGAGGCATAAAATAGCTGTCAAATTTCAATTTCACATCCTGAAACGATGAGGAATCCATGTCCATAGCAAACGAATTGAAAATGTTGACTCCTTTCGTACCCATACTGTGAAGCATTATGGCAATTTTTCGTCTTTCGGGTGCACTATCTAATCCAGTGGCCAACAAATAAAGCTCGAAATGCTGCCACCATTCCTTCCACTTCGCAGCAATATTTTCCGACCCAGAAAATTCCAATTTCGGAATCGTATTTAGATTTTGAGCCATGATATGATCCTTCGTACCTTGCGACATTTTCATAACCTCACCTGACGATTTTCCATCCAACGCCATCCTGTCGATCCAGACTTCAATTTGTATTTACAGCAAACGTTTACCTTCTTTTACATACGAAGAGTGACGATGAATTCTACTGAAGAGACTAGCAGGCGGGCTTCGTACAGTTCTGACACCATGTTATAGTTGATAGAAGATAAGCTCGACGTGTGTCTCCATTGACGTTTATTCAAAAACTAATATTAAGTTGGTTACAAACATAAGTTACAGGTTAAGTGTTATATAGTTTAATTGTTATACATATATAAAACAATTTGTGCGGGAATTTTTACATGTGCATATTTTTAGGCGATTACTAACAAGATCCAAATTTATCCTGTACAACCACCATGAGGAGAATTCTCTCTATCCGGATAGAGAGAATTCTCCTAAAAAGGCTAAAACCATTATGTTCCCCATTATGTTCCTTTTTTTCGTCTTTTCGTCGCTGCGCCGATTTGCGGGATCTTTCCCCAAAATCGCAGTGCAGCACCAAAGACACAACCCAGTTATCCAGGACGCCCACCACGGTATTACAGACACCCACCAGTGTGACGTGAGTGGTTGGGGGATTCTGATATTTCGTGTCTTCGATGCTGCACTGGGATTCAGGAGACGGATGAACGCATGCGCGTGCGTGCACGATCTTGAGCTTTGAATACGGTTATCCTTCTTGCTATAAAAGGCCGTGTTCAAAGCCAAGACGAGAAGAATGAAGGATGATCGCCTGAAAAGGCGATACAAAAAAGGCAAGTAACGCTGCCTTTGGAAATTTTAGCGAATAAGAGCCTTTGGCAATTAAATTTGCCTGCTCGACACATTTCTTCTTTTCTTCATATTCATTCCAGCAATTTCATTTCGTGAATAATTTTGTATTGTTGCGAACCACGGCTTTGTCGAGCCGCCGTCACTGCAACCAAAATTTGTTGATGACCAGGATGCTTTTGGCTCGGTGGCTCAGGTCCCGGCTAGACCAGCGGAGGTCGTGGGTTTGGAGCCAAAGCATCCTAGTCCTAGCTCAGCCACCTAAAACATTAAAGAGAGACGAGGGAAGGATTAGGATTAGGGAAGGAATGTGCCCATCCTTCGGGACACGGAAGAACCCAATTTGAGGAAAAGATTAATTAATCATTATAAAATATATTACTGAACAAATAAAAATTAAAACAAATCAACGATAAAAATTGTTAGGAGCAAAGGAAAGTCTTAGAATTCTGGACAGATTAAAACAAAGAAACAAAGAAATCGAAAAACAAAAAAAAATTGAAAAAAATCTAATTCAGTGTATATGCAAAAAAAAAATATTACGATGAAAATGAATAAGAAAAGTGTAAACTCACTGCGAATTCCCTCGATGACGATCGATCGCCTTTCAGCTTGAATTCAGCACGATTAATTACTACAAATTTCCAAATTAAAGAAAAATTTAAATTCAAAAATAAACTTGTACAACACCACTAAATCAATGAAAATCCAAATCAACAAAAATAAAAATATATCCGAGTGAGAATTAGAGATCGCAAGCCGAATTTCATCCAACTAGTTAACAGGTTCTCCAGAGACACTTTGCAGCAACAGATTATCACAATCCATTCCCATGCATAAATCCAAGTACTTTCTTGATTCCATCAAAATTCTTCCGTCGTACGCTTTCGTTAATTCAACTTTTCAATCTTCAGTTTATTTGAATGATTCGAATTGGTTAACTAATGTCTCTTCACGTTTGAGTTTTTATATTTTACATAAATTTTTACTTTTAATTAAGTTTGTTTTTTTTTCTTCTTCCTTTTTTTTATTTACAAGGTTTCTTCTCGCACTGCTATTTTCTTGATAAGTTTTTTGCGTCCAATTTCTTTGACACCGGCAAACAGTAATCAACTTAGCACATAGCGAAAACTGATGTTTTTAAAACACACGTTCCAGAATCACAAATAAACTTCCTTTCGTTCTTGTTCCAATTGCAACAGAAAAACAAACTCTAACGTCTTTCTCAGCCTTATTAACAATTCACTTTTCAAAAGAAAATCCTTTCTTTAAAAAGAAAACTTCGCCAACTATCCGACAATCTACCGTCCTGTCCAAAATCCAAACTCCATCTCCCTCCAGGACCAGCAAAATCTCTCCCCCCAACAAAAAAAAAAAACCGGGTTCATTCCACCCAACGGTCCTCCGCATCCAAAATTCAAAAATCATCGTCGTCCACAATGGTCATCATCATCATCAACGACCTCCCCAACTCCCCCATTTCATACGATCCCAACTCAGCTGATTCGTTCCGTTGGCTGTTCTTTTTCAGCTGTTGCAACTATGTTGCTTAGTCAGCTGATCGACAAAGCTGCACACCAATATCAACAACAGAATTGTGCAACGGGCCATGTCGCCGCTGGCGGAGCAACATCGTTGCACAGCTAGTGGCACGAATGTCTGTTCCTATGCATTACTATGCTGCATAGACACGATCATCTCTCTGTATATGAAACAGCCAGAGATGAGATGCATCGTCTCTATGCAGCGTATTATGCATGGAAACAGGAATGGTGTGGTGATCATATCGAATAAAGCAGCGGGCGAGACAGTAAGTCAGGGGTTCGCAACAGTACCCAAGTAGCACAATCCAACCTTGGTTAGAAATCTAACTCATTTTGCGGTTATATTTCAGTCCAGAAATAACGAATTTGGTTAAGTTACAGAATTAAAACAATTTTGTTCGGTATCCAACTTAATATTTTATCTAAGTTTGTCATTAATATTACTAAATTGATTTATTTTGGACCAAATTGTCGAAAGAATACCCATTTTATAACGTTCAGAACAATATTGTATTTCATGAACTATATTGTTGTACCTATTACAAATTCATTGTCGTTAAAACTGTTTCTGTATATCCCAAATCATATTGTTTTGAACACAACCATTTCATTTTTGAATGCACCCCATTTGTCAACATACAGATCAGTCGTTCTAGCATCCTCGTTGCGTCGGTACACAAAACACGTATTCAGGTCTTCGGGTCATTTTTTTTAACGATAACGAGTATTTTCCAAACAGTCAGAGTTGCGTTGCGCTCAACGCGGCAGCTGATTCTTCGTACCGGAACGACTCGTTTTTTGGCGGCCAAAAACTGCCACACCCCCTCGATGTAAGAAGAACCGCAGTCGTCTTAAAGTGGACACATACATGCGTTCAAAATCCAATTTGTCCCGCCTCCAATCCAAAATTTTCCCGGTCGATGTATGGATTTGACTGGGAAATTTTGGATTCGCCCGTGGAAAACTTGGATTTTGGACGCAAGTGTGTGTCGGCTTTTTACGGTTTTATTTCGTCGTCTCCACGGTTATATTTTGGTTATAAATCTGAAATATTCTTGTCTTATATAGGCGAAAAATCTAACAATGATAATATATTCCAAGCATAATTAGGCAAGGAATCGAACAATATGGTTATATTTAAGACATGTTTAAAACTACAACGTTACAATTATGTTATGTACTGGTCATTGGACAGTTACATAAAAGACAATACTGTTAATATTTAGCAATATAACAGTTGTAAACTTAACGATTTTGCAGGAAACAGGTCACAGACATGACTGTCTATAACAATGTCGTCAAGTAAAGGCCTGAAATATAGCCATGTAGTTTCACTGAAATTCATGGTCATAAACCAGGCAAAAACGGTAAAATTACCATTTGACAAACGTTTAAAAAACGTTATTTTGACCATTTATACGACAATGTCGTTATATGACCCTGGTTATATTTCAATCATAACAACCGTTTAATGACTGATTTGTGCTGCTTGGGTATGATAATGGAGGAGGCCAGTGACTGCCGTGACCTACCCACCCCGCTACTCCCCATCACTGGGCTGGTCTGCCAGAGCACGTCATCTGGTGGTCTCTGGAGAGGGTTTTTTCTTCAACCTTGGTGACCTTCGGCCTTTACGGCCGAAACCACCCCTCGTCCTCCGTGTTCCATTACACATCATTGTCATCATCACCATCCTCTAACTTTTGCTACACCGGAGATCCAACATCATACTCACCTCTCAGAAAGACTTATTTCCTGCTACAGCCTCGTCTTGCGAACCGACCAACATACGATTCCTCTGGCCAACGCCTCTGACTAAAGGGGGAGAAGTTACGGGATCATCTCCCTAACACAATCTACCATCACCACACGTGCCGGTAACCAGATCACCGAACTCAAGGTAAATTAAAGTAAAGTTTATTGCCAATCCAAGATACAATTCATGTTACAATATGTGTATTAACAAAAATTATGTTGTATGATTTCATTAAAAAATTTTATTTTTATAAATAATTATTTAAAAAATAGTTATTTAAAAAAAATATTTTGGGTGATAACATAATATACAGTAAAACCTTTCAAATTGGACAACCCTCGGGACCGAAGCAAAGTGGTCTAATTGGCAGGTGGTCCTTTTATGCAGGTTCCTTTTTAATCGGACCGGTCCATTTATGCAGTTTCTATTTTAATCGGACCGGTCCATTTAAAAGGGTATCTTTCCAATAGAGTTGCAGTTTTAGAAGTAAGCAACAAGCAGCATATACATATAAATATAATAAAAACTAGGAAAATTCCCATTTCGCAAAAATTAGGAGAATTCTCTCCATTTAAATAGACAGAATTTTAACAAAACTTAAAAATAGCAGAATTTGAGAAATAACAGACTTTAAGACGAGCTTCTCGCTCACTCCGCACTTAAGGGATAACAACCCTCAGGAAATACACCTAATTCTCTCTAGTTAAATAGAGAGAATTTTCCTAATTTTTGCGAAATGGGAATGCTCCAAAAATTAGCATTAAGGAATTTCTTTATTCGAAAATATGTATAGGTATGTATACAAACAAAATCAGATGCATATTCAATATTAAATATGTTTATATAAATTTTATTTGCACAATGCTAAAGTGATGATACATTGGCAATAAACAGATGGTTATTTTACAGCAGTTCTTATTGTTGCAAGAAAAAGTCAGTGATCTTCTTTTGAATTAGTGATTTATCTTTAACGGCGCATAATAATTTTTGAGAACAATTGTTCAACGATGACCAAACTTCATCTAGTCCATTTTCGATAGAGAATTCCTTTAAAATGTCCAAATGTTTGAGAGCCTCTTTAAATGTTAGAGACGTGGGTTCGACGGGTATGAAGTCTACTTCTTCTTCCGATGACGAACTGATTCCAGCTTCTCCCAATTTTCGGACAACAAGTCATTGTAGGCCACAACATTATTATCCAGGTTAATAAACTCCTCAGGCAAATCGAATTCAGTGTCGAATACCTCGTCACAAATTCTGCTTTCTTCTGGTTCCGAAAATCCACATTTCTCAAAACAATTGGAAATGGCAGTTGAAGGCACATCTTCCCACGCTTGCTTAAGCCAACTACATGCATCCAGGACATTTATTTTAACTGCCAACTCAGTAACGTTGGCTGCGTCGTCCATGTACAAAATTAAATGCTGCATTAAATATTTTCGATAGTGTGACTTCAAACTTTTAATCACACCTTGGTCAAGTGGCTGTAAATGCGATGTTGTGTTTGCCGGAAAGAATTTAATTTCAACGTTCTTCAGTCCACTAACAATATGACAAGGTGCATTGTCTGCAAAAACAAGTACCTTACGGTTTTGTTTTTGCATTTTCTTGTCGAATGTGTGCAACCACTCCTGGAACAAATTTGAATTCATCCATGCCTTTCTGTTGTTCCTCCAAATAATGCCCAATGCTCTCTCGACATTAATATTCCTGAATGCTCTAGGTTTAGCTGATCTTCCTGTTGAGAGCAAATGTATTTATTTACCTTCAAGTACCTACATAGACGTTTAATAAAAATTGGACTCACCAATGATCAAAAGTGGCTCTTTTTCTCCTACGGCATTGCAAAGTAACGCAACTGTCAGTCTTTCCTTTGACAATTTTCCACCACTACATTTTTCATTTTTTAATTGGAGTGACTTCGTAGGAGTCGCCTTGAAAAACAGAGCCGTTTCATCCAAATTAAAAATATTATTGGGTTCGTAGCCGGCACAAATAGTTTTCAAAGTTTTTTTGAAGTCCTCGCAGCTGCTACTATTGACATCCGCCCCTTCGCCACTCAGAATTTTAAAAACAATATTATGCCTTAGTTTGAAGGCTTCGAGCCATTAAATTTTTCGCAATGGTAAGTGCTTTAGCCTGAAGAATCGTTCCTGAGATCGGTAAGTTTTTTTCTCTAGCTATTGAAAACCTAATTATCATCATGTCTATTTCGGCGAAAGACAAACATGGTTTTATCCGTTTCCTTTGCAAAAAAGAAAATTTCTCGAACGAATTTAAAATATCCTCCTTGGAGCTTAAAATTCTTTGGATTTGAGACTTGCTACAGTTAAACTGTTTAGCAAGTTCTCTTTGAGAACTTTTTTTTCCTCAAACCACTTAATAACATCCACTTTCTGCATTAAATTAAGTTCACTGTAACTACGCTTACTCATTTTGAAAAAGTCAAAATTCAAAAGAATTTCACAACTTTTAATCGTCCACTTTAAACACCGAAACACTTCCAGGCAAATAAACAGTAAACACACGCGTTGCCGAAAAACTGTACAACTGTACTTTTGCACATGAAAGAATGGGTATTTAGCTGTCCATTAGAATCAATAACTCATTTTTTACCAAAATATCACTTGGACCACTCTTGCTCTAAGCCCTTCATATGGCCGTGGCACATGTGTCCAGATCCAAATATGCAGCGACAGCAATTTGATATACATACACATCGCAAGTCTATAGATGGTCCAATTAAAAAGGTAAGTCTATTAGCGAACGCTTGACATGAGTGTTGTCCATGGTCCGATTCGCAGGTGTCCCGATTATAAAGGGAAGTTTGTATGGAGATTAGCAAGGAAAGAATGAAATAGGGTCCGATTGAGAGGTGGTCCAATTATGGAGTTTCCCGATTCGCAGGTTTTACTGTAGCTTCCTTAATTTGGCAGTTACACAAAGAGCTAAGCTCGTGCTGTCGAACTGAAAGTGTACATTTTATACAGTGCACAGTGCGAAAGAAAAGTACATCATAGTTATGTAATCGTGTATTCTGCTTTCCATTTTGTGAATCATTTTCCATTATATTTACATGTAACTATTAGCAAGTTGATAATTTAATATTTTTAATTGTAGTTTAAATCATATTTAGAAATGTGCTCGAAAATACTCTTCTTAAAAGAATTATAATTCAACAGATTGGAGATGTTTTGGTGCAACGTATCCAAGTGCAAATTCCATAATTCCATACTTACATAGTATACTAAATTCTTAATGTAACCCAATTCCGACATATGCTAATTCCATAGTTTCTGTCAATTCGTAATGTAATCTATTTCCGGCACATGCTAGACGCCAATGTCATCAATTATAAATAACTATAGTATATACCTATAAATTGTGAACCCATTGTAGAGAACCATTGGATTGAATTTTTGATTTTGATAGCAGCAACGCTGCTCAAATAAATTGTTATTATGTAATTTAAATTCGATCTTTAATTAGCGCGAGGACTACTGAGCCGTCCGTCAACCATTCCATCCTTATCGCCCTATTTTTTATACCCTTCACGGATGTGATAGGGTATATTAACTATGTATGTCATGAAGTTTGCAACGCAGAAAAGGAAGCATCTCCGACCATATAAACTATTGTACATGTATTCTTGGTCGGTATGATGAGACGAGTCGATTGAGCTTTGTTCGTCTCTCCGTCTGTCTGTCTGTCTGTCCGGTTCTATGCAAACTAGTCCCTCAGTTTTAAAGCTATCGAGCTGAAATTTTGCACAAAGCCCTCTTTCTATTGCACGCTGTAAATATAGCTGCCATAGGAACGACCCGTCCAAAAATTCGTTTTTGTAAGAAAAACTTTTTTATTTCTACAGATATCTTTTTCAAATTTCACATTGATCAATAATATCTTTAGCCAAGTCACATTTCCGAAATTGGTTGAAATTGGTTCACTCTATCATATAGCTGTCATAGGAACAACCGTTCCAAAAGCAAGTTTTTGTTAGAAAAACTTTTTTATTTCTGAAGATATCTCTACCAAATTTCATATTATTCAATCATATTAACTGCCGAATCAAGTTCCTAAATTTAGTTAAAATCGGCCCACTATTTCATATACCTCCCATAGGAACAGTGAAATCGGAACAAGTTTGACTTCTAATTTCAAAGTGGCAAATGCACCATAAGTCGCAAAGAAGGTTCGCGTGAAGGGTATCATACCTTTGGCAAGCTTGTTTTTATTCCCCGTTTTTGCCTCTCCTGTTTGTGTTGTCTTCTCCATGCTTACGAATTTTTATTAACACGTAATGGACAAGGGCAACAAGCGGCGATAACCCCACCCATGTCTCCCCAACTGAGCTACAGCAATGATACGCCGCTGCTTAGCTCGTTGAGGGGCCTTTTCTTCACCAGATGTCACGGACCTACCTTTACGGTTACCATGCTATCTTACACCACGTCCAGCGTAAACACGGGCAATGCGGTGCGTGCGTTGCGGTACGTTGAAAGGGGTAAATTTCAAAATCAAACCTATGTTAGCAAATGTGCATGCCCAACGTAAGTACGATATTGCGCACGCATTGCTTGAAAATCAAACTCGTTTGATTTTGCCCGCATTATCGTGCGGGAAAACGATGGAGATTCTGATTTCGGAAGTTCAAAAGCGGAGTGTGCTTTGGAATAAGAGCCACCGTGGTTATAAAGATAGAATGGCGGCGGATATTGAAGAAAAATCGTGCAGTTTTGAAATTTTGCATGAATAATGAGAGCAGTTCCTTGAATATATGCTTCAAAGTCCCCGTTGATAAGGGTTCCGGAACTGTATAGGGAAAAGTGGGCTGACGTTAATTTTGAAATTTTTCATGAATTATAACATACCAGGACCACTTTGTGTGAAAAGAACCCTTGGTTTTCAACAGATTGAACTAATTTTAACAGAGGAGTATAAAAAGGTCCTAAGCAGTCGCATATATTCACGAAATTTACTTTCATCCGCTCGCAATTGCCGGTATATCCGTAGATGATGAAACACGCCATAAAATGTCTGTTTCTGTATTTAACACTTGTTTTAAATCGATCACCCTTGTTTTTTTTCCTATTCGTCAATATTTTAATTTCCTGCTGAGACTGGAGCCATTTTACACCGAACCCGCATTAACGTTTGTCGTTGGACACTCTCCGCATTATCCGCAAATAAATGCGTGACGTGTGGGCCGCGCAACGCACGCATCGCACGCACCGTATTTACGCTGGACGTGGCGTTAGGCTCCGTCCTCGCGGGCAGTTTTGGATACCCGCCAAATCGTCTATTACATCTTTGGCGCCCAATGTGGGGCCCATTTCTGGTAAAGAAAAGGACTAAAAAAGACCTCATCGGGTTCTTTTTAGTCCTTCCACTGATTTGCATCCCCACGCGCACATTCAGGCTTACTTGCTATTTTTATACCCTTCACGGATGTGATAGGGTATATTAACTTTGTCATGAAGTTTGCAACGCATAGAAGGAAGCATCTCCGACCATATAAACTATATATATATTCTTTGTCCGTCTGTCCGTCTGTCTGTCCGGTTCTATGCAAACTAGTCCCTCAGTTTTAAAGCCATCGAGCTGAAATGTTGCACAAAGCCTTCTTTCTATTGCACGCTGTAAATATGTAGGAACCAATGGAATCGGACAACTACGTCATATAGCTGCCATAGGAACGACCCGTCCAAAAATTAGTTTTTGCAAGAAAAACTTTTTATTTCTTAAGATATCTTTTTCAAATTTCACATTGATCAATAGAATCTTTAGTCAAGTCACATTGCCGAATTTGTTTGAAATTGGATCACTCTATCATATAGCTGTCATGGGAACGACCGTTCCAAAAGCATGTTTTTGTTAGAAAAACTTTTTGATTTCTGAAAATATCTTTACATATTATTCAATCATATTAACTGCCAAACCACGTTCCTAAATTTGGTTAAAATCGGCCCACTATTTCATATACCTCCCATAGGAACAGTGAAATCGGAACAAGTTTGACTACCAATTTCAAAGTTGCAAATGCACCATAAGTCGCAAAGAAGGTTCGCGTGAAGGGTATCATACCTTCGGCAACCTTGTTACTTAACGTATTTTCCACTCAAGTAGCTGTGTTTTCCTCTGTAGCACCCCCATCCTTCCTATATAGTAGTTTATCCTTTTGTTGTTGTAAATTGCCTTCACTCCTCCAGAGGCATGGGCGCGTCAATATCTCTAGCATTTATATGCCTTATTGACGTTTCGATAGCATATCTATTTTTCGGAAGTGCAGTTGCGAGCATGCACCTCCTAACCGCGCCGTCTTAATACTGACAGGCTCGGAGCACTGTGAGAGTTCTATTAGTACCCACAGGCAGTTTATGGTTGCGCCGAGATTTGGACTTTGGGCTCTAGACTAATATCGTAGAGTGGTGACCGAACGGTCACGGCCACCAAGCGCGACAATCTCAATTCAGCAAGGCATTCCTGGTGTTGTGTTTGTCTTTTGTGGCTTGGAATTGCCTGCATTTGGAGCATCTTCGGTGTCCGGACAGCGCGCGCAGGAGCCCTGGGTACCTTTCTGTTGCCAGGATTGTCTTTTCACTTCTATTAACCATTAGCGCCTGGCTGGCGTATTCTCGGCCCCATTTGCCGGTTTCATACCCGCAACGGATGCAAGCATCAAGTTGGCGGGTATGGATGCCTTCTTCGTGGATCCTGTCAACCGCTTGTGGGGCATAGGGTATTAAACTCGCCGACTTTCCACCTCGTTCTGTTCGCCGCCATCGCCTTCAACTGACTCTACGATATGCCTAATGACTTACCCTCGACCTCAACTGAACTTCTCCAGGTGTTTCTAGGTCGTCCAACGCGGCGACTTGCATCGGTTTCCTGTGGGTTTCAATCGAGGGCTTGTTTAGCAATGTTTTCCGGCTCTTTTCGAAGTGTGTGACCTATCCATTGCCACTTTCGCCTTTTTATGGAAGTGTCTATCTTGCCCTGGCCAGTAATGAACAGGAGATCGTCGTTAGAAATGACCTTCGGTCAGCGTATATGTAGGACGCGTTGTAGACATTGGTTCACGAAAGTTTGCAATCTAGTTGTTATCGCCCTGGTCACCTTCCAAGTTGAACGGCCATAAAGAAGCACAGATCTTACATTGAGTTTGGTACTCTTGGAGATGTTGTTTTACCAGAAAGGAGTCAAACCGAAAAAAAACTGCCCAATCCTTATTGATGCGAGACAGTACATCAGCATCCGCTCCACCATCTGCTGTAACTATGCTTCCGAGGTAGCAAAAATTATCCACCCTTTCTACCGTCTGGCCCGAAACACAAATTTCGCTCTGTCTTCCTGGATGCAATCTCAAGTACTTAGTTTTGGCAACATTGATTTTAAGCCCCGCATTTCCACGTTCGCGGTGCAGAGCATCCGTCATTTGAACTAGATGATCCGATATATTCGAAAGAAAAATATTGTCAGCGTAATCCAGGTGTTGAATGTATTCAAACAGGTTCCATCTGATACCTTTGCTTGGTGTTCATGAAGCGCACAGCGGAGTACGTCGTTAATGGCAATCAAAAACAATATAGGTGATAAAATGCAGCCTTGTCTCAGTCCGCTTTGTAGGGATCTGAAAGCTTACCCTTGCTTAAGACGTGACATTGGGCTCCGCTACAGGACTCCTTGATGATGGATATGATTTTTCTGGTATAAATCTCCTATGTAAAGCCTTCCAGATGTATTCCCGGTCAACGCTGTCAAACGCCTTCTCGAAATCGATGAACATGAGATGTAATGGGGATCTCCACTCTGCGGATTGTTCAATAATAATTCGGAGGGTGTTGATGTGGTCGCTCCATGGAAAGCCCGCGCGAAAACCAGCCTGTTCATCGTTCAGTGTGTTCTCAACTGTATGCTTGATACGGTTTAAGACTATTTTTACCATCAGTTTGGAGACTGCGGGGAGGATGCAAATTCCACGCCAATTATTACAATCCTTCAGGTTATCTTTCATCGGGATCTTAATAATGACGCCCTTCTTCCATTCTTCAGGGAGAATTCCGGTTTCCCAGCACTCTTGGATCGTCGCGTTCGGTGGCCGTGATCGTTCGGTCACCGCTCTACGATACTAATCTAAAGCTCAGAGATCAAAACTCGGCGCGATCAAAAACTGCCTGTGAGTACTAATAGAACTCTCACAGTGCTCCGAGCTTGTCAGTATAAAGACCGCGCGGATAGGAGTAGGAGGTGCATGCTAATAACTGCGCTTCCGAAAAATAGATATGTTATTGAAACGTCAACAAGGCATATAAATGCTAGAGATGTTGACGCGCCCATGCTCCTGGAGGGATCAAGGCAATTAGATTTGGAGAATACTTTTGGATAAGGGGAGAAGAATGTCCGTAGTAGCGTTGATATCCGCCTTAAAGAGTTCCATCGGAATTCCATCTATCCCCGGGGCTTTACCCGCTTCCATCGATTTAATAGCCACAGTTTATTACTGTTTAGATGGTGGGCTAGTATCAACCCTGGCAATTTGCCGAATATTTACTGCTTCTAGTGAAGATGAGTTCAAATGTCCAAAGGTGTTGTTGAGGACCTCAATGAAGTGCTCTCTCTACCGTCGCAGTTGGTCTTCATCAGTGACCAGCCTTTATCTTTCACGGGATGTTCAGTTGCAAAAGGTTTGCAAGTTAATGGCTTGATAAGTTTGTAAATTATTCAACTGTCACCACGGTAAGCGGCTTCCTCTGCCTTCTCTGCTAATGCATTGATGCTGTTGCGTTTGTCCTGTTTTACGCTTCTTTGCACGTCTTTTTGAAGAGAACGGTATTCAGCTCTAAGATGATCTTTGACTGCGTCGTCAGTAGCTGAGCTGATTTGTTATACCCTTCACGGATGTGATAGGGTATATTAACTTTGTCATGAAGTTTGCAACGCACAGAAGGAAGCATCTCCGGCCATATAAACTATCTATATTTTTGGTCAGTATGATGAGACGAGTCGATTAAACTTTGTCCGTCTGTCTGTCTGTTTCTATGCAAACTAGTCCCTCAGTTTTAAAGCTATCGAGCTGAAACGCTGTAAATATGCTGGAACCAACGGAATCGGGCCACTACGTTATATAGCTGCCATACGAACGACCGGTCCAAAAATTCGTCTTTGTGAGAAAAACTTTTTTATTTTTAAAGATATCGTTTTAAAATTTCACATAAATCAATAATATTTTTAGTCAAATCACATTCTCGAATTTGGTTGAAATCGGACTACTATATCATATAGCTGTCATGGGAACGACCGTTCCAAAAGCAAGTTTTTATTAGAAAAACTTTTTTATTTCTGAAGATATATTTACGAAATTGCATATTATTCAATCATATTGACTGCTAAGCCACGTCCCTAAATTTGATTGAAATCGGCTTAATATTTCACATACCTCTCATAGGAACAGTAAAATCGGAACAAGTTTTATTAATAATTTCAAAGTGGCAAATGTATCAGAAGACACAACGAAGGTATGATACCCTTCACGCGAAGCGGTATCATACTAGCTAGCTAGTTCTTTAATTCTCCTGTGTGCCGAGATTAGAGATGTAGAGTCACTAATGAATGGCCTTCTTCCGCGCTCCAATCTGCCCGCAAAAGTTTCACCGCACGAAATAAATGAGTCCTTAGCGACGTTCCATCTATCATCAATTGTAGGAGTCTCATAAGGTGGTTGTGCATTAACTCTTTCGCGCAAAGCAGTGGAATAAGCACGTCTTATGAATGGATCTTCAAGCTTTTACACATTAAAACGTGGTAAGATTCTTGCACTTTGAGGGCGATGGATCGCTGCCGTTCGAAAGCGCACTTTTGCGACAACAAGTTGGTGATCGCTGCCAATATCAGCACCCCGCTTCGACCTGACATCTAAGAGATAGTTCCTCCATGTCTTGGAAATGGCTATATGGTCAATCTGGTTCTTCTGTTCTGGAGAAACCTAGGTTATTAAATGGCGTCGTTTGTGCTTGGACAAAGTACCGCCGATGACAAGCTGGCTGCAAAACTCCACGGACATTTCGCCATTTTGGTTCCTGTTGCCTAGACCATGATTGCCCATTAAGTGTTCCAAACCAATAGTGTCAGATCCAACTTTGGCATTGAGATCCCCCATAATAATTTTTATGTCACCTTTGGGAACCTTGCTGAATTGCGCAAGTATGCAGAATAACGTGTTTCTACATAGTGTCAACCAATTTATGCGGCAGGTTGAATTTGGTGAGAGAAGTCGGAAGGTCTTTGGGTATTATTCCGGTAGCCGATAATGTTACAGGCACTATTCGTACACTGTCAGGATGTCAAAGTTGTTTGATTTCTTGAGCCATGCTTTTTCTCGATGTTGCTATTATGGGGAATAGAAACATCGATCATGTATGCAGAGCGACTCGTCTTATCGGGTTTGTTGTGAGCGACCGTGTAATCAGTGTTTACCTGGCGAGTACTTACCAGTACATCGTGGAGCGATTACTGTCAAGCACTGCTTGTGGAGTGTACTGTTAGATCGGCACGGTTTCACTGATCAGCCCGTGGTGTTGGTGGATTACCTTGCATACAGCTTTGTGTCTGTCCGTGTACTCTACCGGCGCCATTAAAGGACAACCAGAAATGAGATGGTCAAGTGTTTCCAACACCGAACCACACAGTCTGCACCGGTCGTCATCCACCCTTTGCTTGCATATATGTTTAAAATAAGCACGGGTGGAGACAACGCCGTCCTGAATGGCAACCATCTATCCCTCTGTTTCGGCAAAGAGGTACCCTGTACAAAGCCACCTGCTGGGCAGGTGAAGATCGACAAATGGCTGCCAAAGGCAACTCGCATATGTACCATGCATCGCCTTTGCCTTCCATTTGTCGATCTTCTCTTGGTCTGACTTCACCAGACTCAAAAGAGCAAATGACTGTTCCTTTAAGTTGAGTGGAGTCAAACCGTCATCTGATTTCCAGATAGCATCATGCAGAGCACTCGATGTTGCTTTGCCTCTGAAATAAGTGCGGAGTCAGTTGACTTGCTGATGATGTAAGTTTGCAATGTCAATTGAACCTGTACTTCCGATGTCACGAGGTAGACACATTCGCTCCACTGACGATTTTGGATGTAGCATTCGGAATTTGGACATCAAAACACGTACCCTCCGTTCAATATCCGCCAAAGATGTGACAGACCACGGGACTATTCCGAATGAGTAGGTCAGTGAAGGAATGACATATAAGTTGATCGCACTTATTTTATTCCTTCCCGATAACTTAGATTTTAGCACCAATTTCAACCTGCGCCAGAACTCAACAAGCAGTCCTCCTCTTAAGTCATCAATGCTGGTGTGTTTACCTTGAATAATTCTTAGGTATTTGTATAAGTCTTCCTCCGACATGGCACCTATATAGATATCGTCCAAGGTGAAGCCGGGGTGCGGCTCGTGAACGCTTTTGCGGATGGCACGGATACGACATTTTTCTAATCCGAAGTCCATCTGAATGTCACGGCTGAAATTTTCGGTGATTCGCAGCAGACTTTTAAGATGTGCGTCGGTTCCCGAGTATAGTTTGATGTCTTCTAGGTAATGACTGTAATGTATTTGTACAGTGTCGGCAAGCATGTTATGGGCCTCGTTTCAGCAAGGTTCTCCACTGTTTGTGTCACCATACACTGTCGAACTCGAACCTGGTACAAATGTCCTCTGACACACACACACACACCATATAGATGTGAAGAAAACCGGTCCACTTGTACTAGCTTCGTGTTTGAGTTCGAGTTCGACAGTGTATGGTGACACTTTCCATACATACACTCGGGAACCGCTTATACCAAAAATTCTGCAACTTATCAGGACCAGGCCCCTTCCAATTTTTGGACCGCTTAATAACTTCGCGGACATCGGATTCAGTGACCTCAGCGAAAATCATACCCGGCAAGCTGCCATGGCGGGTGGCTTCGGCAGTGATCCACTCAGTACGTTGGGTGTGTTTAGCGGGAGTTTGCCAGAGTCCACCCCAATATTGTTTCGCGTCAGCCACTGAGAAGTTAATAGTAGGGCTGGCTTGTTGGTCCTCATTGATTGTCTTGTAGAAGTTCCGCTCGCTCTTGGTAAAATCATCGTTCTGGACACGTCTGGAGAGGCTCAGCATGTATCGTCGGAGACGGTTTCTGTTTTAGTGTGTCCAGGATTTCCATCAAAGAAGTTCCGGAAGGAGTGGAATATTTACGGAGGATCTTTTAAACTTTTTTGTTCAACCGCCTACAGGTATCGCCGGCGACGAATTGAGTTAATGGGCCAATATCTTGTCGTAAGGAATCTCTCTTCCGCTCAAGACGAATCTTCCAGGCTGGTTCTTGTTTTTGTCTCACGCCGACAACGTTATCACGGATCTTCTGACCATGTAATCTGATAGCCGCCATTACACCGCAATACACAAGGGATTGCAGTTCCAGTAACGTCGTATCAGAGCTGAGTCGGGATGCGATTTCGCTGTTGATTTGAGAAAGAATATCAGGTGTTGCAGCAGATGTATGTAACCTGGGAATGCCAGGCCTATGCAGAGGATTTATTTCCTGATATTCCAAGCAAGCTCTTTCATATTCATCGTGAACTTCAGAAGAGATTTCCACTTAGCGGTGAAGTAGTGTACTTCTTCTGGCGTTGTAGGTACTCCTGTGCGGGACAGAGTGACGTAATGGTGGTGGGGATGCCACATCCTGCCCCGCCGACTCTTGGTTTCGAGTTGCCTCCAAAACCTCAAGTCGAATTCTTTCCCTTGTCGTCTCCGGTATTGCACTCCTTCGGACAATGAAGCAGTATTGGTCTGAAACCTGCTGTATTGACATATTTGCAAATTGTGGAAATCGTTCGACGAACCTCTGATGTAGCAAGGGACGATATGATGTTGTCCCTTGCGAGAGTTCGATTTCGTAGTAGGCACGGATGATAATTAAAATAAATAACTGGCGCAACAGTCCAATTTGAACCATGGCCTCGAGATGAGTTAGCATCATCTCATTTTCTAGATCGTGACGGTCTTGTGCAGAGGTGTGTGATCAGCAACACGCTCAGCCGAGTTATTTACCCCATAAATGGGTACTCATTTAACAGCTGAGTGGGCTCATAGTCCGACACGTAAATCGGCTTTTTTTTATCGAAAACTACCGCATTCAGTAGGAATCGAACCAGGGCCTGCATCTGTGGTCGCCTGGATGCCAGGCGAAACATCAACCACAGGTGAGGGAGATCTCCTCGATGGTGCTGAAGTAATACGCGTCCTACCGGTTCGTGCGGGTGTACTCGCGGCAGTCGGTCTTCTTCTGGTTGGTGGGCGCACGCCCGTATGCCCATTTACCGCTGGCGACTGCCCCTCTTGTACAAAGGGGAAGCCCTCGCTGGAGTTCGCGGCTTCCTCCGACGCTTGGGCAGATATCCGTGCCCGTCTTCTTCTTGTCCGTGCCTGCATGGTTTTACTTTCTCCCATTTGGAGTTTCCAGAGCCCAGTTAGCCGTTTTATAACGTTGCCTGGGGTGCACGTGGCTTAAGATGTTTTAGCTCGGACGTAGGGTTGGCTTTCTACACTTTGTGAACATTATTGCATTTGCTCATTGCTCATTGTCCTTTACGTATTAATAAAAATGCATAGGTCTGGCCTGGGGAAGACAACACAAACATTGGAGGCAAAAATGGGGAATAAAAAAAATGAGGCCATAAGGATGGAATGGTTGGCGGACGGCTCACTTGCCCTCGCGCTCACGTCGGAGTCCAGGTGCAATGCGACCCTCGGCCTCTGGCTTCGTAGAACCGACAAATCACTACTCATCGGGCGCTGCCATCGATCTGCCAGTGGAAACAGCACAACCAGACCAGAATATGGTTCATTACACATGGTTGAAGTGTCAACGTGTTTCTTAGTTAAATTCAATAGCTGTCTTAAAAATATCGGGCTGGAACTTTAAAATTTGTTAAAAAATATTTATCACTCACGTTATAATTATATTATCATATATTATACTCTGGATTATTAAGTTAAAATACAATGAACATACCCGCGCATTGTTGTGCGAACGATTTTTTTTACAGTAGCGAGTATTTTAGTTATCAAATTACTCACAACTCGACTAAATACTCTCGTAGTCCCAACAACCCTGAAGGTGAACAGAAATCGAAACAGAATATTTAAAGTGGTGCAAATTTGGGTTTAGACCTTTTAAATCGATTTACAAAAAAAAAAAAAAAATAGACATGGCATGCATTCTGGAGCTCCATTTAATGACGGTACGATTGGAGTAGTGCGTCTGATGAAATAATTAACAAATGAAATTCAAAACTTTCTAGGATATCCATACGTAAATACATAAGAGTCGAAAAAAAATAAACAACAAATTATTTTCTTACGATCGTACAGATAACGTTTACGCAATGAAACCTGATAACGTTTCTTACTTTTACAAATGAAAATACTGGTTCGTGTGCGAATGCAAACTGCACCGTAACAAGATTTTCCTCTACTGACTTTCACTCTTTAGCAATTTTGTTTTCCTATTTATCGTCTTCAAATGCAGTCGGACATAGGTTGCATACGTACTGTTACATTTTAACATCGGGATAAAATATGAACGTCGCGGTCGTTAGATTTAAAAATGTATGTTATGTATGTTATATCATACAAACTAAACATAAAATAATGCACATTCCATTCGAACATATATTTTATTATATGAGGAGCCCAGTTGCAAAACTCTCTAATTACCTTTTTTGTTTAATTTGAGTTAGCTATACAGAATTGCTCTCCAAAACGAAGTTTATGAACGGGATTATTAATATCGCACCTTACCCCTCCCAGTTTCGTAGTTTCGCTTCAAAACATCAATTTGTTTGTAAACTCCGTAATATATTCGTATGTTCTGTTGCAAAACTGCTCAATAGCATGGCCTATATTTTTGTTAAAACTTCGTAATTCTTTTGTGTTTTATATGATACACGACCTAGATTGTTGTCAAAACTTCGTAGTTCTTTTGTGTTTTATTTGGAAAATTTGCTATTTTTATACCCTAGCCCTTCTGCCTGTATATCTGTCCGTTCGTTTGTCAGTCTTTCTCTCCGTTTGCAAGATACTTTTCGATAGAATTAAGCTAGCGACCTGAAATTTTGGTCAAATGTTTGTACATAGTTGGTTAGCATTGAAAATGGATAAGGGTCCACCAAAGGAACACCTGCCTCCCCTACAAATGATATTTCAAATAGGCGCTAACTAGATAGAATGATGCTAGTGGCTTGAAATTTTGGTCAAATGTTTGTAGTAGGATCTAGTTAGTTGGTATTGAAAATGGGGCCAATGAAACGCCTCCCTTCCCTTCATATGTAAAATAATTGAATATACCGATAACTTCCGATAGAAAAAACTATAAAAATTTTACTTTGGTATATGATTGTAAAGGGTCATATTGAACTCTCTTGTAAAAATCAGATCGATCAATTGGAAACCAAGAGTACTCGCCTACAAAATGTGCCGGATTAACCTACTTTTCACGTTTTTGCTTTTAACTCATAAATAAATTGACGTAGAGAGCTAATTTTTTTTACATGTGAGTAATAATCAGATGGGAAGTTGATTCAGTTTTAGAAAAATGCACAGTTTTGGACAAAAGGAACGCCCATCTCCCCTACAAATGTCAAAAAATAAAATGTGTCTATGACTACGGTAACTTTTGATAAAAGGAAGCCAGCGAGTTGAAAATTTGATCGAATCCTGGTAGTTGGATCCTGTTTGTTGGTATTGAAATGGATGAAGGGGGATCATACAAAAGGAAAATAGCTACTAAGCTAGTTATACTTGTAGTTTGAGAATGGATAAGATGCAACCAAATGATTGGCTATCTGCCATATAATTTTTTTGTAAACAGAGCTCACTCGCCACAAAATGACGTCTACCTTTTCAACAAAGGCTATCAGCCTTTCTTCGACCTTGCTGAAACTATTGGAGCGGCTAATCGATATCCATCTTCGAAATACTATTCCGCCTCTGTTACTATCTTCATCGCAACATGCCTACTGGAAAGGTAGATCAGTGGACACTGCTCTACACTCTCTAGTTAGTTGTATTGAAAAATCCCTTGAATACAAGGAATACACCATGGTTGCGTTTTTAGACATCGAGGGAGCGTTTAATAATATTAAACCTAGTGCGATCATCGAAGCGCTCTTAAAAATGCAGGTTGAGGAATCGCTCTGCAAACTCATCAGTCTCCTGTTAACATCTAGGATTATTAGTACCACTATGGGTACTTCATCCGTCAGTAGATATGTATGCCGGGGTACCCCACAAGGGGGCATATTGTCCCCTCTTCTCTGGAACCTGGCGGTCAATGGACTGCTTTTGAGATTGGAAGAGCTTGGTTTCAGGGTGACGGCTTACGCTGACGATGTTGCCATTGCTGTTTCCGGAAGATTCCCGGGAGTCCTTAGTGAGTTGATGCAGAGTGCTCTATGCATACTCACCGAATGGGCAGGCCACTGTGGCCTTGGTGTCAACCCTCACAAGACCGAACTTGTGCTCTTTACTAGAAGACAGGAGCTGCCTCCTGTTGAGCCTCCATCATTGGATGGCAAGCAACTGGCCTTCAGTGATAGAGCGAAGTTCCTGGGCCTTATCTTTGATAGGAAATTGACGTGGAAGCCCAACATCCTTGAGCGGGTGAATAAAGCCACTACTGCGCTCTATTCGTGCAGGAGGGCGGTTGGTAAGAACTGGGGCCTGCAACCGAAGGTGGTTTACTGGCTATACACAGCGGTTGTGCGGCCAATTCTACTTCACGGCATTTGTGTTTGGTGGGCAGCACTAAGAGTGGCGTCCTATTGTCGCCTGTTAAGTAAAGTGCAAAGACTAGCAGCAATTGCCACGACGGGGGCCTTTAGAACAACTCCGTCAGCCAGCTTGGACACGCTGCTACACTTGCTCCCGCTTGACATATTTGGCGAACAGCTGGCGGGGAATACGGCCCTGCGTCTTCGAGAAACAGGCCAATGGCGTACTTCGAGCACTGGCCACGCGGCTATCCTGTGCAACCTGGATCTCCCTCCGGAGACTGATTACACGTCTCCTAAACACGTTTTCGGTAGGAACTATACCAGCCTGATTCCGTCAAGAAGCCTATGGGCTGATAATGTACCCCTTACCTCCAACTCCTTGACTATCTACACGGATGGCTCTAAGACCGAGAATGATGTTGGGATTGGTATACACTCGGAGGTACTGGGAATTAACTTATCCTACCGCCTTCCCGACTTTTGTAGTGTCCCGCAGGCCGAGGTTTCGGCGATCTCGGAAGCACTGACCTGGTTGAGGAATCATGTCGTGACTGCAAGAGACATTACTATCTATACGGACAGTCAGGCTGCGATTCGCTCACTTGACTCTGTTCTCACCACATCGAAAACTATTCTGGAGTGCCGCTCGGCCCTCATGGAGATGAGTTACTTTTTCAACATTACCCTCTGCTGGATACCGAGTCACAGTGGCTTTGCGGGCAACTGTAGGGCGGACGATCTTGCGCACGAGGGGGCAACCGGTGTCGTCGATGGACACCGCAATGACATTAGAATGCCAATTGCATCATGCAAAGTGGCAATTAAATCTGTGGCAGTGGATAGGGCAAATACCAGATGGCTCAATAGTCGTACTTGCCAAACGACGAGAATGATTTGGCAGAAATTCGACCTTAGCCGATCTGCCTCTTTGCTGGCACTAAATAGAAAGCACATTGGTAGAGTGGTGGGGGCTATCACAGGGCACTGCCCCATTGGTGAGCTCGCATGGAGGCTCCGTCTTCCTCATCATGACTACTGCAGGAGTTGTGAGGATGTGGATGAGGAGGAGAGTGTCTTGCACCTTCTATGTCGCTGTCCGGCACTGGCCATCAGGAGGAAGAAATTTCTGGGCTCCTGGTTCTACTTTGATATGGAGGACCTCAAGGATATTAGTGTGTTACAGCTCAATCGCTACATTGCCAGCACAGGCTGGTTCGGAACCTTGGTTTCTTAGAGAGGTGTTTTTGTTACTGGTGGTATCACAATGGACCCATGAGAGGTCTAAGTGTGCTGTGTTGTTTCATGGCAGCCCCTTAACCTAACCTAACCTACCTTCAACAAAGGTTCGATCATTGTAGCCTCATTGGTTAACTTCTGTTCAAACTAACTATGTAGAAAACACACTTTGATTGCAATATGTCCTTAACCTATTCGTAGTTCCCGTGTCGCCACTAGGTCTACACAGGTCTAGGGTATACACGGTTCGGACTCGGGTCTCGTTTTCTTGTATTTTTAAAAGAACTGAATATGTTTTGTTTTGTGAAAATGAATAAATTTTACGATAATTGCTAAACTACGTCTTTTCGATACATATTTCAACAAAACTTTGTTATTTTGAAGTATGGTTGCAAAGTTCCTTATTTAAAATTTTGGTTCGCTCTGTAGCAATATTGAAGCATTTTTCATGAACGAAATTTTTTGTTCAAACTCATACTTTAATGATCTAACGCAACCAGGAAAAAAATTAAAACAATAATGAGTTTTACATTATATAAAATATGTATATATTTATATTTATATACATATATATATTTATATTTCTGTCATTCTGGTGAATAACTGGCTAAGTCCAATTTTGGCCAAAATGAGTTAAGTGTCCTAAGAGAAGCAGAAAGATGTTTTCCTCTTAGTGTATAAATGGCAAACTCATACGTTTGTTTTTAACGGAGTTATAAAGATGTGCGTTTTCGTCCATCTTTACTTCTGCTTACCAGAATGAGTTAAGTAAATATAACCAAAAACAGACAGTAAATCCTTTTGGGGAATAACTGGCCAAACAAAGTTGTTCAGTTAGTCACATCTAATGAAATGTGGTCAAGACGAGTTAACCATTTATGCGCAAATATTTTCCTGGATATATAAGCATTATTAACAAGTTACCCACTTATGTACACTCATATCACACATACAAAATTGTGATTCTTCGGGATTGCCGAATTATGTAGATCGATTGTAAACAAGTAATCACTGAATGTACCTATAATTACCTACTAATGTACAATTTCACATAAACATACTCAATTGCCCTAACCCCTTGTGGGACATAGCGCGTCAACTGTTCCATGTGGCCCAGTTGACGTTTCGTTGGCATAAATTGGTTTCAGAGAATGCAGTTGCCAGCATGCACCTCCTGCACATCCATGGCCACGAACGTTGTCGTGGACGGGATTCGAACCCGAAACGCCGGTAGTCAAACATGAGACTGATGCCTCAACACACTGCGCTACCGGTCGCCCCAACAATTTCACATAAACATGGTAGTCTATGATCACAACTATGTCGATTTCCTAGAACAAGTTCAACGTTTAATAAATTTATCTATGCCAGCAAAGAATCTAACGGAACTTTGGCAATATTGCATTTCACGTACAATCGGGACGGAACGTTGCAGTTAATCGTTTCCCGTAGCTCCCAAAGGTGACATAGAAATTATCATGAGGGATTTCAACGCCAAAGTTGGGTCTGACTACGTAGGCTTAGAACACCTAATGGGCAATCATGTCCTAGGCAACAGGAACAAAAATGGCGACATGTTCGTGGAGTTTTGCAACTCTCGTCAACTCGTCAATGGCGGTACCCAGTTCAAGCACAAACGCTGCCACTTAGCAACCTGGACCACTCCGGATGGCAGAACAGAAAACCAAATTCACCATATAGCCGAAGACATGGAGGAATTGTCTCTTGGACGTCAGGTCGAAGCTAGGTGCTGATGCTTGCAGCGACCACCAACTTGTTATCGCAAAAATACGCTTACGAACAGCAGCGATCCAGCGCCCTCAAAATGAACGAATCTTGCCATGTTTTAATGTGCAAAAGCTTAAATATCCATCTATAAGACGTGCAGATTCCACCGCCTTGCACGAGAGAGCTATTGCACCACCACCTTGTGAGAATCCTACAATTGATAATTGATGGAAAGTCGCTAAGGACGGTTAAAAGTAGATTTCCAATAATAATGAATTGTATAATTTGAATTTAAAATTTGATTTTTTCCACTTTGGCATTACTGCAATACTTAACGAAACTCAAAGATATAACGAATTGTCAACTGTCTAAACTTTCTTTCTCTTGGCTAATATACGTTGTTAAAGACAGACGTGTCTTTTTTTCATCCACTCGCATCAAGGACTCATTTATTTCGTGTGGCGTAACATTTGCGGATCGATTAGAGCGCGATAGGAGACCATTCATTAGCGACTTTACATAGTCTCTAATCTCAGCACGCAAGAGAGTTAAGGAAAAGATTAACTCAGCTGCTGACGACTCAGCCAAAAACCAACTCAGAGCTGAATACCGTTCACTACAGAAAGGCGTGCAAAGAAGCGTAAGACGGTACAAGCGAAATTATATAAACGCATTAGCGGAGAAGGCAGAGGAAGCGGCTTACCGCGGTGACAGTGCGACCCTTTTAAGCTTATCAGCCCACCATCTAAGCTGGATGTAACCGCGGCTATTAAATCGATGGAAGTAGGTAAAGCCCCGAGGATAGATGGAATTCCGGTGGAACTTTTTCAATCGGATGCAAATGCTACTGCGGATATTCTTCTCCCCCTTATCCAAGAGTTTTGGGTAAGCGAAACTCTTCCTAAAGGCGTCATTATTAAGATCCCGAGAAAAGGCGACCTGAAGGATTGCAATAATTGGCATGGGATCTGTTTTCTCCCAGCAGTATCCAAACTGATGGCAAAAATAATCGTGAACCGGATCAAACAAACAGTTGACCGCACATTGAATGATGAACCACCCGGCTTTAGCGAGGCCTTCTCATGTAGCGACCACATCAACACCCTCCGAATTATTACTGAACAATCCGCAGAGTGTGTGTTCATCGATTTCGAGAAGGCGTTTGACGGCGTTGACCAGGAATACATTTGGAGGGCTTTACGTAGGAGAGGAAAACCAGATAAAATAATGTCCATTATTAAGGAGTC
This sequence comes from Chloromyia formosa, assembly GCA_964017055.1. NCBI lineage: Eukaryota > Metazoa > Arthropoda > Insecta > Diptera > Stratiomyidae > Chloromyia > Chloromyia formosa. Next base: position 63,842,694 of record OZ024816.1, read on the forward strand.
CTACCAGGGAGCCCAATGTCACGTCTTACACAAGGGTAAACTATCAGATCCTTTCGAGGTGCGTAGCGGAGTGAGGCTGCATTTTGTCACCTATATTGTTTTTAATTGCCGTTAATGATGTACTAAGCGGCGCGCTTCAAGAACGCCAGAACAAGGGTATAAGATGGAAGTTGTTCAAATACCTTCAACACTTAGACTATGCTGACGATATTTGTCTTCTATCAAATAATTCAGATCAAGTAGCTCAAATGTCTGATGCTCTGCATTGCGAAAGCCGTAATGCGAGGCTTAAAATCAAGACTGCCAAGACTAAGCACTTGAGCTTGAATCCAGGAAGGCAAAGCGGAATTTGTGTTTCGGGGTAGTCAGTCGAGAAAGTTGATAGTTTTTGCTACATCGGAAGCGTAGTTACAGCAAATGGTGGAGCGGATGCTGATGTATAGTCTCGTATCAACAAGGCTCGAGCAGCTTTATTCAGTTTGCCTCCTTTCTTGCAAAAGAACATTTCCAAACGCACCAAACTCCGGATCTTCGAAACCAACGTAAAATCAGCGCTTTTATATGGCTGTTCAACTTGGAAGGTGACCAATGAGATAACAACTAGGTTGCAAACTTTTGAAAGCCAGTGTCTACGGCGCATCCTACACATACGGTGGCCGATGGTAATTTCTAACGACGACCTCCTTACTATTACTGGTCAGGACAGGATAGACACTTCCATTAAAAGGCGAAAGTAGCAATGGATAGGTCACACTCTCCGAAAAGAGTCGAACAACATTGCTCAACAGGCTCTCGATTGGAACCCGCAGGGAACCAACGCAAGTCGCCGTGTTGGACGACCCAATAAAACCTGGAGAAGATCAGTTAAGTTGCCTCAATAGGCAAGTCGTGGAGTGAGCTGAAAGCGATAGCAATGAACAGGACGAGGTGGAAAGTAAGCGTGGTTAATGCCCTATGCCCTACAAGGGGTTAACAGGAACCAGATAGAGATAACTAGCAGTATTATAATAAACAAAAAAGAAGGCAACGTTTTTCCGAATAATTTAGTCGTGTGCATAATCGGTTAAGTCTGTGGAAAAATGTCGGTGAATAATCGGTCAACTCTAATATCTCAATAACCAATAAGTGTAATTGGATTTGCTAAATAACAGCGTAAAGTTACCAACTTTCAATAATATTTGGCAAAGTTTCAAGGGATAGTTGCGAAATCTCGATTTTGGACAATCGCTCAAAGTTAAAAACGTGCACCCTGAAAACCATCAAAAATGGACTTAGCCAGTTATTCACCGGGATGACAGATTTATATATATATATATTTCTATTTATATATTTACTTTTTTTCCAGTTTCTGCAAAATTACTAAAACTGTAATTAGAAAGATTTGAAACTGGGCTCCTCATATGAAAGGCGAATTTGCCGCACTTGTAAAATAGTGTGGTTAGCTTGCCGAATGTGTGTTACAATTTTCTGTAACTAAACAAATACGACGCGACGACTTTTAGAAAAAGCAAGCTAGCTTTTGGATAGCTTGCCGAAAGGTAGCTTCGCGTGAAGGGTATCATACATACATCCGTGCACCAAACTGCAATCAATACCGCCGCGTACTTCGCTCCATCAAAATTTCACAAAAACAGTAGTTTTATTGACTCAGATAGTGCTTTTTTAAATCTAATCGCTTATTTTGTTATTTGGATTGCGTGCTGTGTAGTGATTTTCAGTGGAGTTCATTGTTTCTGCGCACATTTTGTGAATTAATTTTTTCTGAATAAGAAAATTTTTGACATTTGTATTATTTATATCATCGTGGTGTGACAGCCCGACGTCGGGCCTTGGCCGCCTGAAATTATTTATATCGATATATGTACTAAAAAACTTAGTGAAAAACTTTTTTCAAGTATTTACTTGTGTCTGGTTTGAGTCCTGGATAAGAAGTGAACTTTATCAAAAATCGAAATTAGCAGGATCGGACAGTGCATTTTAAAGTATCGTCTTTTTAATCGAAACTTTCTTAGTTGCTTTTTTTTTAAATTCTATCAACATGGTTGACTGCTCGGCAACATCGTGTTTTGATAAGGCCAACAAGACACCAGCTATTTTATGCGGTAGATTCTGTGGTAAATCCTTCCACTGCAAATGTGTTGGTCTATCTGGAACAGTAGGTGATGTCATTCGTGAGGCTACCTCTGGCCTCTATTGGTTTTGTCTAAATTGCCGTTCTACATCGATGGCGATTTATAGTACGTTCAAAAACTCTTGAATGCCAATCAAATGGACGAGACGATTTCGACCGATCTGACTGCCATACTGTCTAAACTTGATTCTGCCCGAGATGAGTTTGCACCGCTGTTGATTCCGCCTATCACTGGTCTGGCTGATAATCAATTTGATTTGACGAAAGAATCTCATCATCGCCCATTTAAACAGCCTCAGCTCCAACAATCAGCAATACAGCCTCAACCTTCTTCCCTAGACGATTTCCAGAGAGAGCTTAACCTGCTGCAGGGTAAGTTTACTGCATATGCTCACAAGCATATGTCGGCTACTGGGAGTAACGACGCTGATGCCTCCTTATCATTGGTAAACCAAGGCTTGTTAAGCGACGGTGTTGTGACTCGTTCCCGATCAAGGGCTAAGTCTCAGTCTGACACGCGTACGGACCGTTTGCCTAATATTGCATCTTCGGAAAAGGACAACCACCGTACTAACTTAACATCAACTTTGGCATCTGCGATATTAACTCCCGCACTAACTATTGCCAACACTTCTGATTCCTCTATGATCATCAACTCCAGAAAACAATCTGTGCAGCAAACATCTGCTCCGCCTTCTATTGACTTATCTACTAGAGGTGCTACAACGTCAGCTAGCGATGACCTTACCATCTCAGCCATCCCCACAAGTTTATTGCTTGTTTGCTCTCCACCTAAACAAATTTTTCTGCTGAGACTCATCAATCAAGCGCTACATTATCAACCAGCTTGGTCTTGAACCTGTCTTACTAACATGCAAGAAACTGACCAAGGAGAACATTCCTAACAAGATGGTATCTTTGTTCAAGGTGACCATTCCACATGATCCGCAAATACCATGCAAGGCATCTTCCTGGCCTCCGGGAATTCTTTTAAAGGAATTCACTAAACGAAATTTTCAACGACAACCAGTACCAACGACTCCAAAATAATGCAAAAAATGTACAGTAAGAGTCAGAACCTAAATAATTCTTCGTCTTCACTTTCTCTATATTATCAAAATGTGCGAGGGTTACGCACCAAGCTCCAAATCCAAATCCAAATCCAAATCCAAATCCAAATGTTTCCGCCCTAACATCTTTTCATGACATTATCTGTTTGACCGAAACATGATTAAACCCATCTATCAACAGTAGTGAACTTCTTGAGGGGTATCAAATATTCCGTTGTGATAGAAACTTCGAATTACTTGGACTGACAAATGGTAGTGGAGCTCTAGTTGCTATCCAGAATTACATTGAATGTTCTTTTGTTTCCTCCAGCCTTTCTCAGCCTTATGATTGTGTTACCGTTAATATTCCTACTCCCACCTCCACATCGCTTGTGGTTGTTTGTGTTTACGTCCCCTGTAATTCTACATTTGCTGTTTATGATAGTCTCTTTCATCACTTATCTGATACTGTTAATATTTTATTTCCTAATTCCTGTTGTATAATCTGTGGTGATTTTAATCTTCCCAATGTTAGATGGCCTGATAGACCAGGTCTACCTCTGACTTCTTCTTCCATGTCAAGGTCGCTCACATCCTTCATGGAATTCTGTAATCTTTCACAGTTCAACTTAATTCTGGACTTTATGGATCGTGCTCTCGATCTTGTGTTAAGTAATCTTCTCTTGTCTTGTATGTCGTCTTCGTTTCCTACTCCTGCTTATATTCCTTGTGATCCTTACCATCCGGCTATTGCTCATGGGATCAATATTAAATTGTCACCCTCACTCTCACAGACTTATCATTCTAGATTTAACTTTAGGAAAGCTAATTACGTTTCTATTAATGAAAGGCTGAGTCAAATCAATAAAAAAATAGAATAAAACCGTACGCAGAACGAATCATTGGTGAATATCAAAGCGGTTTCAGACCTGGTCGCTCCACAACCGATAAGCTCTTCACAGTCAAACTGATACTCCAGAAGTGCTGGGAATACAACGTAAACTTATACCAAATCTTTGTCGACTTCAAGCAGGCATACGACAGTATCGATCGCGGAGTACTGTACAACATCATGCTGCAATTTGGTATACCGGCCAAACTAGTGCGACTGACTAAGATGACGATGACCAACTCCGTCTCACAAGTCAGGATCCAGAATAGACTTACTGATCTATTTGAAACACGCACTGGTGTGAAACAGGACTGGCACCGACGCTCTTCAACCTAGCACTGGAATACACTATTCGGGCTATGAATATGGACAACAGCAAGACGCTACTCATCAAGTCGACACAATTAGCAGCGTACGCCGACGACATCAGCATCATGTCCCGAAGATTGACTGACGCAGAAGAACTTCTGCATACGCTCGATACCGCTGCAAAAGAAGTTGGACTACGTATCAACGAGGGTAAAACCAAAATAATGATGCAATCGACGACAAGGACACCTGCACAACCGAGCATCAATGTGGGGGACCTCAACATCGAGTTCGTGAACAACTTCATTTACCTGAGTTGCAACTTGTTAAGGGACGCCAACGAAACTGACGAAATCAAGCGACGGATACAGTTACCTAATAAGACTTTTTTCTCGGTTCTCCCCATAATGAAATCGAAGCATGTGCACAGAAACACGAAGCTCCGCGTGTACAAAACCATTATACGACCAGTGCTATGCTATGGCTGCGAAGCATGGACCATAACTCAAGCCACCAAAAACATGCTAGATACATTTGAACGTAAGCTTCTACGGCGAATTTTCGGGGATGTTTGCGATCAAGATGGATGGCGCATCCGGTACAACCATGAGTTGTATGAACTGTACGATGAGCTGCAAGTCTCGAAAATCGTCAAACTACAACGACTTCAATGGGCAGGGCATGTACAAAGAATGGACGATGATCGCATGCCTAAGAGAGTAATGAATGCAGAACGAGTCGACGGAGCGAGACTGCGAGGACGACCGAGATCTCGTTGGGATAGCTCAGTAGGTGTGGACGCCGCGCAGCTACTGGGCTTCCAAAATTGGAGGACGCGGTCACGTGACCGAGATAATTGGAGGACAATGATCCAGGCGGCCAAGGCCCGACGTCGGGCTGTCGCGCCACTATGATGATGATGAGTCAAATCAATTGGTATTTCATTCTGAAGGATCTTAACTGTGAGAATGCTATGACAACTTTCTACACTATCCTGCATAACATCTTATACGAGTTTGTTCCACTATCTAACTATAAACCCCGGAAAGGTCCAGTTTGGTTTAGTCAGCTAATACACAAATTGATCCGTAAAAAGAAGCGTGTCCATACTCGTTTTAAACGCTTCAGACGCCAGTCCGACAGTATAGCGTTTCGTTATCTTAGAACTAAAATTAAAAGACTTATTAGAGTGGCGCGTTCTGCTTATTATGAAAGTGTGGAAAACAGTTTGAGATCCAGCGAAAGCAAGCCTTTTTGGCCCTATGTGAAGAATATGAGGTCTTCTTCCAGCCGTCGTTCGCTGCTTTCGTACAACAATAATATGACTGCTAATACACCTAACCAAATTTGTGAGCTTTTTTACCACATTCTTCTCAAGTATTTTCTTTCAGTCGTCATCATCATCCTCTTGTCCACCTGTTGATGCTCTCGATAGACTGTCGTTGCATTTACATCAGTCTATTCTGCCATCGTATGTATCTTTTCTTATCTCCTCCATAAAAAATAGTTCTTCCTCAGGACCGGACGGCATTCCTAATGCCTTCCTAAAACAGACCAATAATTCCATATTTGCTCCTCTCGCCATTCTTTCCACCAAGAGCTTGCAGGAAGGTATTTTTTCCAATACAGTGGAAACCTTCCTTTGTTGTTCCAATACCCAAAAAGGGTGACCCTAGCTCTGCATGTAACTACAGACCTATCTCCCTATTATCATCTGTTTCTACAATCCTTGAGAAGATTGTGTACAACTTTATTTATGATCATTTTGGTTATCTTATTTATGACTTTTGCCAGCTTTTCTTCATTTTGGAATACCCAAACAGACGACTGCCGTTTATTTTCGGGTTCATAAGAGTGAATCCACGCTTCATTACCACTGACGATGCTGTACACGTTGTTAGAGTTTCCTGTGTTGAAGCGATCTAGCGTTTTTTGACACCAATTGATCCGAGCTGCCTTCTGTTCTTCGATCGATAGATGCGGTTTTCAACGAGACAATTCTTTTTTTAAACACAATTCTTCCTGCAAAATATGTTGAATTGGGGTCTTTAAAATCCCCAATGATGCCTCAATCTAGCGATATGTCACATGTCGATCTTCTGTGATAAGTTTGCGCACAGCATCGACGTTTTCTTGGGTGACGACCGTTTTTGGTGCACCTGCCCTTGGATCGTCGATAAGACTCACCCGTTCACGTTTGAATTCTGCATACCAACGAGAAATAGTGGACTGGTGTGGTGCTTCAATGTCGAAAACAGAAACCCACTCGGCGAAGCATTCTTTTTGAGATAATTGTCTTCGAAAGTTGTAAAAAATTACTGTGCGAAAATTTTCTGGGTTCAGTTCCATTATTCGGATAACTCGACGACTTTGACAATTCGCTGTAACACTATACGTATCACACTAACACTTTGGATTTAGCTTAACTAAAGATGCAGGTTAATATTTAGTACTGATATTTGATTTGTGGCAACCTCGATATTCTTAAATGCAAAACTTAAAAGACAGCCGTTACTTTTCACACCGGACAGACAAGGATAAAGGACGGTAACTTTAAAATAATACATGTCCTCGACATTGACCAATACGAAAAATTTATATTGCAAATTGAACCCATTCTTAACCTACCAACATTCCGACACAATACCCTATCCTCATTCCCTGCACACGAGCTTCAGCAAATCAGCCATGTCAATCAAACTTTAAAACTACGTAGAATTCGAAAGTCACTTAACTTCATAGACTGGATCCCAGGTAATCCAGACCATGAAGATTTTGTTACCATTAAAGAGAAAATGATGAAAGTTCTTGAAAACAATAACCGACAAGTTATTATTAATCGCTCATATAACGAAAGAATCAATAACATCACGCGAATAGCCAACCAAATTCAAATTTTTTTTAAAAGAAAAACGATCAAGTAGGGATTAAATTAGTACTCGATGTTTAATTTAAACTCAGATTAATTAAAGAAGAATTAGAAAACATAAATTACGCTATTCATTGGGCCAAGTTAGGTATTGTCAATTCATTAATCTTCTTCTTCCTTGCCATTTCATACCACTCTGCGGCTTCGCGTTGCTTTGCCTGTGGTGTTGGCACTTCGCCCATTCTGGCGGTATAATCTCAGCTTCCTTCTGCAGGCAGCTCGGTCTTGGATCGTATCATCGCCAAGATTAACGCGTTGTTGTTGCTTTTTCATCTGATCGATCCACGTGTGTTTCCGTCTGCCTCGGCGTTTGGGTCCAGCAAATGGAACATTCATTGATATTACTTTCATGACAGGGTTCTCAGGCGGACGCCTTAGAACGTGGCAATATCAATCCATACCGGCTGACATCCGTAGCATTTTCATCTCAGTCGCAGTCATTTTACTTTCGTATGTCTTATACATAGTCCAGCATTCAGACGCATACATGAGTGCGGGACGTACGACCGTTTTGTACAACTTGCCATTAAGCTTTCGTGGCATCTTCTTGTCGCAGAAAACACCAGAGTTTTCTCGCCACTTCATCCAACCGACACTGATGCGATGTTTGATGTCATCATCGCAGGTAGCTTCGTTGTTGACCATCGAGCCCAGGTATTTGAACCTTGTACAGGACTTCAACTGCTCTCCTTTAATGTAGATATTTGGTATCGGCCTCTCTGAATCTGAGAAAGGACAGCAAAGATACTCAGTCTTAGATATGCTAATCCTCAGCATAAGCTCATTGTCAATTTGTCTGATCGTATCATGTTGAATGACACAAAAAGAGAGGTGATGTTCATCGACACTTTAGGCCCGTCCCATGTAAGTACATTTTAATTTTATTCCATTTACTTTCAAGCTGACTATGAGCTGCTTTGAAAATTGTTGTCCTTACTGCCCCGATTCAGGAGATACCCATATCTACCAGGCGAATGTAAGAATTTCCTCATTTTCTGACGCAAGGACTCAGAATACCATGAAGTCTAGTGCATTCGGATCAGCACCCCCAGTTAATTGTCCCTTTTTCCACACTAAAGGACTCAAAATGCCTTTAGCAGTAATCGAGTGCATTCGCCACATCCCCAGTCAGATGATACCCATCGTGCCTAGATATCACTTCATTGCAATGCACGTATACCTATATATGTTCACAAATGTTTATCGATGGTGAAGATTCACAACCTCCTATGTCAATTTATAGGATGTTTATACCCTAGACTTATACGAGTAGTATAGGGTATATTGTTTTTTGTCACGACGAAAATATGTAACACCTTAAAGGAGGCTTCGGAGGTATAGCAATGTATATATAAATTATAAATTATCAGGGTCACCTCCTGATTTGATTTAGCCATGTCTGTCTGTCTGTATGTTCGTCTGTCTGTCTGTCTGTGTGTCCGTCTGTCTGTCTGTCCGTTTGCACGATAACCATCGATAGAATGAAGCTAGAGCCTTGAAATTTTGGTGAAATGTTGGAAGTATAACTAGTTGGTTGGTATTGAGAATAGGTACGATCAGGCCAACAAAACGCCTACCTCCCCTACATATGTAAAATAATTAAATGTATCTATAACTCCCGATTAAAAAATCATGAAAAACTCTAGCTTTAGTATGTTGCTAGTGAGGGTAACATTATACTCTCCTGGGAAAATAAAATCGATCAGTTGAAAACTAACGGTAATTTTCTTACAAAGAGTCCCGTACTACCCTACTTTCCAGGTTTTTTGTCTATAACACTTGAACGAATTGACGTAGACACCTGATTTTTGGCATGTAACCCTGAGGGAAGAAGCTGCTTAAGGTTCTGTAAGTTGGGCATAATCAGATCAAAGGAAGACCTACCTCCCCTACAAATTTCAAAAAATTAAATATTATTTTAATTACGATAACTTTCGATAGAATGATACTACCAAGTTAAAAATTTGGTGGAATGTTGCTAGTAAGACCTACTTAGTTGGTATTGAATATAGGCAAGATCCGACCCAAAGAACCTTCACCTCCCCTACAAATGAAACTTCAAATAAGCGATAACTTTTGATAGAATGAAGCCAGTAACTTGAAATTTTGGTCAAATGTTCGAAATGAGATTGAATTAGTTGGCATTAAAGATGGGTAAAATCCGACCTAAGGAACCCCTACCTCCCCTAGAAATGAAACTTAAAATAAGCGATAACTTACGACAAAATAAAGCTAGCGACTTGAAATTTTGGTCAAATGTTTGTAGTAGGATCCAGTTGGCTAATATTGAAAATGCGTAAAATCCGACCAGCGAAACCCCTACTTCCCCTACAAATGAAACTTCAAATAAGCGATAACTTTCGATAGAGTGAAGCTAGAGACTTGAAATTTTGTTTAAATGTTTGTAGGGTGATCGAATTTGTTGGTAGCAATGATGGGCAAGATCCGACCCAAGGAACCCCTACCTCCCCTACAAATGAAACTTCAAATAAGCAATAACTTTCCATAGAATGAAGCTAGCGACTTGAAAAATTCGACAAATGTTTGTAAAATGGGTTAGTTAGTTGATTGATTTTGAGAATGGTCAAGATCCTACTGAATGAGTGCCAACCTCCCCTATGAACTCGCCATATAGGAGACCTATTCTTAATGCATATGGTCGTTACCGATTGGTACTGTTGGTACCACCACTAGGTCTGTACAAGTCTAGGGTATATACGCTTCGGACTTTTTTTTTTCTCTTTTACAAATTTGTTTTTAAAATATTTATACATCAATTGTACAACCGTCTATGTTGTTATTTTCAATGGAAAACCGATAGAAGCAGCAACATCCAAAGCCTCAATGTCAATGTTGTGTTTTAAAATTTTCACGTACCTCCTTCGTAAATTGATTGCATTTCTTGACATAGGAGGTTGGGTATCTTCATCATACATACATTTTGGCTGCCGCAAACCACTCTTAAAGTCCGGGACACCATGTCATGATGTGTCAGATCACAAACAATACCTCTCTCTCTCTCTAATTGCCTTGACCCCTCCAGGGGCATGGGCGCGTCAACATCTCTAGCATTTCTATGCCTTGTTGACGTTTCAATAGCATATCTACTTTTCGGAAGTGCAGTTGCTAGCATGTGTTATATATTCATATATTTCGCATCATAGTATTGGTACATCATTTATTATAAATACATTGTCATTTACATTGTTCGTCTCTCTCGACACTTCGTCGTTGACCATTAAACAAGAAACATGGAATTATATTAATACTTAAATCATACTGAAATAAATCTGAATTAATTGTAATCATAATCAATGTGTTTTAAATAAAACTGCCACATCCATTAAAAAAAGGAAAAGCACAACCAAGCAGAGTGAAACATAAAACATGGTGTCAGGTTATCAGTGATCAAAAGTGAATGCCCGTGAAAACCTGAAAAATGGCGGAGGAAGAAACAAAGCGAACCATCGAATTGCTAACCAACAAATTGCAAATACTTGAAGCTTCAATCAAAACATATCAGCCAACAAACTTCGTAAATATCCCTTTACCCGAGCCACTGAACATAAAGGTAGGTGATATTGTTCAAAATTTCAAGCACTTCGTACAAAGATGGGAGAATTATGTCATCGCCAGTGGACTCAACCACAAGCCTGAAGAAACCAAAAAAGCAATTTTATTGACGGCAATTGGTACTGATGTTTTCCACATGTTCAGCAACCTTCCTTTAACAACAGAAGACAAATCAACAGCAAACATCATCTTAAAAGCGATTGAAAAGAATTTAACACCTCGAGTCAATAAGAGGTACGAGATGAGCCTGCCATTTTCAATTTAGCTACCCAAAGACCAAATGAATCATATGATGAGTACTTTGCTCGCCTACGAGAATTAAACAAAAATACCCAGTATGGAGAACTATCCGACGATATCCTGCTCGATAAAATAATATGTTCTGTAAAAGACATAGGACTTCGAGAAAAACTCTGGCTGGATACAGACATTACATTATCGGAAGCCATAGACATTTGCAGATCGAAAGAGAACGCCGCAAAACAACTAGGAGAACTACAGTCTCACAATATGAATAATACGCATGAAAATAATACTAGTGACATAGTCAACAAAATACACAAGCATTCGAACAGTACAACACATAAACTAAAAATCAACCGAACACAACCAAAACAGATGAAGCTAAATGCAAGTATTGTGGATACAAATATCACAAAACTTTGAGAGAATGTCCAGCAACATCATCATCGTGTAGGAAATGCAACAAACAGGGTCACTACGCATCAGTATGCATATCAACGAACACTAGCAACAACCAAACATCGAATTTCAAACAAGTTAAGAAGATCGACAACAACACTAATGAACAACATACGTACAAACAGTATAACTCTAATCAACAACAGTCATCATCGCAACGCCAGTTAATATTAACATTAAACGATAATACCAATCTCGTAACAGCTGAAATAGACATAAAACGAAGTGACAATTCTTACATAAACGTTAAAAGTGTTTTGGATACCGGAGCAACGTGCAACATCATTGGACTAAATAAGTTCAAATATATTGTATAAAACAAACAGATAAAATAATAGCAACACCAACAACAACTAAACTACAAGCATTTGGAAACCATATAATAGTCCCATTAGGTAAAATAATGTTACAATTAAAACACAAAAACAATATACAGAGAAACATTCGAAATTGTCTCAGGAGATCATGCGCCATTACTCTCAGCTACCACTTGTCAGAAGATGAATTTAATTAAACTCTGATTCAACATTAATCGAGAATCCTCCGAATCCGAACAAATCTGTCAACAATTCAACAGTGTTTTCGACGGACTTGGAAAATTCAAAGGAGAAGTAAAATTAGAACTCCAAGATTTTGTTGTACCTAGGAAACAAGCACCACGTAGAGTTCCCATAGCATTACATGATACTTTACGATCAATTTTGGACGAAATGGAGAGAAACAGCGTAATATCAAAACAAAGTGAACCAACGCCTTGGCTGAATAATATAGTATTAGTCAAGAAAAACAACAAATTTCGATTGCGCATAGATCCACGAGAGTTAAACAGAAATTTAAAAGACGTTCGATTCACATCAAAAATGCTACAGGAGATATTACCAAGATTAACAAACGCTAAAATATTTTCTACAGTTGACGCAAAACATGGATTTTGGCAACTTAAATTGAATGAAGAAAGCAGCAATTTGACATCATTCAGCACACCATTCGGGAATTATAAATTTCTAAGGATGCCCTTCGGTCTGAAACCAGCTATGGAATTGTTTCAGATTGCGCTAACAGAAATATTAAACGGACTTAACGGAGTTGTTAACATAGCAGATGACATTTTAGTTTTTGGATGTGGCGAAACCGACGAAGAAGCACTCATTGATCACAACAAGAACTTGCGTAACCTACTTAAACGACTTGAAACCGAAAACGTTAAATTAAACGGACAAAATCAGTTTGTGCATGGATGAAGTAAAGTTTTACGGACACGTATTAACTAGAAATGGAATAAAGGCAGATGATACAAAGACTTCAGCAATTCGCAATTTAGCACGTCCTATTAATAAGGAGGAACTTTCCAGATTCCTTGGAATGGTAACATACCTTAGCACATACATTCCAAATTTAGCTTCAAATTCTCACAATCTCAGGGAATTATCCGTAACACATCGATCCGCAGACTTTAAATGGACACAAGTACATGAAGATGAATTCATTAAATTAAAAAACAAATTAACAATCACACCAACACTAAAATATTTTGATCCTACTAAGCCAGTAACGATACAAACAGATGCATCTTCATTTGGTATCGGAAGCGTTATTATACAAGATAATTATACTATCGCATACGCATCAAAGACACTCTCTTCTACACAAAAGAATTACGCACAAATAGAGAAGGAGATGTTAGCCATAGTTTATGCATGCAATCGATTTGACCAGTATATTTGTGGCAAATCAGATGTTACTATAGGTATAGAGACAGATCACAGTCCTTTAGTAAAAATCTTCGCTAAACCTTTACTAGAAGCACCTAAACGGTTACAAAATATGATCCCTATGTTACAACGGTATAATTTGAACATAAAATATAAAAAAGGCAAAGAGATGTACATTGCCGAAGAACTTTCAAGAGCCCCAGAAAACATAACCAACAAGGAAAAATTGTACGATATTTATAGAATTGATAATATATTCGATACGATTGAGCATATTAACTCTATTGAAGACTTACCAATAAGTGATTCTACGATAAAAAGCATAACAAACGAGACTCAAATTGATCCAATCATGGTAAAATTACATAATTAAAAACGGATGGCCCAACAAAAAAGGACAACTACAAGAACCATTTAAACCATATTTTGCATCAAAGAACTCCTGACGATTCAAGACGGTTTAATCTTAAAAGGAAATCGAATTCTCATACCGAATTCACTACGAAAAATGATCTTAAACAAATTACACATAAGTCGTTCAGGAATAGAAAATACTCTAAAGTTAGCTAGAGAAACTGTATTTTGGCCTGGAATCAACGACCATACAAAATCTTTAATCGAAAACTGTGAAACATGTTTAAAATATTCTAAATAGCAACAATGAGAACCAATGATCACCCACACGATCCCAGCATATCCGTTTGAAATCGTTTCTATGGATATTTTTGAAGTAACAATTAATTAATCGTATTCATCGTTTTTTAATATCCGTAACTGTCGACCATTATTCTGATTACTTCGAAATTGACGAAATTGACGAACTAACAGACATGACTGCAAGCTGCATAATATTAATTTGTAAACGAAATTTTGCAAGACATGGAGTACCGAAGAAAGTTGTATCAGACAACGCCCAATTTGTAGGACACGATTGGAAGCAATTTTCAACAGAATGGAATTTTCAACATTCAACATCTAGTCCCCATCATCAACAAGGAAACGGAAAGGCCGAAGCAGCTGTAAAAATTGCGAAAAGAATGATTTTAAAATCAATAGATAGTAACGAGGATTTCTACAAATCTTTGCTAACATGGCGAAATACACCGAACAAGATTGGAAGCAGCCCAACACAGCGTATCTTTTGTAGATGGTTACGATGCGACATTCCCTCGTTAAATTACCAACAACGGATAACTTATAATGTCCAGAAGTCTATAACTAAGAGAAGAGCCTATTCGAAGAAATACTACGACCGAGGAACCAAACAACTTCGACTGTTGAACAACGGAGAAGAGGTGTATATCAAAATCAACATAAAAAGCAAATATTGGGTACCAGGCGTCATAGTGAAGTCCATCGACGCAAGGTCATACATCGTCCGTGTAGGAAAGAACGATTACGTCCGCAATTCAATTCACATACGAAGATTACAGGAACCGCATGAAGAATATATTTACTAGTCGGCGAAATTCAATGACGAACTACCAACTGAAGACAGCCATACTCGGAGAAACAATTTTGATCAACAGAGACCGATCCGAAAATCGTCCAGAATTAAGAATGTACTTGATAGATATAAATCATAATATAAAAAAAGAGGATGTTATGTATTCATATATTTCGCATCATAGTATTGGTACATCATTTATTATACATTGTCATTTACATTGTTCGTCTCTCTCGACACTTCGTCGTTGACCATTAAACAAGAAACATGGAATTATATTTGTTGCATAATAATTAATATTGTAATTAATAATATTTGAATATTAATGGAAACAGTATTAATAGGTATAGTTCTGAAATTGTAACATGAATTGTCAAACAAGAGATAACAAATTGATAACCAATAAAAACCAGTTGCATAACTCACGTCAACCTGATACAACATGGCGCAGCCGGTTCACAAAAAATTGTGAAATAAAGTGAAATATTATAGTTAAAGCGTATACCGAATGCATAAATTGAAATAAAACAACGCGATTCCGGTAATAGTGTGTAGAAAAACAGCTACGAAATACTGCTACGAACGCATTCAACGCTGGATGAGAGACGATAACGCCGACCAGCATGGAGTTTCACGCACCACCGCCCATGCAATTTTCCGGAAATTTGGCCGAAAACTGGCGCAAATTCTCGGAGCGATTCCAAATCTTCTTGGAAGCCTCAAAAAGGGATAAGGAGGATCCCAAATTGAAAACTGCAATGCTGTTAAATCTTCTAGGAGATGAAGGCATTGAAATTTATAATACTTTTCGGCTGGGAGATAACCAAAAAAGAGACTTCGATAAAGTTTTTGAATTGTTTCAGAATTATTGCAACCCTAGGAAGAACTTGGTTTACCAAAGATTTGTTTTTTACACAAGAAGACAGCGAACAGGAGAAGACTTCGATCATTTTTTCTCCGACGCCCAGAAACTCAGCAAATTATGCGAATTTGGCGATCAAACCGATTCGATTCTACGAGACATCATCATTTTAGGCTTGGAAGACAAAACTCTACAAGAGCGCCTACTAAGAACGAAGGACGAGGACTTAACACTGAGCAAAGTAATTGAACATTGCAGAGTCACCGAAATCACCAAAAAACAAATCCTCATAGTGCAGGCTGAAAATGCGGTTCAGGTAAATGAAATCAAGGATAACAAAACAAACAATAATTCTGCTGAAAAATTTCAATTTAATAATAAAAATAGTAATTTCAAAAATACTAAATACACAAAAGCAAATAATAATCAGAAAAAATTGTGTTCGAAATGTAATGGGGAACATAACCTCAAGCAAAAATGTCCGGCAGTAGGAAAAGAATGTTTCAAGTGTGGCAAAATGAATCATTTTTCCGCAGCGTGCAGAACAAAACGCCTTAATGAAGTGAATGTAAAGGAAAACGAAAAATGGGAAAGTTGTTTTGTGGAGCCATTAATGTTGGCCCTACAGCAAAACATAATAGAAAGTTGGAAATATAATTCAGATGAATTTGTCAAAGGTGAATGTTGGTTCGAAACTATAATGATTGGTAAGAATAAAATTAAAATGAAATTGGATACGGGCGCTGAGATAAATGTTATTTCTAAAGTTTTGGTAGAAAAGCTAAATTTGGAAGCAAACATAGAAAATAAAAAAATTACACTGGAAACATATGGCGGCTTTAAAGTTCACGCGATAGGTATTATCAAATTGCCGTTAATGGTTAGGAACACTAGATCGGAACATAATTTTGTTGTTGTTGATATAAAGACAACTCCGATTCTCGGTATTGCATCTTGCAAGGAGCCAGGGCTCATAAAACGGGTTGACAGCATTACTGAAAACAGTGTTCAGTCAAAAGAAGACTTTCTTAAAGTGAATTCAGATGTGTTCTCACCGGGTGGAAAATTTCCAAATAAAATAAAAATTGGTGTAAAAGAGGACGCGAAGCCAGTCTCCAGTCCTCCGAATAGGATTCCGTTGAAATTAAAAGAAAAAGTTCGTTCTAAATTAGAGGATATGGTTAAAGGAAATATAATAGAAAAGGTCGATGAACCTGGTGAGTGGGTTAATAAAATGGTTGTAGTTCACAAAAAGAACGGAGATATAAGAATTTGTTTGAATCCGCAAGAATTAAACAAAAATATAAAAAAAAATTACTTTGAGATACCATCATTGGAAGATATACGAAGTAAACTGGATGGACAAAAATATTTTACAGTGGTAGATCTTCGTGAGGGGTTTTGGCAACTCGAGTTAGATGAAGAGTCATCTAAGTTGTGTACATTTAGTACGCCATTTGGTTGTTTTAAATTTAAACGTTTGCCATTTGGTGTAAATATTGCTGCTGAAGAGTTCCAAAAAATGAATAATAAATACTTTGGCTCATTGCCTGGTGTTCACATCTATGTGGATGATATTTTAGTATACGGGTCAACTATTAAAGAGCACAATAAGAATTTGGAAAATGTTTTACGAGTAGCTAGAGAAAAAAACATAAAATTTAGTCCTAATAAAATTCAATTTCGTGAAGAAAATGTGAAATACTTGGGATTTATTTTTGGAAAAGACGGAATGAGGCCTGATGAAGAATATGTAGATGCCATAAAAAACTATCGGCTTCCCGCCAATAAAAAAGATCTTCAGCGATATTTAGGTATGGTAAATTTTCTAAGAGATTTCATACCAAATCTATCACAAATAACCAACAACTTAAGGGATCTACTTAAAAAAGATTCGCAATGGATGTGGTTACCATCTCATACAGAGACAATGAAAAAAATAAATAATTTAATTATTTCGTCAGGTGCGTTAGCCAATTTTGATAGCAAAGCCGAAATAGTGATTCAAACTGATGCTTCTCTTGAAGGATTAGGATGTGTAATGCTACAAAACGGTAAACCTATTTCATTTGCTTCGAGATGTTTAACGGATGCAGAGAAAAACTATGCATGCATTGAAAGAGAATTTTTAGGAATACTGTTTGCTTGTAACAAATTTCGCAATTACATTTATGGTCAAAAGGTCAAAGTTTATACTGACCATCAGCCATTAGTGGCACTAATGAAAAAAGATTTGAATAAAATTAGTTCTTCACGTCTGAAAAGGATCAGATTGAAAATGCTAGAATACGAGGCTGAGGTTCAATACCTTCCCGGTTCTAAGATGCATTTAGCTGATGCTTTATCAAGAGCTCCTTCTAGTAACAGAAGAGACAATTTTGAAACGATTGATGATAGTGTAGACTATGTAGTTCATGAAGTTATTTTTGATGAAGTACAACATGATCGATTCAAAGAAGCCATCGAAAAAGATGAGATATTGAAACAAATTAGGTTATACTGTAAGACAGAATGGCCGAAATCAAAAGATAATGTGCCACCTAACCTAAAATTTTATTGGAATATGAAAAATGATATTTTTGTTGAGCAAGATTTTGTTTATTATAATGATAGACTGATGGTATGTACCAGAGGGTTTACGCAAAGCATTCCTAGATGCATTGCATGAGGCACATTTTGGGATGTCTAAATCTAAAGCGCGTGCCAAAATGTTGTATTACTGGCAAAACATGAACAGGGATATAGAAAACTTAATATCAAAATGTAAAATTTGTGAAAAATATCAATCTGCAAACGCTAAGCAACAATTAATTAGTCACAGCATACCCGATTTACCCTTTAATAAAGTAGGATGTGACGTATTGGAATACGGAGGGAAATCTTATTTAGTACTAATCGACTATTTTTCGAAATATATTGAACTCAAAAAATTGAATGGTAAAAGTGCTGAGGTAATAATTCCAATTCTTAAAGATATATTTGCGACACATGGAATTCCTTAAACTCTAATAGCAGACAACATGCCATTCAATTCGATGTGTTTCAGTCAGTTTAGTAGGGAATATGGATTCAAAATAGTGACTTCAAGTCCGAACTATCCAAAGTCAAATGGACTGGCGGAAAAGGCAGTTGGCATATGCAAGCGTATGTTAAACAAAAGTAGAGATGGAAATTTAGACTTTTGTCTGATGGAGTATCGAAATACACCAATATCAGGTTTAAATTATTGTCCGAATGAAATACTTTTTAGCAGATTAACCAGAACGAAATTACCTGTAGCTAAATCTAAATTATATCCTAAACTTCAAAAAGACGCTTCATTAAAATTTTCTCAGAAACAAGATATTGTAGAAAAATGGTATAATAAACATGCTAGTAAACAGGAAAAAGTATTCAATAAAGATGAATATGTATTAATTAGAGATGGAAGAAAGTGGGTAAAAGGGCAGATAGTAGGCAAACACTCAACACCAAGATCTTATTGGGTAAAAAATGAAAGCGGTCGCACTTTGCGCCGGAATACTGCTCATTTACGAAAATCAAATATTAAACCTAATTTGAATCAACAATATAATGAGTACCTAGATACATATTTCAATAAGTTAGATCAAGGAGATGTAGACAGTCATTGTAGTAAGAACTATTCTCAAAATGCGTCAACTTCACCTAAAGACAAATCACCAAATCTAAAAAATTCTAATGAGTTGGGAACATACAAAACGCGATTTGGAAGATTGGTTAAGCCACCTCAAAGACTTTGAAATATGTACAAGTACATATATACACTTACCGAACAGATTTAATGTCAAATTGCATGACACAACGCTATGAGATTATGTTTCACAATAATGAAGTAATATTAATAATTAATAACAAGAAATGGATTTGTTGTAATGATTTAAACAACTAGTAAATTAAGTAATTTTTAATTTAAATAAAATATGACATGTACATACATACAAATTATTAACTTGGAATGGGAGATGTTGCATAATAATTAATATTGTAATTAATAATATTTGAATATTAATGGAAACAGCATTAATAGGTATAGTTCTGAAATTGTAAATAACATGAATTGTCTAACAAGAGATAACAAATTGATAACCAATAAAAACCAGTTGCATAACTCACGACAACCTGATACAACAATATTAATACTTAAATCATACTGAAATAAATCTGAATTAATTGTAATCATAATCAATGTGTTTTAAATAAAACTGCCACATCCATTAAAAAAAGGAAAAGCACAACCAAGCAGAGTGAAACATAAAACAGCATGCACCTCCTATCTGTGCCGTGTTTACACTGACAAGCTCGGAGCACTGTGAGAGTTCTATTAGTACTCACAGGCAGTTTTTGATCGCGCCTAGATTTGATCTCCGAGCTTTAGATTAGTATCGTAGAGCGGTGACCGAACGATCACGGCCACTGAGCGCGACATGTATGCTGCATATATGTAATTACACAAAATCAACATTTTATTGTCAGCAAAGGAATTTCATGTGGTTCCCAGACTGCATGAGAGAACTGCATTGCCCGCAGCGAATTCGAATATTTCAACCTTACATCGCCTTCAGAACAAATATCCTGAGCCAGAGTTATTGAGAACGAAGTTGTTAGTGTAATGCGCGGAATAGTTTTTCTGCTCTGATCAGGACTGTTGAATAAAACGCAGCAATTGTCTGTAAGCTTCGTCAAGAGATTTTTGGCATTCTTCGTCCAACCAATCATTTTGCATTCGCCGGGCTTTATGGCCCACGACCTTGTCTGCGGCCTCCTTGATAGAGCTTTTTAGTTCTTCCAAAACCCATGTCCACCTATGTTGTCGATGTTGTTTGGCATAGGTGTCAGTTTTTCTTCAAGGTTGGCTGTATATGCATCGTATAGCATATCGTTCAAGAGTTTGTCAACCGCAATGATTTTGGGAGGGCTGATTCCTGATTGGTACACTGAAGACGGACAGAGTGGGGATTATTGTCGATCATCCCTCTCTGAATTGGGGAGCTATTTTAACATTGTCCTGTGCTGGGTCCCTGGCCACAGTGGCCTGGAAGGTAACTGTCAGGCTGATGAGCTTGCCAGACTGGGCTGTTTGAATGGGGAACCCCAACTATATGGTGATATCTATCCTCCCATTGCTTCTTGCAAACTGATTGTCAAATCTGAGGCTATTAACAAAGCCAATGCAAGATGGATTGATGGCAATACCTGCCGCACAACTCGATCGCTGTGGCCCATACTGGACGCTACCCGATCTGAAAATTTACTGTCGCTAAACAGAAGGCATATTAGCTCGGTGGTGGGTGTTATCACTAGGCATTGTCTCATTGGGGAACATGCCAGGAGACTTCGGTTTCACTACAATGATTTTTGCAGGAGCTGTGGGTACGTGAACGAGGAGGAAAGTAGTTTCCACCTTCTCTGCTCCTGTCTAGCTTTTGCAGTTAGAAGGAGGTCGTTACTTGGATCCTACTTCTTCACTAACTTGGAAGAGCTAGTAAGCGCGGATGTTGGAAAACTCCAGAGTTTTATTGTTGGCTCTGGATGGTTCTAACTATCAGAAATATTGAGAGAGGATGTGTGTTAGTGGTATCACAACGGACCAATTTGAGGTCTAAGTGAGCTGTGTTCTGTCTCAGCAGCCCATTTACCTACCTAACCCCTACCTCCACTACAAATGAAACTTCAAATAAGCGATATGGTCAAATGTTCGAAGTGAGATTGAGTTAGTTGCCATTAAAGATGCGCCAGATCCGACCCAAGGAACCCCTACCACCCCTACAAATGAAACTTCAAATAGGCGATATTTCGATAAAATGAAGCTAGTGACTTGAAATTTTGGTCAAATATTTGTACTGGGACCTAGTTGGTTTTTACTAAAAATGCGCAAGATGCGAAAAAAGAAACCTCTACCTCCCCTACAAGTGAGACTTCAAATAAGCAATAACTTTGAATAGAATGATGCTGGCGGTTTGAAAAATTCGACAAATATTTGTAGAATGGGTTAGTTAATTGATTTCGAGAATCGTCAAGTTCCTCCTGAATGAGTGCCAACCTTTCCTATAAACTGGCTAAATAGGGAACACACTTTTAATGCATATGATCGTTGCCAATTGGTACTTTTGGTATCACCACTAGGTCTGTCTGTATATACGCTTCGGACGACGAAACGTTAAACGAGCTTCGGATACCACGAACTGATTCATCGGCAACGACTTTTGGCTACAAACAACGGACCACGATCGTTTTTTGAAACGTTCGAATTATGTGGGGCGAGTGCAGTAGTGCGAGGCTCACTAAAGTCGAACGGGAAATGACCGCATATAACATCGATATACTAGGACTGAGCGAAACAAGATGGCCTTGATCGGGAACGACTTTATCACCAAGCTCCCAAACAGTACTGCTCTACTCTGGAAATGAAGACGATACATCACCTCGAATGGCAGGCGTCGGAGTCTAGGGAAGAACGCCTATCTCTAATTGACTGGAAGCCTATTTCCGATCGTATCATCACAGCCAGATTCAAATCCAGGGCTAGAAACATCACAATAATTCAATGCTACGCCCCGACTGAACTAGCGGATCAATCAGCTAAGGAAGAGTTTTACCAACGGCTTGGCGACACCTTAGACAAGGCTCCCAAAGGTGACATCAAAATTATCACGGGTGATTTCAACGCCAAAGTTGGGTCTGACAATGTAGGCTTAGAACACCTAATGGGCAATCATGGGCTAGGCAACAAGAACAAAAATTGCGGGATGTTCGTGGATTTTTGTAACTCTCGTCAACTCGTCATTGGCGGTACCCAGTTCAAGCACAAACGCTGCCACTAAGCAACCTGGACCACTCCGGATGGCAGAACAGAAAACCAAATTCACCATATAGCCGTTTCGAAGACATGGAGGAATTGTCTCTTGGACGTCAGGTCGAAGCTAGGTGCTGATGCTTGCAGCGACCACCAACTTGATATCGCAAAAATACGCTTACGAACAGCAGCGATCCAGCGCCCTCAAAATGAACGAATCATGTTTTAATGTGCAAAAGCTTAAAGATCCATCTATAAGACGTGCATATTCCACCGCCTTGCACGAGAGAGCTATTGCACCACCACCTTGTGGGAATCCTACAATTGATGATAGCTGGAAAGTCGCTAAGGACTCATTTATTTCGTGCGGGGTAACATTTGCGGGTCGATTGGAACGCGGTAGGAGACCATTCATTAGCGACTATACATGGTCTCTAATCTCGGCATGCAAAAGAGTTAAGGAACAGATCAACTCAGCTGCTGACGGCTAAGCCAAAAACCAACTCAAAGCTGAATACCGTTCACTACAGAATGGCGTGCAAAGGCGTAAGGCGTAAGACGGGACAAGCGAAATTACATCAACGCATTAGCGGAGAAGGCAGACGAAGCGGCTTAACGCGGTGACAATGGAACACTTTTTAAGTTCTATTAAGCCATTAACTGGCAAATCTTTTGCAGCAGAACATCCTGTGAAAGATAAAGATGGGTCTCTACTGGTAACCGAAGAACACCAACTGCGGAGATGGAGAGAACAATTCGGTGAGGCTCTCAACAACACCTTTGGACCTTCGAATGCATCTTCATTAGTAGCAGAAGATATTCCGCAAATAGCTAGACTTGATACCAGTTCACCATCTGAGCTGAAAGTAACTAAGGCTATTAAATCGATGGATGCGGGTAAAGCCCCGGGAATAGATGGGATTCCGGTGCAACTTTTTAAGGCCGATGCTAATGCTACTGCGGATGGTGTGGTGTATTAACGTCAATGGAAATAATGTCAATTGACGCTATTTCCCACCTAAAAGTGAAATAACGTCAATTGACATTATTTCGTTTTTCCAAAGAGAAATAATGTCAACTCCCAAAGTGCAATAAAGTCAACTTCTGATATCAGATATCGTAGCTGTTTAGGTTTAAAAGTAACGTTATACCATCTTGCGGTTATGAATATCTGTTAATAATACATATTGAACATCTTGGCCATGTAAGTATCTGAATTTTTAGGATGTTTTACTTTCACGTTATAGTATTTATTTATGTAAGATTTTCCGAATTGGTTTTCTGGATTCGTGCTAACTAAAGCGGAAATACACTTTCAGAAACTTTAGAGTTGATTTCCGCTTTAGACACCTGAAGTGTATTTCCGCTATAGGTAGTCTGAACCTTACGAAGATTCGTACTAACTAAAGCGGAAGTACACTTTGGGAAACATCAGAGTTGATTTCCGCTTTAGTTAGTACGAATCTTCGTTAGGTGCGGACTACCTATAGCGAAGATACATTTTAGGAACCTTTAGAATGTATTTCCGCTTTAGTTAGTAGGAGTCTTCGTAAGGTCTGCAAAATGTTGACTTATAAAAGTGAAATAATGTCAATTGACGATATTTCACTTTGGAAAACGGAAATAAGGTCAATTTACATAATTTAACTTTCAAGGGTGAAATAAAGTCAATTGCCATTATTCCCATTGCCGTTAATACACCACACCACTGCGGATATTCTTCTCCCCCTTATCCAAGAGTGTTGGGAAACCGAAAGTCTCTCTAAAGAGTGGAAGAAGGGCGTCATTTTTAAGATTCCAAAAAAGGTGACCTGAAGGATTGTAATAATTGGCGTGGGATCTTTCTTCTCCCAGCAGTCACCAAATTGATGGCCAAAATAATTTTGAACCGGATCAAACAAACTGATGGCCATAATAATCTTGAACCGGATCAAACAAACAGTTGACCGCATATTGAGTGGGGCGACCGGTAGCGCAGCGTGTTGAGGCATCAGTCTCATGTTTGACTACCGGCGTTTCTGGTTCGAATCCCGTCCACGACAACGTTCATGCCGGCTTTCGCGAGGGCTTCTCATGTAACGACCAGATCAACACCCTCCGAATTATTACTGAACAATCTGCAGAGTGGAGATCCCCATTACATCTCATGTTCATCGATTTCGAGAAGGCGTTTGACAACGTTGACCGGGTATACATCTGGAGGGCTTTACGTAGGAGAGGCATACCAGATAAAATAATTTCAATTATCAAGGAGTCCTACCAGGGAGCCCAGTGTCACGTCTTACACAAGGGTAAGTTATCAGATCATTTCGAGGTACATAGCGGAGTGAGACAAGGCTGCATTTTGTCACCTATACTGTTTTTAATTGCCATTAATGATGAACAAAGGTATAAGATGGAAGTAGCTCAAATACCTTCAACACCTAGCTGCTGACGACATTTGTATTCTATCAAATAAATCGGATCAAGTAGCTCAAATGTCTGATGAACTGCATTGCGAATGCCGTAATGCGGGGCTTAAAATCAACGCCGCCACGACTAACAAATTGAGATTGGATCCAGGAAGGCAAAGCGGAATTTGTATTTCGGGGCAGGCAGTCGAGAAAGTTGACAATTTCTGCTATCTCCGAAGCGTAGCTACAGCGGATGGTGATGCGGATGCTGATGCACAGTCTCGCATTAACAAGGCATATTTTTTCAGCTTGACTCCTTTCTGGCAAAACAAGAACATTTCCGGATGCACCAAACTCCCGATCTTCGAAACCAACGTAAAATCGGTTCTTCTATATGGCTGTTCAACTTGGAAAGTGACCAATAAGATAACAACTACATTGTAAACTTTTGTGAACCAGAGTCGGTGGCCGGAGGTTATTTCTAACGACGGCCTCCTTACTATTACTGGTCAGGACAGGATAGACACTTCCATAAAAAGGCGAAAGTGGCAATGGATAGGTCACACTCTCAAAAAAGGGCTGAACAATATTGCTCAACAGGCCCTCGATTGGAATCCGAAGGTAACCAACGTAAGTCGCCGTGTTGGACAACCTAGTAGCACCTGGAGAAATTCAGTTAAGAGAGTGGGTGCCTCAATAGGCAAGTCGTGGAGTGAACTGAAAGCGATGTCGATGAACAGGACGAGGTGGAAAGTAGGCGTGGCTAATGCACTATGCCCCACAAGGGGTTATCAGGAGCCAGAGAGACATAGCTTGCACAATGAACAACTCTCGTGTGAGTCGGTAGCGCGACGGGCTAGTAACTATACGACCCGGGCTCAACTTCGCGTCGCACCGAATTGCTGCTGTTTTGCTTTTCTTTTTTTTTAAACAATTACATGAGTCGGTGACAATGAGTGTATTAACAGACCAAATTTTAATTACTGCGTTCAATACAAACGACCGGAGCGGCGAGCTGCTGGAGTAGCCATACAAGAAAAATGGAGAGAACTTTGAAGTGGTTTCGAACATGGACATAAAATGTCGCCGAACAGTTGTTTTCGGCGTAGCAGCTGAATGTGCATTCCCCAATAGACAGAAACTCATCTCAGTAGTGGTCTATATTTCACCGAATCAAAATATCAGAAAATTATAAAATCCATCCATTTTGTCGTCCTACCGTTTACAAGATGTGGCTCAGCTATAGAAATTATCATCTCCTCCCTATGATCCTTAGTGGTGATCTTAGAATCAATTTCAATGATCCCGCATCTGAACCGCTCGTCACATTCCTAAAGGACTCATTTAACTTTGAGATGAATTCTGGCAGGACAGTCTCAACGACTCAAGCCGGCACGACTATTGGCGCTGTATTTCAACGGTTCCTAAACACATTGCATTCGTAAATATACGAGTATGTATCATAATTATTTCAGTTATCCTAAACCGATTGCATCGACCATAGGAAACATTGAGTCTGAACAAAATATTTTTGATATGTATAGTTTGTTTTGATGTATAAACAACTTATTGATGCGAGAACATCTTATTATACCGTGGAAAATGTGGATGGTTGTGAATTCTCAATTTGTATACATTTTATGTACATACGCTACATGACGCGTACAAGGAACAATTCACGCAAGAAGCTGCATAGCTCAGTTGGTGGTGCGTCCGACTAGTGAATAAATAGCCCAGGTTCAAGATCCCATCGCGTCGAATTCGTTTTATTTTGTTTTTCTTTTTTTTTAACAAAGACAATTTTGCGGCTTTTGCATAAATGCAAACGATTAATGCAATTCTAAGTATGGTCAAGTAAATTTACTGTCAATTTTGAGTTCTTGTATATTTTTTTTCCATATTCATCTCAACCATCGTCCATCGGGGAAATAATAATACTATGTATGCGATGGACATTTGTATGGATTCATGTTCATGTGAATTCTAGAACTTTAGTGTGTGTGCGTGTCAATTCTCGACTTCGAAATATTCCGTCATTTACTTTATGCACACCGCGTAGCGCGTACCGTGCACAAGGAATAGCCCTTGTCTGAAGCTAAGTAGCCCATCGGGAGCTTCGCCGGTGTACGGATTCTCTGTTTCGCATATTCCAAAAACCAATTTTTGCCATTAAACGATAGCTAAGAGCCATAACCAAATATAAATTATAATACATACTTTATGAGTTCTTAAAATAAAATTAACACGCTGAAAAAAAATCGTTCCAGGCATGCTTCGAACCAACGACCTACCGGTCGATAAGACCTATGAGTACCATTGAGTTACCTATGCGAACAATATAGTCATCTTGATCTCAGCAAATTTCTACCCGTGATGAGTGACATCATGAACAACACCCTGAAGATAGTAACCACTTGGGCGGTAGAATGCGGTCTTAGTGTGAACCCACGGAAAACCGAACTGGTGCTTTTCACTACAAAAACAAAGATTGAAGAGTTTACGCTCCCTAAATTAGACGGACACTTACTGACTCTTTCGACCAACGTGCCTGGGAGTGATTGTCGACTCGAAGCTCTTATGGAAACTAAACGTCGAACATTGCATCAAGAAGGCTATTATAGCTCTCTATGCTTGCAGGATAACCTGCGGAAAAAATGTTCTTGTGGTTCTACCAGTGACGTGCAGTGACTTTTTAAGCTGGTCAAGCGCTAGAAATTTTTAAAAAAATAAAAGACTCCAAAAGTACATTTTTTTCCATTTTGAAATCTTTTGTGAATTTTTGAAAGTAAAACGATTATTTCCCCAAAAAAAAATCTAATAAATTAGTGTTCGGCTCAAACTCAGTGCATCCCCTTTCTTGGATGAATGAATATATTCAAATAATTACCGTGTAAAATCAATTTCAAACCAATTTTTAAACAGAACACTGCAATTTTACTATTTCTTTCTCTCTGGATCCTGTCAACCCCTTGTGGGGCATAGGGCATTAACCACGCCGACTTTCCACCTCGTCCTGTTAGCCGCCATCGCCTTCAACTGTCTCCACGATTTGTCTAATGTCTTACCCTCGACCTCAACTGATCTTCTCCAGGTGTTTCTAGGTCGTCCAACGATATCAAATAGGAGATGGGCGAAACACGGTATAAATTTTACCAACGGATATTTCTCCCGGATTTCCTTGAATTTCGGAATTTATTACAGCTACATATTAAGGGGAATCCAAAGTCGAAGAACTTAAAAAATTAATAATATTGGCTTGAGCAATTTCTAAGTTCCCCAAATAATTTTATGTGGATTGTGGGCATTTAAAATTAGAGTAAAAAATACTTTAAAGGTAAAAAAAAACCCACGCAGTCGGGCACATTCCTACGCACTTTATACTTCCGTACAGTAAAAAAAACTCTAACACTGTTTCTGAATGTATGGTAACATACAATAGAAACACTTCTTTAACCCTGTTATCAATAAAGATAGTAAAAGTTTCCATGATAAATAGGAATTTGCGATCGATATCACAAAAACAGCTCTCGTGAAAAGTTCAAGTCTTACCATTTTTGATCAGTTTTTATCAGAAACAATAAAGTTTAAATAATGGCCCAGGTTTTTTTTTCGTGTTTGTAGTATTGAATGATTTGGAAGCAACGTACTCCCAGGTTTTTTTTTTTCGTGTTTGTAGTATTGAATGATTTGGAAGCAACGTACTCCCTTCTTCAGTTCTTTAAAATTTATTTGATAATACGAGAAACAACCAGAAAAAAATAAACGAAAACTATAAATTTTAGCTAACTGTAAATTGTTCACCATTACTACCAATTAGCCACCAATGAGCACCCTTTTGATTAAAAATTATTTTCCTAACATTGATATACGTCGAAATCTAAATTAATTATTGGAATATTTTTTTATCATCCAAGAAAAGATATAAATAATTGTTTATTTTTGTAATCTTTGATCAAAAAAAAAGTTAAAAAAAATCTCTATAATCTACAAAAATAATAAAGTTTCTATCATGTGTAGTATCCGGAAAAAGGTAACGAAAAATTCACTTTTTCCATATACATAAATGAGAAGACTTCGCAATATACATAGATATTTTTTTTTCACATGCCTATATCCACCATCATCTTTCTAAATGTAAAAAGAATCAGGCTACATGTTTCAAACAGTTGTTGTTGATTCATCATACAAACTGAAAATGTAGCGCTTGCATTTTACTTATTATTATTATTACATTTTAAAGAAACATAAGAAAATTATATTTACCGATTCCAGCAGTCCAGACCGATTATGAGAAGTTTTGTTTTGCAACAAACAGCTCTGTTCCCCAACCAACGGACTGGCTTTAATGCGTTGTACCAAGCGAATTCAAATAGCTATCATACAGATAGAGGTGAAGGGATGCGAATTAGAGTGAAAAACATCAAACTGCTCTGTTCCCCAACCCAAACATCTTAACAACCCAGTTGGCTTTGATACGTTGTCGCTTGCATACAGATATGGGTAAGGATGATTTCGTTGAAGAAGAGCAATGCGTTATGTATTTGCATTGTATTGTATTGAATGTTTCCCCAACTAGCATTTTTGGTTCCCTTCACGTAGCTTCTTCTCCAGTTTTTCCTTTTAAAGTAGCAATTACGGTGACTCGGTTCGTAATAGGGGTAATGTTGGCACCAATATGTCACTAAAATGGGGAATGGACCGATTAGTGATTGTTTACCCTTTTGCCACAAATCTTGTGTCGTCTCTTGCGACGTCCCAAACTTATAATCGCGTTTACCTCAAGACGTAACTGGTACTTTATTTTATACCCTTTTCCAATACAAACATTCTTGTGAATGTGTAAGTTGGGAACGCGAATGCAATTCAATAAATGCAATACTAATGAACTGTAGTCCGGATGGCGCAACGGTTAGCACGTTCGCCTTCAACGCACTGAGCCCCGGTTCGATTCCGGGGATTTACGTGTCGGACTATGAGCCCACTCAGCTGTTAAATGAGTACCCATTATGGGGTAAATAACTCGGTTGAGCGTGTTGCTGATCACATACCTCTGCACAAAAACCGTCACGATCTAGAAAATGAGATGATGCTAAGTCATCTCGAGGCCGTGGTTCAAATTGGACTGTTGCGCCAGTTATTTATTTTATTTATTTAATGAACTGTATCCTATAAACATGTTATGTTGTTGGCCCTAACATGTATGCTATCCCAGCCGTCAGATGAAGAAATCATTTACCTCATATTATCTATATATTAATAGGCTAACAATTTTTGTATATGAATTTTGTGACGGGAACTCTTCCCAAACTACTGAACCGATTTTAATGATTTATACACCATTAGAAAGGTATTCTTTCGAAGGTGTGCAAATTTTATATTTTACTAAAATTGGCGAAATACTTTAGCTTTAACTTAAAATAGAGGGCTATTTTAATTTATGTTAATATGTAGGTATCATATAATTGACTCTTTATGAGTGTTTTTGCTGTTAAATTAAAACTGTACGGAAAAATTTTTTAATCTTGTTGCTGAAGATGGGCGGAAGGCTACCCGAAATGCATCTAATATAAAATTTAATTGCAAACTCAATTCGTGGTGTTTTTATTAGCATTTGTTTGTAGAATAATAATTATACGGAGTTTGCTTGTATCGATTCTGTTAATCCATAAACTTTAGCTATAGTCCGCGAAAAACATTGCGAGCTTAGAATCCAAGCTTGGCCAGAAGCGGTTCGTGGCTTTGCGGGGATTCGGTAAAACATTGCGAGCTTAGAATCCAAGCTGTACCAAGCTAAGGCAGATGTATTCGCTACAGCGTTGGGTCAACAGTTCGTGACCAAGCTTGGGCAGATGTATTCGCTACAGCGTTGGGTCAGCAGTTCGTGACCAAGCGGCTTTGCGGGGATTCGATTCATGTATATAATGACCAAGCTTGGGTAGATGTATCCGCTAAGGATCTTTCATAAGATTGTGGGTGGAACAGAGTTCATTGGATTGTGAGTGCAGCCATCTAGAAAAGATACTCACGAAATAAATAAACCGTCGAATTGAAAATATGAATCCATTATCCGAGTGTACTTAATTTTTATGCTGCATGCTTATGAGCGTCGAATTGAAAAAATGATAAGCGTCGAGTTGGAAAAATGAAAGTATGCATAGTCCACTTAACAAGTGGAAAAGAAATGTTATGAGGAGATAAAGAAAAAAACAAGCTAACCTTCGGCTAGCTTGCCGAAGGTATGATAAGGGTATCATACCTTCGTTGTGTTTTGTGGTTCATTTGCCTTTTTGAAATTAGTAGTAAAACTTGTTCCGATTTCACTGTTCCTATAAGAGGTATATGAAATCGTGGGCCAATTTCAACCAAATTTAGGAACATGGCTTAGCAGTCAATGCGATTAAATAATATGCAATTTCGTAAAGATACCTTCAGAAATAAAAAAAGTTTTTTTGACAAAAACTTGCTTTTGGGACAGTCGTTCCTATGGCAGCTATATGATCGAGTAGTCCGCTTTCAGCCAAATTCGGAAATATGATTTCGCTTAAGATACTATTGATTAATGTGAATTTTGAAAACAATACCTTTAGAAATAAAAAAGTTGTTCTCACAAAGACGAATTTTGGACCGGTTGTTCCCATGGCAGCTATATGACATAGTGGTCCAATTTCCACCAAATTCAGGAATGTGATTAAGCTAGAGATACTATTCATTAGTGTGAAACCTAAAAACGACATTTTCAGAAATAAAAAAGTTTTTCTCACAAAGACGAATTTTTGGACCGGTTGTTCCTATGGCAGCTATATGCCGTAGTGGTCCGATTTCAATTAAATTCGTAAATGTGATTTAGCTATAGATACTGTTGATTCCTGTGAAATCTGAAAAAGATATCTTCCGATATAAAAAAGTTTTTCTCACAAGGACGAATTTTTGGACCGGTCGTTTCTATGGCAGCTATATGACGCAGTAGTCCGATTCCATTGGTTCCGACATATATACTGCCTGCAATAGAAAGAAGGCTCACTGCAAAATTTCAGCTCGATAGCTTTAAAACTGAGGGACTAGTTTGCATAGAAACAGACGGACAGACAGACAAACGGACAGACGGACAAAGCTTAATCGACTCGACTCATCATACTGACCAAGAATATATATAATTATGTTATTATTAATCACAAAACCAGCTAGTTTTTTAAAAAAGTTTTTTATTATCTCAACGTTTCGCCTTATTTTGGCATCCTCAGGAGATTTATCCTATAATTACAATTTATTATAAAAATCTGTTACTCAGTAATTTTGTAAATCTGATTGTGAAAACTTACATTAAAATTTTTGTATAAAAATATTCGTTCTTATATGAATTTACTTATCAAGTTTTTAATAAATACTTGCATCCGCACTGTTCAAGGGTTTATTTGAAAGTGATATTTAATTTATTCCTATTTTATACCCGTTGCATTCATCCATCCAGTTTACTGTGTTTTTCATTTTAATTACATCTATGAGGTGTTTCATCGTTTCATACTCGTCAATATACTGTTGTACTGGTTCACTTTAACTTCTATTTCGCTTTTTGTGTTTAGCGACTCGTGATAATTTTTATTGATGTACAACGCTTCTTTTATTAATAATTTATTTCTGTTATTATCAATGTCTATTATTTTAGTATTTTCAAAGTCCATAGTGTGCTTGCCAATTATTTGATGCTTGACCATATTAGTATGTGAATTAATCATCATTTTACTTTTGCTCTGATGTTCATTCAGTCTCGTTTCTAAGTGTCTGGTTGTGGACCCATAATATGATTTAGTAATATTATTCTCACTACATGTCTTACAGGGAATGCTATATACTATATTCTTTTGTTTGTTCTTTTTTAATTTATCTTTAGTATTAGTATATAACTTATTCCTTAGTTTATTATTAGGTTTAAATGTCATTGTTATTGGTGTTTCAATATTATTATGATCTTTGGTGGTTTTAGGGAATATTCTTGCCACTTTATCAGATAATATGGGGATATATGTTAACGTTTGGTATCTGGCGTTATGGTTACCATTATCTGTGCTATGACTATTAGTGTTGTTATTAATATTATTTATTTTATGTTTATTTTTGTAAATTAGTTGATTAATCAATTTATTTGGATAATTGTTAGCTTCTAGTATTCTTTTTATATCATAAATTTGTCCATTCCATAATTGTTTATCTGTAAGTTTTAATCTTCTAAATATGTAATTAGATGCTACATTTTTTATCATATGTTGAGGGTGGTGTGAATTATAATTTAAAATATTGTTAGTAGCAATGGGTTTCTTATACCATTTAGTTTTAATATGGTTATTTCGTCTATCAATAGTCACATCCAAAAAATTAATTATCCCATTTTCTTCACTTTCTAGTGTAAATTTGACATCATTATGTATTATGTTTAATTCATCCAATATCTTTTGGATGCTATCATTTTTTATGATAGCTATAATGTCGTCAACATATGATTTAATATAAATTATTTTATCTTTAAATTTATCTGTGGTCAATTTAAGTATTTTTGATAAATAGATGTCTGCTGCTATTACACTTAAGTTACCTCCCATTGTTAAACCTTTAGTTTTAAAAGTTTTGCTATTATATGTAAAATAACTATTTTCTAGGCAGAGTTGTGTCATTTGCATGAATATGGTTTTAGGTATATTAGTATTAATTTTATCAAATTCTTCATCAATTATGCTTAATACTTCAGTGATAGGTATGTTAGAAAACATGTCTTTTATATCAAACGAAATTATTTTAAAGTCATCATTAATTTTTATGTTCCTAATTTGTTCAACCAATTCATAGGAGTTTTTTAAATTATATCCATGCATGTTTTTCAATTCATTAATGTATGGGAGTAAGAATTTGGCAATATTAGTTAAAGGTGTGTTAATACAACTTACAAGCGTTCTTAATGGAATATTTTCTTTATGCGTTTTGGGCCTCCCTTGTATCCGTGGTGGGTTCGCACTTGTGTTTAAAGTTTTATTTTTTGTGTTAAGGTCTATAATTTTTTTATGGTAAAGCAATCTTATAAAATCATTAGCTTTATTTTGTAGGGCAAGTGTGGGGTCTTTTTCTAATTCACTAAATTTACTATCATTAATTAATTCACCCATTTTCTGGTTATACTGGTCTTTTGTCATTAATACTGTCTTGTTTCCTTTATCACTCATAGTTATTATGATATTATCATGTTCCTTAAAATATTGTTTTGCTGTTTTTATCAAGTAATTTATGTGTGTATGAGGTGTGGTATTATTCTTTTTCACTTGGTTATATATTATTTTTGATGCTTTTTTTCTAATTTTATTTCCTATATTAGGTTCATGGCTGTTAATATTATACTCGATATCCGTTATTAATTGTACTACATATATCTTTTGTATTATATTGATCTTGGTGGTTGAAATTAGGGCCTAAACTTAAAACATTCATTACGTCAGTCGGAATTTCTATGTTGGTTAAATTAATTATTTTGTCATTGACTTCTTCATTATTAAATTTGAAATAATAATTACTCAACTCAAATAATATTTACTCGTTGCTAAGCGATATATTCTATGCTAACCGATATAAACAATATTTATTCGAAAAAAAAATCAGTGCTAAGCCGATTTCGCAATGACAAGCAATGAGGTTCATACTAAAGTGCGTATATCCAATTCGTCATTACCAGCAATTCATCATTCGCGGAATGATCATTCGGGCACAACGTATGTCCAAGGTATTACGCTACTTGACACATGCTATATGTTATTCTGATGTCTAAACCATAATACTGTAAAGATTCATCAAAATCCCTTCAATAGTTTTTGTACCTAAAAAAATAAAATACATCCCGACTCCAGCGCACCTACCGGGTCCACATTTTGTCAACAACTGTAATGAACCACCTGTAATGAACCATATTATGGTTAAAGAACTAGAAGATAATATGGAACGGGGGGTTTCACACAGAGCCTATACGTGTTTGAAACATAAGTGTGATCCCGTCACTCTCCCCCTCTTTGAGTTTGTAGGGCGATTGTGTCAGTTTGGACACAAACGTCATAGGACGGTTGTGTCACTTTGGACAAAAACGTCATTCCAAAGCCATCTGACCGAAAGTTTTTGTCGTATCGTCACTTTCGCGACTAAATACCAATGCTCTCGCCTTGTGTTTAGCCGATTTTTCATTAATTACTCGATTCCAAACGAATTCAAAAGTGATTGTGCCGATAATTAGCGCGTGTCATTGCCGTGAACTTTTATAAAACTAATAATGAAGTGCGTTGTACCGGGTTGCAAAAACACCACGTATTTACGTCCAAATGGCGTATCGTTGTAAGTATATATTTATATGATTTGTGGTGAAGTCTCCTAAAATTCAACTGGTAATTTTCACGGTGTTCATTTAAAATTTGCATTTTTTACGAATTCGGTGCAGTGTAAGCAAACAAGAATCGCCGACTTGACTTTTATGATCCAAACGACTTTTGTCTTTTGTTATGTGCCATTGGCGTGGTTTCAAAATTTTTTTATGGGGGCTGGTATATTTGATATTAAAATTAAATTTTTAATGTACATTATATATTTACAGTTTTCCGTAAGATAGTACCACAAGGTCGTTGTGGTTAAACAATTTTAATTGAAGGAGTTTGAAAATACATACTGAAAAACAGTCGATAAATGACGGTAAGTACTAATTCATTCACAATCCAAACAGATAAAGGATCAGGTGCGGGCATTGTCGGCCCAGGACACAGAATTTTTATCCCCATGGGAAATTTCCCCACTGTCTTCCAGGCGGAAGTGCATGCCATTGAGGTCTGTGCACGACTGTGCCAGGCCATAAGCTACACTAACAAGAACATAGGAATCTTTACCGATAGCCAGGCGGCCATAATGGCACTGACTAGTCCATCGGCTCACTCAAGGCTAGTTAAGTCTTGTCAAGATATCCTTAACATCGTCGGGGCCTCCAACAACCTCACTATCTACTGGGTTCCTGGGCACTCCAATATTGTAGGTAATGAACAAGCAGACGGGATTGCCAGACAGGCATCTGAAGCCCCCTACATTGGTCCAAACCCTTTCTGCGGTATATATATCTGTCTTGCCAGGCAGTGGATTAGGAAATGGGAGCGAGAGAGAGCTGCCTCTCTGTGGGAAGCTCTCCCAGGTATGAGACAATCAAAATTGTTCATTGCTGGCTACTCTCATAACCGGTCCCTTGATCTACTCAGCCTGAGCATAAACAGGGTCAGAATTATAAATGGACTTCTCACAGGTCACACATCCTCTGTGAATGTGAGGCTCTAGCTTGCCGTCGAACTGTTTGCTTCGGCATTGCCTATCCTATGGCCGAGGACGTGGCCTCGATTAAGCTCGGCCATCTCAGTCGATTTATCGAGATGAGCGGATTGGATTCGCAGATTTAGTCCTGCTCTCCAGAATTTGGGTATAGCACAATAGACTTATAGTCGCAGTGCTTGTGGCTCTTTTATTGGCCACGACCCATCTATGTATAATCTAATCTAATCATTCACAATTAAATAAAAGTAATCATGTTTTTTTCTAATTTATTTCTTATTCTAGATTTCTGTCATTCTAAAACCGAAGACATGCTAAAAACGTCCGAACGGAAAGTCCTTTGGCAAATTTTCGGAGCAGTTTACGACCGAGATGGCTGGCGCATCCGATACAACCATGAGTTGTATGAACTCTGAGCTGGAAGTTTCGGAAATCGTCAAACTACAACGTCTTCAATGGGCATGACATGTTCAATGAATGAACGATATTCGCATGCCTAAACAAGTAATGAACGGACAACGAGTCGACGAAGCGAGACTGCCAGAAAGATCGAGAGCTCAGTATATGCTGACGCCGAGCAACCACTGGGCCTCCAAGATTACCGAGATGACCGAGATAATTGGAGGACAACGATCTAGGCGGCCAGAGCCCGACCTCGGGCTGTTGCGCCTCGATGATGATGATATGAAAAATGGAGAATCATTGGTAACATCGTTCATCAGTATCGAAGCAAATGGTAGGAGCATGTGTGTGCATTTGTACTCATCATCATCGGGGCGTGACAGCCCGACGTCGTGCCTTAGATACAGGTGGTGGTGCATTTGTACTGAATACATGGAATTTTTATTGCAATAAAATGTCAGTCAAAATCTTCAAACCATTTTGTATGTAAACCACTCTGAAACTGTCAAATACATACTATTTTAAACTCATCACTTTCGCATTAGTCCTCAATCTAGCTTTTTTTTGATAGCGGGGAATTCTCGGACCGGGTTAAATTTAATACTTAGTTTGAAAAGTCAATCCATATTAAATCAACCGGAAAGCTAACAATTTGGCATTAGTAAGAATGCGGTATTTTGCACGACATAAGGTCGTCTCACCATGCGTCAATTTGGATGCGGACCAGAATGTATTAAGTCATGGACTTCTGTTAAAATCCATTAAAAAAATACTAGTCAATGTAGTCACAATGAAAACACTACCAATATACAATAAATATATCTTTGTCGCAGGAATGACTTATGGTTGTTATACGAGAAAGTAGGAGGATTCATGCTTACGTCGTAAACGTCGTATTTGTCGTAAAGTTGGAAACTTTTGTCATTTAACTGTGGGGATGACAGAAGTTTACGACGAATACGACGTTTACGACATTTACGTCAGCGAACGTGAATCCCCCTAGTAACTATAGTCACACAATTATACAATACAACTGCGATTATCATATCCTTGCGTATTTTGAATAAAAAAAAATTTTGTCGATAATTTAATTCAAATTTACGCGCCAAATCAATGCCCCCAAAAAAGAAACGTCGCCTACTCCTTTCTGATTTTTGTTTGGTGTGTAGCATATTTCATAGTATGTGTGAATGTCACTGAAAATATGTATTCAAAAATTTTGTCGAACAGCCGCCCTTTGATTATGGTCTGGTTGTACTGCTCCCACCGGCAGATCGAAGCAGCACCTGATGAGTCGTGATCTGTTGGTGGTACGAAACCAGAGGCCGAGGGTCCCGTTACACCCGGAGCCAGGTGGGACCGCGTGGGCGTTTGATCCGTCCGCCAACCATTCCATCCTTATCGACTATTTTTTTTCTATTCCCCATTTTTACCTCCCCTGTTAGTGTTGTCTTCCCAGGCCTATGAATTTTTGTTAATACGTAAAGGACAGGGGCAACGAGTGGCGAAAACCCCGCCCACATCTCCCGAACTGAGCTACAGCAAGCATAGGCCGCTGCTTAGCTCGTTGAGTAGCCTTTTTCTTCGCCAGATGGCATGGCCCGACCTTCACGGTCATAGTGCTACCTAAGGTTACGTTCCCACAGAGGCATCTCCGGATGCCCACCAAACTGTCCGTTACACAACTTTATTCTTATTTAAATAATATACGAGGGTAAGGTGAAAATTTCTCCGCCTGACAATGAAAGACTGCGATTTTCGGTTAAAAAATTATTTTATTTTTCTACATAATCTCCCTTGACTTCAACACACTTAGCGTTTCCGCAACATCAGTATTCCTTCCCGGAAGTGAGAGTCTGGAAGGCTGTGAAAATATTCATCTACGGCCCTCTCAACGTCTTCATTAGATGCGAAGCGCTTCCCAGAAACAAATTTCTTCAAACAGTTGGAAGTTTGAGGGTGCCAAATCAGGAGAATAGGAGGGATGGTCGAGCAAGTCGTACCCCAAATCCCGCAGTTTTCCCATCGCCAACGCATACTTGTGTACAGGTGGGTTGTCCTAGTGAAAGATGATTTTTATACCCTAGACTTTTAGTATAGGGTATATTGTTTTTGTCACGACGGAAATATGTAACACCTTAAAGGAGGCTCCGGAGGTATAGCAATGTGTATATATAAATGATCAGGGTCACCTCCTGATTTGATTTAGCCATGTCTGTCTGTCTGTCCGTCTGTCTGACTGTCTGTCTGTCCGTCTGTCTGTCTGCCCGTTCGCACGATAACTTTCGATAGAATGAAGCTAGAGCCTTGAAATTGGTCAAATGTTGGCAGTGTGATCTAGTTGGTTGGTATTGAAAATGGGCATGATCAGGCCAAGAGAACGCCTACCTCCCCTACATATGTCAAATATTTAATGTATCTATAACTGCCGATTAAATAAACACGAAATGCTCTAGCTTTGGTATATGGCTCGTGAGGGTAATCTTATACTCTCCTTGAAAAATAAAATGGATCAGTTGAAAACTAACGGTAATTTTTTTACAAAGAACCCCGTACTACCCTACTTTTCAGGTTTTTTGTATATAACTCTTGAACCAATTGACGCAGACACCTGGTTTTTGGCATGTAACCCTGAGGTGAGAAGCTGGTCGAGTTTTAGTACATTGGGCATAATCAGATCAAAGGAACGCCTACCTCCCCTACAAACTTAAAAAAATTAAATATTCCTTTCATTACGATAACTTTCGATAGAATGACACTAGCGAGTTAAAAATTTGATAGGATGTTGCTAATAAAATTTACTTGATTGGTGTTGAAAATGGGCAAGATTTGACCGAAGGAGCTCCTACCTCCCCTACAAATGAAACTTCCAATAAGCGATAACTTTTGATAGAATGAAGCCAGCAACTTGAAATTTTGGTCAAATGTTTAAAGTAAGATAGAGTTAGTTGGTATTAAGGATAGGCCAGATCCGACCCAGGGAACCTCTACCTTCCCTACAAATGGGACTTAAAATAAGTGATAACTTACGATAAAATAAAGCTAGCGGTTTGAAATTTTGGTTACATGTTTGTAGTAAGATTCAGCCGGCTGATATTGAAAATACCTAAAATCCGACCAACAAACCCCTACTTCCCCTACAAATGAAACTTCAAATAAGCGATAACTTTCGATAGAATGAAGCTAGAGACTTGAAATTTTGCTTAAATGTTCATAGCATGATCTAATTGGTTGGTGGCAATGATGGGCAAGATCTGACCCAAGGAACCCTTACCTACCCTACAAATTAAACTTCAACTAAGCGATAACTTTCGATAAAATAAAGCTAATGACTTGAAAAACTCAACAAATATTTGTAGAATGGGTTAGTTAATTGATTTTGAGAATGGTCGACCTCCTTCTGAATGAGTGCCAACATCCCCTATAAACTGGTCAAATAGGAAACTCACTTTTAATGCAAATGGTCGTTGTCAATTTGTACTTTTGGTATCACCACTATAGGTTTGTATAAGTCTAGGGTATAGACGCTTCGCTTCGGCCTGGTTTTTTCTTCAAGCCAGGCCTCTTCTCGCGAATTTTGGCATCCAGCTGGTCAAGAATTTTGGAGTAATATTCGCCTGTTATTGTTCTGCCTTTTCAAGGTAATCAATTTACAGGATCCCGTTCGCATCCCAAAACACATTGGCCATAACCTTTTCGGCAGATGCGATCGACTTCGCTTTCTTTGGCGTTAGCCCACCGGTTTCCACCCATTGCTTCGACTGCTGTTTCGTTTCTGGCGTGTAGTGGTGGACCCAAGTCTTACGTATTCATAGTGACCAATCGCCGCACAAAATCGGTTGGATCCCGATTGGATCGATGCAAAGATTGCTGCGAAAATCGTTTGCGCATTTGCTTTTGATCGGCATTCAGCAAATGCGGCACCCATCTTGCGCAGAGTTTTCGTATCTCTTAATTCTTTGTGCAAGATGCTTCGCATCCTTTCTTTCGATATTCCCACAGCAGCAAGATCACTCACTTTCATTCTCATATCGTCCAACACGATATCATGCATTTTTTCGATGGTTTCCGGTGTAGTTGCGGTGTTTTGGCCGTCCTTCACGTGGGTCGTCTTTGAGGGACGTGCGACCACGTTTAAATTCAGCTGCCCATTTTTTAACGGTTGTCATCGAAGGAGCAGAGTCCCCGTAAACTTTTGCTAACTTCGAATGAATTTTCTTAGGAGTTAATCCAAAAACGAAGAATCTTCTGACCGCACGATGTTCAAGTTTCTCCATTTACACGAAAAACACGTAAGACGTCTACTGCAAGAATTCGTGTAAACAAATTACTTGAGAGAACAAGTTGAAACTTGTCATACGAACTAATGCCACATGGACCCAGGCAGGAAACACAAATTTTTTCTGATTTGTAGCGGTATTTCTGTATCATGTAGCATTTCTGTATTTTCACCTCACCGTCGTATGTTTTGGATTTGACCCAAATTGGACTATAAATAAGAATTTTGTAAATAATTCCACTCCAGTCCCACCTACCGGATACAAAAATTAAATGCGTGCTAAGAATACCGCGCTTCAAAAGTGTAACTTTTGAAAATCTTGTTAAGGCTGCCAACATACTGGATTTTGTAATTAAAGATTTTGCTTTTTATCCCCTTCCTCTCACCCATG
Source organism: Chloromyia formosa (assembly GCA_964017055.1). Classification (NCBI taxonomy): domain Eukaryota; kingdom Metazoa; phylum Arthropoda; class Insecta; order Diptera; family Stratiomyidae; genus Chloromyia; species Chloromyia formosa. The sequence goes on from OZ024816.1 coordinate 63,883,907, forward strand.
AAGATGATGGAAAATACCCCATCAAGAGTATTAATCTTAGAAGCCCCAAAAACTGTAGATATAACACAAATATTTGCGATTTTTATTTAACATTACCCCCACGCCCCCATCACCCTAGGGATTGTGGTAATGTCTTGACAATCCTACAGTATTTTTTTTTGTCAGACTGCAGGCGATTGAGCAAGTTTTTGTGAAATTGAGGTCGTTGCTTCAATTGTTATGTATAAATGTATATGAAAACGTTGCGTTGCAATATAGAAAGTCTGCCTATGAAATTAGATTTGTATGCATAGAACAATAGACACTGGGGTCATGTTCGCATCATCCCTTTCCTGGAATGCCTTAAATCCTGCATAGTAGCTAAATTAAATAAAAGAAAGTTGTGTGCTCTGAAAATATTTTTTGGTGAGAGATGTTCATAACAGACATAGTAGTTACTGATTTTGTTAGTATGCCATTCTGTAATCAAAAGTGGTCTAGTTAGGAATTATTTTGACTTATTTATAGGAATATGTGATATACCATGCGTTTCCGGGAGATTTATGAAGTCAATCCATTTTTTTCGAAGCTCTAGATAGAGTAAAAAGCAATGTGATTGCTTTGGATACGCGATTTTGCAATTGGGGACCGCACACATTTTGCCCATTGCTATATTTTTTGTACTAGTTTTTGTAATTTGGAACATTTTTTATTTCACATCACGGCACGGTGAAATATTTTTCACCTCCACCGTTATTAGCCCTTCTAATTAATATTAGTAATTCTTTGCAACATTGCCAAAGAGATAAATACGAACTAAAAAAATTCAATACAAAACGAGCCCTGAGACTCCCGTGCGATACTCTGATAGAGCAGCTGCTAAGACATCGAGTTCTGCCATATGGGTTCATTCCACTTTCGCACTTACTGTTGAACGAAGTAATCATATCCCTCGTGAATATGTTTTCAGATTGCATACCAAAATATATAGCCCAAATATTATCGAAATGTGGTATATCGAGGATTCACTGTGAAATTTATACACTCAGCAACCAATTCTTCACTGAAAATATTCGAATCGATGCTGCAATGAACCCGACGGGCGATCGATCCCCTCCGTTGTGATTCTCGCTTTGCCGACAGTGGGAACGCGTTCTTTATAACTCAGCGGGTGCCCACTGCTGGTCGCCGCAGCCGTTGTTATGGTTAAACATGATTTTACTGTATGTGGTAGAATTTTAGGGTCGCGACCCATCTTATAGTTTTCTCTTGCTACTCAAATGTACACGCACAAAACTTCGCCTCTTCATTTGACTCGGTTGAATAGGGTTTTGAATCATGTTTTATGCCCATACAGTTACACATTTTCCACAAACTATAAATTATTCAAATAAAGTGTTAAAAAAAAAGAAGAAGTCTAAATGGAGGACCAAACCCGGAACCCCCGTGTGGAAGCCTCTTAGACCAACTGATCAGCCACTGAGCTCTTCTAAACTCGTAGTATAAATTACGTGATATATGACATGACCGGGAACAACCAAATCGGAGTTGTTTTGCCTTATATAGGCCGGCAAACACAACATGGGTACGAATTTTTACATCATGAATGGAAACTAGAACTTTCAATTTGCCAATGCAAAATTCTGTATTTGTTCTTGGCGGCAGTGGCAACAAAATACGGAACCAGTTGTTCGGGCGACGACCATCGACCACCATATCACGTACATATATGGCGCTTAACATGCCGTCGCCCTTAGCATGTCGATGGTCGTCGCCCGAAAAGCTGGTTCCGTATTATGTTGCAACTGCCGCCAAGTCAGAACAAATATAGTGTAGTCGCACTTGTGACTGCGATGGCATGTTAAGCGCCATATACGTGGTATGGTTGTTGATGATCGTTCCCGGAAAACTGGTTCCATATTATATTAAAAATATTCCATTCGATCCTGCAATCTACACGGCGGGTGATCGATCTTCACCGAGTTTCTCGCCTTGCCGACAGTCGCAGTCGGCACCCGCTGTGTTTCAAGTACACAGCGGGTGCCGATTGTTGCTGCAAGGCTGATTTAGAAAAAAAGTTGCAACGTTCGTCGGCAACCGAACCCGTGACCAAGTACTTACAAGTCGGACTCGCTAACCACTAAGCCAAGAAAACACTCTTTTCGCTTTGTGCAACATTTATGTACAATATAGGTACAAATTTGTGAGATAGTATCACAACGACGCGAGCACTTCTTCCTTCTGCGTGGTAAATTATATTTTTTCGATTCACTACCCATCGATGAGTCGTCGCTATAAAAGTTACACTTTAAAAAAAAGTTATGCATATCGGAGGACCCAACGAACACATGGTGTGAATATGAGGTGGGTAGCTGTAGTGGTTAAAGAGTTATAAAAGCAGCAACATATTCATATAAGATAAGATTAAACATTGAAATTTCCAGTTTTACCTCCTGGAAAATTCTCATATAATCATTTGCGAGGTATCTCGTTTTTGCAACCAAAACGTATATAAGGAAAGAATACACTTGTTATATAAGTAAACTTGGTCACTATTGGTAATTACGTTCATATTGAAAATAGACAGATGTAAGTTGAATTCAACTGGTAGTGGATTTCAAGAGCCGAATTGCTTGTCCCGTCTATACAAAGCATCGCGACGTTCAATAGCATACACCGAATGCCTTTCATGCAGTTATAACTTCTGGTGTTAAAACTTGTTGTAGAAATATTACCACTTGTCTTTTTGCTGTTCGTATTGTTGGTAAGGGGAGGGTCTACTGTCGGTGTAAGTTATTTGATTTTCCTTTAGAAATGCATTTCAGTTGCAATTGAAATCTTCGAAGCTGGACATCTTTCGCTTTAAACCTAGGACTCGTTGCGTTTGTCAAATCTATCGTATATCTGTACTAATTTTGATAGATCTTGGGAAAAATTACTCATAATTATAAGGATCGAGTTAACAAGTTTTTGATTGTTCGCATGCTTCTATTCCCAAACGTGAAATCAAATTAGGTTGAAATCGTTAGAGACAAGAAAGTGCAAAAAGAGAAATCCCATCATAATCGTATGTCTGAAGTTACTTTTTTTTACATTATAAAACTTTCATCGGCGGCCAATGGACCGGAGCGTTGTTACGCGAGTGCATAATATTGAAAATGTAAGTGATCCTCAACATCCTTCATACGTAGTGTACCGCCGATTATTTCGCCTGAGAAGTGGATGGCAGCAATTGCCAAATATACGAGTACATATATACATACATACATACATACTCGTTATACTGGGTTTGTTATTCTTGTTGAATGCAGCGCGCAGCATGATGTATAGTATGTTGTAATATTGAGTTTGTGCAATATTCCATGAACGTATGTATGTTTTAAACCAGGAGTTTATGTGATGACCATAATAATAAATCGTTGCTTTCATCAGTCGATCATTGCAGTTTCGTAATATGAGTCCGAGATTTTGTCTTCTTAGGACAGGCGAACCATCGTGAAAAGGCGCTTCAGAGTGCGCAAGGCAGTTTCTTTTTTTCGGATGTGTTAACATCTTATGGCGCGGTACGGTGTAAGACCGCGAAACTTGTGGAATCGGTAAACAGCACTAGTGTGTGTGTATTCTTATCTTGTATTCAGTGCTTCACTTTATGTACACTACATAGCATGCGCAAGGAACAATTTCTATCAGATGCTGCATAACCGAGTCGGTAGCGCAACTCCGGGTAATAAAATTGCGGTGCGGGTTCAAGTTCACATCGCGCCGAACTTTTTTGTTTTAACAAAAACAATTGCAATCAATTCCAATTAGTCTTTACTAGAATATATTACCTGGTGTAGTTAGTTAGTTTGAGTTACTGCGTTTTTATTAAAGAAAAGTTGATTTTGCAAAGTTTAAATAACTTCGGTCAGTCAACTTGTCATAACAGTGGTTGCTTTAATTAGGGTTGTTTCGATTTTTGATATAGTTTTTTGGGCGTTTAAAAAATTCGAATTTAAAATTTTGCTTCACCATGCTGAAAAAGCGCCTAACTGCTTGGCTGGTCCAGTTTCTTTTTAATATCTCCTAAATTAGTCTGATAAAGAAACCTTGCTAACCTTTTTTAATCTAGAGTAAATTTATCGACCCATAATGAAATCGAAGCATGTGCACAGAAACACGAAGCTCCGCGTGTACAAAACCATCATATGAGCAGTGCTACTTATGTAATGGCTGCGAAACTATAACCTAAATCAAGCCTCAAGACGGCGAGACGACGAAGCGTGACTGCGAGGACGACCGAGAGCTCTGTATATGCAAACTCCGCGGAAAGAATGGGCATCCAAGATTGGAGGGCGCGGACACGTGACGAAATGGACAATGATCCAGGCGGCCAAGGCCCGACGTCGTGCTGTCACGCCACGATGATGATGTTGAATTTATCGACAGTTTGAGACTAAAATAAAACTTCTAGCAGTTATACTTGCCGAGGTAGAGATATTAAGGTAAAATAGAAATCGCCAAGGGGCCATTTTTGAATTTTTGTTCATAACTACTCTAAAAATGGGGCGAATTGAGAAATATTAACCACGTTAGACTTAAAATCAAATTATATTCAATTTTACTTAGAAGTTTTTCCATCTCGAGCATCAGTTTCAAAGATCTGCTAGCTTAAAAAGTGATAGTGTTATTTAAATCCGAAGGCTCGAAAATTTTCGTTCCTTGACTTACTACTAGACATTTTCCGAGGCACCGTTTAGAAGTTAAAAGGATAATATTAAAAAATATCTCAAATTTTTCGGATTTTCAAGCAGAAAAAGTTAAGCTCACATTCTGCGACCGTGTAAACTCAGTTTCCGTGTATTTGGTATCAATAGAAGGGATTAAAATTATTAGCGCAGAGTTTTAGCTGGAATAGGACCCCTGATTACAACACTCAGCTGGCCGATATGTGAAATATCTGATGTTGAATCAACTGATGTGCTGAAATATCCTGAGACTTTTACTTCCTCTGTAATAGGCATATTAGGCCAGTAAAATTAAATATTATTAATAATAATTAGGGAAAGATCTGGAAATAAATTTAATCCCTTCTATAGATACTGAATACATGAAAACTGAGTTTGCACGGTCGTAGAAGGTGAGCTTAACTTTTGGAGGGTGAAAATCCGAGAAAAGTTAAAATTCAGTTCAGTAGCGTAGTCAAAATTGATAGTCAAAAAATGACAATTTTCGTGGCTCCGGAGAAAAATCGCACTTTATCACTTTTGAAGCTCACAGATCTTTGCTACGGATGCTCCAAATGGAAAAGCTTATCTGTAAAATTTGGGGATAATTTGATTGTAAACCTAACGTGGCCAATATTTTCCAATAGGGGCCATTTTTAGAGTACCCAACTAACAATTTGCTCTTGAGGTGAGAACCAAAACTCTTATAATATCGGTATTAAACCTTTCGGAACGAAATATTACGTTAAAGATATTTATTAGACTAATACCTGAATCTGTTGTAACTTTTAAAAGAAAAGACGTGTAAAAAGTCTTTAGTGCAGATTGCAAGCTCGATGAAAACTTTAAAGGCATTTTGTTCAGATTATAGCCTTAAAAGTAATTTTTGCAAGTGTGTTATTAGAAAAGATCCTGTTAAAGTTTTTGCTTTAGACCATTCTAAGTGTTAATGCAGTGTAGGTCTAACTAAACCATTATAGGGAATAATTGCTTATTGTAGCCTTCAGCAAAATCACAAAACTCTTGCGGTTTCAAAAATTGTTTTTTTAAGAGCATTATAAAAATGTTGTCTTGTCCAAGTGTATTACAGGAAAGAAGTTTATTCGCTGACTCTTCCAAGAATATATTTTGACGGATTGCAAAATAGTATCTGCCGCGTAACGGCTTTAAATGAGAAAGCTATACACTCTGATACTTAAAGAAGTTAGGCGAAGGTTGTAGGGAAAGATATAGTTTAATTGCAATTTTGAAGAAAAGTTTAATAGGAAGAAGTTATTATAACTTACTTATGGGAGCAACAAACTTAACTAAACACTTATAAGTTCTTTAAGATAGAGCTTGGGAGAACCGCCATCTTTTTCGACTGTTTGGCTATAGCAATTATTGCGCCAGAAATTAATTTCTTCAATACTTTGGTGACTTTGGATATTTTCATTTTAAATGTATTTCTTAGGGTCTGACAAGAAAATAAGAACGTGTTTAATACATTTTAGGCCACTATTAGCTACTATGCAAAAAGTACATTTAATTCATGATGAACATTAAATGTACATGTATGCTAAATTTCGAGAGGGATTCGTTTTTTTTGGGAGTTTTGTACAGCATTTGATCAGAAAAATTTCTTTCGCAGAGAAAATTTTACTATCAAATCGACAAAATCCACTGCGAAAAAGTGCATCAGACCAATAATACAAATATGAATTTCAACTCCATTCGTATTTTTATAGAGACCTCCCAAAAGTATCATGAATTCCACTTAATGCTACAATAAGCACAAAATTTACTTACTGAAACCAATAGAAATCTTTGTCTCTTAGTTAAGATTCTAAAAGGTGATCTATGTATGTATAGCAGATTACTGTAAATCACTTATACGTACTTTTACTGATATCTTTCTGATAAGTTCTCTAGTTAGAGCTGTCAAGAAGACTTGAAGGATTCTTAAAATACTTTATACTCATAATTTCATACGCCACTTTTTGGCTAGAAGCGTTCTTTAAGATTTCTATTAGAACAATTTGCAAGTTAATAAGTCTTAGCTGAAACTAAATGTAGTTCTTATAAAATCCTTGAAGATCTCTATAAGAACAAAATTGTTAGTTGGGTAGTTATGAGCAAAAATTCAAAAATGAATGCTCATCGATTTATGCCTTAGAAGCTCTATCTCGGTAAGCATAACAGCTAGAAGTTTTATTTTAGTCTCAAATTGTAGATAAATTACTCTAGCTAAATAAAGTTTCACAAGATTTCTTGTAAGGCCAATTTAGGAGATACTAAAAAGAAACAGGACAAGCCAAATAATTAGGCACATTTTCAACGTGGTGGCCGGGTCCGTGGTGTTTGGGGCGGAATAGAAAACTCGAATTTTTAAACAATGTACCAACTCAAACAATATATAAAAAATCGAAACTACGCTAATTAAAGCAACCAGTGTTATAACATTTTGAGTGACCAAAGTAATTTAACCTTTGCAGAATCACCGACTTTTTTTTTAATAAAAACGCAATTACTCAAAAACTATACCTGCTAGCATATTCTAGTAAAGAGCGAATCGCAGGTAATATCCTACCCTAAAAATGGAAAATAGCCTGTAGAAATCAGATAAACTGTTAATTAGATATGTCCATTTGGAGCTTCCGTTGCAAAGATCAGTGAGCTTAAAAAGTGAGAAAGTGTGATTTTTCTCCGGAGCCTCGAAAATTGTTATTTTTTGACTATCGATTTTGACTACGCTTCTGAACCGAATTCCAAGTTTGAGCAGTGCATTGAACGCAGAATTCAACGGTCTTTGATTTACTCCTGCAAGTTTTTTCGACCCGAGGCACAGTTTAGTAGTTATAATGATAATATTAAAAAAGGGCTCAAATATCTCGCCCTCCAAAAGTTAAGCTCACCTTCTACGACCGTGCAAACTTAGTTTCCACGTATTCAGTATCTATAGAAGGGATTGAAATTCTTTCCAGATCTTTCCCTAATTATTATTAAATAGCCCCAAAATTGGCCTAATTTTACTGGTCTATATGTATATTTTGAGTCAACATTGGAATTATTTCTTCACAAATTCTTTTGAGTAGGTACAACGAACTTGCACTATCAGAAAATTTCCATTTTGTAACGATCCAAGTTCCAAAAAAAGTAAAGAATGGAAATTCTGGAATGAAAAATGTTGTTGCCCCCTACCACCTTTTGGTCATGCCCTAAGCACCTGCTTATATTGCTTAGGCTGAGCGTTTTCTACAATAATTAAAGGTTAGGTCTTTAGCATGTTTCAAAAAATTTCTTCAAATGGATGCTGCAATATTTAAAGAATTGTTACAAAAAGGTCACGCCATTGTTCCTATTATAATAAAATTCCTTCCAGAGGAACCACTTGGTAAGAACTCAAATTCATTGAAGTACGGATATCATAACCCAACTAACAATTTTGTTCTTATAGAGATCTTCAAAGATTTTATAAGAACTACATTTAGTTCCAGCTAAGACTTATTGACTTGCAAATTGTTCTGATAGAAATCTTAAAGAACGTTTCTAGCCAAAAAGTGGCGTATGAAATTATGAGTATAAAGTATTTTAAGAATTCTTCAAGTCTTCTTGACAGCTCTAACTAGAGAACTTATCAGAAAGATATCAGTAAAAGTACGTATAAGTGATTTACAGTAATCTGCTATACATACATAGATCACCATTTAGAATCTTAACTAAGAGACAAAGATTTCTATTGGTTTTCAGTAAGTAAATTTTGTGCTTATTGTAGCATTAAGTGGAATTCATGATACTTTTGGGAGGTCTCTATAAAAATACGAATGGAGTTGAAATTCATATTTGTATTATTGGTCTGATGCACTTTTTCGCAGTGGATTTTGTCGATTTGATAGTAAAATTTTCTCTGCGAAAGAAATTTTTCTGATCAAATGCTGTACAAAACTCCCAAAAAAAAACAAAAACGAATCCCTCTCGAAATTTAGCATACATGTACACTTAATGTTCATCATAAATTAAATGTACTTTTTGCATAGTAGCTAATAGTGGCCTAAAATGTATTAAACACGTTCTTATTTTCTTGTCAGACCCTAAGAAATACATTTAAAATGAAAATATCCAAAGTCACCAAAGTATTGAAGAAATTAATTTCTGGCGCAATAATTGCTATAACCCAACAGTCGAAAAAGATGGCGGTTCTCTCAAGCTCTATTTTAAAGAACTTATAACTTGTTGCTCCCATAAGTAAATTATAATAACTTCTTCCTATTAAACTTTTCTTCAAAATTGCAATTAAACTATATCTTTCCCTACAACCTTCGCCTGGCTTCTTTAAGTATCAGAGTGTATAGCTTTCTCATTTAAAGCCGTTCTACTCATCTCTATTTAAGCTAAAATATTACAACCCTGAAACAGGAATATATTCTTGATCAAGCTTATTATACAAGCAGTACGAGAGTTGATAAACGGCAATTATTCCTATAATGGTTTAGTTAGACCTACACTGCATTAACACTTAGAATGGGCTAAAGCAAAAACTTTAAGAGGATCTTTTCTAATAACACAATTGCAAAAATTACTTTTAAGGCTATAATCTGAACAAAATGCCTTTAAAGTTTTCATCGAGCTTCCAATCTGCACTAAAGACTTTTTACACGTCTTTTCTTTTAAAAGTTACAACAGATTCAGGTATTAGTTTTACTTTTTAGCAGAATGCCTAATAAATATCTTTAATGTAATATTTCGTTCCGAAAGGTTTAATACCGATATTATAAGAGTTTTGGTTCTCACCTCAAGAGCAAATTGTTAGTTGGGAAGAACGGCTCGTACACTTCATCGCTGCCTGCTTCCGATCTTTCATTAGTTCGTTTCTTTTTCAGTTCTCACCGAAAACAATTTGTTAATGCATATTTTTTTACATCATCAGTGAACATCGGCATTTTTTGTGTCACATGGTTTCATTCTGCATACCAACTTAGTATGCGTCTGTAGCTAAGTGCTTCACACTCTCTAGACCTCCACGGTCGAGTTTTCAAGTAAGATCACCCTTTTACGGCTTATACTCGTAATAAAAGAATTCTTACACTTTCGTGGTCGTCTTGCACATGGATAGCTGCAAAGATGCAAGAGAAGAGTTTGGATATATTAAAACGGAGGGAATTTGAGAACAAAAATATTTGGTCCCGTTGCGGGGCTTGAACCGCAGAGACCATATTTCGAGTAGCAAAAAATGCCTGGTGCGTTACCAAGCTAAGCTACAGACGCATACTAAGTTGGTGTGCAGAATGAAACCAAGTATCACAAAAAATGCCGACAAATCACATTGCTGAATTTAATTGAAATCGGCCCACTACTTCTGCTACTTTTCATAGGAACAGTGGAATCGGAATAAGCTTTACTATTAATTTAAAAGTGGTAAATGCAGAAGGTGTGATACGGTTCAGACGAATGTTTCGTACTTTCGGCAAGCTAGCCGAAGACTAGCTTGTTATTTTCCATAAGACCGTATAGTTTCTATATAGTTGAATAATTTCATTTTATTTGTTTACATATGAACGCTGAGCCAGGCGGAGAGTATTGCAAAATTGCATTGAAAAGCACCAACAACAAGAATATACCTTTTCTGCTCTTAGCGCTCGTTTATACTATGGCGTTCGGACGCGACGTTTTTTTTCCGTCGAAGCAATTAATGGCTAGCACCACATGGAAATGAATGGGAACGTTGTTATAGTATTTCCCAGTTGAGTTAATCCGTATCCCAAATGAAAAAAACTCCTTCCCAAATGAATTAAACTTTTTCCCAATATAATTAAACTTTTTCCCAATATAATTAAACTATTTCCCGATTGAATTCAAACAGAGTGAAATTATTTGTAGCTTTCGATATAATTATATAAAACTAACTTACCGATGAAATAACTTGCAGGATCACTATAATTCAAAATCCCTAACCAGATTGAACGCAGAAAGCAGCAGAAAAGCAGAAGCAGCGGAAAGCATGCGTTTCCCTTAAGCCACCTAGATTAGACGCAGCGGCAGCAACAGCGGCGAAAGCAGATCTTCCTTTAGTTGTTGTTGCAATCTGCGTCAAAATTGGCAATCCAAAATAAATTTCGCACGGAATTAGGATTGATACTACTTGTAGATCCAGTAAAACAGAGCGAGGGTACATGAAATGATGAAAATTTTGCACCCAGATTTTTTTCAAACCCCAAAATGTCATCCGAATTCACTGTAATCAACGAATGTTTGTTTTATAGATTTGCAGTAATCCTTCAAGTTATTTCATCGGTAAGTTAGTTTTATATAATTATATCGAAAGCTACAAATAAATTCACTCTGTTTGAATTCAATCGGGAAATAGTTTAATTATATTGGGAAAAAGTTTAATTATATTGGGAAAAAGTTTAATTCATTTAGGAAGGAGTTTTTTCATTTGGGATACGGATTAACTCAACTGGGAAATACTATATTAGGCGCGGTAGCGTTCGTCGTTTAACATCGGACGTCGCGTCCAAAATTTTTAACGTCGCATGTTGGCGGACTGGCGTTTGGACGTCGAACGTCGACGTCCAAGTGGCACACTATAAACAGGTGCAACTATGCTTGTGATTATATTACGACGTTTTTTAGCGTCGGACATCGACGTTTTCTGGACGTCGCGTCCGAACGTCATAGTATAAACGTACGAAGGCGTTATCGTACGTTTATACTATGACGTTCGGACGCGACGTCCAGAAAACGTCGACGTCCGACGTTAAAAAACGTCGTAATATAATCACAAGCCAACGACGTTTTTTAACGTCGGACGCCGAGGTTTTCTGGACGTCGCGTCCGAACGCCATAGTATAAACGTACGCTTATATGGCAAATATAAATTCAGCGTTCACATGTAAACGAAGCCTTAGAAGCTATTTTGTATAATTCTTTGGAACAAAATTTATAGTACATCCTCCAAATAGACTCACACTCACTTTCTTTGCACGATAACGATCATTTCGCGACAATTTTCACCTCAACTGAAGGTTAATACTAGCCTTTAATAGGAACGGCTGGAAGTTCGATCGGCAGCCTTTTTTAAACGGTCGGTTGTGCTTTTTTGTGATCGAGTTAAACGAAAAAGGAACTGGTCGTTCGAACGCACATCTAGCATACGAGTTGACTTTTCGTACCGAAATTCTTAAGAAAAATGTTGAAAGTAAAGTTCACGAAGACAAAGTTCATCATCAGTAAACTGATGACGGGTATCTACACTTCATGCAAATGAAGCGGTAGTATACTCAATTCTGTGGCCCAGTTGACGTTTCGTTGGTATAAACTGGTTTCAGAGAGAGAATGCAATTGCCAGAATGTACATCCTGCACATCCATGACCACGAACGTCATTGTGGACGGGATTAGAACCCGAAACGCCGGTAGTCAAACATAAAGCTTCGTATACATATGAGCATTCGTGCACGCACGAACGCTGTGCGCGCACAAATACTCATATGTATACGGTAGGAGCATGCGCACAATTTTATCCGCACGAACACGATCCATTGCTAGTGGATCCCCGTGCGCGCACAATTTCTTGTGCGCGCACAGCGTTCGTGCGCGCACGATTGCTCATATGTATACGAGGCTTTAGACTGATGCCTCAACACACTGTGCTGCCGGTCGCGATGCATGGATATGTCTTGTGTCTACCGAATGTGCGGAACATGTTTTATTAAAGATATCGAAACAAATTTTATCAAAATTTCAGTATCTTTAACTATACTCGATGGAATCATTCGACAGGACATGTTCCGCGCATCCATGTACCGACTATCTACACGCAGTGTAGATACTCGTCATCAGTTCACTTGATGATAGTGATGGGCATAATGACTCTTTTCGCTGTGCCAGCACATAAGCTCTGACTCTTTCCAATGAGTCGTTCAAAAAGAGTCGTTCAAAAAGAGTCATGCAAAGAGTCTGAAACTTGGTTAATAACATATTCAATAAAAGTCGTAGATGGGCAACCCCAATTTTTTTTTCTCTTTTTTGACCCCATATTCGGAGTTGGCGACCCCCCAATGCCCTTTAGTTCGAGCCAGCCCGATCGGACCACTATTTCCCATGAAAGGGGGCTGCCAGTCTGGGATAGGCGACCCCAATTTTTTTTCTCTTTTTTGACCCCATATTCGGAGTTGGCGACCCCCCAATGCCCTTTAGTTCGAGCCAGCCCGGTCGGAACACTATTTCCCATGAAAAGGGGGCTGCCAGCCTGGGATGGACGACCCCAATTTTTTTTTTCTCTTTTTTGACCCCAGATTCGGACTTAGCGACCCCCCAATGCCCTTTAGTTCGAGCCAATCCGATCGGACCACTATTTCCTATGAAAAGGGGGCTGCCAGCCTAGGATGGGCGACCCCATTTTTTTTTTCTCTTTTTTGACCCCAGACTCGGACTTAGCGACCCCCCAATACCCTTTAGTTCGAGCCAACCCGATCGGACCACTATTTCCCATGAAAAGGGGGCTGCTAGCCCGGGATGGGCGACCCCAATTTTTTTTTTCTCTTTTTTGACCCCAGATTCGGACTTAGCGACCCCAATACCCTTTAGTTCGAGCCAGCCCGATCGGACCACTATTTCCCATGAAAAGGGGGCTGCCAGCCTAGGATGGGCGACCCCAATTTTTTTTTCTCTTTTTTGACCCCAGATTCGGACTTAGCGCCCCCAATACCCTTCAGTTCGAGCCAGCCCGATCGGACCACTATTTCCCATGAAAAGGGGGCTGCCAGCCTAGGATGGGCGACCCCAATTTTGTTTTTCTCTTTTTTGACCCCAGATTCGGACTTAGCGACCCGCCAATACCCTTTAGTTCGAGCCAACCCGATCGGACCACTATTTCCCATGAAAAGGGAGCTGCCAGCCTGGGATGGGCGATCCCAATTTTTTTTCTCTTTTTTGACCCCAGATTCGGACTTAGCGACCCCCAAATCCCCTTTAGTTCGACCCAGCCCGATCGGACTACTATTTCCCATGAAAAGGAGGCTGGCTGCCAGCCTAGGATGGGCGACCCCAATTTCTTTTCTCTTTTTTGACCCCAGATTCGGACTTAACGACCCCCCAATACCCTTTAGTTCGAGCAATCCCGATAGGACCACTATTTCCCATGAAAACGGGGCAGCCAATCTGGGGCGGGCATACAAAATCAACTCGCACAAAAAGATTCGTTCAAAAAGAGCGATACAAAATCGAACCGCACAAAAAGAGTCGTTCAAAAAGAGCGATACAAAATCGAACCGCACAAAAAGATTCGTTCGAAAAGAGTCAATTGACTCTTTTGACTCTTTTTGAACGTGTCGCTCTTATTGAACGTGTCGCTCTTTTTGAACGTGTCGCTCTTTTTGAACGAATCTTATTGTGCGGTACGATTTTGTATCGCTCTTTTTGAACGAATTTTACATAGAGAAGGGAGAGGGATAGGGAAGGAGAGGGCTGAGGAGCATCCAAATAGTGGGGATGGATGCTCCTCCGCCCGGATGGGGGTTCTAAAGGGGGGTCAAAATGGTGTCAAAAATGCGAAATTCCTTATATTTTAGAAGTTATGGCCACAAAACAGTTTATTTAAAACTAGGGTATAGTAGTGGTGTAATTGCTTGAAACAGAATGATTTATGGGATAAACTAAATAGTGGTCGTGTGAACGGTCCACAACCCAAGGCAAAAGCAGTTCACTTTCCAGTCCACGCTCGATACAAGCATGAGATCGAAAGCGTGCCACGATGTCATGTATTGGCCCCGTCAGAACGCTGCTTTACACTGTACCTGTAGTGCAAGTGGAAGCTATGGGTTTTTGTTTGGTTTCATCTAAAGTTGAGCTTGAGATGATGATAGACGAATACTTTTGTTTTAGAATGTTGGGATTGTTTTCTGTATTTGGAGAAACTTGGCTGTGCGGTGGGACGCGACGTAAGTAAATTATTTTTGATATGTTTGCATTTGCAGTCAGCATGGGTTGTTGCGTATATATTTAGAAGTATACACAATGCGTGCATTGCATACTGCATAGAGATGAATATGAATGGATTTAGATGGGATTGCTTTGGTAGATAAATGATGGTGGTTTTGCTTTTAGATAGATACTGGGATGGGATGTGAGTGAATGAATGTATTGTAGTACATTATATGTATTGAGAAATGAGCGTGGATTGGTTATGCGTTGGGTAATATTTATGCGATGGGCTAGTTTGGGAATTAATTTTACAGTGAGTCATTCTTAAATTGAACGACTCGAAGGCTATGTCGTTGTGCCGAATCTTTCGCTCATCCTGATGAGTCGTTCAAAAAGAGCGACTCGTTACTGTGTTACACATCACTACTTGATGATGAACCATGATTCAATAATAGGTTACGTAAAAAAGTGTGCAATTTTTACTTTCTCTCTGCGCACGGCGTCACAGTTTTGCTTTTCGAAAGCTTTCAGTGAATTTGGTATGAAATCAGATACTTTTTAAAGAGAATTCATTTACAAATCTACAGTTTCCATCCGATTTTCATGAAATTTTGAGAATTTGACCTCCACGACTAGGGGAAGGTTAATTTTCACATAATATTTAAAAAACTACCCTCATCCCCCCTGCGAATTTATCTACAGTTTTATTGGAATTTTGTATATGAAACCTTCCAAACAAGTGGAAGGTGACTGTCTACATCGGCTTTAGGAAAACTACCTCCAACCCCCTTCTCACCCATAAAAGGAAATTTACAAGTGTATCTGCAGTTTTATTCCGATCGTGATGAAACTTTGTATATTAGACCCTAAACGCTAGAGGAAGGTGAGTGTCTACATAGGTTTTCAAAAACCACCCCCATCCCCCTTCTCACCACCAAAAAGGAATCTGTAAATGTTTCTACAGTTTTATTCTGATCTTAATGAAATATCGTATATTAGACCTTTAACGCTAGGGGAGTCACCTTCCCCTAGCGTTAAAGGTCTACATCGAATTTAGGAAAACCACCTTTAACCCATCTTTCACCGCTAAATCGACAAATGTATCTACAGTTTTATTCCGATCTTGATGAAACTTAGTGTATTAGAGCTGAAAGGCTAGAGGAAGGTGAGTGTCAACATAGGTTTTAAAAACCAACCCCATCTCCCTTCACACCCCTAAAAGGAAATCTGCAAATTTATATACAGTTTTATTCCGTTCTTGATGAAATTTCGTATATTAGACCTTTGTTTAATAATTTTAGACTACATTAAAAATACAAAGTTTAGTTAATTTATAGTTTTATTAAATTTGTTCGATATTTCGGGATATTTTGTACCGAGTAACTTATTCAATTTCCGTACTGTAAAATACATTATACTTCTGAAGAATAATTGCTACACTTTGTAGTGGCAATCTACATTAGACGCGGCATCTATATGTTATTTCACGTATTATTTCCTTGGATATAAAAGCAACGACTCGCCGTTTAAATTCCTAAAGATGTTTTCTAGCTTGTTCATATTACCCATCATTTTTAGTGATGGCTTACACAGCCCACTTTCACTTAGGTGGTCAACCCAAGATCTAGGGACGCGGGAGCGTGCCGCCCCGCCAAAGAAAAACGAAAAAATAAAAAAAAAAAAATGGAAAAGTGACCAAGACTATGTTTACAAGACACAACAAGTACGGGTCTTCGGACCTCTGTAGCTCCGGCCCCGGATGCTTGTTCGGGCTCAAATTTGGTACGGTCATTGTCTCCGGTCATCTTATAAAGTGCTGCAAATTTGATTCCGATACAAGAAAAAACACCCGAGATATGATAATTTGAAAATGGCTATTTTTATACCCTAGCCTAGACTTTTACTATAGGGTATACGAGTATTGTTTTTGTCACGACGGAAATATGTAACACCTTAAAGGAGGCTCCGGAGGTATAGCAATGTATATATATGTATAAATGATCAGCGTCACCTCCTGATTCGATTTAGCCATGTCTGTCTGTCTGTCCGTCTGTTCGTTCGCACGTTAACTTTCAATAGAATGAAGCTAGAGCCTTGAAATTTTGGTCAGATGTTGGAAGTATGATCTAGTTGGCTGGTATTGAAATTGGGCTTGATCAGGCCAAGAGAACGCCTACCTCCCCTACATATGTAAAATACTTAAATGTATCTATAACTCCCGATTAGATAAACATGAAAAGCTCTAGCTTTGGTAGATTGCTTGTGATGGCAATCTTATACTCCCCTGCAAAAATAAAATGGATCAGCTGAAAACTAACGGTAATTTTCTTACAAAGAGCCCCGTACTACCCTACTTTTCAGGTTTTTTGTCCATAACTCTTGAACCAATTGACGTAGACACCTGATTTTTGGCATGTAACCCTGAAGTGAGAAGCTGCTTGGGTTTTAGTAAGTTAGGCATAATCAGATCAAAGGAACTCCTACCTCCCCTACAAAATTAAAAAAACTGAATATTACTTTAATTACGATAACTTTCGATAGAATAACACTAGCGAGTTGAAAATTTGGCAGAACGTTGGTAGTAAAATCTAGTTAGTTGGCATTGAAAATGGGCAAGATCCGGCCCAAGGAACCCCTACCTCCCCTACAAATGAAACTTCAAATAAGCGATAACTCTCGATAAAATTAAGCTAGTGACTTGAAATTTTGGTAAAATATTTGTACTGGGATCTAGTTGGTTGTTATTAAAAACGCGCAAGATTCACCAAACGAAACCTTTACCTTCCCTACAAGTAAGACTTCAAGTAAGCAATAATTTT
This sequence comes from Chloromyia formosa, assembly GCA_964017055.1. Taxonomy (NCBI): domain Eukaryota; kingdom Metazoa; phylum Arthropoda; class Insecta; order Diptera; family Stratiomyidae; genus Chloromyia; species Chloromyia formosa. The sequence continues at coordinate 63,901,313 of OZ024816.1, forward strand.
CGATAGAATGAAGCTAGCGACTTGAAAAATTGAAAAGAATGGGTTAGTTAACTCATTTCGGTCAGGTCTGTGGGGAAACTCACGGGCAAGTCTACATAGCACCTCCGCGTGGTGGCCGCTGGTAACTTCGCGAATAGCGAAGGCTGAGCTATGGGGCCGGTTGCGTGTACTATCACATTACGCGTGTACCGCCGTTTTGCGATATCTAAGCAATCGACACACTCCCTACCTGGCCAACTCTTGTGATCTATAGTTTTGGCGAAGGTAGCCCATGCGGAGTGTCAGATGTCCTAAATCCCCGAGGTGTTATGCGACCGTGCCCATCGGGGGAAAGTGACCAGGGACGCAAATGGTCATCACTAACGGAGCAAGTTACTGCCACACACCTGTACAATAACCAGTTGTATGGATAGTGTAAACTGTCTCCCCGACCGTACGTTGGCAGAGGGGCGCCTATGAAACTCTCTGCATAGGTGACACGGCGACCAGGTGTGAGGTTGGAGCTGGTGACTGAGGTGAAAGTTCACCTGCGGGGTTCCGGATCCAACACTTCACTTTGCTCCTTTCTTGCACCTGTTGAACCGCGGTCTACAGAGTAGCGATCTGTTAGACTAGGAGAGAAACCTTGAATTGCTTCAAGGGTAGCAGGTGAAGAGTGGCATGAACGCCTACGGAACTTTCGGGAGGTCGCGAGGGAGTCTGCTTCGCGGGACAAAGAGAGGAAAGAACGGCCGGATCGTCATAATGTTCCTATAGGGGCGGGGAGTAGCGGGAAGCAATATGCTGGCAGTTGCCTGGGCTGTGGTCCGAGAACGGGAAACCCAAACCTGAATCAATAAATAAAAACAAGAATATGAAAATACATCAAGACATTCTTGGAGAAAGTGGCTGGAGGAATTCCAGTGAGACGGACAGCGTCGACTCGCAAGGGTTGAAGAGGTTAGTCTCTGAAGAAGACGCTCCAGGGGAGAAGGGAGGCATTGTTGGAACGGACAATGACGCGCCAGAAGGCGCGGAGAGGTTAGTTCAGACAACGTGCACTCTGATCAACGTTCAATCTGCCGACTATCAGGGATGGTGGCGGGCCGGCACAAAGAAACACTAACTGTGTGCCAGCTGAATATTCATCACAGTAAAGCGGCATCAGCGATGATGACGAGATGCTTTGATGAAGAGAAACTGAACATAGCTTTGATACAGGAACCCTGGATTTTACAAAACAAAATTAGGGGTTTGTCACAACAAACCGCAAATCTGTACCATGCACAGGTGGACGGTAAAATAAGGACATGCATCCTGGTGCGTCATGGAATACGTGCAGTACAAATGATGCATCTCTGCTCGCCTGATCTTACGGTAGTAATGATCGGCAGTGGTGCAGGATCATTCCTAATTGCATCAGCATATCTCCCTTATGATGCACCAGAACCACCTTCATCAGAGGAAGTAGAAAATCTGGTAAGATATTGTAAAGAAAGAGATATGGCCCTGATCATAGGCTGTAATGCAAATGCGCACAACACTGTGCGGGGCAGCACAGATGATAATCCCAGAGGACAGCAGCTGCTAGAATTTGTGGAAAGGTACAATCTGCTGGTAGCAAACAAGGGGGTCGCTCCCACCTTCGTGGATGCATGAAGGGCTGAGGTGATCGACATTACCCTAAGCTCTGTTAATATGCTTGACAGAGTTCAGAATTGGAGAGTGGTGGACAGGCTAACCATGTCCGATCACAGGGCTATCCAGTTTGAAATTCTGTATGGCAGAAAACTGAGTAGCGAATGCAAACGTATAAGAGTGCCAAAAAATACTGATCGTGTTAAGTACGAGACATATTTATTGGAACAAGTCGAGGATATTCAAGACGGAATACCTCGGAATACGGTCGAGATAGAGCGAACAGTGGAACAACTGAACTCCGCTATTAATCGCGCCTTCGAACACGCTTGTCCCTCCACAGTAGTGGACGAAAAGGACCCAACACCATGGTGGAGTAGGGAACTGGAGTCTATGAAAAAAGAGACAAGGAAAGCCTTTAACCGTTACATGAGGGAGAGAGACTCTCACTCTTGGGAACTATACAAGGATAAAAAGAGGGAGCTGAAAAGAACCTTACGTCTTCGGAAACGAAATACATGGAGGGAATTCTGCTCTAGCATGAAGGATACGTCGGAAGTATGCAGATTACAGAAGATGATATCGAAAGACACTGCTTCGAAAATGGGGCTGATACGCAAAGTTGATGGTTCGATGACAGAAACAGTGGAAGAAACGTTGCAGGCGCTGATGGAGGTACATTTTCCTGGAAGTTTCAAGTCAGACCAACCATGGCCTCAAACTAACATGGGAGCTGGTGGGGTAAGTCAACAAGAAGCTGAGAGGATAATAACTCCAAATGGAGTCAAAAGTGCTATAAACTCTTTTGCTCCATTAAAACGGCTGGAATGGACGGAATATTCCCGGCACTATTACAGTGGGGCATGAGCGCTCTACTAGATAGGATCCGGAATATATTCGTCGCCTGTCTTTCAGCAGGCTACATCCCGAAGGCATGGAGGGAGGCTAAAGTGGTCTTCCTGCCTAAACCGGGAAAGAAAGACTATACAGAGGCAAAGTCCTTCAGGCCGGTTAGCCTTACATCATTCCTGTTGAAAACAATGGAAAAAGTGTTGGTGGACTACCTGGAGAACACCACGCTAATGTATAGTCCTCTGAGTAGGTGCCAACATGCTTATAGAGCAGGCAGATCTACGGAAACCGCTCTACACGAACTTGTTAGAGTTGCAGAGAGAGATCAACAATGGCGGGATCGCTATGTCTACTTTTATGGATATAGAGGGTGCTTTTGATAAAATCTCCTTTACCAAACTAAGGAACGCCCTGACTGAGCGGGGGGTTGATTGTATTATAATTAAGTGGATCGACTCTATGCTTAAGCAGAGGCCGGTAAATCTTAGCAGTGGATGTGACAGAATACGGGGTAAGGTAGTCCGAGGATGCCCACAAGGAGGTGTTCTTTCGCCTCTACTGTGGAACATCACCACGGACAGTCTTCTCTGGAAGCTGGGCTCGATGGGCGTACACACTGTAGGATACGCCGATGACTTGGCACTTACGGTCAGTGGAAAGTTCATGGACACAATTCTAGGTTGCATGGGACAAGCTCTCAAAGTAACCGAAGAATGGTGTAATGAGCAAGAACTAACCTAAACGCTAGTAAATCAAACACTATGATTTCTACTCGTAAGAGGAAAGACATAAAGATAACTCCCTTACGGCTCTTTGGTTCGGAAATTAAGGTGTCCAAGGAAGTGAAGCATCTAGGAGTTACCTTAGATGCGAAACTAACTTGGAATGTTCACGTTGATGAAAAGATCCAAAAAGCGAAAAGGATTTTGCATCAATGTAAGAGAGTGTGTGCTCGTAGGTGGGGAATTTCACCTAAAGCGACACACTGGATTTACACAATGATGGTAAGACCCATTCTAGCCTACGCATCAGTGGTATGGAGGCCAAAAGCCATGCAGAATACCACAAAGCAGAAGCTGGATGGGGTACAAAGGATAGCTTGCGTAAGCATATGTGGTGCAATGCGCACCACACCAACGCGAGCAATGGAGGCATTGCTGGGACTGCCGCCGTTGGACTTATTTATAAAGAAAACGGCGGCGCTTTCGGCAATACGCATGGAAAGGGATGCCATGTGGCATCGCTTTGGAACTAGCAGCGGTCATAAGAGCATCCTAGACATTATTCATGATGAGGTCAGGGAGACTCTAATGCCGGTAGAAGGCATGAGTAGAGTAGACGTAGGGTAGTTGAATGACTACACAAGACTCACATTGCAGATGGAAACATACACAATGAGTGTACCTATATGTACAATGACATCAGCATTTTTACTGATGGCTCTTTAATGGACAGTAAAGCGGGGGCGGGGGTTTACTCTGAAGAGCTAAACCTAGCATGTGCGCTTAGTCGAGGAGAGTATGTGTCCGTATACCAGGCAGAGATGCTTGGTTTGTTGCATGCGTTGGACCACCTGCTTGAAGGTCAGGTGCGGGGGAAGAAAATCCTTATTGCACTGGACAACCAATCGGTGATCAGACGCATGCAGCAGACGAACATAAACTCTAAACTGGTACTAGAGTGTGTCCGGAAGCTCAACACGTGTGCCTCAGAAAATGAGGTTACGCTGATGTGGGTAAAAGGACACATAGGTAGGGACGTTCCGATACCATATAAGTATCGTTACCCGCTCAAATGAGTAGTATTTAAATCATTTATTCGATACTACTCATGTAAGTAGCTTGAAAGTATCGATACTTATAAAGTACTCATATCGATAGTTTTTCTTATGAATTTGAGATCGCGGGTAATTTAATAACTTAGGAGCACTGTTATTAATAATTATTATCAAAAGATTATTTTAGATTATTAGAAAACGTTTATTCATTTTTAGGTTTAACAACAAAATTGATTTTTTTTAAATAAACATAATAATAAAAATAAAAGGAAAAAGGGCTATAAGTATTCCATATGCTTATATATGCAGATACATCTATACAAAGAGTTTTACTGAATCCAGATTATGTTTCCAAGGCTATTTCCAAGTGGATAGTATATCATAGAATTTATACTATATTGAGAACATATATATTCTGATTTAAGAAATAAAAAGTTAGAAAAAGGAGAACTTAAATATTTAGGCTTGGCAAGATGCACGCGGATGTGAAAAAAGTGCAAGAAGTAATTATTATTAAAATGCTTAAAATTTAAGTGAAGAACTCTTTATTATCGAGACTGCCCAAGAAGAGCAATTTTTCCAAGTACTTCGGAGACAATTTGTTGACCGTTTCCAGCTGGCAACGTTAGTGCTGTCTCTCTTTCTCTTATTTCGATTTTAATGATGGGTACTCGATAGGTACTTGGATGGAAATGGTATCGATACCCGAGTAAGTATCGCAAGAATTATTCGATGCTAAATGTACTTGGTATCGAAACAAAAGTATCGATTATTTACTTGTATTTACTTGTATCGGAACGTCCCTACACATAGGTACAACAGGAAATGAGGCGGCGGATGCCCTAGCAAAACAGGGATCTGCGGCAACTTTCATTGGCCCAGAACCCAGAGTTGCTCTGGGGAACGGCATGATTGGAGCGAAGGTTGGGGAGTGGATGGACTCCATGCATCAACAAAGATGGCAGGAGCTAGTCACTTGCAAACAAGCTCGGAATGCAATGACCAGCCCTTTAGGCAGGGAAGCAAGAAAGGTACTCAGTTATAAACAGAGTACCCTAAGTTGGATAACTGCCTTGGTCACAGGGCATGGTAATTTTAACGCTCATCTGGCCAAGATGAAAATCGGGGAAGATGACGTTTGCAGGCTATGCCTGGAGGAGGCCGAGACGGCAGCACACATTGTGTGCGAATGTCCAGCACTGGCTAGCACGAGGTTGAGGATCACAGGCAAGCACGCGATAAGTGTGGGAGCCATGAGTGAACTCAGCCTTAAACAAATGCTAGCAATAACACGGGACTCAGTGATGAAGAAAGAGGTCGACAACTATCAGTCGACATCTGGAAGTCACTGATGACCGGGAGGGGCGAAAAGGGACCCAAACGTTAGTGGTCTGCTTCGGCTATCCCTCAGAATATAATAATAAATAATAATAACACATTTTTAGAATAGCCAAGATCCTCCTGAATGTGTGTCAACCTTCCCTATAAACTGCCCATATAGGAAAATCACTTTTAATGCATATGGTCGTTGCCAATTGGTACTTTTGATATCACCACTAGGTCTGTACAAGTCTGGGGTATATACGCTTCGGACTCCCGGGCCAAGCGAAGCTTCGGCCTGGTTCAAATTTTTCTTGTTCTCGTTGTTCTCGTCGTTCTCGTTGTTCTCGTTGTTCTTTGACAGGGCTACAGCCTCGTAGGGAGCGTATCGAGGTCTGCTTTCTTTTTTCACGGATTGCCTGTGTCCCAAGGGTCTGCACAGGCTATCATGTGCTCTGATCCGTGAAGAGAAAAAGATACATCCAAAAATGTGAAATTTTATAGTAGAGTTTCTGGCTTAAGTCTTTTTGATAATTTGAATGCGACACAGGAAATCACTCGCAGAGATCGCAAGGTCTGTGAAGTTGACACCTCGAGATGATTTTTTTTTCATACAAATTAGGTAAATCGTTTGCCCATCGTTAGCCTACGTATGCCCAGGAAAAATTTTCGTTTGCCCACCTTTAGAAAAAAAGTTATTAACAAATGTATTTTTTCAAAGGTTGGGAGCCACTGAAAATCAAAATTTCGATTTTTTGCGATTTTGTACGCTATATCGTTTGCCCATCGTTAGCCCAGGTTTGCCCAGCCTTTACTTTCGTTTGCCCACCTCTCAATATTTTTTTATTGGCACATCAAAATTCCTGTAAAAAATAAAATTGATCCTTCTTCAGGGTTTGCTTTTCGTTTCCTTTTGTTTTTCTTCACCATCTTAATGAATGTTATGGGCTTATATGTTATCTATGCTAAGCATAGACAACAACCCACTTAGAGCTCTCTGGCCCTCTATTGGCGGGTGTATTAACTTTACAAAGTTACAATAAAGTCAGCTGTTTCAAGCTGTCACTGATGAAAATGTTTTTCACAGATTTGTCTATATTTTCCTTATTTTGCTCGATAGCCCTGCGATTGGGCATGAGTAGGAGAAAAAAACTGTACACTAGTCTCTCGCGCATAATACACGCGATACACTGTGCATTGTTTTGCTTTCTTTTTTCAATTAAAATGCACGAGACGCGAACTACACGAAGATGCGACCGCTTTCGTTGGCTATCCACGTATGACGTAATCGACGCGAAAAATGCTTCAACTTCGTCGAATAGATTTTTGCTGCTATCAGAGGACTCAACTGATACACAGCTAAGATCTGAAAACGAAAAACTGAAGGCCCGGGTGCTTGATCTTGAGAGGAAGATTGAGCAACTTCTGAAAACATTGCCAAAGGCGCCGAATCAAGCAGCGGTCCAACAATCGGACCCAATTACAACTGTGGTACAACCACCAACACCCCGTAAAGTAGTGGTACAACAATCGCCATCACTAACAGCAGTCGCACAACCAGCGACGCCCCGTAAGGCAGCGGCACAACAATTGTCGTCGCACACAGCATCGGTTCAAGATGCAACTTTCGCACTACCATCCCGTACAGCAGCGAAGCAAAACGCCCCACAAAATCGAGGGGAATCGCAAGTAACAACGGCACAAGCAATACCAACAAGTGCAACTGGAATGTTGCAAGCTCCTTTCTGTCAATCAATAGTGCAAGAAGCACCCCTCCGCCCGTCTGCGACTAACATTACATCACCAAATGTATATTGTGTAACGCCATCGCTGTCATCAATGACTATGACTACAACCAATGTGACTACGGACAATGTGACAACGGACACATTGACTACATGCAACAGGCTGATAATGACCCCGGGCTTTTCGGGCGAAATGGACTCGGAGTTATCTGTGGGCGCAGCTGTGTCTACATTTAATCTTGTAGCTAGAAAAAAGAAAAAGACGAAACCTCAAGTTAGCGTCAAAGTAGGTGAGTCAAAGTCTCCCCCAACCCAATCCCCTTTGCAAGCCAAACCCTCTGAAGAGCGGCGCGAAAGGATTCCACCAATTGTATGTCACGAAGTTGATATACCTTCGCTCCTAAAACAGCTCCGTTCTGCTGGGCTGACTGTCAAAGTCAAGAACTTATCGAGAGTGAGATCTTACATTCTATGTAGTTCTGTTGAGGATCATGGGAAAGTTTTTGCATTTATCAAGGACCGAGGCCTACATGCAACTACACGCACCCCCGTAAGTATGATGCAAAAATCATTAATTATTAGAGGTTTGCACTATAACACAGAACCACAAGAGATTTTTGAAGACCTGATGGAAAGTTACCCAAATCTTTTGTTATCAGGAGTAACTAGCTTTGTTACGAAAATGGACAAAATCCATAACAAAACAATCGCAGATCAAGGAACTATTTCAACTTCTGGGCTGTACTTGGCCAAATTTCTTCCCAATCAAGATATGAGTGAGGTAAAAAAAATTAAATATATTTTGTGGCAGCCCATTACTTGGGAAAAAATCAAAAACAAAGAGGCTGTGCAGTGCTTTAATTGTCAAAATTTCGGCCACGTTGCCACTAATTGCACCATTGTTCATAGATGCGTGAAATGCGCAGATCTCCACCAGCCAAGAGCCTGCCCTAAACCAGTCGAGCAGCCACCTGTCTGCTGCAATTGCGGTAATGTTGGGCATACAGCCAGTTGGAGGGGCTGCACAGTCTTCAAAGCCTGGCAGGCCAGAAACTCCAGGTTATCGAAGACAAAAGCCTCTATATCCCAGAATCCTTCAGTCAACAGAAACCTACCTAACAGTAGCAAACCAACCACAAAATACGTCCGATCCGGCGTTTCATTCTCCCATATCACTAGAAGCGGCGAAGACACTAATCAGCCAATACGCCCACAACACAACACTCTGGACAAATTGCTTCTTGCAGTTTTGGCTTCATCAGCAAACGCAGAAACGAAAGTTGCAACAATTGCGACCATTTTCAGTTCCGTAAATGGAGCTTAAATTGATTGCGATAAATGCGAGATCTTTGATCTCACACGCGCAAAGAGCGACTGCCCAGAATCTTATTGATTCACTTAAAGCCGATTTTTTCTTCTTTACAGAAACCAAATTGAAAAGCCAACATGTATTGCGCTTTTCTGGCTATAATATTGTTAGAGATGACACTAACAGTGGCTCAGCACTCCTTCTTAAAGACAATTATAACTTCGAGCACTATAGGTTGCCGCCTCTGCAACATAGCTCGGCGGCTTCCGCCGTCCTAAAGACCCGAGACAATAGAGAAATTCTTTTGGTCTCACTTTATATACGCTGCACAAGTACCGCGACCCAGTTAAGGCATGACCTCGACGTTCTTAACAACCTCCACGACCGCTTCAAATATATAGTTATAGGCGGAGACCTAAACTCCCGACATACTGCATGGGGCGACACAACCGAAAACTTCCACGGTTCAATCCTATTCAAATGGTTGAACGACTCCGCACCACCAGTAGAGTACTCTCTAATCTCCCCTAAATCGCCGACAAGACCTGAGAGTTCGTCAATATTAGACTATTTCATGATTTCGCACGAACTGGAGCAGTTCACAATAAATCTGAACTGTGTTACAACTCAAGGAATGTCCGACCATTTCGCAGTCATAATGAAACTGCACATAGGCACCTTTGCGGAACTAAGTCCGTGCTCTCCAACCTCTTTTATATCGTATAGAGGTACGGACTGGGTTAACTTTGGAGAGAGTGTTTCGAGTGAGTTGAGACCACATATTTTCCCAAAAGACCGTAATTTACGTAACGATGAAATTGATTCCTTAATATCGATTGCCACCAACGCCATTAACTCGGCAATAGAGGAAAACACAACTCGTGTCACTCCTTCTAAGTTTAAGCAAAATGCTCTCCCTCCAGATATCGTCTTGCTCATGAAGGTGCGGCAAGTTAAGAGGCGTAAACTTAAAAGAGCCTACCACAGACACGAAAACAGGGTCAGCGATGAATATAAACGCATACTAGAAGAAGTCAACCTCTTAACTAAAATTATTGCGGTCAATATAGCCAAATTTCGCAGTCGTCGACTTTCTGAAAGACTTTCGGCAATCAAACCTGGCCCCCAAATGTTCAAGGAAATAAATTGTCTCTCCGGCAAGTTCAATAATCCCAAGGAACTCAAACTAATGAATGGTATGCAGCAGGTCTACAATATTCAAGAGCAGCTACAACTTTTCGTAGATATTTTCCAAAGACAACTCAATATGACCCCCCCGGACAGTCGTTCAGAAACAGCAGTGCGTGCAGGATTGGAGGTGTCGCGCTTCTTAGCTGCCAATACAGAGCAAATCTGCGAGTTCACTCAGCAAAACCCATCAACCAGTCCATCGGATACGGATACCTTTATCGGCCGAGATAGTCTTCAGTCACATGTTAAAGCTCTAAATAATAAAAAGTCCTTCGGGGTGGATGGTATTCCAAACATAGTGCTTAAGAGGCTTCCAGGTGCAGCTATCACGCTATTACAAGTGAATAACTGCATCAACAACGGATACTTTCCGGATGCATGGAAAATAGCGAAAATAGTTCCAGTCCACAAAAAAGGGAAAAGCCATGAGGCAAAAAACTTCCGTCCGATCTCCATGCTATCCAATGTGGGCAAGTTATTTGAAAAAGTGTGGCTAAATCTCATACTTAGACACTGCGAAGAAGCTGAAATTATCCCCAGCCACCAATTCGGGTTTCGTTCTAAGCATGGAACCCAACACGCTTTAGCCTATTTGCACGAGACAGTGCTGGGAAATATAGATAATGGGAATCAACCTACACTCGTCTGTGCCCTAGACCTGGAGAAAGCCTTTGATTGCGTGTGGACCGAAGGCTTGGTCTTCAAACTTATTAATTTCGGTTTCCCATCTTCGGTAATTAGAATTGCTATCAGCTTCTTTTTAAATAGAAAGTTCAGGGTTACCCTTGGTGACAACAGTTCTGAATTATTCCCAGTGACCTCAGGGGTACCACAAGGTTCAATTACCGGACCTGTGATGTACAATATTTTCACGGCGGACGTCCCAACTCCTGAAGATCCTCAAGCGGGAATAATTCAATACGCAGATGATACTCTAATTTTCGCTGCTGACACCGACCCACTAACGGCCGCCTTAAGGGTCAACAGCTAATTAATCCAACTGGAGTCGTATCTCCAAAGTTGGGGTATCCGTATTAACGCAGAAAAAACGCAAGTTTGTCTTTTCAGGAACCCATCCAGATTTTCCGGTTCAAGAACTTTAGTCAACAAAGCAAAAAAAGTTGTCATTACGGTAGGCAACACGCCAGTCCACCCTAAAGCCTCTTTGAAATATCTAGGGGTCTTGTTTAACAAGTTCCTCCGATTCAACCCCCATGTCCACGAAACAGTTAAGAGAGCTTATATTAACTTCAATAAAATCCGATACCTCTTTTCAAGATCGGTGGAATTGTCGAGGAGGGTAAAGGTAATCACTTACAAATCCCTCATTCGCCCTATTCTCACATATGCCTCACCAATTTGGCTCACCTGCTCCAAAACAGCAATTAAGCGAGCAGGAATTTTTGAAAGGAAAGTTCTACGCCTTTGTACCGGAAAGCGCCGGCGCTTCTGGACTCCCCAAAAAAAATATTTCAAAAACAGTGAAGTATACAGCTGCGCCCAAATCGAAAATATTGCAGACAGAGTTGTGAACCTTACTCGGCGATTCTACCAAAAGGCAGAGCAACACCCAAATATTAATATCAGCTCTCTATTCAGGGCGGCCATGAACCGAGAAAGCGTCACAGTTACTTCGAATCCATCTTCTTCGATTAGCTTGAGGCCCAGCGTCATAGTGCAATCCACTAATGATGCGATCTTCCGCAACCTCTATAATTATAGTGGTAGGCAACATCGCAGACATTAGTGGACTGCACGCCCAACGTGACCGACGCTTCTAGACTGACGACATGACCAATGACACGACTGTCGACCTTCTGGTGCTCCAAAGAAGCGGCAAAAGAAGAGCTTCCTTTTATATCTACTTAATTTTAATAATTAATTTTTAATATTTAGAATTGCTTTTTTTCGTTTAGTTTGTTAATTTTTCTTTTGCTATTTCTTTTTGAATTCCGTCTTTAATTTTAATTTTGAGAATAGTTATAAAGTAGTATGTAAGTTCTAGGTAATAAGTTTTATCATAAATTAAAATAAAAAAAAGAATAAAAATCAAAATTCAAGAAAACGGTCTAAGCGCACCAATAAATAGTTAACTATCAAGATTGCAAATAAAAATATATGAGTACTTCTGTATAGTCAAGATTATGGCAATAACCACGCCAAATTTAGTATAAAATTTAAGAATTAGGCAGGCCAAATAGAATCAGCCGCCCGAAAATAACTAAGACTTATTGTTAAGTTAGGATGTAAGCTCAGTTAACGTTGTGTTGAAAGGCTTTGAATATGCAAAATAAACCCTTCAAAATTAATGAATGAATGTAAAAAATAAAAAACGCAAATCTATAATTTTAATATCGCAATTTGTGCAGTTCGTTTGCCCATCGTAGGCCCACGCTTGCCCAGGAAAAATTTTCGTTTGCCCACCCTTACAAAAAAAGTTATTAACAAAATATGTACTTTTTTTCAAAATGCAAAAACCCACGAAATTTTTTTTTCCAAAATAGGCAATTTTTTTCGCTATTTCGTTTGCCCAACGTTAGCCTAGGATTGCCCACCCAAAATTTTCGTTTGCCCACCCCTCAAATTATTTTTATTCAAAAAATAAAATTTTTGTCCCACATTTGGCGCCACATTATACAACCTCAAAACGATAATATTTAATTGAAATTGCCCACCCCATTAGCCCATTATAAGCCCTCGTTTGCCCAGTAAAAATTTTCGGATGTCCATCCTTGCAGAAAAAGTTATAAAAGAATTAAATTTTTTGGGTTGCGAATACTTATATCCTTAATTTAGCTCCCTAAAGGATAATTTTGTAGTGTAAACTCATCAGGTCGATTGCCCATTGTGCCTTATCGTTTGCCCAGGAAAAAGTTTCGTTTGCCCATCCCTCCAACTCTTTTTATAAAAAAGTAAGTATTTTGATCCCACTTGGGCGCCGCTTTCGACACTTTGGCTCCTTAAAGGACAATTTGAGGTCGTAAGCTGGGCAATTTAACGATGATTTTCGAAATTCCTTATAGACCGCAAAGGGGGCACTAATAAAAACGAAAAGAAAAACCGGGAAATTAGTTTTGATTTTCGTAATTTATTTAATTATCGTATGCATTTCGGATGCGAGCAATGGGTAACCATCATCAGCGAACGCTTGATGAGCACTGGTTATAAAAACACAGAAAAAATGGAGTAATTTAAGTGTCAAGTTTGAATAGTAGTTTAGAGAGAACAAATTTAAAAATTGCAAAAAATATGTAACAAGATACACAAAATAATAAAATAACAAAATGACATTAATAAATTAACAAATAAATCTTATAATTCTAAACAAGCAAATTAATAAATTAACAAATTAAAATAACAAAAATGATAAATTAAAAATAGATAAAAGCAGATAAAAACAATTCAAAATTAACATATTGAAATTAATAAAACAACAAATTAAAATAAATAAATTAAAACACATTTGAATAACAAATCAAATTAAGAAATGGAAGTGCAAGATGACTTATTTAGTTTTTATCAATTCGAAAAGAGGAGACTCTATAACACCGTCATATAAATTCATTAGATTTTCGTTGCAAGATGGAGTATTTATAAATAAAAAAAGTTATTGTCAACAAGCGGACTTTGGTAAAAAAAAGAGTTTTTAAGAATAATTTCCCCCTCGAAGGGGGGCCCAAAAAGCGTGATTCGCCGGTTTCGACCGCTGGTGCGAAGCGCGTCTCATCAGACGCCTCTGCTCCGCGCATCGCACCAGTGGGAGAGGCGTGACCGGGAATGACCCAAGACAGATGTTGTTTTGCCTTATATAGGCCGACCAACACGACATGGGTGTGAATCCATACCGAATGCAAGCTGCAACGTGCAGCTTGTAGGTATAAAATTCATTTCATTGTTCTGGCTTGGCGCCAGTGGCAATTTACAAACAAAGTTTTTTGCCGGGCGACGGCCATCGACTATCATACAACGTGCATGATGCTTAACATGCCGTCGCCCTTACCAGCCATTAGTGTGGCTACACGTAATGAAAAAAGAGTTTTTAAGAATAATTTCCCCCTCGAAGGGGGCCCAAAAAGCGTGATTCGCCGGTTTCGACCGCTGGTGCGAAGCGCGTCTCATCAGACGCCTCTGCTCCGCGCATCGCACCAGTGGGAGAGGCGTGACCGGGAATGACCCAAGACAGATGTTGTTTTGCCTTATATAGGCCGACCAACACGACATGGGTATGAATCCATTCCGAATGCAATTATTCTTAAAAACTCTTTTTTCATTACGTGTAGCCACACTAATGGCTGGTAAGGGCGACGGCATGTTAAGCATCATGCACGTTGTATGATAGTCGATGGCCGTCGCCCGGCAAAAAACTTTGTTTGTAAATTGCCACTGGCGCCAAGCCAGAACAATGAAATGAATTTTATACCTACAAGCTGCACGTTGCAGTTTGCATTCGGTATGGATTCACACCCATGTCGTGTTGGTCGGCCTATATAAGGCAAAACAACATCTGTCTTGGGTCATTCCCGGTCACGCCTCTCCCACTGGTGCGATGCGCGGAGCAGAGGCGTCTGATGAGACGCGCTTCGCACCAGAGGTCGAAACCGGCGAATCACGCTTTTTGGGCCCCCCTTCGAGGGGGAAATTATTCTTAAAAACTCTTTTTTCATTACGTGTAGCCACACTAATGGCTGGTAAGGGCGACGGCATGTTAAGCATCATGCACGTTGTATGATAGTCGATGGCCGTCGCCCGGCAAAAAACTTTGTTTGGACTTTGGTAGTTTATGTGCCCCATCGGATGACTTATTTAATATGTATTTGCAAAATGCACATCAAAGTTTTGAAAAAATATTTGTTGAGCAAAAACATATAAAAGGTATCAGACAATTTATGATTCAAAAGTGTATTGAATGTACCAAAGAAACCAATTATGACTTTTGGTTTAATGAAAAAGGCACCTGCTACCCCCATCGGATTCAAATGCTTACTTTACTTCTAACAACTTTGTTACACAAGCACTGTTCCTGGGCTAAAAAGCTGATGTGCAGTCAAAAAAAGCAAAAACGAAGATTTTGGCACACAAATAAAAAAAATATAACCAATAATTTACTTACTTAAAATAAGAATATATTATAAAATACTTTCAAAAACATCAATTTGAATCTATATTTGATACGAAAACGTTATATACAAAAACTGAATATACCCAGTAATTAACTTCCGTATTACTGAATATCCTTCAAAATTTCTAGTTATTAATCACATAAATAAATGAAATACTATCAATTTAAAAATTTGTATTTTTAATAGTGAAATGAAAATTTTCAGCTAATATAAGAGTTTTTCTATCGTTTTTCTTACCAAAATCAAAATCAGAATTATTTTGTTATTATTGAAAAAGCGACAATCTAAAAATTTGTCGTATGGAAGAATCGCCATCGTATCGCCATTCTTTCGCCTGAGGGATATCCCCTAATTATTGAAAAACGCGATAAATAATCTATAAATTGATCACTGGGAAGAATCGCCATCGTATCATCTTGGCAATTACCAAATGATAGGAAATTGTTTGCTGAGACTGAACCGAATTTCAACTTTGAGCAGGGCTTTAGACGCAGAATTAATTTCTCTTCAATTTACTCCTAAAAATCTGAGGCACCTTTTAAAAGTTATAGGTATAATATTAAAAAAAGGGCTCAAATTTATCGGATTTTCGCCCACAAAAAGTTAAGCTCACCTTCTGTGAACGTTTCAAAAACTATGAACCAAGTTTCCATGAATCCAGTATCTATTGAAAGGATTGAAATTATTTCCAGATCTTTCCCTAATTTTTATTAAAAAGCACCTAAATTGGCTTAATTGTACTGGCCTATAATATGCACATATGCATACATGCATACATAATTACAAATACAATACAACCTTGCGAGAAGTTTTCGCTACGTACAAGTTGATGCCAAACAGACGGCTCGTATTCGACAAGCACACACGGTCGGTGAAAAGCCAATAAAAGCTCTCCCTCTCTTTAGCACGGATATAAATTGCACGATAACGTTTCTCTTAGGTTCGTTGCAATTTTGTCATATTTTGGTGCCATTTCATTGCATTGCGTGAACCATCTTTCTAGTTATTCTGTCTTTGCTCGAACTCTTGGGCTAGGTTAAATTTCTTATATAGCGTCAATTGAGCGAGTTGACTGGCAAACCAGCGATTTCATTAGCTGCATGGAAACTCCACCAATGTATTTACCTTCATAACCTAGCCGATAGTTTAGCTTGTGCGGTTAAAGTTGAAAGCCGTGCTAAGTCACCTTCGAGGGTCTCGTTAGCGTAGTTGTGAGTGCGCCGGACCGTCGAGCTTGGGGTTGTGGGTTCAAGTTCCCGAGTGTGGGGTTTTTCTCTCTCTTTTTTTTCTTTGAAAATCAATAAGTGTTAATTGAAAGTATGAAATGTTTATGTATATATAAGTAAAATTAAAATTTTTATATTTTGAGGGGTTTTAATTTAGACTTTTTGTATAGCAACCGTCACAACGCGCGTTTTGTGGACGACTCGGAGAAAAGCGGCAAGCCTTTGGTTTTCATCGTCGTTTCCCCCGGGCATCATCTCCTAAAAGCTCTAGTAGTTTTGAGTTATATTCGTAATAGAAACAGAGCAGATTAGAATTTAATATAAATGCCTAACCAGTTATTAAAAAAAAGTAAAAGTAGGCCCCCGTATCCTCTCCATTCCGCGAAATTTTTGACCATCCATGCTATTTCTTTAACCATGTTTACACTGCAATTTAAGTTATCAAAGTTCTCGTTATTCTCTTAAACTTTTCAAAAATTTCTTTCCTTTTTTTTTCTTAAAAAAAAAGAAAAGTTTTTCACAAAAAAAAAGTCTTTCATGAAAACAAAAGGTTAAAGATACCCCACGACGCGAGTCGAACCCGAAACTCCAATAGAACAAAGCCGCAATCAAACCCCTAGACCAACAGCCAATTATTTACTTCGGATCCAATATGCAAGATAAGCTATTTCCAAAAACTCAAGCTCAGTTTACATTGCCGCATGAACCAAATGTTCCCGCGTCACGACCATCTACTTTTGAGTTGGTCGTCAAAGTGGTTAGATCATGCCACTCATTCGGTTCATCCGGTTCATGCGGCAATGTAAATTGATCCATTATGATTCCCAGTCTAAAAAAAATATTTAGCGAATAATTTTTTTGCAGGTGGGCTAACGAAACTTTTTTCTGTGCAAACGACGGCCTACGTTGATCAAACGAAAAACCCAGTTTGCATAAATATTGTCCTTTAAAGAGCTAAATTAAGAACTCCCATTGTAAAAAAACCGGTTTTGTTAATAACTTCTTTTGCAAGGGTGGGCAAACAAAACTTTTTCCTGGGCAAATGATAATCCGCGATGGGCAAACGAACTGCCCAGCTTGCACTACAAAATGATCCTTTAAGGAGCCAAAATAACAGTATAAGCATAACAAACCTACAAAAAAATTGTCTGCTTATAACTTTTTTTTGCAAGGGTGGGCAAACGAAACCTTTTCCTGGGCAAACGAAACTTTTTCCTGGGCAAACGACAATGCACGATGGGAAATCTAACCGATGAGTTTGAACCACAAAATTATCCTTTAAGGAGCCAAATTAAGGATATAAGTATTCGCAACCCAAAAAATTTAATTCTCTAATAGCTTTTCTTGCAAGGGTGGGCAAACGAAACTTTTTCCTGGGCAAACGATAATCCACGATGGCCAAACGAACTGCATAGCTTGCACTACAAAATGATCCTTTAAGGAGCCAAAATAACAGTATAAGTATAACCAACTTAAAAAAAATTGTCTGCTTATAACTTTTTTTGCAAGGGTGGGCAAACGAAACCTTTTCCTGGGCAAACGAAACTTTATCCTGGGAAAACGACAATGTACGATGGGCAATCGAACTGATGAGTTTGAACCACAAAATTATCCTTTAAGGAGCCAAATTAAGGATATAAGTATTCGCAACCCAAAAAATTAAATTCTTTAATAAATTTTTTTGCAAGGGCGGGCAAACGAAACTTTTTCCTTTTTCGCGATGGGCAAACGAACTGCCCAGCTTGCACTACAAAATGATCCTTTAAGGAGCCAAAATAACAGTATAAGTATAACCAACTTAAAAAAATTGTCTGCTTCTAACTTTTTTTGCAAGGGTGGGCAAACGAAACCTTTTCCTGGGCAAACGAAACTTTTTCCTGGGCAAACGACAATGTACGATGGGAAATCGAACCGATGAGTTTGAACCACAAAATTATCCTTTAAGGAGCCAAATTAAGGATATAAGTATTCGCAACCCCAAAAATTTAATTCTCTAATAGCTTTTCTTGCAAGGGTGGGCAAACGAAACTTTTTCCTGGGCAAACGATAATCCACGATGGCCAAACGAACTGCATAGCTTGCACTACAAAATGATCCTTTAAGGAGCCAAAATAACAGTATAAGTATAACCAACTTAAAAAATTGTCTGCTTATAACTTTTTTTTGCAGGGGTGGGCAAACGAAACCTTTTCCTGGGCAAACGACAATGCACGATGGGCAATCGAACTGATGAGTTTGAACCACAAAATTATCCTTTAAGGAGCCAAATTAAGGATATAAGTGTTCGCAACCCAAAAAATTTAATTCTTTAATAAATTTTTTTGCAAGGGTGGACAAACGAAACTTTTTCCTGGGCAAACGATAATCCGCGATGGGCAAACGAACTGCCCAGCTTGTACTACAAAATGATCCTTTAAGGAGCCAAAATAACAGTATAAGTATAACCAACATAAAAAAAATTGTCTGCTTCTAACTTTTTTTGCAAGGGTGGGCAAACGAAAATTTTTCCTGGGCAAACGATAATCCGCAATGGGCAAACGAACTGCCTAACTTGCACTACAAAATGATCCTTTAAGGAGCCAAAATAACAGTATAAGTATAACCAATCTACAAAAAATTGTCTGCTTATAACTTTTTTTGCAAAGGTGGGCAAACGAAACTTTTTCCTGGGCAAACCATGTTCCACCATGGGCGAAAGAACTGCCCAGCTTACGACCTCAAATTGTCCTTTAAGGAGCCAAAGTTTCGAAAGTGGCGCCCAAGTGGGATCAAAATACTTACATTTTTATAAAAAGAGTTGGAGGGATGGGCAAACGAAACTTTTTCCTGGGCAAACGATAGTGCACGATGGGCAATCGATCTGATGAGTTTACACTACAAAATTATCCTTTAAGGAGCTAAATTAAGGATAGAAGAATTCGCAACCCAAAAAATTTAATTCTCTTATAACTTTTTCTGCATGGACAACCGAAAATTTTTACTGGGCAAACGAGGGCTTATAATGGGCTAATGGAGTGGGCAATTTCAATTAAATATTATCGTTTTGAGGTTGTATAATGTGGCGCCCAATGTGGGACAAAAATTTTATTTTTTGAATAAAAAAAATTTGAGGGGTTGGCAAACGAAAATTTTGGGTGGGCAATCCTGGGCTAACGTTGGGCAAACGAAATAGCAAAAAAAAATTCCCAATTTTTGAAAAAGAAAAATTTTCGTGGGTTTTTGCATTTTGAAAAAAAGTATTTTGTTAATAACTTTTTTTGTAAGGGTGGGCAAACGAAAATTTTTCCTGGGCAAACGTGGGCCTACGATGGGCAAACGAACTGCATAATTTAAATTTGAAAAATCGTATGTGACGGTGCCAACTTCACAGAGCTCAAACAGGGGAGGTAAAAATGAGGAATAAAAAAATGAGGCGGAAAGGATGGAATGGCTGGCGGACGGCGTAGTTACTTTCGCGCTCGCATCGGAGTCCGGGTGTAATGTGACTCTTGGCCTCTGATTTCGTACCACCGACAGATCATTACTCACCAGGTGCTGCCATCGATCTGCCGGTGGAAGCAGATCTGCCTGAGCAGAATATGGTTCATTACAATAGGCTCTGCGATGTTAGTGTTGAGCAGAGCACGGAACCGAATGCGCAAGTGCAGAAGATCCATATGGATGAAGTCTTATTTTAAGACTCGAAATTTGTAGTTATAAGAGAGATCGAAACTGATGGCGACGTGTTCAAAAATTTTACACGCATGTCGAAAGCAAGCTTTTACGATCTTCTTAAAATATTCCCGCGAATTACCAATCATAACACCTTTTCTCGATAAGTAGTGTCCGCGGATGTGAATTTGGCTATTTCTTTGAGATACATATTAGCTTAGTTTAATACATATACGAGGCGTTCCAACAAACCAAAGAGGATCGTTTGAACGGTTCCTATACCTATACAGGCGTTATATAGAGATTTCCTTCTAAATATTTATACGTAATTTAATTATTTTACTCTAGACACATTTCTTGAATATTTAAATTAACTTTCAAATCCCGTGACAAATTACTAGCTGACATTTGTCATATTTAGGACCAGCAATTTACTTATTTATTATTATAGCTTCAAACCATCGCGTCGTTAGGAACGCCTTGCCGGCAGACGTGATGTTTATAACGGGGCGATGTAAACCTTTGTTACGAGCTCTTTTCAAACCCTAGAGGGCCTGTCTAGTTAAGACTAATTTAAGGTAGGATAGGTTAGGGTAGTTAATTTGTAAGGAGACGGCTTAGGTTAATGGGCGGCCTAGGTAGGGATTATTTACGGCTTATGTACCTTTTATTACACCTCTCCAGCTGGATTCGATGCTGCTGCTACGAGTTGTACCGCGGTGGCCAGGGTCCCGATAGCAACTTTCTGACCATCTGCAAAAGAGAACTTAAACACAAAGTACCTTCATCTTAACAATATAAGTTTACATCAAAACCACTTTCTCCCGGATCTGTCAGATTCTATTGACATAACTCCAAAATACATCATTGTTTGTAAACAAGAAAGCACCGTTGCCGACGATTCTTCAAGTTGGTACACGAATTCACAATAGTAATATTTTGGAATACGGCGAATGTAAATAGCGGAAGATAAATAGCGAAACGGAGTTAAGAAAAGGGCAATGACAAGAGGTAATCAGCCTCTTTTGCTTTGGGATTGTTGGCGTTTAGATGTGTATCTGGGGAACGATAAATGAAAAGTTCTTGAGAAACTCTCCTAAATATTGATTCTCTTTTGCCTTTGGATTGTTGGCGTTTAGGTCGAAAACTCGAGCATTCCAACCCGACGAAAGAGACGACAAGACGTGTGGGATAAGACGGTGCTAAAAGCTGAGACTGCGAAGACGACCGCGAGAAGGCGTACGTTTGTGTAAGGGATTAATGCTAGTGAGTTTTGCCGCCCCAATAGGTGAAGAGACAAGTATTTGTAAATAGTTTTAAGTATAGTGTGTTTGATTTGAATTTGAGAGGTCGTCAAAGTAGAGATAGTTTTAAGCGCCTACACTTTATTTTTGAATAAACTTAAAATATTATCAAATTGTGTGAGTGCTATGGGGAAAAAGGAACCGCGACCCCATATTCGCGCTTGACGGGGATTCTATATTGGTTGCCGACACGGCCCCAGCCATGTCCATTGTCCGGTGAAACTTGGCGTATTCGTCTTGTAATACTTCAATTAATTTTTCTTAATAAATTTTCATAATAAAATTTTAAGTGTAATATTATCAAATATTATCTACATATATATCTTTTATCGTACCTAGGAAACTTTCCAACTACGCGTAGACGCTGCGTTCTGGATCAACTGCCGGCAATAAAGAATAATGAACGAATAGAAAATTGAATTTTGTACAAACGGCTTAAAATTCTTTAAACATTCGCGGTTAAGCACTAGTACGCTATGTTTAAGTAAGAAATCCACTCAAAGAAGACGACTTTAGCGGTACGATGATTCGCAGACAGCAAATAATTTTACTGATTTTGGCCACGTTCGCTTTCATCCATATTGGACACTCTTCAACTATAGATATAGATGTCAGTAAGATAGAAAATAGCAAATACAACGAACATACTGGCGCAACCCGGAAAGAGATAGCCAAGAAAAACGCAGATGTTATAAACTCAGATGCTTATCCTATTGGTGAGCAAAATTTTTTCGAACCTTTGAATGGTCCAACGGCAGGATTTGATTTCAACTTGGGCGATCTCGAAGATGTGCATGAGAACTTTAAAAAAGGTGACTTGAATGAAGAAGAAGTTCGCTTGTTGCGAGGTGAAACAACATCAGCTGTACCTGATAAAAACCTGGACACAATTTCAGAAAGCAATGATAGTCAGCATCATGTTTTTAAAGTATCTAAAAGTGCGAAACAAAAGGCTAAGAGTTTTGATACAACCAAAAAGGATGAGCTTCAAAAACATATAACACTTCGATTTAACAGTTTTGAGCAGCAAGACGTCAGTGTAAAGAATTCAACCGAGAAGGATGCACACGATAATAATGGATTTCTGAAAATCCTGAGCAGTCTGTATAACCACTATAATTGGCAACCTGCGGAAATAAGAAAAAAGGTATCTGCTGCATGCGGTGTGGAAATGTATTCATATTTGTCCGCACTTAACAATAATGTGGAATGGGCTCAACGAGGTATGCTAATTTTAAACTTAAATATTTTACATAATACTTTAGTACTTAGCATAATATATAGGTATATGTATGTGGTTATAAAAGCCTACCTACTCCTTTTTATACCCTAGACTTTTTTAACTATAAGGGTGTGTATATTGTTTCCGTCACGCCGAAAATATGTAACACGTTAAAGGAGGCTCCGAGGTATAGCAATGGATGTATTGTATATAGGTATAATATAAATGATCAAGGTTACCTTCTGATTCGATTTAGCCACGTCTGTTCACACGATAACTTTCGAAAGAAAGAAGCGAGAGAAATTTTG
The DNA here is from genome assembly GCA_964017055.1 of Chloromyia formosa. Lineage (NCBI taxonomy): Eukaryota > Metazoa > Arthropoda > Insecta > Diptera > Stratiomyidae > Chloromyia > Chloromyia formosa. Next base: position 63,923,955 of record OZ024816.1, read on the forward strand.
GTCAAATGTTTGAAGTAGGATCTAGTTGGTTTGTATTGGAAATGGGCAAGATTCGAACCCCTACCTCCCCTACAAACTAAAATTCAAATGAGCAATAACTTTCGATAAAATGAAGCATGTGAATTGAATTTTTTGTCAAATGTTTGTAGTAGGATTTAGTTTAAAAAATAGGTAAGATCCGACCCAAGCAACCCCTAGCTCCCCTACAAGTGAAATAGCAAATGAGTGATAACTTTCGACAAAATGAAGCTAGTGACTTGAAATTATGCTCAAATGTTTGTAGTAGGATCTAGTTGGTTGATATTCGAAATACGCAAAATCCGGCAAAAGAAACCCCTACTTTCCCTACAAAGAAATCTTCAAATAAGCGATAACCTTCGATACAATGATGCTAGCGACTTAGAAAACTCGACAAATGTTTGTAGTGCGGCTTAGTTGATTTTCAGTTCAAACTGACCATACAGGAAACTTATTTTGAATGCATGTGGTCGTTGCCAATTGGTAATTTTGGTATCACCACTAGGTCTTTACAAGTCTAGGGTATATACGCTTCGGACTCCGGACTGGTTATATATGAATACGACAACAAAATTAGAACAAGCTAGCCTTCGGCTAGCTTGCCGAAGGTTTGGTATCATAACTTCTTTGTGCCTTATGGTACATTTGCCACTTTGAAATTAGTGGTAAAACTTGTTCCGATGTCACTGTTCCTGTGAGAGGTATATGAAATAGTAGGCCGATTTCAACCAAATTTAGGAACATGATTTGGCAGTCAATATGATTGAACAATATGAAATTTGGTAAAGATATCTTCAGAAATAAAAAAGTTTTTCTAACAAAACTTGCTTTTGGAACGGTCGTTTCTATGACAGCTATACAATAGAGTAGTCCAATTTCAACTAAATTGAGGAACGTGATGTGCCTAAAGATACTTTTGATAAGTTTGAAATTTGAAAAAGATATCTTTAGAAATAAAAAAGTTTTTCGCACAAAGACGAATTTTTGAAACGGTCGTTCCTATGGCAGCTATATGACGTAGTGGTCCGATTCCGTTGGCTCCGACATATTTATAGCGTGCAATAGAAAAAAGGCTTGGTACAAAATTTCAGCTTGATAGCTTTAAAACTGAGGGACTAGTTTGTATAGAAACAGACAGGTAGACGGACAAAGCTTAATCGACTCGTCTCATCATACTGACCAAGAATACATATTGTTTATATGATCGGAGATGCTTATTTATGGGCGTTCATGACAAAGTTAATATACCCTATCACACCCGTGAAGGGTATAAAAATGAAAAGTAGCGCAGGTGGCCTTCAGATATACTCGTAGAACTCGTTGGGATAATCGAACAGTAAAATAAAAATAAAATTAAATAGTTTTCTTTAAATTCCCGTTCTGGATTTATTAAAAAAGATCCAATTTTTAAACACATGCTTTTACTCACCTAACCACATAAAGCAGCATTAATTTCATTCATGACTCGAGTGGTGTTACTTTTATTATTATTAATATGTTATCATTTAAGTGTATAAATTGACAAAACCGCTCAAAAAAGTCAAATAATAGCAGGTCATAGGAAAGTCTCAGATTGGATATGGTACATTGAAATAACCTCTTTCAAAAATTCAATCCGTTCAGTTTTTCCGTATCGATTTCCAAGTGTGCATCCGGCTGCCTTGGGGCCTTCATGTCACCTTCAGGCCTTCATGCCGCCTTCAGGCCTCCTAAACCGGCCAAATTTCGACATACACGATCCGGAATTCCTTAAGGCCAGCTATTCCGGATCGTCCATGGTGAAGGCAATATTCAGGCAAGCCGAAAGGCCAGTCCTGATCAGTTTTTCCGGAGAGGAATTCTGGATCGTTTATGCCGGGCTTAAGGATGTTAATTGCCTTGACCCGTCCAGAGGCATGGGCGCGTCAAAATATCTAGCATTTCTATGCCTTGTTGACGTTGATAGCATATCTATTTTCGGAAGTGCAGTTGCTGGCATGCACCTCCTATCCGCGCCGTCTTTATACTGACAAGCTCGGAGCAATGTGAGAGTTCTACTCGTATTAGTACCCATAGGCAGTTTTTTTTTATCGCACCGAGATTTGAACTTCGAGCTCTAAATTAGTATCGTAGAGCAGTGATCGAATGACCACGGCTACAGGGCGCGATATGTTGTTATTTGAGAGTAGCTTGCGTAGTTCTCCAGTTACTGCGTTATTAGTAATGTAAAATCGGCGCAGTGCACGACGTTCTAATGGATAAAAAACTGTAAGATAATATGTAAAATATATAACTGCAAGAAATTAAAAAAAATTATGATTTTATTTGATCATAATAAAATGGAGAATTACTTTTTGAAACAGCGCCAATATGCAAAAATTTCACAAGTGTCAACCACTTGTCTGATATCCTCCAAATAAATTTATTATTTTAGGGCAATGTATTGGCAGCGATTTACGTTTTATTTGAGCATTCAAGCTATCGTATTTTTCCAGATATTGTGTTTTTAGTAATGTGAGGTAAGCAATTTTAAATGCCTGTAGCAGCTAAAGGGTTAAGAATTCGAAAAAATTCTCCTTAACCTCTTAAGACCTAGGGTACGCAAATGTGCACCTGCAAACTTTTCTAAGTGTGATAGACAGGGACATCTAGTTTGAAATAGTCACATTAAAATATCATTCTAGTTTGAATCACGTATCATAAAAGTTCGGTAGCTTTCGTATTAAAACTTTCACAGACATCCCAACAAACCACACCGAGGGAATTCTTTCGGAATATGGAACCATTTTCCGTAGATCTGAGTCAGAATCCAAGTCATAACATTTCCGAATACTGACAGTTCGTCATATGAAAAGTGTCCCAGCATTTCCGAGAGCACTAATACATGACACATACATACATCATGACACATACAATGACAAATTTGGAAAATGCAGAGACATTTCTGCACAGTTATCGTTACAGATTTCGGTTTGGTTATTTCGGAATTTTATACGGATTTTGAAGAGAATTCGGATCGGAATCGAGTATCGCTTTTGAAACATAATAGGTGGGAATATGCAGAGCGGTGATCTCAATTCGAGGGTTTTGCATTGTTATTTTTTTTTTCTATTTCAAAAAAGGAAAAATTCAGTTGAATTTTAATTTATTGTGGAGGTTTCCGAAGTTTTGTGGTGCAGGAAACCCGTGGCAGGGAGCGTATGTAAAGCACCCGGGACGTAAAACTATCTGGGGCCCTCCACCATCGCCGACCAACACCTAAAGTTGATGGTAAGCCAATATCCTGAGAGAAAAAAGGATCTGCCCGAATTGGACGGTCATCTCGTCCCTATAATGGACGAGGGTACATGCATGCTGCACAACTCTTAGGGCATGGGCAAATATAATAAAATAAATAGAGTACACAAAATTCAAGAACAATTTTTTAATAAAATAATATTTCATTTCAATGTGAAAACGAATATTTTTCTTTAAAAAAAAAATTGACAGTCAAATAATACATATGAAAATAATTATTTCAATTTTCTTTGGCGGTCCTTGGCTTGATTGAAAATTTTTTTAATCGTGGTTTCAATGCCGGCATCGTTTGCATTTTCAAACCTTTGTTTTGTTGCATCTAAAAATGAAACCGGAAAATAGAGGGCTACGCCCGCAATCCGAGGGTTTTGTAGTGTCCCATGCCAATAGGAGATGAACTGTCCTACTCTTGGAGATGCTTAACCATTCATGTTAAGACAATATTGCAAATTGTAAGTTTGCATAAAAAATATTGAAAATAAATTGTTTGAATAATTATAGAGAATAGAGTCAGCGACCAGCAATTCCATAATTTTTTTGTTTTCTGTGCTAGTTGAAAGCCATCTTCCTGTATGTTTTCATATTTCTAAGTGTAACGGTCTCGATATGGTAAGGGGGTTGGGACAAAATATGATCTCATATTTTCCCCTCCGCCTCTTTTCCCCTTTCTTCAAATTTGATGAAGACGTCAAAAATGGAATGTACTCGCTAGAACCTTTATCATGATACCCCACTTGCCCATATCAGATGAAAAAAAAATGTTGACCTTAATTTCCCCACTATGGGAACCTCCCCTTAAAGCAGCAACCCACCTAACTCCCCCCTTAAACTTCTCTCCCCTCCCACTCCTATACCACCAATCTCCACCCTTTCAGAAATGGTTAACTCCAATTCACTTTACGAAAAACAATAAACAATATTCAAGTATGCAGTACTAGTATGTAGCCGGTTATGTGGATATACCATCCAAAATCTCAAAATTTAAATGAATGTACTATTATTAAATATTATGTGATTATAATGAAACTTAGAGGTATTATTGCCTATGATCATGGTTATCATTGACCATCAATATTTTTGACCTCGGGTGCGCTTAAAGGGTGCTGGGGTGTGCTAACTGCAACTATAGAAATGTACTATTATTAACCTTTTCTGATAAAATTTCAAAATTCTATAAATCTAGGTTTTCTACGCCAGTAAAATGACGCTTTTCTGTAAATTTTCATATTTCTAAGTATAACGGTCTCGAAATGGAAAGGGGGGGCGGGACAAACTCGAATGACATATTTTCCCCTCTCCCTCTTTTCCCGTTTCTTCAAATTTGAAAAAAATTCCAAAAATGGAATGTACTCAACGGTACCTTTCTTATGATACCCCACTTGCCTGTACCATACGAAAAAAAAATTTCGACCTTCATTTCCCCTCTATGGGGACCTCCCCTTAAAGTTGACCTACTACGACGATTCGCTTTCTCCGGCGAATTATAGTAATTCTACACAGTTCTACAAAATTTCATGTATTTAGCTTCAGCCGTTCGTGAGATATTCCATGGACAGACGGACAGACAGACATTTGACCGATTTCATAAGGGTTTTGTTTTTACTACAAAACCCTAAAAATGAGCTATAGATTCCAAATTTGTGTTTATTAATGAGTTGAGTTACCTTTCAAAATATTGAAAATTAAGAAGTCTTTGACTTTTTTATTTCCGTGTAGTCCGAACCACGAACATTTGCTGGCCAGACTTCTTCTTCCTTGCCATTTCATACCACTCTGCGGCTTCGCGTTGCTCTGCCCGTGGTGTTGGCACTTCGCCCATTCTGGCGGTATAATCTCAGCTTCCTTCTGCAGGCAGCTCGGTCTTGGATCGTTTCATCGCCGAGATTTATGCGTTGTTGTTGCTTCTTCATTTGATCGATCCACGTGTGTTTCCGTCTGCCTCGGGGTTTGGGTCCAGCAAATGGAACGTTCATTGATATTGCCTTCATAACTGGGTTCTCAGGTGGACGCCTTAGAACATGGCAATACCAATCCATACGACGATCTTCGAGCTTTTCAGTGATCGGTTGCTCGACAAACACGCTACATCGGATGTAGGTACTTTTGATGCGATCCTTTTTGGTCACACCGGCTGACATCCGTAGCATTTTCATTTCGGTCACAGTCATTGTACTCTCGTATGTCTTATACATAGTCCAGCATTCAGACCCATACATGAGTGCGGGACGTACGACCGTTTTGTACAGCTTGCCTTTAAGCTTTCGTGGCATCTTCTTGTCGCAGAAGACTCCAGAGTTTTCTTGCCACTTCATCCAACCGACACTGGTGCGATGTTTGATGTCGTCATCGCAGTTAGCTTCCTTGTTGATCATCGAACCCAGGTATTTGAACCTTGTACAGGACTTCAGCTGCTCTCCTTTAATGTAGATATCTGGTATCGGTCTCTCTGGATCTGAGAAAAGACAGCAAAGGTACTCAGTCTTTGCTATGCTGATCCTCAGTCCATGATTCTCCAGTATCTTACACCACTTGGTCAGTGCAGCCTGCAAAGCAGCGATGTCTATGCTACCCAGAACAACGTCATCGGCGAAAAGAAGGGATATTTCCAGGCCATCAGAGATGAGTGTTAATAAATAGAACATGATGATGTTGAAGAGCAAGGGACTCAATACACTGCCTTGGTGAACTCCGACTTTAACCGGAAATTCTTCAGACTCACCAGCTGTGCATCTAACTTTAGTAGTTGCCCCACCATACATGTCTTGTATCATCTTTACATATGCCTCAGGGACCTTAAGTGCTCTTAGGGCCACCCATATCAGATCACGAGGAACTCTGTCGAAGGCTTTTTCAAAATCGATGAACACACAGTGCAAGTCCGTCCGTGCATCACGGTGCTTTTCCATCGTAACACGCATGCACTAAATAGCATCGACTGTGGACCGACCCTCCACAAAGCCGCATTGATTGTCATCCAACCGTACAATCTCTTTCAGTCGATTGCAGACAACTCGCTCGTAAGTCTTCAATGTGTGAGATGTTAACCCTTGTTCTTATGAAACGGGAGAAGAAAGCTCTCCCTGAAAGCGTCTGGCATCGGTTGCCCCCTTTTAATTTTGTTGAAAAGAAAAGCCCGACATGATTCATCTTCAACCAAAATTCCAAGGGTATTTTGTCCGGCCCGGCTGCCTTTCCACGTTTCATCTGCATCATTGCCTTCATCGCCTCCTCCACTGAAAAATCAGCGATATCAGTGGTGTTTCAACAGGTCGAAAAGTACAAACTGAGCATTACTGCAGTCCAGGAAACAAATTGGCTTGGCAGCGAGATTAATGACAAGAAATCGCACACAATTTTTACAAGTGGCAAACCATCGGGCCGCAAGGAGTTTGGAGTAGCATTTATAGTGAACAATCACCTCAAACCGCATATTACTGACTTCAAACCCATAAATGAACGGCTGTGTGCGATTCGCATCAAGACTCGATTGTTCAATCTCTGGCTCATCAATGTGCACGCCCCCACTGAAGTTAAAGAAGACGCAGTAAAAGACGAGTTCTACGCCCGCCTTGAAACTCTCTTCGACTCACTTCCAACAAACGACGTCAAATTGCTGCTGGGAGACTTTAACGCGAAAGTCGGAAATGAAAGTTGGCACCGGGGGACCACTGGAGGCCGCAGTCTCCATGAAGAATGTACCGATAACGACCAGCGACTTATCGACTTTGCCTGCAGCAGGAATATAGTCGTAAGCTCTACGTGTTTCCCGCATCGACGCATTCACAAGCAGACCTGGAAGTCTCCAGATGCACATACCGTCAACCAAATTGACCACGTCCTCATTTGCAGGAGATGGGCGTCTAGTGTCGTGGATGTCCGCTCCTATCGAGGAGCAAGCTGCGACTCAGATCATCACTTGGTGAAGACGACCTACAGATGTAGAATTTCCTCAGTGCACCAATCAAGAATCAGCCCTCCCAAAATCTTTGCGGTTGATAAGCTTTTGAGTGATGCTACAGCGGTGGCGTATACTACCGCCCTTGAGGAAAAACTATCACCTATGCTACACAACATCAGCAACACAGGCGTCCATGGGTTCTGAGAAGAACTCAAGGGTACCATCAAGGATGTCGCAGAGAAGGTCGTGGGATATAAAGCCCGGCGAGCGCGAAATGACTGGTTCGACGAAGAATGCGAAAACTCACTTGACCCGAAAAACGAGGCCTACAGACAATGGATTCAACGAGGAACCAGAGCCAGAAGAGAAAAATATGACGAGCTACGGCGAATATCGAATAGAATAATTAGGCGTAAGAAACGTAAATACTTTGACGAGCAGTTGCTGAACATAAACGAAAACTTAGCTAATAGGAACACCAGACAAGCGTACAAACTAGTAAATACAATTAAGAACGGCTACCAACCCAGGACTAGCCTTTGTAAGGACAAGGATGGAAACATCATCAGCGACACCGATGGTATTAACAAGCAATGGGCCTCTTATTTTGAAGAGCTTCTAAACCGACCATCTAACATCCCCACACAGGAAGCTCTCGACGATATTGTTGATCTAGGCCCACCCATTCAACCCCCGACAGTAGAGGAAGTTGATCTCGCGTTGCGGTCACTAAAACGAAATAAAGCGCCGGGCGCTGACGAGATTCCAGCTGAACTGCTAAAATTCGGTGGAACGAGTCTAGTTGATGCCATACATCAATTACTCCTGCGAGTATGGGAGAATGAGGAGATCCCAGACGATTGGCGCAGAAGCATCATCTGTCCAATTCATAAAAAGGGAGATAAACTGCGGTGTGAGAATTACAGGGGCATCTCACTAGTTTGTACGTCCTATAAAATTTTGACGAAAATTCTGGAAAATAGAATAAAACCGTACGCAGAACGAGTCATTGGCGAATATCAAAGCGGTTTCAGACCTGGTCGCTCCACAACCGATCAGCTCTTCTCAGTCAAACTTATACTCCAGAGGTGCTGGGAATACAACGTAAACGTATACCAAATCTTTTTCGACTTCAAGCAGGCGTACGACAGTATCGATCGTGGAGTACTGTACAACATCATGCTGCAATTTGGTATACCGGCAAAATTAGTGCGACTGACAAAGATGACGATGACTAACTCCGTCTCACAAGTCAGGATCCAGAATAGACTTACTGATCTATTTGAAACACGCACTGGTTTGAAACAGGGCGATGGACTGGCACCGACACTCTTCAACCTAGCACTGGAATACGTTATTCGGGCCAAGAATATGGACAACAGCAAGACGCTACTCATCAAGTCGACACAATTAGCAGCGTACGCCGACGACATCAACATCATGTCCCGAAGATTGGCTGACGCAGAAGAACTTCTGCATACGCTCGATACCGCTGCAAAGGAAAAAACCATTATACGACCAGTGCTATGCTATGGCTGCGAAGCATGGACCCGAACTCAAGCCTCCGAAAACATGCTAGACACTTTTGAACGTAAGGTTCTACGGCGAATTTTCGGGGCTGTTTGCGATCGAGATGGATGGCGCATCCGGTACAACCATGAGTTGTATGAAATGTACGATGAGCTGCAAGTCTCGAAAATCATCAAACTACAACGACTTCAATGGGCAGGGCATGTACAAAGAATGGACGATGATCGCATGCCCAAGAGAGTAATGAATGCAGAACGAGTCGACGGAGCAAGACTGCGAGGACGACCGAGATTTCGTTGGGAGAGCTCAGTAGGTGTGGACGCCGCGCAGCTGCTGGGCTCCCAAAATTGGAGGACGCGGTCACGTGACCGAGATAATTGGAGGGCAATGATCCAGGCGGCCAAGGCCCGACGTCGGGCTGTCGCGCCACGATGATGATGAGTGGTGTTTGGCTCCGCAGTTTGAAAAGCTTCTCGCGGAAATTCTTCGTTCAAAAGTTCTTCGAAGTACTCACGCATTCTGCTACAGATTGCTGAGTCTTCAACCAGTAGCACTCCTTGTGAGTCTTCAACGTACTTTGGCGCCTGAATCTCTCGAGCGTTTCTTCTCCTTTGGGCTGCGACGTTATATATCCTGGCATTGCCTTTAGGTTTCTCTTGCAATGACGGTCTTTTATCCACAGCCTGATCTTCTAGTTCTTGGTAGAACTTCTCTGCTGCAATCGCCTTTGCTTGACCCACCTTTCGCTTTACTTCCTTAATGCATCTCTCGTATTTCTCCCGAAGTTGATTCTTCTCGGCTTTACTGCTTGTCCTGCAAGTTGTCCAAGCCTTGAATGCGTTCGATTTGGTCAGCACTGCTTCTTTTGTTTCTGTATTCCACCACCATGTCTCCTTGTTCGTGTGGAGTGGGCCTTTCGAAACTCCCAGTGTCTTTTCAGCCTCACCTACTAACATCTCCTCCAAAGCATTCCACATTTGTGTTGGACTTTGCTCGTCGCAGTTGGTGTTGTGTTGAAGTCAATCCTCCATTTTAGCAATGAATGGAGTTACAACAGATTCAAAGCTTTCGTTGTTGAGATTATGTCACTTGATTTTCTCGACTTTCTTGGGGATTACTTGCGGTCTTGTTCCTCCTTTCAAAATAAATTCTGTCAGGAGTAATCGATGCTGGGTGACCGCATATTCACCCAAGATCACTTTGCAGTCTTTCACCCAACGTCTCATGAAATTTAGACACAGATGATAGACTATCTGCGTCGCATGAGCTCCACTGTTGTATGTGATCAGGTGCCTTTGGTTCTTAATGAACCATGTGTTGAGGATGACCAGACCGTGTGATCTACACATAGTCAGGATAGCCTCACCTTCATCATTTCTGGCTGTAGATTGGCTACCCATCCCACCATGACAGTCCTCGTAATCGTAGTTCGATTCCCCCACATGGCCATTTAAATCCCCTCCGCAAAAACCCAGCTCGGTATCTGGTATACTTTGGAGTAGTGTGTCAACGTCGCTCCAAAATGCCTCCTTTTCCCTTTGCTGTAAGCCCACTTGGGGAGCGTAGGCACTTATGACATTCCACACTCTTCCGCAGATAACCAATTTGATACTCATCAAGCGGTAGCTTATCTTCGAGATACTCACGATGCTGCTAAGTAAAGCCGATGTCAGAATAACACCAACCCCGTTTCTATCATTCGTGTTTCCATAATAGTATTTTACAATTTGTACTTTTTGGAATTCGTAAAAAAACGAGCTCGGTCGACTTGGTCGTTTCGCCACTTGGTCTCCTGCACGCACATAATGTCTATCCTTCTCCGTTTCATGACGTCCTCGAGTTCTTCGCTCTTTCCCGTCATGGATCCGACATTCCAGCTTGCAACCCTCAGCTTCTCTATAGTGTACATGGACTGCCTCATAGCGCCCGCCCCCGGAATCCGTCGGGCTCTGACTCGAAAATGTTCGCACTGGCACGAACAATGTTCGCACTGGCACGAACAATGTTCGCCCTGGGATCACTCAACTGTGCATCAGAAGTAGTGCCCAGCGGGGTAGTGCTTCTAGCGAATTCTACCATGAGGCCTTACGTCCATTCTTTTACACCTATCTGGAGAAAGGTGGAGTTGGGTGGCACTAGTGTGCGGAAAATAAATTTATATGGACTTTCCTTTTACATCCGGCGGTGGTCTCCAGACCCGGCAACCCACTCACACACACTGACCTGTGGGAGGTCTTAAAGATGTCGAATAGTGCCGCAGGCTCATCTAGAGATGTCATTATTGCCTGCACGTGATCGGTCCTTTTAGTCGCCTCTTACGATATCAAGGTAGGATTCACCAAGGGGTGCATATTCTAAACCCGTCACCCCACGGGGTATTTGCTGGCCAGACTAGCAGTCATTAATCTGGATAGATTCATTTTCAAAAATTTCGTTGTGTCCGTATCATGAACTTCTAAGAATTTGGCTTCCTGTTTGATTCAAATAATAATATTGAATATATTTATCATTCATTTTATACTTGCATTACACTTACTAATATATGATGTTTTTCGTGATCCCGTTTCGTGTTTAATATGACGTGTTTAATATGACTTTTCGTGGAGTTTGTAATAAACTTCCCGAATCCTTCGGTAAGGTTGGAAAAAAGTCACTTAAAATACACAGTAAACTGTTTGATGCAGTAAGATTAATATTGCAATATTTTCTACTATCCACTTGGCGAGTTTTTCGTGTATGGAAATATTGTTTCCTGCGTTAATTGCAGAAAAATCATCATCTTCGGATAATTCACCAATATTCGGAGGAGTTTTAAGGCCAGAAAGAGATTCGGGATCAGGGGATTGGAAATCAGAAGGGGACTTTGGAAATGGACTGTGAATGGGAGGTGTCATGCGGTGAGAACTAGGCTCTAACGTTGAATATTCGAGGAACTGCTTTGCAACTTTTGAAACATCTCTGTTCAATTTTCGGGACATTATCTCTAATACTATAATAGATCCAAATTTGTCACAACTATTACAGAATAGATTAAAAAAATTGAAAGTACGAACCAAACGGCTATTGTTTGAAATTTCACTTCGGTTAATGTTATTTTTTTTCAAAAATTACAACAGGCACAACACAGAACTCAAGTCTTCTACATTCAAACTGATGCACTACGATAGAAAAATAACATCAATTAACGGCGAATGCATTTAGTGTGTGTGCTCCCGGACTTTTCTCGGAAAAGTTTGATACTTTTCCGAAATAATTCCGAGACCGTCTCCACGTGGAGAGGGTCTCGGAATTTTCTCGGAAAAGTTGATACTTTTTCGGGACAATTCTGAGACCGTCTCCACTTTTTGGGAAAAGTACAAACTCGAACAAAAAATTTTACAACAGTTTGCATATGTTAGTGCGGTGCGGTCTCGGAATTGTTCTCGGAAAAGTATTGTGAAATCCGAGATGAATTCCGTCGCTCGGAAAAAATGTTTGTTGGGATTCAGTTTCTGTTTGAATATCATAGTCAACGGATTTTTTGTGCAAGTGCTGTTTGGAAAAGATTTTAATACGTACCGTATTAAGGTAAGGTTCTTATTTAATTTTCTTATGGATGTTTGCGGTAATCTACTGTCAATTGTCTGTATTATGAAGTGCAAGTTTAAAATTACGAAGCTTCATATTTTTTCTTGTGTTTATTTTGTTTAACTTTTGTAGTACACTTATGTGTACCTGAGTTCTCAACTGTAGTTTTGCGAATAGTATAGTAAAGTCCAACTGGCTTTCATTTCACAGATAAAAAACAAATATTAGAGTGGCTGAATGAGAGCGATGGAGACATTTCGGGAGAAGATGATACCGATTAGTATCTGCCACGAAGTCTCAGTAGATCAGCATCTCCAGAATCTGAGATAAATGATGAAGTTGTTGAGGAAGAAATTCAGCCGACACCATTAACAGTATTCTGGCGTACCAAAGAAATGTCTCCTCGTGGTCCAGATATTGCAGATGGCTTACGGATATCAGAAGGAACTAGTGATATCAACATTTTATTCCCATAGGCATAGATGTATGTAAAGTTGAGTACGCGAAACTCGCGAACTGCAGTTTTCTGTTGATCGCTATTCAGGAGATATAGCATAGCAGGAAAATGCTGGGTACCGGCCAGGATGGAGTCGCAAAAAAGGCACCTATTAGTGGAAAGGAGAAATTTTTTTTTATTTATTATACTTTTGCACACAAAGAGTACATCTATGTGTTTTAAACACTCATTGACTAACTAAAAATATAAACTATGATGTTATAATTTTTTTTAATTAATTATTTTTAGCATACGATTCTTCGGGGCAAAATCGTGGCCAATTTTTGTATGGAAACGACCTCTGGCTTGGCGAGAAAATATTTTGTGAGGAAGTGAATCATCATATCAATCAATCCGATCGACAACAGTTTGCTTTCGGTTTTTCTATGGCGAGGATTTTAATAAAACATTATCCAACACTTAATCAGGTAATTTTTCCTTTTAACATTTAAAATGTTTATGGGGAATCAATTGAATGAAATTTGTTAACATACTGAACAGTGTATTGGGAGTAGGGCCATCGAGAGGGGGTGCGGAAGGGGCGAATCGCACTGAGCCCGTGTTTTTTTTGGGGGGGGGGGGGGGGCAATTTGCAATTTTATTCTTAATTAATACCTAAGCATTGTAGATTATTCTTATATTAGTAAGCCTGACACTCTAGAGAAAAATATGGAATTGACCGTGGCTATACGAGTAATACAAGTGCTTCAAAGTAATTTCATCTAGCGTTGCCATTGGCCTTGTTTATGCCGCGGAACTATCCTCGAGAATTAACTAATTTGAGCTAGCTTACGACGACATAAACATGTCGCACTAGCTAGTTTTAATACTAATTTTAGCTCAATTTGCTATGCAGAACAGGACTGAAAAATTGGGACTAGATGGTGTTGCTGTCTTCGCTAACGGTGTTGTTAGTGAAAATTCCATTTTATTTATTATATAAATACCTCATCCTTTCCTGAAACTCTGCATTCATTTCATCCTTAGATTGTAGCGGTATAAACGCGTTTTTATTAGGAGGCTACTGCCTCTTGACATTTTCTAAGCCAAAGTCACCGAATTCACAAACCAACAGCTGACATCTTTCATGTTTAGTACCTCTCCGTATGGTCGATATAAACAGACCACGAACAAGTACTAGCACTAAAACGATTTAGTTAAATTGCCTTTTAGTTCCACGGTATAAATGGGGCCATTGTTCCTGATAGTAATTTAAAAGAATAGGAGCTGAAGGTGGACGAGTATGACAAATTAGTGGACCACGGTTTCTTAGTGGATTCTTTTCTAGGAGTTGTAGGAGACTAGCAAAGTTCGGGTTGCCGACTGGAAATTCTGGTCGTAATACTGGGAGGGAGGGGGGGGGGGGGAGAACAACAGGGGGTTAAAATAGCCGCACAATCCCATAAGCAAAAATGTATGAAAAGTAGAGTATGGGAAACTCGCGAACCGCTATTTTCTTTCGATTCATCTTCAGGAGATGTAGGTGTAGGAGGGGAGGAAAATGCTGGGTGCCGTCATACGTGTAATAACTTCCAACATTATTATATCATATAATGGGTTTTTGGTGAGATGGAAATGACGTCAATAAATTACAGGATGTCGTCATTGGGAATTAGATGTCGTCGCTGCCGTGTAACGTACGCGTACGTACGAGGGGACTAACAAAAGTTCGGTTAGTTGGGCTAAAAAAAAGAGATAATAAAATAAAAATTTCATATTATTTATCTTCATAATTTTTAATATTTTCAGCAAAATTTCCATTCATATCTGTACACTATTTCGACCGGTAAATACATTTATCAAAACAGTCTTTAAAATCCAACTCAAATCTAAAATCCTATCAACTAGGAATGTTCCCCAGAGAACATTCTAGTTCACCGGCGAAACAAGGTGGTTCGCGTCTTTGACTAATCATCATCATCGTGGCGCGACAGCCCGTCGTCGGGCCTTGGCCGCCTGGATCATTGTCCTCCAATTATCTAGGTCACGTGACCGCGTCCTCCAATTTTGGAAGCCCAGCAGCTGCGCAGCGTCCACACCTACTGAGCTCTCCCAACGAGATCTCGGTCGTCCACGCAGTCTCGCTCCGTCGACTCGTTCTGCATTCATTACTCTCATAGGCATGCGATCATCGTCCATTCTTTGTACATGCCCTGCCCATTGAAGTTGTTGCAGTTTGACGAATTTCGAGACTTGCAGCTCATCGTACATTTCATACAACTCATGGTTGTACCAGATGCGCCATCCATCCATCCTTTGAAGCGATATCGAGCGTATGCAGAAGTTCTTCTGCGTCGGCCAATCTTCGGGACATGATGTTGATGTCATCGGCGTACGCTGCTAATTGTGTCGACTTGACGAGTAGCGTCTTGCTGTTGTCCATGTTCATGGCCCGAATAACGTATTCCAGTGCTAGGTTGAAGAGCGTCGGCGCCAGTGCATCGCCTTGTTTCAAACCAGTGCGTGTTTCAAATAGATCAGTAAGTCTATTATGGATCCTGACTTGTGAGACGGAGTTGGTCATTGTCATCTTAGTCAGTCGCACTAATTTGGCCGGTATACCAAATTGCAGCATGATGTTGTACAGTACTCCGCGATCGATACTGTCGTATGCCTGCTTGAAGTCGACAAAGATTTGGTATACGTTTACGTTGTATTCCAGCACTTCTGGAGTATCAGTTTGACTGTGAAGAGCTGATCGGTTGTGGAGCGACCAGGTCTAAAACCGCTTTGATATTCGCCAATGATTCGTTCTGCGTACGGTTTTATTCTATTTTCCAGAATTTTCGTCAAAATTTTATAGGGCGTACAAACTAGTGAAATGCCCCTGTAATTCTCACACCGCAGTTTATCTCCCTTTTTATGAATTGGACAGATGATGCTTCTGCGCCAATCGTCTGGAATCTCCTCGTTCTCCTATACTCGCAGGAGTAATTTATGTATGGCATCAACTAGACTCGTTCCACCGAATTCTAGCAGTTCAGAATCTCGTCAGCGCCCGGCGCTTTATTTCGTTTTAGTGACCGCAACGCGAGATCAACTTCCTCTACTGTCGGGGGTTGATCAACAATATCGTCGAGAGCTTCCTGTGTGGGGATGCTAGATGGTCGGTTTAGAAGCTCTTCAAAATAAGAGGCCCATCGTTTGTTAATGCCATCGGTGTCGCTGATGATGTTTCCATCCTTGTCCTTACAAAGACTAGTCCTGGGTTGGTAGCCGTTCTTAATTGTATTTACTAGTTTGTACGCTTGCCTGGTGTCGCTATTAGCTAAGTTTTCGTTTATGTTCAGCAACTGCTCGTCAAAGACTATTTACGTTTCTTACGTCTAATTATTCTATTCGATATTCGCCGTACCTCGTCATATTTTTCTCTTCTGGCTCTGGTTCCACCTTGAATTCATTATCTGTAGGCCGGTCAAGTTTAATTTAAACGAGTGTAAAGAGTCGCAGCACGACGTGTGAGCTTTTTCTCAAATTGCGCAATAAAATTCCATTTAGACATCTCCCTTGTAACAATTTGTTCAAACGAGCCGGCTAAAGGTCTAGACACACAGTGCCCGTACCAGGGCAGCGCCGTAGTCGCCCGTATATCGGGCACATGACCGTACATTGCAAGCGAAACCACACAGTACCCGTACCGAGACCAACCGTGTGTTTCCCATGTGTCCCCGATTCCCGCGATTCTTCCTAGCGACTTTAATTGCATGCAACGCAAACGTGTGTCTATCTATTCAACATTGTACATTTTCTTCGCCGTATGATGGCTACACAACAACCCACCCGGCGGCGGCTGCTCCGTGTTCGGCTATGTGTGTATCCAATTTCTTTCCGTACCTCACCGTGAGCGAGAAAAATTAAACCAAACTAAACGGACACGGTCCGCCCCGTGACGTGCAGGTGACGGTCTGTTGTCCGTGTGGTTAGTGTGAACCAGCAGACTGTTTTATATGGTACAATTCGCTTACCGTAGATCGCCAGTATACGGGCGACTACGGCGCTGCCCTGGTACGGACACTGTGTGTCTAGACCTTAATTCGTGCGAGCAAAAACTTTCAAATTCCATTACTCTCAGCGGTGTGGTGTATTAACGTCAATGGAAATAATGTCAATTGACGCTATTTCCCACCTAAAAGTGAAATAACGTCAATTGACATTATTTCGTTTTTCTAAAGAGAAATAATGTTAACTCGCAAAGTGCAATAAAGTCAACTTCTGATATCAGGTCGTATAGCTGTTTAGGTTTAAAAGTAACGTTATACCATTTGTGGTTATCAACAGCTGCTAATAATGCATATTGAACATCTTGGCCATGTAAGTATCTGAATTTTTAGGATGTTTTACTTTCACGTTATAGTATTTATTTGTGTGAGATTTTCCGAACTGGTTTTCTGGATTCGTGCTAACTAAAGCGGAAATACACTTTCAGAAACTTTAGAGTTGATTTTCGCTTTAGATACCCGAAGTGTATTTCCGCTATAGGTAGTCTGAAACTTACGAAGATTCGTACTAACTAAAGCGGAAATACACTTTGGGAAACATCAGAGTTGATTTCCGCTTTAGTTAGTACGAATCTTGGTCAGGTGGTCAGGTCTGTGGGGAAACTCATGGGCAAGTCTACATAGCACCTCCGCGTGGTGGCCGCTGGTAACTTCGCGAATAGCGAAGGCTGAGCTATGGGGCCGGTTGCGTGTACTATCACATTACGCGAGTACCGCCGTTTTGCGATATGTAAGCAATCGACACACTTCCTACTTGGCCAACTCTTGTGTTCTATAGTTTTGGCGAAGGTAGCCCATATGGAGTGTCAAATGTCCTAAATCCCCGGGGTGTTATGCGACCGTGCCCATCGGGGTAAGGTGACCAGGGACGCAAATGGTCATCACAAACGGAGCAAGTTACTGCCACACATCTGTACAATAACCAGTTGTATGGGTAGTGTAAACTGTCTCCCCGACCGTACGTTGGCAGAGGGGCGCCTATGAAACTCTCTGCATAGGTGACACGGCGACCAGGTGTGAGGTTGGAGCTGGTGACTGAGGTGAAAGTTCACCTGCGGGGTTCCGGATCCAACACTTCACTTTGCTCCTTTCTTGCACCTGTTGAACCGCGGTCTACAGAGTAGCGATCTGTTAGACTAGGAGAGAAACCTTGATTTGCTTCAAGGGTAGCAGGTGCAGAGTGGCATGAACGCCTACGGAACTTTCGGGAGGTCGCGAGGGAGTCTGCTTCGCGCCACAAAGAGAGGAAAGAACGGCCGGATCGTCATAATGTTCCTATAGGGGCGGGGAGTAGCGGGAAGCAATATGATGGCAGTTGCCTGGGCTGTGGTCCGAGAACGGGAAACCCAAACCTGAATCAATAAATAAAAACAAGAATATGAAAATACATCAAGACATTCTTGGAGAAAGTGGCTGGAGGAATTCCAATGAGACGGACAGCGACGACTCGCAAGGGTTGAAGAGGTTAGTCTGTAATGAGTGGAGGAAACGTTAGTCGAAAAGGACTGTAGTGAGGGGCTGGCTTGATTGACCGTGTAAGTCGAAGGGCGTTAAGCCGACGATGCCATCAACAAGTGGAAGAGCGGCATGTGCTGGTTGTAGCTCGTTTCGGTGATGATGGGGGAAGGTTCTTTCCACTTTTTGCCCTCTGAGGTCCCATTACAAAAAAAAATCACATGCCTAAGGACAACAGAACAAAAAAAAAATACTAGTGAGTATAAAGAAAACCGGCGGGGAAGAAATAGGAAAGGAAATTACGGCTGAGATCTGCCAATTAGTCCACCTCATGCACAATATAACCCTGATGGTAAGGGTATGGGCCTCATTACCTACGACCTTATTAGGCCCCTTGGCCACACGATTCTGGAGCCTCCCATTATTTAAACTTTCCGCTAGTTACTCACATTTTAACCTGAAATGGCAAGGGTCTCGGAAGGAAAGAAGTATGATGCAATTAGGCCATCATGGGCAATTTATTAAGCATTTTTTTCTTAGCAAAATACCCGGGTGATAACTGACAGATTAGTTAACGAACGGCGCCAAACTTTTACCTACAGTAGCAACAAGCAAAACCATTAAACAAAATTGGATCTAATTGATTAAGAATTAAATATAGTTTTTTTTTTATATAATGTAGGACTCACCTACCCCTCAAACTCCGTAACGGCCGTTTCGGTGAACGAGGCTGCAAAGTAAATTTAAAATAGATAGCACTACACTACGGCGCAAAACAAAAATACAGTCGCAATAAGGATCTTATCACCCGGTACGCGTTACAAAAATGATTACCACTATCACAAAAAAAACAAGAAGAAGGAAATACGTTATCGTGGCAACCTCCGATGAGTCTTCCACCTGAGTTGCTGGTAATCAAATATAGAACCAAATTTGCCACTGTCGAATCAGAATACATAAAAAAATAGTTTTATAAATTCTTGTCTACTTTTCGCGATTTGGTGCTGGTACTGGGAGTTATTGCTTCGGCGGTTAATGAACGCGCTGCTGGGAAGAATGGTGGCGCGGCGATATGCGACGATAATGATGGTGATGAACTCGTCGAAGTCTTATTTGTAGAGTTGTCGTTGTTAGTGCTTACCACTTGAAGCAATCTAACACCTGTCGCATCAAATAAAGGACGAAATAGCACTCAAGGACGACGAGACGTGAATGTCAAGAGTTTTCGCTACTTTTGACCGTACTAATCTGTTTGAGGGACTTTCAAATCACATGTCACGTGTTGAATTTAATATCGAAAATTCCGAGCTTCCTGATTATAACTTTCGTCTATCACACACAAATTTGGAGTCAACACAAGTACGAGTATCTACTATTGTACTTTCCAATTTCAATTAATTTAATGGAATTGCGATTTCGAGAAATTGGGTTAGAGATACTTTTTCCTTATTATGCGAAACTGAACACGAGCTTAACTCAACGCAACGGCAGGTGCTTGTAGTGCACTCTTAATCTAATCCTCCTTTCTCGGGTCTCGATTCCGACCTCGGCGACAGTCCAAATCCGACTCCCCGTTTTTTCTCATCAGTCTACCTCCCATCCCAAGAACATCTACAACCATCTTCCCTTCATCCTCCTAGTCTATGGGTGGTTTCCCGCCAAAATTAATTTTAGGTCTAATACACACATATGTACTACCAAAGAAAAAATATAATTTCCTTTTCAGCATACATACCAGCAAACAATAGAAAAAATATCACTTTAGATTCTATAAAGTATATGTAGGAAAAGGTACGCTGGATAGTCCTATTAAAAACTGCTCTTCGTATTTGCATTCAAACGCACACAGTCAATACCATATACATACGAATAAAGATTGATATTGGAGTTATCAAGGTGCGTATATTCGATAGCGGCAAACGTTGACAACATAACAATGCGCTTGCAATACATTGCAATAGCGGGAAGACTTGCTTCGCTGTGCAAAGTGCAAGTACATGTATTGTACTACATGCAAATGCAAAGGCAGATGAGTGTGACGTCATCATGCCAAGTACAAAATTATTAACAGGGTGTATCGTTGGAAAGTACCCAAAAAGACATAACTAAAAAAAAAAAGTGAATTATATTATTTTTCTTTCCCCTATGTTTGCTACTACGCCAAAAAAGATAAACGTTACACCACAGCTATTTTCGCAAGGCTTGCCGCGCGAAAAGGGCTGAAGTCAATGCCTGATATCGTTAGCATGAAAGACTCCAATATGTTTTCCTGCTATATCTGACAGCATGTAGCAAGAGGAACCAATTTTTTTAACGATTTTGGCTTGAATAAATTTACGATCCAGCTTCGCGCTGTAATGATCAGCAGATTTACTCAACGCAAAGTTTCTACGGTAAACCACATCGCCTGGCTGGAACTCAACCGGACGAGACCT
The DNA here is from genome assembly GCA_964017055.1 of Chloromyia formosa. Classification (NCBI taxonomy): domain Eukaryota; kingdom Metazoa; phylum Arthropoda; class Insecta; order Diptera; family Stratiomyidae; genus Chloromyia; species Chloromyia formosa. The sequence goes on from OZ024816.1 coordinate 63,944,628, forward strand.
CAGATTGTATGTGTTGGAGTTGACCTCATGCATCCGCTTAAGGTTTTTCTCCAATTCGTTTCTTATAAGCTCTATTTTATCAGCGGAAGATACGCTAGAATGTGGGTCTTGTAGCATCCCGAGTTGACGTAAAAGAGCATAACTTTGTCCATTTGTTACTATGTTTTGTCCAAACACGGCGAAATAAGGTGAAAATCCAATCGAAGAGTGAAAAGCGGATCGAAGGGCACAAGTTATTGATGATAATTTGCTATCCCAGTCTTGTTGGCTTGGATGGACATAGGCTCTAATAGCAGCCACTAGCGAGCGGTTTACACGTTCAGATGAATTACTCTGAGGAGAGTAGAGGGCTGTGAGATGATGTTTTACCCCATACGAATCCGGATTTTGACCTGGGGTAAGGTCCTAAAAGGTCGACATATAGACGCTGAAATACGCGGTCAGGGATAATCAACTTACCCATTGGAGGTCGTAAACTCTGGTTGGGGGCTTTCGTTTCTTTACATGTTACACAGGAGGAAACGAATTCTTTAACCTGCTTGGTCATCTTCGGCCAATAATAAAAAGTGCGAAGACGTTTTAGGGTTTTACCGATTCCTCCATGTGCGCAAAGCGGATGTTCGTGGCTGCGCGCGATCAATGTATCCGTCAGCTCCTCTGGAATCCAGAGTTTCCACGACGACTCCTCTTGAGTCTCGTTCCCCGACGCGTATTCAGAGCGTCTATATAAATAACCTTCTAACACCTTAAGGTCGGGGAGTCGATGTTGATTGTCCTCAATAGTTTTTATCAAGGCAATATAGGATTTCGATTGGAAGTGGGGAGATTGTAAATCCACTTCGACCGAAGCCTGAATTTCTTCAACTAACTCAGCACCCTCTGCCTAGTATAGTCGAGAAAGCGTGTCTGGGACCACGTGCTGACTTCCTTTTCGGTGTTGTATTTGGAATTGAAACCCTTGTAGTTTTAGAGCCCACCTAGCTAATTTTCCGTTAAGGTCGGATTGGGACATCAACCATTTGAGGGATGCATGATCGGTGACCACAGTGAACTCATGCCCCTCAACATATGCCCTGAATTTCTTTATGGCCAGCACCGCCGCCAGACATTCCTGTTCAGAGACGGAGTAGTTTCTTTGGGCGGAGTTGAATTTTTTAGACATGAAAGCAATAGGGACTTCATTGCCATCTTCATCTGTTTGCACCAACACAGCTCCGATGCCAAACTGACTCGCATCACAATGAATTGCGAAAGGTTTCGAAAAATTCGGGCTGTGTAGCACTGGAGCAGACGTCAAGCTGTCCCTTAAGGCATTGAATGCCTTCATGCCTTCCTCAGTCCAAGAGAAACGTCCTCTGCGCAGCATGTCTGTCAACGGTGATGACACTGAGGCGAAATTGGGCACAAATCGTCTGTACCATCCGCATAACCCCAAGAACCGGCGCAGTTGCTTGACTGAGCTTGGTAGCGGAAATTCAGAAATTGCCTGTACTTTCCCCGGATCGGTTTTGATGGTGCCGTCACCAATTATATGACCCAAATATTGGACTTGCTTCATGGTGAATTTGCTCTTCTCTACGTTCAAGGTCAAACCGGCCTTGCGGAAGCAAAGAGCTATTTCCTGGAGTAGCAGAATATGCTCCTCGAACGTTTCGGTAATAATCAAGAGGTCATCCAAATAGATGAAAACCTGGTAGTGCAAATGTGCTGGGATAACTCGGTCCATGAGCCTCTGCATTGTTTGAGGCGCGTTACAGAGCCCAAACGGCATGGTTACAAATTGGTATAGCGGGCGACCTGGCACGGTAAAGGCAGTCTTTTCCTTTGACACTTCATCGAGCGGTATTTGCCAGAAGGCGTCTTTTAAGTCAAGACTGGTAATAAATTTTGCTTTCGGCAGTCGACTTAGTATACCGTCGATGAGTGGCAAAGGATAGGCATCCTTGACCGTCACGCTATTCAATTTCCGAGCATCCAGACACATTCGGACCTTACCGGGCTTCACTACAAGGGTGACAGGCGAAGACCAAGGGCTGGTGGATTCCTCAATTACACCCATCGCAAGCATCCTGTCAATTTCCGCAAAGAGGAGCTTTTCGATGGCGGGAGAGACTGTAAAGTGTCTCTGCTTAATTGGCTTGCTGCCGCCGACATCGATGACGTGTTGAACAAAACCCGTACGTCCTAAGCCCTCCGCGGAAAAAGAAGGAAACATTGCGATGATTGAGTTGAGCTTCGCTTCTTGAACCGGAGTTAGATGGTGGGTATTGGCGTCAATAGCTCTTGATTCCGAAGACAGGTTCGATGAACTAAGAGAAGACACAAATAGATCGGAAGCAAGTCCGAACGAACGCACAAAATCAACACCTAGGTACAGATTCTGTGTCAGGGACGGAAATATTAACAATGGCAATTTTAAAGTTTTCCCCCGAAAAGAAATGTCAGCTAACACCCTTCCTGCTGCCAAATGAGAAGTACCATCTGCAGTTGTCAGACCAAGGTGGAATTTTTCATATGGATGCCGTTGGTCATTCAGAAATTTTTGTGCAAATTCTCCAGCTAGGCAGCTAACACTAGCACCTGTATCAATAAGGCCTGAAACCTTGTCACCAAAAAGGGTGACCTGCGCATACGGTCGAAAGTCATGTTTTGGCTGAGATGCAAGAATGGCGGAACAATATCGTTGCCGATTGTATAGCACCTTTTTCCAGAATTGTCGCATTCGAACAGTAGAACGTTTGGGTGGTTTCTTAACCAATTCCTCCGCGCTGAAAATGCGACGACGTACTGCATGGTATTCGCGCAGCCGAACATGATACGGTTTGAAGTTTTGTGGCGAAGCCGAAGGTAAAGTTGGAACTTCCGTGATTGAATTTTTCATGATGACAATACCTGATGAAGATGGTATTAAGGAAGATTGGTTCAAACGTTGGGAAAGGACCTTATTGAGCGTTGAGGAGGTAGTTGCCGATGCGGTATGAGATGGTGAGATAGACGGTAATAATGAATTATCATGGGTTACAGTTGATGAAAGAGGCAAGGCAGTGGATTCCTGTGAGTTTTCGTTCACACGGTCAGGAATAAAAAAATCGACAGATGCAGGACAAGCTCTTGATTTTTGTGTAAGTGGAATGAGGCGTTCGTCAGACTGATGATGTAATGTTATTGGTGGAAGAGCAAGAGATGAAGCAAGAGACGGAGATGTTATGTCACGATCGCAATCCACTGGGGTGGATGCCCCAAAAGCGGCAGGATCTATTTGCGATTTAAAGGAGCAAGGTGTTTCGCTCTCTCGTTTTTTTGATCCTTGTTACATGTTTGACACTGGGGTTTATAAGTGTCTGACGCACCACAGCCATAGCAGAATATGGTGCGGCGTTCCGACATGCACACGTCAAATCTATGACCTACTTGCTGGCAATTCCAACACTTGATTTCGCGTGACAAAGCCGCTATTTCAACTTCGATAGAAAAAGGATCCTCTTTCGCTTCTGCAAGTTCAGACACATCTCTCCTATATCCCATATGAGGTGTCCTAGCTGATATTCGATTAGGTGCTTCGCTTTCGAGATTCTCACGCTGATAAACGTAAGCTTTTAAGTCGCGAATCGTATTGATGGGGAAATGGACAAGTTGGCAGCGCAGCTCCCAACGCAGGTTTTCTTTTAGTATTTCCAACAATTCCCATTCTGCAAATAGCCGTTCAAGACGGTCGACCAATTTCATGGCACCGTCGTAGTATGAGTCAAAAGACTCACGGGGCCCTTGTGTTCTATTACGAAGTTGCTTGATGATTTGGAAGTCTGATAGGCGCTCCCGAAACTGATCTCGGAGCGCTTCGCAAAAAGAGGGCCAATCAAGTCTGACTACACTGCGATGGTACCTCCAAAACCAGTCGGCCGCCTTGCCCGTCAAGAGCAGATGGAGGTGTCCGATCACGGCTTCAACGTCACTTCCCAGCGTGCTGTTTGCTAGTACCCGAACTTGGTAAAGGAATTTCTCTACAGGTAAATACGGATCTTCCCCACTGAACTTTAAATGCCACCCCGAAATAATTTTCCCAGCTCGCTCGGAATAATACGTTGACGTATTGACAAGCCGATGCGGATCGCCACGTATCGAGCGAAAAGGCATATTTGGATAATTCGGGGTTTGAGCATTTTCAAGCTCAGAAAATCTATCATGGAAGTGATCCGAATACGTAGGCCTATCTAGTTGTTGATACCGTGAGTATTGTTGTCGCTGAATTTGTTGTTGTGGACGAGAATATTGTTGAGGGTCAGGAAGGCGTTGTTGGGGTTGGGAATATCCTTGAGGCTGTGTAAGTGGTGGTTGCCGTTGAGAACATTGTTGAGGCGGTAGAGATGGTTGTTGTGAATTTAGCCCCAATCCCCTTAACTGTTCGCGCAATACTTCTCCCACAATGTCCCTAATTTGCCCTCGCAAGTTATTATCGGGATCAATCACAGGAGATTGGCCCCTATTTTGCAGACCAGCCCTATGCCTATTGTCGCGTGAACGAAACGTGTTTTGTGTGCTATTTGTCCGGGAACTCGAATGAGATCGTGTAAGCTCCCTGATTTCTGTTTCTAAGTCAATTTCCCGTACAGGTGCTGTAGGCTGCTCTGATTCGTGGAATGCCTCTAATATTGAGCGGTTTAAAACTCGCTGTGTTACAGGGGGCGTTAGTGATGAAGGATGTTTTAAATGGGAAGCTAACTTTTCTGTAGGCCGCGGCTCTACCATAGTTTCCCAAGGATTGGCGGCACATTGTTCATTTTCACTATTCTCTAATGCCAAATCGGACTGTAACCTAGTTTGTAATCGGGTAACAGGCTTAGAAAACTTAGAAATAGCACTCGTATTTGAGGCTTTGTTACCAAATTTTGACGTTGCGGGTTCCTTTTTTTAAGGTAACGCGATTAATTGACCAGGACTGCAATTCCGTCGACAAAGTGGACATGTAGTTTCCGTCTCCAGCCATGCTATAATACATGATTTATGGAAAGCATGTGTACATTCTGTCATCACCGCAGTATCTGTGATGACAAAATCGGTTCGACACATAGTGCAACGCGTAATATCCTCATCTTCTACATCGAGGAGATTTTCAGTGCTTCGACGGACTGGCATTTTAACGTGACTCTAAATATATAATGTAAAACTAAATATATATACAAGCTAGAAACGTAAACTTGACAACAACTCCAATTAACGAAAATCGTTTATCGAATGATTACGTACACTTAAGAATAAGATATATTATCTCTAACAATTTTTCCTTTTTCTTTTCTTTTCTTTTCGAATTAACTTCTTCCTTCCGAAAACCCTTTCCCTTCCAGACCAATGAGAAACAAGCAGTGCAAAGTCACATCTGCTTTGCAAGAAAGTACAACAAAATGTGAATGAAAAAGCAAAAAAAAATATGTGCATGAGGTGGCCTTAGGTGGACGATTCAGGTTACTCAGAAAAGACAAATGAAAGAGAATCAGAAAAACGGAATTGGCAAAAGATTACAGAGTACATCCATGAGTCGGGCAATAATCTACAGCAGAACCTCTCAGGACACTGAAAGCGCAACACAGCACTAAACAATGTAATTCACTGAAAAAAACTCTTACCAACATTATATTCCTTCCCATGAATATACTCTGAAATATTGAAAGCAAAGTTATTCAAATGTCAGTGAATTGAAGGATGGTTCTTCCAAACAGAAAGGTAACGAAACAGACATTCATGCAACTCAGACTATTTTCTCAAGAATCTCAAGTCAATAGTAATTCCAGAGCTTTATGAAAGTTATTCGATACGTGAACAAATTAGACTGTTCACAGGACAACACAACGTAAGAACCAACCTGTAAATCTGAAACTACTGGAGGAACACAGATCCTACAAGAAAAATCCTGTCACACAAACATCTAAGTTACAGCTTAGAGAAGTGAGGAGATGTGTTATGAGTCAATATCCACTCAGATGTCAGAACTCGCTATTAAGTCTGTAGCTTGATCGGAGTGGATACGAAAAAGGTGCGAACCCAAAATATTGCCTTATTCGTTATGAATAAGATAACTTTGGGCCCCACGTTGGGCGCCATTTATGTAATGAGTGGAGGAAACGTTAGTCGAAAAGGACTGTAGTGACGGGCTGGCTTGATTGACCGTGTAAGTCGAAGGGCGTTAAGCCGACGATGCCATCAACAAGTGGAAGAGCGGCATGTGCTGGTTGTAGCTCGTTTCGGTGATGATGGGGGAAGGTTCTTTCCACTTTTTGCCCTCTGAGGTCTCATTACAAAAAAAAAAATCACATGCCTAAGGACAACAGAACAAAAAAAAAATACTAGTGAGTATAAAGAAAACCGGCGGGGAAGAAATAGGAAAGGAAATTACGGCTGAGATCTGCCAATTAGTCCACCTCATGCACAATATAATCCTGATGGTAAGGGTATGGGCCTCATTACCTACGACCTTATTAGGCCCCTTGGCCACACGATTCTGGAGCCTCCCATTATTTAAACTTTCCGCTAGTTACTCACATTTTAACCTGAAATGGCAAGGGTCTCGGAAGGAAAGAAGTATGATGCAATTAGGCCATCATGGGCAATTTATTAAGCATTTTTTTCTTAGCAAAATACCCGGGTGATAACTGACAGATTAGTTAACGAACGGCGCCAAACTTTTACCTACAGTAGCAACAAGCAAAACCATTAAACAAAATTGGATCTAATTGATTAAGAATTAAATATAGTTTTTTTTTTATATAATGTAGGACTCACCTACCCCTCAAACTCCGTAACGGCCGTTTCGGTGAACGAGGCTGCAAAGTAAATTTAAAATAGATAGCACTACACTACGGCGCAAAACAAAAATACAGTCGCAATAAGGATCTTATCACCCGGTACGCGTTACAAAAATGATTACCACTATCACAAAAAAAACAAGAAGAAGGAAATACGTTATCGTGGCAACCTCCGATGAGTCTTCCACCTGAGTTGCTGGTAATCAAATATAGAACCAAATTTGCCACTGTCGAATCAGAATACATAAAAAAATAGTTTTATAAATTCTTGTCTACTTTTCGCGATTTGGTGCTGGTACTGGGAGTTATTGCTTCGGCGGTTAATGAACGCGCTGCTGGGAAGAATGGTGGCGCGGCGATATGCGACGATAATGATGGTGATGAACTCGTCGAAGTCTTATTTGTAGAGTTGTCGTTGTTAGTGCTTACCACTTGAAGCAATCTAACACCTGTCGCATCAAATAAAGGACGAAATAGCACTCAAGAACGACGAGACGTGAATGTCAAGAGTTTTTGCTACTTTTGACCGTACTAATCTGTTTGAGGGACTTTCAAATCACATGTCACGTGTTGAATTTAATATCGAAAATTCCGAGCTTCCTGATTATAACTTTCGTCTATCACACACAAATTTGGAGTCAACACAAGTACGAGTATCTACTATTGTACTTTCCAATTTCAATTAATTTAATGGAATTGCGGTTTCGAGAAATTGGGATAGAGATACTTTTTCCTTATTATGCGAAATTGAACACGAGCTTAACTCAACGCAACGGCAGGTGCTTGTAGTGCACTCTTAATCTAATCCTCCTTTCTCGGGTCTCGATTCCGACCTCGGCGACAGTCCAAATCCGACTCCCCGTTTTTTCTCATCAGTCTACCTCCCATCCCAAGAACATCTACAACCATCTTCCCTTCATCCTCCTAGTCTATGGGTGGTTTCCCGCCAAAATTAATTTTAGGTCTAATACACACATATGTACTACCAAAGAAAAAATATAATTTCCTTTTCAGCATACATACCAGCAAACAATAGAAAAAATATCACTTTAGATTCTATAAAGTAAATGTAGGAAAAGGTACGCTGGATAGTCCTATTAAAAACTGCTCTTCGTATTTGCATTCAAACGCACACAGTCAATACCATATACATACGAATAAAGATTGATATTGGAGTTATCAAGGTGCGTATATTCGATAGCGGCAAACGTTGACAACATAACAATGCGCTTGCAATACATTGCAATAGCGGGAAGACTTGCTTCGCAGTGCAAAGTGCAAGTACATGTATTGTACTACATGCAAATGCAAAGGCAGATGAGTGTGACGTCATCATGCCAAGTACAAAATTATTAACAGGGTGTATCATTGGAAAGTACCCAAAAAGACATAACTAAAAAAAAAAGTGAATTATATTATTTTTCTTTCCCCTATGTTTGCTACTACGCCAAAAAAGATAAACGTTACAAGTCTCTGAAGAAGACGCTCCAGGGGAGAAGGGATTCGTTGTTGGAGCGGACAATGACGCGCCAGAAGGCGCGGAGAGGTTAGTTCAGACAACGTGCACTCTGATCAACGTTCAATCTGCTGATTATCAGGTATGGTGGCGGGCCCGAACAAAGAAACACTAACTGTGTGCCAGCTGAATATTCATCATAGTAAAGCGGCATCAGCGATGATGACGAGATGCTTTGATGAAGAGAAACTGGACATAGCTTTAATACTGGAACCCTGGATTTTACAAAACAAAATTAGGGGTTTGTCACAACAAACCGCAAATCTGTACCATGCACAGGTGGACTGTAAAATAAGGACATGCATCCTGGTGCGTCATGGAATACGTGCAGTACAAATGATGCATCTCTGCTCGCCTGATCTTACGGTAGTAATGATCGGCAGTGGTGCAGGATCATTCCTAATTGCATCAGCATATCTCCCTTATGATGCACCAGAATCACCTCCATCAGAGGAAGTAGAAAATCTGGTAAGGTATTGTAAAGAAAGAGATATGGCCCTGATCATAGGCTGTGATGCCAATGCGCACAACACTGTGTGGGGCAGCACAGATGACAATCCCAGAGGACAGCAGCTGCTAGAATTTGTGGAAAAGTACAATCTGCTGGTAGCAAACAAGGGGGTCGCTCCCACCTTCGTGGATGCATGAAGGGCTGAGGTGATCGACATTACCCTAAGCTCTGTTAATATGCTTGACAGAGTTCAGAATTGGAGAGTGGTGGACAGGCTAACCATGTCTGATCACAGGGCTATCCAGTTTGAAATTCTGTATGGCAGAAAACGGAGTAGCGAACGCAAAGGTATAAGAGTGCCAAAAAATACTGATCGTGTTAAGTACGAGACATATTTACTGGAACAAGTCGAGGATATTCAAGACGGAATACCTCGGAATACGGTCGAGATAGAGCGAACAGTGGAACAACTGAACTCCGCTATTAATCGCGCCTTCGAACACGCTTGTCCCTCCACAGTAGTGGACGAAAAGGACCCAACACCATGGTGGAGTAGGGAACTGGAGTCTATGAAAAAAGAGACAAGGAAAGCCTTTAACCGTTACATGAGGGAGAGAGACTCTCACTCTTGGGAACTATACAAGGATAAAAAGAGGGAGCTGAAAAGAACCTTACGTCTTCGGAAACGATATACGTGGAGGAAATTCTGCTCTAGCATGAAGGATACGTCGGAAGTATGTAGATTACAGAAGATGATATCGAAAGATACTGCTTCGAAAATGGGGCTGATACGCAAAGTTGATGGTTCCATGACAGAAACAGTGGAAGAAACGTTGCAGGCGCTGATGGAGGTACATTTTCCTGGAAGTTTCAAGTCAAACCAATCATGGGCCCAGACTAACAAGGGAACTGGTGGGGTAAGTCAACAAGAAGCTGAGAGGATAATAACTCCAAATGGAGTCAAAAGTGCTATAAACTCTTTTGCACCATTTAAAACGGCTGGAATGGACGGAATATTCCCGGCACTATTACAGTGGGGCACGGGCGCTCTGATCCGGAATATATTCGTCGCCTGTCTTTCAGCAGGCTATATCCCGAAGGCATGGAGGGAGGCTAAGGTGGTCTTCCTGCCTAAACCGGGAAAGAAAGACTATACAGAGGCAAAGTCCTTCAGGCCGGTTAGCCTTACATCATTCCTGTTGAAAACAATGGAAAAAGTGTTGGTGGACTACCTGGAGAACACCACGCTAATGTATAGTCCTCTGAGTAGGTGCCAACATGCTTATAGAGCAGGCAGATCTACGGAAACCGCTCTACATGAACTTGTTAGAGTTGCAGAGAGAGAGATTAACAATGGCGGGATCGCTATGTCTACTTTTATGGATATAGAGGGTGCTTTTGATAAAATCTCCTTTACCAAACTAAGGAACGCCCTGATTGAGCGGGGGGTTGATTACATTATAATTAAGTGGATCGACTCTATGCTTAAGCAGAGGGCGGTAAATCTTAGCAGTGGATGTGACAGAATACGGGGTAAGGTAGTCCGAGGATGCCCACAAGGAGGTGTTCTTTCGCCTCTACTGTGGAACATCACCGTGGACAGTCTTCTCTGGAAGCTGGACTCGATGGGCGTACACACTGTAGGATACGCCGATGACTTGGCACTCACGGTCAGTGGAAAGTTCATGGACACAATTCTAGGTTGCATGGGACAAGCTCTCAAAGTAACCGAAGAATGGTGTAATGAGCAAGAGCTAACCATAAACGCTAGTAAATCAAACACTATGATTTTTACTCGTAAGAGGAAAGACATAGAGATAACTCCCTTACGGCTTTTTGGTTCGGAAATCAAGGTGTCCAAGGAAGTGAAGCATCTAGGAGTTACCTTAGATGCGAAACTAACTTGGAATGTTCACGTTGATGAAAAGATCCAAAAAGCGAAAAGGATTTTGCATCAATGTAAGAGAGTGTGTGCTCGTAGGTGGGGAATTTCACCTAAAGCGACACACTGGATTTACACAATGATGGTAACACCTATTCTAGCCTACGCATCAGTGGTATGGTGGCCAAAAGCCATGCAGAATACCACAAAGCAGAAGCTAGATGGGGTACAAAGGATAGCTTGCGTAAGCATATGTGGTGCAATGCGCACCACACCAACGCGAGCAATGGAGGCATTGCTGGGACTGCCGCCGTTGGACTTATTTATAAAGAAAACGGCGGCGCTTTCGGCAATACGCATGGAAAGGGATGTCATGTGGCATCGCTTTGGAACTAGCAGCGGTCATAAGAGCATCCTAGACATTATTCATGATGAGGTCAGGGAGACTCTAATGCCGGTAGAAGGCATGAGTAGAGGAGACGTAGGGTAGTTGAAAGACTACACAAGACTCACATTGCAGATGGAAACATACATAATGAGTGTATGTACAATGACATCAGCATTTTTACTGATGGCTCTTTAATGGACGGTAAAGCGGGGCGGGGGTTTACTCTGAAGAGCTAAACCTAGCATGTGCGCTTAGTCGAGGAGAGTATGTGTCCGTATACCAGGCAGAGATGCTTGGCTTGTTGCATGCGTTGGACCACTTGCTTGAAGGTCAGGTGCGGGGGAAGAAAATCCTTATTGCACTGGACAACCAATCGGTGATCAGACGCATGCAGCAGACGAACATAAACTCTAAACTGGTACTAGAGTGTGTCCGGAAGCTCAACACGTGTGCCTCAGAAAATGAGGTTACGCTGATGTGGGTAAAAGGACACATAGGTACAACAGGAAATGAGGCGGCGGATGCCCTAGCAAAACAGGGATCTGCGGCAACTTTCATTGGCCCAGAACCCAGAGTTGCTCTGGGGAACGGCATGATTGGAGCGAAGGTTGGGAAGTGGATGGACTCCATGCATCAACAAAGATGGCAGGAACTAGTCACTTGCAAACAAGCTCGGAATGCAATGACCAGCCCTTTAGGCAGGGAAGCGAGAAAGGTACTTAGTTATAAACGGAGTACCCTAAGCTGGATAACTGCCTTGGTCACAGGGCATGGTAATTTTAAGGCTCATCTGGCCAAGATGAAAATCGGGGAAGATGACGTTTGCAGGCTATGCCTGGAGGAGGCCGAGACGGCAGCACACATTGTGTGCGAATGTCCAGCACTGGCTAGCACGAGGTTGAGGATCACAGGCAGGCACACGATAAGTGTAGAAGCCATGAGTGAACTCAGCTTCAAACAAATGCTTGCAATAACACGGGACTCAGTGATGAAGAAAGAGGTCGACAATTATCAGTCGACATCTGGAAGTCACTGATGACCGGGAGGGGGCGAAAAGGGACCCAAACGTTAGTGGTCTGCTTCGGCTATCCCCCAGAGTATATAATAATAATAATAGTACGAATCTTCGTAAGGTGCGGACTACCTAAGATACATTTTGGGAACCTTTAGAATGTATTTCCGCTTTAGTTAGTAGGAGTCTTCGTAAGGTCTGAAAAATGTTGACTTATAAAAGTGAAATAATGTCAATTGACGTTATTTCACTTTGGGAAACGGAAATAAGGTCAATTGACATAATTTCACTTTCAAGGGTGAAATAAAGTCAATTGACATTATTTCCATTGACGTTAATACACCACACCCTCTCAGCGACGAAGTTACGCACTCGATGTATGCATAGTTTTCCATGGATATTTTCGACGACGATCTCCGAAGATCTATTTCCCTGTGAGCGACAATCTGAGTTCCTCAACAGTCATCATCTTGTGGGTGGTAAATGCAGGCAGAAATGTCTGAAATGTTCACCTCATGTGGAAATAGCTTACTTCGCAACGTCCCGCATGTAATAATTAACTTTTGAGAAATTTTTTTTGGTGAGCGATTAAAGGGGAAGGAATTGATTGCCTTTGAATGAAATTAAAATAAAAGGTCCAGCTTTCGGATGAAAGTAGTCTACAGCTTTGCCCTATTACCTAGTAGTTCATCACCAGTAAACTGATGACGAGTATTTACAATGCATACAGATACATCGGTGCATGGATATGTCTTATGGCTACCGAATGCGTGGAACATGTTTTGATTGATTGATTTAATTATGTAAAATATAATTAACGATACTGGGAGCTTGATAAAACCTACGACGATATCTTCGACAAAACAAGTTCCACGCATTTGGTAGCCATAAGACGTATCCATGTACCGATGTAATTGCATTCACTGAAATGATCGTCAATTATCTTAGAAATTTGTAGGCTGTTTTTGAAAACGATTTTAAATTGTTCATTCCATTTGCGTTTTTTAAACTCATCTTAATAATAAATATTTTTCGGCAATTCTTTGACATTCTTCTAAAAAAAAATCTTTTACGATATTTTAAAACTGAGTCAGAATTTTTATCCGGATAATTTGACTTTGACTTGGAATGAAAAGAATCAGTTGGAAACCTTAACACCGTCGGTAATACTCTAAAATTATACCAACTAAAACTTTTTGCGCAGATCGTTTTTCTACTGCACGCTGTGTATATGAAGGAACTGCCATATAGCTGCCATAGCACCGATCGGTTCACAAGTTAGTTTTTGTGAGAAGGGGTTCCAAATTTCGTATTAATTAATCATATTTACCCCCAAACCAAACCCATAAGAACAGTGGAATCGGAACAATTTTTACTGCTAATTTAAAAGTGGCAAAGCAGAATCCATCGAAATTGGTGCACACAGTCTTTACTGCACAAATTGTTGTGAAATTCTAAGCTAAAACCAGGCCGAAGCGTATATACCCTAGACTTGTACAGACCTGTGGTGATACCAAAAGTCCCAATTGGCAACAACCATATGCATTAAAAGTGGATCTTCTATATGGCCAGTTTATAGGGGAGGTTGGCACTCATTCAGTGGGATTTTGACCATTCTCAAAATCAATTAACTAACCCATTCTACAAATATTTGTCGAATTTTTCAAGTCGCTAGCTTCATTCTATCGAAAATTAACGCTTATTTGAAGTTTCACTTGTAGGGGAGGTAGGGGTTCCTTGGGTTGGATCTTGTTCATCGTTGCCACCAACCAATTATACAAACATTTAAACAAAATTTCAAGTCTCTAGCTTCACTCTATCGAAAATTATCGCTTATTTGAAGTTTCATTTGTGGGGGAAGTAGGGGTTTCGTTGGTTGGATTTTATGTATTTTCAATATTAGCCAACTGGATCATACTACAAACATTTGACCAAAATTTCAAGTCGCCAGTTTTATTTTGTCGTAAGTTATCGCTTATTTTCCCATCTGTAATGCCAACTAACTCAATCTCACTTTCAACATTTGACCAACATTTCAAGTTGCTCGCTTCATTCTATCAAAAGTTATCGCTTATTGGAAGTTTCATTTGTAGGGGAGGTGGGGGTTCCTTGGGTCGGATCTTGCCCATACCAACAAAGTAGGTCTTACTAGCAACATTCTGTCAAATTTTCAACTTGCTAGTATCATTTTTTCGAAAGTTATCGTAATTAAAGGAATATTTAATTTTTGGAAATTTGTAGGGGAGGTAGGCGTTTCTTTGATCTGATTATGCCCAACTTACAAAACCTTAAGCAACTTCTCACTTCAAGGTTACTTGCCAAAAATCAGGTGTCTACGTCAATTGGTTCAGGAGTTATAGGCAAAAAACGTGAAAAGTAGGGTAGTACGGGGTTCTTGGTAAGAAAATTACCGTTAGTTTTCAACTGATCGATTTTATTTTTCCAGGAGAATATAAGATTACCCTCATGAGTAATCTACCAAAGCTAGAGCTTTTCATGTTTCTTTAATCGGGAGTTATAGATACATTTATGTATTTTACATATGTAGGGGAGGTAGGCGTTCTCTTGGCCTGATCATGCCCATTTTCAATACCATCCAACTAGATCACACTGCCAACATTTCACCAAAATTTCAAGGCTCTAGCTTCATTTTGTCGAAAGTTATCGAACGGGCAGACAGACGGACAGACAGACAGACAGACGGACAGACAGACAGACAGACAGACATACAGACAGACACACAGACAGACACACAGACAGACATTGCTAAAGGTCGATTTATAAATTATTGGATAAATTTATAAGCGTTATATGAAACAAGACCACATTTTCTTAATTTGTAGACGAGGATACTTAATTTGGGAGAATGTCTACCAAAATCATGCGCACCTAAAGATGTTGAGGCTATTTTAAAACTGGATCCATATGCTAGCATGTTTCAAGCATCCGCTTCAAGACAAATGCTACACATTAAAGTTGTTAGCGTACGGAGTGTGCCAGGTGATTATGTTATATGGCACGATAAAGGGTTCTACATTTTAAGGTAAGCTATTTGTAACAACACAATTATATTTTGATAAAATATTTTGAAAAAGATGAAAAAATAATCTAATCCGAGTAATTTTCAATTAAAATCCTGTATTTAAATCAATTACATCACAGCTTAGTATTTCTTACCATTGTCATCATTGTAATAATTTCCACAATATACGATCGGAGCATTATGTCAGCTGGAATGAAGCATGTAAATACAACTGTGAACAAGGACCCCGTAGATCCAGAAAATGGAAAAAATTTCGAATTATTTCAAATGCAGGATGTGAATAATATTCCCAATATGAATAACAATTCTGCAAATGTCGAGAAGGAAGGTGCTAAGGAAAGCAACGTTGAGATAAAATTTAGAAAGGTTGGAATGGAAATCCATCATCGTGAATCGAAATTCATCATAGCGGAGAAGATTTTACTTTGTTTTAGTCTGCGAGACAATGTTAAAACTATTCTATCATCAAATAATGCTGTAAAGGTATGCATATTTATACCATATTTATTCAATTACGAAGCCTCGTTATTAGATTATACTATGTCAGTAATAATAATTTACGAGTATAAATTGTTACCTATCACAAAGGGTCTTAATTTTGTAAAATTTCCTCAAATAATTCTATGTAGTCAAAACATTTTTTATTAATTAATTAACTGATAAAATTTCCAAAAAAAAGACATTAAGCTGTAATTAAATTTTTTTCTCCTCTTCTCAAAACACCTTTCCACTTGTGAACATTCACAACTCTTCGGTACTTAAGGATGATGTTAATTACTACATATAATTGCCTTGACACCTCCAGGGCCATGGGCGCCTCAAAGTCTTTTGCATAGCTATGCGTTGTTGACATTTTGATAGCAAATAAATTTCGGATGGTGCAATTGCTAGCATGCACCTCCTATTCGAACCGTCTTTTACTGACAAGGTTGGAACGCTGTGGGAGTTCTAATACAGTTTTTCTTAACGCGCGGGTATTGCCTTTTTGCAAAGATATTTGAGGTAGTGGCATGAACCGAATATTATTCCAATCTGTGAATTTGAGCAGCGTCGATTTTGTCTCCGCATCCGTAGTCCGAATTTCCACTTTTTAACATGTTACGCCAGTCTGCCGAGCTGTTAGCAACGGAATTTCGGTCTGCCTTTTCAAAGTTACACTCGTGGGAGTGTCTCTAATGAAATTGCATTCGAATCGGGTGTGAGCAACTTGACTTGACTTCGGTCCATTTTTAGGGTTTTGTAGTAAAAACAAAACCCTTATGAAATCGGTAAAATGTCTGTCTGTTTAAGGTGGGTCCTCATAGAGGGGAAATGAATTTTTTTTTCTCGTTTGGAATAGGCAAATGAGGCATCATAAGAAAGACACCGTCCAGTACGTTCCATTTTTGGTATTTTTTTTTTCAAATTTAAGGAAAGGAGAAAAGAGAGAGAGGGTGAAATATAATATCATAATTTGACCCACCCCCCTTGCATTTCCAGACCGTTGCACTTAGAAATATGAAAACTTACAAGAACGTGGCATTTTACTAGCATAGAAAACTAAAAATAATGGAATTTTGATAACTTCACCAAATAGGCTAATAATAGTATATTTCTACAGTTACAGTTAGCACACCCCTGCATCCCCCAAACACACCTCCCATCAAAAATATTGATGGCCAACGATAACAAACACCATTGGCAATAATATCTCTAAAGACGAACATACACCATCTGGAATTCCTGTCCGGAAAAACTGATAAGGCCCGGCCTTGAGGAATTCCGGATCGTGTATGGTCGTTTCACGCCGCCTTCAGGCGGCCCGATTGGCCTTTCAGGCGGCCGGAAGGAAAATCGTTCCCGCCAAGCCTCCACCACACACGTTCCGGAATTCTTCTCCGGAAAAACTGATCAGGCCTGGCCTTGAGAAATTCCGGATCGTCAATCGCATGTGCATGCCGCTTTGAGTCGGATGGATAATTGGCAATCGATCTTATCATCACAGAATGAAAGTATCTATCTATTGGATTGAATTTTATATTCCATAGCCAAGCTTCAGATACATTCGTCTATTGAAATAAACTCCAGTGAAAATCTATTCTACTCATGCGGCCTGTCCGGCGGCCTGTCCGGAATTCCTCAAGCAATTCCATCCGGTGGCCTGTCAGGCGGCCTGTCCGGCAGCCTCAAGGCGAACTGTCCGGCCGCGTGACTAAAATGAATTTACACTGGAGTTATTTTTCCAATAGACGAATGTATCTGAAGCTTGGTTATGGAAAATAAAATGCGGTACAATTCAATGCAATAGGTAGATACTTTCATTCTATGGCGATAAGATCGATTCCCAATTATCCATCCGGCGGCCTCAAGGCGGCCTCAAGGCGGCCTGTTCGGCCGCGTGATTAAAATGAATTTTCACTGGAGTCTTTTTTTTCAATGAACGAATGTATCTGAAGTTTGGCTATGTAAAGTAAAATGCCGTACAATTCAATGCAACAGATAGATACTTTCATTCTATGGCATTTTACTTTCCATAGCCAAGCTTCAGATACATTCGTCTATTGAAAAAAAAACTCCAGTGAAAATTCATTTTAGTCACGCGGCCGGACAGTTCGCCTTGAATTGTACGGATGGAATTGCTTGAGGAATTCCGGACAGGCCGCCCGACAGGCCGCCGGATGGATAATTGGGAATCGATCTTATGGCCATAGAATGAAAGTATCTATCTATTGCATTGAATTGTACGGTATTTTACTTTACATAGCCAAGCTTCAGATACATTCGTCCATTGAAAAATAAACTCCAGTGAAAATTCATTCTACTCACGCGGCCGGACAGTTCGCCTTGAGGCGGCCTGTCCGGCGGCCTGAAGCAGCCATACACAATCCAGAATTCCTCAAGGCCAGGCCTGATCAGTTTTTCCGGAAGGAATTCCGGATGGTGTATGGTGTATTCTATATTCAGGCAAACCGGAAGGCCGGGCCTCATCAGTTTTTCCGGACAGGAATTCCGGATGGTGTATGTTGGGCTTAAGTTTCGTCACAATCACATTAATTTCAAGTCAGGCAATTTAACACTATCTATACATACAAAAATACACCTACAGGCCTCATACATAGGTGCGAGTGTGAGTACTACTTGCATGTTGTTTTTCCTATTGCGAATTGCAGTTATTTAATTAACCATTTTTGGAAGGGTAAAGATTGTTTGGAGCCGTGATTCAAACATTCGGCCAACTTTAGGGAGGGGGGCGGAGACTCCCCATTGAGGCGAAATGCATGTTACACTTAGAAATATGCAGGAAGGTAGTTTCCGAATAGCAGAGAAAATGAAAAATAATGGAATTTGGATATCTTCTCAAAATAGGTTAATAGTAGTGTATTTCCATAGTTACAGTTATCACACCCCTGCATCCTTTAAACACGTCAGACGGCAAAAGTACTTATCCCTGTGCGATTAATCGTATGACAATCGATTATTTCTGATAATCGACTAATCGATTATTTTGAATAATCGAAAAAAAATACGATTGATCAATTAATCGAAAAAATACGATTAATCGAAAGAATACGATTAATCGATTAAGATCATATACGGATACGATTAATCGTATTTTTCCGATTTATCGGTTATAATCGATTATGATCATATACAAATACGATTAATCGTATTTTTCCGAATAAAGGTACAGAGTATTTTGTCGAGAGGATTAATGAGCACGGCAGCAATTTATCTTTTTTACCAATGTATCTTTTTTGAGTGTGCGATTTGAGTGGCTTTGAAATGTAGAACATTTGCATGAAAATGATCTATGACGCGCAGGTTGTGGCTATGCAATGAAGGATGTTTGAATGTACGTGAGGCGAATATACGTCTTTTTGGGAATGTACTAGACTATTGTTGATGGGCTTTTAAGTCCTTTGATAAGAAAAAGAACATTGTTGGCAATGTAGTGGAATGTAGTCAAGATGGGTGTCATAGGAATCGTGGTGAGGAGGCAAATGCTCTGGAGTGGTTTAAATTGCATTTTAAGTACTTTGGTGTAGAGAAAAGGATGTTCTTGGCAATGGAGTGGAATGTAGGCAAGATGGGTGCCATAGGAATAGTGGTGAGTGGTGTAAATTGCGTTTCGAGTGCTTTTGTGGAGAGTAAAGGATATTCTTGGCAATGGAGTGGAATATAGGGAAAATGGGTGTCTTAAGAATAGTAGTTAAGAGGCGAATGTTCTAGAGTAGTGTAAATTGCGTTTCGAGTCCTTTGGCGGTGGGAAAAGGTCATTCCTAGCAATGGAGTGGAATATTGGCAAGATAGGCGTCATAGGAATCGGGGTGAATAGGCGAATGCTCGGCAGCAGTATAAATGCCATCTCAAGTCCTTTGGTGGAGATAAAAGGATATTCTTTTAAATTGACTGGAATATTGGCAAAATGGGTGTCATTGTAATCGGGGTGAAGAGTCGAATGCTCTCGAGTAGTATAAACGCCATCTCGAGTACCTTGGTGGAGATAAAAAGGAAATTCTTGTCGATGGAAAGGAATATAGTCAAGAAATAAGTGAAATGGAGGCAAAATATTGGCATTGCTAACACAAGGTTGGAGGAGGAGCGCTGACTGCGAGTCTTAAAGTTGAAACTGCCAAAAATCAAAACAAAAGGATATTTTGAACCGTGACCCTTTTTTCGTAAACACGGCGTATCTTGCTGTAAAAAAAAAACCTAATAATAGGTAGTTTGGTTCGTTGATTGGGAATGTGAAGTCAAAATTACCAGAATTCCGGAATAGCAACACTTGTTTTAATTTGGCTGCAACACCAATAGAACTTGTAGTCACACTTTCAAGGCAAAATAATGCCAGCGATAGTAAGATATATTTGTCTTAAAAATATCAAATAAATAACTGGCGCTACAGTTCAATTTTGAACCAAAGCGAAAGCTAACGTTATCGCTTTCACTAGATTGAAGGTGTGTTTTGGGCAGAGGTGTGTTATCAATTATCAGCAGCACGCTCGACCGAGATGTTTATCGCACTAAATGGGTACTCATTTGATAAGTTTGGTTGGGGAAAGGCGGGGTCTTGGTGTAAGACAGCTCGTCTCCTATTGGCATCGTACACTACAAACCTCTCGGATTGCAGGCGAAGCCTTGTTCTTTCCGGTTTCGTTTTATTATGATACAATAATTTCTGGTACTGCAACAAAATGCTGAAAATCCTGCTAACTCATCTCGAGGCCGTGGTTCAAATTGGACTGTTGCGCCAGTTATTTATTTTATATTGACTGCCAAACCACGTTATTTAATTTGGTTGAAATCCGCCCACTACTTCATATACCTCTTATAGGAACTGTGAAATTACAATAGAACAAGTTTTACTACTAATTTCAAAGTGGCAAATGCACCATAAGTCACATCGAAGGCTAGCTTGTTTTTTTCTGTTCTTCACGCATATAACAAAATAATCGATTATTTTCAACAATCGATTATAATCGCTTATTTTTAACAATCGATTATAATCGATTACTTTGAATAATCGAACAGGCCTAAAAGAACTGACGGCTATAATCAGCACGACAGGCAATAATCTTTGCATGTTTCGTAAGATTCACGTAGTATTTAATAATAATACTTTCATTGAAACTTGGGCATTATGACACTATCCACACAAAAAATTCACCTACCGAGTGCGAGTACTACATACTTGCATATTGTTTTTCGGAGGGCGAATTGTAGCTCAACCATTTTTGAAAGGGTAAAAATTGTTAGGTGTAGAGAGAGGGGGGGGGGGGGGGGCGGATAGACTGGTCGCCTACACTACTTTCTATAATTATTCGCACAATTTTTTATTTTCATGTCATCTTAAGCATCTCGAAGAGTAGGACAGTTCATCTTTTGCCGTTTTAAAATTATTGCTTTGAGTGGTGAGGGATGGAGTCTTTTTTTTTTTTGTGAATTGGCATGTAAGATACTAGGTGCGTTTTTTTTTCAAGATCCATATAGAGCAGAGCCGGTTAAGACCACATAATTACACTAAAAATTTGATTTGAGTTGCTCTCGATAGAACGTTGGTGCAGGATTTCTACTCTGTTAAATAGTTCCACATTTGAAATGCAGGCGGCCCTGGCGTCCAATTTTTAGAACAGTTTACAGTTTGGGAAGCACATAAAGTTCATTTCCTGCCAATAAAATGTTCGTTTTGTATAATTATATGGAATAGTAAACATACGAAATAATTTTGCTGCCTAAAGGAAATTTGTCCGATTGTAAAATATATGTACTAAGGATTTAAGTTTTCTCTTGAAATTCTAGTTGACATATCATTACATATTACTTATGGCGTTTTTATCCATCTGAGTGGTACCAAGAAGAGCGATATTTACATACCAATATAAGCGCTTGCTACAAAACCCCCGGATTGCGGGCGTAGCACTCTATATTCCGAAAGTTTTCTTGTATACATATACTTATAGTGAAGTACTTTTCGGTGCTATGCGAACAAATGAGTTGGCCATTTTGGTCGTTGGCTCTTAGAATATTTGACATTAGGGCATAGTATTAGCTGCGATTTTGTTGTGTGTGGTCCAACTTGTCGCACACTTCGAAAAGGGCCGGAAAACATTGCTAAACAGGCCCTCGATTGGAACCCACAGGGAACCAATGCAAGCCGCCGCGTTAGACGACCTAGAAACACCTGGAGAAGATCAGTTGAGGTCGAGGGTGTTATTACGCAAATCGTGGAGTCAGTTGAAGGCGATGGCGGCGAACAGGACGAGGTGGAAAGTCGGCGTAGTTAATGCCCTATGCCCCACAAGCGGTTGACACGAACCAGATAGAGGTCCAACTTGCGCAGATTTCTAGTTATTACATTTTTAGTAATGCAGTAGGTAGCCAATTCCAAAAATGGTAATACCAGTAGCTAAATAATAAAGTAATCAAAGAAAAATATCTGCATATTTTTTGCTCGAAATTACATGGGACATTATTTGTCGGTATATGTGATTATCAAAATAGAATGTTTGTAAAAAAACATCAGAAGTAAACTTAAGCGCGGTCGTTCACTTGAAGTATATTTGAGTGGCAACGCGCTCCCGCCATACACGCACCAACAAGCAGTAATGCACGGCAGATCCAAAGTTAATACCTGATACAGACAATGGCCCAGCGCATGTGACGATGATGTCCCCCTAAAACAACAAATGTCAATTCAAATTTTCTCCATGCAAACAATGATCTTGGATGCGCCAGTCAAGAAAATGTATATATAGGCCATTAAGATTGACAGTTATCGCTTCATGTTCTCTTGTGCCATGGATGTCGAGGAACTTGCGGCTGCCGCTTTGCTGTATCGGGAACAAAAAAAACATACAGTTGGAGAAAAGTTTAACTGGAAAAAGCTGTTGAAAGTTTGAAGGTTTCACTAGATCGTAGCGGGCGCTAGCCTTTGTTTTAAAGGACTACGTTTTGACAGGCGTCAATCGCACAATCCACTGATAGAATCAAACAGAACTACTTGTTTCCTTTTCTACCTCCAACATGAAAACACCAAGCCGCACGTCTTCAATCATCATCTGTGTGTTGTATGTAGAACAGCTGATTTTCAATTGACAGACGCGCGATGGTCCATTGCGTGGTAAAAATGGCTCTTGAAGCTATTTGTGGCCATTTACCTATCGCTATGACGCCATTGGCCACTAATCGCCATCCGCCCATCTACACAATGGTAATGGCTTCAAATTGTCATGGATGGACCATTGTCTGTAGCAGTCATAAGGATTTCCCTGAACCTTCGTTCATTAGAAACGTGTAAGAGCGAAGCGGCTGCAAGCATCCTCTTGCGCCAGACGACTCGAGGGCCAGATCCATAATTTGTTTGAATAGATCCAAAGAAATTTGAATTTGCCGCTTGTTTATCGTTCGTAGACGTGCGTTGTTTTGAGAAATGTATTCGAAAGAAACGGTTTGCTAATTGAAAACATTTTGATTTTGTGTACAATAGAAAAAATAGATAATCTGATAAGTGCGGTACATTCGTATTCTCCTCTGTGGGATATGAAAGACAAGAGGTACCATCGCCGAGATATAAGTACACAGTCGAGAACGGATAAATGCAAAACGCAGAAGTGCAAACCGCATAGGTCAGTAAAATTAAGTCAATTCTTGGGCCTTAGAGAAAATAAATATGAAACATCTGGAAATACAATACAATAATTTTAATCCCTTTTTTTCCTTATAACTTCAAACCATTGCCTCAGATCGAAATTTATAGGAAGTAAATTAGATCGTTGAATTCGGCGTCCAATGCACTGCTCAAAGCAGAATTTCAGTTCAGCAGTATAGTCCAAACCGATAGTCACCAAATGACAGCTTTGGAGGCTTAGGAGAAAAATTGTACTTTATAAATTTTTCAACTACTGCTGCGCGCCATCGTACTCTGTTCTGGGCAATGGGGCGCAACTCCCCAAAAGACTTACCCAGTACCTGACACTCCTTTGCCGCAGATCGACGCCATGTGATTCGAGGACCCCCTCTTGGTCGGCCTTGGTTGGAAATGGGGTCACATTTCATGGCATGCAAAGCAATGCAGTTATCACTCTTCCACTGCCATTTTCGCTTGCGTATCAATTTGTCGATTGGCATCTGACCCGTACGCCGGCTTAGCTCTTCATTTGATATTGTTTCGGGTCAGAAAATTCTTAAAATTCGACGAAGACATGAGTTGACGAAAACTTGCAGCTTTCTGGTAACTCCTACGGAAACTTTCCATGTACTGCTCCCATACAAAAGCACTGATAGTACCAGGGAGCGAAACAGGCCCAGCTTGGTCTTGATGTTGAGATAACTGCCCTGCCAGATTTTGGATAGCATGCCGTATGCGCGTTTAGCCTGGTGGATACGACGAGCGATGTCCTGCTCCGTACCACCATTTTCGGCAACAATGCTACCCAGGTAGACGAAGTTGTCCACCTTCTCCACAGGCTGCCCATTAATATTGATGGCAATAGGTGTCGGATTTCTTTTTCGCAACGGCGGGCTAAGAACCTTGGTCTTGTTGGTATTAATCTTTAGCCCAACCTTGCTTGCCTCCCTCTCGAGATCTAACGCCATTGCGGACAGATCCATGATTTTGTGGGAGAGTAGGCATATGTCGTCAGTGTAGTCAAGATGTTGTAGATAAGATGTCAAAGTCCATTGAATTCCTCTGTCGAGTCCGGATAGAGCTGCATGCAACACGTCGCCGATCACTATGAGGAATAGGATCGGTGAGAGGATGCACCCCTGCCGAACTCCACTGCGAATCTCAAAGTCCCCCGACACCTTACCTTTATGCAGAACGCGACATTTCGCGCCGTCATAGGTTGCCTTAATAATAGCCACAAGCTTCTCAGGGATGCCTCTCCTGCGCAAGGCCGCCCGGGTCACACTATCGAAAGCCTTTTCGAAATCGATGAAAAGCAAGTGAAGCGGAAAATCGTATTCAGCGCATTGCTCGATGATGATTCGCAAGGTGTTAATGTGATCGACACAGGAGAATTCGGATCGAAAGCCAGCTTGCTCTTCATCAATTGTGCTTTCTAAGTGGGCCTTTAGTCTTTTCAGGACGATTTTAGCTATTATCTTGGCAACGGAAGGAAGCACACAAATGCCTCTCCAATTATTACAGTCTGTGAGGCTACCCTTCTTTGGAAGTTTGATGATCAAACCTTCCTTCCACTCAGTGGGAAAGGTCTCTGTATTCCACGCTTTATCAACAAGTGGGTGCAGCAAATCGGCAGTTACGCTTAGCGCTGCTTGATAAAGTTCGGCAGGGATGCTGTCAAGTCCGGCGGCCTTTCCTCGCTTTAGTGCAATAATTGCAGAGACTATTTCCTCTTTAGTCGGGGCAGTGGACCGTATACGCACATTTTGATGGTTAGCTAAATTATCTATATGAGGGGGAACTTCACCAGAGGTTACACGGTTCAAGACCGCGGCGAAGTGTTCTTCCCACCGCCTCATTTGATCTTCTTCCAAGATAAGTAGCTTTCCATCACTATCTTTCACCGGATGTTGGCAGGAGTTACGACCACCTGTAAACTCCTTGATGACACCGTATACGGCGTTTAAGTTGTTACTTCTAGCGGCTTCTTCTGCTGACGCTAAAAGGGAATTGGCATAAATTCTTTTATCGCGTCGCACACTACGCTGAACTTCTCGAGCTTTCTGACGGTAAAGGAGTTCGATGCTGCTTCGATTGTCGTCTGATGCCGCAGCCAAACGAACTTTCAGCTCCTTTCTTTCAACAATCCGCTGCCATGAAGCGTCGGAGCCAGGGCCATATCTCTTTCTTTACAATACCTTACCAGATTTTCTACTTCCTCTGATGGAGGTGGTTCTGGTGCATCATATGGGAGATATGCTGATGCAATTAGGAATGATCCTGCACCACTGCCGATCATTACTACCGTAAGATCAGGCGAGCAGAGATGCATCATTTGTACTGCACGTATTCCATGACGCACCAGGATGCATGTCCTTATTTTACAGTCCACCTGTGCATGGTACAGATTTGCGGTTTGTTGTGACAAACCCCTAATTTTGTTTTGTAAAATCCAGAGTTCCTGTATTAAAGCTATGTCCAGTTTCTCTTCATCAAAGCATCTCGTCATCATCGCTGATGCCGCTTTACTACGATGAATATTCAGCTGGCACACAGTTAGTGTTTCATTGTTCGGGCCCGCCACCATCCCTGATAGTCAGCAGATTGAACGTTGATCAGAGTGCACGTTGTCTGAACTAACCTCTCCGCGCCTTCTGGCGCGTCATTGTCCGCTCCAACAACGCCTCCCTTCTCCCCTGGAGCGTCTTCTTCAGAGACTAACCTCTTCAACCCTTGCGAGTCGTCGCTCTCCGTCTCATTGGAATTCCTCCAGCCACTTTCTCCAAGAATGTCTTGATGTATTTTCATATTCTTGTTTTTATTTATTGATTCAGGTTTGGGTTTCCCGTTCTCGGACCACAGCCGAGGCAACTGCCAGCATATTGCTTCCCGCTACTCCCCGCCCCTATAGGAACATTATGACGATCCGGCCGTTCTTTCCTCTCTTTGTGCCGCGAAGCAGACTCCCTCGCGACCTCCCGAAAGTTCCGTGGGCGTTCATGCCACTCTGCACCTGCTACCCTTGAAGCAAATCAAGGTTTCTCTCCTAGTCTAACAGATCGCTACTCTGTAGACCGCGGTTCAACAGGTGCAAGAAAGGAGCAAAGTGAAGTGTTGGATCCGGAACCCCGCAGGTGAACTTTCATCTCAGTCACCAGCTCCAACCTCACACCTGGTCGCCGTGTCACCTATGCAGAGAGTTTCATAGGCGCCCCTCTGCCAACGTACGGTCGGGGAGACAGTTTACACTACCCATACAACTGGTTATTGTACAGATGTGTGGCAGTAACTTGCTCCGTTTGTGATGACCATTTGCGTCCCTGGTCACCTTACCCCGATGGGCACGGTCGCATAACACCCCGGGGATTTAGGACATTTGACACTCCGTATGGGCTACCCTCGCCAAAACTATAGAACACAAGAGTTGGCCAAGTAGGGAGTGTGTCGATTGCTTACATATCGCAAAACGGCGGTACTCGCGTAATGTGATAGTACACGCAACCGGCCCCATAGCTCAGCCTTCGCTATTCGCGAAGTTACCAGCGGCCACCACGCGGAGGTGCTATGTAGACTTGCCCATGAGTTTCCCCACAGACCTGACCACCTTATATTGTTGTAAGACAGCTGGATTTTTTAGTCGAGCGGTGTTGAATTTGCGGGGCCTGGATCTTTCTTCGCTGGGGCGGCGCACGGCTGCAACACGCAATCGAACATTCATCATCAACATCGTGGCGCGACAGCCCGACGTCGGGCCTTGGCCGCCTGGATCATTGTCCTCCAATTATCTCGGTCACGTGACCGCGTCCTCCAATTTTGGGAGCCCAGCAGCTGCGCGGCGTCCACACCTACTGAGCTCTCCCAACGAGATCTCGGTCGTCCTCGCAGTCTCGCTCCGTCGACTCGTTCTGCATTCATTACTATCTTAGGCATGCGATCATCGTCCATTCTTTGTACATGCCCTGCCCATTGAAGTCGTTGTAGTTTGACGATTTTCGAGACTTGCAGCTCATCGTACATTTCATACAACTCATGGTTGTACCGGATGCGCCATCCATCTCGATCGCAAACAGCCCCGAAAATTCGCCGTAGAACCTTACGTTCAAAAGTGTCTAGCATGTTTTCGGAGGCTTGAGTTCGCAGCCATAGCATAGCACTGGTCTTATAATGGTTTTGTACACGCGGAGCTTCGTGTTTCTGTGCACATGCTTCGATTTCATTATGGGGAGAACCGAGAAAAAAGTCTTATTAGCTAACTGTATCCGTCGCTTGATTTCGTCAGTTTCGTTGGCGTCCCTTGACAAGTTGCAACCCAGGTAAATGAAGTTGTTCACGAACTCGATGTTGAGGTCCCCCACATTGATGCTTGGTTGTGCAGGTGTCCTTGTCACCGATTGCATCATTATTTTAGTTTTACCCTAGTTAATACGTAATCCAACTTCCTTTGCAGCGGTATCGAGCGTATGCAGAAGTTCTTCTGCGTCAGCCAATCTTCGGGACATGATGTTGATGTCGTCGGCGTACGCTGCTAATTGTGTCGACTTGATGAGTAGCGTCTTGCTGTTGTCCATATTCATGGCCCGAATAACGTATTCCAGTGCTAGGTTGAAGAGCGTCGGTGCCAGTCCATCGCCCTGTTTCAAACCAGTGCGTGTTTCAAATAGATCAGTAAGTCTATTCTGGATCCTGACTTGTGAGACGGAGTTGGTCATCGTCATCTTTGTCAGTCGCACTAATTTTTCCGGTATACCAAATTGCAGCATGATGTTGTACAGTACTCCACGATCGATACTGTCGTATGCCTGCTTGAAGTCGACAAAGATTTGGTATACGTTTACGTTGTATTCCCAGCACCTCTGGAGTATCAGTTTGACTGAGAAGAGCTGATCGGTTGTGGAGCGACCAGGTCTGAAACCGCTTTGATATTCGCCAATGACTCGTTCTGCGTACGGTTTTATTCTATTTTCCAGAATTTTCGTCAAAATTTTATAGGACGTACAAACTAGTGAGATGCCCCTGTAATTCTCACACCGCAGTTTATCTCCCTTTTTATGAATTGGACAGATGATGCTTCTGCGCCAATCGTCTGGAATCTCCTCGTTCTCCCATACTCGCAGGAGTAATTGATGTATGGCATCAACTAGACTCGTTCCACCGAATTTTAGCAGTTCAGCTGGAATCTCGTCAGCGCCCGGCGCTTTATTTCGTTTTAGTGACCGCAAGGCGAGATCAACTTCCTCTACTGTCGGGGGTTGAATGGATGGGCCTAGATCAACAATATCGTCGAGAGCTTCCTGTGTGGGGATGTTAGATGGTCGGTTTAGAAGCTCTTCAAAATAAGAGGCCCATTGCTTGTTAATACCATCGGTGTCGCTGATGATGTTTCCATCCTTGTCCTTACAAAAGCTAGTCCTGGGTTGGTAGCCGTTCTTAATTGTATTTACTAGTTTGTACGCTTGTCTGGTGTTCCTATTAGCTAAGTTTTCGTTTATGTTCAGCAACTGCTCGTCAAAGTATTTACGTTTCTTACGTCTAATTATTCTATTCGATATTCGCCGTAGCTCGTCATATTTTTCTCTTCTGGCTCTGGTTCCTCGTTGAATCCATTGTCTGTAGGCCTCGTTTTTCGCGTCAAGTGAGTCTTTGCATTCTTCGTCGAACCAGTCATTTCGCGCTCGCCGGGCTTTATATCCCACGATCTTCTCTGCGACATATTTGATTGTACCCTTGAGTTCTTCCCAGAACCCATGGACGCCTGTGTTGCTGATGTTGTGTAGCATAGGTGATAGTTTTTCCTCAAGGGCGGTAGTATACGCCACCGCTGTAGCATCACTCAAAAGCTTATCAACCGCAAAGATTTTGGGAGGGCTGATTCTCGATTGGTGCACTGAGGAAATTCTATAGATCTGTAGGTCGTCTTCACCAAGTGATGATCTGAGTCGCAGTTTGCTCCATGATAGGAGCGGACATCTATCAAACTAGACGCCCATCTCCTGCAAATGAGGACGTGGCTAATTTGGTTGACGGTATGCGCGTCTGGAGACTTCCAGGTCTGCTTGTGAATGCGTCGATGCGGGAAGCACATAGAGCTTACGACTAGATTCCTGCTGCAGGCAAAGTCGATAAGTCGCTGGCCGTTATCGTTACATTCTTCATGGAGGCTGTGGCCTCCAGTGGTCCCCCGGTGCCAACTTTCATTTCCGACTTTCGCGTTAAAGTCTCCCAGCAGCAATTTGACGTCGTTTGTTGGAAGTGAGTTGAAGAGAGTTTCAAGGCGGGCGTAGAACTCGTCTTTTACTGTGTCTTCTTTAACTTCAGTGGGGGCGTGCACATTGATGAGCCAGAGATTGAAGAATCGAGTCTTGATGCGAATCGCACACAGCCGTTCATTTATGGGTTTGAAGTCAGTAATATGCGGTTTGAGGTGATTGTTCACTATAAATGCTACTCCAAACTCCTTGCGGCCCGATGGTTTGCCACTTGTAAAAATTGTGTGCGATTTCTTGTCATTAATCTCGCTGCCAAGCCAATTTGTTTCCTGGACTGCAGTAATGCTCAGTTTGTACTTTTCGACCTGTTGAAGGAGGGCCTTCTCGGCCCCCGGTTTGTTCAGGGAGCGTACATTCCAGGATCCGAAAGAATAATCCTTTATTCGTTTGCGTGGTCGTCGTTGTTGATCCGTCCAATCCGAGGCTTTTGTTCCAGGTTTCTTGACATGGAGTGGTTTTTACAAGGACGAGTTGTCAGCACGTCGCTTAACCCCATTCAGGGGATGGCCTCGGAGATAGCTGCTTCAGATGGTTTAATAAACGTGCTGGAGCCCACACAACTATGTAGCAGGTCCAACTACGCAAGTCATTCCATCCTACTAAACCTGAGACGCTTAGGTGTTCGTCAGCCATTCAGGCTACAGCAATCTGCCTTTTCCAAACTGTCTTATCGCTAAGACATTGGCCGTCAGCGAATTGATACACTGCCGTTGCCAGGGGGCGCCCACGCGGAGGACTATGGAAAA
Organism: Chloromyia formosa; assembly: GCA_964017055.1. Lineage (NCBI taxonomy): Eukaryota > Metazoa > Arthropoda > Insecta > Diptera > Stratiomyidae > Chloromyia > Chloromyia formosa. Next base: position 63,974,836 of record OZ024816.1, read on the forward strand.
GGTCTTTGCCCCCCGAACATGAGCGATCATAAGATTATGGTCTCTTCCCATCCCAATATCGGCACCCTTCTTGTTTCGCACGTCCAGGAGGCAACTCTTGAATCTTTTACTAATGGCAAAATGGTCGATCTGATTTTGTGTTCTGCGCCGATCAACAGAGGACCAACTGATTTTGTGGTGGTCCTTATGCTCAAACATAGTACCACCGATGAAGAGACTGTGAAAGTTGCAGAACTCTACAAATCTTTCACCGTTGTCATTACGATCACCAAGACCGTGTCTCCCCATCACATGTCTGAGCCCATAGTTATCAGCGCCAACTTTCGCATTCAAATCACCCATAACCATTATAATGTCACCTTTAGGTGTTCTGCTCTGAACGGCGTTTAGTTCTTCGTAGAAGGAGTCTTTTGCCAAGACATTGTCGGGTTCAGTAGGGGCATAACATTGTATTATTGAGATGTTCCTCATTTTGGTCCGGAACCTGGCGGTCAAGACCCTGTCAGAGACCGGTTCCCAGGATAAGAGACAGTTTCGCGCGGCTCTGGTTAAAAGGAGCCCCACACCTGACTCACGACGACTACCGGTAGCTTTACCGGAGTACAACATTACAGTGCTGCCCGTTGGAGAGATGAATTCTCCGCTGTTCCACCATCTTATCTCACTAACTCCTAAGATATTTAATTCGTACCTCAGAAATTCACTCTCTAATTGAAGAAATCGTGCGTTCTGGGGACCTTCTGATCCATTGTCCAGGAGAGTACGCACATTCCAGAATCCAATCTTTGTCATTGTACGATAGCTAAAAGTCGTAACCGTTGAGTCAGTCCTTATCCGAGGCAAAGTTGATGTTTCGTTAGCATATAAAGATTTCGGATAGTGCAAGTTGCTGGCATACACATCCTGTCCTTTGATTGTCGGTTTTAACGACAGGCCCTCAAAGGGAAAGGCCGTGGTATTTTTTTTCACACCCCACACCACAGGGGTACCTCAACCAAATCATCGCACCGCCATCACTGGCGGCTTGACGTTGGTTGGCAATGGTCAGTGACCGCTGCCGTTCCAGGGGGCGCCCACGCGGAGGACTATGGAAGAGGAGTTTTTGCCCCCAAGAGGAGTTTTTGCCCCCAAGAGGAGTTTTTGCCCCCCATTGCGTCTGCAGTAGCAATGTAAACTTTGCGAAATCGCCGACCTTACTTTAATTAAAACTCAGTGACTCTAAAACTACACTAGGTAGCATTTTGCGGTAAACACTGAATCGCAGCTAAATTCCTATTTTAGAAACGAAAAATAGCCCGTGGAAATCAGATAAATTGATTGAAATGTATGCCCAATCAAGACTTTACTGTTTATCTTTACGTTTCTCTACTTTTCACCTGGATATCATATTCATTTTACTAGAGAGAAAAAATCCCTATTTTGTTGTAAATAAATTGTGGTAACATTATGTAATCTTAATTAAGTTTACTGAAGAAAAAAAAAACACTTAACCCGCAACAAAGCTATATTAGTAAGAAAGAAACAGCAGCTCCAAATGCTCTTAGGATAAATCTAACCTCCAATGTATCTCTCTAATTGCCTTGACCCCTCCAAGGGCATGGGCGCGTCAACATCTCTAGCATTTCTATGCCTTGTTGACGTTTCAATAGCATATCTACTTTTCGGAAGTGCAGTTGCTAGCATGCACCTCCTATCCGCGCCGTCTTTATACTGACAAGCTCAGAGCACTGTGAGAGTTCTATTAATACTCACAGGCAGTTTTTGATCGCGCCGAGATTTGATCTCCGAGCTCTAGATTAGTATTTAGAGCGGTGACCGAACGATTACGGCCACCGAGCGCGGTATGCGGTAGTAATATTGGTCACATGACTATTCTGAAACAAATTCCTGGCATGCAGATTTGCCTAAGATCAGATTTGATGACCACGGAGCTATGCTTCGGTAATAAATTCAAAGCTCTCATACCATATCGCTCGGAATGGGAAAATGGCAATCTTCGCGCAGACTCCAGGTGTATCATGTGGACACCGATGAGTCTAAAATTGAACAGGGAGCTGGCGTGGGCGTCTTTGGACCCAACATATGGGTACATGACCTAAAGTTTTTCAAGCCGAGATCCATGCTATTGAGGTCTGTACCAAGGTAAATCTGGAAAACAATAGCCAGGCAGCCATTAAAGCACTCTCTTCACATAGGCTCTCTTCAAACGGGTGGATGAGTGTCATGAACTTCTCTGATGTCTGGCGATCGTCAACCAAATATTTTTGTATTAGGCGCCACTATGGCATTGGGGAAAATGAAGCACCTGACCAACTTGGAGGGCAAATCTGATCACCAAATTTGCTCGAGCCGAAACCCTTTTATGGTCTGGGCTTAGCTTCCGCCAGGGTAATCATACAATAAATGAATTGGTCTAAAAGTATACGACGGAACTACTAAGGCATCCATACAGGACTGCGGCAATTAAAGGAGTTGATGAGACCCTTCAACTACGTAGATACCACTCGCATGAGCCGACCTTAGGCTACTTTTGGGCTACCTATCGGTCCAGAGAGAGATTTAATTGCACCTAGAAAAAACATACTAGCCTTCGTACGAGTGGTGGAAGGTCTTTTGCTTGAATGGTAAAAATTAGGCTACGGCACAATAGACCTCCTTTAGTGACAGTGACCACATTTAGGGTTAGTAGCCAATACCATTGAACAATTAATTTCATTTCTACAGGCTAGTTTTAATTTTTAGGATGACATATTAGTCGCGACTCAATATTAACTGCAATGTTCTATCTGATATAGTTTTTGAGTTATTGCTCTTTATTAATGTAGGTAATATTGATTGAGCTGAGATTGAGTGCTTTAGCCGCAGTGTGAACATGAACTATAGTTGACTATTTTGCAAGGACTAAATTGCATGTGTCCTATTGCTACAACACTGGTTATATTAATTAGGGTGGTTTCGAATTTTTGTAATGTTGCATGAGTTAGCATTGCTGAAAAATTTATGTTTTCTAATTCCCCCACCACCGCGGAGGCCGCAATCTTGAATAAATCACTGAATTGCTTTTTTGATATCTGCTAAATTAGTCTGTTAAAAAAATTTATTTTTTTTAAACTAGAGTAAATTATCTACAATTTGAGATTAAAACAAAACTTCTAGCTGCTATACCGCTGTTACCTATATACAGCTACTAAAGTTGAAATCGCTAAACAGACACTTTTGCATGTTTGATTACAATTACAATTAAAATGGTCCAAATATTGCCCACGATAGACTGCAAAACATCAACTTTTATTTTATTAATTTTTCACTAAGAGCGTCCGTTTCTAAATTCTGTGAGCTTGAAAATTTATAAAATGTGGTTCTTCTACGGCTCAAAAATTATCATTTTGTGACTATCGATTTGGGGCGACCGGTAGCGCAGTGTGGCTCAGGCTCATGTTTGACCGGTGTTTCGGGTTCGAATCCCGTCCACGATGACGCTCGTGGCCATGGATGTGCAGGAGGTGCATGCTGGCAACTGCATTCTATGAAACCAATTTATGCCAACGAAACGTCAACTGGGCCACAGGGAATAGTTGACGCGCTATGCCCCTCAAGGGGCTAGGACAATTGAGTAGTAGTAGTACACTGCCGAATCGAAATTTGACTTTGAGCAGTGCATTGGATGCAACATTTAACACTCTTTAGATTACATCCTATTAAATTTTTCGATACGATGCACATAATTTATAACAAAAATAATAAAAAATGAAACCGGAAAATAGAGGGCTACGCCCGCAATCCGAGGGTTTTGTAGTGTCCCATGCCAATAGGAGATGAACTATTCTACTCTTGGAGATGTTAAGACGATATTGCAAATTGCAATTTTGCGTAAAAAATATTGAAAATAAATTGTTTGAATAATTATAGAAAGTAGAGTCAGCGACCAGCATACCTCTTGAGAAGATATCAAAATTCCATAATTTTTTTGTTTTCTGCGCTAGTTGAAAGCCATCTTCCTGTATGTTTTCATATTTCTAAGTGTAACGGTCTCGAAATGGTAAGGGGGTGGGACAAATTATGATCTCATATTTTCCCCTCTGCCTCTTTTCCCCTTTCTTCAAATTTGATGAAGACGCCAAAAATGGAATGTACTCGGTAGTACCTTTCTCATGATACCCCACTTGCCCATATCAGATGAAAAAAAAAATGTTGACCTTCATTTCCCCTCTATGGGGACCTCCCCTTAAAGCAGCAACCCAACTACCTCCCTCCTTAAACTTCTCTCCCATCCCACTCCTATACCACCAATCTCTAACCTTTCAGAAATGGTCACTTTACGAAAAACAATAAACAATACATATTCAAGTATGCAGTGCTCGTAGTACTAGTACGTAGCAGAGGCCGGTTATGTGTATTTTTTGTATGGATGGTGTTAAAATGTCAAAATTTAAATGAATGTACTATTATTAAATATTATGTGACTGTAATGCAACTTTGAGGTGTTATTGCCTATGATGTTGGCTATCATTGGCCATCAATAGTTTTGACATCGGGTGCGCTTAAGGGGTGCAGGGGTGTGCTAACTGCAACTATAGAAATGTACTATTATTAACCTTTTCTGATGAAATTTCAAAATTCTATAAATCTAGGTTTTCTACGCTAGTAAAATGGCGCTTTTCTGCAAATTTTCATATTTCTAAGTATAACGGTGTCGAAATGCAAGGGGGGGGGACAAACTCGGGACTCATATTTTCCCCTCTCCCTCTTTTCCCCTTTCTTCAAATTTGAAAAAAAAATGCCAAAAATGGAATGTACTCGACGGTACCTTTCTTACGATACCCCACTTGCCTGTACCAAACGAAAAAAAAATTTCGACCTTCATTTCCCCTCTATGGGGACCTCCCCTTAAAGTTGACCTATTACGACGCATCACTTTCTCCGGCGAATTATAGTAATTCTACACATTCCTACAAAATTTCAAGTATGTAGCTTTAGCCGTTCGTGATATATTCCATGGACAGACGGACAGACGGACAGACGGGCAGACATTTGACTGATTTCATAATGGTTTTGTTTTTAATACAAAACCTTAAAAAGGCTCAAATTTCTCGGATTTTCACCTGTCAGAAGTTAAGCTTAGCTTATGCGACTGTGCAAACACAGTTTGCATGTATTCAGAATCTACAGAAGGGATTACAATTTGGGGGTCTTCTAGGAAGTAATTTCCCAATTACTTCCTATAAGACCCCCAAACTGATTTAATTTTACTGGCCTATCTTTGCAACGGATAAGTGGAAAAAATGGATAAAATAAATAACTGGCGCAACAGTCCAATTTGAACCATGGCCTCGAGATGAGTTAGCATCATCTCATTTTCTAGATCGTGACGGTCTTGTGCAGAGGTGTATGATCAGCAACACGCTCAACCGAGTTATTTACCCCATAAATGGGTACTCATTTAACAGCTGAGTGGGCTCATAGTCCGACACGAAAATCCCCTTTTTTATCGAAAACTACCGCATTCAGTAGGAATCGAACCGGGGCCCAGTGAGTAGAAGGCGAACGTGCTAACCGTTGCGCCATTCAGACTACAGGAAAAAATGGATAAGTGCAATAAATTTCACTGCTAGAGGTGATTGCACTTATCCGTTCTCGACTGTACATAAGTCATAAAATGATTTACACATAGTTCTTGTATTTTACATAACATTGTATGTACTATACAATGTTCTGTATTTATGTACAAACAAAATCTACAGCAATACATGAATAGCTCAGGCTTGACAGCTAAGACTATATTTTTGATGGTGGTCGGTAGTAGTCGCAGAGTGATAAAAAAAAAAGAATTTGCTTCATATTCAAAGGATCCCGAAAAGGGTGTCATATCAAAGTGGATGTTTTTTCTAATTCAAACAATTTGCAGCATATTTTTTAATGCAAAATCTAAGTTGAACTCCCCGACCACTACAGATCACCATCAAAATACAGCCTTTGGGAATTATTCGCATTTAAAAGCACTGTGGTGCCTGCAATAGACGATATTTGTCGCTGGTAGCCGCTTATTTCCGTGCCGCTTGTGTCGCAGAAGCACGTAGCCGTTCAATTACGCTTACAGTGGAGGACCGCGCTACTTCTTATTATATTAACAGCCAGCATTAACCTTGTCATAGGATAGGGGAAATTAATTGATTCTGAATAGTTTCGTAGTATTTTAAAGAAAAATTTTTTTTTTTTGAGGCGAAAACAGAGTGACACCAGTGACATAGCAAGGATTTTGTTTCGGAGGAGGTCTGCACGGGGCCACGGTCTATTGAGATAATCTCTCGGGACTGAGGCAGAATAAACTGTTCATCTCGAGCTAGTCTAATTTGATCTATCACAACCGAAACGAAACACTAGACGCTCTTATCTTTGACGCCTGCTTATGACTATTGGCATAATAGATGATGACCGTCCAATATACGAGTAATAACGAAATTATGCAATTTTTTTTTATTTCTAAAAAAAACTGCATCATCTCGTCATGATAAATTGTTATTGTCAAAAATATACCCACAGTACATGCCTTCCTATTGTTTTTAAGCAAGCTGGAGTTAACCAATTTCGGGAGGGGTCTGGAATACTTAGTAACACGTATAAAGCCAGTTCGCCCAAATCTAGCCAAAATAAAGAACGCAATTACATGCTTCCATCGAGTGTATATAGGTTTTATCTCAGATAAATTACCGGAGTAGAAAAAGTAAATAATTTGTTGTTTTTTGTACTGTGTACTCGATAAAGTCGCAAAAACGCACTTAATATTATGTTACATACATTATTACATATTTTTACGTACTTCATAGTTTTTATATTTATACATTTTTCATTTGTGATTTTTAGAATCCTTTCACTTCAATACATGGAATGCGTGTGTTGTCTCTTCTGTGGACAATGCTGGTGCACACATATATTTTTCTGTTTAACGTCGCCGAAAATAGGGTAAGTTGTACAAGACCGTTTAAGGTACATTTTTTTATTCATCCAGCAATGAAGGTTAGGGTAAGAAATACACATTGCACAAACAAAAAGTTACTCTCTGTTTGTGTGATGTCTGCTGGTTACTCAAACCTGCACTGGATATATGCATAAATAAACGCACCGCTAGATGGAGATTGTTTAAGGATAATATTTATTTTTACTTACTTTTGATTTCAAAATTGCATCCAGTGGCTTTGTTTTACAAAATTAGACCCACTGTCGACTTTCAAACATCCTAACATTCTGTAGTTCATTTCAATCGTTATTTTTCTCAAGTCAAAACAATAAATATTAATAAATGAATAAATGGTTAAAGTATAATTAAATTTTCTGACAATTCGAAGTAATCGATCTTATAACACACATATTAGCCCAGTTAGAGTTGACAAAAATATGATGATCGAAGGAAAAAAGTTTTGAGATTAGGATAGATCCATTCGAAATCTGACTATATTTCGGTAAGTAACAATAGGATTATTTCGGGAAGACCGTACCCTTTTCTTCATATGCTTTCTGTCGATGTTGCAATTATGGGGGATAGCAGCATCGATTATGTATGCGGAGGGGAGCCTTGTCGATTGGGAATACATCGGGTTTGTTATGGGCAACCGGTTGATCAGATGCCAGTACATTGTGAAGCGAGTTTTGTCCATCACTGTTTGTGCAGTGTAATGGTAAATCGGAAGCGTTTCACTGATCAGCCCATGCTTGTTTACGAGGTGCTGGTAGATTATCTTGCATACATTGGGTACGTTTTCAAAACAAATCAGTGTCGACACTGTTGCGCGAGTCTCTCACTCACTCCCGGGTGCACAACATTTTACATCTCTGTCACACATGCAACAGTACCGACACAGTTTTGCTTTAAAAACGCACCCATTGTGTTTGTTCGTGGCCATTACAGAGCAGCTAGAGATAAGATGGTTAACACATGAACCACACATGCTGCATCGATCGTCATCCAACCGTTGCTTGGATATATTATATAATTTAAGAGTCGTTAGATAAATTTAACACGCAATGTTCCAAGTTTGAAATGGCTTTTGAAATCTGTATCAGTCCGAATTATATCATTATACTTCCAACATTTGTCGATTAAATTTATTACTTTATTTATACTTGTAGTCAATAATGCTAAGTTCATAAAACAAAGCGGAATTGCAACACGCTGTGCCAGCAGTATCAAAGCAGCTTTGCAACAGGTTGTTGTGTTATGAACAAGAGTCGCATCTAGTCACTTACCAATTGTCATATTTCACTGTTCGAAATTGACTACTGACAAAAAATCGTATGGCTTTGACAATGCGGTTGTCATTTCTGAATTGTCATAATATGCTGGTCCTAGCCAGCGGAAAAATTTTTGTGATGGAGAAAATTACATTTTTGACAGCATGTTGTGTCCATCAAAAACTCAGTGAAGAGAATTCATAAAACAAATTGGCAACAGTATGCCAACCGTTGTGTGATATGAACTTAGCCATTGTCTATTAAATTTAAAATTTAATCCAAATAAAATAATCGATTGCTACTTGTATTTGTACGAGTACTATAAAATATTAATATAATACAAATTAAATTTGAATGAAATGAACCTTTCCACTCTCTGGCTTTGCTATTGTGGGGAGATAATCCCTATGAAATAATACATACTACAATAAGTACACTTTGTAATAAAATAAAATGTATGGGGAAATAAAGAAGTGAAATGAAGTGAAAAACCAGTCCGAAGCGTATTTACCCTAGACTTGTGCAGACCTAGTGGTGATACCAAAAGTACCAATTGGCAACGACCATATGCATTAAAAGTGAGTTTGGTATATGATCAGTTTGAACTGTGTGTGGATTCAATGGGAAGTTTCATCGTTCGTTTATTTGGATTTTGTATATGTATATTTGATATAACGTTTATTGGAGGTTGCCGTTAATTCAGTAGGATCCTGACCATTCTCAAAATTAACTACCTATACTACACTAACAAATATTTGTCGAATTATTCAAGTCGCTAGCATCATTGTATCGAAAGTTATCTCTTATTTGAAGTTTCATTTGTAGGGGCGGTGGGGTTCCGATCTTGCGCATTTTCAGCAGTAGCTAACTACAATAGATCCAACTCCAACTATTTGACCAACATTTCAAGTCTCTAGCTTCATTCTATCGGAAGTTATCGTCGAACGGACAGACAGACATGGCTAAATCGTATCAGGAGGTGGCCCTGATCATTTATATACGATATAAACATTGCTCTACCTCCGGAGCCTCCTTTAAGGTATTACATATTTTCGTTGGACCAAAAAACAATATACCCTAGGGTATAATGATATGCATAGGTGGAGACTACACCATCCTGAATGGCAACCATTCATCCTCCGATTCGCAAAGAGATACCCTGCACGAATCCACCTGTTTGACAGGTGAAAATCAACAAATGGCTGCCAATGGCAACTCACATGTTTCCCATGCATTGACTTTGCCTTCCATTTGTCGATCTTCTTTAGGTTCGACTTCACCAGACTCAAAGGAGCAAATGATTGATCCTTTAAGTTGAGCGGAGTCACACCATCATCTGCCTTGGAGACAGCATTTTGCAGAGAACTCGATGTCTTTTTGCCTCTGAAATGAGTGCGAAGTGAGTTGATTTGCTGATAGTGTGAATAAGCAATGTCAACCATACCTCTTCTCCCTATGTCACGAGGTAGACACATTCTCTCTAATTTTATAACTGTTGGACGTCATGCCATAAAGCGCGGTTTTGAACAAAGCAATCAACTCATTGGGTGGATTCAGAAGTTACCCAAAAACACACACTGCTCGCGAGCGGTTCCCCAACTGGTCGGTTATGCACTCTGTGCTTGTTAAACGCCGCTCTCGTTGTCACACACTATTAAAGGGTGAGTTCTGAAGGTACCGAGCAACTTCTGCTCTAGGTGATCATGATCACCGATCAGGAAATATTTCTGTTCACCGCTCACGCTCTTTTTCTTCTTCTTTCTCCTTAGGTTAGGCGGCGGCTTTACACCCCACATAGACCGCTTGTGGCAATGGCGGTGCCACAAATGGACAGCTTAGCAAAGGAACTAAATATTGGAATTAGTTAATATCGTTGGGTCATTGTTGAGTTGGAAGGCTTTCTTAGCGTTCGCGAATTCCAAAAAACTCTTTATACTGAGGTCCGCGACCACCTTCAAGTTGCGGAAGAAGTAGGCACCAAGACATTTTCGTCTTGTTCTTGCGAGTGCTGGGCATTCACACAAGAGGTGTTCCAGAGTTTCTTTAATGTTAATCAGCTGACAGTTTCTGCAGCCGTTAGAAGTGATCAATCCTAGCCTATAGGCATACTCTCCTATCAGGTAATGGCCAGTAAGTAATCCGACTAGCATCGCAGACTTACCTCTGGATAGTCGTATCGATGTCCGTGACGTGGTTACATCTAACGGCAGTGATTGAAACGACACGGCTGTGTCTCTTGTTGATTTGGTGGTTTAATCGAACCCTCCACAATCGGCAGCAACTCTTGGAATATTGTCGGCGGCTGATGACATTATTCCCGATGTTTCGGCACTAAATTTAGTTCCGACGGCTATGGAACTATTGGGTTAAGTGGCAGCTATCTTACGTGTGCTTCTCCGCGGAATTCCATGTTTCATTACTCGACGATAGACAAAATTTATTCGCTTCGTGCGAAATAAAGATGTTGTCAGTGGTGATGCAATGGAAACGCGAATTTAACTTGTCTCGGCTTGTCGCAGGCAGTAGGCCAGCAGGCAGGTTGATTTCTATAAACGTAATTCACTTTACATAGGCATATTTCATTGCAATGATTCGAAGGCAAACAGTCAAACACTTACCGGAGTCTTTGTTGCCTGGCGTTGTCCTCACTCGGTGGAAAGCAATCACCAACTGCGATTGCGACTAGATCACGACGATAGACCAGAACAAAGATGGCGGTAAGTTTGCAGTGTAGGAAATTTAACAAAAAAAAAAGTCGTTACAACTCAAAAATCCAAATTCAAATATACGTGAAGATGCCGGTAAGCGTCACTCCTCTGCACATGAAATTCCTTTACTTTCAATAAAATGTTTGTTTTGTGTAATTATATGGAATAGTAAACATACAAAATAATTTTGCTGCCTAAAGGAAATTTGTCCAATTGTATCTGTAATAAGAGTTTATGCTTCCTCTTGAAATTTGAGTTGACGTTTGAATGATTAACCAAGCCAACACACACTCCCAGCAAAGACATGCCCCGTTTTCGAGTTCGCTACTCTAATCTGCTCTCGATCGTTTTTTTGTGCTTATCCGGCTCTACTCTGCTCTGTTCAAAAATGAAATCCGAGCTAGTCTTTCTGAACTCGAGGTCTATGTGTAAATGTCGCATCGCGTTATGATATGACGCCAAATTGAAAATACGGTGTTCTTACTATTTCCATTTGTATGTGCAATACATTCATTATAGGCCTTATTATGTTTGCACAATTTTCCGCAAAAGGGAGCGATTGGCCTGGATCAATGGGTAGAGAGCAAGTCTTACCGATCGAAAGATCGTGGGTTCGAAGCCGGCATAGAACAGCTTTTTTTCAGCGTGTTCATTTTAATTTAAACATTCATCAACTTATTTTATAATTTATTTTCGGATATGGCTTTTAGGAACCATTTGTTTAATGACAAACATTTGTTCCTGGAATATACGTACTCGACATAATATGGCCGGAAACACAAGATCCGTGCAACTGCAACGCTCCCGATGGGCTATGTAGCTTCTGACGAACGATATTCCCTATGAACGTTGCGCAGTGTATATAAAGTAAAGCATGGAATATTATGAAGTTGAGAATGTCCACGCACACACACTAAAGTTGTAGAATTCACATGAACACATGACCTCCCCGATGGGCGATGGTTAGCTAAGATCAATATGGGAAAATAAATATACAAGAACTCAAGATTAACCTCAGGCAGTAACAAATTCCATTTTACTTGGCCATGATTAAAATTTCATTATTCATTTTCATTTATGCAAAAGCAACAAAATAGTCTTTATTAAAAAAAAAAAGAAACCAAATAAGCAAAAATTTGGCGTGGCGGGAACTTGAACCCGGGCCATATGTTTAGTAGTCCTCTACCGATTCAGCTATGCAGCTTCTGACGAGAGTTGTTCCTTGTGCCCGCTATGCGTATGCAGTGTACATAAAATGCACTAAATGCAAATTGAGAATTTACATACACTAATGCTGTTTACGCATTCTATAGATACCACGATTTTACACAGTACCGCGCCACAAGATGTTAACACATGAATAATGAAGGGTGGGGGTAGACCAGAAAAGCAACGACAAAACGCCATAGTAATCAGTAATCACATCCTGAATGGAAACCCGTGAAGATAAGATAAGATAAAATATTCGAGCTACTGTCCCAGCAGGAAGGCACTGCGACCATAAATCTATTGTGCCGTAGTCCATTAATCCAAAAGACCGTCCACCTTTCCAATAAAGGGCAGTAAGTCTTTAGCAGGAATCAACCTGAAGTCTGCAGTGCTGATAGTAGCCTGCCCTAGGAGTGACATCCTAAAACGCGCGATGGCGGGACATTCGCACAAGATGTGTTTGGTCGTTTCTACGTCCTCCAGACAGAGACGGCATTCAGTCTCGCTGGACAGACTCATCTTGTTCAGGTGATATCTGACAAGGTGATAGCCAGATAAGTACCCCACTAGGAGTCTTAGGTGGGTTCTACGCAATTGAGTAGTACCCTTGTGAATGAAGGGCAATATAAGCTCCTTTGATTGACATGACCCTGGAAGGTTATTCCAGTACTGATGACGCAATAGTGCAAACCAATCTGTGATCCGCAGCTTGGCCGAAGCCAGCACAAAGCCACAGTAAGGCTCAGGTCCATGAAAACGACTGGATGATCCTTGTCTCGCAAGTTCATCCGCAGCCTTGTTCCCCTCAATGCCCTGGTGGCCTGGTACTCAACACAAGAAATTTCGGTTTTTGGTTGCCAACAGTTGAAGGAGTTCGTAACACTCCTTCACCAGTTTTGAAGAGACCTTATATGAGGACAGCGCTTTTATAGCTGCTTGGCTGTCTGAGTAGATAGCAATGTGAGCGCCGTGAAGTCCAGTTTCCAGGATTACTCTGGCGCAGGCCTCAATGGCGTGGATCTCAGCTTGAAAAACGCTGAGCGAGACTCCCATTGCGATCGGAATACTGGTGTTGGGTCGAAAGACACCTGAACCAACACCCTGTTTTGTTTTAGACCCATAGGTGAACCACTTAATACATCTAGGGTCTGGATAGGGTGTGCCATTTACCCATTCAGAGCGGTCAGGGATGAGGGCTGAAAATTTTCTGCCAAAGCAAACCTCCGTGATCATGTAATCTGATCTCAAGCAGATCTGCACCTCAGGAATTTAATTCAGAATGCTCATGTGACCGCTTTCTTTACTACGCAAGTCGGAAGTTAAACGAAGTCTAAGAGCATTTAGAGCTGCTGATCCTTGAATGAATATATGCAACGGAGTAATTCCAATAATCGCCTCCAGGGCTGGCGTAGGACAAGTGCGCATAGCTCCAGTGATGCCAAGGCAGGCAAGGCGTTGAAGCTTATTGCACTTCAGTAAGAAGATTGCTGACTTTTCGGCCACCACACAAACGCTGCGTAGGTCACCATGAACCGCACCAGCATGGTGTATAACAACTCAATTTTCTTTGGGGAGAGCCCTCATGTCCGTCCGAAGAAACTTCTGCAAGCCCACATTGTGCGTGTGGCTTTTCCAAGTACATTATCTATGTGAGTATTCCAGGTGAGTTTCGAGTCTAGAAAATCCGTGAAAATCTTCGGTAATTACTTTTACAACTCTTAAATAGATAAATCCGCAACTGCAAACAGGACAATTGGAAAGATACAATAACAAATCAACAACAACAACAAACAACTAAAAACGAAACATTCCGGAGCACTTCTTCGCTAATGATAGCAATCGCAATCCATTTTTTGAGAATGGTGGTTTTCCTTTTTCCAAAATAATTATAATATCTACATGCATATGACTTATACCAAATTAAAGCTTATTTAGTTAAAAAATCCATCCTGGACGTTTTTCTCGTGGGAGTAGTATTTTGATCGTTATTTGATAGACACATCACAAAAATGATGATTTTTCAACTTCCTGGGAACAGGGAGCCATTGAATGAGATTATCTCGAAAACTATTTAAGATATAAAAAAGCGGATCACACGTTTTATTTTAATCGTTTTATATTTATTTTTATGTATGGCCTACAACTTAATAATGAGACTTTTTTTAGAGATGGCAACACCGATAAACCAATGGTAGTCCATCTTTGACATACATACCATTTGAAGTTTCTATTCATAAGCTGTCAATGTCAGTATAAACATTTCGTGTTGATTGTTGACAACGTATTTTACCGGACCATGGAAAGTTTCGAAAATTCACGAAAAAAACAACATTTGCGGGAAGTTTTACTTGGACATTATTTTGCTAAGAAGACTGCAGCTCAGAGTCATAAATTGCTTGTGGAAGTTTACGGTGACGATGCTTTTTCGCGTGCACAGTGTTTTCGGTGGTTTCATCGGTTCAAAAATGATAATTTCGACATTACCGACGAAGAGCGACCTGGCCAGCCAAAAAAGTTTGAAGACGAAGAATTGACGAAATTACTCGAAGAAGATTCGTGCCAAACTCAAAAAGAGTTGGCAATTTCGTTGGAAGTGACTCAGCAAGCCATATCGAAGCGGTTAAAATCACTGGGAATGATCCAAAAGCAAGGCCACTGGGTTCCGTACGAGTTGAAGCCAAGAGAAGTTGAGAGGCGCTTTTGCATGTGCGAACAACTGCTTCAAAGGCAAAGACGGAAGGGTTTTTTTGCATCGTATTGTGACCGGCGATGAAAAGTGGATTCATTATGATAACCCAAAGCGAAAGAAATCATGGGGACCGCCCGGGCACCAATCAACATCGACCGCGAAGCCAAATATTCATGGTTCCAAGCTTATGCTCTGCATTTGGTGGGACCAGATCGGTGTTCTTTATTATGAGCTGCTAAAACCGAATGAAACCATTGACGGGCAGCGCTATCGACTGCAATTGATGCGTTTGAGTCGAGCATTGCGTGAAAAACGGCAACAATTTGCTGAAAGGCACGACAAAATAATTCTTCAGCATGACAATGCTCGCCCTCATGTTGCGCAAGTCGTGAAAACGTACCTGGAAACAACCAAATGGGAAGTGCTACCCCACCCGCCGTATAGCCCTGGCATTGCTCCATCCGATTACTATTTGTTCGCTTCGATGACTCATGCGTTGGCTGATCAGCACTTCACTTCATATGAGGATACTAAGAACTGGCTCGATTCATGGATAGCCTCGAAACCCCAAGATTTTTTTCGCGACGGAATTCGTAGACTTCCCGAAAGATGGGAGAAAGTTATCGCTGCTGATGGCCAATATTTTGAATAATTTAGTTATATGAATAAATCTATGAATAAATGCCCAAAATTCTAAAAAAAGTCTCATTATTAAGTTGTAGACCAAATATATTTTCGTGATCTTCAATTTCGCCTCAGAAAGTTTTTTGCTAGTATTAATAGTAACAGAGATTAAAGCCAAAAACTAAAAAAAAAGTTTTCATAAAAGAGGGAATGTACTATAGCAACTTGCCTGTGACGTGTATGTACAATACAACGCAAGAACCCCACAAGCAAGCCTACCCCGAGGATTCACAAACAATGTCCGTACACAACCAAGAAAAAAAAAATTGTAGGGCTTATAATGTATAAGAGGTAAATAAGGCATGTTTTTACCCTTATGTTTTTTTAAAGCCTTATTCTAACGCTGATTTATGTCCTAATGTAATTAACTCGTAAGCTTGTATTCTTATATATATATATATATATTATTATATGATATATATACAATCATTAAAAAAAATTCAGCTGGGGTTTGTCTTAAATTTTGCTGCCTCTTCCAAGGTGCTATAGTAAGGCTTTACTAAATTTTTCATTTAAACCTTACTATAATTTTTATATAAGCCAACACTTAATTTAATTTTACACAAAAGTTTTACATAATTATTAGTAAAAATACTGGCTAAGTTGGGGAAATTTACGGTTTCATAATGCGTATATGAAGATTGTAGTAACGCTTCCATAATCATAAGATAAGAATTGGCTAAACTGTGTAAAATTTGCAGTTTTATAATGCGTACATATAGATTATAGTAAAGCTTCGATAATGATTATTGTAACGAAATCGTAATCGCGTCACCGTAAAAAAATATAGTGAAATTCCTCTGCGCAATGTTGGGGAAGCCGGTAGCTCAGTGATCAACGCCTCATGGCGTTGGATGTTTTTGACGTAACAATAGGCGCGTTTTTTTTTCAAGATCCATTTAGAGCAGAGCAGGTTAAGGCCACACAATTACACTAACAATTTGATCTGAGTTGCTCTCGATAGAACGTTAGTGCAAGATTTCAACTCTGTTAAATAGTTCCACATTTGAAATGCAGGCGGCGCAGGCGTCAAAATTTTAGAACAGTTTACAGTTTGGGAAGCACATAAAGTTCATTTCCTGTCAAGAAAATGTTCGTTTTGTGTAATTATATGGAATAGTAAACATACAAAATAATTTTGTGCCTAAAGGAAATTTGTCCGATTGTACATGTACTAAGGTTTTAAGTTTTCTCTTGAAATTCTAGTTGACATTTGAATTCTAACTAAACACACACACTCACAGCAAAGACAAAAACTTACTCCGTTAAATTGCTCTGGATCGTTTTTTTTCGTCGCTTAACCTGCTCTGCTCTGTATGAAAAAACGCGCCTAATAAAAACTGGGCAGAAAATGCATGAAAGTCACAGGCACCGTTCGAAAACGTTGTGCTAACAATTAGTAAACTATAATGTTCCTGTAAACATACATTTGATAATTTAATAAAGCATTTTTTATATTAGTAGTTAGATCCAGTATACTCGTATACATATATACATATATAGGAATATTAATTCAGCATTTTTTCTCCTCAATTTGTATAATTTAATTCGACTTGAAGAATGTTATCATTCAAATGAAACATTTTACGATAATCCGAATCATATTCATGAGAATCTAAGTAACACTATGACATAACAAAAGAGTACCTCCTGAAAATATTTTTCATTTACAGTTAAGAAGAATAGTAGTTTATGTTACTACTAAAAATAATTAGTTGATTCTTTTTCATTCCAGTATCGTCGAACCATAACTGAACGTTCCTTCGCATTTCAGCTAATAGCTAATGCAACCTTTTCCGTGGATACATTTTTTTTTATAAGCGGCTTTCTTTTAGCGTACGTTTTTCTTAAGGAGGAGCAGATCAATAAGGATTCAACGAACAGTTTTGTAAAAAGAGGAGCAATAAGAACTTCAATTTTGTTATTTTATCGCTACGTTCGCCTTACGCCCGCATATTTGTTTGTGCTCTTTTTTAACAGATTTGCTTTAGAGTAAGTTTTTCGGAAAATTTCGATAAAAGCACTTTGATATTAATAATTTACGGATATTTTTTCGTTACAGATTCGTTTTAAATGATTCGGTTTTCACCCCGCATCCTATTGATTACTCTTCTTGTGCGAAATATTGGTGGCGCAATATACTTTATATAAATAATTGGTACCCTTTCTCAGAGTTTTGCATGCACTGGTCTTGGTATTTAGCAAACGATATGCAATTCTTTTTGATGGGTATGATTCTGCTGATTATTTCAAAAAGGTCAGAAATTTCTACGATTTTGAAAACGAGAACTAATTTCTAAATATTTTAGGTATTTTAAATTTTCCGCTACAATTTTGCTGGTGTTCCTTTGTACATCGTGGGCGACTGCAGGAATCATCTCATTACATTTTAATTACGCTTATGAGGTAGCTAGGCCTTTTCTGTCCTTTGATATTTTATACGATAAACCATGGCAACGGATAGGACCTTACATTGTAGGTATGTTGGATACTAAGCAGGAGAAGTTATGATGGAAATGGTAACCCAACTTTTTCAACTGACTTTTCTTTTCAGGCATAATAACATCATACATTTTCCAGAAGGTGAAGACACCTCCCCGTCTTCCACTTCCAATTAGTTTAGCCTTCTGGCTATGTACCTTAGGAGTGTTTTTTGTACTGGTATTCGGCGTATGGAGTGGCCAGTTGGGCCTGCTGTCGACAGCATTTTATGTTGGGTTGGGGCACACAGGTAAGTTATAGAATCAAATTGCACTCTGTACCTATATTTAAGTTAAGTTTGATGTATTGCTTCATATACGATCAATGGTTTTTTTTCAGCCTGGGCTGTTGGACTGCTGTGGATCATCCTTTCATGCTGCTGGGGACTCTGTCGCCCAATTAACAGTTTCCTATCATATCGAGGATTCGTTCCCCTCAGTCGTTTGACATACTGCACCTATTTGATTCATCCTATTATTATATCCATTGTCACATTTCATATGAAGGGTCCGATGAACTTGCAACATCCTATCATATTAACAATTTTCTTGGGTTATATGGTTCTTTCTTTTATGGCGGGGTTGGTAATTTCGTTACTTTTTGAATCACCAATGATTAAACTTTCCAAAATAATTCTTCGAGAGTAATAAGTTTGTCCTGTTATAAGAAATGACCGAAATATTGTGAAGTTTTTGTAAATAAATAAAATATATATATATTTTAATGTTGTTGACAAACTTAACTCATGAAACGTAGATGGCAGTTTCCTAAGCATTTTTTTCATATCTGGCAATTTTCTAAACATTTGAGTCTTTTAAAGGCGCCCAGGGGTGGCATTGCGCATGTATTTTTGCAAGGTTGAACACAGGAAAGAGGTGCTAGGGGTGTCCATCATCTAAGTGAAAATGTCTATCTTCGAAATTGATACTAGCAACCAGTCGCCAGGGCAGTGGCAGATCTAGAAATCGGGATTGAGCAACTACGGCCGTAACTGAAAACACACATGTTTGGTTATCCAATGCTGGCGTTCTGTATACTAAATTTCAACTCACTCTGAACCGAAACATTTTTTTGCTTAAGCCGATCTATGTCACTTTCAAAGGAACATGCGGAAGATTCTCTTAATTCCACGAGTCGTTGATAAATTCAATAGTGAAGATATTGTTCGCCAAAGTGATTCACTAGTGAATTGTCCGTGGTTCGGTTAGTATGCTGGATTCCTATGCTCTATTTACTATATCTACCTTTGAAAAAATGTTTGCTTCTTTAAACGTTTTGCGTTCTCATTTTATTTGTTTATACGGATATTCGTCAAAGTTTTTTTTTATAATTATTTAATTTCAATTTGAAGCCCACATGGCGCAACGGTTAGCGCCTTCGCCTTCTATGCACTGGGCCCTCGGTTGGATTCCTGCTGAATCCAGTAGCCTTCAATAAAAAAACAGGATTTACATGTCGGATTATAAGCCCACTCAGCTGTTAAATGAATACCCATTTGGGGTAAAAAAAAAATCAGCTGAGCGTATTACTAATCACACATCTCTTCACAACACACCGTCACCATCTAGATAATGCGATGATGCTAACTCATCTCGAGGTCTTGCTCCAAAAAAATTGGATTGTTGCGCCAGTTATTTATTTTTGAATTTTTAATTTTAATGATTAGTTATATTTTATTTTTTATTTTTTTTTTATTTGATGACGTCTTTCAGGAGTATATCGTGCAAATATGCGACGGAAATGGAAATGCATTAAAATTCAATTGGATATCGCTACGCCCCTGTGATCAATTTTCACTTTATCGCTAATTCCAGCCAAGCTTTATGCCCGGTTCACATTATTCCAGTCCAGTAATCCAGTCCAGCGATCCAGTCCAGTGCTGGACTGGATCATATCGTCTACATGATTCCAGTCCAGTAGTCTGGCGAGTGTGTTGTTTATTCGGTAACTATAGTAACAATGATTTCTGGGCGAGCTGGAATCAAAAAGTAGACCGACAATCCAGTCACTGGACTGGATTGCTGGACTGGATTGCTGGATTGAATTGCTGTCCAGTGCCGGTTCACATTATTCCAGTAGCAGTCCAGCGCTGGACTGGATTACTGGACTGGATTGGTTACTGGAATAATGTGAACCGGGCATTATCCAAAATCCTATCCAATAAATATTGCCAATGCCAAACTGAACTGCTGCCGTTGTACCCATAGCGAGGCGATGAAGCGTTCTATGGCTGTATTTTGAGGGTAGCAATTATTTAAGTGTGAAGGTCGCGCTGCGACGAAGCCCACGCAAGAACTTGTTGATTGACAATATTTTCTTGTAAATGTTTGGAAGAAAATACCCTGCCCCCCACACCTGGTTATTTTACGCGTGTAGGGGAGGTGGGTATTTCTATGGTGGGATCATGGCCATTTTCTACACCTACTAGCCAGATTATACTGAAAAATTTGGTATAACTGTACCTTATAAGGTTTAGGGTATAAGTAATAAAATCAAATCTATATTACAATATAATAATAAATCCTAGTGTCCCGTTTTGCTCTGAGAAAAAATTATCACCGTACTCATACTTGACTTGTGGAAGGCAGATAAGTATTCAGTTCCATACAATGCCAGAATCGATCCTTTGTGTTTACTTCAGTTACAGGAAGGGAGTTATCTCATCAATTCATCGACGGAAAATGGCATCAGTCCATGGCCAGAATATCTTCAACGTAAGGACTACCGAGTAAGTGAAAGCTAATATCTATCTCTATATATCTATCAAATATCCGCCACTTCCTATTTACCGTGAAATTAGTCGTACTTATCTTTAATTTATTGCATCCTCATTCGTGCCGCGGACCGGAGCCGGCACGTGACAAACATACCTGAAGTGCTCCGGCCGGAAGTTAACTCAAAGTAAGGCGGTGGAATGGAATGTTCACGTTGATGAAAAGATCCAAAAAGCGAAAAGGATTTTGCATCAATGTAAGAGAGTGTGTGCTCGTAGGTGGGGAATTTCACCTAAAGCGACACACTGGATTTACACAATGATGGTAAGACCTATTCTAGCCTACGCATCAGTGGTATGGTGGCCAAAAGCCATGCAGAATACCACAAAGCAGAAGCTAGATGGGGTACAAAGGATAGCTTGCGTAAGCATATGTGGTGCAATGCGCACCACACCAACGCGAGCAATGGAGGCATTGCTGGGACTGCCGCCGTTGGACTTATTTATAAAGAAAACGGCGGCGCTTTCGGCAATACGCATGGAAAGGGATGCCATGTGGCATCGCTTTGGAACTAGCAGCGGTCATAAGAGCATCCTAGACATTATTCATGATGAGGTCAGGGAGACTCTAATGCCGGTAGAAGGCATGAGTAGACGTAGGGTAGTTGAAAGACTACACAAGACTCACATTGCAGATGGAAACATACATAATGAGTGTATGTACAATGACATCAGCATTTTTACTGATGGCTCTTTAATGGACGGTAAAGCGGGGGCGGGGGTTTACTCTGAAGAGCTAAACCTAGCATGTGCGCTTAGTCTAGGAGAGTATGTGTCCGTATACCAGGCAGAGATGCTTGGCTTGTTGCATGCGTTGGACCACTTGCTTGAAGGTCAGGTGCGGGGGAAGAAAATCCTTATTGCACTGGACAACCAATCGGTGATCAGACGCATGCAGCAGACGAACATAAACTCTAAACTGGTACTAGAGTGTGTCCGGAAGCTCAACACGTGTGCCTCAGAAAATGAGGTTACGCTGATGTGGGTAAAAGGACACATAGGTACAACAGGAAATGAGGCGGCGGATGCCCTAGCAAAACAGGGATCTGCGGCAACTTTCATTGGCCCAGAACCCAGAGTTGCTCTGGGGAACGGCATGATTGGAGCGAAGGTTGGGAAGTGGATGGACTCCATGCATCAACAAAGATGGCAGGAACTAGTCACTTGCAAACAAGCTCGGAATGCAATGACCAGCCCTTTAGGCAGGGAAGCGAGAAAGGTACTTAGTTATAAACGGAGTACCCTAAGCTGGATAACTGCCTTGGTCACAGGGCATGGTAATTTTAAGGCTCATCTGGCCAAGATGAAAGTCGGGGAAGATGACGTTTGCAGGCTATGCCTGGAGGAGGCCGAGACGGCAGCACACATTGTGTGCGAATGTCCAGCACTGGCTAGCACGAGGTTGAGGATCACAGGCAAGCACACGATAAGTGTAGAAGCCATGAGTGAACTCAGCTTCAAACAAATGCTAGAAATAACACGGGACTCAGTGATGAAGAAAGAGGTCGACAATTATCAGTCGACATCTGGAAGTCACTGATGACCGGGAGGGGGCGAAAAGGGACCCAAACGTTAGTGGTCTGCTTCGGCTATCCCCCAGAGTATATAATAATAATAATAAAGGCGGTGGATCACTACTACGTCCAGCTCAACTTCAAGTTCACAAAGGCTCGTGTAGTTAAGAAAGTGAGTCATGATGACCACTACCTGTTGTCTGATCTAAAACGCTATGAAGTTGGCATCTTCTGGACCAGTAGCATCCTGGTCCCCAAAGAGGGGAAATAAAAATTTTGTTTTCATTTAGTATAGGCAAGTGGAGTATCGTAAGAAAGGTACCGTCGAGTACATTCTATTTTTGGACTTTTTTTTTCAAGTTTTTAAAAAAGGAGAAAAGAGGGTGAGGGCAAAATATGTAATCCGAGTTTGTCACCCCCTTGCATTTCAAGACCGTTATACTTAGAAATATGAAAATTTACAGAAAAGCGGCATTTTACTAACATAGAAAACTGAAAATAATAGAATTTCAAAATCTTGTCAAAAAAGGTTAATAATAGTACATTTCTATTGTTGCAGTTAGCACACCCCTGCCCCCGTTAAACGCACCACAGGTCAAAAATATTGATGGCCGATGATAACCAACACCATAGGCAATAATGTTTCTAAGTTTCATTACAATCACGTAATATTTAATAATAGTACATTCACTTAAAGTTAGGCATTTTCACATTATTCATACAAAAAATACACCTACCGGCTTCGAAGGTGAGAGTACTACTTGCATGTTGTTTTTCGTAGTGCGAATTGCAGTTATTGTTACATATTATGGTTAATTCCATTTATGAAAGGGTAAAGATTGGTAGGGAGCGATGTGTCGTAATCGGTCAACTCCTTGCATTGTATTTTGAGACCGTTACAAGAAATGAAAAATGAAAACTTTCAGGAAGGTGGGTTCCGAATAGTATATAAAACGGGAATTAATGGAATTTGTATATCTCAGCAAAATAGGGTAATAATAGTTTAATTCCATAGTTACAGTCAGCACACCCCTGCATCCCTTAAACACGTCTGAGGTCAAAAGTATTGATGGCCAAGAATAGTCAACACCATAGGCAACAGAGGTGGACAAAATTATTCAAATCAATAATTATTATATTATTATTATTCGTTTTTCAATTTTCAAAATAATAATTATTGTTTGGCATAATCATTTTCCGGACGGGTTTTAAAGGGTCTTGCAAACAACGAGGAAAAGTTTTGACACCGGAAGAAAAGCGCTAAATAGTTGCCTGCAAAGAGTTCGGACTAAGTTATTGGGATATTGACCAAAAAATTGGAAAAAGTAAGCCGGTAGTGTATTTTTTGTTTAAATCAGTTCAACTAAATAATAAATAACAATTTTTGAAGAATCCCCTATCTGCATTATTCATTTGTAATTATTATTATTATTTGATGTTTGATGAAATGATAATAATTATAAATATTCACCGAAAGTTTCGTAATAAATATTTATTATTTAATTGAAAAATTATTATTTCTATTCTCTGATAGGAAATAATATATTCTAAGTTTCAGAACAATCACGTAATATGAATGGGCATGTAAGATACGATATGATGGGTCAGACATTTTTATTATGGTTTTTAATTATCCATGGGTATACAATTTTGCTTCCGACGTTTTTTCCTGGAATTAAAAGCTTAATTGTCAAAAAGTACTTACAGATGTATTATTCAAAGTACTGTCCATCGCTAGCGACAACTTTCGCCCATCTCTCCGGCCATTTTCGGATTCCATCTCGGAAAAAGGAGGCGTCTTTCGACGCGATTCATGATTGGATCCATTTTTCGACTTCCCCGTACGAACGAGAATTCTGATCAGCCAGGCCGTGCGCCATGGAACGAAACAAAATAGTAGTCGGAAGATGCGATGTCTGGGGAGTACGGCGAGTGAGGCAAGATTTCCCATTTCAGGGTTTCCAAGTATATCTTGACCACTTTTGCGACGTGTGGCCGAGCATTGTCATGCTGGAGGATGACTTTGTCGTGTCTCTCTTGGTACTGTGGTCGCTCTTCCTTTCATGCTCGACTTAAACGCATCAATTGCGTTCCTGAACCTACCATCTAATATCCCCAAACAAGAAGCTCTCGACGATATTGTAGATCTAGGCCTATCTATAAGACCTCCTACAGTAGAGGAAGTTGATCTTGCGTTGCGGTTACTAAAGCGAAATAAGCCGCCGGGCGCTGACGAGATTCCAGCTGAACTGCTAAAATTCGGTGGAAGGAGTCTAGTTGATGCCATACATTAATTACTCCTGCGAATATGGGGGGACGAGGAGATCCCAGACGATTGGCGCAGAAGCATCATCTGTCCAATTCACAAAAAGGGAGATAAACTGCGGTGTGAGAATTACAGGGGCATATCACTAGTTTGTACGTCATATAAAATTTTGACGAAAGTTTTGCAAAATAGGATAAAATCGTACGCAGAACGAATCATTGGCGAATATCAAAGCGGTTTCAGACCTGGTCGCTCCACAACCGATCAGCTCTTCACAGTCAAACTGATACTCCAGAAGTGCTGGGAATACAACGTAAACGTATAGCAAATCTCTGTCGACTTCAAGCAGGCATACGACAGTATCGATCGCGGAGTACTGTACAACATCATGCTGCAATTCGGTATACCGGCCAAATTAGTCCGACTGACAAAGATGACGATGACCAACTCCGTCTCACAAGTCAGGATCCAGAATAGACTTACTGATCTATTTGAAACACGCACTGGTCTGAAACAGGGCGATGGACTGGCACCGACGCTCTTCAACCTAGCTCTGGAATATGCTATTCGGGCTTTGAATATGGACAACAGCAAGACGCTACTTATCAAGTCGACACAATTAGCAGCGAACGCCGACGCCATCAACATCATGTCCCGAAGATTGGCCGACGCAGAAGAACTTCTGCATACGCTCGATACCGCTGCAAAAGAAGTTGGACTACGTATTAACGAGGGTAAAACTAAAATAATGATGCAATTGACGACAAGGACACCTGCACAACCAAGCATCAATGTGGGGGACCTCAACATCGAGTTCGTGAACAACTTTATTTACCTGGGTTGCAACTTGTCAAGGGACGCCAACGAAACTGACGAAATCAAGCGACACGGATACAGTTAGCTAATAAGACTTTTTTCTCGGTTCTCCCCATAATGAAATCGAAGCATGTGCACAGAAACACGAAGCACCGCGTGTTCAAAACCATTAAACGACCAGTGCTATGCAATGGCTGCGAAGCATGGACCATAACTCAAGCCTCCGAAAACATGCTATACCTATAGATACATTTGAACGTAAGGTGCTACGGCGAATTTTCGGGGCTGTTTGCGATCGAGATGGATGGCGCATCCGGTACAACCATGAGTTGTATGAACTGTACGATGAGCTGCAAGTCTCGAAAATCGTTTAACTACAACGACTTCAATGGGCAGGGCATGTACAAAGAATGGACGATGATCGCATGCCTAAGATAGTAATGAATGCAGAACGAGTCGACGGAGCGAGACTGCCTAGACGACCGAGATCTCGTTGGGAGAGCTCAGTAGGTGTGGACGCCGCGCAACTACTGGGCTTCCAAAATTGGAGGACGCGGTCACGTGACCGAGATAATTGGAGGACAATGATCCAGGCGGCCAAGGCCCGACGTCGGGCTGTCGCGCCACTATGATGATGATGATGAATTGCGTTCGGTACCGATCTCCTATGATAGTGTCATTCGGTTTCAGTAGCTCGTAGTATATCACACCGAGCTGGTCCCACCAAATGCAAAGCATAACCTTGGCGCCGTGAATATTCGGTTTTGCCGGCGACGTTAAGGTATGTTGTAATGTGCACCGTTACAGACGGAGATGCATGCATGGATACATGCATGCATACATTTGTTCATATGCGAGTAGGCGTCATTAGATGCATGTAAAATATATCTATATGCATATTTGCGTATTCTTATGCATGCATTTAGTATCGATACCAGTAATATATCTACATATCTATGCATGTATGTGTCCATCTATGCATGTGCGTAGGTACCGGGAAAGTATTCGCTCGCATCAGAGTGTGTCATGATTTTCTGCCGCCTGTCCATTTCCTTTCGCGAGTCACTGTACCCGACTGCAGCGGGTCAGCGATAACTGATAAGAAATGGTCAGGATGCAAAAAAATATGATAACAGACTATGCAAACGATACTATGTACTATGGAGGTAGTCGCATGAAACCTGTTTTGGAAACGGTTCCGTTGTGCAAATAGATTGTTGAAACGCATTGTGCATTTCAGGGGAGTTCGATTTTGAACCTCGAGCGGTTTGGTGGGAATTGGTCGTGGAGGCGTTGTCGGGAAGACATTTTTCGCACAAATTTGCGGGGATTTGGGATTGTTCGCGGTGCGGCTCGGATGTGCAGTGAATTCTGTTGAATCGAGAGCAGCCGTGGGAGAAAGTTTGTAGATACAAACCGCGAAAGTGTCCCCCCATGAAAATTTGATCGTGCGCGCGTTCACTAGTGTGTTGAGTGTGCGAGTTTCATGTTTGGCCAGCCGTGATTACGAATGGGTTGAGGGGGTTGGTGAGCGAACAGCCGAATGCAAGCCACGGACCATCTTCACCGTCAACGGTAGCCGCAAGCAGCAATTTTTCCGGATTTTCCACCGCGGATCGCGTGTGGGTGTGCGTGCATGCGTGTGTTTGCTGGGCGGATAGTATCGTCAGCCAGCGCAGTGGGAAGCGGGCTCCGCCACCAGCGCGGGAGCCCCTAGGTAAGTGGGCCCCTTGTCCAGCAGCATTAACGCATGCAAAAATTGGAATCGAAATTCGGGGAGACAATTTCCTCAACATTCGCAATCTCCTCTATGCTCGTGGCGCTCGCAATCCACTACCGGAGATTTGTACAAAATGTGGAATACAATCAACGACATGCGGTACAACCTATGATAACGTTAGAAAGTGTCTTATAGTCTGTCTTTTTAACAATATCGCGGAATTACAACGTGATAATTGCTCTTTGACACTAACAATTCGACAACGGTCGAAAATTCATCCGCTAAGTATTCTGTGCGGTAAATCGAAATAGTCATACGTTAGATACACCGAACTCGTATCTACGGAGAGGAATTGCTGGAGAACCGTCACCGCAATTGAGCCTGAATGGGTTGGTGAAGTCGTACCACAATATCCGCATCTAAGTCGAATTATTCTCATTTCGACCGTTCGTTCGCGCAAGTCTCTGATCCAAATTGATGTTTTACATTCTTTGGGTTTCGTCAGAAGTGATAAACGACTTAATGTTGCAATTTCGAGGGCGCGAGCGCTTCTCGTTGTGTTCGGCAATCCGCATTTAGTGCGTTTGGACAAGAATTGGGAACGTCTCATTAGATACTGTATAGCGAACGATGCATACACTGGATGCGATTTGCCCAGTGAGATGTTGTGATTTTTGAATTATTTGTTTCGATTTCCTTTTCTGTTTATCTGGCCTTTGTGCTTTATATGAGTAGTTCGACTGATGCAGTCCTTTGTCCCTTCACGGGAGTTTGTTGTTGTTTGATGGGAGTTTGCCGTTCTGACGTGCACCTTCAGTTCCACTTTTGCTATTTTCTTTTTGCGAATTTTGCTTGTGTCTCTTTTTCGTGTCTCGGGCCTGATGTGCGATACTTAAGTTGTACGCTGATGACGGAGGCCAATAGCTGCGTGACTCACCCCGCAACTCCCGATAACTGAGCTGGTCTGCCAGCGCACATCACCTGCAGCGACTTGGAGAGGATTTTTGCACCCTTGGTGCCTTTCGGCCTTCACGGCCAACCAATACTCCTCGTCCTCCGCCAGTCATCACTACAATTGGCGCCCAACGTGGGGCGCCAAAATATGCCGTTATTCGTCCTTTGACGACGAGGACTCACTACCACCTTGAGTCCTCACAAAACTGTGGTCCCACTGCATCAGTTCCAAAACTTTTCAGACCTTTCGGTATTCGGCTTTACGCCAATGGCCCATGCAGACCATAGAACTGTTATTCCTCTCCCTTCCCATCCTTTTAGAGTAGCATATCCTTCGCCCTTCGCCCCCCACCCAACAGGACGCTGATCTACTGGTGTTGTCAAATATGGTGCATTTACCAGGTGGTGTCTGCCTTCCTGTCTTCTTTTTAAATTCTCTTGTTGGTAGGTTTCCGATTAGAAGACTAGGAAGACAGGAAGAAACAGCACCACCTTTCTGTAGTGGATCAGTCGCCTTTCTCAACAAGAATTTTTCACCCCACCTTGTAATCACTAGCCGGACCGTCCTTCCTTCTAACTTGGACTTCGCCATTCTCTCGGAATGCGAGAACTCTATGCCATGGGCAATGGTGCCAGTAGCATGACTTGGTTCCGTTTATGGTAAACGACTAGTTAGGAGAAAGATGGCGATCGCGGCTATATATTTTGTTTGATCCCTTAATTTTCTCGCCTCCAGGATGGATGGATTCTCTTTTCTTTCAGGTTGTAGTAATCACTCGTTTTTTTTTGTTTTGGCATTATTATTTGCTATTACGCGCAGATGGAGAGAGAGGGATGAAGGGAAGAACTTTATGGATTGGAATAGTTTGATATTGAGATAAGTAATTGATATATACATACTTATACCTATAATCGACGTACACAAATTATATACAACCATTTTTGGTACTCCTTTTTTTTTGATAAGGTTGAAGAAACCTTGTGATATTGATTTGTTTTGTTAGGAGCATCTACCCCTTTTCTTGGAAAGTTAGTATAGACTTACGTTCTCTTTCTTTTTTTTTTGTTTTGCGCTGGAGCTCAATTGAGACGCAGATTCCGTTCTTAAGGCTACACGTGATACTGCTGCAACCATACTTAAAAATAAATTTTGGGGTCAGAAGTACTTAAAGGCCCTGATCGCAAAACCTGTCAACGTTTATTACTCTTAAACTAGTTGATGAAAGGTATGAACTCTCTTAATTACCTACATATGTCGATTGATGCTTTTTATTCTCTATATATAAACTAAGACTTCTTTTATATAATATACTTTTTTGTTGATTGGTCACTTAACCGGAAGTGTTCAGGTTCGACCTAATTTGTTGAACTATCTATTAGCCCCTTTCTATATGATATAACTATAAAATAAATTTTGATTTTTAGCTGGATGTTCTGACTGTGAATTAAATTCAGAGGTTCAGCACCAATATATTTTAGATTGGCATATTGAAGCATTGAGGCTATTAGCAGATTCCTAGTTCCGTTGTTGAATTCAAATATCCTGCTGGGACTTTCAAAATTTTTTCTTGTACTTAGATTTAACTATTATACTATAAACTTTCTTCCAACGTTTGGGTTTCGGTATACACTGAGAGACCGAAGTTAACAATTGCGGTGTACAGCGCACCTGATTAAAGACACTTTGACGTTTAACAAGGACTAGAAGCATCTTCAGTCCTCACGCTTTTATCGAATTTATTTTATAATCAACTGGATAGTACGAATCACTACATCACATAATGCCCTTAGAACGCAGCCCCGACCCCGCCAGACCGGAGGACGCGTCTGGAGACGATTTGACGCGTTGCACCATCTGCCATAACGAGATGCGCCCGCTCGAAGATTTGGTAGCTACTGCGTGTGGTCATCCCTACCACCAATCTTGCTTAAACAATTGGCTTGGAAACGGCAACACTTGTCCAATCTGTCGTAAACGAGTGGAGCGCGCGCAACTGGTCCCTTGGTTCCCTCCGTCAATGCCTAGGGCACTGAATGAGCCCAACCCGCCTGATGTGGAACGAAACAATCGCCCTACTTCGCCAGCTCCGTCTAGAGGAGCAGTTTCCAAACGACATAGGCCCCTAACTAGATCCCAAGCCAGAGCAGCAGCGAATGCTTCTGATGTGCCACTAACACGCGGTACAAGCGCTAACTCCTCGGCACAATCCAACAGGTCTGATAACCACGAAAATGCAGACTCAAATGCTACACGCAGGCAAGAAGGAAGGACAGCTCAGCGGCGTTCCGAAGACCGCATTCTGGAGCAACTAGTGCCCATAATACAGACCCTGATTGTGTCCACTATCCGGGAACAACTTGCAGAAGTCAGACAGAGCCCAATTACTCCAGTACCCGAATCAAACCCGCAAGTGCCAGTCGGAAATACGCCACCTGGGCGACCTCCGGTTGATCCACCTCGCACGCATAGGATTTATGATCCCAGGGTTGACTTTCAAGGACAAGAGCCTTTACCTTGGGTTCCGGAACCCAGACCAGATCCTCCCGTTCGACCGCCATGGGCAGGTCAATACAAACGTGTCGTAACTCCAGCCCCAACACCGCCGAGGCATTATCGCGGCCGAACCACGCACCAGCGGCATATCAACTGGCGAGCAGGCGATGTCGCTCAGATTCTGGCGTCATGGCATCTGAAATATAGTGGGGAAGACCCCAATGTCACCGTCGATGATTTCCTGTACAAGATCCAAACGCTTACTGAACAAATGTTACATAACGATTACGCAACCTTGGTAAACCACTTCCATGTGCTGCTCGTGGGGAAAGCTAACGATTGGTACTGGCGATACCACCGTGCACACGGGTCCTTAGAGTGGGAGTTCATTCGGGAGTCACTTCGCGACCAGTTTCGTGATCGACGGACAGATCTGGAGATCAGGGGCTTAATACGAAATAGGCAGCAGCGTCACAATGAGTCCTTCGACACATTCTACGATAGTGTCCTCCGCCTAACTGACCGATTAGCTCGTCCCATGCCTGAACAAGAGCTTTTAGAAATCTTGAAACAAAACCTACGTCCAGACCATCGCTGGGATGTTTTACATCAAGACTTCATATACTCCATTCGAGATCTACGTGCCTTCGTTCGAAAATCGGAAAGTTTCGAAGAGGAGATGAAGCGATGTAATCTATCGCGTCGGTTTGTACGTCCGTACATATCGGAGATAGCTCAGCGAGATCTAAACCCTTCACGTGATGATGTAGATGAAAACGCTCTGCAGGAAGAGTACGACGAGGCTCCTGTAATTGCTGAATTGGCGAAACCATTTGTTTGCTGGAACTGCCGGCAGAAAGGACATCGATACGACGAATGCTCTGCTGAACGAAGACTGTTCTGTTATGGCTGCGGTGCAGCTAATGTCCTGAAGCCCCAGTGTCAAAAATGCAGCACGCCAAAAAACACGACGGCGAGGATGCATGCCAGCTCGACATCCTCCAAAGGGACACAGTACGACCCAATGCCGTAAATTCGTTTCGTTTCATTTTCTAGTCAAGGTACTCCAAACGCATCTTCTTTCTTTAATGAGTCAGCATTGTCACCAGTTACGACTGCGTCACCGGAATTGTCAGTTATACCAAGCGTATCTTATTCAACGATGTGTCTTGTTTACCGACTCAGACTAACGTACCAGACTCGTCATTTGCACCGGATAAGCCCTAAAAACTGCCTGATGCGTCGATGTTACCTGCTACGACTTCAGCGGCTAAGGACAAGACAATTTTATTATCGGATTGCACAACACCTGATGGTTCATTGTTATCCATGGGATCATCCCCTGCTTCTTCTCTAGACTCCACGGCGAATGCGTTGGAAACCACACTATGCTGCACTGACTCACGACCAATTAAGCTAATGGTCTCGCACGCGGTGCAGACTGATTTACCAGACACAGAACCACCTGCGCAAACCACCCCGGCGTCTTGCTTGAAACCTTTGAGGCCACTCGTACTATACCACATGCGTCTGAAAAATTATGAAGAAGCTCGCAAACGTATTTTTGGCGTTGAAGAACTTGCCAAATCTAAACCGAAATTTTTCACACTTCGGCGACGGCAGTTCTGGAAAAATGTAAAAGAATCGCGTCGACAAATTTGCTCAGCACTTCTGGTGGATCAGCCGATGGTCGATTTCAGACCGTACGCTAAGGTTTCACTTTTCAGTGAAGAAGTCGTTGGGTTAATCGACACCGGGGCTTCACATTCTTGTATGGCGTCGGATTTCGCCAAGAAATTTTTGGAGAATGGTAAACATCCGTGGAAGCGTTTTAAGCTCACCATATCAACGGCGGACGGAACCGGACATTCCACGCTAGGTCAAGCAACAGGGGACATCACCTTCCGAGGGATTAAGAAGTCTATGACCTTTTTGATAATCCCTACGCTAAGCCAGAACTTGTATCTTGGGGTAGATTTCGTCCGCACCTTTAATCTCGCCTCGGATTTATTTTCTATCGAGAAGCAATCAGTCACGCCCATTATTAGCGAACTTGCTGTCGAAGACAATCGCCACCACTTGTCAGCCGAACAGACTGCAATCATCAATGTCATCATTTCCAGCTTCCCTTCCTACGCCAAAGAAGGACTAGGTCGAACGAACCTCATCAAACATCACATTGATGTAGGTCATAATAAACCTGTAAAGCAACGACATTTCGCAGTGTCACCTGCGATCGAGAAACTGTTATTCGCGGAAGTGGATCGGATGTTGGAAATGGGTGTCATTGAAGAATCACAGAGCAGTTGGGCTTCACCCGTGACGGTGGTTGTTAAACCAGGCAAGATTCGCCTATGCTTAGACGCCAGGAAGGTCAATGACTTAACCATCAAAGACGCCTATCCGCTTCCTCTAATAGATGGAATTCTAAGCCGGCTGCCAAAAGCCGAATTCATAAGCAGCTTAGACTTAAAGGATGCCTTTTGGCAAATCCTTCTTGATTAGGATTCGCGCGACAAAACCGCGTTCACGGTTCCCGGACGCCCTCTCTACCAATTTATCACCATGCCGTTTGGGCTATGCAATGCGCCTCAGACGATGCAGAGACTTATGGACAAGGTCATCCCCCCTGACATCCGCCATCAAGTCTTTGTATATCTGGATGACCTCTTGATAGTCTCTTCAACGTTTGAGGAGCATTGCACCCTGCTTCAACGGGTTGCTTCCTGCTTGAGAGTCGCCGGCTTAACGATAAACGTGGAAAAAAGCCACTTTCTTATGAAGAAGGTTAAGTATCTGGGGCATATCATTGGCCACGGTACCCTTAGAACCGATCCTGACAAGGTAACAGCCATTTCAAACTTCCCGCTACCGAAGTCTGTACGACATCTAAGACGCTTCTTGGGAGTTTGTGGGTGGTACCGGAGGTTCATTCCCAATTACTCTGCGATGACAGCTCCACTAACGGATATGTTACGCAAAGATCGTAAATTTTTGTGGACTGACGAGGCGGTAAACGCATTCAATGTGCTCAAAGAGAGCCTCTCTTCTGCACCCGTCCTGCATAGCCCCGATTTTTCGCGCCCATTTTCCATTCAGTGTGACGCAAGTCAAGATGGAATCGGGGCCGTCCTCGCACAAATTTCGGACAACGGTGTAGAAGCCCCTATCGCGTTCATGTCACAAAAATTTACGACTGCACAGCGTAACTATACCGTGACGGAGCAGGAATGCCTTGCAGCTGTGACAGCCATAAACAAGTTCCGAGCATATGTCGAAGGCCAAGAGTTTGAGGTTGTGACTGACCACGCCTCACTCAAATGGTTGATGACCCTAAAGGACCTACACGGTCGACTGGCTCGATGGGCCCTCAAGCTGCAAGGGTTCAAATTTTCCATCCGTCATCGTAGGGGAACTGAAAATCTGGTACCAGACGCCGTATCGAGAGCCTTTGATAACGATATTGCAGAAATTACTGTCCAGGATGACACGCCCTTGAGCATTGATTTAAAATCACCACATTTCCAGTTGGAGGAATACCTCGACTTGATCAAACGTATACAAGAGAAACAACATCTTCTCCCGGACCTTAAGATAATCGATGGATATTTGTATAGGCGTACTGAACATGCAACAGGGAATGCTGTTCAAGAGGAACTCGCCTGGAAACTGTGGGTTCCAAAAGGTTTAACAGGAGATCTTATCAAGAAGGCTCACGACCACCCACTATGCTCGCATGGAGGTGTAGGCAAAACAATATATCGTCTCCGATCTCTGTTTTACTGGCCCAAAATGACCCAGCAGGTCAATAACTACGTTACTCAGTGCGATACCTGCAAGGCAACCAAGGCTACGAATCACCCATTACGACCACCAATGGGTACACTTTCAGTGCCGGATCGCGCGTTTCAACGCCTATACATCGATTTAGTAGGTCCATATCCTCGCTCTAAGGCGGGAAATGTGGGAGCTATCGTAGTTCTCGACAGTTTATCGAAATATCCCTTTATCGAGCCCATAAAGAAATTCACCGCCCCTGTCATCGTAGAGTTTCTTGAGAAGCGGGTGTTTCACGTCTTTGGAGTACCCGAGACGATAGTCTCCGACAACGGGGTTCAGTTTCGATCCACCAACTTTAACAATCTGCTTGCCCGTTATGGCGTGAAGCATATGTACACCGCTCTGTACTCTCCACAAGCAAACGCGTCGGAGCGTGTAAATCGTTCCCTGGTAGCAGCCATCCGCGCCTACGTTAAGCCTGATCAGAAGGATTGGGATGTTAACGTGTCCAACATCAATTGCGCGCTGAGGTCTGCATATCACTCCACTATAGGGTATTCGCCCTACTTTTCTGTATTCGGGCATACTATGCTGCTACATGGCAGTTTCTATGCTGTGTTGCGCAAAGCTTGCCAACTTGATGACCCCACTGCCAGTATAACACCTGATGATAAACTAGACTTAGTCCGGCAACAAATCAAACGCAACATTCAGTTGGTCGGTCAACATAATGCCCGAACTTATAATTTAAGGGCAAGACCTATCGCGTTCAATACGGGAGATGTGGTGTTCTGTCGGAATTTCACCCCCAGCAGTGCAGCCGAACACTACAACGCAAAATTAGGGCCAAAATTCCTTAAATGCAGGGTGAAAAAGCCAGTAGGAGGATCATGCTATGCCTTGACCGACATGAACGGCAAAGATATAGGGATTTATCATGCCAAGGACTTACGATCGTAAGAGACTTGACCGCCTCTCGAATTTGTGACCTAACCGGTTAATCATTCAGCTGAATCTTCACTACGAATAACCGTAGTGAACATTCACCTGCGTTGTAATGTGCACCGTTACAGACGGAGATGCATGCATGGATACATGCATGCATACATTTGTTCATATGCTGGTAGACGTCATTAGATGCATGTATATCTATATGCATATTTGCGTATTCTTATGCATGCATGAGTATCGATACCAGTAATATATCTACATATCTATGCATGTATGTGTCCATCTATGCATGTGCGTAGGTACCGGGAAAGTATTCGCTCGCATCAGAGTGTGTCATGATTTTCTGCCGCCTGTCCATTTCCTTTCGTGAGTCACTGTACCCGACTGCAGCGGGTCAGCGATAACTGATAAGAAATGGTCAGGATGCAAAAAAATATGATAACAGACTATGCAAACGATACTATGTACTATGGAGGTAGTCGCATGAAACCTGTTTTGGAAACGGTTCCGTTATGCAAATAGATTGTTGAAATGCATTGTGCATTTCGGTGGAGTTCGATTTTGAACCTCGAGCGGTTTGGTGGGAATTGGTCGTGGAGGCGTTGTCGGGAAGACATTTTTCGCACAAATTTGCGGGGATTTGGGATTGTTCGCGGTGCGGCTCGGATGTGCAGTGAATTCTGTTGAATCGAGAGCAGCCGTGGGAGAAAGTTTGTAGATACAAACCGCGAAAGTGTCCCCCCATGAAAATTTGATCGTGCGCGCGTTCACTAGTGTGTTGAGTGTGCGAGTTTCATGTTTGGCCAGCCGTGATTACGAATGGGTTGAGGGGGTTGGTGAGCGAACAGCCGAATGCAAGCCACGGACCATCTTCACCGTCATCGGTAGCCGCAAGCAGCAATTTTTCCGGATTTTCCACCGCGAATCGCGTGTGGGTGTGCGTGCATGCGTGTGTTTGCTGGGCGGATAGTATCGTCAGCCAGCGCAGTGGGAAGCGGACTCCGCCACCAGCGCGGGAGCCCCTAGGTAAGTGGGCCCCTTGTCCAGCAGCATTAACGCATGCAAAAATTGGAATCGAAATTCGGGGAGACAATTTCCTCAACATTCGCAATCTCCTCTATGCTCGTGGCGCTCGCAATCCACTACCGGAGATTTGTACAAAATGTGGAATACAATCAACGACATGCGGTACAACCTATGATAACGTTAGAAAGTGTCTTATAGTCGGTCTTTTTAACAATATCGCGGAATTACAACGTGATAATTGCTCTTTGACACTAACAATTCGACAACGGGCGAAAATTCATCCGCTAAGTATTCTGTGCGGTAAATCGAAATAGTCATACGTTAGATACACCGAACTCGTATCTACGGAGAGGAATTGCTGGAGAACCGTCACCGCAATTGAGCCTGAATGGGTTGGTGAAGTCGTACCACAATATCCGCATCTAAGTCGAATTATTCTCATTTCGACCGTTCGTTCGCGCAAGTCTCTGATCCAAATTGATGTTTTACATTCTTTGGGTTTCGTCAGAAGTGATAAACGACTTAATGTTGCAATTTCGAGGGCGCGAGCGCTTCTCGTTGTGTTCGGCAATCCGCATTTAGTGCGTTTGGACAAGAATTGGGAACGTCTCATTAGATACTGTATAGCGCATCGTTCGCTACACTGGATGCGATTTGCCCAGTGAGATGTTGTGATTTTTGAATTATTTGTTTCGCTAATTATTTTTTTTTCTACTATTTTTAAATGATACCTTATGTGTAACGTAAGGCAGTTTTCCAAACATTTATATGTTGGTACTATCCGAATAAAAACATAATCAATCGAAAAAAAAAAATTTAAATAAAAATAAATATATGTATATATAATATTTATATATATATAATATATAGATGCAATGCGCATACCACTTGAATTTTTAAGTATGCGCAAGAAATATTACGAGTATTAGCATGATGGGCTAAGGTCGCGATTTCTTCCCTCTCCCTCCTCTCAGCATAAATTGAATTTAACTTGGGAGATTTCTCAAATTATTGCGCCATGAAATCTCACGGTAGGGAGGGTTGTGAGCGCGGGGCCCATGTCATCTGGGGCCCATATATGAGCCGCACAACACCGTAGGCTCACACAACCTGGAAGGGGAAAGGATCTGTCCTGAATGGACGGTTTCCTTTTCTGTTTATCTGGCCTTTGTGCTTTATATGAGTAGTTTGACTGATGCAGTCCTTTGTCCCTTCACGGGAGTTTGTTGTTGTTTGATGGGAGTTTGCCGTTCTGACGTGCACCTTCAGTTCCACTTTTGCTATTTTCTTTTTGCGAATTTTGCTTGTGTCTCTTTTTCGTGTCTCGGGCCTGATGTGCGATACTTAAGTTGTACGCTGATGACGGAGGCCAATAGCTGCGTGGCTCACCCCGCAACTCCCGATAACTGAGGTGGTCTGCCAGCGCACATCACCTGCAGCGACTTGGAGAGGATTTTTGCACCCTTGGTGCCTTTCGGCCTTCACGGCCAACCAATACTCCTCGTCCTCCGGCAGTCATCACTACAATGTCCGGGCATTCCCCATGACTTTCTGCGGTTGGGATTATCGTAGCGGATCTATTTTTCGTCGCCGGTTACGATGCGATGTAGAAATCCCTTCCGATTCTGCCTTTGAAGCAGTTGTTCGCATGCAACAATATCTCTCGGTTTCAACTCGTACGGAACCCAATTTCCTTATTTCTGAATCATGCCCATGACCTTGAGGCGTTTCGAGTTGGCTTGCTGAATCACTCCTAGTGATTCAGCTAATTCTTCTTGCCTTTGGCACGAGTCTTCATCGAGCAGTGCTAAAAATTCCTCGTCTTTGAACATTTTTTCTCTCCCACCACCATGCATGTCCTTGACATTGAAATCGACACTTTTAAAACGTTGAAACCACTCACGACATGTTCTGTCACTCAGAGCAACCTCAGCGTAAGTATCTGAGAGAATTTGATGAGCCTCAGCTGCAGTTTTTATACCCTAGACTTTTAGTATAGGGTATATTGTTTTTGTCACGACGGAAATATGTAACACCTTAAAGGAGGCTCCGGAGGTATAGCAATGATATATATAAATGATCAGGGTCACCTCCTGATTCGATTAAGCCATGTCTGTCTGTCTGTCTGTCCGTCTGTCCGTCTGTCCGTCTGTCCGTCTGTCCGTCTGTCCGTCTGTCTGTCTGTCTGTCCGTTCGCACGATAACTTTCGATAGAATAAAGCTAGAGCCTTGAAATTTCGACTAGATGTTGGAAGTATGATCTAGTTGGTTGGTATTGAAAATGGGCATGATCAGGCCAAGAGAACGCCTACCTGCCCTACATATGTAAAATAACTAAATGTATTTATAACTCCCGATTAAATAAACATGAAAACCTCTAGCTTTGGTAGATTGCTCGTGATGGTAATCTTATACTCCCCTGGAAAAATAAGATCGATCAGTTCAAAACTAACGGTAATTTTCTTACAAAGAGCCCCGTACTACCCTACTTTTCAGGTTTTTTGTCCATAACTCTTCAACCAATTGACGTAGACATCTGATTTTTGGCATGTAACCCTGGGGTGAGAAGCTGCTTAGGTTTTGCGAAGTTGGGCATAATCAGATCAAAGGAACGCCTACCTCCCCTACAAAATTCAAAAAATTAAATATTATTTTAATTACGATAACTTTCGATAGAATGACACTAGCAAGTTGAAAATTTGGCAGAATGTTGGTAGTAAAGTCTTATTAGTTAGCACTGAAAATGGGCAAGATCCGACCTAAGGAACCCCTACCTCCCCTTCAAATGAAACTTAGAATAAGCGATTACTTTTGATACAATGAAGCCAGCAGCTTGAAATTTTTGTCAAATGTTTGAAGTGAGATTGAGTTAGTTGGCATTAAAGACGGGTTAGATCCGACCTAAGGAACCCCTACCTCCCCTAGAGATGACACTTAAAACAAGCGATAACTTACGACAAAATAAAGCTAGCGACTTGAAATTTTGGCCAAATGTTTGTAGTAGTATCCAGTTGGCTAACATTGAAAATGCGTAAAATCCGACCAACGAAACCCCTACTTCCCCTACAAACGAAACTTCAAATAAGCGATATCTTTCGATAGAGTGAAGCTAGAGACTTAAAATTTTGTTTGAATGTTTGTAGGGTGATCTAATTGGTTGGTGGCAATGATGGGCAAGATCCGACCCAAGGAACCCTTACCTCCCCTACAAGTGAGACTTCAAATAAGCAATAACTTTCGATGGAATGAAGCTAGCGACTTGAAAAATTCAACAAATATTTGTAGAATGGGTTAGTTAATTCATTTTGAGAATGGTCAAGATCTCCCTGAATGAGTGCCAACCTCCCCTATAAACTGGCTATATAGGAAACTCACTTTTAATGCATGGTCGTTGCCAATATTACTTTTGGTGTCACCACTAGGTCTGTACAAGTCTAGGGTATATACGCTTCGGACTCCGGGCCGAAGCGAAGCTTCGGCCTGGTTTTCTTTCAAATGGAAGCAGAAGATCAAAACTTCCCGCAAATGACGAGATCTTGGCTCGAAAACAGAGATTTTGAATCGCGAATCTTATTAAAAATACGAACAACTTTTACTAATGCGGCGATGTCGATACGTCCACCGACGTCCAAACTCACTTTGTGACACTTTTGAACTACGTATTTTGACCAGCCCTGACCGGTGCAGCCGTCTGTCGGAAAACGGCGGAAGCAAAGTTGTACACCTAGTAAGTGGTACCAAGAAGAGCAAGGAGCAGATACTTACATACCAAAATAAGTGCTTCCTACAAAACCCTCGGATTGCGGGCGTAGCCCCCTATATTCCGGTTTCATTTAATTTTGGCTCGCTGAAAGGGTCGTCTAGACGACGGTTTTTTTTTTGACAAGGCACCGCGACCGCGTCTTAGTAGATGCAGTCTAACTATTCCGATAGCATCAGGGACGATATCAATATCGCTTTTCTGACATCCGAAAACATCTGATCGAATTGCCGGGACTGGTTTTCCAATCCACCTGCTAAAATGCGCCCATTTTATTTTGAATCTGCGCATAATATCGTTATGGTGCGGTCACATACACGCTGTGAAGTAAAGGAATTCTTATTGAAAAAATAGACAAAGCCTTGAATTCGATATAAATTTATTACGCGGATCCGTAACGTGTTACAGTCAAAAGGCAACTAACTGCCAAGTACATAAAAAGTAACTGCTCTAAATGAATTCAACAAATACAAACAAAATGTGCAATAGAGAATTAGACTTAGATTAGCTTATTAGCAAATGATTTTATGCTCATATTTTTTTTTACATCCTCCCTCGCGGGGCAAGTTTGTACTGCAGAAGAAACCTCCAGTGGGTAGATAAGCTGAACGGGCCGACGTAATATACTTCCGTTTCCGAAGCGTACTTCACAAGCTCGAACTTTTCCATCACGTCCCGGAAAAACAGCTTCCACCATTGCAATTTTTCATAAAACGCGAAGTGCTGATTGATCGTATACTAGTACTATCCGTATATCTCCTTCCTTCAGACAATAGGGGAAACCGGCTGGACTTCTGTGAGCAGATCGCAGTTGCAGAAGATATTCTTCTTTCCATCGCTTCCAGAATATCAATAATTGCATAAGTCGATCTTTCCATCGCTTCCAGAATATCAATAATTGCATAAGTCGATCTTTCCATTTCTTCTTGAGGTTAGAGGCATTAACTTTGCTATAATTTTCTCTTGGTGTGTCTGAAAGAATGGAATTCAAGAAGTGGTTAGGTGTTTGAGGAGAGAGATCTAGAGGGTCTTCGCTGACGTAGGTAAGAGGGCGAGAGTTGATGACATCCTCGATTTCGCTGAGTAGTGTCTGGAACTTGTCTAAGTGAAGAATATCTCGTCCTACAGCTGATCGTAAAGTGCCCTTTATAACTCTCATCAATCGTTCCCAAAAACCTCCCCACCAAGGGGCTCGTTCGACTATGAATTTCCATTTGATTCGTAGATTGCTAACAAGTCCAGAGAAGCTTTCCGATTCAAATATTTTATTAAATGCATTGATTTCCGATACGGCTGCTTTAAAGGTTTTTGCATTATCGGACATTATTATTTCAGGCGTTCCTCGGCGAACAATAAATCTGCGAAGAGCTAAGAGGAAATCTTCTGTAGTCAAATTTCTTACAACTTCCAAGTGGACCGCTCTTACCACAGCACAGGTGAAGAGCAAAATATAAACTTTGCTCGTGCCTTCATCAGTAGGTAATAATTTAACATGTACTGGTCCAGCAAAATCAAGTCCGGTATTTTCGAAGGCTCTAGAACCATTTAATCTACACCTGGGAAGTGGAGCAAATGGTGGTGAGATCGGTTTTCCTCTCAGTCGCTTGCATACGGATATTAGACAATTCCGAATAATAGACTTAATGAGCTGTCTTGGTCTTGGAACCCAATATTTCTTCCTTAATTCTGTTAAAATAATGTTGATTCCACCGTGGAATGTCAATTTGTAAATAATTTAGTAAAATAGCTGGCTCTTGGCAAGATGATTGGAGATACATCGTAGTCAAAATTTGTTTCCTTGCTGCTATGCATAAAACGCAATCGGCTACCTAAGCGAATTATTCGTTGTTCATCCAAAGTTGGATTAAATTCTTGAAGCGAAGATCCTTGCGGAACAGTTTCATTAATGATCAGAGCAGCTATTTGTTTTCGATATGCAGTTTCTTGAATATGTTTAATCCAATAAATTTCGGCGTTTTCAATTTCATCTTTTGTTAAAATTTTATCCTTCATATTCTTAATATTAGT
Organism: Chloromyia formosa; assembly: GCA_964017055.1. Lineage (NCBI taxonomy): Eukaryota > Metazoa > Arthropoda > Insecta > Diptera > Stratiomyidae > Chloromyia > Chloromyia formosa. Next base: position 64,016,915 of record OZ024816.1, read on the forward strand.
GAAACGCATTACATATGCAGTAATACGTAAAACTTTATTTAATGAACTATAGCTTTCTAATTTGAATATAGGATCCATTACTTGAATTTGAATACTTTCTTCTTGGTTAACTATGCTATTTGCAGTAAGTATTACTTCGATAGAAGCGGAATCTGGCCAGCTTTCCTCCGTTTCTCTAAGCCAGGTTGGTCCGTTGAGCCATCTTTCAGAAATTTTCAGATTGCGGCCTGATAATCCCCTCGTAAGCAGATCGGCAGGATTTTGACGTCCTGGTGAATGTCTCCATTTATGAACGCTATTATAATTCTGTATCTCGCGAACGCGACTCGAAACATACGGTTGAAGCAATGTGTGGGTTATAGCTTATCGTCCATCGTGGAAACACTATTTGCTTAAGCTCCTTCATTTCAGTTATGCACTCCGCCCATGTTTTCTGTAAATCTTCTGGAAGCAGCTCATCATAATCTAATTCTAATTTCCAAGTTGCCTGGAAAAGTAACTTCAATTTTACAGTGTAAGGATTCAGAAAACCCAGAGGGTCGAATATCCTGGCGATTAACTGTAATATGTTCCACTTTGTTCCAATGTTTAATGTTTCGGTGAAACTTATCGCTGAAGAAAGATCCACGGCCAATTCATCCGTTTTTAAAAACCATAGAATTCCAAGATCTTTCCGAATTAGAGTTGTTTCATCACTCGCAGGGAGCACGCTCGCCATTGGTGGATTATTGCTGGCCCATTTTGTTAAGAGCATTGAATGCGTTAGAAAATATATCGATCGATTCCGAGACGATTTGGCTTGCCGTTGATAAATCGTGTACACTAATGACCAGATCGTCCATGTAAAATGAGTATCCAAGCACTTCGCAAGTATGTGGATATTTCCTCGCACAAAATTTTAACTGTTGTTTAATTGCGGCTCCTAGCAGGAAAGGACTGCACTTAATGCAAAATGTTACTCGACACATTCGAAATTCTTGAAGAGGTGGTAAAAAATCAACTTTCTCGATAGAACGGCTGAGCCAGTAAAAACAGTGAACATCTCGATCGCAAGGGTGAAGCAGTATTTGATGAAATGCCATCTAGATAGACAGGCCTGCGCTCAGCTGATCGTTACGTCATTATTTCCTTCGCCAAGGTCATGCCAAGGCAGTGACTGCACACGACGATGTTCCCGGCACGACATGTGTTTACAATTGGAATTGCGCCAGACGGCATTTTAGTCCTCTAAGAACACACTTTCTGGACACTTGCACCAATTTGGTCGAAGCCGCAGCCCCGAGGATCAGTCGCAGAGCATCGTGGAACAGTTCACACTTGACAAAATACATCTTTTGACCGCACGACACACTTTCATCGCGCACGTCTTTGTTTTCTCGGATCACTAGATGAAATTTAACTTACAAAGAAACACTCAACGCGGAAAACGAAAACTAATCACGGAACGCACAAATACCGAGGACTCGCCGCCATCAGTCGCCGACCACTGGATTGTGGATACGATGGCGTCTTCAAAGGAAATAATTGCGTCAAAACCAGCTGAGCGCAGGCCTGTCTATATAGATGGCGTTGATTGCAGTCAGTGACTCAGTTAGTCTGATTAGTTCACCCGAAACAATGCTCCAATAATAATCAGGGCCAATTAAAATGTCAATTTGCTTCGGATTTTCCTTTTGAATTGCTTGAGAACTATCAGCCATTATAAGGTTAAATGCACCTGGAAGATTGTCCGCAGGAGGTTCTGCACAATTCAATTCAATCGCGCAAACGATAATATGCTTTGCATCATGCTGTGATTGCAAGCAAAGTTTGACTACGTTATATTCACGCTCGGGCGACATGGTTTTATCTCCTAACGTAGAAATTCTCAACGACTTCGTGGCAACAACTGGAAGTTTCAATTGACGAGATAAGTTTCGTTTCATATAAGTTCGCTGACTGCCTCCATCCAAGATGATTCGAGAGGGCAATTGTGCCGCTCCATTGGGGTTTGACGCTAGGACACACGCGCGGTTTGCGGATACGCGATGCTTGACGAATTAGTGGAGTGCAAATTGGTTGTAGCCTTTTCGTTCGGCTTCTCGTTGTATTTAAAGTTTGGGTCACAAAGTGATGTTGCATGATTTCGCGAACACTTATCACATCGCAATTTTTTGTTTCTACAATTTCGAGCACCGTGCCCTCGCTTCGTGAACTTAAAACAACCGTCTGATTTTAAAAGGTCTTTACGTTGTGTCACTGTAAGGTCTCCGTCACACGACTCCGTATAATGTCGGTTAGATTTGCAGAAGAAACGAAAGGGTTGAGAATTTGTAGCAACTAAACTCGCGGCCGTTTTGACACTAGTTTGATTAGAGGTTGGCTTCTGCCCTGATTTTTCGAATGATCCCGATTTTTCCAACGCCTCCACTTCTTTTTTAAGAAACTTAAGTATTTTCTGAATGTCTTTGTCGGTAGAGCAAGACGAGCTTTCTTCGATCACTGAAACTGATTTGTCACTGTGTTCGTTGCAATCACCACAATCACCTTCTAATTTGTTTTCGGATGCTCTACGGTAGTATTCCGTTTTTAGCTCGACAGGCGGGCAGTTCAGCAAAACCGGCTTTAACATGACACTGTATTGGTTGCACGGTACACCAAGGACAGTCAGCGATCTAGTCACCGATGCGACAGAGCTATAGAGTTTCCTTAAAGATGAAGCGTCGCGTTTCGAGACGCCATTCCTCAAAGAGAGCAATTGCCGCATGTGTTGGTCAATGACTTTACCAACATTTCCATATTGTTCTAGCAACAAGGCGATTGCGGCATCATAGCAACATTGTGTTGGAGTAAATCCCGAAATCGTTTCACTCGCTTTGCCATGCAATAACGATTGAAGATATTGAAACTTATCCAATGCTGTGAGCTTACAGTTTTCATGTATTGAAATTTTGAACTGTTCCCAAAATGGCAACCAGTCCATCAGATCTCCAGAAAAACCTTTCAGTTGAAGTTTCGGTAACGTTGCGTTATTACCCGTCTCTGCTTTACCCGCTTGCGCATGCACACTGAAGCGATTTTGATAATGGTGGATTTTCGTTATGCGCTGGTTTATCCTCGCTATGATGGAAATCGCTTTATCGCTATAATCGGCAGCTGTTTCTAGGTCCCCTTCAAGATTCTCTACCTTTGCTCGATTACGGAACTCCTCATCCGCTTTTTTCAGGTTTTCCAGCGCCGCCGTTATCCTTTGCAGATATACCACCAATTCCTCTTCAATGCCATCCAGCTCCTCGATATTCTCACTTAACACTTTTGATGATTCCAGGTAATCACATGCCGATTTGGAGATTTTCGTAATTTGTCTACGATAGACGGATCGGTTCGCTGACTCCATTTCGACGAATTAATTCACGACTTTGCAATTCCACGCGGCAAAATGTCCCGGGTTTCGGCACCAAAATGTGAAGTAAAGGAATTCTTATTGAAAAAATAGACAAAGCCTTGAATTCGATATAAATTTATTACGCGGATCCGTAACGTGTTACAGTCAAGAGGCAACTAACTGCCAAGTTCATAAAAAGTAACTGCTCTAAATGAATTCAACAAATACATGTGCAATAGAGAATCAGACTTAGATTAGATTATTAGCAAATGATTTTAAGCTCATATTTTTTTTACACACGCCAGCTATGTAGTTGTCCAGCAACTAGAAATTGTTCTCGCAGTTGGAAATAATGCATCATCATAATCATACTATCATGTTCGCGCCCTTTTGTAAATAGTTTTTCGTCGTGTGTATTGCTCAAGATGGTCACCAGATGGTGTTTTGGTGTTTTGACGGAGCCGGAAGTTTGCATAAGTGACCGTGAAGGTCCAGTGGCGCTAAAAGCGAATGCTCCGGAACGAGGATAGCGACGTGTCTTGTTTGTTGTAGCTCAGTTTTTGCCCCAGCCATAACACAGATAACATATACTATATGTCTAGGGGGTACACAAAACGACAAAAGATAAAGGTGGGTCCAACCGACTCAGTAAAACTGAGCCGTCGACCGGCTCATTTTACAATCTCCGCGTCCAGATGGTTTGAACACAAAAACATAAAACCCAACTAAACAGACCCCATGGCCGACAAGAATCGGGGTCTCCGAACCGGAATCATGACGTTTACGTCATCTCATCGAAATGCGTCGGCATCGGTTGACCGTCGTCGTACTTCTTATTCTTGCCTCCAGTTGTCAAGTCGTGGTTTCGGAGCTGTTGTTCAATTTCAAATTTTCAAATGTTGGCCATTTTGCCTTATGCGACGTCCACGGCACTGCTATCCTCTCCGTCTGCACCATCCTCGAAATCAATTTCCTCGCCCATTCCCGAATTCTGATAGCTCGGGTATCTTTTCATATGATCGGCTGCTGTAGTGGTTTCGCTTTGATTCGCATTCAATTATCGCAATGCGACTATCACCGACCATCTGTCGTTGTTGTGTGATGGCGACCATCAAAGTCACCATCGCGATGGGCTATTGTCTGTAGCAGGATAAGAAGCGATTAGTGCCGCGTGGCAATTCGTCGTAGAAACGCTATGCTGACACTAAGCGCTTACACTTTGAGTCAGCATAAAATTTTATCGCTTTTCTGGCTCAGCGCAATATTTGAAATTTGCGACAATTGTTAAACTTCGATTCTAACCTCGGTTATGTTGTGTATGGTCGATGGTCGTGCTTTAAATGTAATTGTTTAACCTTATTGTGGGAAAGAAAGTTGTTCCCATACCTTGTGTGTCACCGAGGACTCATCCAAGCAAGAAATTTCGAGTTTTCTGTCAAATGCCAAACTGAAAATGGCATTTGACAAATGATGCAGATGGTATACCGTTTCTAAAACACGAAAATAATCACTATGTGCTTGTCGGCAACTGTCAAGCGCTGACTGAGCGATTTTTTTTTGAGAACGCAGCCAATAATATTATAGAAAACATCCTTCTCTGTCCGCTCCTAATTAGTACAATTAGTAAGGGGCAGCGATTACGAAAATAGGCCGCTTGTCATTCTGCTCTCGGGATTCCTATATACGTCGGCATTCAGGTTCTCATGATGTTGCCCTCTTTAGGACATTCACGGAGAGGCCATTTGGCCTGCGTCCATTTGATCCTCGTCAATTGGCTTCAAGCACGAAATTGGGGGTCATTTTCAAAAGAGCCCGATCGATCGAGCACAGGCAATAATCTGTCAGTTAACTGTCGTCATTTCATGCTTTGACAACTGATATAACTACATTTGCCAGTGGAAGATTTGATTGGCTGCATTCAGGGAGCATGTTGCAGCTATGTATCAAAATATCCCCTCCACTACACATTTGAGGAGCCGCTACCTGTCAAAAGACTTGATTCGCGATTGAACAGCTACATATCAAATACCTGGCAAAAAACAGCTGACGCCGCAAATATTTGATATTTGAGTCGCGAAAGTATGATGGCACGGTTGCAATTATTTTTTTACACCACACTTTACTTACTTTTGCACGACAGGATTCTAGACGCGGATTCTTTTTGCGTTTTTAATGCAAATGTTTAATTATGTGACAACACACATATACCACCTGTGAATTGTCAAATGTAGCGGGCTCCATGCCAAAAGAGCGTGAACAATTTTCGTTACGAGCGGATCAATGGAGGGATTGCAATCACGAGCGGTACGGAGCAGACAAGCGCTCTGAATGTACTCATTATTATTCGTTTGCAGAATAATTGCCTTTCGGTCCGGTGAGTTTCTTTCAATTTGTGTTTTTTTGGTGTGCTGCTGCCAAATTGCTCAAATTTGAAATATTAAAGGCAACTTCTTCGCACAGTTTACGAAATGACCACCACACTCACCTCTCAACTCGTCGCGCCTTCGCTGAAATTTGTAAGAATTCAATATTTTTCATTCGTATGACCAACCACAGCACCCGTTGTAATAGTCCCATAATTTCAGAATATTGTCCAGTGTTACGCCAAAAAATAACTTTCTGTTTAGCAAGAACTTAACAAAACTTACTGTCTTAATTGTCTTTGTTACCGAGAGTCTTCAAACCTTTTCCAAAACATAGCGCTTAATACATCTTTTAACAATTTAATTTAAATTAATCATTTTTATCCGAGAAATTTAAAAACACTCGAATTTTTACTTTCAATTTGAAATAAATAGTGTGGCTTATTTCTACTGAATGGAATTTTAAACTAGCGCCGGACAAAGTATTTTAAATTTAGCATAGCAATTTTTAGCGATCTGCCTGTATAGGAATTTTTCGAAATTGATAAGATTTCGGATAATATTTTAGTCCTTGTGTTTTAGCATTTTTTGTTTAGTTTAGTTTTAGCGATAGCAAGAGCTGGAATAGGACTGCGGGAATCAAATACCCACATAACATGTCAGTAAAAAGCGCGTTTCGGCGGGCACTGAAAACGTTTCCAATTTGAAACAGTTTGACAGAGATGCAAAGCAGACGGATTCGGGTACTATACACTATCCGTAAGTGAAAAGGTTGACATTCACGAGGAGGCCACAGAGCCAAATTTTGAATACATAGCCCACCGATAAATATAATTGAAAAAAAAAAAAAACTGCCCGGACCAAAGGGCAATTATGCCACAAACGAATAAAAATCAAAACATCCGCTGACAAATGAAGTTTTGTCAATTGCCAAAGCACATAAAAGATGACAGATAATTTCCTTGGCTCAATGTATTCGACAAGATCGCAAACTTAATACTACACGAAAGAAAAAAAACTGACAAACGTAACAGTATACTATTCGAAAGAACAACATTTCCCTTTATTAAGTTACGATTTATTATAAATTTTCTTCTTTCTATTTAGTACTATATTATTCACTAGGTCTAAGTAGCACGACTTAACTCGGTGTCAAACGCTGGACGTCTATCAAAATTCATATAAAACACTTAATTCGTGTTAGGTCATACGCTCGAAATGCGACCATTGTCTCCAATAGTTTGGACCAGAAAAAAGGGTTCGGAAGTAGTCACGTTATATACGGGATTACTGATAACTCAACGTATTGCTTGTGACACTTTACCTATATAATAGAGCCAAAATGCAACAAAATAATGCCTCAAATGTTCTACCGAATTTCAGTGGTTACTGAGATAATTGAGTTTTTAAGTCTGTCTTAAAAAAAAACACGTATTTAGCCACATAAGAATTAAAAAAAAAGCTACTTAGTTAACGGGTTGAAACTCATTTTTTTTCTTTAGGTAAACACTATGACAGATATTTCCCAACCATTTAAAAATTTCAAAAATACTTCACGTCATAACATTTTTAATAAAAAAATTTTGTACCTGACTTAAAATGTATTAGTATTACTCCAAAAATTTATTTGTTTTTTCTCCTGGGTAGCAAAGACATCGTTGCTTTGCAGGCTGCACTGAATAAGTGGTGTAAGATAGTGGAGGATCATGGATTGAGGATTAGCATACCAAAGACAGAGTATCTTTGCTGTCCTTTCTCAGATCCAGAGAGACCGATACCAGATATCTACATTAAGGGAGTGCAGCTGAAGTCCTCTACAAAGTTCAAATCGATGGTCAACAAGGAAGCTACCTGCGATGATGGCATCAAACATCGCATCAGTGTCGGTTGGATGAAGTGGCGAGAAAACTCTGGAGTTTTCTGCGACAACAAGTGCCACGAAAGCTTAAGGGCAAGGTGTACAATACGGTCGTACGTCCCGCACTCGTGTATGCGTCTGAATGCTGGACTATGTATAAGACGTACGAAAGTAGAATGACTGCGACTGAGATGAAAATTCTACGGATGTCAGCCGGTGTGACCAAAGAGGATCGTATCAAAAGTACCCACATCCGAGGTAGCTTGTTTGTTGAGCAACCGATCACTGAAAAGCTCGAAGATCGTCGTTTGGATTGGTATTGCCACGTTCTAAGGCGTCCGCCAGACAACCCTGTCATGAAAACACTATCAATGAATGTTCCATTTGCTGGACCCAAACGCCGAGGCAGACGGAAACACACGTAGATCGATCAGATGAAAAAGCAACAACAACGCGTTAATCTTGGCGATGATACGATCCAAGACCAAGCTGCCTGCAGAAGGAAGCTGAGATTATACCGCCAGAATGGGCGAAGTGCCAACACCACAGCCGCCGTCACAGCAATAAAAATATTTTTGACCAGGATGCTTTTGACTCAGTGGCTCATGTCCCGGCTAGACCAGCGGAGGTCGTGGGTTTTAAGCCAAAGCACCGTGGTCCTAGATAAACCACCTAGAGCATTAAAATACGAGGGAAGGAGTTGGAGTAGGGAAGGGACGTGTTCATCCTTCGGGACACAGAAGAACCCAAATTGAGAAGAAAAATTATTTAAACATTATAATATATGCATGTATTACTGAAAAAATTAACAAGATTGAACGATAAAATTAGGTATCGAGGAAAAAAACTTTAAAGAATTCTAGGCATCGAAAAGAAGCTAATTCGGTTTATAGGCCAGTCAAATTAAGCCAATTTTGGGGCTTTTTAATAATAATGAGGGAAATATCTGGAAATAATATAATCCCTTCTATAGGTACTGAATACATGGAAACTGAGTTTGCATGGTCGTAGAAGGTGAGCTTAACTTTTGGAGGGCGAAAATCCAAAAAATTTGAGCCCTTTTTTTAATATTATCGTTATAAACCCTAAACGGTGCCTCGGGTCGAAAAACCTTGCATGTGTAAATTAAAGACCGTTAAATTCTGCGTTCAATGCACTGCTCAAAGTTGAAATTCAGTTCAGTAGCGTAGTCAAAATCGATAGTCAAAAATCACGATTTTCGAGGCTCCCGAGAAAAATCACTCTTTTTCACTTGGCAAGTTCACAGATCTTTGCAACGGATCCTCCTATTGCCTATAACAGTTGGGGACAATTTGAATGTGAGCTTAACGTGGCCAATATTTTTCCATTCGGGCCATTTTTAGAGTAGCTATGAGCAAAAATTCAAAAATGAATGCTCATCGATTTATGCCTTAAAAGCACTATCTCGGTAAGTATAAAAGCTAGAAGTTTTATTTTAGTCTCAAACTGTAGATAAACCAGGCCGAAGCTTCGCTTCGGCCCGGAGTCCGAAGCGTATATACCCTAGACTTGTACAGACCTAGTGGTGACACCAAAAGTAATATTGGCAACGACCATGCATTAAAAGTGAGTTTCCTATATAGCCAGTTTATAGGGGAGGTTGGCACTCATTCAGGGAGATCTTGACTATTCTCAAAATGAATTAACTAACCCATTCTACAAATATTTGTTGAATTTTTCAAGTCGCTAGCTTCATTTCATCGAAAGTTATTGCTTATTTGAAGTCTCACTTGTAGGGGAGGTAAGGGTTCCTTGGGTCGGATCTTGCCCATCATTGCCACCAACCAATTAGATCACCCTACAAACATTCAAACAAAATTTTAAGTCTCTAGCTTCACTCTATCGAAAGATATCGCTTATTTGAAGTTTCGTTTGTAGGGGAAGTAGGGGTTTCGTTGGTCGGATTTTACGCATTTTCAATGTTAGCCAACTGGATACTACTACAAGCATTTGGCCAAAATTTCAAGTCGCTAGCTTTATTTTGTCGTAAGTTATCGCTTGTTTTAAGTGTCATCTCTAGGGGAGGTAGGGGTTCCTTAGGTCGGATCTAACCCGTCTTTAATGCCAACTAACTCAATCTCACTTCAAACATTTGACAAAAATTTCAAGCTGCTGGCTTCATTGTATCAAAAGTAATCGCTTATTCTAAGTTTCATTTGAAGGGGAGGTAGGGGTTCCCTAGGTCGGATCTTGCCCATTTTCAGTGCTAACTAATAAGACTTTACTACCAACATTCTGCCAAATTTTCAACTTGCTAGTGTCATTCTATCGAAAGTTATCGTAATTAAAATAATATTTAATTTTTTGAATTTTGTAGGGGAGGTAGGCGTTCCTTTGATCTGATTATGCCCAACTTCGCAAAACCTAAGCAGCTTCTCACCCCAGGGTTACATGCCAAAAATCAGATGTCTACGTCAATTGGTTGAAGAGTTATGGACAAAAAACCTGAAAAGTAGGGTAGTACGGGGCTCTTTGTAAGAAAATTACCGTTAGTTTTGAACTAATCGATCTTATTTTTCCAGGGGAGTATAAGATTACCATCACGAGCAATCTACCAAAGCTAGAGGTTTTCATGTTTATTTAATCGGGAGTTATAAATACATTTAGTTATTTTACATATGTAGGGGAGGTAGGCGTTCTCTTGGCCTGATCATGCCCATTTTCAATACCAACCAACTAGATCATACTTCCAACATCTAGTCGAAATTTCAAGGCTCTAGCTTTATTCTATCGAAAGTTATCGTGCGAACGGACAGACAGACAGACAGACGGACAGACGGACAGACAGACAGACAGACAGACAGACATGGCTTAATCGAATCAGGAGGTGACCCTGATCATTTATATATATACATTGCTATACCTCCGGAGCCTCCTTTAAGGTGTTACATATTTCCGTCGTGACAAAAACAATATACCCTATACTAAAAGTCTAGGGTATAATTACTACTGTTAAATAAAGTTTTACAAGATTTCTTGTGAGACCAATTTAGGAGATACTAAAAAGAAACATATACATATAATTAGGCACATTTTCAACATGGTGGCGGGGTCCGTGGTGTTAGGGGGAAATATAAAACTCGAATTTTTAAGCAATGTTCCAACTCAAACAATATATCAAAAATCGAAACTACCCTAATTAAAGCAACCAGTGTTATAACATTTTGAGTGACCAAAGTATTTTAAACTTTGCAGAATCATTGACTTTTTTAAACAAAAACGCAATTACTCAAAAACTATACCCGCTAGCATATTCTAGTAAAGAGTGAATCGCAGGTAGTATTTTAACCTAAAAACAGAAACAGAACAGAAAATAGACTGTAGAAATCAGATAAACTGTTAATTAGATATGACCTTGGAAAATAAAATAAAAAAGTGTGAACAAATTATTTTTTTTTAATTAATTGCTGTAAATAACTCGAAATTTAAAAATTAGTATTACATAATGTTAAAACAAATTGCTTACAATAAAACAGGAAGTTTTTATTTTTGATAAAATTATTACAATATAATATTAAGGTGAAAACTCGAAAAAAATAAGATAAAACATCAAAATATTGATCGTGGGCTACATATCCTTCTTATTTTCCGAGCTATATCTAATAAACAGTTTATCTGATTTCTACAGGCTATTTCCTGTTTTTAGGGTGAGATATTACCTGCGATTCACTCTTTACTAGAATATGCTAGCGGGTATAGTTTTTAAGTAATTGCGTTTCAATTTAAAAAAAAAGTCGGTGATTTTGCAAAAGTTATATTACTTTGGTCAGTCAAATTGTTATAACACTGGTTGCTTTAATTAGAGTAGTTTCGATTTTTGATATATTGTTTGAGTTGGTACATTGCTTAAAAATTCGAGTTTTCTATTTCCCCCTAACATCACGGACCCCGCCACCATGTTGAAAATGTGCCTAATTGTTTGGCTTGTCCTGTTTCTTTTTAGTATCTCCTAAATAGGTCTCACAACAAATCTTGTAAAACTTTATTTAACAGTAGTAATTTATCTACAGTTTGAGACTAAAATAAAACTTCTGGCTGTTATACTTACCGAGATAGTGCTTTTAAGGCATAAATCGATGAGCATTCATTTTTGATTTTTTGCTCATAGCTACTCTAAAAATGGGCCGAATGGAAAGATATTGGCCACGTTAAGCTCACAATCAAATTGTTCCCAACTGTTACAGGCAAGCTTTTCCATTTGGAGGATCCGTTGCAAAGATCTGTGAGCTTGAAAAGTGATAAAGGGTGATTTTTCTCGGGAGCCTCGAAAATCGTCATATTTTGACTATCGATTTTGACTACGCTACTGAACTGAATTTCAACTTTGAGCAGTGCATTGAACGCAGAATTCAACGGTCTTTAATTTACTCATGCAAGGTTTTTCGACCCGAGGCACCGTTTAGGGTTTATAACGATAATATTAAAAAAAGGGCTCAAATTTCTCGGATTTTCGCCCTCCAAAAGTTAAGCTCACCTTCTACGACCGTGCAAACTCAGTTTCCATGTATTCAGTATCTATAGAAGGGATTAAAATTATTTCCAGATCTTTCCCTAATTATTATTAATAATATTTAATTTGACTGGCCTATTATATAAACATTCAAAGGAAAATGAACTAAATAGTAGAAAAAAAATGCAAACTTTCTGTGAATTCCCACGATGAACGATCGATCGCTCCTCGAAGGAAACGTTACCAAATCCAAAATTTAAAGGAAATTGTTAAGAGAAAACAAAATCGTTAAATAGAAAAAAAAAATGCCGCTCGAAATAATTCCACTCAGGTGCTCGTTCCAAAGTCGATAAATTCATCTTCTAGGGATTACAGTTCGAAACCATACGACCGATTTACATTTGAAAGTAAGTAAGCGATTGCTATTATAAGCTCTAACAACGATTTTCCAAAATCACTTCCACCATCCTGATTTCTGTCAGTTCTTCCACTTTACGCGTCCTCTTTTTGCTTTTTAAACAATATCGATAACCGCTTAAAGCTGGTATTCAGATCGCGTGAAATGGAAAAATTGACAGCAGCACTTTTCATCGCCGAAATGGTTCGTGGAAAAAAGTGTGTGGAAAAGTGTGTTATTTTTTCACTTTTCACCCGATCTGTATACCGGTGAAACGAAATATGTCAAACATTAAAACGACTAATTTGCTTACTTATCTATCGCCCAAATGTAAACAACACCGGAAAATCAAAACACGACCTGACCTGAATGCCACCGAGAGAGACAGCTGAGCGGTAAGTGAAAAAATTTCATCCTCGTGAATTCCACAAACCTGACATTTCACTCAAGGTAGTACACAGATCGCGTGAAATGAAATTTTACCTTCCACACAAATCCACGCCTGCTTTCATCGGTGAAAAATTCTGCGATTTTGTATGGGATTTCACGGCAATTTTCATTCGACGCGATCTGAGTAATAATTGAAATAATCACGATTGTTACTCCATCAATAATTCATCTGGGTAACCAAATTTGGATAACGACAACTTTTGTTCCGAAACACACAGTTATCCGACATGCCGCGATATTGTATTGGTTACCACCACAAGATATATTTTCAACTGGCATTTATCATCTACACACGTAAAAGGGCAAATCAATTCAATTCTGTTTTTGTTTTTTTTTTTTTTATCATAAACGAAACAATCTTTCTTTTTGTTATCCTTTCGGTAAAATCCTAAAACACTTCAAACCAAAAAGCGTAATCACTATCCTGCTACTCAAATCAATCTCACTTCTTCCGCAAATGAAATCAATCTCTGGAAAAAAAAACACCGTCCAAAAATCGATCAATCAATCCAAACTCAAATCAATCTCATCTTTTTTTCCAAAAACTTCTTAACCAACCTAAAACGCCACCACTCCAACTCCCCACCTCTTCCAAATCCCAGATCTGCACTAAGACCAACCGTCCACCAATTCGAAAAACCCATTCCCTCGTCCGTTCCAAAAACTCAATTCAAAATCTCCCTCCGGAGGTCAATCCTCCCATCCATTTCCCGTCCTCCAACGGTCCTCTGCCATTCCCATCCCTTTTCGGCGGTCATTCCTTTTCAGACATATTCCCTTCCAACATAATCAATATACATCCATATTTCAATGTGCAACAACATGACCTTGCGCCTCTATGCACCACCATGCAGCACAAACAATTGCAACCATGCTACATACAATTACATCAATGCAGCTTAGTGACATCTATGCAACTATGCAGCATCACGCTGCACAGAAACGATCATGCCAGCTTTGTTACACATTCCTATTGAGACCTGGGCCCTATTGCACCAACCACTTATCAATTATCATTTATCAGCTTATCAAATTTTATGCTAAGTTTCTGTTGCACCGAATAGAGAAACGAAAAGTACTCAAATAATATTTGATAAACAAAAACCACTCACTTATCAAATTTTTGTTGCACCAATAAGAATATCAGAAAGTAATAACTGTTGTAAGCGTAAGTGCTAAGTTTAGCAAATTATCAACTTTTGTTTCACTTTTGGTTGCACCAAGAACTTATAGTAATCAAATAATCATTTCATTTGAATAAGTTATTAAAATTTTTGCTTAGAAAATTTCGTTTATCATTTAGTGCGGGTGTGTTAAAGAGTGTTTTCAAAATGTTTCGGTACGAGCGTTAATTTGATAATGAAGACGGTAAATCCGTTTCAAACCGCCGTTTTGTATCACCACGAAAAAAATTCCAATTAGATTCCATTACGGTGGAAAATTTCCGCTTGAATTAAACACAAATTGAATACGTACTTTCACGAATTGGTGGGGCTTTATCATTTTCAAGTGTTAGGAACATTGCGTTGAGCCCAATACAACAGCTTTTGACATTGGTTGGGGAATGGATGTCAATATCATGGAATTGGCGTTATGCACGGAATGCACAAATCAACGGTTTACCGTACGGTACATCGTGTTTCAGGTGCAATTGTTAGTGTGATGCTAGCGGACACTATTCGATGGCCAACAAATACACATAGTATTGCTTCGAGTTTCTTTAGACTTGGTGGATTTCCCGAAACAGCTGGATGTATCGATGGAACAATGGTCAATATAGATGCCCCCCGTCACAATGAAGACCATTTTGTTAATCGCCCATGGGAAGCATGCACTAAATGTGATGATGATATGTGACCCCGATCGAAGCTTGTATGCTGTAAATGCCAACTGGCCGGGAAGTGTGAACGATGCCAGGGTTTTACGAAATTCTGCCGTTTTCGCAAATTTCGAAAGTGGCTATCGACCCTTTCCTGGTGCTGTTATTCTGGGAGACAGCGCGTATCCATTAAAGGATTGGCTTATTCCACCATTGCGAAGAGATCCTAATGATCCAGTGGAACAACGATTCAATCGTGCGCACAAAAAAAAAACAAGAAGAAGAAAATGAGAAAATATTTGGAGAACTTGAGGAAACCCAAAACAACAGACTATCACAAATTATTAATTTTTTAAATTAACTTTTATTATTTTTAATGTACAATTATAATGTAATAAAAAAATAATAACAATTCAGAAATCTTCGAAAGTTAATATTGTTGTCTCAGTAAATTCAGTAGTAATATTGTTGGTTGGATTTTTCACAATTAGTGGCATCAGATGATCCTGACTTGACAAGATCTATTGTGAAATTGGATGGTGGTAGGCCGAGGTCACGCTCAAGTATCAGTATTTCGAGCCTGTTTTTATACAATTCTGACTCCAAAACTCTTTTTTTTAAAGAGGCCAAGTAATCAAAATTGTCGTGTTCTCTGCTCTTTCTTTTCTTCGCTGTAGTTCTCCGCAGCTTAGGCGTATCAACTTGGGGTTGAATTGCTTCAATCCCAATTGATGTAACTCCATCGGACTCTGGCAGTCGTAAGCCTTCGACTACTGGAGATTCACTCCCAATAATTTCCAAAACTGCCTCATCGACATCATCTATTATAATGGTTTTCCCTCCACTGGTTCCGGTGCGGTGAGCATTATCACGTTTGGCCTTAAAAGTGAAAACGAAAAATGTTTAGAACATATACCATAAAATGGGAGTATGTATATTTTTAAAGGAACGGAAAATGAACGGGCTGATATGTAAACATCAAAATCTTTAAGATTGAACTTGAAAACAATTAAAACTTACCAGTGTTCTGCTTTTCCATAGCCCAAAGATATGATCTCGGACGTACTGCCAGTTTCTATTGTTAGAAGCTAGCCCAAGAGATTTGGCTTTCAATAGAACCTCCTTCCATGCTTCCTCTAAATAAATTCCAAATAATTTTTCCTTTGAGAATAAATAAATTAACAATCACATTATCGGAAAGAAAAACCTGATTAGAAATAATCTATTTAAACTTACCTTATTTGCTTTTACCACTTCCAATACAGCTAGTTTTTTTCTTTAGCTAAAGCACGACTCATTTTGATCACTGAATTTATCAAAACTGCTTTAAAATGCACGCAAAACAGAAACGGTAATTATCGAAAACTGTAAGACACACTTTTTTGTTGCTAGGTTTTATTTTACATTGGAGAAACACTTATTGTTTTTGCTTATTAAAAAAAACTGAAAGTTTGACAAGTAATAAGTATGATAAGTAAGAATTGAGTAAAAATTTTCTGCAACAGTAATGACTTACACTTATAAAAAATTTACTTTTCGATAATTTGCTAAAATGTAAGTGATAAGTGGTTGGTGCAATAGGGCCCGTTCTAGTGTTGTTTCAAAACAATGATCGACATACGCGTACTCGTACATACGAGTATAAACAGACGGAGCCACATAATTGCGGTAATTTATCGGAACAATCAGCTGGAAATTGTCACCATAGCCATCAGATTTTTATCAGGAGTGTGTGGGAATATGCAAAATGGGC
The DNA here is from genome assembly GCA_964017055.1 of Chloromyia formosa. Lineage (NCBI taxonomy): Eukaryota > Metazoa > Arthropoda > Insecta > Diptera > Stratiomyidae > Chloromyia > Chloromyia formosa. The sequence continues at coordinate 64,033,390 of OZ024816.1, forward strand.
CAGCGGGCGACATAACTTTCAGTGGTTCGCAACAAGGTTTGTTCTTTTCATTAATGGTATTGTACCTTTTTTAATTTTATTGGACAACTGTATAATTGGAGTAAAAGTAGTAATCATAAAGTAGAGTCCTTAAGGCGATGTAACCTAAAGTCGTAAAATCATTCGCATTTGGAAAAATTATTTCAGGTGAAAGCGATGCATGAATAGAAACAAGGGAGTTTAAAGAAACGTCATAAAGTAACTAGCAACAGTCTTTTTAAAAGTTGGTATTAGTAAAAAGTAACTCTAATAAAAACTAGGTCCATGAATGAAAAGAAGTTAGTCGATGTTTACTATTTAGCTTTCACTAACATGGCTACATTTCTAAATTCAAAATACGTTGATATTCTTTATTGTTACGGGTTCTGTGATGGCAACGTCACCGAAGAAGAAATCAACGTCGTTTTCGCGATCGCCGACTGCGCCATGTAAGTAAGTGCCGTTGTAGGTACCTATCGTCATATAGCTGAAAGGGGAAACATGCAAAGAAGACAGCACGACAGCGGTAGACCATATACGGCCTAACAAGAAGATCAGATATTGGAGGCTTTTATTACGGATCCCAATACATCAACCATCGTCGTAGCTTGTCAATTCGGGGTGTTCCAGTGGAAGGCGCGGTCTGTTGTCCATCAATCAGAGCAACTCCCTTACCATTAGCAGCTGAGCTGATTTAAAAAAAAAATATTTTGTGGACTGATGGGTCGAAATTTGATAAGGAGAGAATAACAAATTATCACAACCTGCACTATTGATCACCAAAAGTTGACGGAAACCCAAAAAAGTTAGAGAAAGTTCATCTTAGCGCAGATTTTCTCTGAACGTATATGTGGGTGTCATTGACGATCGATAGCTGGATCACATTTTCTGCCTGATAATCTAAATGGAGAACGCTATGAAAATTTTCTCAGACACGAGTTACGAGTTGCCGGGATTACTTCACGATATTCCCGACCAAACAAGAAATAACATAATTTTTCAGAGCGATAAGACAGTGGCTGGATGAAAACTATCCAAACCTGTGAATTGGGAGGGGTGGAACAATTCCGTGGACTGCACGAACGCCAGATTTGACACGATTAGATTTTTACGTCTGGGGTCGTATGAAGGAGTTAGTTATCAAAACCCAATCCGTTCCATAGAAATGCTGAAAAAAAATGGTCAATGCGGCAGCGGCAATGACAGCAGAGTCTACCTCAACGATCACCAGGACGAATGTGCAGAAGCGAACTCGAACTTGCATTAGAAACTGAGGGAGTCATATTGAGCAATGTTTGATCATCATCATCATCGTGGCGCAAGGAGACGTCGGGCTTTGGCCGCACAGTGGGACGAAATCGATGATTCTCTGTACATGGCTTTTTCGCTCAAATCCTTTGCTATAAAAATTACAATGCCGATGCATTTTAATGTATTCTTTCCTGCTGAATCGAATGGCGAAGTCCGTTTGGAAATAGTTGCGATGTGAAAGAAGATAAAGCACATTAAATAATTGTTTTAGGTTGTATTTATTTTTAGATAAATAAAGCTTTCACATAATGGTTAACTTAATATTTTTGGCGTAAGGAAAATTACGTAAATTTGCAAAACAAACAAAAGAATGAAAAATTTAACTGAAATGTAAATTAAGCAACATTTAATTAAGCTACATCACAGAATATTCGGCTAATTCTTCATCAATGGCATCAACTTTTAATCCAGCTTTTGAAGTCACATCTCTCAAAATTCATATTGTGACTTACTTGATGGATGGTACTCAGATCAAGTGCGTTCTCCACAGACAATGAAATTAGATCAGATTTTTCACCAGCCCCACACATTTTCTTAAGATTTTCCGAATCGTCCGAATATTCCAATATTTTGAAAACGATTTATGCTTTTATATTACTTCGATTTGCCTTAAACTGATTTCCGCAGCAAAAAGCAGTTCCTCGCCCGAATAGGATGCCCTCAACTCTTCAACCCCTCAGAAAGTTCACCAAATGGCTTATGCGTATTGTTGATCTCTTCCAAAGGCTGAAGGAATTCAATGGGGTGTTCAAACGTTTTTTTAGCCAAGCTTCGTTCTTTTTTAGGAAAGTTTTTTCTTATATATGTATGTGATTTGATTGTGCCCATTTAATTTGTAAATGGGAACATTTGCTTTTTTCAGCGCCAGCATTAGTCCTATGATGGTTTCGTATACTCAGAGTTTCGTGTTTCTGTTCACACCCTTTGATTTCACTTTGGGGAGAACCGAGAAGAAAGTTTTATTTACATAATAGTTGTATCCGTCGCTTAATTTCGTCAGTTTCATTGGCAGGTTGCTACCCACGTATGTGAAGTCGTTTACGAATTCTACGTTGAAGTCCCCTACGATGATGCTCGATGGTGCTGGCGTCCTGGTTCTTGATTGCATCATTATTTTTGTTTTGTCCTTGTTGATGCGTGGTCCAACTTCTTTTGCAGCAGTGTCAAGAGTATGCAGAAGTTCTTCTGCGTCGGACAGTTTTCGGGACATGATGTTGATATCATCTGCGTACGCTACCAGTTGTGTCGAGCTGATGACTAGCGTTCCGCTGTTGTTCGTATCCATTACCGGAATGGCGTATTCAAGTGCTAGGTTGAAGAGCGTCGGCACCAGTCCATCGCTCTGCTTTCAACCAGTACGTGTTTCAAAAGGATCAATCAACCTGTTCTGGATCCTGACCTGTGAGACGGAGTTGATCATCGTCATCTTTGTTAGTCGTACTAGTTTTGCTGGTATACCACATTGCAGCATGATGTTGTATAGGAAACACCACGATCGGCACTGTCGTATGCGCACTTAAAGTCAATAAAGATTTGGTACACGTCAACGTTTTATTTGCACCACTTTGCAGGATTAACTGTAAAATGCTGATCGGTTGTGGAGCGGCCAGGTCTGAAACCGCCTCGATATCTGCCAATGATTCGTTCGGCGTACGGTTTTATTCTATTCTCCAGAATTTTCGTTTATACTTTGTAGGACGTACAAACTAGTGAAATGCCTCCGTAATTATCACACGGCAATTTATCTCCCTTTTTGTGAAGTGGACAAATGATGCTCTTGCGCCAATCGTCTGGGATAACCTCGTCCTCCAAGATTCGCAGAAGTAGTTGGTGTATGGCACTTAATAGACCCCCCCCCCCTCCGGATTTTAGACACTCAACTGGAATCTCGTCAGCGCCCGACGCTTTATTTGGTTTGAGTAACAGCAGGGTGAGATAAACTCCGTCTACTGTCGGAGGTTGTGCAGTGGGGCCATGATCAATAATAACGCCACCGATTTGGGCTTCTTATATGGGGACGTTAAACGTTGGATTCCATCCTTGTCCTTACAGCGGGTAGCCCTGGGTTGATATCCGTTCTTAATTGTATTTACTAGTCTATACGATTGTCTGTTGTTTCAATTAACTAGGTTTTCATTAATGCTCAGCAACTGTTCGTGAAAGTATTTCCGTTCCTTCCCAATTAACAATTTTCTTATAGAATTCTTGAAGAGTTTTATAAGCGAGAAAGTGGCGTATGAAATTGGGAGGATAAGACACTCTAAGAACTCTTGAAGGTTTCTTCAAAACTCTAACAAGAGCACTTTAAAAGAATTTGTTTTACCTCCAGGTCGATTCACGAAAATGAAAGTTGAACGATTTTTTTCTTTAACCAATATATTTCGGGCATATGCCAATCTTCAGGGTTCTTAGTTCTTTTAAAGTTTTCCAAACATTTCGGGCATATGCCCATCTTCAGGGTTTTTAAAGTTTTACAAACTTTTTGTTTTTACAAACAAAAAGTTTGTAAAACTTTAAAAGAACTAAGAACCCTGAAAATGGGCATATACCCGAAATATATTTGTTAACCATAAAATTGTTCAACTTTCATTTTCGTGAATCGACCTGGAGGTAAAACAAATTTTTTTAAAGTTCTCTTGTTAGAGTTTTGAAGAAGCCTTCAAGAGTTCTTAGAGTGTCTTATCCTCCCAATTTCATACGCCACTTTCTCGCTGATGAAACTCTTCAAGAATTCTATAAGAAAATTGTTAGTTGGGTTACGTCTAATTATTCTATTCGCCGTAGCTCGTCATATTTTTCTTTATTGGCTTTAGTTGCACATTGGATATTGTCTGTAGGCTTCGTTCTTTGCATCGAGTGATTTTCTGCATTCTTCGTCAAACCAGCCATTTCTCGCTCGACGGGCTTTGTATCCCACAACTTTTCTGTGACTTCGTTGGTGGTACCTTTAAGTTCTTTTCAGAACCCGTGTTCACCCGTGTTGTTGATGTCGTGTAGCACAGGTGATACTTTTTCCTCAAGGATAACTGTATATGCCTGCTCCGTAGAATCGCCTAAGAGTTTGCCGACCGCGAAAATTTTGGGAGGACTGGTTCTCGATTGGTGCACTGAAGAAATTCTACACCCATAGGTTGTCTTCACGAAGTGATGGTCTGAATTGCGATAGGATCGAACATCCCATACACTGGACGCCCACCTTTTGCAAATGAGGACGTGGTCAATTTGGTTGACGGTACGTGTGTCTGCAGATTTCCAAGTCTGTTTGTGAATGCGTCCATGCGGAAAGCATGCAGAGCTTACGATAAAACATCCATTCCTGCTGTAGGCGAAGTCGATTAATCGTTGACCATTATCACACATCGCTCAGCGCTCACATAGCGCTGATGTTTTTTGAGCGCAGCCATTGGAAATATTACTGAGCGCCATCTAGGTGTGATTCGCGGCTCCATATTTTTCACCATACATTTGATAGTTCTACCTTCGGAATTCCATGAAAAGTGGGAAGGTCGAATTATCAAATTGATAGGTGAAAAGTCAATTCCAGCGTGGAGGAGCGAGTCACCCTGGAGCGAGTCGCAAGCCAAACAACCCGAAAATCAGGGCGGAGGACACCACAGGTAGGTGCCTTATTAAACGATATTCGCATGATTGGTACTCATGCAATCGTTTCAGGTCAACAAGCAGAAATTCGGCCGGCAGGAGCGCCGTCCGCTACAGCGTGTGAAACAAAGATAACCTCCAAGGCGGGCGACGTGTCTGTCGGCCAGAATTCAGGCAGGGGACGCACACTGAGGGAAGAACGCTAGCCACCGCATTTGGCCGAAGCCGCCACCCATTTCGGCGCACGCCGCCCACACCAAGCTCGCTACCATAGCCGTCACCAATTTGGCAGGAGCCGCCAACAAATTTGGTTTAGCCACCACCGACAGCGATCGCCACCGAATTGGCAGGGGCGTTCCCGGTGAACCAACAAGACGAGAGGTCGATTGCGAGAAGCGAGGTAGGAAGTTCGTCATGATGGAGGAGAACCTCGGCGTGGTTGTGAAACGGGAAGTCTGCTCTGAGTGCTTTGTGTTTTCGCAACACTTTCCATATTTTCAACGGAAAATTTACAAAAGACTGGGGACAAGCACAGGGAGAATTGTCCGTGTAGCTTAGTTTTGCGTGTTCAATCGTTTTCGACGAAGAACCGAAAAGAAAAGAAGGAACTCGTCGTCGCACCCTCTTCGTCGTTTTGCTTTTGTGATCTACAAAATGTGGTGAAAGTTTTCCGCCTCTTTGTAGTGTGGGAATAAGTCAACATCGCAAACTCTTCGTGTGACGAGTGAGTTCCTAGAAAAACATAAAAAGGACTTTGAACAATTCTCGGCACGGGAAGTAGTCATGGTTGCCAATTCGCGAACCTACTCTTTTTAACCTACTCCGCATACCAAACTAGGTCGACCTAGGTCCGCAATCGAAAAATGATTAGGTCGAAAAATGATCAGTTTCGGAGCAAGAAAACGAACCTAGATCATTTGATTCTTTTAAGATCAGGTCGGAATCGGAGCAGTTTGATCATTTGATTCTTTTAAGTTCAGGTCGGAATCGGAGCAGTTTAAAAATGAACAGTGAATAGGTTTGATAATTGGTCCGTCTGTCGGTATCGGAGTATGATCAGATCAGATCGTTCTAATGTGGGGAATAGAAAAGTAGATGAAGAACAGATGGTGTGACATATGTACATATAGGTATATACGATTGATGTCGCTATCGCTATGCTATATTTATATTGCAGTGTAGAATGGAGTGGAATAAATGTTCAATTGGATTAATTAATTGGAATAAATGTTCAATTGGATTTTAGTTATGTTAGGTAAAGTGCAGCTTTTCGTCTTTTGTTGTGTTGTGGGTGACCGTGGCCGATCGGTATGGTGGATAAGAATATGGTATTGGATTGGGTGCACGCACATTCGTACTTAAATTATTTGTCTACCTTAGAATAGGTGTTGCGTTGCGTTACGATGCAAATGATACAAGATGATAGGATATGGGATTGGGAGTTAACTTGGGTGCTATTAGAATTGATAAATGCAAGTTCTAAGTGTTGATCGATGATTTATTTTCTAAATACATATGTACATGATAATATTGGGTGTACAACTTTGCTTCCGCCGTTTTTTTCCTAGAATTCAAAGCTTAATTATCAAAAAGTATTTACAGATGTATTATTCAAAGTACTGCCCATCGCTAGCGACAACTTTTGTCCATCTCTCCGGCAATATTCGGATTACATCTCGGAAAAAGGAGGCGTCTTTCGATGCATCCATGATTGGATCCATTTTTCGACTTCCTAGTACGAACGAAAATTCTGAACAGCCAGGCCATGCGCCAAGGAACGAAACAGATGGAAGGAGCGATGTTTGAGGAGTACGGCGGGTGGGGCAAGATTTCCCATTTCAGGGTTTCCAAGTATGTCTTGACCACTTTTGCGACGTGTGGCCAAGCATTGTCATGCTGGAGGATGACTTTGTCGTGTTCGTCGCTCATTTAAAATTTACTCTGCTGCCAGAAATAGTCTTTCAGAGGATACTGAAGTAGCCAGGACACAAAGTTTTTCCTTTGCAATTGTGCTCAGGTAAGGATATGCGTACTCATGATCTTTCCACCAGCATACAGGATCGTCAAGGCATAATTAAAATTGAAAATTTTTAAATAAATCTTATTAAATAAAATAAAATATCATGTATTTTTAATCGCGCTTCACAGATCAGAATCCTACAACCCGGAATTCTACTAAATACATATTCTCATCCCAAAACCCTGAAAATCCCATTCCTTATTTACATTGTCTTATACTCTTACAAAAAAAAGCCTACGATCATAAAATATATTTAACTTGATTTCAAAATATGTACGTGATTAACTAATTACATCCAAGCGTGAATATAATGGAAATATGCACTGTCAATCGAAAGCAAACTAGTCAAACGTAAACAAACTCAAAGACCGACTGCAACTATAATGCAAGAAATCTATTCAAACAAATTAAATGTGAACGCAACGCAACTCCAAATTTAAGGTAAACCAATAAGAAAGTGTACGCAATCCAACACCAATACCATACTCTTATCTCTTATCCGCCTCTAACCTAAACCAAATCCCAAAGGAAAAATAGATAACAACGAAACAAAAGTCTAAAAGCGCCACTCCACTTGATATCAATAAAATCCTATTGTAAAACAATCCATTTCATCCCAATCACACGCTACAATATACTATAGCCACATGTAAATATGTCTTCTAATCTAATCAAAAGTTCAGTTCTCCAACGAACCTAGTTCACCCGCTCTTTTGTTCTTCTACTCCATCGACAACAGATTAGGTTCAAGTAGGTCTGCGAACCTAGGTCCGTTGCCGGACTCGGAGTAGGTCGATCTGATCCGCAAGATGAGCAGGTCATATCATGACTAATGGGAAGTGACCTTCAGAGTGAGATATCGCAGTAGTCAGTCAACAAACATCTGTTGTACGCATCTTCTTCAAGAGAAAGCACTGTTATTGGAGCCAACCGATGACGGAATTTCTAATCTGCGATCAATTTCGATACTCGAATCAGCAGTCAAAACAAAAAAATCTGCACACCTCCTCGTCTCGTTCTTCGCAAAAAAAAGTGCGGAACAATCAACAACAGAACCGGTTACCACTGCAGTCGATTCCAGCTACACAAGACGTATCTTTAAGAAATTTGAAGAACCGCCTGCATGCCGTCGACAAATCTATCAACATCAACTTTCCCGTATTTGGGCAACCACCATTACTAAGGCGCAGTACCAGTCACATTGAACGTTGCTCGGAGCATTCAATTATCCCGATACCAACGACCGGTGGTCAACAAAGGCAACAACAACAACACCATACTTCAAATAAATGGGCATACAGGATAATTAAAGTAAGTTCTTTGATCTATAGTGTAGTGGGTTCTGCCTTGAATTGTTTGGAGAAGAACGCTTCTTTCTCTTTTTTGTTTAATTACGAGTAGAACGGAGTTTTTGATTGGTAGGTTCTCGTATTATGATGAAAATATGGAAGGGATCAAATAGAATTCAATTATTATCATATACTACCTCTCTCTCTCTCTCAATTGCCCTAACCCCTTGTGGGGCATAGCGCGTCAACTGTTCCATGTGGCCCAGTTGACGTTTCCACGGCATAAACTGGTTTCGGAGAATGCAGTTGCCAGCATGCACATCCATAGCCACGAACGTCGTCGTGGACGGGATTCGAACCCGAAACGCCGGTAGTCAAACATGAGACTGATGCCTCAACACACTGCGCTACCGGTCGCCCCAACTACTACTACTACTACCTCTACACATAACATATATATTTTTAGTTTTCTATGAATACTAGAAAGAATAATCCTAAGCTATACGAGCTATACTCTTATACACCTAATTTTAGAATCAATCGATTGATTTAGAACGGACGAGTAGGCAAATTATACATAATCATTTTTTTTAAATGTTCTTACAACCAATATTCCTTTGTTTTTCATTTTTAAATGATAACTGTTAACGGTTTAACCTTATAATAATGTTAATAATCTATTGAAAGAAGGAAAAATGAAATATTATTCTACACCGATTGAAAATCGTAAGAATTCAAAGTAATTAAAGAAGTTCTATAATGTATAGCAGATAAGAGATTTTGATTGCTTCCTGAAATCCTGAAGGCCTTCCCCTTTTCCACTCTCGTCGCGTAGCTATCGGCATTCGCTAAGGGGGTTGGGCAATTTCGCGCAGCTCAACCCAAGGTCGGGGAGGGAGCGCGGAGCCCCATCGCCATCAGGGGGCTCCCGTGCTAGAGGCAGGGACTTGGAGGATTTTCGCGGCCGAATTTTTTGTTGTTGTATTCTTGAGGGACTTCCGTACTGTATCGTCAATAGGGTAGACGCGTGATTTTTTTTTGTAGCGATGAGAGGCAGACTTACTCACCACAACCCCGCCCACACTGCCGACAGCTGAGCTAGCGTCGAGCACGCGTCAAACTGAGTCAAGTCTGAGAAGATATTGGCAATTAGGTGTCACGGCGGGTCTGAACGACCAGCCTCGATCTTCGTCCTCGGTTGAGGGTCACCTCGACAAACATAAATTCGTTACAGAGGCTAAGTCGTCCAGTGGTTCCCCGATGCCACGTTTCGTTTCCAATTTTTGCATTAAAATCTTCCACCAGTACTTTGACGTCATTTTTTCCAAGTGAGTTGAACAGTGTCTCCAGGTGGGCATAAAATTTTTCTTTCACTGCATCTTACTTACGTCGTTGCGTGCACGTTGATGAGCCAGAGATTGAAAAAAAAACAGTCTTAATGCGAATCGCACACAATCTTTCATTAACAGGTCTGAGGTCAATAACGTGCGGCTTGAGCTGCTTGCTCACTACAAATGCAACTTCAAACTCCTCGTGACTCGATGGTTTGCCGCTTTTGAAAATTTTGTGAGAATTTTGTCTATCTCGTTGCCAATCTAATTTGTTTTCTGGACTGCAGTGATGCTCAGTTTATAATTCTCGACCTGTTGAAGGAGGGCCTTTATGCCCCCGGTTTGTCCAAGGAGTATACATTCCAGGATCCGAAAGAATAATCCGTTAAACTTTTGAGTGGTCGCCGTTGATGATCCGTCCAATCCGATGCTTTTGTTCGAGGGTTCTTGACATGTAGTATTTTTGTACAAGGATGGGTTGTCGACCCATCGCTAAACCTTATCCAGGAGTGGCCTCGGTGATAGCTGCTTCAGGTGATTCATAACGTGCCAGAGTTTATAAAACTATGTTGCAGGTCTCACTACGTAATTCATTTCACCTTTATGACTTGAGACGCATAGGTGTTACTCAGCCGATCAGGCTACAGGCTGCAACTATCTAATTGCCTCAACCAAATGTTTTGTTTTGTTCCAGTGGGCGCCCGTGGGGAGGACTATGGAAGAGGTCTCCCCCCCCCCCCCAATGTTTGACAATACATTAATTATAGCATTGGCACACTGCCCACCATTATTACGCTTACTTTCATTATGAAAGTAAAAAAACCATCATAATTACGGTTGATAATGAAAGTAAACAGCCATACTTTTCAGTTCTGTGGCGACTCTACACACCACGTATTACCACTAGGGCGGCGCTGTCATCATCGAAGAGAAAATCCACCTTTGACATTTCAGGCACTTGTCTGTCAACGTTCAATAACAGTACACGCGTTCTTGAGTTTTTATTGTTATCTTGCGTTCGAATAAAGTTATTGTATTTGTAACACGCTTTGTAATTATTTGAGAGGATTGTAGTGACCTTAGGAATACCATTCGTCCAACTGGTGCCCATTCCGCCTCACTTTGGTGACCCCGACGTGATCTCCGCAGTGGAGACCACACAAATTTTCGTTCACATAACCTGGAAAAACATCTGGAACGTGCAAATTGGACTGCGCTTGCAACCGAAATCCTACTGAGAGCTCGAATTGCCCATCGTGACTCCACCACTTTGGGGCTCAGCAACGTTGGGACGCCGTACCCACACAAACCCACATCAACGCAGGGACACCACACGCATACACCGACTTGGAGCATTGTGGTGACACTCTCCTACACAAACGTGGTTCAACGTGGGTAGTCAAACCCACACCATCGTGAGCAAAATCATTCACATACACGTATAACAGGTACGTACGTGATATTTACTGAATATCTGGCATTCCACTCTCATGTCGGACGACGAGCGCACGACCACCATGCCGGTGCAAAGAACACCGCCACCGGCCAGACAAGCCACCAACCCTCTGCTCGAATCGCTGCACGAGCCCTCTGCGACTGTCTTCGATTCGCCGAAACTATTTGTGCCACTCGACCCCGCACATTCCGGTGACGTAGCTCTTATGCGACAAGTAAAACTGCCACCATTCTGGCGCCATGATCCGACACTCTGGTTCATCCAGGCGGATGCACAGTTTTACACACACAAGATATCATCGGATAACGCACAGTATTACACCGTAATCGCTGCGCTGGATGTCGATTGCCTGCAGCAAGTCTCCGATATCATTCGTTCACCGCCGATATCTGAGAAATACGCATCGTTAAAGAAACATCTAGTAACGCGTTTCTCCGATTCGAAGAAGCGACAACTCAACAGACTGCTGACCGGCATGGATCTTTAGGACAAACAACCATCGCAACTACTACGTGAAATGCAGAACCTGGCACCATCCGACCTAACCGAAGACATCCTGAAGACCTTGTGGATGAAGAGGTTACCGGTCAACGTCAGATGTGTGCTGGCGGCCAGCGAGGGAGTAGAGCTCAGCAAAATCGCAGATATTGCTGATCGTATCGTAGAGAACAGTGCACCGGCCTATCTCTTGTCAACAGCACCCGCTCCACAACAATCCAACAGCGCACAAACTAGTGATGTTCATCAACGACTCAACAACATTGAACGTAAACTCTCGGATCTTGCTAAACAAGTCGAGTCCTTGACAAAGGCCAAATCGACTAGCAAATCTGACGTTCCAGTAAGTCAAACAAAAGTCATTAAGACTCCGAAAAAGTATTCTATCTGCTACTACCACAACAAATTCGGTAGTTCCGCAAAACGTTGTTTGGAACCTTGTTCGTTCCAATCTTCACAACCGTCGGAAAACTAAAAAAGTTGCCTTCCAGTTCCGGAGTGGGAGACAGCTTTACATCAATTCCGGAATATCGACTTAATATCCTCGACAAACGAACACATTTAAAGTTCCTGATCGATTCCGGCTCTTTTTGATTCTTCCCCGACGTTTTGCCAAACAGCTTGAACCGCAAATGCTCACACTTTTTGCGGCTAACAATTCGGAAATTGCCACCTACGGAAAACGTCACCTACAAGTCCAATTGGGTTTCGATCGTCTTTTTCCGTGGGACTTTGTGGTAGCTAATGTACAAACACCAATTATCGGAGCAGACTAATCGACACACAATCATCGCGCTACACCACAGGACATATAATTCCTGCGGCCATTTACGGAATTTCCACGGTCAATCCAAACAGCAACTGCAAACTGGAACCCGACTTCAACGACAACATGTCAGCGAAACAACACGTGAAACATGACCTCAACGACAACATATCATCGAAACATCATGTGGAACATTTCATTGAGACCACTGGACCTCCAGTTGTCCAACGTCCACGTCGACTCACCGGCGATAAACTGAAAACAGCCCGTGCAGAGTTCGAAACCTTGGTTAAACATGGCATTTGCCGGAAATCCAACAGCCCTTGGGCTAGCCCAATCCATCTCGTCAAAAAAAAATCTGGAGGCTGGAGAGTTTGTGGTGATTATCGCAAGCTAAACGCACAAACCGTGCCCGACCGATATCCAATCTCACACATCCACGACGTAGCAGACCGTTTGCTTGGAAAGACAGTGTTTTCGGTTGTGGATCTTGAGAGGGCCTACCATCAAATTCCAATGGCCAAATCGGACATCAAGAAGACAGCCGTTACAACACCATTCGGCCTTTTTGAATTCCAGGTCATGCCCTTCGGTTTGCGGAATGCCACTCAGACTTTCCAACGTCACATGGATAACATCCTTCAGGGACTCGATTTTGTTTACTGCTATATTGATGACATACTCATCATGTCAGAATCGATGGACCAACACAAAAAACATGTCGACATAGTGATCCAGCGACTGAAACAACATGGATTGCAAATCAACCACGACAAGTCTTTATTTTGCAAATCCGAGTTAAACTATTTGGGCTATACCATAAACAAAGACGGCTGTTGACCACCTCAGGAACGAATTTCGGCACTAATCAACTACAAGAAGCCAGAAACAATCATTCAGCTTCGTCGATTTCTGGGTGCAATTAACTATTTCAGACGTTGCATCCCACATGCCGCACAACACCAAGCATCGTTGAACGACTTCTTACGGAATAGTAAGAAAAACGATAACCGCCCAGTACCTTGGACTCCTCAAGCAGAGGCGGACTTCGACCAATGCAAACGCGACATTGCAGCTGCAGCCTTACTCGCCCACCCGGATCACAAGGCACAATTATCTCTGATAACAGACGCATCGGACTTCGCAATAGGGGCTTCCCTAGAACAAGCGGATGGTGAACACTGGCGACCAATTGGCTTCTTTTCACGGAAATTAACCATCGCAGAGACCAAATATAGCGCATACGATCGAGAACTACTCGCTATTTATGCCGCTATCAAATTCTTCAAACATATCTTGGAGGGTCGGCACTTCGTGATCAAAACCGACCTCAAACCCTTGGTCTATGCCTTCAAGCAAAATTTAGACAAAGCTTTGCCCAGACAACTGCGACATCTGGACTACATCTCACAGTTCACGACAGAGATTGTACACATTTCTGGATCGCAAAACCTTGTTGCCGACGCATTGTCACGGATCAATATCATCAACATGCCATTCACCATCGATGAACAACAATTATCAGGTGCTCAACAGGAGGACGACGAACTTCACCGACTTCTTAACAGCAACAGCAGCTCACTTCGACTACAATCGCTAACAACCGGTTCTTTTAAGGTTTACTGCGACATTTCGACTGGTCACATACGACCATACATACCACAACAGCTGCGAAAACAGGCTTTTGCCACGGTCCACGGACTTGCTCACCCGAGTGGCAGAGCAACCCTCCACCAGTTGCGCCAGAAATTTGTGTGGCCCAACATAAGGAAGGACACGTTACGATGGGCGCGCGACTGTATTTCCTGCCAACGAGCAAAGATTCAGCGACACACCAAGAACATTCCCATCTCAATCAAGGTACCAAACGAGCGGTTTGATCACGTTCACCTGGACATCGTCATCCTACCATTGGTAAGCGGTTACAGATACCGCTTAACGATGTTAGACAGATTTTCTCGGTGGCCAGAAGCGGTCCCCTTGAAAGACATGACAGCCGACACCGTCGCCAGCGCTTTTTTCAACGTCTGGGTAGCTCGTTTTGGGGCTCCCAAAACAATTACAACGGACCAAGGCTCACAGTTCGAGAGCTCACTGTTCCGAGCTCTCACGAACCTCATCGGAGCCAAGCACATTCACACTACACCTTATCATCCAGCTTCCAACGGTGCTATCGAAAGGTTGCACAGAACCTTTAAGGCAGCTCTCATGTGTAGCCCATCAACACTTTGGACTGAGGTGTTGCCAACGGTCCTACTTGGACTGCGTACATCCATCAAGGAAGATCTAAAGGCTTCACCCGCGGAGCTCTTATACGGCGACTAACTTCGAGTTCCGGGTGAATTCTTCACCAACGAAGACATGCCAGCTGATCCAACGTACTTTGTGGAAAAGTTCCGCGAGTCCATGCGACTTCTTCGACCCACTCCGACAGCGCATCACATCAAAAGGAGTTTGTTCGTCTACAAGGACCTGTATTCATGTACCCACGTCTTTCTTCGAGTCGACGCTGTAAGGCAACCACTGGAACCGCCTTACACTGGACCACACGAGCCAAGGAAGACAACGACGAACATCAACAGTATCTCCCACTTAGGACATAGAGCAGATCATCAGCTCCAAATAACGTCAAAACTGGGAAGGGGGTGACTGTGGCGACTCTACACACCACGTATTACCACTAGGGCGGCGCTGTCATCATCGAAGAGAAAATCCACCTTTGACATTTCAGGCACTTGTCTGTCAACGTTCAATAACAGTACACGCGTTCTTGAGTTTTTATTGTTATCTTGCGTTCGAATAAAGTTATTGTATTTGTAACACGCTTTGTAATTATTTGAGAGGATTGTAGTGACCTTAAACGTGCCATACACACACCGATCGATCGGCCGATCCGTCGCCCAATATTGATATCCGCCGATGGATCGGCCTGTGTATGCGCTTATCGTTGACGATTTTTTTGACAGTTCCGTATAATTTTTGATCAACTGACATTTTGTGGCGATCCATCGGCCGATCGATCGGGCGACGGATCGAATAATGTATGGCGGCTATACCATTCGTCCAACTGGTGCCCATTCCGCCTCAGTTCCAATGAAGCATAGAGAATACCTATGGAGGAGCAATCCGCATATACTCAACACTAAACAACTCGAAGCAATTCCAGTCGTAAAAAGTAAAGAGAGAGACACACGCCCTCCACTGCGCAACACCCGCACAGTCCATATAAAAGCACAGGAAGCACGTAAGATGTCATCCCCTCTCCTACTTTTCCAGTTGGAACAATAACATTCCAGTCTGTCTCTCTGCCGCGGAACACCCGCCCGGTCCATAAAGAGCAAAAGAGATGTCAAATTTCCATTCCCCTTCCTACTTCCTCACTTGTGCCGAATTGCTTCGTTTCTCTCGCTCTTTTTCATTTCCTCATATACTCTCTCTTCAAAGCAATGAAGCACAGAGAATAACTATGGAGGAGCAATCCGCATATACTCAACACTAAACTACTTGAAGCAATTCCAGTCGTAAAAAGTAGAGAGAGAGACACACGCCCTCCACTGCGCAACACCCGCGCAGTCTATATAAAAGCACAGGAAGCACGTAAGATGTCATCCCCTCTCCTACTTTTCCAATCGGAACAATAACATTCCAGTCTGTCTCTCTGCCGCGGAACACCCGCCCGGTCTATATATGTAGAGCAAAAGAGATGTCAAATTTTCATCCCCCTTCCTACTTCCTCACTTGTGCCGAATTGCGTCGTTTCTCTCGCTCTTTTTCACTTCCTCATATACTCTCTCTTCAAAGCAATGAAGCTAGTAGCCATCTGTTGACAAGTAGTACAACCATAATTGACAACTAATTGGCTGTTATTTTGAATTTTGTATGGTAATTACTTTGAATATATAGCCATGGAATGAGCTTGTCCTGTATGTCTCCATAGAAACAGTGGCTCCAAAATCTGGGTACTAAGTCGACAGTCAGCTAACTCAGTAGACTTACGAAATTCAAATATTGACAATAATTGACGTTTGATTATGCACAATTCGACATTGTGGTCAACATTATGTCAATATCGCAACGTCAACTGAGTAGGCTGATTGTCGATAATTTGACAAAAATTGACATTTGTTTATGCACAATTCTACAGAACAGTCAACATTTGTCAGTATTAAACGCCAACTGAGTAGGCTGATTGTCGACTTATTCACCAGATATTGGAGCCGGAGATAAACGGGATATGCTCATTCCATGTACTGTATGTTCTAAGGATAATTAGCATTGATATTTTCGTTGACATTTCATAAATTCAAATTCAATTTTTCAATAACAAGTCGCGATGAAAGGAGCAACAACGGTTGTCAAGGTGATGACACAAGGCAATGATGGTTGTTGCGGTGTGTCGCACTTTCATAGAAAATGCGTCATAATGACAGTAAGCGTCATAATGATGGTGGTAGTGTGCCAATGATATTAATTAATGTTTGATAACAAATAAGTTTGTATGAATTTATGCATTGAGGAGCCCAGCTGCAAAATTTTCTAATTACAGTTTTAGTAATTTTTCAGGAATCGAAAAAAAAAAAATAAACATACGACTTTGACATTACTGTTTTAAATTTGTTTTTCCTTGTTACAGTAGATCATTAGAGTATGAGTTTTCACAAAAAATTTCGTTCATGAAAAACGGTCGCAAGGGGTCCAGATAAAAGGGAGAATTAAAAACCTTGGTTTTTTTTTTGTACGAAATTATTTGGGTCTTTACTGGAAAAGAAAGGGAGATGGAGGGAAAAGATATAAGGCAAGAGAAATGAAGCTATTTTCCACATGGGAGAAGTATGAGGGGAATGTGAATTTGACATTATGGTTTGACATTATATGGACTGCTCGGGTGCTTCGGGATAGAGGGACAAAAGGAAATGAAGTTCGCCGCAAGGGTATGAGTATGCGTATAAGTATTGTATAAGCGGAATGTGAGTTTGACAAGTTGGTTCAAATCATATGGTGACTATGGACTAATCGGGTGTTCCGGGATAGCGGACGTAGGCCTCTTTGTTTACTTTTAATTGAATCGTCTGAGGTGGAATTACTTCAGGGAATTTAGTGTACATCATATCGATTGTGAAGGTAGCCAACCTCCTATGTCAAAAACTGAATTTTTACAGTCAGTTTACAATAAGTGGTTGTGAAAGTTATAAAACACAACATTGACATAGAGGGTTTGGATGTTGCTGCTTCTAAAAAAAAACCACAAAAATTGACATAGGAGGTTGTGAATCTTACCATCGATATGCTGATTGCGGCTCCTATATCTCTATGGGTGGTCTTTAGTAATATACAAAGTCCCGTTCTTTTTACCCGAACAAAAGCTAATTCCCATACAAAACGACTGACCGGTCTTTGATCCAGGTCTGGTACTGGATCACACTGGATCAGAGTTGAGGGTGAATTCGTTGAGCGTCAACTTTTTTCTCGGCATTTCGCCCGAAATTCGGTTCGGTCCCACGCGGCAAATTATCTGTACATGGCTGTTTGAGTTCGCTCGTCACTGATCCAGGCCATTCAATTCAGAGATGATCTCCGTCCGATTGTCCCGAACACGGCTATTGAAAATTTCGCCGGTAGTTGCAAGATGGCTCTGTTTGAACTTTTTATTTATGAGAAAGAGAAGCCAAAGATAAAGTCATTTACCAACATCAACCTTCAGAAAGATACAAATCTGACACGAAGCGAAAGTGTTGAATATAAAGCTTTGCATATTGTTTTTGTGTAACGATTATTTTTTCGATTAAGATAGTGTTTGGCGCATTAATAGCATTGATTAATGTTTAAGTTTTTCTACGGAATGTCAGTATGTATAAAAATATTTATAAACTTCTCGTTTATTGAAGAACATTAGATGTTGTTGTTGATGTGTGGAATACTAGAACTACACTTGCGCCGTTCGCGCTAGGTGTAATGAACTTGAGCATATTTGTTTGCTTAAGATGTTTTAATACCATATTCGTTTTTGAGTTTGGGAGAAAGTAGAGCGGAAATATGGTGCAATTTCTGTAAATGGGAGTACGTCATGCAGACTGGTGCGGCAGACTTTGAAAGATAGAATATTGTGCGGAAGTACGGAAGTACACTAAAAAAGTAAGTTTGTTATGCAGTTCCTCTCTGTGTTGGTGTGTAACGTCATCAGCACTCATCATCATCATTAATGAAAATTGTAATGAAATATTGTATATAGATAAATATTAAAATAATGTGGGAGCAATGCCGCATTGGTCATATCTATAAACTAGAAAAAATTTGAGTCACTAAGAAAAATGTCGACATTTAAGCCGAAAAGGTATAGGCACAGGTCAACTGTATACGTATACCGGAGCGTGTGTGCTGCCCCATACCGAAGAGGTGAGCCAGAGTGTGTAAATTTTTGTCGTTTTTCTTCTCGGGTAAACCGTCGGGGCTTAAAGTTCAGTCTTTATTTGGCCAAGATTGACAATAGGTAAATATAGGACTCTATAGCGCTGGTCAGTGGTTGGGATGTAACTCGCAACAACATACAACGGAAAAAATAGAAAAAACGTGAAAAGTGGTGAAAGAGTGGTTGTTAAAAAGAAATGAGGGCAGTCTTTTCAATTTATTACGATGTTTTGATGTAAACAAATGCACGATACTTCCCCATAATTATATGCACAATGCTGCTTCACAATTCTCAAACTGCAACTGAACTGAAATACGAACACATATACCCCGGTTTACGTCTCCGGTTCACCGGAAATTTTTGATTCTTCTCCGGTCGCCTGCACAGGTCTGGACACTCGAGCAGCCCTAGACGCCTGTCCAGGTATTCCACACACAGTTTTGCCATTTTAGCAGATTCCCTGCTAAATGCAGCAGGAAAGAAGATCCTCTAGCAGGAAAATTTTCGGCATAATTTTTTAGCAGGCTGTTTAGCGGAATTTATTCTCGGAAAAATTCTGCTAAATGCTAAAATGCTCTTCAATCAGAAGCTGAAACGAACTAAGAAACACTTTGAATACATTTTGAAAACTCTTCCGAATATATTCAGGGAGTTTATTGGTTAATGGCTTCTGAAAATCGGCAGGGAGCGTTATTTTTTTTTTTCAGAAAAAAAATATTCGCTCTGGGCTTCGATCTTTCTTTTCCGTTAACCTTTAATTAAGTGTAAATATTTTGCCAATGTGAAGCTTCCTTTATGTTATATTTTCAACATACATTTGATGTAAACATTGTTGTGAAATCAGAATTATCATTATTGATTAACTATACCCATTTTCTATGACTGAAGAAAAACTCGATGAAATTCAGGCAGGGAAAGCTCCATGAGCACGTTTCACGTAAACGTTTCTCTTCACTGAGTGTTCACAATTAAAAACCAGCATAAGCATCAGCTTCAGCTTTCACTCTGTGGTCGCCCTAAGGTTCTACGGCGAATTTTCGGGGCTGTTTGCGATCGAGATGGATGGCGCAGCTGATAGTCTCGAAAATCGTCAAACTACAACGACTTCAATGGGCAGGGCATGTACAAAGAATGGACGATGATCGCATGCCTAAGAGAGTAATGAATGCAGAACGAGTTGACGGAGCGAGACTGCGAGGACGACCTAGATCTCGTTGGGAGAGCTCAGTAGGTGTGGACGCCGCGCAGCTACTGGGCTTCCAAAATTGGAGGACGCGGTCACTTAACCGAGATAATTGGAGGACAACGATCGGCGGCCATGGCCCGACGTCGGGCTGTCGCGCCACGATTATGATGATGATGTACGTGCATATATACGTATATAATATCGTGACTATAAATTCTGCATTGAAAAATTTGTCAATAAGCAGATCATATTGTATTTCGACACACCACACACCGTAACCGTTCATTCACAACAATTCGCCTATTCAAATACCGGTTAAACTCTATATGGAAATTGTTGTTGGGTTGGGTCTGGGTCGGAATCGGGTTCGTGTTCGTTGTTTTGAGCATCGAGCTCGACACCTACTCACAGCCAACCCAAACAACAACTACAATATAGGGCCAAAAAAGGTAGTCGCGCGGGCTGTCTCTGTACACTTACGCGGAGCGTGTCGCGGCAGTAGTGAATGACTTGTTTGACTACTTTTCTCGAGTAAAATTGTATGAATACGGTTTGCGTAGCAGTGGTTGACTTCCGACCAATCCGGCGGATTTGTGCGTGCGTCTATGGCTCGCATTAGTACCTCTTTTTTCACAACAGCACCACTCTCACTACCATTAGATTAAAAACACGGAGGATATGATCATGAAGCCACTTAGTTTCTATAATGGATAAATAACTAGACAAAATTACGAGTAATTAATACCAACGGACACGTGTAATTCGGGACAAATTTCTACCCGACTCAAATTAAGGGGGTAAGCCCACTTGAAATTGTCAAAAACATCTTTTTTTTTCAGAAAAAAAAATAATATATGTAAATCTTCCTGCACATTTTCGTGTAGGAAAATTGTAATTCTGATAAGTGGAAGTATTTTATTTAGATTTTAAGAATTAATACTTTTCAGTTTCTGGAGCGGTATTAGGCGTGTTTTTTTTTTGTACAATGAACCTTCATCGCACTACAAAAAAAAACACGCCTATTATTTCTACTTTTCAAACGATCACGTTTTAACAATAGTTGTGTTGTTTACATTTTTGCCTCATTTTCTCAGGAACCGGTTGACGGATTTCCGCTTTCTTTTTTTATTAATTGTAGGCAAATATTAGTACTTCAAACAGACGGGAGGGTTTTTAAAAAATATTAACATTTGTTGAGAACAAAAACGATCAAGCTGTCAGAAATCTGTTTTTATACATTATTTTTTAAATCGGTCAGGTTGTCAATTCCTCTCGTCTGTTTGTTATATTGGTATTGTGGTATGGCCCCACAAAATATGTGTTTGTTTGCTCTAATAGTTTTTACGAAAATGGGATAAACGTGGCGAAAACGGTAATTTTTTTTATCATTGTGATAAACTTTTATTCTTCAACACAAGTATGATATATATAGTTTTCACAACACTACTATACTTTGTTAGAAAAACTCAATTTTAGTAGTATGATAATTTTAAGATGTTTGAACAAAGAGTTCTTGCGATATCAATTAAAATGTAGAAAAGCGGCTTACCACCGGTACAGGTGGGATTACCCCCTTAAATGACACTCATACTGGCCGCATGATTCGTTTTAAATGTGCAACTTTGACAGCGCCTAACTCTTAAGATAATAGTTTTATTTCGAAACATCGTAAAAGAAAGTTATAGAAAATTCAATACTCTATAACTTACTAATACTCGTACATTGCTTTTCTTTAAGATGCTCAATTAAAAAAAAAACTGGAAAATGAACTGAAACTACTGAACCTTTGCAAGGTAAGGAAACTTTTCAGACTCTATTCCTCGGAGTACTATGGTTGTCTGTCAAAAAAATGTCCGCAATAACATTGAAATTCTCATTACTGACCGGCTGGGTGTCTTGAACATGGAATTCTACAGATTTAGTGGAGTCATCAGCAATACACAGTGTCGCATACATTCTATAACTTGAAATGGCGTGCACACCTTCATTCAATTTGATTTCTCCACTCTGAGATGTTTTACTACTTGTGTAAAGTAAACCTTCTTTCTGATCTACTGATATGTCAACATAATAGATTCCACTTTTGGAAAAGTTATATTTCTCGGTTTGATTTTAACTTCAAAATAAATTGGAATGGAGTTATTAGAAAATCGTAACAAATGATGTTCCTAGGCCGCTATATCATTTAACGATATAAGGCCCGTTTCTTAACGCCCGGTTAAACTGCTCGTTAACTAACAGAGGCAGCCTATAAACTGCCCGATAAATATTTTCATTTTCTCATACGCGGGTTAAATTACCAAACCATAAAGTGTGGAACACATCTCAGACCACAAATTATAGTAATATCGTGGCGGAATTTTACCGTCCACAAATCTATTTTGCATCAGTACGACCTCTCAGCATATTCACCTACGGCTGTGTTTGTTGCAAATTCTCTTCTATCGAATGAGTTTCCAGGAAATCTGTCCTTGGTGTCTAGTTTCATTGTTTTCATTTGAATTTGCAAAAGTGAACAATTCTAGTTGTCAAAATCCCAGCTTCCGGTATCAGGTATTGGGTTTTTGTTTTGGATAAACTTTTAACCGGAAGCCAGAGGTTGAGGTTGTATTTTGTTTTGGATATAAGAATAATCGAAGGCTAGGGGACGTAAGCGTTTATCCGATTAATAGCGCTAAACAGATATTGAGAAAATAAAATTGTGTTAAGTGGCAGTTTTTTCCAAATAATATAAATAATGAATAAATAAATAAATATGAATTATGTAACTCAAATACAAACATTTCAGTTAAATTCAACGTGTCTCCTAATTCTTTGAACATGGGAATTTTCACCTTTTCCGTGAGCACAACATTATTTTGTAAGGTTTTTATTATAATTTTTTCAGTGGGTGCTTTCCACTTAGGTCCCGGATTTACGATCGAATGTGTGGCGCCTAAATCGATCATATATGTGGAAGGTTTGTTCCGAGGCAATTATATGAAAATTTTGGGGAACTTTGGATTTATTTATACCCATTGGCTCAACAGATGGTTGGTTTTGATTGAAATTCAGATTTCTATTATAATTATGATACCACTATTATGATTTTGGTTAGAGTACTGTCTTTAGTTGGAATTTTGGTAATTTTGATTGTGCTGCCTATAGTTGAAATTTTGTCGGTTACTTTGGTAAGTTGGTCAACAGACGTTTTGATGATTATTTTGACTTTGTCCGTCGATTTGATGCTTAGTTTGATTTTGTCTATAGTCGAAATTTCGTCGATTGTTTGAGTTGTCATGATTATTGTGTTATTTTTAGTTTGTCCTTGATGCCGCTGAAATTATTTTCGAGTACCCCTAATTTCTGCTCAAGAAGTTGCTTAGCAGATGATTTCTAATATTTCATGAGCTGTACCTTTTAAATTACTTTTAATTATAGCGAAAAAAAAGTGTTTGTGCTTCTGCATCGAAACCCTGCAAAAAAGGGTGAATTCTGTTGATAAGATCACGAAAACTGTTGTTATGTTTGGGGAAAACACTTTTTATTCAATTCAGAATAAAACTGATTATTATTAAAGTTGAGCGTGTAACATGTAGTTTATAAAGGTAATTTGTCGGAAGTACTGACTGTTATCCTATAGGTTGAAGTTATTCGCAAATACATGAATTCACAATTACAAAATAATGATGTTACGATATAACAACTGTGTAAGTCTTTTGAGTCACCATTGAATTCTGGTAATTTATAAGTATAGATATCAAAGCGGATCAACATTGAACGTAGCCATTTCGATTTAACTCACTAACCAGATACCACGAAATTTCGTTCAACTATTAACCGACCGAGAACCCATAAAAAACCAGTTTCACAACCCCTATCACAATTTGCACTCTAGCTTATTTTTGAGCAAATACGTAAATTTTACTTAATATAGTGTAAACGTACTTAACTTTTATCGGGCCAGCAAGTGATGATGATTGATGAATGATGACAAAGTTATGTAAATGCTAAACAAATCTAGTTGGTTGTTACTGTTGTTGCACTCGATTTTTCAACTTTCCAAGTCGGATCAGGAGGTGTTGATGGTGCTGATCATCCGAAGATGTTTGAAAATCAATTAACTCCCTTGCTTCCACAGATGTCGAAAAATATAGTTTTCCACTGGTTCTCCGCACATTTTACAGTTTAAGAAGCTGTAGACGTATAAGTACACATACAGAAGAAAAAAAAAATTGTATAATCATTCGGTTGACTTTTAATTGGATACTCTGTTATCCTAAATTTGATAAACTCAATTCAATTCAACGCGATTCAATTTGGATATCTTTAAGTATCCCATCCTCGTCGCCACTAATATACAGAAGCGATAATTATTTTGTTAACTTTGTGTTTTTATTAAAACTAACTTTCTTTTTCTTAATTTAAGCTTCTATTCGCCGAGCCAGGTAAAACAGAACTGAACTGAATAGGTCGAAGTCATTCTCAAAGAAATTTTATATGAACTATACGAAACAAAAATGTTTGTTAATTTTTTTTTTCGTGTCAAATAGCGAATATTGCGAATCGATCAAATTGACTGCCATGTTGTAATGATTGCGACATTGTAATTAATTATTGATTGCACATTTGCAATTTGCTAACATGATATACCTATTAGTGAAAAGTGTCAACGTTTGCGTTGCATCAGCGCCATCTAGATATACAAGCCTGCGCTCAGCTGATTTTGACGGCTAAATTACAATTATTTCCTTTGATGACGCCATCGTATCCACAATCCAGTGGTCGGCGACTGATGGCGGCGAGTCCCCGGTATTTGTGCGTTCCGTGTTTAGTTTTCGTTTTCCGCGTTCAGTGTTTATTTGTTAGTAAAATTTCATCTAGTGATCCGGGAAAACAAACACGAGCGCGACGAACTGTTCCACGATGCTTTGCGACTGATCCCCGGGGTTGCGGCTTAGACGAAATTGCTGCAAGTGTTCAGAAAGTTTGTTTTTAGAGGATTAAAATGCCGTCCAGCGCAATTCCAATTGTAAACATATGTCGTGCCGGGGACATCGTCATGTGCAGTCACTGCCTTGGCAACGCCGAGCGCAGGCCTGTATATCTAGATGGCGTTGGTTGCATGCATAGCGATCAACGTTCGCGTGGCGCTCGATGTAGATAGATTTGGAGAGTCATTCAAATGATGTTAATTTTCGGTTGACTCTCCGGATCTATAATTGTTAAGCATGGCATTTTCATTGAAGAGTATTGAGTATTGAAATATCAGATGAGCATATCAATATTTCTGTCACTGGAATATATAACTCCCTGGATAATTACAATACTTAATGTTAAATAAAAACATTAAAAATAACTTGATATTGTAATTGGGGATAAAAATATAGATATTTAAATATTTAAAAAAAAAATGTCTTCCGTAACTGGTAGTGAATATCTTGATACATTAGCAAAATATGATTTTGTTCAGCATTTGGCAGGAATAACAGAATTAGGCGCTCAAACATTCCAATGAAATGAATAAACACTTTGCTACCGCGGGTACTAAACTAATAAATAATCATATACCTGCTCCTTACCCAAATAATAGAGTTTCCTTCCAAACAAATACAGTCCTCAATTTTCAATCTATCGACCCAACTGAAATAGTAAAATACATATTCCAATTCGAGAACAATAAAGCGCCAGGGGAAGACGGTTTCAATCCATTTGTCACAAAAGCACGCTTCGTGTGAAGGTTATCATACCCTTATTTTGATGTATGGTACATTTGTCACTTTGAAATTAGTGAAATTTCACTGTTCCTATGAGAGATATATGAAATTGAATTGAAACCAAATCCAAGGTGATCTCACGTCACATTTCAAGCATGGTCTGATAGTTCATTGCACAAAAGTGGAAACAGAGCTGACCTAGATAATTACCGATCTAACTCGTTGGTGTTTAATCTTACCAAGATATTTAAAAAATGCCTAAAGCGACAGTTAGTAAAATATCTAATTAAAAATAATATCCTAGTTAGTATCCAATATGGTTTTAAAAACGACTACAGTACAGATAATGCACTACATGATGTTACAGAATATATATAAGGCAATAGATAACAAAGAAAAAGTTATAGCACTGTTCCTTGATCTTCGAAAAGCCTTCGACAGCGTAGATCATCAAATAATAGGCGTGTTTTTTTGGGAATTTTTCGGATGTAGGATAAAATAACACACGCGTTACACCAACAACATTAACTTGGATAGCTAAGTGGGGTGGCTCTGGCTACCCTACACTCGGTAGGTTAGGTTAGGTACAAAGGCTGCCGTATTAGCTACAGCACACATGAACCACTATAGGGTCCGTTGTGATACCTCAGGGGAATCCTCACCATACCATTCTACTCGTTGAACCAGCCAGTGCTGATAATGAAACGATGGAGTTTACCAACATCAACATTTGCCAAGTCATCCAGTTCAAAAAAGAACTGGGATCCAAGAAATTTCTTTCTTCTTCTAGCAAGAGCAGGACAGGAACAGAGGAAATGAAAAATGCATTCCTCCTCGTCCTCATCATCGCAGCTTCTACAGAAGTCATTGTAAGGGAGGCGGAGCCTCCTTGCATGTTCTCCTAGTATACAATGCCCAGTGATGACTCCCACCACAGTTCTGATGTGTTGCCTATTCAGCGAAAGCAATTTGGCGGATCGCCTAGGATCCAATCTAGGCCACAGTGGCTTTGTTACAAGGCATGTGTTGCCATTCAACCACCTTAAGCTAGTTCTGTTAGCAGCTTCGGTTTTCAGAGCTAGTTTACAAGCAGCCATAGGCATATAGATTGACCGACGAGCCAGTGCAGCCTCACCTGCTGCGCCCTGCCTAGCGAGCTCATCCGCCCTACAGTTACCCGCGAAACCACTGTGACCCGGAATCCAGCATAAGAAAATATTAAAGAAGTCACTCATCCTCGTAAGTGAAGAGCGACATTCCGACACGGTCTTTGACGTAGTCAAGCCCGGTTCGAGAGACTTAATTACAGCTTGGCTGTCAGTAAACACTATTATGTCTCTAACTGATACTGCGTGACACCCCAGCCAAGCCATTGCTTCGGTAATCGCCAAAGCTTCGGCCTGAAGCACACTACAGTAAATAGGGAGACTAAAGGAAAGGCTGATGTGAAGTCCAGCAGAGAACACACCAGCTCCTACTCCCTCCTCCGTTTTGGATCCGTCTGTATATATTTCAATTGCGTTGGGTAGCGGAATTGCATTCTCCTCCCATTGATTGCGTGATGGTATCAGGCTGAAAAAATTTTTCTCAACCATGCATACAGGAGTAGTGTAGTCAGTTATTGCCGGAATGTCAAAGCTGTTCAGAATGGCAGCATGTCCAATATCTGAAGTAAACCATTGACCAGTATCGCGAAGCCGGATAGCCGTGCACCCGGCCATCTGTTCGGCAAAAATGTCAAGTGGAAGCAGATTGAGCAGCATGCTAAGAGCAGCAGAAGGCGTAGTTCTAAGAGCTCCACAAATAGCAATGCTGGCCAATCTTTGCACCTTTCCTAACAGGCTACGGTTAGCCTCTATACTCAGAGCAGTCCACCAGACCACCACACCAAACATTAGTATAGGTCGCAAAACAGCCACATAGAGCCAATGCAGCACTTTTGGTTGCAGGCCCCAATTTTTTCCTATGGCTCTTTTGCAGGAGTAGAGCGCGACTGTGGCTTTATTCACCCTCTCCTGTATATTAGGTTTCCATGATAACTTCTTATCTAGAATAAGTCCCAAACACACTCGGTAACTCCTTAATAACTTCCACGTACATGACACATAGATGGCCTTAGTGTCGTGTGGAATCTAATATGTTGATGTTGGCACGCTTTTGTTTTTGCAAATCAGCCAAGTTCATTGGTAAACTAATATTACGTCTTGCTCTGATAGGCCCATGCCTATTGTTAAATATTATATTTTCAATAGGATTACTAAAAGCATCAACAACAAAAAAATAAAAAGGAAAAAAAAGATAAGAATTTGCTGGGGTTGAACCCGCGATCCATTTGGATAGAGGTGCACTTGTGGCTGTCACTGATAAATAACTCGTTTGAATGATGTTTGTTAAGTTGGAGCGGTACGCCGAGTTTATAAACGTCCGCAGTCGGAATAAATAAACGATCCGATAATCAAGCTGATATTTCATCCGAGTTTGTAATTTATTTTCACCACATATGAGGCGCACCACTAGACATCAGGGTATCAGGACAATTGACGATTCGGAATTTAACCTGAATGCTACCCTAGAGCGTTTTTTTGTGCAACCAGGACAGGGAACCTACACGGTTACGCAAAAAACATGCCTATTGATTGAGAAGTTGGGTTCTGTAGGTTTTGACAGAATTCTTTATCACTTTTTCGCTCTTATCTCACAAATAGAAAACAAGCTATTTTTTTCATGATAATAATAATAAATAAATATTATTCTATAACCGTTTAAAGTTGTCGGCGATTAAATTATATATAACTGGGACAAATCGCGATTGCCTTCACATTAAGGTCGCCACACACGACATCCATTTTGGTCGCGAGCACGCATCGAACCACGTCAAACTCAATAGGAAAAAAATCTCCTCATTTCCACCGTTCTATCAAATCTGATGGTTCGATGGAAGTTCGGTCGTGGTTCTGCGCGATAACCTTAAGGGTCTTACGGTCAACATGCTAGAGGCGGCTCTTTTTTTCAACGAGAATGTGGTCAATTTTTGTAGATGCTGTAACAACTGGTAACGTACACGTTGTTTTATGTACATATGTTAAGAAGCTGGAAGCATGTAAAGCATATGACCAATTTTTTTTACTCTTGGCGAAATTAATCAGTTTGTGACCATATTGGTTTGTTTCATAATGGTGGCTCAGCCCTCTCTTAGTACCCCTAGGGTGCAGTTCATTCCCAGTTCTGGCATTAAAATCGCCGAGAACAAAAGTGATATCGTTAAAGGGTACTTCATCAAATAAATCGCCTAGCAAACTCCGCTTAAATAGGATCTTCTTTCTCTTCAGTTATGGCATGTCAACTGATTAGCCAAACGTTGTAAAAATATTGATCCAATGCGAATGGCACAAATTTTCGTTTTCGTTACCAGCTGTTCAAATTTTGCATCGACAATGAAGGCGATCCCAAATTTCGTGTTGTTTTCTTCTGGTCTGCCACTGCTAAAGATTGTTTGCGATCCGTAGTCATTTATCACTATCGAGGCATTCGTTTCCAGAAGTCCAAGTATGGTGATGTAATAACGAGATGATTTTTGAAGGAGCTTTCTCAATTCACCGGTGCGATATAGTAGGCGGGTTTTTTTCGACAGCCGTGCAGAACAACACCACACAATCCCACTAACAACTTGACTCTTAATGAAATTGTGTGGTGCTGTTCTGCTCAGCTCTGAACCGCTGTTAAGAAAAATACGCCTAGTGTTCGTATATTCTAGGATCCGAAAGAATAGTCCGATTTTCGATTCTCAGACCGTTTCCATTTAATTTGTCTATTTCGAGGCTATATTACAGGTGTCTGAACAAGGAATTTTTTGCGGTGAAATATTAGGCGTGTTTTTTTGCGTAACCGTGTAGGGTCCCTGCCCTGGTTGTGCAAAAAAACGCTCTAGGGCAGCATCCAGGTTAAATTCCGAATCGAGAAGTTGTCTACACTGACGTCAAGTGGTGCGCCTCATATGTGGTGGAAATAAATTAAAAATTCGAATGAAATATTAGTTTGATTGTCGGATCGTTTATTTATCGCGACAGCGGACATTTATAAACTTGGCGTACCGCTCTAACTTAACAAACATCATTCAAACGAGCTATTTATCAGTGACAGCTACAAGTGCAATTCTATCCAAATGGGTCGCGGGTTCGATCCCCAGCAAACTTCTATCTTTTTTTTCCTTTTTTCTTGTTCCATTGATATTTTTAGTAATTCTATTGAAAATGTATTATTTAATAATAGGCATGGGCCCATCAGAGCAAAACGTCATATTAGTTTAGTAATGAATTTGGCTGAGTGACAGAAACACAAGCGTTGCCAACATCGACATATTACGTTCTACACGACACCAGAGCCATCTGTTGTGTCATGCATGTGGAATTTATTGAGGGGTTATAGCGTGTAGGGCAGGCACCCAAAAAATATCCCGGTTAATGTTGTTGGTGTAACGCGTGTGTTATTTTACCCTGCACGCGATAAATTCCCAAAAAAACACGCCTATTGTCAGCGTCTCATCCCTCCCCCTGTAGGAGGACCAGACCACTATCTTGCTTTTGTTCCCTTGCCTTGATGATGATGAGGTTTAAACACTGGCTGTTCTTACCCGATTTCCGATCAGGGTTAACAGCACCACCATTAGAAAGCGCCAGATAGATGTTAAGAATGAGAAGTGCCATATCCTTGCAGATCCGCTATCACGGTGTACATCACTCCCTTTTATTGTTAAGACCTCACCAACTCCAAAAACACTAGACGACAAGCGGAGGAGCATTATGTCCAATCCACAAAAAAGGCGATCGGCTGAAATGAGAAAATTATAGAGGAATACCCCTATTGCCTATGTTCTACAAAAAATTGTCAAAAAATACCGAATAACGACTAAAAGCATATGCAGACAACATTATCGGCGAGTACCTAGGTGGCTTCAGAACCGATCGGTCTACCACGGATCAAATTTTCTCAGTAAAACAAGTACTCGAGAAATGATGGCAATACGACATTGATGTCTTCCAGCTGTTTGTGGACTTCCGCCAAACCTAAGATAGTATTGATAGTAACGTGTTGTATAAGATACTACTAGAGTTTGAAGTTTCGCCGAAACTGATCTGATTAACTATGTATGTAGAATACGGACTGTCAAGTGTGGATACAAAACGAGCTGACACATGGCTTAAAAACTTAGTCATGTCTGAAACAGGGAGATGGGCTCGCACCCATGATCTTTAGCCTAGTGTAAGTCTTCAGAAAAGTGAACGCGATAGACACCAGAAGCCCACTACTCAATTTATGTATACATGTCAATTTATAGTACTACGGACACCATTCAACAAAAAATGTATCTTGAAACGCCGTGATAACTAAAGCCCACAAGCCACAATGTAATCTTGATGAGACTGACGAATAGTTGGCGCAGATGATGATAGCATACTATTAATTACGTATTTTGCACAAGAACATGGTTGTCCTCAATCTTGACGTGGTCTTCATCTGCTACGGTTTGCGAATAACAATTTTAGACCGTTGGACATGATCTAGACATGATCGCTTCAAGAGCTTACAGAGTATTTATGCAGAAATTTGCCTGCAAGGAAGCAGTAAAGGATGCGCTACATGCAATTAACAGAACATAATTTTGAGATAGAGGTCTACCGAATCTTTTGGTTGTTTATAAATAGCAACTGTACTAGTACTAGATGCTGGAGAAAAGACGTATCGTTAGCCCTGCAAGTTGCATTAGATTCTATACGGCCTCTGGATTTCATTTTAATCTTTAGCTCTCTGACTGTAGTAACGTAACAAAGTAGTTTGTATGTTAGAAACGAGGTTTGTATATTAAACACATTTGCTTTAGCCTGACCCTTATTACTATCACTATTTTGCTATTCGTAGGTCGAAACATGTGGGAATTTATTTTGCCTGAGGACAAAATACCTATATTAGATGCTTGTAATGTCTTAATAGTGTATTTGCTCAGGGGGCTTATAATTGTTTATGTCGATGTCGTTAGTTAGTCGAAGTAGCAGCTATAGATACCAATCAAGCCCAGTAGTTGCGCGGCGGCCACATAAACTGAGCTCTCTCAACGAGATCTCGGTCGTCCTTGCAGTCTGTATCCGTCGACTCGTCGTGCGTTCATTACTCTCTTTGGCCCTGCCCATTGAAGTCGTTGTAGTTTGACAATTTTCGTAACTTCCAGCTCATCGTACAGTTCACACAATTCATGGTTCAATCGGATACGCCATCCATCTCGATCGCAAACAGCCCCGAAAAGTTAGTCGTTGATTCGACGCAGAACCTTACGTTTAAATGTATCTAGCATGTTTCCGGAGGATTGAGATAGGGTCCCTGCTTCGCAGCCATAGCATAGCACTGGTCGTACAATAGTTTTGAACACGGTCGTATAATAATTTTGCATATGCTTCTATTTCATTATGGGGAGAACCGAGAAGAAAATCTTATTAGCTAACTGTATCCGTCGTTTGATTTCGTTGGCATCCCTTGCCAAGTTGCAACCCAGGTATATGAAATTGTTCACGAACTCGATGTTGAGGTCCTCCACACTGATGCTCGATTGTGCAGGTGTCCTTGTCGTCCATTTCATCATTATTATAGTTTCACCCTCGTTGATACGTAGTCCAACTTCTTTTGCAGCGGTATCGAGCGTATGCAGAAGTTCTTCTGCGTCGGCCAATCTTCGGGAAATGATGTTGATGTCGTCAGCGTACGCTGCTAATTGTGTCGACTTGATGAGTAGCGTACTACTATTGTCCATATTCATAGCCCGAATAGCGTATTCCAGTGCTAGGTTGAAGAGCGTCGGTGCCAGTCCATCGCCCTGTTTCAGACCAGTGCGTGTTTCAAACAGATCAGTAAGTCTATTATGGATCCTGACTTGTGAGATGGAGTTGAACATCGTCATCTTTGTCAGTCGCACTAACTTTGCCGGTATCCCAAACTGCAGCATGATGTTGTACAGTACTCCACGATCGATACTGCCGTACACCTGCTTGAAGTCGACGAAGATTTGGTATACGTCTACGTTGTATTCCTAGCACTTTTGTAGTATCAGTTGGACCGTAAAATGCTGGTCGGTTGTGGAGCGAGCAAGTTTGAAACCACTTTGATATTCGCCAATGATTCGTTCTGCGTACGGTTTTATTCTATTTTCCAGAATTTTATAGGACGTACAAACTAGTGATATGCCCCTGTAATTCTCACACTGCAGTTTATATCCCTTTTTGTGTATTGGACAGATGATGCTTCTGCGCCAATCGTCTGGGATCTCCTCGTCCTCCCATACTCGCAGGAGTAATTGATGTATGGCATTAACTAGACCTGTTCCACCGAATTTTGCAAACTTAATCTGGAATCTCGTCAGCGCCCGGCGCTTTATTCAGTTTTAGTAACCGCAACGCGAGATCTGTTTCCTCTACTTTCGCAGGTTGCCTGGGTGGACCTAGATTAACATCGTCGAGAGCTTCTTGTGTGGGGATGTTAGTTAGATGGTAGTTTCAAAAGCTCTGCAAAATAAGAGGCCCATCGTTTGTTAACGCCATCGGTGCCGCTGATGATGTTTCCATCCTTGTCCTTACAAAGGCTAGTCCTGGGTTGGTAGCCGTTCTTAATTGTATTTACTAGTTTGTACGCTTGTCTGGTGTTCCTATTAGCTACCCAGCAAACAATTTCTATCTTCCTCGATAAGAATGCGATTCGCCTTGGAAAATAAAGTTATAGACGGGTATATCGCCATCTTATCGCGGTCACCCCCTTCGGGAGAAAATAGTTTCCGAATGCGAAACTTCCTGGAGAAACTTTGGAGAAACGAGTTGGCAACAAGAGTCAACTAAAGCAAAAATTATTATCGCTTTTTTTACTAGATTAATCTCCATGCTTTTTTTTTATCTTACAGATTCTTTGACGCTCATAATTTATATTTGATCCCTTTTTACAATTGATATTTTTAGAATTCGAACCACTATGGATTTGCAAACATGGGATTGCAAGTCCATAGTGCTAACCGTTGCGCTATCTAGACTACAAACAATGAGAATGACACAGTCGCCGTTTCGTATTTATTGTGAATTGGCGAAATATCATCTTGGCGGTAGACTGGCGAATTGAAATCCTATCGCGATTCTTTCGCCTGAGGGATATCCCCTAATTATTGAAAAAGCGACAAATAATCTATGAATTTATCGTAAGGATGAGTCGCCATCGTATCGCGATTCTTTCTCCTGACGGATATCTCCTAATTACTGAAAACGCGACAAATAATCTATAAATTTATCGCATCGAAGAATCGCCATCGTATCATCTGGGCAATTTATCTTCCAAATGATACGAAATTGTTTGCTGTGTAAGTTTTCGTTAATATTCAGCAACTGCTCGTCAAATTTACGTTTCTCACGTCTAATTATTCTATTCGATTTTCGCCGTAGCTCGTCATTTTTTTCTCTTTTGGCTCTGGTTGCTTGTTGAATCCATTGTCTAAAGGCCTCGTTTTTCGCGTTAAGTGATTTTTGCATTCTTCGTCGAACCAGTCATTTCGCGCTCGCCGGGCTCTATATTCCACGACCTTCCTGCGACATCTTTGATGGTACCCTTGGATTCTTCCCAGAATCCATGGACGCCTGTGTTGCTGATGTTGTGTAGCATAGGTGATAGCCTTTCCTCAAGGGCGGTAGTATACGCCACCGCCGTAGCATCGCTCAGAAGCTTATCAACCGCAAAGATTTTGGGAGGGCTGATTCTCGATTGGTGTACTGAGGAAATTCCACATCTGCAGGTCGTCTTCACTAAGTGATGATCTGAGTCGCAGTTTGCTCCTCGATGGGAGCGGACATCCTTCACACTAGACGCCCATCTCCTGTAAATGAGGACGTGATCAGTTTGGTTGACGGTATGTACGTCTGAAGATTTCCAGGTCAGCTTGTGAATGCGTTGATGCGGGAAACACGTAGAGCTTACGACTAGATTCCTACTGTAGGCGAAGTCGATAAGTCGCTGGCCGTTGTCGTTAATTCTTCGCGGAGACTGCGGCCGGTGTCTACTTTCATATCCGACTTTCGCGTTAAAGTCTCCCAGTGGCGTTATGGCGTCGTTTGTTGGAAGTGAGTCGAAAAGAGAGTGTCAAGACGGGAGTAGAAATCGTGTTTTACTGCGTCTTCTCTAACTTCAGTGGGGGCCTGCACATTGATGAGCCAGAGATTGAAGAATCGAGTCTTGATGCGAATCGCACACAGCCGTTCATTTATGGGTTTGAAGTCAGTAATGTGCGGCTTGGAGTTATTGTTCACTATAAATGCTACTCCAAACTCCTTGCGGCCTGATGGTTTGGTTTTTTTAAAAATGATGTGCGATTTCTTGTCATTGATCTCGCTGCCAAGCCAATTTGTTTCCTGGACTGCAGTAATGCTCAGTTTGTACTTTTCGACCTGTTGAAGGAGGGCCTTCTCGGCCCCCGGTGTGTTCAGGGAGCGTACATTCCAGGATCCGAAAGAATAATGCTTTAGTCGTTTGCGTGGTGAGTCTTTGTTGATCCGTCCAATCCGAGGCTGTTGTTCCAGGTTTCTTTACGTGAAGCGGTTTTGACAAGGACGGGTTGTCAGCACATCGCTTAACGCCATTTAGGGGATGGCCTCAGAAGATAGCTGCTTCAGATGGTTTAATAAACGTGCAGGAGTTCACACAACTATGTTGCAGGTTCACCTACACAAATCATTCCATCCTACTAGACCTGAGACGCTTACGTGTTTGTCAGTCATTCAGGCTACAGCTACCAAATAATCACTCAAACCGAACATTTTATTGACAGGAAATGAACTTAATGTGCTTTTAAAACTGTAAACTGTTCGGAAACTTCGACACCAACGCCGCCTGTATTGCAAAACGCAGACTACTTAACGGAACAGCATTCTTGCACTGACGTTTTATCCAGAATAGCTCAGATCAAATTGTTATTGTAATTATGTGTTCTTAACCTGCGCTGTATGGATCTTGAAAAAAACGCGCCTAATAAAAGTGTATCAAGACATACAGTGCTGGAAAAAAAGTTGCTCTAAGTATCTTATTCTCTTCTTTGAAAAAATTTTGAGAAGTAGTCAGAGTGACGGTTTTTTATCGGCTCAGGTTATAACAAAGTGTTGATATCCTGTCTAGAGATAGTGAAAAGTATTGAAAGAAGTTCACTTAGTTGGTGATAATAGCTTTTGTTAATTGCTTTGACCCCTCCAGGGGCATGGGCGCGTCAACCTCTCTAGCATTTCTATTCCTTGCTGACGTTTTTGATCACGCCGAGATTTGAATTCCGATTTCTAGATTAGTATCGTAGAGCGCTGACCGAACGACCACGGCCACCGAGCGCGACTATAATAGCTTAATAAGTAAGAAAGTGTAGTTTGGGTGGGAAAATAGGAAAAAGTTAGTGCGTCAAACAAAAGCAGTATTTTCGTGTTGGTTCGAGAAAACTAAACTATTTGCGAAATAAGTAAAATACTGGATGTTCCTCAGTATTCTGTGCAATGGTACTCGAAGAAGTTTCTCAAAGTAGGTTAAACGGAGCCGAAGAAAGGCTTTGGCAATCCCAATTGTAAATCGCTTCTTACCGTTATGAAGTCATCCGGACTGGTTGATAACTTCATCTGACGTTTAGGAACGACTTAGTTCTAGCAAGGGGTTGCAAATCTCATCAAGTTCGGTGAAAAAGAAGCTTGTAAAAGGTGGCTTACGTGCATTGGAACCAGTCAATAAGCCAGACTTTCTTTAAAAAAATAGGCTGAAACGGTTGAAATGGGCTCAGGAGCACGTGATATGAGCTCAGAAGATTTGGAAGATTGATATCTTTTTGTGTGTGTGCTGATATTCAAGCAAAATGTTACCGACGGAAGAATCTACGTGCTGCAGAAAACTCGAGAAACGCTCAGCGGTGAATGCCTTTGCAAATTCCTTCCGAAACTTAAAGGGTTTATGGTGTGGAGATTTTTCAGGTCATTAAAGTTTTGGAATCTAGGGACGCGGGAGCGTCCCGCCCCGCCAAAGAAAAATGAAAAAATCAAACAAAAAAAAAAAAAATGGAAAAGTGACCAAGATTATGTTTTCGCGACACAACAGTACGGGTTTTCGGACCTCTGTAGCTCCGGCCCCGGATGATTGTTCGGGCTCAAATTTGGTATGGTAATTGTCTCCGGTCACCTTACAAAGTGCTGCAAACTTGATTCCGATACAAGGAAAAACACACGAGATATGATAATTTGAAAATGGCTATTTTTCTTGTTCTCGTTGTTCTCGTCGTTTTCGTTGTTCTCGTTGTTCTTTGACAGGGCTACAGCCTCGTAGGGAGCGCATCGAGGTCTGCTTTCTTTTCTCACGGATTGACTGTGTCCCAAGGGTGTGCATAGGCTATCATTTGCTATGATCCGTACAGTAGATAAAAAGATACATTCAAAAATGTGAAATTTTGTTGTAGAGTTTCTCGCTTAAGTCTTTTTGATAATTTCAATGCGACACAGCAAATCACTCGCAGAGATTGCATGCCGACGGGGAGAGACGCAAACACTTGATTATGTGAGTAGTGACGACGACGGTCCGTGCGCCCATCGGGTGAGGAGAACCATACGAGGTAATGGTTGTGGGCGTGGCTTGTGGCAAGTGCATGAATGAAAAGTGTGTGATGAAAAAATTGAAGCTGAATGTTTACAGCTGCATTCTATGATGTCCGGAAAGAAAAAAACATACTGTGTGGTGTATGACTTATTTCATTTCTGACATATGAGATATGAATAGTCTATTTATAGATTCGAGGCAACTTAACGTCGATCCTTCATGTATAAACAAATTTCAGAAAGACGATTCATAAACGTCTAGGGTTGTTTGGACTATACTGATGTAACAAACAAAAATCAATAAATAATATTTAACTAGTACATAGTAAAATATTAAATAATTTTATTAAAAAACGTAAATCTATAAAAGAAAAACAATAAAAACCAACATACACGCCAGTAATCAATTGTACATAATAATAAATTTTAAAAGCACTTTAAAGCAGTTTTGAAATTCAAGTCAGGGTTCTTCCTCTGGAAAACACATACATACGCTCAACCAAGTTATTTACCCCAAATGGGTACTCATTTAACACCTGAGTGGACTCATAGTCCGGCACGTAAATCCCCTTTTTTATCGAAAACTACCGCATTCAGTAGGAATCAAACCGGAGCCCAATGTATAGAAGGCGAACGTTGCTTACCGTTGCGCCATCTGAATTACTACTACTACTATGCAAAAAGATATGAGATCTCACAAAAACAACTCCGTTGTAAAAAATTCCCCGCCAAGAAAAATCTCTCAACCGCAAAAAGGATTGATATGAATACAATACCGCCAAAGTACTCGTAGCTTCGCGCCTTACTCTAGGGTTGGCATATTGAACACTGATTGAATTAGTTAATTTTTTTCAAAGTTGATTGGCGGGGAGCTTCGTAGCCTAACTCACCGTTGCCTAAAGACTCGGGCCAGAAGTGATTAATAGACTATTTCTACTGCGTTCTTCTTCAGATTGTTCAACTTATTTTGTTTAATGGAAGCTCCCCGCCAAACAACGATGAAAGAAATTAACTAATTCAATCAGTGTTCAATATGCCAACCCTAGAGTGAGGCGCAAAGCTACGAGTACTTTGGCGGTATTGTATTCATATCAATCCTTTTTGCGGTTGAGAGATTTTTCTTGGCGGGGAATTTTTTACAACAGAGTTGTTTTGGTGAGATATGATTTTCCAGTTCAAAACTAACAGTAGTAGTTTACTTGCAAATCCTGGAATACGAATTGGAGCCTTGTGAGTTAGGCATTCATAGCCATTTGCCTTTCATGAGGCATGTACGTCATCTACCTGACGTTTTAACGGTAATTTGTTAAGAATAATTAAAGTGGAGTGGGTCATTGCCAAGCTAAGCCATTATGACTTAGTTCGGCTATCCACATCCACCAAAAATTGATCAGCACTAGGCCAATACACCAACTGTCCACTGGTTTCGTCCACACGATGGATTCTACTCGTCAGGGGCTACCTTAATCCATCGGAGAGGTATACACCCATGTCGTATAATGCGCACTATATATAGTGTCGTCGTTATACTCAGTGGCGTATTCTGATGCAAGTCAGAATACCATCCACTCAACTGGTCGAGCTACCTCCCCGATGGATTAAGGTAGCTTCTGACGAGTAGAATCCATCATGTGGATGAGTTGAGTTCGTTTCGTTCGTGTACGTTGAAGCGGGTTGACGTTTTTCCCGGCTTATAGCTCCGAGTACAATATTATAATTTTCTTGGTTTTTTCATCATCAATATGACGGAAACTAATAAAATGCTATGTTATTCCTGTAACGATGATTTTGATGACCCGAAGGATGTTATCATGTGTGTGACCTGCAAAAATTATTTTCATTCACGTTGCACAAATGTAAAAACTCTCGAAAGTCTTCGCAGACAAAGAAAAGAAGTGTGGAAGTGCGATGGGTGCAAAGCCTCTAAAAACATCGAAAAGGATTTTGAAGTAGTGTTAAAAAATGCAATACGCGATTTAAAAAAAGAATTGGACACAAATAATAAAGATACAAGTGCAGAACTGAGTGAGATAAAAAGTGCTGTGGAGTTCATGTGGGCGAAATTTGATGAACATGCTAAAAATTCATCTGAACTGTTAAAAGAGATTGCTTCGTCAAAAAAAGAAAATACTGCATTAAAAATGGACATTGAAAAATTAAAAATTGAACACAATGATCTCGCCACAACATTAAGATCTAGCGACATCATAATAAACGGGTTTCCGCAAACGAAAAATGAGAACCTCATAGCAGTAATGCAATCTGCTGGAAATGCTGTTGGGGTAGAGGCCACTGACCATGATGTCAGTGATATCTATAGAGTACATAAAAATAAAAGTACTAAACCAAAAGTTGTGGTAAAATTCAAAAATAGAATGTTTAGAAACCGAATCCTTAATGCATTCAGGAGCAAAGTGAAAGAAAGTCGCAGCGGAGCCAGCATTGACACAAAAGCGATACATAAAGACTTGGAGAGCGGTAGAGTGTTTGTGGGTGAACACCTGACAGGCTTGACGGCAATGCTCCTAAATAAAGCAAAATGTAAGTTGACGTCTTTTAAGTTCGTATGGACAAGAAACGGAATCATTTACGCTAGGAAAACGGAAGGTGATAGAATTCATCGAATAAAAACTGATAGCGACTTGCATGCCATTAACAACAATTTATCTTCCGCATCGACATCCTAAACTTTTTATTTCAATTTTAAATTTATATTTCTTTTTGCGTTATACCGTCATTGGTCGATTTATTATTATCTCCAAATTCATACGAAAACATAATAACAAAGAGATTTAAATGTAAATGAATGTAGAGAATTTATATTACACAACCGAAAAATATCTTTTAATATTTTTCATATGAACGTTAGAAGTATAGCTAAAAATTTCGATGAGTTAACCTTAGTCTTAGAAGAATTACATTATGAGGCTGACCTAATTATTTTGACAGAAACATGGCTATCTGAGTGTGACTGCTTTGATTTGCACGAATATAGGCGTATAACAAACCTATATAACAAATCTGATGGAATAGTCGTGTATATTAAGAATGAATACTCTTTGGATTCTGTAGAAGCAAAAATTGAATATTGCAATGTAATTAATTTATTTATTGTGCTGTCCAATAATTTCCTACTGCAGGTAACTTGCATATATCGATCACCAAGCTTAGACTTAACAACTTTTAATAACTCATTAGAAATTTTCCTTGATGAAAGAAAGTCCTTTGACAATCATATAATTATAGGTGATATAAAAATTAACATTGATAGGAGCAAGTTAACAACTACAGCTACAGAATATCTGAATGTTTTAAGTAGTTATGGTTTTAATAAATACCTGGAGGGAACTACAAGAGGTAGAAGCAAGTCGTGCATAGACCATATATTCCTTAAAGACTCAAGTAACTTGATATTTGAACCTGCTATTTTCGAAACATTTGTTACTGACCATTATTCTACTATTGCAAAAATAACGCTTCATAACACAATAACAGAAACTGGAAATAGAAACAAAAGGGCACCTCTCAAAAAAACTGATTACAATTTACTGCATGCACTCTTTCAACAGCAAGACTGGTATTCTGTCTATAATACCCCAGACCCAAACGAAACTACTAAATGTTTCCTTAAAATTATCCATGAGATAATAGAGTAAGTAACTATAACTGTTCAACCTACACTTAAGTGTAAGCAATTGCCGCGTAAAAGGTGGTGCACTGAGGGAATAATCATCGCAAAAACTCACTAGCAAATAAAGTTAAAAATGAGCCTTTCAATACTTCTTTGCTTACGAATTTTAAGAAATGCAGAAATCTTCTTAACGGTGTTATTAGATTAGCTAAAGCTGATTACTATATGATTGAGACAAAAACGTGTTTAGGTAATCCAAAAAAATTATGGGAGAATGTTTATGAAATCATATCCAAAAATAAAAAAGTGATTCGCCCTATTGCAGAAATTGTAGACGCTCATGGCACTATTCTGAATTCGCCTAGAGAAATCTAATGAATTCAACGCCTTTTTTGCGAATGTCGGTGAAAATATTTCAAACTCGGTCCCGGTTGTATCTCCCCATAGAGAAAATAGAAATACTACTGTCACGCTAGCAGATTTCAATACTATCACAAGTGATGAGGTACTAAGGCATATATTCAATTTATCTGAAAATAAATCTCCAGGTGAAGACTGCATCTCTTCAAGCTGTTAAATATATCAAGCTACGTAGTATCACCTCTATGCTATATTTATAATAAATGTCTTACATCTGGTATATTTCCAGACAATCTCAAAATGGCGACGGTTGTTCCCATCTTTAAATAAACTAATAAAAAAAAATCCTAACAACTACCGAACTATATCTCTTATTTCGAACCTAGCCAAGCTTTTAGAGAAATGTCTGAAAACACGATTAACTCAACACCTTATTTCTCAAAATTTCTTATCATCTAATCAGTATGGCTTTCAGGAAAGCAAAAGTACAAGTGATGCTATCTATCGTGTGACTGATTTTCTAAATAAATCTATGGATAACAAGGAAAAGGCAATAGCTTTTTTCCTTGACCTAAAAAAGCTTTCCATACCGTCAATCATAATATCCTTCATGGCAAGCTAAAATCTATAGGTTTAACCGATAATATTATTGCTCTATTCTGCTCTTATCTTAGTGGTCGTCAGCAAAAAGTTAAAATTGGGACAATATTTAGTGAACCAATTGAAGTCAAATGTGGTATTCCTCAAGGCACTGTATTGGGGCCGGTCCTCTTCAATATATATATTAATAATCTATGTAAAATGGAATTGGATAGTGACTTTGGGGGAAATATTGCCGCTTACGCGGATGACACTGTCTTACTATTTAAAGGACATAGCTGGGAAAATGTCCAGCAGAAAGCTAATAGGCTACTTGGTCCTATGGCCGTTATTCGTTGTAGGACAGCAAGTTCCACTAGACATTCGTCAGTATTAGGCCCCCGAATTTTTAATAACCTTCCTTCAGAAGTAAAAGAAACCTTGAATAACAGTAATTTTAAATTGAAATTAAAACAGTTCTCATTTAATAATAAACTCTACTTAGATGCATTCCTTACAACCTAACCTAATTATAGGTATATTCTCTATATTTATATCTCTTAAATTGTTTGTAATCTACTCTCTTAAGCTAAAATACCACTACTTTGATGGATTAATTATGCTATTATTGTTTTCGACTAATTTCGAATTCTATTCTAATTTTTTCTTTCTTTCTTACTATAAAATCTATTAGTTTTTATCTCTTTAAGTCCAAATTTTTTAGTCAATCCTGCTGTTTTCTGAATTAAACCTTAAAAATTTTTTTTTCATGAACTTATCATCGCACTCGCGCACAAGTCCAACTTTTGCGAGCTAGCGAGCTGAATATTATTGTAAAAAAATTTTTTGTTAATTTTGTATTGGCCTAGTGGTGATCAATTTTTGGTGGATGTGGATAGCCGAACTAAGTCATAATGGCTTAGCTTGGCAATGACCCACTCCACTTTAATTATTCTTAACAAATTATCAAACACAAAAAAAAATGTGTTGCGCATGTTCGTGAATAACATAAAGATATAAAACAAGTTTTTTGCCGGGCGACAGCCATCGACGCCATGCAACTTACATGGCACTTAGCATGCCGTCGCCCTTCTCAGTCCAGAGTGGGACTACACTATTCATACTTTTTTCTTGTTGAGAATAATTAACTCCCCGAAGGGAGCCCAAATCGTGTTGGTTCGCCGGTTTCGACCGCTGGTGCGAGCGCGAAGCAGAGGCGTCTGATGAGGCGCGCTTCGCACCAGCGGTCGAGACCCGCGAACTAAGACGATTTGGGCTCCCTTCGGGGAGTTAATTATTCTCAACAAAAAAAAAGTATGAATAAGTGTCAAAATCGGAGACATCTATAGCAAATAGGAGCATAGAAATTAAGAAATTTCTTAGCAAAGTTATCGTAGTAAAGCATCTACAAAATTCTACCGAGATAAAACATTGATGTTCGGAAACATCGATGTTTCTTTACCGATTTTTCATCGACATCGATTGTTGATCCCCAAAACATCGATGTTGTAAAACATCGATGTTTCGAGGTCGATGTCGCAGCTCTAATCCATTCCCAAATTCAACTAATTAACCCACACCACAAATATATGACAAAAATTATGTGAAGTTATCATATACTTGAGATTCTATTTGTAGGGGAGGTAAGCGTTCTTTTGGCCCGATCTTGACGATTTTCAAAACCTGTCGATTGGATTCGTTTACAAGCATTTGGCCAAATGTAAATTCGCTAAATTTATTCTGTCGAAAGTTATGGTCTATTCGAAGTATCATTTGTAGGGGCGGTTGGGGCTGCTTTTGTTGGATATTGCTTATTTTCAACACCAACTAACTAGATCTTACTACCAATCGTACAGTTCATACAACTCATGGTTGTACCGGATGCGCCATCCATCTCGATCGCAAACAGCCCCGAAAATTCACCGTAGAACCTTACGTTCAAATGTGTCTAACATGTTTCCGGAGGCTTGAGTAAGGGTCTATGCTTCGCAGTCGTAGCATAGCACTGGTCGTATAATGGTTTTGGACA
Organism: Chloromyia formosa; assembly: GCA_964017055.1. Lineage (NCBI taxonomy): Eukaryota > Metazoa > Arthropoda > Insecta > Diptera > Stratiomyidae > Chloromyia > Chloromyia formosa. Next base: position 64,077,193 of record OZ024816.1, read on the forward strand.
CGCAGAGCTTCGTGTTTCTGTGTACATGCTTCGATTTCATTATGGGGAGAACCGAGAAAAAAGTCTTATTAGCTAACTGAATCCGTCGCTTGATTTCGTCAGTTTCGTTGGCGTCTATTGACAAGTTGCAACCCAGGTATATGAAGTTGTTCACGAGCTCGGTGTTGAGGTCCCCCAAATTGATGCTCGGTTTTGCAGGTGTCATCGATTGTATCATTATTTTAGTTTTAGGCACTGCTCACACGGGGATACTCAACTCTGCAATACTCGGTGGATGAGAGACGGAGACTTGGAGTCTAGAGACTGTAGTCATCCGTCATGCCCACACAGCCGCTACTAGGTCGCGAGTTGTGCATGTCGGCTGGCTGAAGTGGCCATTGCACACGGCTGTTGCTTGTGGAAGCGCTTGCGGGGATCTTGTGTGTACATGTGCGGGGTCGACTTGCTTGGGGTACTATCGTTGTACATGTTGCTGTCGTATGTTAGTCCAGGCTATGAACGAAACCGAGTGTGTGTTCATTTTTTTCTTCAAATGTTTGGGATTTGAAACGGATCAACAGCTTCATGGAAACCTGGATTTGCACCTGTACGGTAGATCTTGTTGGTTGGTATTGAAAACAGACGTGATCCAGCTAAGGGAGCGCCTACCTACCCTACATATGTACCACTATACTTCGCCCGGTTAAGTAGGAATGTTCCTTTTTATACCCTAGACTTTTAGAATAGGGTATATTGTTTTTGTCACGATGGAAATATGTAACACCTTAAATGACGCTACGGAGGTATAGCAATGTATATATATAAATGATCAGGGTCACCTCCTGATTCGATTTAGCCATGTCTGTCTGTCTGTCTGTCCGTCTGGCTGTCCGTCTGTCTGTCTGTCTGTTTGTCTGTCTGTCTGTCTGTTTGTCTGTCTGTCTGTCTGTTTGTCTGTCTGTCTGTCTGTCTGTCTGTCTGCTTGTCTGCCCGTTCGCACGATAACTTTCGATAGAATGAAGCTAGAGACTTGAAATTTTGGTCAAATGTCGGAAGTATAATTTACTTGGTTCGTATTGAAAATGGGCATGATCAGGCCAAGAGAACGCCTACCTCCCCTATACTATATGTAAAATAATTAAATGTATCTATAACTCCCGATTAAATAAACATGAAAAGCTCTAGCTTTGGCTGGTTGCTCGTGTGGATAATCTTCTCTCCTGGAAAAATAAAATCGACCAGTTGAAAACTAACGGTAATTTTCTTACAAAGAACCCCGTACTACCCTACTTTCGGGTTTTTTGTCTATAATTCTTGAATCAATTGACGTAGACACCTGATTTTCGCCATGTAACCCTGAGGTAAGAAGCTGCTTGAGTTCTAGTAAGTTGGGCATAATCGGATCAAAGGAACGCCTACTTCCCCCAAAAATTCCAAAAAATTAAATATTATTTTAATTACGATAACTTTCGATAGAATGACAGTAACGAGTTAAAAATTTGCCAAAATGTTGCTAGTAAGATCAACTTTGTTGGTATTGAAAATGGGTAAGATCCCACCCAAGCAACCCCTACCTCCCCTACAAATGCAAATTCAGATAAGCGATAACTTTTGACAGAATCAAGCCAGCGACTTGAAGTTCTGGTCAAATGTTTGAACTGAGATCGGGTTAGTTGGTATTCAAGATGGGTTAGATCCGACCTAAGGAACCCCTACTTCCACTGGAAATGAAACTTAAAATAAGCGATAACTTACGACAAAATAATGCTAGCGAATTTTGTTCAAATGTTTGTAATAGGATCCAGTTGGCTAATATTGAAAATACGTAAAATCCGACCAACGAAACCCCTACCTCCCCTACAAATAAAACTTCAAATAAGCGATAACTTTCGATAGAGTGAAGCTAGATACTTGAAGTGTTGTTCAAATGTTTGTAGCGTGATCTTATTTGTTGGTGGCAATGATGAGCAAGATCCGACCCAAGGAACCCCTATCTCCCCTACAAGTGAAACTTCAAATAAGCGATAACTTTCGATAGAGTGAAGCTAGAGACTGGAAATTTTGTTTAAATGTTTGTAGCATGATCTTATTTGTTGGTGGCAATAATGAACAAGATCCGACCCAACTAACCCCTACCTCCACTACAAGTGAAACTTCAAATAAGCAATAACTTTCGATAAAATGAAGCTAGCGACTTGAAAAATTCGACAAATATTTGTAGAATGGGTTAGTTGATTGATTTTGATAATGGTCAAGATCCTCCTGAATGATTGCCAACCTCCCCTATAAACTGGCCATATAGGAAACTCACTTTTAATGCATATGGTCGTTACCAATTGGTACTTTTGGTATCACCACTAGGTCTGTACAAGTCTAGGGTATATACGCTTGGACTGGTTTCTTTTAAATAGTGCATTGTTGCAATTTATGGTGCCATTTTTTACTTCCCTGAAATCTGAACTACCTTTGCTACTTCATTCCAGGTCTTCTCCTTCACATCTTTCCTGGAATAACCTCTTAATTTAAAATTATATAATTCAGGGAATTTTTCTACTTCCGCTACTAATTTTTCATTAGGTAAACTTCTGATCACTCATATTGTAGTTTTGGAATCAAAAGTAAGCGGGTGGGAAATTAACTGCAAAGTAGCGAACTCCTTTATTGTGATGTGAGGTGAGCGCTGAACTAGTAGTTCTTTATTTATTTTTCAGATTTTACGTTCAGAGCCTGGACATATATATGGCATCGACATGTACTCGTATAATGGTACCCCAAACAAACTTACCCCGCATATCCATAAGTAATCCGATTTCCCAAAGCAAGATACTTTCCAATAAAAGATATTTGGCCACAGATAAAACAGATTTCCAACACCACTGGATGCCATGCTCAATCATCCTCGTGAAAATACAATCACCATGGCGCCAATACACTACATTGCACAGCCAGAGTCGCAGTTGCAATCGCGAAGCTGAATGCCTAGGAAAACGGGTCCACGCGATCATCATTGAATAATGAATTAATTGGTCGCGAGTCGCAATCGCATTCGCGCCCAGTCGCTGCCTTGGAACTCACACCTTAAAGCCTGTTTTCTCAGTGTCCAGTTAAAATTTAAACTCGAGATAAAATTTGTTGTTGTTGTTTTCCCTGTAAATTTTGACAGATGGGTACGTTCAATGTCTGTTTAACTGCAGTTTAAATTTTAATCAGACATTGAGAAAACGGGCCTAAGACTTTAACTCTTGAGAGTTTGTTAGTTGGGATATGCTGTCGTGTCGAATAGTAAACGCACCTCGTGTAAACACAACGACGGGTGCATTATTTCCGCGTCAGTAAAATTCGCTTCTATGCCCGTTTATGACGTTTCGTCCGCGTAAACCCGATTTATAGTACGTGTAAACACTATTCACGCTTACACGACTCGGATAAAAATCATGCGATCGCGTATACGTGTCCCGTGTATCCGAACTTTAATTGTCTCATTTTTGTGCAAAACCAACTACAGTAGAGAACGGATAAATGCAAAACGCTTAAGTGCAAAAACCGCATTAGTGCAAAATATATAGTAAAAGCCCGGTAATTTTTCACCTACTTTTCATATAATATTATCTCTATAAGTGCAAAACGCATAAGTGTAAAACACGCTAAAGTGACATGCAAATGTATGACAGGCCCATCATAAACACAAGCGAATTGAGACGGATAAGTGCAATGGTTTTTTGCATTCGCATATAAGTCAGTAAAATTAAGTCAATTCTTGGGCTTTAGAGGAAATATTTATGAAAGATATGGAAATTTTAATTCCTTTTATTATTGTACATTGGTTTTGATTTTCCTTATAACTTCAAACCGTTGCCTCAGATCGAAAAATTTAATAGGACGTAAATTAAAGAGTTTCGAGCTCACAAATCTTTGAAAAGGATGCTCCAAATGAAGAACTGATGAAATAAAAGATGAAGGTAATTTTATTTTAAGTCTAAAGTGATGAATATTTTTCAATTCGGCCCATTTTTAGAGTGGCTGTGAGTGAAAATGCAAAAATATGTTTAGCGATTTCTGCCTTATCAGCTTAATATCTTGGTAAGTATAACAGCTAAAAATTTCGTTTTAGTCTTAAATAATAAATAAGCAATTCCTTCTAGTTTTAAAAAGCTTTACTAAATTTTTAACAGACTAGCTAAGGAAATATTTTGAAAAAAAAGCGATTCTTTTATGATGGCGGCGTCCGAGGCAGCATTTTAATCTTTGCGAAATCGCCGACCTTACTTTAATTAAAACGCAGTGACTCAAAAACTACACCAGGTAGAACTTTGCGGTTAACACTGAATCGCAGCTAATTTTCTACTTTTAAACGAAAAATAGCCTGTGGAAATAAAATAAGATAAAATGATTGAATACTATCATAGATAAAGTTTCGAAAATAAAATCAAAATGTGTGCACAATCAAGATCTTGCTGTTTTATCTTACTTTTCTTGAGTTTCACCTGGATATCATCGAATTCCTGATTTGTTGTGAATAAATTGTGGTAACTTTATGTAATCTTAATTTCAATTTTACTGAAAAATAAGTCTAGGGTATAAAAAAAACAAAACACACACTTGTGTGCACGTATTTTTTCATTTTCCAAAGCTATATTTAGTAAGAAAGAAACAGCAGCTCTCAATGCTCTTAGGATGCATCTAACCTCCGATGTATGCGACAGTGATATTGGTCGCTTGACTATTCTGAAACAAATTCCTGGCATGCAGATTTGCCTAAGATCAGATTGGCTGACCACGGAGTTATGCTTCGGTAATAAATTTAAAGCTCTCATACCATATCGCTCGGAATAGGAAATTGGCAATCTCTGTCCAGACCGGTGGGTTTAAAACTGAGCGGGCGTATTTAGACCCAACACATGGTCTAGAGTTTTTCAAGCCGAGATCCATACTATTGAGGTTTGCGCCAGATTAATTCTGGAAAACAATAGCCAGACAGCCATTTAGGCTCTCTCTCCACATAGGCTCTCTTCAAACTGGTGGAAGAGAGTCATTAACTTCTCCGATGTCTGCCGACCGTAAACCAAATAATTTTTGTTTTGGGTGCCAGGTCAATGTGGTATTGACGAAAATGAAGCACTGGACAAACTTACAAGGTAAGTCTCATCATCAAATTTTCTCGGGCCGGAACCCTTTTGTGGTCTGGGCTTAGCTTCAGCCAGAGCAATCATAACGGATTGGTCCAAAAGAATACGACGGCACTACTAGGACCATACAGGACTGCGCAGGTGTTGATGAGACCCTTCAACTACGTAAATACCACCCGCATGAGTAGAGCTGACCTTAGACTACGTGTGGGCTACCTATCGGGCCACCACTGGGTGAGATTTAATCTAAAAAAGACGGGTTTGTCTAACGAGATGGAGTGTCGTCTTTATTTGGAGGACGTTGAAACCACATGTTACATTTTTTGTGTGTGCCCGTACAATTGCGCGGGTGAAGTATACGTTCGTCGGTCAGTTCACCACGTGCCCTGCCGTTATCGTACGAGTGTTGGAAGATATTTTGCTTGAATGATAAAAAATAGGCTGCGGCGCAATAGATCTCCTTTGGTCGCAGTGACCACATTTAGGGTGTGTAGCCAATATCTTCTTATATCTAATGAACAATTAATCTCATTTCACCAGACTATTTTTAATTTTTAGGATGACATATTAGCGGCGATTCAGTATTTACTGCAATGTTCTACCTGCTGATATAGTTTTGTTATTGATTTTTATTAATGTAATATTGGATTCACACAAGAGGTCAGATCAATGCGATCTCGAAAATCAGATGAAATTTGCATCTGACTAGTGATGGGCATAATGGCTCTTTTCACTGTGCCAGCACATACATAAGCTCTGACTCCTTCCAATGAGTCGTTTAAAAAGAGTCATGCAAAGAGTCTGAAACTTGGCTAATAACATATTCAATAAAAGTAGTAGATGGGCGACCCCAACCTTTTTTTCTCTTTTTTTACCCCAGATTCGGAGTTGGCGACCCCCCCCCCCCCCCCCCCAATGCCCTTTAGTTCGAGCCAGCTCGATCGGACCACTATTTCCCATGAAAGCGGGGCTGCCAGCCTGGGATGGGCGACCCCAATTTTTTTTCTCTTTTTTGACCCCAGATTCGGACTTAGCGACCCCCAAATCCCCTTTAGTTCGAGCCAGCCCGATCGGATCACTATTTCCCATGAAAAGGGGGCTGCCAGCCTTGGATGGGCGACCCCATTTTTTATACCCTAGACTTTTAGTATAGGGTATATTGTTTTTGTCACGACGGAAATATGTAACACCTTAAAGGAGGCTCCGGAGGTATAGCAATGTATATATATAAATGATCAGGGTCACCTCCTGATTCGATTAAGCTATGTCTGTCTGTCTGTCTGCTTATCTGTCCGTTCGCACGATAACTTTCGATAGAAGACTTGAAATTTTCGGTCAAATGTTGGAAGTATAATCTAGTTGGTTGGTATTGAAAATAGGCATGATCAGGCCAAGAGAACGCCTACCTCCCCTATATATGTAAAATAATTAAAAGTATCTATAACTCCCGATTAAATAAACATTAAAAGCTCTTGCTTTGGCAGATTGCTCCTGAGGATAATCTTCTACTCCCCTGAAAAAATTAAATCAATCAGTGGAAAACGAACGGTAATTTCCTTACAAAGAGCCCCGTACTACCCTACTTTTCGGGTTTTTTGTCTATAACTCTTGAACCAATTGACGTAGACACCTGATTTTTGGCATGTAACCCTGGGGTAAGAAGATGCTTAAGTTCTAGTAAGTTGGGCATAATCGGATAAAAGGAACGCCTACCTCCCCTACAAATTTCAAAAAATTCAATATATTTTAATTACGATAACTTTTGATAGAAAGACACTAGCAAGTTGAAAATTTGACAAAATGTTGTTAGTAGGATCTACTTCGTTGGTATTGAAAATGGGTAAGATCCGACCCAAGCAACCCCTACCTCCCCTACAAATGCAACTTTAAATAAGCGATAACTTTCGATAGAGTGAAGCTGGAGACTTGAAATTTTGGTCAAATGTTTGTAGCATGATCTTGTTTGTTTGTGGCAATGATGAGCAAGATCCGATCCAAGCACCTCTACCTCCCCTACAAATGCAACTTCAATAAGCGATAACTTTTGACAGAATCAAGCCAGCGACTTGAAGTTTTGGTCAAATGTTTGAAGTGAGATCGGGTTAGTTGGTATTTAAGATGGGTTAGATCAAACCTAAGGAACCCCTACCTCCCCTACAAATAAAACTTCAAATAAGCGATAACTTTCGATGGAGTGAAGCTAGCGACTTGAAATTTTGGATAAATGTTTGTAGCATGATTTTATTTGTTGGTAGCAATGATGAGCAAGATCCGGCCCAAGGAACCCCTACCTCCCCTACAAGTGAAACTTCAAATAAGCGATAACTTCCGATAGAGTGAAGCTAGAGGCTAGAAATTTTGTTTAAATGTTTGAAGCATGATCTTATTTGTTGGTGGCAATAATGAGCAAGATCCTACCCAAGGAACCCCTACCTCCTCTACAAGTGAGACTTCAAATAAGCAATAACTTTCGATAGAATGAAGCTAGCGACTTGAAAAATTCGACAAATATTTGTAGAATGGGTTAGTTAATTGATTTTGATAATGGTCAATATCCTACTTAATGATTGCCAACCTCCCCTATAAACTGGCCGTATAGGAAACTCACTTTTAATGCATATGGTCGTTACCAATTGGTACTTTTGGTATCACCACTAGGTCTGTACAAGTCTAGGGTATATAAGCTTCGCTTAGGCCTGGTTTTTTCTCTTTTTTGACCCCAGATTCGGACTTAGCGACCCCCCAATACCTTTTAGGTCGAGCCAGCCCGATCGGACCACTATTTCCCATGAAAAGGAGGCTGCCAGCCTAGGATGGGCGACCTCAATTTTTTCCCCTTTTTTGACCCCAGATTCGGACTTAGCGACCCCCCAATACCCTTTAGTTCGAGCCAGCCCGATAGGACCACTATTTCCCATTAAAACGGGGCAGCCAATCTGGGGCGGGCATACAAAATCAACTCGCACAAAAACATTCGTTCAGAAAGATCGATACAAAATCGAACCGCACAAAAAGATTCGTTCAAAAAGAGCGATGCAAAATCGAACCGCACAAAAAGATTCGTTCAAAAAGTGCCAAAAGAGTCAATTGACTCTTTTTGTGCGGTTAAATTTTGTATCGCTCTTTTTGAACGAATCTTTTTGTGCGAGTTGATTTTGTATCGCTCTTTTTGAACGAATCTTTTTGTGCGAGTTGATTTCGTGTCGCTCTTTTCGAACGAATCTTCTTGTGCGATACGATTTTGTATCGCTCTTTTTGAACGAATCTTTTTGTGCGAGTTGATTTCGTGTCGCTCTTTTTGAACGAATCTTATTGTGCGATATGATTTTGTATCGCTCATTTTGAACGAATTTTACATAGAGAAGGGAGACGGGGATAGGGAGGGAGAGGGCTGAGGAGCATCCAAATAGTGGGGATGTATGCTCCTCAAATAGTGGGGATGGATGCTCCTCAGCCCGGATGGGGAATCTAAAGGGGGGTGAAAATGGTGTCAAAAATGCGAAATTCCTTATTATTTTAGAAGTTATGGCCACAAAACCGTTTACTTAAAACTAGGGTATAGTAGTGGTGTAACTGCTTGAAACAGAAAGATTTATGGGATAAACTGAATCGTGGTCGTGTGAACGGTCCACAACCCAAGGCAAAGGCAGTCCACTTTCCAGTCCACGCTCGATACAAGCATGGGATCGAAAGCGTGCCACGATGTCATGTATTTGCCCCGTCAGAGCGCTGATTTACACTGTAGCTGTAGTGGAAGTGGAAGCTATGGGTTTTTGTTTGGTTTCATCTAAAGTTGAGCTTGAGATGATGATACGTAAGACTAATACTTTTGTTTTAGAATGTTGGGATTGTTTTCTGTATTTGGTGAAACTTGGCTGTGCGGTGCGACGCGACGTAAATAAATTATTTTTGATATGTTTGCATTTGCAGTCAGCATGGGTTGTTGCGTATATATTTAGAAGTATACACAATGTGTGCATTGCATACTGCATAGAGATGAATATAAATGGATTTAGATGGGATTGCTTTGGTAAATAAATGATGGTGGTTTTGCTTTAAGATAGATAATGGGATGGGATGTGAGTGAATGAACGTATTGTAGTACATTATATGCATTGAAAAATGAGCGTGGATTGGTTATGGGTTGGGTAATATTTATGCGATGGGCTAGTTTGGGAATTAATTTTACAGTGAGTCATTCTTAAATTGAACGAGTCGAAGGCTATGTCGTTGTGCCGAATCTTTCGCTCATCCTGATGAGTCGTTCAAAAAGAGCGACTCGTTGCTGTGCAACACATCACTACATCTGACAGTTTCAGATCAAGTGAATTGGCCAGATTGAACTGAAATCGAGTGGTTTGGCGGCAGTGTGAATATGAACTCAGGTCGGCCATTTTGCAAAGATTAAATTGCCTGTAACCTGTCAAATTGTTACAACACTGGTTGTATTAATTAGGGTAGTTTCAAATGTTTAATATGTTGTATGAGTTGGTACATTGCTAAAAAGTTTAAGCTTTTTAATCCCCCCACCACCGCAGAGGCCGCCATCTTGAAAAAACCGCTTAATTGTTTAGCTTGTTCCGTATTTTTTTTTAATATCTCCTAAATTAGTATGCTTAAGAATTTAGTAAAACTTTTTTAAACTAGAAGGAATTGCTTACAAGTTGAGATTAAAACAAAATTTCTAGCTGTTATACTTACCGAAATACAGCTATTAAAGTTGAAATCGCTAAACAGACATTTTTACATTTTTGATTACAATCACACTAAAAATGGGACAAATATTGGCCACCATAGAAGTGAAATCTTTAACCTTTATTTAATCAGTTTTACACTTGAAGCATCCGTTTCAAAAATCGTTGAGCTTGAAAATTGATAAAATTTGTTTTTTTTTTTAAGCCTCAAAAATTATCATTTTGTGACTATCGATTTTGACTATACTGCTGAATCGAAATTTGACTTTGAGCAGTGCATTGTACGCAGAATTCAACACTCTTTAAATTACATCCTCTCCATTTTTCGAAGCGAGGCACCGTTTAGAATTTATAAGAAAAATCATAAAAACATAGGTTCAAATTTCTAGAATTTTCACTTGCCAAAAGTTATTAAGCTCAGCTTATGCGACTGTGCAAACACAGTTTGGAACATTTCTGTTTCGCGAATATTAGGAGAATTCTCTCCATTGCAATTAGAGAGATTTTTCTTAATTCCTTAATTTTGGGCATTTTCGCTTTAGGTAGTTCATTTCCGCTTTAGGTGGTAAGAACCTAGAACCCACCCGCGGGGATTAGTAGGTCCTAAAGCGGAAATTTCCTGAGTTTTGTGAAAATTTTCCCTAATTTGATAGAGAGAATTCTCCCAATTTTTGCGAAACAGGAATGTTCCGATTAAATTTTACTGGCCTATCTTTGCAACGGATGCCAGAGGCGATTGCACTTATCCGTTCTCTTCTGTAAAATTGTTTTCTGAAATAACGAATCAAGAAGATTATACTGTCGGCATTTTCCATTTCTACTCGATTGTCTGAGAACTTAACAATTAGTGACCCTTCAAACAAAAATCTTATTAAATTGAAAAACAGTACTCGTACGTATCCCCATAAGTTGCATTTAATTGAAGGCATTTCTCTACAAAGAATGTAAACACGGTAGATACATGGGCTGATTCCCTCCCTGCTCTGTTATTGTACTATGTTGTTTATAAATTACTACTATACCTATACAACCTAAGGCATCATTAATAAATGAAAGATTGTTGTATATGTATGTGTTGCCAAAAGAACAGTTCTTGTGATCATTGTAGTTTCAACTTAATTACACTAATTTGGTCGGCAACAGTTGGGTAATAACCGCGCACCTTAAGATGTATCTCCGTCTTTCCATAGCGAAAATAACATAATACTCGTACATATACCTATACACCTGTGTATGTACTATATACATATATGTAATAAATATATAATTACAAACAGAATTACTATTGCGTCAGAGGGTGGTGATCTGCAGTGGTTGCGACATACATATGTACATATTCTCACTTGCGTAACGTACAAATACGCAAGTGAGAATATGAGCTTAAGCGAAAGCGCGATATCGTTGACAATTACATCGGCGTGTAAATAGCAAATTGGACGTTTTACCGAATCGAGAATATCACTTAAAAAAAAAACGTTGCCCCTGTAGAAACTTGCAAAGAAAACAAAACGGCAAATCGCAGCCGCATCTACATGCTACATTTCTACATGTAGAAAATTAAATACCACGAGAAACGTATTACCTATTTACAGGTGATGACTGATGAGTGCCAATTTTCGGTGACCAAAGGGAAAACAAAATCAAAAATATCTTCGTATTAACTTAGTTTTGTTTTCTACAGTCAGTCAGTATTAATTGAAAAAGCAGAGTTTCCTTGATACTGTAGATTGTTTATTTTGTAAAAGGCAAACACGTGTTTCGGGAGCAACTTGCATCCTTCTCAGTGCCCGATTTATAATAAATTCTTACATGACTAATCCTACATTTTATTATACCCTAGACTTTTAGTATATTGTATATTGTTTTTGTCACGACGAAAATATGTAACACTTTTAAGGAGGCTCCGCAGGTAAAGCAATGTATACAGGGTGTTCCAAACCCCAACGTCAACTTGTAAACCGATGATAGGCCAAGTTGTGGCAGTTATTAGAAAAGTATTTAAAAAAAGTTTCCGTCAATTATTTTTTGACTTATAGACATTCAAAAAAGAATTGGAAAAATTCATACCCTGTGATGATTTTGATACCTAGACTTATAGTATGTATAGGGTATATTGTTTTTGTCACGACGAAAATATGTAACACCTTAAAGGAGGCTCCGGAGGTATAGCAATGTATATATACAAATGATCAGGGTCACCTCCTGATTCGATTTAGCCATGTCTGTCTGTCTGTCCGTCTGTCTGTCTGTCTGTCTGTCTGTCTGTCTGTCTGTCCGTCTGTCTGTCTGTCTGCCCGTTCGCACGATAACTTTCGATAGAATGAAGCTAGAGCCTTGAAATTTTAGCCAAATGTTGAAAGTTTGATCTAGTTGGTTGGTATTGAAAATGGGCATGATCAGGCCAAGAGAACGCCTACCTCCCCTACATATGTAAAATAATTAAATGTATCTATAACTCCCGATTAAATAAACATGAAAAGCTCTAGCTTTAACAGATTGCTCGTAAGGGTAATCTTAAACTCTCCTGAAAAACTAAAATCGATCAATTGAAAACTAGCGGTAATTTCTTTACAAAGAGCCCCGTACTACCCTACTTATCAGGTTTTTTGTCTATAACTCTTTAACCAATTGACGTAGACACCTGATTTTTGGCACGTAACCCTGAGGTGAGAAGCTGCTTGAGTTTTAGTAAGTTGGGCATAATCAGATCAAAGAAACGCCTACCTCCCCTACAAATTTCAAAAAATTAAATATTACTTTAATTCCCAACTAACGATTTTCTTATAGAATTCTTGAAGAGTTTTATAAGCGAGAAAGTGGCGTTTGAAATTGGGAGGATAAGACACTCTTGAAGGCTTCTTCAAAATTCGAACAAGAGCACTTGTTTTACCTCCAGGTCGATTCGCCAAAATTAAAGTTGAACGATTTTTTGTTTAACCAATATATTTCGGGCATATGCCCATCTTCAGGGTTCTTAGTTCGTTTAAAGTTTTACAAACTTTTTGTTTGTAATCGACCTGGAGGTAAAACAAATTCTTTTAAAGTGCTCTTGTTAGAGTTTTGAAGAGGCCTTCAAGAGTTCTTAGAGTGTCTTATCCTCCCAATTTAATACGCCACTTTCTCGCTTATAAAACTCTTCAAGAATACTATAAGAAAATTGTTAGTTGGGTTACGATAACTTTCGATAGAATGACACCAGCAAGTTAAAAATTTGGTAGGATGTTGCTAATGATTGGCGCGTTCTTTTGCGTATCTATCGAATATAGGGCAGGGCAACGAACACGCCTTACGAAACAACAAGTTTCTTGTTGTTTGTTTAATGCGCGTACACTATACACTACATAGATACGCAAAAGAATGCGCCTAATATTAGGTAGATAATCTAAATATGAGCGAAAGCACAAGTTTTCTGCAACTGCAATTTTGAAACGAAGCGTCATTCTAAATATGTTAGGTGTCGTCCGACGTTTGTAGCTGTCAACTAAATCAAAGAAGACGCAGCTTTCCCAAACTACAAATTTTATTTATATGTATATATATATTTCGGGAGCGACTTACCCCCTTCTTCAGTACAAAAGCTACTAAATATAATGGCAAGATTCAGGTCATAATATACGTTACTAATTACTTACTTTTAAGGACAGGTAGATCAGACCAGAAACTCATTTTATTGCATCACCTATCGGTTTATGGCGCTTCTCTACCTGCTCTTTTACGATTCTTCGCAATTAATCTAACTAATTTTGAAGGGCAGTTTCCTTGGTCCGTATTCAATATTCGCGTCGTGTCTTCTCGAATGATCTCCAAGCTCTCCCAGGGATCTAACGTATTCGTCCGGTTCGTATATCGCAATAGTTCTAGGTTCTCGCGCTGAACAGTGTGTCCTTCTTCGATGATATAGGCCGCTACTGATGATCGTACTGATGAATTCGCTTTCCGGATGCTGTTAACGGCTTCTCTGATGTGTTCGTTGAATCGCGTCGTTACTAACCGCTTCGTCTGTCCTATATAAACTTTGTCGCAATCGCTACACGTTATCCGATATATGCCGCTTTTCTCCTCGAGTTTTAGTGGGTCCTTCACGCTGCCTAGTATATTCCTCAGGGTGGTGTTTCTGCTCGATCCGACTACCTGTAAATTAAAATGCTTTAATAAGTTTTTAATTTTAGGAAACAAGTGGGAGTTAGGGATACTTATACGCCTTGGAATGTTTTCCATGGGCTGCGTAAACAGCGTTGTATACTTTAACCTGTCATGTTGTCGGGTTTTCCTCCTGATCAGTTTCTCGATGTCATAAGAATCGTATCCATTTTTGATAGCGGTGTCAACAATGAATTCGCGTTCCTTGTTGAATCCGTCCATCGTCAAAGGGTACGTGGTCAATCGGTGTACCATACAATTATAGGCCGCCATTTTCTGTGCAAACGTGTGATTCGAGGTGGATGGTATCGTCCGTTGCGTTGTGGTTGGCTTACGGTAGATCTCGAACTCCAATTCGCCGTTGTTATTCATGATGATAAGGTCCAAGAATGGGATGGCCCCATCTTTTTCCATCTCGATGGTAAACTCGATTCTGTGATGAATCTTATTTATCACGGAGAGGACTCGGTCGATATCATCCCTTCTAACAACCGCGAATATGTCGTCCACATACCTAAACCAAACTTTAGGCATTACTCCCTTAGCCTCAATCTCCTCCTCGATCGACGCCATGAACCGCTCCGTGAGCAGCGGTGAGAGAGGGTTTCCCATCGCTACCCCAGAAGTAGTTTTGTAGAACTTACCCCGGGATGTGAAATAGTTTTCGTTCATACAAAGGCTCGCAAGATTTGTATAAATTCGAACTTTCTTCCTCCATTCCGGGGTAGTTCCAAACTGGTTCAGCCATCGCTCGTACTCGAAAATTGCTTGCTTAACCGGGGTGTTAGGGAATAACGCCTTGACATCAAACGACACCATTACCTCGTCTTCGTTAATCTTCTCAATGGTCTGCAACTTCTCGATCAACTCGTGCGTGTTTTTCACCGAGTGCTTGCTGTTGACGTTTCCTAGGGCCTGGCACTCCTTAATTAGCCACTTGGCGATGTTGTAAGTCGGCGAATTGGAATCTGCTATGATCTCCCGCATCTCGTCTCCTTCCTTGTGGATTTTGGGTTGGCACCGTATTCTAGGTAACGCTGGGTTCGGCATGCGTAGTCGCGAAGCATCTTTGAACACGGTACTGGCTTCCTTCAAGGCACGGTCCACCCTTTTGATCGAATCGGGCAACGGGTCCTTCCTTAACTCGAAGTAGTTACCATTGGAGAGTTTGTTGACCACAGCGTCGTCGTAGGCCTCTCGATCCATCACTACCACGTTGTTTCCTTTGTCGGCTTTGAGGAAATATACTGGCTTCTCCCGTAATTCGCGTAAAACCGTTTTTCCGCGTTGGCTTATTTTTGGCGGCATGCTGTTCCGAATGATTCTACTAACTCCCGATCTGATATCGTTTTTCGTGTCGTTTTCTAAGAATTTGATCCCGGCCTCGATGTTGACGACGGTTTCGTCAAGTATATTTGTCGGCGGAAGTGAAAACGCGAGACCGTTATTTAACATTTCCATTTGAGCATCCGTAAATTCGACCGACGATTTATTAACGACGTAGTTCGGAATGTTCGCGACGTTATTCTTAGTTACCGGCGGGGTATGTTCGTTTTTTAAAGCGGACCATTTTTTGTTTAGGACGCGACGTTTTTTTATTATTTCGCACTCAAATGCTCGATGTAGTTTCGCGGTCAATTGTTCTATTGGAACCCCGTTGACTGTGGCTTCCTTAGCCATTTTTAGGTGCGTACTATAAGCCTTCAAATTAATCGCGGATTGTTTTGCGTGTATTCCATTGATCGTGTTGGTCATATGCGCGGTCTCGAGTTTTAATATTATTTTTTTATTTACACGACATCCCGATTTTAATGTTACGCGATGGGATTTCGGAGTTACGCGGTTTTTAATACATTTACGCAGGAATCTGATATTTTCACTATTTCTTGCAATTAAAAAAACCGCGTAACTCCGAAATCCCATCGCGTAACATTAAAATCGGGATGTCGTGTAAATAAAAAAATAATATTAAAACTCGAGACCGCGCATATGACCAACACGATCAATGGAATACACGCAAAACAATCCGCGATTAATTTGAAGGCTTATAGTACGCACCTAAAAATGGCTAAGGAAGCCACAGTCAACGGGGTTCCAATAGAACAATTGACCGCGAAACTACATCGAGCATTTGAGTGCGAAATAATAAAAAAACGTCGCGTCCTAAACAAAAAATGGTCCGCTTTAAAAAACGAACATACCCCGCCGGTAACTAAGAATAACGTCGCGAACATTCCGAACTACGTCGTTAATAAATCGTCGGTCGAATTTACGGATGCTCAAATGGAAATGTTAAATAACGGTCTCGCGTTTTCACTTCCGCCGACAAATATACTTGACGAAACCGTCGTCAACATCGAGGCCGGGATCAAATTCTTAGAAAACGACACGAAAAACGATATCAGATCGGGAGTTAGTAGAATCATTCGGAACAGCATGCCGCCAAAAATAAGCCAACGCGGAAAAACGGTTTTACGCGAATTACGGGAGAAGCCAGTATATTTCCTCAAAGCCGACAAAGGAAACAACGTGGTAGTGATGGATCGAGAGGCCTACGACGACGCTGTGGTCAACAAACTCTCCAATGGTAACTACTTCGAGTTAAGGAAGGACCCGTTGCCCGATTCGATCAAAAGGGTGGACCGTGCCTTGAAGGAAGCCAGTACCGTGTTCAAAGATGCTTCGCGACTACGCATGCCGAACCCAGCGTTACCTAGAATACGGTGCCAACCCAAAATCCACAAGGAAGGAGACGAGATGCGGGAGATCATAGCAGATTCCAATTCGCCGACTTACAACATCGCCAAGTGGCTAATTAAGGAGTGCCAGGCCCTAGGAAACGTCAACAGCAAGCACTCGGTGAAAAACACGCACGAGTTGATCGAGAAGTTGCAGACCATTGAGAAGATTAACGAAGACGAGGTAATGGTGTCGTTTGATGTCAAGGCGTTATTCCCTAACACCCCGGTTAAGCAAGCAATTTTCGAGTACGAGCGATGGCTGAACCAGTTTGGAACTACCCCGGAATGGAGGAAGAAAGTTCGAATTTATACAAATCTTGCGAGCCTTTGTATGAACGAAAACTATTTCACATCCCGGGGTAAGTTCTACAAAACTACTTCTGGGGTAGCGATGGGAAACCCTCTCTCACCGCTGCTCACGGAGCGGTTCATGGCGTCGATCGAGGAGGAGATTGAGGCTAAGGGAGTAATGCCTAAAGTTTGGTTTAGGTATGTGGACGACATATTCGCGGTTGTTAGAAGGGATGATATCGACCGAGTCCTCTCCGTGATAAATAAGATTCATCACAGAATCGAGTTTACCATCGAGATGGAAAAAGATGGGGCCATCCCATTCTTGGACCTTATCATCATGAATAACAACGGCGAATTGGAGTTCGAGATCTACCGTAAGCCAACCACAACGCAACGGACGATACCATCCACCTCGAATCACACGTTTGCACAGAAAATGGCGGCCTATAATTGTATGGTACACCGATTGACCACGTACCCTTTGACGATGGACGGATTCAACAAGGAACGCGAATTCATTGTTGACACCGCTATCAAAAATGGATACGATTCTTATGACATCGAGAAACTGATCAGGAGGAAAACCCGACAACATGACAGGTTAAAGTATACAACGCTGTTTACGCAGCCCATGGAAAACATTCCAAGGCGTATAAGTATCCCTAACTCCCACTTGTTTCCTAAAATTAAAAACTTATTAAAGCATTTTAATTTACAGGTAGTCGGATCGAGCAGAAACACCACCCTGAGGAATATACTAGGCAGCGTGAAGGACCCACTAAAACTCGAGGAGAAAAGCGGCATATATCGGATAACGTGTAGCGATTGCGACAAAGTTTATATAGGACAGACGAAGCGGTTAGTAACGACGCGATTCAACGAACACATCAGAGAAGCCGTTAACAGCATCCGGAAAGCGAATTCATCAGTACGATCATCAGTAGCGGCCCATATCATCGAAGAAGGACACACTGTTCAGCGCGAGAACCTAGAACTATTGCGATATACGAACCGGACGAATACGTTAGATCCCTGGGAGAGCTTGGAGATCATTCGAGAAGACACGACGCGAATATTGAATACGGACCAAGGAAACTGCCCTTCAAAATTAGTTAGATTAATTGCGAAGAATCGTAAAAGAGCAGGTAGAGAAGCGCCATAAACCGATAGGTGATGCAATAAAATGAGTTTCTGGTCTGATCTACCTGTCCTTAAAAGTAAGTAATTAGTAACGTATATTATGACCTGTATCTTGCCATTATATTTAGTAGCTTTTGTACTGAAGAAGGGGGTAAGTCGCTCCCGAAATATATATATACATATAAATAAAATTTGTAGTTTGGGAAAGAAGCGTCATTACCAATGATTTTGTTTGTTGGCTTATAAATGATTAATATTGTGTACATAAAAAATACATGAAAATAAAAAGAATAGAATGTGGTTCACTTAATTTTATATATAATATTATAGAATTGTAAAAATAATGGTACATATTCTAAGTTGAAAACCACTATTGTTTAATGAGCGGAAGAAACTCCCTATCAACTTAGAGGATATTTTATGCATATCTGCTTATACTTAATGTTTGCGTTCATATACTTAGCACAGGGAAATTCTGGGTTCAATAGGATTAGAAATTGGCAAAATTTAATATTTTGTGTTGTTTCCTCGTAGCGTACCTTTTGAAATTAGCAGAGTGCCATGACATTACATTCTTGCTGACTTTTCAATTTTACCAATTTTTGTTGCTGTGTGTACTATAGACGTAGCGTAGGTAACGTTCCTTCTTATACATATATGTTGTGTTTTTTTTTCTATTAATTACTTTCGTTATCATGGCCTTTTGAAATAATGCAATGGAATTAGTCTTCATTTTTGTCTTCTTTCACTGTGTAAAAAATGCTTTGATTCTGTGTAAAAAAAATTGAATAGATGTACATAAACCCATGAATTTCATAATTGGAAAATAATGGATAGAATTTCGTCAGTACAAAAACGGCGTGATGTTAATCATACTCGTAGGAAACTTAAAATATTAAAAGTCAAGTTTTCACTTTAAAGGTTAATTATTATTGTTTTTCTTGTTAATTTTTTAGTATGTATGTCTGTATGTATTTTAGTTTTATTGCTGTTTTCTTAATTTCGTGTATTTATTCATATTTGTTAAATAACTTTTACAATAAGTAATCACAACAACATTACAATGGACGCTATTATTTCTTTGGCATTTCTTTCTACCCATTTTCCCCCTCTCTTCCCTCTCGTTGCTATAATTACAAACAATTTTCTCAAATTATATTCAAATGCATACTTCTTTCACTTTACTTTTCTTATTAAGTTTGCCACTACCTGTTTTCAATTATTTCTACTCATTTCTTAAATTTATTTTATGACAAACTCCTTTTTAAATTATTATGCATGCATGATGAATGAAAGAAACAAGAAAGCCCTTCAAAACAATCCTACGTGGATTGTGTATCTCTCGATTGGGAATCCTCGCGAACAGTAATTGTGTGAATTTAATGAGTCTGTGAATAGGACATAAATTTGACACTCCTCGGTCTGTTCCTAAGATCGGTACACCGCAGGAGAGACGCAAACCGCAGCAAACACGAGATTCAAACAAGATGCAAATTGTCGACTCAAAGAGTCTAACTACGTACGCTCTTCAGTTGCAAGTCATCATCATCATCGTGGCGCGACAGCCCGACGTCGGGCCTTGGCCGCCTGCAGTTCAGTTGCAAGTACCATACCATAAAACACCGCCTTCTGAACGATGTCGTGCATGTATTGTAAATGCGTTACATATGAAAACGTGGTTAGTGATATTGGACCATAAAATTATGAACATGAAAATAAGATTACTTAGCATCAAGGAATGTGCTGAGTCGCTCTTTTGTAGCCTATGATTTAACCATGCGTATCTTCTGATTCGGGATGATCAATGTGCTGAAGTACCGTTGAAAGAATTTTGATTCCTCTGGTCAGGACAAAAGTACCAACTTGGGCTTGACATGAAACGGAAACCGAACTTAACAAGTATTGGTATACTCTGAATCGGGGGGATGAGACCAATGCACTGGAGTCCTTTAAAAGGCATTTAGTCAGAAAAATAGGACCTTCTTCGGCGTGAAGTGGAACGGAAAACAAACTTAGCAAATGTTAGTATTTTTTTTTTGACTCTGAGTGATGGAGCCAATGCATGGGGTCATGAGGACATTTTCAGTCATCTGGTCAGGAAGGGAACGTCTTGAACATGAAGCGAAACGAAAACCAAACCTAGGAAATAGTGATAATTTCGGTAATGGGATGATGACACCAATCTCTCTGTACATAAAAATATAAAGGACATAAGGTGCGTAGTGTGAACGAAGAACGTGCATGTTATAAGGGACTGAACATTATTTCAAAAGCACATTGCTATAGGGACGCGCATCCAAATATCTGCAGATAGATATCGAAACGACCAGGTGTGTTTGCATGGGACGGGCATGAAGTAACGATGAACTTCGCTATCCAATGCTATTTTCGCCTGCGTATCAATTCGTCGATCGGCATTTGCCGCGTACGCCGACTTAGCTCTTCATTGGATATTGTTTCGGGCCAGAAAATTCTTAGAATTCGACGAAGATATGAGTTGACGAAAACTTGCAGCTTTCTGGTAACTCTTAAATAAATAATTTTTCGTCGCGGCTAGTAGTTTGTAGTTTCATTAACAGGGTGTCTAGTAATTGACGCATAAACGCCCCGCTATGTGATTTCCCACGTAACTTTCAGAAAATATCAGCAACATTTTCTTCCTTAATTCTGAACCCTTCAGCGGATATGATGATTTACATTATTTTATGAAACTTGCCTACTTCACATTATTAACAACACAATATCTGGAAAACTGCGCTAGCTAGAATGCTCAAATAAAACGCTGGTCGCAGCTTATTCGTTGTTCTAAAATACAAATCTTTTTTGTTGCTACAAACTACTAAAGTTTTTTTTTATATATTTTTTTCCGAAAATAACATTTTTATACCCTAGACCTGTAATGTATTATAGGTTATATTGTTTTTTTGATGACCAAAATATGTAACACCTTAAAGGAGGCTCCTGAGGTATAGCAATGTATATACATATCAATGATCAGGGTCACCTAATGATTCGATTTAGCCATGTCTGTCTCTCTGTCTGTCTGTCCGTTCCCCTGATAGCTTTCGATAGAATGTAGCTAGAGCCTTGAAATTTTGGTCAAATGTTGAAGGTATGATCAGGCCAAAAGAACGCTTACCTCTCCTACATATGTAGCTAGAGCCTTGAAATTTTGGTCAAATGTTGAAGGTATGATCAGGCCAAGAGAACGCTTACCTCTCCTACATATGTATGTAAAATAACTAAATGTATCTATAAACATGAAAAGCTCTAGCTTTGGCAGATTGCTCGTGAGGGTAATTTTATACTCTCCCGGAAACATAAAAACGATCAGTTGAAAACTAACGGTAATTTTCTTACAAAGAGCCCCGTACTACCCTACTTTTAGTAGTTGGGCACTTCAAATAAGCGATAACTTTTGATAGAGTGAAGCCAGCAACTTGAAATTTAGGTCAAATGTTTGAAGTGAAATTTAGTTAGTTGGTATTAAAGATGGGTTGGATCCGACCCAAGGAACCCCTACCTCCCCTACAAATAAAGCATAAAGTAAGAGATAACTTTCGAAAAAATGAAGCTAGTGACTTGGAGTTTTGATGAAATATTTGTAGTAGGATCCATTTGGCTTTTATGCATATGGTCTTTGCCATTGGTACTTTTGGTATCACCATTAGGTCTGTGCAAATCTAGGGTATATACACTTCGGACTCCGTCTGGTTTTCTTTTCATTTTCGCATACGTAATGTACGTGTCCTGTTTCAAAAATTAATTTTCTATTTTATTATAATCAAATCGTGTTAACATCGAGTCTTCCTATTTTTTAATTTCTGGCAGCCTTTTTAATGTAGGAAAACATATTTTTCCAGCGTTAGAACGTCGTGCATTACGCCGATTTTACATTACTAAAAACGCAAGTACTGGAAAACTACACAAGCTAGAACTCCCAAATAAACACATAATTTCAGCTATTACCTCTTCTTATTTGAACAATTTATTCCATAAAGTTTGTTTATACAATTACGCCTGTTTATACAATACGTTTATACAAGGCAGTTTCACTTTAATTTTTTTTTTTTTTAATCTTGCGTTTTTGTCACCTTTTCTGGAATTTTCGTATACATATGTAGTATACCTTTTTTTATTTCAAAAATCGATTATCTATTTTCTTATGATCATATCGTGCTTAGATTCGATTTTTAAAATAAAACCAGTACATTATGTATACGAAAGTTCGACAAAAGGCGATAAAAATGCAAGATTTTAAAACATTAAGACTAAAATTTGCATGTTATAAACCAACAAACTATTCGTCTGATTTTTGTGGGATAAATTTTTAAAATAAAGGCATGATACTATTGTATAATAGTTGAGAACTATGTATCGGTATGCTGTAGAAGCTCGTGATAAGGGTGTACTATTCCACGTTATTACACTCGTAAATAACCCATAATTTTCCTGTAAATACGAGTAATTCGTTATTTTTTCTCGTATTGTACCAGTTGTATTCCGTTATCAATGCGGGCATTATACCAGTAATAGGTATTTCTGGCAATTAATGCGGTAAACTATCGGGCTGTCTTCTGAAATTTTACTAGTAATGTTCCCGTATCAAATTGCGTATTATACCAATATTTTATCTGAATGAATCCACGCCTTTTCACCAGCAGATGTACTTTAGAATGTACAGGACTTTGTTATGTTCGTCAGCCGACGAAGTAGAGATATAAAAGATCACGCACATGAGGCACGGTGAAAAGTAAATAAGTTAATTTTTTCCCGATGCACGATGCCTTTTAACTGAAAGAGTACCGGTAGTGTTACCAGATAATTAACCGGTAGTTACCCGAGAGTGGTTTCGTGGTTTTTCTGTTTATATATGGAGGCGCCATATTAAATCTTCGCTCCGGGCGCCAAATTTTTTTCGCACGGCTCTGGATACCAAGAAAAACAAGGAGCCGATATTTACATACCAAGATAAACACTTGCTACAAAACACTCGGATTGCGAGTGTGGCCTTCTATAAGTGTGGCCTTCTGTATTCCGATTTCATTATATCTTGTTCTGGAGAGTTTTCTCGACACGGTAATATGACTTTCATCGACAGGAAAATTATTTCCATATTAAAGTTTAATAATTCGATTGACGACTTTTCTATTATGTAAAAATTCATTATATTTATAAGTTATCACCATTGAATTTGGGTTGCCAAATTCCTGATAATATTGACATAACAATAACAATCTCATTTTCAAAAACAGATTCAAATATGAGTCATAATACTTCACCATCATTTCCATCAATAACATCATCAGACTTCTTATCATTAGATAAAAATAAGATCTTCAGTTTAGTGTATGGGAATAATTATAGAGCACTCCATTCAGAGATAAGACAAATGAGTCATAGGGTAAAATGTGATGTGCTTTCCCTAGTAGCTGATTAGGCTAAGGTATTGATAAGGAATAGTATTTAAGCGAATCGATTACAGAAATCAGTTCAGTTGTTAAAGTACCACCGAACCATCCGTAGTCCGGCACTTTTCATAAATAAATAGTATTATAACGTGTAATTCTAATTCTAATTATTCTATTCTTAGCTTATATTTGAAACACAATTGATTTTGTTTTTACCACGATTTTTGTTATTCCTGATGCGTTTCGCTCTCTCGAGCAATTTTTCTGAAGATGCTGGAGAGAGCGAAACACATCAGGAATAATAAAAATCGTGGTAAAGACAAAATCAATTGTATTTCAAATAAAAAAAAACCTAAAAGTTTAATTTGACTCCGCTAATTGGATGGATTCTGTCTCACTCGGGAATAGTTTATAACGATAGAGCTGATGTTTTAGCGAATATGGCAAGAAATATGGATAGACCATTCACACCGGCAACATCCCTAAATTATATACTTTCAACAATCAGAACTAAAATTTACGAGATATGGCAGTCTGAATATGATATGGTATCCCCGGAAAGGGAAGAATTTTTTCACGACTTCAATAAAAAGGTCACGAATCAGGGATGGTATAAGAATGAGAAATTTAAGGAGGTTCGATGGGGGGCAAAAGACCTTTTCCATAGTCCTCCGCGTGGGCGCCCCCTGGTAATGGCAGTGTATCAAATCGCTGATGGCCAATGTCTTAGCGATAAGACAGTTTGGAAAAAGGCAGAAAGCTGTAGCCTGAATGGCTGACCAACACCTAAGCGTCTCAGGTTTAGTAGGATGGAATGACTTGCGTAGTTGGACCTTCAACATAGTTGTGTGAACTCCAGTACTTTAAGCAAACCATCTGAAGCAGCTATCTTCCAAGGCCATCCCTTGAATGGTGTTAAGCGACGTGCTGACAACTCGTCCTTGCAAAAACCACTCCATGTCAAGAAACCTGGAACAAAAGCCTCGGATTGGACGGATCAACAACGACGATCACGCAAACGATTAAAGGATCATTCTTTCGGATCCTGGAATGTACGCTCCCTGAACAAACTGGGGGCCGAAAAGGCCCTCGTTCAACAGGTCGAAAAGTACAAACTGAGCATTACTGCAGTCCAGGAAACAAATTGGCTTGGCAGCGAGATCAATGACAAGAAATCGCACACAATTTTTACAAGTGGCAAACCATTGGGCCGCAAGGAGCTTGGAGTAGCATTTATACCTATAGTGAACAATCACCTTAAACCGCATATTACTGAGTTCAAACCCATAAATGAACGGCTGTGTGCGATTCGCATCAAGATTCGATTCTTCAATCTCTGGCTCATCAATGTGCACGCCCCCACTGAAGTTAAAGAAGACGCAGTAAAAGACAAGTTCTACGCCCGCCTTGAGACTCTCTTCGACTCACTTCCAACAAACGACGTCAAATTGCTGGTGGGAGACTTTAACGCCAAAGTCGGAAATGATAGTTGGCACCGGGGACCACTGGAGGCCACCGTTTCCATAAAGAATGTAACGATAACGGCCAGCGACTTATCGACTTTGCCTGCAGCAGGAATCTAGTCGTAAGCTCTATGTGCTTCCCGCATCGACGCATTCACAAGCAGACCTGGAAGTCTCCAGACACACATACCGTCAACCAAATTGACCACGTCCTCATTTGCAGGAGATGGGCGTCTAGTTTGATAGATGTCCGCTCCTATCATGGAGCAAACTGCGACTCAGATCATCACTTGGTGAAGACGACCTACAGAGTTTCCTCAGTGCACCAATCGAGAAACACCCCTTCCAAAATCTTTGCGGTTGATAAGCTTTTGAGTGATGATACGGCGGTGGTGTATACTACCGCCCTTGAGGAAAGACTATCACCTCTATGGTACACAACATCAGCAACACAGGCGTCCATGGGTTCTGGGAAGAACTCAAGGGTACCATCAAGGATGTCGCAGAGAAAGTCGTGGGATATAAAGCCCGGTCAGCGCGAAATGACTGGTTCGACGAAGAATGCAAAAATTCACTTGACGCGAAAAACGAGGCCTTTAGACAATGGATTCAACGAGGAACCAGAGCTAGAAGAGAAAAGTATGACGAGCTACGGCGAATATTGAATAGAATAATTAGACGTAAGAAACGTAAATACTTTGACGAGAAGTTGCTGAATATAAACGAAAACTTAGCTAATAGGAACACCAGACAAGCGTACAAACTAGTAAATAAAATTAAAACGGCTACCAACCCAGGACTAGCCTTTATAAGGTCAAGGATGGAAACATCATCAGCGACAACGATGGCATTAACAAACAATGGGCTTCTTATTTTGAAGAGCTTCTGAACCTACCATCTAACATCCCCACACAGGAAGCTCTCGACGATATTGGTGATCTAGGCCCACCAATACAACCTTCGACAGTAGAGGAAGTTTATCTCGCGGTGCGGTCACTAAAACGGAATAAAGCGCCGGGCGCTGACGAGATTCCAGCTGAACTGCGCAAAATTCGGTGGAACGAGTCTAGTTGATGCCATACATCAATTACTCCTGCGAGTATGGGAGGACGAGGAGATCCCAGACGATTGGTGCCGAAGCATCATCTGTCCAATTCACAAAAAGGGAGATAAACTGCGGCGTGAGAATTACAGGGGCATATCACTTGTTTGTACGTCCTATAAAATTTTGACGAAAATTCTGGAAAATAGAATAAAACCGCACGCAGAACGAATCATTGGCGAATATCAAAGCGGTTTCAGACCTGATCGCTCCACAACCGATCAGCTCTTCACAGTCAAACTGATACTCCAGAAGTGCTGGGAATACAACATAAACGTATACCAAATCTTTGTCGACTTCAAGGAGGCATACGATAGCATCGATCGTGGAGTACTGTACAACATCATGCTGCAATTTGGTATACCGACCAAATTAGTGCGACTGACTAAGATGACGATGACCAACTCCGTCTCACAAGTCAGTATAGCATACGCTCGATACCGCAGCAAAAGAAGTTGGACTACGTATAAACGGGGGTAAAACTAAAATAATGATGCAATCGACGACAAGGACACCTGCACAGCTGAGCATCAATGTGGGGGACCTCATTTACCTGGGTTGCAACTTGTCAAGGGACGCCAGCGAAACTGACGAAATCAAGCGACGGATACGGTTAGCTAATAAGACTTTTTTCTCGGTTCTCCCTATAATGAAATCGAAGTATGTGCACAGAAACACGAAGCTCCGCGTGTACAAAACCATTATACGCGCAGTGCTATGCTATGGCCAAAGAATAGAGATTATTGCTAACAAGAAATGGGACTCCATACGAATTAAGAGTGCCTGCTTAGTAGTTGCATATGTGTTGGATTCCATCAGTACACAAAGGGGTAATGCGGAATATCAAGTATGCTACTCATACGATGAAACTTGCTAGGCAGTTGGAATTTGAAGAGCTTTTTCGAATGTTGCCGTCCCTATCCCTCTAAAGGCAACTTTCATTTGATTATTTGCGTATCAATTGGCAATGCGCTTTTGCTTAAATCGTATGATGTGCCACCCCCCTGCTATGGCTGCGAAGCATGGACCCTAAGGCGGAATTCCACCGAGGCAACATTGGCCGACAAGATGCATGCTACATGTTGCTTATTGTCGCCTGTTTTCATTTTTTTCACACATTTTCACAATGTCGCATGCTACAAGCCGCACCGATCCGCTGGCTATTGGATAGCGGCGACATTGTACAACACGTAGCATGCGGCAATGTTGCCTTAGTGGAATTTCGCGTTAATGAATGCAGATCGAGTCGACGGAGCGAGACTGCTAGGACGACCGAGATTTCGTTGGGAGAGCTCAGTAGGTGTGGACGCCGCGCAGCTACTGGGCTCCCAAAATTGGAGGACGCGGTCACGTGACCGAGATAATTGGAGGGCAATGATCCAGGCGGCCAAGGCCCGACGTCGGGCTGTCGCGCCACGATGATGATGATGATTTTCAAGTTATTGAATTGATTAACCGACTGACTATTAACAAATCAATTCAATTCAATTTATTTTCTCATTATCAGTAATTATAAAGTTCGTTGAGATACATAATGGCTGTTTGAGAGTTCAGGCTTCTTAAAATTAACCTATGCAACTCGTGACATGTATTACTTAAGTTTTTAAAATTTGTGTATTGATGTTGAATGGTTGTAGAGGAAAAATTCGAAAACCTCGTTGATATTATTAATAAAAACTTACTCTACTAGTTGAACTTAGATCTACCTAACTAAAGCTTATATTATTAATCTTTTTTTTTGTTTTTAATGCATTTGCTAATTGTATAGTGTATTGAAAAGTGGGTTGCTTAACATTGAGCATGAATTTGCAAATTTTTCTTGGTGTTTGAGACACATGTCATAGACGTAATCCATATTGGAAATTTTATGAAGATGAGCCGTTGAATGCCAAGGTGGAAGGTTGAATATAAGTTTCAGGACTTTATTTTGTGCCGTTTGAATTTTATGCAGGTTAGTCTTGGCGGTGGTAATTAATATTGGAGGGGCATATAGTAGCATTGGTTGAAATATTGTCTTATATATAAGTAATTTGTTTTCTAAGTTTAGTAATGAGTTTCGGTTTATTAAAGGGTATAGTGCTTTAATTAACATGGCATTCTTTTTTTGACGCTCCTGTATATGTGGCTTCAAAGTAAGCTTTGTGTCTAGAGTAAACCCTAGATATTTGGCAGTGGTACTCCATTCAATGTTTTCATTTTTTAAATTTATTTGTCTTTGTGGTAAGTATTTCGTAGCTCGACGTCTGGTAAAAAATAAGGCCTGTGTTTTACTGATGTTGAAATTGATTCTCCATTGGGAATAGTACATTTCTAAGATGTTAAAGCCCTGCTCTAGTTGCTCTATGATAGGTTGTGGGTTGGGGTGGGATGTATAAATTGCGGTGTCATCTGCAAACTGCGCAATGTTACACCTTGGTATTCTTGGGATGTCGCTGGTGTAAATATTGTAGAGAATCGGACTCAATACGGAACCTTGCGGTACTCCGGCCGGTGCAGGGTGTAGGTTTGACACTTCCGAGCTAATGAAGACGAAAAATTGTCGGTTTGACAAGAAACTTTGAATTATTTTGGTAATTTCGATTGGATAATTTAGAGAAAATAGTTTGTGTACTAAGCCGTCGTGCCAAACTCTGTCGAATGCTTTTTCTATGTCTAGAAAGATAGCGCCAGTTGATAACCCATTTGTAAAGCCTTGTTTAACATCTTTGGTAATTCTTTTCAGTTGATGTACTGTGCTGTGTCCAGAGCGAAAGCCACATTGGTAGTTAGGGATTATATTATTGTCGTCGGTAAATTTAATCAATAAACCCTTGATAAGCTTCTCGAAAATCTTTGATAATCCGTTTAGTAGGCTTATGGGTCTATAATTTTCCGTCAGTTCAGGGTTCTTATTTGGTTTAAGTATGGGAATAACCTTGGCGACTTTCCATGAATCTGGGAAGTACGATAGGCTCATACACGCATTGAAAATATGTGTCAGGAAAACTATGCATTTTTTAGATAGATTTTTTAATACAATTGGTTTTATTTGATCTTCACCTGCTGATTTGTTTGGCTTAAGCTTCTGGATTATACGTATGATATCTTTCGGACGGAAAAATGCTCTTGGGATGACATGGGCATTGTTGATTGATGAAATACTAGTTTCAACGCTTTGAACAATTTCATTATGCGCCGTATTGGATGTCAGTTGGTAGTGAGACACAAATTGCATTGCGAGTAACTCTGCTTTTTCTTTAGGGTGAACGATATATGAGTTATTTTCCGCTAGCGGAGGAATTATATTGTAACGCTTGCGTAAAGTTTTGGAAAGATTCCAGAAAGGTTTGGAAGACTTTTGCAAGGATTGAAGTTTAAAATTCCAGCTTATATTTCGAAATTCTTTAATTTTGTGTTTCACTTTCGAACAGAGGGTAGTGTATTCGCTTTTAGTTCTCTCATTCCGATTTCTATGCCACAGTCTTCTGGCAACATTCTTCCTTTTTATTAATTGTTTGATGTTGTGAGGTAGAGTTTCAGTGAATGGTCTGGGATTTATTTTAGGAATGGCAGTAAGGAGCGCTTCATTCATACTTAGTAAAAATTGCTGCAGATTGGTATTGATGTCATTAGGCGAGCAAAGTTTCGCCAGGGATATTTCTTTGAGATCAATCTTACTATTCATAATTTGTTGGAAAAGATCCCAGTTTGCGGAGTTAAAGTTGAATACACTTCTTTCATGACACAATATTGACGCATTATCGATTGAAAATAAGACCGGTAAGTGACAACCACTCAATGAATGGCTTGTTGTTGGTTGGGTTAGTAGTGTTGGCGAATTTCTGATTATAAAATCAATGGTTGATGGTAGGAGCTTGTTGCAAGAGGGATAAAAAGTAGGTGTCGGGGGATATAAAATTGCAAAATTTCTAGTTGTATAAATGGAGTGTAGAGTGTTTCCCCATGTATTATGTCTTCTACATCCCCACATAGTGTGTCTTGAGTTTAAGTCGCCGGCTATAATATAAGGAGTTTGGCAAGACGTAAGTTTAATTATATCATTCCTAAAATTAGCATTTTTCTCGGGGTTTGAGTTTCCTCCATTGAAATAAGCCGCAATGATTGTTAAGTCTGGTTTATCGCGAAATTTGATGTTAACAGATATGTTTTCTATGCAATTAGTTCTAATTTGTTTTGCCAATTCATGCTCAATGGTATTTTTTATAATTATGGCAACCCCTCCACCTCTATTATTTAATCTATCGAACCTGTAAGTATGATAATTGGGACAATGATATCTCTGTGTAGGTTTTAACCAGGTTTCAGATATTAACACTACATCTAAGTCGTTACTCGCAATGAAGTTATTTAATTCAATTATTTTATTGGATATGCTTCCCGCATTCCATGTGCATAATTTTAAGTTACTTGAATTAACCATAAATATATTTAATTGCTAATCCAGCTACTACATTAAATTGATCCTCTTTGGAGCGACACCCTTTTAGTTTGGTTATCAATTCTTTTGTCAAGTTTAATAGTTCGGCTGGTGAAAACAGCTCAGATCCACTTGTTATGCGTGCATAGTTAACAAATCATATTTGCAAAAAAGTATTCTTAAGAAGAATTAATAAAATTGAATTATAAATAAATAAATGAACTTATGAAATCATTGTTACATACCCGAACACAATGATCATTTGATTTCTAAATACTCGAAGTATTTTGCCGCAAAGCAAAGATCCCTGGGGAAACTAGAGTTAGGAGTTAGAAATAATAATAATAATAATAATAATAATAATAATAAGGGGTGTAGAAAGCCAACCCTACGTCCGAGCTAAAAAATATAATGCCACGTGCACCCCGGGCAACGTTATAAAACGGCTAACAGGGCTCTCCCCATTTGGGAGAAAAAATATAATGGAAACACGAAACATGTCCAGAAGAAGACGGGCAGGGATATTTGCCCAAGTGTCTGAGGGAGCCGCGACCTCCGGCGAGGGCTTCCCCTCTGTACAAGAGGGGCAGTCGCCAGTGGTAAATGGGCGTACGGGCGTGCGCCCACCAACCAGAAGGAGACCGACTGCCGCGAGTGCACCTGCACGAACGGGTAGGACGGGTACTGCTCCAGCACCATCGAGGAGCCCTCCTTCACCTGTGGTTGATGTTTTGCCTGGTTTCCAGGCGACCACAGCTGCAGGCTCGCGTTGGCAACGGATGAAATGGACAGAGGAAATGAACATTTTTATCATCCGTGCCTACTACGAGATCGAACTCTCACAAGGGACAACATCATATCGTCCCTTGCTACATCAGAGGTTCGTCGAACGATTTCCGCAATTTGCACATGTGTCAATACAGCGGGTTTCAGACCAATACCGCTTCATTGTGCGAAGGAGTGCAATACCGGAGACGACGAGGGAAAGAATTCGCCTTGAGGTTTTAGAGGCAACTCGAAACCAAGAGTCGGCGGGGCAGGATGTGGCATCCCCACCACCATCACGTCACTCTGTCCCGCACAGGAGTACCTACAACACCAGACGAAGTACACTACTTCGCCGCCACGTGGAAGTCTCTTCTGAAGTTCATGACGAATATGAAAGAGCTTGCTTGGAATATCAGGAAATAGATCCTCTGCACAGGCCTGGCATTCCCAGGTTACATACATCTACTGCAACACCTGATATTCTTTCTCAAATCGACAGTGAGATCGCATCCAGACTCAGCTCTGATACGACGTTACTGGAACTGCAATCACTTGTGTATTGCGGTGCAGTGGCGGCTATCAGATTACATGGTCAGAGGATCCGTATTAGCGTTGTCGGCGTGAGACAAAAACAAGAACCAGCCTGGAAGATTCGTCTTGAGCGGAAGAGAGATTTCTTACGACAGGATATTGGCCCATTGACTCAATACGTTGCTGGCAATACCTGTAAGCGGTTGAACAAAAAAGTGGAAAAGATCCTCCGTAAATATTCCACTCCTTCCGGAATTCCTTTAGTGGAAGTACTGGACACACTAAAACAGAAGCTCGCAGTCATTACAAATCGTCTCCGACGGTACACGCTGAGCCTCTCCAGACGTGTTCAGAACGCTGCTTTCACTAAAAGCCAGCGGAACTTCTACAAGACTATCAATGAGGACCAACAAGCCAGCCCCACTATTAACTTCTCAGTGACTGACGCGGAACAATACTGGGGTGGACTCTGGCAAACTCCCGCTAAACACACCCAACATACTGAGTGGATCACTGCCGAAACTACCCGCCATGTCAGCTTGCCTGGTATGATTTTCGCCGAGGTCGCTGAATCCGATGTCCGTGAAGTTATTAAGCGGTCCAAAAATTGGAAGGGGCCTGGTCCTGACAAATTGCAGAATTTCTGGTATAAGCGATTCCCGAGTATATGTGGTCAGCTCGCACAACAGATAAATCTGTTGATAAATATGCCTGAGGATTTTCCACCTTTTCTCACAGCAGGTGTTACCTACATGTTACCCAAACGGGAAACAGTGGAGAGCCCTGCTGAAACGAGGCCTATAACATGCTTGCCGACACTGTACAAATACATTACAGCCATTATTAGTGGCATTATACGCACTTCGAGCAGAACAATATCCTTGACGAGGAGCAAAAGGGCTGCCGAGTCGGATCTAGGGGTTGCAAGGAACAACTAACGATCGACTCGGTTGTGGTAGGACAAGCTACGCGCAATCACAGGAATCTGTATTGCTGCTATATTGACTACGCCAAAGCATTTGACAGCATCCCCGATAGCTGGCTAATCGAGGTCCTCCATATGTACCGCGTAGATCCTGCCCTAATCAACTTTTTGACAAAAGTGATGGAAGGATGGCGCACAACACTAACAGTGCCTTCAACCGAAGGCAATATGCTCTCTCAACCGGTACATATCCGAAGAGGCAAAAGGGCTGCCGAGTCGGATCTAGGGGTTGCAAGGAACAACTAACGATCGACTTGGTTGTGGTAGGACAAGCTACGCGCAATCACAGGAATCTGTATTGCTGCTACATCGATTACGCCAAAGCGTTTGACAGCATCCCCCATAGCTGGCTAATCGAGGTCCTCCACATGTACCGCGTAGATCCTGCCCTAATCAATTTCCTAACAAAAGTGATGGAAGGATGGCGCACAACACTAACAGTGCCATCAACCGAAGGCAATATGCTCTCTCAACCGGTACATATCCGAAGAGGCATATTCCAAGGGGACTCTTTGAGTCCTCTCTGGTTCTGCTTGGCGCTGAACCCCCTTTCATCACTTTTGAGTTCGGCTAGACAGTGCGGCTATACAATTAAGCATGGTCTTCTTGGAATGTTTTCCAAATTCGAGCTGACTCACCTGATGTACTTAGATGACATCAAACTATACTCGGGAAGCGACGCCCATCTTAAAAGTCTGCTGCGGATCACCGAAAATTTCAGCCGTGATATTCGGATGGACTTCGGGTTAGACAAGTGTCGAATCCGTGCCATCCACAAAGGCGTTCACGCACCGCACCCCGGCTTCACCTTGGATGATATCCATAGGTGCAATGTCGGAGGCAGACTTTTACAAATTCCTAGGAATTCTGCAAGGTGAACACCCCAGCATTGATGACTTGAGAGAAGGATTGCTGGTTGAGTTCTGGCGCAGGTTGAAATTGGTGCTAAAGTCCAACTTATCGGGAAGGAATAAAAGAAGTGCGATAAACTTATATATTGTACCACTCCTTCACTGACCTACTCATTCGGAATAGTCCCGTGGTCTGTCACATCTTTGGCGGATATTGAACGGGGGGTACGCGTTTTGATGTCCAAATTCCGAATGCTACATCTAAAATCGTCAGTGGAGCGAATGTGTCTACCTCGTGACATCGGAGGTAGAGGTTTAGTTGACATTACCAACTTACATCATCAGCAAGTCAACTCACTTCGCACTTATTTCCGAGGCAAAGCAACATCGAGTGCTCTGCATGATGCTGTCTGCAAGGCAGATGATGGTTTGACTCCACTGAACTTAAAGGATCAATCATTTGCTCTTTTGAGTCTGATGAAGTCAGACCAAGAGAAGATCGACAAATGGAAATCAAAGGCGATGCATGGTAAACATGCGAGTTGCCTTTGGCAGCCATTTGTCGATCTTCACCTGTCTACTTACCCTTATCGTTGCACAAAACTCCTTCGAACACACTGGACATTTTCAATCATTGCCATCATATGCGCCTTTCCCTAGTTCTATTTAATATAAGAGTATTAACCGCATTCCGACCAATTCGGAAACTTGATAATGATATAGTAAATCATTTGCCGTCTATTATTATCGGAACCAAAACTGTATACGCATCAATATAAATCCTCACACAATCTTGCATCATAAGCCACACCCTTGGCCGAAAAGAATTTAGTGGCATCTGATAGCACGTAATTCTTGCGCCACACTTGGGTTCCTATTTGAAATGGAATAGCTCGCTTGCGCAGGTCGTACCGCCCTTTACTGCTTTTACTCGCTTCTTCCAAGCGTTCTCCCACTTCCAACCGGATCTGCTGAAGTAATCTCGCCTTACAATGTGGATCTACAGTATCGATCCCATCCACTGGTTTCGTCACTGCCTCTCGCGACGTAATCATATCCCTACCAAAGTTCACAAAATAGGGAGAACACTTCATAACCTCGTGTGAGTAAGTGCGAAGTGCACAACCAATTTTCGCAATGTTCTTATCCCAAAGCCGGTGGTTATCATCAATTTACGACCGTAACATGCGTTTCACGTTCTGATTTAAACGTTCCGCGGGGTTAGCCTGAGGGTGGTACAGAGCAGTAAATTTAGCTTTGGAACCATACTCCTTAAGCATGTCTAAGAAGGTATGGGAACGAAACTGCGCCCCATTGTCGCACACTACATATTTTGGAACCCCGAATAACAGGAATATATTTTCCTCCAAGGTTTTAGTAATGGCCGATGCTGTAGCTGAACGAAGAGGAAAAATAAGTGAAAACCGGGAGAAATAATCCAACACAGTCAGGATAAAACAGTTGCCCTTACTCGACCGGGGCAGAGGTCCCATCAAGTCGACACACAACATCTACCAAGGTTCCTTCGCCTCTCCCTCCCTAGAGACCATTTGACCGATAGGTCGTTTCCGCTCAACCTTAACCGCCTGACAGATTTTACACCTGCTGACATATCTCTGGATGTCAGTTGACATTTTCGGCCAGTAATAATCTTGGCACACCTTGTCAAGAGTTCTCTGCGAACCCATATGACCCGCCTTTGGGTCGTCGTGGCATCTTTGCAACACGGTATTTCGTTCGCCTTTAGGAACGACTCTTCTCCAACTGTTGCCGTCCAGATTTATTTATATTATATATTATTTTTCCATAATGATCCGGACTCTATCCGCCAATCTGGAAACTTGGACGGTGTTTCCTTTACTTGCTTCAACATTTTTTCAAACCAAGTATCTTGAGTAAGTTTTGCATCTGTCACTACCTCAATACGTGGAACAGACCGCGATAAGGCGTCTGGCACCAGGTGCTCTTTTCCTTTCCGGTGGATAATATCGAAATCGTATTGCTGTAGCCGGACTGCCCACCTTGCTAATCGGCCGTTCGGATCTTTCAAATTATTTAGCCAGGTTAACGAATGATGATCCGTAGTGACTTGGAACCGGAACCCCTCCACATATGCCCTCAGTTTTTCGATGGCCCATACCACCGCCAAACACTCCTTTTCAGTAGCTGAATATTTCTGTTCCGTTTTTGACAACGATCGGCTCAGGAAGCATATGACTCGTTCCCCGTCACCTGCATTTTGGGCAAGTATGGCTCCCAGCCCAAAATCGGATGCGTCGGTCTGGATGCTAAAAGGCAGTTCATAGTCGGGACATTCTAAAATTCAGGTTGACTATGTCCTGGCAGAGAAGATCGGGGATAATCGACCTCATTTGGAGGTTAACATTTTTGACCAGAATTTTCTAGGGCTTCTTGGTTCGGGCGCATCCAGGACAGTTGTAGGCGGCAAGGGTTGGTGCAAGTTAGTCGAGATGGGTGTAGAATTATCACCGTCGGAGTCTCAGTGTGTCAGGATGGCGAATAATTCTGGGGTTGCGATTGAAGGTGAAGTGGGCGTACCCATAACTTTGCGGGGAAATACGAAGTTGTTCCGGGTCTTGGTTGTGCCGTCTCTCCCTCATCAACTTATACTTGGGGCTGATTTCATCCGACAGTTCAGTATCGTTGTGGATTTGAATTCGCAGAAGTGGGATTTCGCGGATCAGGTTCAGATCGCAACACTTGAACATCTGAAAGGAAGAAAGATGTTGATGAAAGAGGAAGAGAGAATATTATCGCAAGTTCTGGAAGAGAATTTTAACCTCATGGGTGAGGGGCTAGGTCGGACGAATCTCGTAGAACATACTATCAAGACAGATTCCCCACCTATCAAGCAGAGGTATTATCCGGTATCACCTGCAGTTCAGAAACACATCGATGCTGAGCTAAAAGAGATGTTGGAGAATGACGTGATTGAGCCTTCAACCAGTCCGTGGGCATCTCCAATTCTGTTGGTGAGGAAGAAGGACGGCACATATCGTTTCTGCGTCGATTTTCGAAAATTGAACCAGGTATCGGAACGAGATGCATATCCCATGCCATTTATGAATTCGATTCTAGACAGGCTGAGGGACGCCAAATACTTGTCTACATTAGACGTCAAATCGGCCTACTGGCAGGTGCCAATGGCGGAAGAATCAAAAAAATTTACGGCATTCACCGTTCCCAATCGAGGACTGTTTCAGTTCAAACGTATGCCATTCGGTTTGCACAATGCTCCGGCAACTTGGCAACGCTTAATAGACCGTGTTCTCGAACCAGACCTAGAACCCCACGTTTTCACGTACTTAGATGACGTAATTGTAGTTAGTCAGGATTTTGACACTCATATTTCGATTGTGAAGGAAGTACTTAAGAGGTTACGGGAAGCCGGATTGAGGGTGTCTAGAGACAAGTGCGACTTTTGCAGAGCGGAACTAAAGTATCTTGGCTACGTGATAAACGAGAATGGTTTAAATGTGGATCCAGAGAAGGTAGAGTGTCTTTTACGGATTCCTCGTCCCACTAACGTGAAGGGAGTTCGTCAATTCCTTGGGATGGTGTCGTGGTATCGGAGGTTTATCCCGGATTTCGCCACACTCATGGCACCGTTAACTACTCTTCTAAAGAAAGGTAAAAAGTTTGTATGGGACGACGTTTGTGAAAGAGCCTTTGCCTTGGCGAAGGTGAAATTATCATCAGCCCCAATTTTAGCATGTCCCGACTATGAACTGCCTTTTATCATCCAGACCGACGCATTCGATTTTGGGCTGGGAGCCATACTTGCCCAAAATGCAGGTGACGGGGAACGAGTCATATGCTTCCTGAGCCGATCGTTGTCAAAAACGGAACAGAAATATTCAGCTACTAAAAAGGAGTGTTTGGCGGTGGTATGGGCCATCGAAAAACTGAGGGCATATGTGGAGGGGTTCCGGTTCCAAGTCATTACGGATCATCATTCGTTAACCTGGCTAAATAATTTGAAAGATCCGAACGGCCGATTAGTAAGGTGGGCAGTCCGGCTACAGCAATACGATTTCGATATTATCCACCGGAAAGGAAAAGTGCACCTGGTGCCAGACGCCTTATCGCGGTCTGTTCCACGTATTGAGGTAGTGACAGATGCAAAACTTACTCAAGATACTTGGTTTGAAAAAATGTTGAAGCAAGTAAAGGAAACACCGTCCAAGTTTCCAGATTGGCGGATAGAGTCCGGATCATTATGGAAAAATATACCCAGGATTTACCCTAATCTGGACGGTAACAGTTGGAGAAGAGTCGTTCCTAAAGGCGAACGAAATACCGTGTTGCAAAGATGCCACGACGACCCAAAGGCGGATCATATGGGTTCGCAGAGAACTCTTGACAAGGTGTGCCAAGATTATTACTGGCCGAAAATGTCAACTGACATCCAGAGATATGTCAGCAGGTGTAAAATCTGTCAGGCGGTTAAGGTTGAGCGGAAACGACCTATCGGTCAAATGGTCTCTAGGGAGGGAGAGGCGAAGGAACCTTGGGAGATGTTGTGTGTCGACTTGATGGGACCTCTGCCCCGGTCGAGTAAGGGCAACTGTTTTATCCTGACTGTGTTGGATTATTTCTCCCGGTTTTCACTTATTTTTCCTCTTCGTTCAGCTACAGCATCGGCCATTACTAAAACCTTGGAGGAAAATATATTCCTGTTATTCGGGGTTCCAAAATATGTAGTGTGCGACAATGGGGCGCAGTTTCGTTCCCATACCTTCTTAGACATGCTTAAGGAGTATGGTTCCAAAGCTAAATTTACTGCTCTGTACCACCCTCAGGCTAACCCCGCGGAACGTTTAAATCAGAACGTGAAACGCATGTTACGGTCGTATATTGATGATAACCACCGGCTTTGGGATAAGAACATTGCGAAAATTGGTTGTGCACTTCGCACTTACTCACACGAGGTTATGAAGTGTTCTCCCTATTTTGTGAACTTTGGTAGGGATATGATTACGTCGCGAGAGGCAGTGACGAAACCAGTGGATGGGATCGATACTGTAGATCCACATTGTAAGGCGAGATTACTTCAGCAGATCCGGTTGGAAGTGGGAGAACGCTTGGAAGAAGCGAGTAAAAGCAGTAAAGGGCGGTACGACCTGCGCAAGCGAGCTATTCCATTTCACATAGGAACCCAAGTGTGGCGCAAGAATTACGTGCTATCAGATGCCACTAAATTCTTTTCGGCCAAATTGGCTCCGGAATTTGTGGGACCGTTTACGGTACACAAACAGGTATCACCGGGGACATACGAGTTAGTGGATAGCAATGGGAAAAGAACGGGTATATGGCATGCTAAGGACCTAAAGCCGTATGCGCAGTGATATTATATGTAACACTTAATTGTTGCCACCAGTACGTAATATACGAGTAATATTGGTATAATTTATTCGGGAAGACATTTGTTTATGAATTATAAGTGGGTGAAGGATGTATAGGTTAAGTAGTAGTAGTTTCCGTTAATATTTTGAGTGTTGGATTCAAAGATATTGCAAATAGGACACACAAAAAAAAATTGCAGAAATAGAAGACTAGTGGAACGTTAAAGTATAGTCATTCTTGATAGTTTTTAAAAAATTAGTTTTAATGGTTCTTGGTGGAAGATATAGACAGTAGAGTACTATTTTCTAGTTCGTAAGACGTGTTATTGGGGTTTAAATAAGGATAATGGGAGTAGCTGATATATGTATGTGAATTTCTTGATCGGAACGTTAATACCTCCATGCGGTGGAACGGAATTGTTAGCCGAAAGTAGTCCTGGGCCTTTGATCGTAGACTCGGTTAGTACGTTTGGAGTGGCTTTTCATACGTAGAAAACCCACTTTTAACAGGGGGGGAGTTGTCACGGATCCAGAGCTGCGCCTTGCGACCTGTAAAGGAGTAAGTTAACCATTAGATATTACGGCGGCAATTAGGGGGTGGTGGCATAGTATACTCACAATAACATCGGGGACAGCGATGCGCATCAATTTCATGGCCAATATGTGTACGATGTCATCCGGAACGCGGCCAGTATCTGGAAAAGTACCACAGAGTAATTCGTTCTAGAAAGTAAATGTAAAAAAAAGAAATAATTATCTGACTGTCGTCGTCAACGCTTCCACCAAGTCGATTAAGATTCTGTCCGTCGGCCGAAAAGTAAATAAACACTAAACTGTCAATCAGTCAATGTGACAGGGACTGCTTTATCGACATCGTGGAATGTACTAATACGATACTAAGAAGCGGAATTCTTGTATCGCGTGAATAACCGATCCATGAAAATATCCGTTGGTCCGATACTATTTAAGCCAGGGAAAAGAAACGGAACCATCTTTGTTTGATTTGGCATTTTGGATGAAAGGTGGGTGTCCGTATTCCCGAAAAGGCTTATAAAAATTGAAACTAATCTCTTTGTTTGATTTGGCATTTTGGATGAAAGGCATTTTGGATGAAAGGCATCTCGGATGAAAGGATTGAGGATCGAGGACACAGTAGTGAGAACAAGAACGGATAAATTGTGAATGAATCCACGGAGCCCAGGCCTGACGAGCAAAATTGTGAAGAGCGTGCGGAAAACGTAGACGGAAGAACGGAACGAACGTGAGCCTATTCCTCAGGGATCGTCATCGTCGTCGGAATATTGATAGTGAGTAAAGTAGTGTTAAGGTAGTGTTAAGTTCTAGGGTAAGGACGTTCAATATTACGACCGGTCGTCTTTTTGCTTTTTAAAATCTAATAATACTGGATTCGTTACGTAGAGAGTTAATAAATATTGTGAAAATCGTATGTGACGCGCTTTGGATTTTTCAGTTAGTTTTTGACAGTGTATTCCGTGTCGGTGGTCACAGTGAGCAACACTCCCTTCCGCGGGTTCGTACTTTTTCGCGGAAAAAGAACCAATCACTGGCGGTCAAAAAAATACTAAGTACGTGGCGCCCGCGACCCTTCTCCAAGAGTTGGTCGGACGGCCGTAAGACCGCGGACACGGTGTAACAATATCCATAGGTGCAATGTCGGAGGCAGACTTTTACAAATTCCTAGGAATTCTGCAAGGTGAACACCCCAGCATTGATGACTTGAGAGAAGGATTGCTGGTTGAGTTCTGGCGCAGGTTGAAATTGGTGCTAAAGTCCAACTTATCGGGAAGGAATAAAATAAGTGCGATAAACTTATATATTGTACCATTCCTTCACTGACCTACTCATTCGGAATAGTCCCGTGGTCTGTCACATCTTTGGCGGATATTGAACGGGGGGTACGCGTTTTGATGTCCAAATTCCGAATGCTACATCTAAAATCGTCAGTGGAGCGAATGTGTCTACCTCGTGACATCGGAGGTAGAGGTTTAGTTGACATTACCAACTTACATCATCAGCAAGTCAACTCACTTCGCACTTATTTCCGAGGCAAAGCAACATCGAGTGCTCTGCATGATGCTGTCTGCAAGGCAGATGATGGTTTGACTCCACTGAACTTAAAGGATCAATCATTTGCTCTTTTGAGTCTGATGAAGTCAGACCAAGAGAAGATCGACAAATGGAAGTCAAAGGTGATGCATGGTAAACATGCGAGTTGCCTTTGGCAGCCATTTGTCGATCTTCACCTGTCTACTTACCCTTATCGTTGCACAAAACTCCTTCGAACACACTGGACATTTTCAATCATTGCCATCATATGCGCCTTTCCCTAGTTCTATTTAATATAAGAGTATTAACCGCATTCCGACCAATTCGGAAACTTGATAATGATATAGTAAATCATTTGCCGCCTATTATTATCGGAACCAAAACTGTATACGCATCAATATAAATCCTCACACAACCTTGCATCATAAGCCACACATTCTTATCTCATACACCACCCACAACTACTATATTTCATTTCGGATACCCTCAAATTCCACACTACCTGAAATCCCTTTTCAACAAGATCTTCTTGTGTTTCAAAAACTCAATGCATCTACGAAATATTTGAAACACGTTTACCACCCCGGCGACACAAACATTAAAATTCTAAGAGACTTTGTTTCAACCTGTACAGGCCATGTTCGAGCTCGAGTTCGAGTTCGACAGTGTATGGTGACACTAACAGGTGGCTTCGTGTAGGGCACCTCTTTGCCGAAACAGAAGGTTCGATGGTTGCCATTCAGGACGGCATGGTCCCCACCCGTGCTTATCTTAAGCATATCTGCAAACATAGGGTGGATGACGACCGGTGCAGAATGTGTGGTTCGGTGTTGGAAACACTTGACCATCTCATTTCTGGTTGTTCTGAAATGCAACACCAACACCTTGCATACAAGCACGGGCTGATCAGTGAAACCGTACCGATCTACCAGTACACTCCACAAGCAGTGCTTGACAGCACTCGCTTCACGATGCACTGGGATCGCCAGGTGAACACTGATCACCCGGTCGCCCACAACAAACCCGATGTACTCTTAGTCGACAAGACGAGTTGCTCTGCATATTCCCCATAATAGCAACATCGAGAGAAAGCATGCGGAGAAAAGGGCAAATTATAGTGCACTGGCCCAAGAAATCAAACAACTTTGGCATCTTG
The DNA here is from genome assembly GCA_964017055.1 of Chloromyia formosa. Lineage (NCBI taxonomy): Eukaryota > Metazoa > Arthropoda > Insecta > Diptera > Stratiomyidae > Chloromyia > Chloromyia formosa. The sequence continues at coordinate 64,119,424 of OZ024816.1, forward strand.
GCAGTGTACGAATAGTGCCTGTAATATTGTCGGCTACCGGTATAATACCCAAAGACCTTCTGACGTCCCTCACCCAATTAGACCAGCCGCACAATCTCATTGACGTTATGCAAAAATACGTCATTTTGCATACTTGTGCAATAATGCGGAAAGTGCTTGGCGACCTCCACTAATTTATTATATATTAGTTATCAGGATGCCGGCATAACACCTGCCCAAGGCATCCATACCCGTCAACTTGATGCGTTGCATCCGTTGCGGGTATACATACCGGCCAAAGGGGCCGAGATTACGCCAGCCAGGCGATAATAAATAATAATAATAATAACTTAACTTAACTTTGGCATCTTCACCATGTGCAGATAGTGCCTGTAATATTGTCGGCTACCGGTATAGTACCTAAGGCCCTTCTTACTTCCCTGGGCAAACTGAACCTGCCACACAGTCTTATCGACACAATGCAGAAGTATGTTATTCTGCATACTTGTGCAATGGTGCGGAAGGTGCTCGGCAATCTCCATTAGTGATTGTCTGGATGTCGGCGGAACATCAGTCAAACACGTCGCGGAGACTGCTGGCAGAAGACAGATCCCACGCCAATTATTGCAATCCTCCAGGTCGCCTTTTTTCCGGATCTTAATACGAACGCCCTTCTTCCACTCTTTCGGGAGACTTTCGGTTTCCCAACACTCTTTGATAAGGGGAGAAGAATATCCGCAGTGGCATTGGCATCCGCTTTAAAAAGTTCCACCGGAATTCCATCCATAACCGGGGCTTCACCCGCTTCCATCGATTTAATAGCCGCAGTTATTTCCAGCTTAGATGGTGGGCTGGTATAAACTCTGGCTATTTGCGGATTATCTTCTGCTACTAATGAAGATGCACTCGAAGGTCCAAAGGCATTGTTGAGGACCTCAATGAAGTGTTTTCTCCATCTCCGCAGTTGGTGTTTTTCGGTTACCAGTAGAGACCCATCTTTATTTTTCACAGGATGTTCTGCTACAAAAGATTTGTAAGTTAATGCCATGATAAGCTAAAAAAGGGTTCCACTGTCACCGCTTTCCACTGTTACCACCTTAAGCGGCTTCCTCTGCCTTCTCCGTTAATGCGTTGATGTAATTTCGCTTGTCCCGCCTTACGCTTCTTTGCAAGCCTTTCTGTAGTAAACGGTATTCAGCTTTGAGTCGGTCTTTGGCTGAACCGACAGCAGCTGAGTTGATCTGTTCCTTAACTCTCTTGCGTGCTGAGATTAGAGACCATGTAGAGTCGCTAATGAATGGTCTGCTACAGCACTCCAATCGGCCCGCAAATGTTACGCCACACGAAATAAATGAGTCCTTAGCGAAATTCCATCTGTTATCAATTGAAGGATTCTCACAAGGTGGTGGTGCAATAGCTCTCTCGTGAAAGGTGGTGGAAAATGCACGTCCTATAGATGGGTCTTTAAGCTTTTGCACATTAAAACGTGGCAAGATTCGTACAGTTTGAGGGCGCTGGACCACTGCCGTTCGTAAGCGTATTTTTGCGACAAACAACAAACAAGTTGGTGGTCGCTGCCAACATCAGCACCCCGCTTCGACCTGACCTCTAAGAGAGAGTTCTTCCATGACTTGGAGACGGCTATATGGTCAATCTGGTTTTCTGTTCTGCCATTCGGAGAGGTCCAGGTTGTTAAGTGGCAGCGTTTGTGTTTGAACAGGGTACCGCCAATGACGAGTTGACGAGAGTTGCAAAACTCCACGAGCACTGGAGCTCAGTCACACTAAAAAGCTGGGCATGCCGAACACAATCCAAAATTCCCACTCTTCCAATCATTTAATCTCTTATTTGACCTCACCGGGCGAAGCATAGTGGTTCGCGTCTTTGGCCAATTGTGGGTTTGCTACCCTCAGAATACCGCACTAAAACACTCGCTGCGCTCGCTCTATATCCCACAGCAGTAAACCCTCTATTTGCCAAAGCGCGAGCCGCGATTTGTCGCCTGGCGAAATAGGAATCTCCCAAAAACAACCCTGTTGTAAAAAAAAAATCCCCGCCAAGAAAACTATTCAGCCGCAAAAAGGATTGATATGAACACAATACCGCCAAAGTACTCGTAGCTTCGCGCCTCGCTCTAGGATATGCATATCGAACCCTGATTGAATTAGTTAATTTCTTTCAACGCTGATTGGCGGGGAGCTTCGTAGCCTAAAGCGTGATCCACACGCAATGACTTATCCATCATTTTGTCGCACCAACATCGTTGTCGTTATTATTGCCATTCTGTCATAAATCTCTTCGGCGGTGAGTTGATGAGTCCAACAAGAAGCACATATATGTATGTACAATAGTTCCATTACGTTTACGTTTTCACTAGTAGATTTGAGCGATGATTTCAGTCCCGACCGACAGAAAAATTGAAATTAGCCCTCTGTGCCAGGTAGGGTGGAATAATATGGAATGGAACTAACATTCCATTTTTTATTAACAAAGATTTAAAATATGTCATGAAAAATCCAACTTTTCGTTCAATTTGTATAGAGTGTGTCATGCTTATTGCACATGAAATGCGTGCAATGAATGGACTTAGCCTTGCTGAGGTGTGTCTTGCATACCCCACCCGGTACACACACAGAGGGATAAATTAATTTTCCTTTCAGTCGGGATTAAAATCATCGCTCGAATTTACTAGTGAAAACTTAAAATTGGCGCGAAAGAAACCGTATGTGTCTGTTGTTGAACTCGTCGAATCAGTGACAATGATAATGACAACGATGTCGTTGCGATAAAATGATGGATAAGTAGTTGGGCGCTTAAAGCTCTTATGCCAAGTGTAGGTACTATTGTCTTCTCGCCCGAATCTCGTTATAAAGCTCCCACCTTATAAATAACTAAAAATCGACGGGCATTATTAGAGTAATTCCAATTTTAACTCGCTGGAGTGTACAAGCGATTCAGTATTGGCCGATGATATGAAAAATACGATACGAATCGTAATATTTCAACAGTAATATGTCTGGTTAATGTTGTATCCAGACAAGTATTTCCCAATGTTGTTGAGGTGTCGGAGACGCAGTCGAGATTAAAATTCCGCTTCATAGATGGTATAAAGTCGGAACTGCTCTTGATGTCAATGTTGCGTTCGACACCTTAATGCTTAAAATCTCTTTTTTTCTTTCTGACATTTCAAAAGTTTCTCCAGCATGCCGATAGATCCTACCACTAAAGCAGCATTTTAGAAATTTGCCTAAAAAAAACAGCACTGGCGATGCTACTGCCGCTGCTGCTGCTCCAGTGTAAGGCCCGAACCAAATTGAACGCAGAAAGCAGCAGCAAGGCAGCGAACAATAACAACAACATGCAGATCTGCTGATCTGATTTCATGCTGTCAGAGCGACAGCGGCGAAATCAGATCTGCACGTTGTTGTTATTGTTCGCTGCCGCTGCTGCTGCTGCTTTCTGCGTTCAATCTGGTTCGGGCCTAATTCGGCAAATGCGTGCATTCTAATTAGCCTAGACACAGGCGATGCCGCTGCTGCTGCTGATGCCGGCATTGGAATTCCGGTATGAGTTATAGATCCTGCGCCTGCGCCGTCATCCCAACGAAAATCAGCGGCTGTTAATCAACACGATTGCAGCGCTTCCTGTCAATGATGCGGTGGTAATAGCAACATTTATTGGATGGGGGCTTGGCTAAAGCTTACAACGACCGGTGCGGCGAGCGGTACAATGGCCTCGTTTATGCCGCGGAACTATCTTCAAGAATTAAGTAATTCGAGCTAGCCTACGACGACATAAACATGTCGTATTAGCTAGTTTTGGTACTAATTTTAGCTCAATTTGCTATGCAGAACTGGACTGAAAAATTGGGACTAGATGGTGTTGTTGTCTTCGCTAATGGTGTTGTTGGTGAAAATTATATTTTATATGTTATATAAATACCTCATCCTTTCCTGAAACTCTGCATTTGTTTCATCCTTTGATTGTAGCGGAATAAACGCGTTTTTATTAGGAGGCTACTGCCTCTTGACATTTTCTAAACCAAAGTCACCGAAGTCACAAACCAACAACTGACATCTTTCATATTTAGTACGTCTCCGTATGGTCGGTATAAACACACCACAAACAAGGACTAGCAATAAATGGGGGGGGGGGGCAAAAACTCCTCTTCCATAGTCCTCCGCGTGGGCGCCCCCTGGAACGACAGTGGTCACTGACCATTGCCAACCAACGTCAAGCGGCCAGTGATGGCAGTGCGATGATTTGGTTGAGGTACTCTTGTGGTGTGGGGTGTAAAAAAAATACCACGGCCTTTCCCTTTGAGGGCCTGTCGTTAAAACCGACAATCAAAGGACATTATGTGTATGCCAGCAACTTGCACTATCCGAAATCTTTATATGCTAACGAAACGTCAACTATGCCTCCGATAAGGACTGACTCAACGGTTACGACTTTTAGCTATCGTACAATGACAAAGATTGGATTCTGGAATGTGCGTACTCTCCTGAACAATGGATCAGAAGGTCCACAGAACGCACGATTTCTTCAATTAGAGAGTGAATTTCTGAGGTACAAATTAAATATCTTAGGAGTTAGTGAGATAAAATTGTGGAACAGCGGAGAATTTATCTCTCCAACGGGCAGCACTGTATTGTTGTACTCCGGTAAAGCTACCGGTAGTCGTCGTGAGTCAGGTGTGGGGCTCCTTTTAACCAGAGCCGCGCGAAACTGTCTCTTATCCTGGGAGCCGGTCTCCGACAGAGTCTTGACCGCCAGATTCCGGACCAAAATGAGGAACATCTCAATTATACAATGTTATGCCCCTACTGAACTCGACAATGTCTTGGCAAAAGACTCCTTCTACGAAGAACTAAACGCCGTTCAGAGCAGAACACCTAAAGGTGACATTATAATGGTTATGGGTGATTTGAATGCGAAAGTTGGCGCTGATAATTATGGGCTCAGACATGTGATGGGGAGACACGGTCTTGGTGATCGTAATGACAACGGTGAAAGATTTGTAGAGTTCTGCAACTTTCACAGTCTCTTCATCGGTGGTACTATGTTTGAGCATAAGGACCACCACAAAATCAGTTGGTCCTCTGTTGATCGGCGCAGAACACAAAATCAGATCGACCATTTTGCTATTAGTAAAAGATTCAAGAGTTGCCTCCTGGACGTGCGAAACAAGAAGGGCGCCGATATTGGGATGGGAAGAGACCATTATCTTATGATCGCTAATGTTCGATTGCGTATTGCAGCCGTGCGCCACCCCAGCGACGAAAGATCCGCTCGATTAAAAAATCAAGCTGTCTTACAACAATATAATGACCATCTTGCGCAAAAAACAGCTGAGATTACTAGTCACCCAGATAGTGACATAAACGAAAACTGGGATGCCATAAAAAATGCGTACATTGATAGCGCAAATACCATCCTTGGCCCAAACCCGGATTGCCGGAATAAGCCCTGGATATCCGACGCTTCATGACAGCGGATTGTTGAAAGAAAGGACTTGAAAGTTCGTTTGGCTGCAGCATCAGACGACAATCGAAGCAGCATCGAACTCCTTTACCGTCAGAAAGCTCGAGAAGTTCAGCGTAGTGTGCGACGCTATAAAAGAGTTTATGCCAATTCTCTTTTAGCCTCAGCAGAAGAAGCCGCAAGAAGTAACAACTTAAACGCCGTCATCGGTGTCATCAAGGAGTTTACAGGTGGTCGTAACTCCTGCCAACATCTAGTGAAGGATAGTGATGGAAAGCTACTTATCTTGGCAGAAGATCAAATGAGGCGGTGGAAAGAGCACTTCGCCGCGGTCTTGAACCGTGTAACCTCTGGTGAAGTTCCCCCTCATATAGATAATTTAGCTAACCATCAAAATGTGCGTATACGGTCCACTGCCCCGACTAAAGAGGAAATAGTCGCTGCAATTATTGCACTAAAACGAGGAAAGGCCGCCGGACTTGACGGTATCCCTGCCGAACTTTATCAAGCAGCGCCAAGCGTAACTGCCGATTTCCAACTAACAATTTTGTTCCTATACAGATCTTCAAGGATTTTATAAGAACTACATTTAGTTTCAGCTAAGACTTATTGACTACCAAATTGTTCTGATAGAAATCTTAAAGAACGTTTCTAGCCAAAAAGTGGCGTATGAAATTATGAGTATAAAGTATTTTAAGAATTCTTCAAGTCTTCTTGACAGCTCTAACTAGAGAACTTATCAGAAAGATATCAGTAAAAGTAAAATACGTATAAGTAATACATAGATCACCTTTTAGCATCTTAACTAAGAGACAGAGATTTCTATTGGTTTTCAGTAAGTAAATTTTGTGCTTATTGTAGCATTAAGTGGAATTCATGATACTTTTGCTAGTTCTCTATAAAAATACGAATGGAGTTGAAATTCATACTTGTATTATTGGTCTGATGCACTTTTTCGCAGTGGATTTTGTCGATTTGATAGTCAAATTTTCTCTGCCAAAGAAATTTTTCTGTTCAAATGCTGTACAAAACTCAAAAAAAAAACGAATCCCTCTCGAAATTTAGCATACATGTACATTTAATGTTTGTAACGTGCACCGTTATAGGGGTAGATGCATGGATGTTTACATGCATGCATACATGTGTCCATATGCGTGGTATACGTTATTGAATGCATGTTTATCTATATACGTATTTGCGCATTCCTATGCATGCATTTAGTACCGACATATACCAGTGGTATGCAGACATATGTATGCATGTATGCATCCATCTATGCATCTGCGAATGTACGGAAAAAGTATCATTCGCATCAGACGGTCGTCATAATTTTCTGCCGTCTGTCCATTTACTTTTGCGAGTCGCTGTACCCGACTGCAGCGGGTTAGCGACAACTGATAAGAAATGGACAGAATTCCGAAAGTTTTGATAACCGGCTATGAAAATGACACTTGCACTATGCAGGTAAACGGCTGAAACTCGTTTTGGAGAACGAAATCCGCTGTCCGAAAGGAGAGCCGTTGGTTTTTGTTGGAGATTTTTGGAGAAATTTCGAAAGAGGAGTCCGGCTTGTGATCCCATAGAGGACGGTGGGTCTGAGCTGGGAGTCGTGTTTAGGAGGTGTCGTAAATAAGATAACTAAAAACTATAAGTGAATAAGAGATTGTCTTACAAAATTTTATAAAACATTAGAGAAGAGTCAGATCATTTGGAAAACAATCGAAGTTTACGAATCGAAGATATTTATCAGCCGTTTTTCAGGCGGAGTTGATCTACGGTGGGAATCCTAACACGGTTTTTTTTTCGACTTTAAAAATCGGATGTCTTCGGTGGGAATGAGGCGGACGGGCTATGAGTAAATATCTGTGAAGAAGTTTTTGATTAGTAAGGTATTTCATCAACGGTTCGAATTTGGACATACGGAAGACAAGCATTGGCGTCTAGAGGATTTTTTTTTTGTGTACCAAATGAGGAATATCTTACGGGGGCTATTCGGGAGATCGCGATAGGGGGTTGCGGTCGGTTCCAATCGGGAGTGTTTTGAATTTGTTTTGTTGGTTCTAGAGTCAAGAATTGAACTATTACAAGTGGAGAGCGGTCGTCCTGAAACGAGTGTGCATTCGCGTGGCACCTGGTGTGTTTGGTCGCGGCATTTAGTATCCCATGATACGAAAATCCACCTTGCAATCAGAGACCGAGTGGAGGGCTCCGCCGCCAGCGCAGGAGCCCCCAGGTAAGTGGGCCCCTGGTCTGTGTCGTGAACATGCACACACACACGCAATGATGCGTTTGGGTTTTGCCATGATGTAGGGCGGACGTTGAGGTCGCTCTCGTAAGGACGTGCATACAAAGTTTGGCCTATTATGGTGTTGTTAAATTGTTGGCGTCGATATGTGCCCTAGACATCTACAAAATCGTAATAAACTTGATATATTATCAATACAAGTTTGATATATGCCTGAAACCTTCTTTGCAACAAGGTAACGTGCAATTGTATCAGTAAACATTTCTACTTTGTATCGTAATGAAAAAACTAATAATGTATTGTCGTATTTTCACGAACGGTGCAAATGGGCGCTTATGAATTGTTATGAATTTGTTTTTGGGAAGTTTTTTTTTCGAATGGAATACATATGTAGGAATTCAATTCGTTCAATGTATCTGATTTCGATTGTAACCAAATAAGAATTGAGTCGACATTTATCAGGTCCTGGCATATCGAAGCGACATAGACTTCATGAATTTCTGGCATAGAGGAGGACTGTCAGTGGGATAATGTTTTGCTGGAAATGCACTATGGTACCTGTATTGTGCGGCCACGCATTTCTTTTATATACATTAGCAGTGTATTTTGCCGTGAAGCCCTGATTTGATGATGATATTTGTTATACAGACGTCCAATTTTTTTACATGGATTCATATACATATTGTTGATTATTCGCTGTATCTTATATAGCATACAACAAAAGACATCACTCACCCTCATTTTTTTTTTGTCGAAGTGAGTATCGACATTTGTCCCAGTATGAAACTCTTCGACTCTTAGGCGATCCTGATATTTCCTTTAAGGAAACAAGTGTGATTTATGTAACATGTTTGTGAAAGCAACTTAAACAAATACGAAGGATTGATCTGGGTCTATTCTTGCCAAATATCTGTCTTCTTTTTTTTTTGCATTTTATTCCTCTCTTTTCGAGTGAGCATTATGTATGAATGCGTGGAGGCTGACATGCTGTATTATGGGAAAACGTAAAAACGTAGGGAGTTGATTTTAGGTTTATAAATTTTATGGATTTTTATTATATATGGTTTTTAACATTTCATTTTTGGTTGTGTAGAGAATTATTGATTATCTCCATATATATTGGTATATTTACTTCACTATAAGAAGAAAAAAAAAAAACATTTATATATGTACATATTCTTTGTAATATACCCGTATATATATACATAAGTATATATATATATATATATAAAAAAAAAATTAATTTAATGAGAATTTCTGAAGAATAGTTGCTTTTGTAAAATGCGAGGCTAGATCTAAATTTTCTACCTCTCCCTCCTCTCGCGCAATGAATTCCTGAATTTTCATTTTTGGGGGATTTCGAAAATATGCGCCCGAAATCCCACGGTCGGGAGGGCTAGGTCGCGCAGGGCCCATAACAGCTGGGGCCCATAAGGAGCCGTTTTCCATCTTTAGGCTCAAATGACCTGAGAGGGAAAAGGATCTGTCCTGATTGGACGGTTTTCCCCGTTATTTATATATTTTTGGCCTTCGTGCTTTGTAAGTTTGGCTGATGCAGCCCCATGTCCCTGCACGGGACTTTGTCGATCTTTTGAGTCTTTGGGAGTTTGGTGCAAAGGCACCACCAGTAGTTTTCTGTTTTGCGTATATTGGTTATTGCGGGTTGTAGTTTTTCCGAGTTTCCTTATTGAGTTTTTTTTGGGCAGACGTGCGATACCTCCTTGAACGTTGATGGAGGAGGCCGATGACTGCCGTGTTGAACCACCCCGCCACTCCCGACAGCTGAGCTGGTCTGCCAGCGCACGTCACGGGTGGTCATCGGAGAGGGTCTTTTGTAACCTGTTGTGGTTTCTGGCCTTTACGGCCACCTCAACCCTCGTCCTCCGGGTTCCATCACTACATGTTCATCATGAATTAAATGTACTTTTTGCATTGTAGCTAATAGTGGGCTAAAATGTATTAAACACGTTCTTATTTTCTTGTCAGACCCTAAGAAATATTGTACATATAAAATGAAAATATCCAAAGTCACCAAAGTATTGAAGAAATTAATTTCTGGCGAAATAATTGCGATAACCAAACAGTCGAAAAAGATGGCGGTTCTCTCAAGCTCTATTTTAAAGAACTTATAAGTATTTAGTTAAGTTTGTTGCTTCCATAAGTAAATTATAATAACTTCTTCCTATTAAACTTTTCTTCAAAATTGCAATTAAACTATATCTTTCCCTACAACCTTCGCCTGACTTCTTTAAGTATCAGAGTGTATAGCTTTCTCATTTAAAGCCGTTCTACTCATCTCTATTTAAGCTAAAATATTACAACCCTGAAACAGGAATATATTCTTGATCAAGCTTATTATACAAGCAGTACGAGAGTTGACAAACGGCAATTACTCCTATAATGGTTTAGTTAGACCTACACAGCATTAACACTTAGAATGGTCTAAAGCAAAAACTTTAAGAGGAACTTTTCTAATAACACACTTGCAAAAATTACTTTTAAGGCTATAATCTGAACAAAATGCCTTTAAAGTTTTCATCGAGCTTCCAATCTGCACTAAAGACTTTTAACACGTCTTTACTTTTAGAAGTTACAACAGATTCAGATATTAGTTTTACTTTTTAGCAGAATGCCTAATAAATATCTTTAACGTAATATTTCGTTCCGAAAGGTTTAAATACCGATATTATAAGAGTTTTGGTTCTCACCTCAAGAGCAAATTAGTAAGTTGGGTTTGCTGCACCCACTTGTTGATAAAGCGTGGAATATAGAGACCTTTCCCACTGAGTGGAAGGAATTTTTGATCATCAAACTTCCAAAGAAAGGTAGCCTCACAGACAGTAATAATTGGAGAGGCATTTGTGTGCTTCCTGCCGTTGCCAAGATAATAGCTAAAATCGTCCTGGAAAGACTAAAGGCCCACTTAGAAAGCACAATTGATGAAGAGCAGGCTGGCTTTCGATCCGGATTCTCCTGTGTCGATCACATTAACACCTTGCGAATCATCATCGAGCAATGCGCTGAATACGATTCTCCGCTTCACTTGCTTTTCATCGATTTCGAAAAGGCTTTCGATAGTGTGAACCGGGATTCTATATGGGCGGCCTTGCGCAGGAGAGGCATCGCTGAGAAGCTTGTGGCTATTATTAAGGCAACCTATGACGGCGCGAAATGTCGCGTTCTGCATAAAGGTAAGGTGTCGGGGGACTTTGAGATTCGCAGTGGAGTTCGGCAGGGGTGCATCCTCTCACCGATCCTATTCCTCATAGTGATCGGCGATGTGTTGCATGCAGCCCTATCCGGACTCGACAGAGGAATTTAATGGACTTTGACATCTTATCTACAACATCTTGACTACGCTGACGACATATGCCTACTCTCCCACAAAATCATGGATCTGTCCGCAATGGCATTAGATCTCGAGAGGGAGGCAAGCAAGGTTGGGCTAAAGATTAACACCAACAAGACCAAAGTTCTTAGCCCGTCGTTGCGAAAAAGAAATCCGACACCTATTGCCATCAATATTAATGGGCAGCTTGTGGAGAAGGTGGACAACTTCGTCTACCTAGGTAGCATTATTGCCGAAAATGGTGGTACGGAGCAGGACATCGCTCGTCGTATCCACCAGGCTAAATGCGCATACGGCATGCTGTCCAAAATCTGGCAGGGCAGTTATCTCAGCATCAAGACCAAGCAAAGGTGGGGGCAAAAACTCCTCTTCCATAGTCCTCCGCGTGGGCGCCCCCTGGAACGGCAGTGGTCACAGACCATTGCCAACCAACGTCAAGCCGCCAGTGATGGCGGTGCGATGATTTGGTTGAGGTACCCCTGTGGTGTGGGGTGTGAAAAAAAAAAAATACCACGGCCTTTCCCTTTGAGGGCCTGTCGTTAAAACCGGCAATCAAAGGACAGGATGTGTATGCCAGCAACTTGCACTATCCGAAATCTTTATATGTTAACGAAACGTCAACTATGCCTCGGATAAGGACTGACTCAACGGTTACGACTTTTAGCTATCGTACAATGACAAAGATTGGATTCTGGAATGTGCGTACTCTCCTGGACAATGGATCAGAAGGTCCCCAGAACGCACGATTTCTTCAATTAGAGAGTGAATTTCTGAGGTACAAATTAAATATCTTAGGAGTTAGTGAGATAAGATGGTGGAACAGCGGAGAATTCATCTCTCCAACGGGCAGCACTGTATTGTTGTACTCCGGTAAAGCTACCGGTAGTCGTCGTGAGTCAGGTGTGGGGCTCCTTTTAACCAGAGCCGCGCGAAACTGTCTCTTATCCTGGGAACCGGTCTCTGACAGGGTCTTGACCGCCAGGTTCCGGACCAAAATGAGGAACATCTCAATAATACAATGTTATGCCCCTACTGAACCCGACAATGTCTTGGCAAAAGACTCCTTCTACGAAGAACTAAACGCCGTTCAGAGCAGAATACCTCAAGGTGACATTATAATGGTTATGGGTGATTTGAATGCCAAAGTTGGCGCTGATAACAATGGGCTCAGACATGTGATGGGGAGACACGGTCTTGGTGATCGTAATGACAACGGTGAAAGATTTGTAGAGTTCTGCAACTTTCACAGTCTCTTCATCGGTGGTACTATGTTTGAGCATAAGGACCACCACAAAATCAGTTGGTCCTCTGTTGATCGGCGCAGAACACAAAATCAGATCGACCATTTTGCCATTAGTAAAAGATTCAAGAGTTGCCTCCTGGACGTGCGAAACAAGAAGGGTGCCGATATTGGGATGGGAAGAGACCATTATCTTATGATCGCTAATGTTCGATTGCGTATTGCAGCCGTGCGCCGCCCTAGCGACGAAAGATCCAGGCCCCGTAAATTCAACACCGCTCGACTAAAAAATCCAGCTGTCTTACAACAATATAATGACCATCTTGCGCAAAAAGCGGCTGAGATAACTAGTCACCCAGATAGTGACATAAACGAAAACTGGGATGCCATAAAAAATGCGTACATTGATAGCGCAAATACCATCCTTGGCCCAAACCCGGATTGCCGGAATAAGCCCTGGATGTCCGACGCTTCATGGCAGCGGATTGTTGAAAGAAAGGAGCTGAAAGTTCGTTTGGCTGCAGCATCAGACGACAATCGAAGCAGCATCGAACTCCTTTACCGTCAGAAAGCTCGAGAAGTTCAGCGTAGTGTGCGACGCGATAAAAGAGTTTATGCCAATTCTCTTTTAGCGTCAGCAGAAGAAGCCGCTAGAAGTAACAACTTAAACGCCGTATACGGTGTCATCAAGGAGTTTACAGGTGGTCGTAACTCCTGCCAACATCCGGTGAAAGATAGTGATGGAAAGCTACTTATCTTGGAAGAAGATCAAATGAGGCGGTGGAAAGAACACTTCGCCGCGGTCTTGAACCGTGTAACCTCTGGTGAAGTTCCCCCTTATATAGATAATTTAGCTAACCATCAAAATGTGCGTATACGGTCCACTGCCCCGACTAAAGAGGAAATAGTCACTGCAATTATTGCACTAAAACGAGGAAAGGCCGCCGGACTTGACGGCATCCCTGCCGAACTTTATCAAGCAGCGCCAAGCGTAACTGCCGATTTGCTGCACCCACTTGTTGATAAAGCGTGGAATACAGAGACCTTTCCCACTGAGTGGAAGGAAGGTTTGATCATCAAACTTCCAAAGAAGGGTAGCCTCACAGACTGTAATAATTGGAGAGGCATTTGTGTGCTTCCTGCCGTTGCCAAGATAATAGCTAAAATCGTCCTGGAAAGACTAAAGGCCCACTTAGAAAGCACAATTGATGAAGAGCAGGCTGGCTTTCGATCCGGATTCTCCTGTGTCGATCACATTAACACCTTGCGAATCATCATCGAGCAATGCGCTGAATACGATTCTCCGCTTCACTTGCTTTTCATCGATTTCGAAAAGGCTTTCGATAGTGTGAACCGGGATTCTATATGGGCGGCCTTGCGCAGGAGAGGCATCGCTGAGAAGCTTGTGGCTATTATTAAGGCAACCTATGACGGCGCGAAATGTCGCGTTCTGCATAAAGGTAAGGTGTCGGGGGATTTGAGATTCGCAGTGGAGTTCGGCAGGGGTGCATCCTCTCACCGATCCTATTCCTCATAGTGATCGGCGATGTGTTGCATGCAGCCCTATCCGGACTCGACAGAGGAATTCAATGGACTTTGACATCTTATCTACAACATCTTGACTACGCTGACGACATATGCCTACTCTCCCACAAAATCATGGATCTGTCCGCAATGGCGTTAGATCTCGAGAGGGAGGCAAGCAAGGTTGGGTTAAAGATTAACACCAACAAGACCAAGGTTCTTAGCCCGCCGTTGCGAAAAAGAAATCCGACACCTATTGCCATCAATATTAATGGGCAGCCTGTGGAGAAGGTGGACAACTTCGTCTACCTGGGTAGCATTGTTGCCGAAAATGGTGGTACGGAGCAGGACATCGCTCGTCGTATCAACCAGGCTAAGCGCGCATACGGCATGCTGTCCAAAATCTGGCAGAGCAGTTATCTCAGCATTAAGACCAAGCTGGGCCTGTTTCGCTCCCTGGTACTATCAGTGCTTTTGTATGGGAGCAGTACATGGAAAGTTTCCGTAGGAGTTACCAGAAAGCTGCAAGTTTTCGTCAACTCATGTCTTCGTCGAATTTTAAGAATTTTCTGGCCCGAAACAATATCAAATGAAGAGCTAAGTCGGCGTACGGGTCAGATGCCAATCGACGAATTGATACGCAGGCGAAAATGGCAGTGGATAGGTCACACATTGCGGAAGAGTGATAACTGCATTGCTATGCATGCCATGAAATGGAACCCCATTTCCAACCAAGGCCGACCAAGAGGGGGTCCTCGAATCACATGGCGTCGATCTGTGGCAAAGGAGTGTCAGGTACTGGGTAAGTCTTTTGGGGAGTTGCGCCCCATTGCCCAGAACAGAGTACGATGGCGCGCAGGAGTAGTTGACGCGCTATGCCCCGCTGGGGGTTAAGGCAAAGTAGTATCAAGACCAAGCTGGGCCTGTTTCGCTCCCTGGTACTATCAGTGCTTTTGTATGGGAGCAGTACATGGAAAGTTTCCGTAGAAGTTACTAGAAAACTGCAAGTTTTCGTCAACTCATGTCTTCGTCGAATTTTAAGAATTTTCTGGCCCGAAACAATATCAAATGAAGAGCTAAGTCGGCGTACGGGTCAGATGCCAATCGACGAATTGATATGCAGGCGAAAATGGCAGTGGATAGGTCACACATTGCGGAAGAGTGATAACTGCATTGCTTTGCATGCCATGAAGTGGAACCCCATTTCCAACCAAGGCCGACCAGGAGGGGGTCCTCGAATCACATGGCGTCGATCTGTGGCAAAGGAGTGTCAGGCACTGGGTAAGTCTTTTGGGGAGTTGCGTCCCATTGCCCAGAACAGAGTACGATGGCGCGCAGGAGTAGTTGACGCGCTATGCCCCGCTAGGGGTTAAGGCAAAGTAGTAGTACTTAAACGATTTAGTTAAATCGCCTTTTAGTTCCACGGTATAAATGAGGCCAATCTTTGACAACATTTATTGGATGGGATTTAGGATAAGGCTTGGTTAGAATACACAATAAGCTTTCAAATGAAAATTTATCACATGGGCGCTGAGATCTCCAAACAGATTTTAAAGCATCTACTTCCGTCTCGAGCTTTGTCGACATACTCCTCAAAGACGTTATCACGTCAAAATGCACTTCAGTCCAGAAGTAATTAATAAACTATTTAATACTCCGTTCTTCTTCAGATTGTTCAATTTATTTTGTTTGATGGAAGCTCCCCGCCAAACAGTGTCGAAAGAAATTAACTAATTCAATCAGGGCTCAATATGCATATCCTAGAGCGAGGCGCGAAGCTACGAGTACTTTGGCGGTATTGTGTTCATATCAATCCTTTTTGCGGCTGAATAGTTTTCTTGGCGGGGATTTTTTTTACAACAGGGTTGTTTTTGAGAGATTCACATCTTTTTGCAAAGTAGTAGTAGTAATCCAGATGGCGCAACGGTAAGCACGTTCGCCTTCTATACATACACTGGACTCCGCTTCGATCCGATTCCTACTGAATGCGGTAGTCTTCGATAGGAAAAGGGGATTTACGTCTCGGACTATGAGTACCCGTTTGGGGTTAATAACTTGGTTGAGCAAATGTATGAAAGTGTTTTACTTTCGTGTTGGTTTTTATTTTCTTAAAATATATATGATATGTTTGCGTTTTTAATAAAACTATTTAATATTTTACTATTTATTAGTTACATATTATTTATTGAATTTTGTTTGTTACGTCAGTCTAGTCCGAATAACCGTTTCCTTAGATAAATGTATTCAATACAGAGATATAATTAAGAACAAGAAGGAAAACTCCATCAGTTGGAGAGAAGGCAGTGAAATATTTTTCGGAAAAACATATTTAAGTAAATTAGTAAAAAAAATTTACTATTGCCTTGTATCCATCCAGCAGGACCACGAGGAGGTTGGAGTTATATTAACACTTAATTTTTTCAGGCCTGTATGTTAATTCACTGGATAATAATTAATTAATAATTAAACAAACGACAACTTTCAACACACGAAAGAAACATAAAACGGTGTGGATGAACATACAAACAGGTCATAAATTCCGGAATTCTTCAATTGCACCTTCTGTCCCTAAAATATAGTTGTTGTCATTTGATCTGCTTATAGACTTTGTTTACGTTAAAAGTGCACTTTTAGCGTATTTTATCACTTCTAATAGAACAGAATGATTCCCTCATTAATGATGCTTCCTTTATTATTGTACAATAGTATCTCATTCGTGGACGCAAATTTGGGGCAGATATGATTTTGCTTAACGTTCGATAACAGATCTCATTTAATCATTAGGGTTTTGTAGTAAAAACAAAACCCTTATGAAATCGGTCATGCGTCCGTCTGTCCGTCTGTCTGTCTGCCTGTCCATGAAATATCTCACGAACCGCCGAAGCTACATGTACGAAATTTTGTGGGATTATGTAGAATTATTATAATTCGCTGGAGAAAGCGATTCGTTCTAATAGGCTGACTTTAAGGGGAGGTAGGTCAACAATGAAGGTCAACATTTTTTTTTCATCTGGTATAGGCTAGTGGGGTATCATGAGAAAGGTAACACCGAGTACATTCCATTTTGGGTATTTTCATCAAATGTGAAAAAAGGGGAAAAGAGGTAGAGGGGAAAATATGTGATCCGAGTTTCCCCCCCCCCCCTTGCATTTCGAAACCGTTATACTTAGAAATATGAAAATTTGCAGGGAAGCGGCATTTGATCAGCATAGAAAAATAAAAATTGTAGAATTCTGATATCTCATCAAAAAAGGGTAATAATAGTACATTTCTATAGTTGCAGCTAGCACACCTCTGCACCCCTTAAACGCATCACAGGTCAAAAATATTGATGACCAATGATAACCAACACTATAGGCAATAATATCTCGTAGTTTCATTACAATCACATAATATTTAATAATAGTACATTCATTTAAATTTTGGCATTTTGACACTATCCACACAAAAAGTACACCTACCGGCCCCATAGGTGTGATTACTACTTTCATGTTGTTTTTCGTAGCGCGAATTGCAGCTATTTAATTAATAATTTTTGAAAGGGTGAAGATTGGTTAGGGGCGCTGACTAATACAACTTTAGCGGGTGTCTTTAGTTACTAGTCTGGTCCATTTTTTTCCCATTTTCTTGAAATTTGTAGAAAGGGGAACATTGGGGAACTAGAAAATATTATTTCGTAATTTGTCCCCTTCCCCTTGCATTTCGAGACCGTTATACTTAGAATTATGAAAACTTACAGGAAGATGGGTTCCGAAACAAAATGGAAAATAATGGAATCTGTATATCTTCTCAGAATACGTCAATAATAGTATATTTCTATAGTTACAGTTAGCACACCCCTGCACGCCTTAAACACGTTCGAGGTCAAAAGTACTGATGGCCAACAATAACCAACACCTTAGGCAATAATATGTTCTAAGTTCGTCATACCAATAACCAATCATGTAATACTATATGAATTGGCATATAAAATGTAAGTGGGTAAAACATTTTAATTATGTTTTTTTTATCCATCTGACAATGAGTGGTATCAAGAAGAGTAGGGTACCGGTATTTAAATACCAAAATAAGCGCTTTCTACAAAACCCTCGGATTGCGGGCGTAGCCCTCTATATTCCGGTTTCATTTTTCGATTAGATTTGCTATGCAACAGTTGCAAGAATCGCTGTACATTCCATTTTCCCATGTAAATCATCATACATCATAAAATGTTCAGATGGCTTAAAATTGTCGTTTTAAACAATTAGCACACAATTCTTTCAAATTTCCTTTTCCGCCTTACAAAAATCTTAGCATGACCCCTCATTTTTCGTTTATCTTTCAACTATTTATAAGCAATAATTGTAAATACCTGTATTAACATCTCAATAAGCCCTATCTTTAATAATTAAAGAACCCACCTCCTCGAAATACTTGAAATATGAACGTGTGTTAAGTGTTTTGAAGATCCGAATGTTTCAAAAAAGTTAGTAGAGCGCTTCCTTGCCAAGAATATCATTTTTCTAGTTCAAAGGACTCAAAGTGCCTTCAACAATAGTCTACTGCATTCGCCTCACCACCCCAAGTCATATCATACCCATCATCCCTTGATATCACTTCTTTTCCGAAAATGTCCTTTTCGTTCTCCAAAGGACGCAAAATGCCATCAGTCGTGGTCGAAGGACTCAAAATGCCATTATGCCATTAACAGAACTCCAGTGCATTGGTCTCATTGCCACAACTTAGAATACACCCTTACCTACCAGCTTTGGTTTTTGTTTCATTTCATAATAATATAGTCCTTTTATCCTGACGGACATCTCCAGCAGCACTAATTATAACCGTTTTGTACTTAATAACCAAAGCAAGCTATGTACCAAATTCATTGAACCACGGACCACGGTTAATACCTGAAAGATTTGTTTTCATTGAAATCATTAAAAACACTTCCAGAAAGCGAGAAACTCTATTTTTTTTCACATTTTTGGATGTATCTTTTTATCTACTGCACGGATCAGAGCAAATGAAAGAAAAGGCTCATCCTTGGGACACTGTCAATCCGTGAGAAAAGAAACCAGACCTCGATACACTCCCTACGAGGCTGTAGCCCTGTCAAGGAACAACAAGATCAACGAGTTCAACGAGAACAAGAATAATTTGAAAAATAGCGATTTTCAAACTGTCATGTCTCGGTTGCTTTTCGTCATATCGACATCAAATTTGCAACACTTCGTAAGACGGCCGGAAAGAATGGTCATACTAAATTTGAGCCCCCACAATCATCTGGAGCCGCAGCTACAGAGGTCCGAAAACCCGTACTTGTTGTGTCGCGTAAACATGGTCACTTTTTCGAATTTTTTTTTTTCGATTTTTTCGTTTTTCTTTGGCGGGCGGGACGCTCCCGCGTCCCTAGATATACCGACCTCACTTTCTGGAACTACATAAAATTTCATAAAAACAACTTTTTTTCTGTCTGACAAAATCACCGTTACTTCAATAATGCAACTGTTCAAACTTCGAAGTAGTTTCAAAATCGATTTTCCATAGAAAATTCAAACGATTATTTGAAAACGGTACATTGAACTGACAAAACTGCCTAGCCGAGAAAAATTGCCTCATTGTGTTAGCTTTTGAAGAGCATATAACTAAATTTTAAAGTCTTAGGGCCATTTTTACAATGTCTGGTTAAAGTTTATCCTGTAGATAATCGCTAAACGGCACCCATCCTCCATTTAAAAATTTATCGGACGTTAATTCCAAACAGCTGATACGGGCTGTTGAGATTTTGACAGCTAGAACTGTTACCGTTAGTACATTCAAATGAGACAATTGGTCACAAAGAACAGAGTTATTGAAATTCATCCGGTGGAAGAGGATTTGAAACCAACTCAGCTGGAAACTAATGATGATATACTATATAGAATAGAACAGGCGGCAGAGTGCCAAGACAAGAAAATCAGCTTATTTTCGACTGAATTAGCTGAGCTATCTACTGGATTATCATATTTTGAGAGTTGCCTACAATATGGTTAAATTTAGTGGCCCGGATAGATAACTGGTAGTTAACCCAGGGAACAGGCTCGGGACTATATATGCCGGGGTAGAGGGCGCGTGTCTCTCTGTTTACTTTTCACTTGACGGAATGAGGTGGAATTTCTTCAGGGAATTTCTCTTCTCTGGTTTAACCAGACATTGGCCCGTTTTCTCAATAAAAGTTAAACCGCTAACTATCAGGGACATGAGCTTATCGAAGCAATAAACTGTCCGTTAAATAATTCTATCTTCTCATACGTCGGTTAAATTACCATTCTTTAATATCAACGCTGAAATTATGGCAAAATTAGCTGATTTTCTTGGCGGAGTTCTACCGTCCGCTATTCTATTCCAATTTAGTATGTCAATTGCCTTGGCTCCTCCAGGGGCATGAGTGCGTCAACATCTCTAGCGTTTCTATGTCTTGTTGACGTTTCGATAGCATATCTACTTTTCGCAAGTGGAGTTGCTAGCATGGGCCTCCTATCCACGCCGTCTTTATACTGACAAGGTCGGATCACTGTGAGAGTTTTGTTAGTACCCACAGGCAGTTTTCGATCGCGCCGAGATTTGAACTCCGATCTCTAGATTAATATCGTAGAGCGGTGACCGAACGACCACGGCCACCGAGTGCGATTTAGTTAGTTTAGTAGTATGGTCTCTCAGTATATTCATTTTCAGCTGAGCTTGTTCCAAATTTTCTTCTATTCAATGAATTTCCATGAACTCAGTTTTTTATGGTCACTTTCATTGTTTTCATTTGAATTTGCAAAAGTGAACATTTGTAGCTGTCAAAATCTCAGCATCCGGCATCAGGTGTTAGGTTTTTGTTAAGGATAAATTTTCAACCGGAAACCAGAAGTTGGGTTTTGTTTTGGATAAAAGATTAATCGAAAGATAGGGGACGGTTAGCGTTTAATAACGGTTAATAACGCTAACCAGATATTGAGAAAGTTAAATTGTGCTAAATGGCAGTTTATTGTGGAGATAAATTTTAATTAGTCATTGAACAACCGGCCCATTGAGAAAACTTGCCCTAGATTTGAAAACTTGCGAATGTGACGGTGATGTATGCAACTGGGAAAAAGTTTATTTATATGAAATCTTATGCAGTTTTAGAAAAAGGAGTCAAATCTCGGATTAAATGATCGGGGGAATGGAAAATCTTGATTTTCCTCGATTATTCCAGTTTTTTTTTGACACAATTTACAAAAAATGCTATAACTCTGTAACAGTTAAAGAAAGAGTGCCCATATGATTTATAATAATAAGAGGAACTAATTATAATAATTACATATGCATACTAGACAAACACTGTGTAGTGAATTCAAACTCGATTTTTCAATAATGACCAAAGTTCCTTTATTACTTAGAAGTATTTAAATCAAGAAGATGCATTGCTTTGCATGCATCTTCAATTACAATTTTTTATAAACATACAATAAGTAAGCATGCATTGCATTTGCATGCATCTTCAATTACAAAGTTTGGTCAGCACTTTCGTGCAGACGTTATATTTTTCTGGTTCTGAGAATGACAATAATATGAATTAGCAAGCACATATTTTGGTGTGCAATTTAATACAATTAAAATGACAATGTACTTCGTACACACTGGCAATACAATTTTATTGAATAAAGGTTAGCAACCGATAAAAAACGCGAACGGACTTACAGCCTTTGTCATTCAAAGGTTTTTATTTCAGGACAACGGGGGGTTATCTCAGGACAAGAAAAAAAGAGACTTTACCTTGTTCAATGTTAACTCAGTGTTAATCTACTAGCTAAATTTCAGTTAGTTAAACGAGAGAATAATATGTGCACGAAGAAAATTGGTTGTGTGCGCTTGTACGCAAGTTGTTTGCGGTGGTCGTTTGCTGGCGAGTTTTTTTCTACAATTTGGCCTGTATATTAAGAAGTCAGTGACAATATTCAACGCATCTGGGATTACATATCTAATAGCTGCTATAGCACAATAGACCGTTTGGGTTCGGTGCTAGTGGGCCTTTTGGCGCCCGCATCCCCTCTCTCAATCTAATGGCAGCTACAGACAATGGCTCATCGCTGTGAAGATAACGGTTTGTATCGATGATGGATGCCAGCGATTGGCTCATAATGGCCATTTTCAACCAAACCAAGCCATCGCCACTAATAGCTATACGCGTAGATACACGATGGCAATCGCTTCCAATTGCCAATCATGGCCTATTGTCTGCAGCAGGCATGGAATAATTCAGTTTAAATATAATAACACATGCTTGTCACTGCAAAATTGGTGCAAACAATATTCTACAATACCTATATCTCAAAAATCATAGCTTTGGATATAAGAAGCGTTGAAGATCATTGTCGTAAAATTTCTGAAAAAAAGTAGGCTGCAACACTGATAATACTCTCTAATAACGAGAAAAGTACTTGTGATGCTGCATTTAGTGCCTATGTGTATAGGAGCAAACTTATAAATCACTGGAAGAAAGCCAAAAATCGAGTCTTCCAAACTACATAATTACTTTGGAGCTTGCGAAGAATGATTGAGTTGTTGCTGTGTAATTGAACAGTCGGACAACAAAAGAGCTAACAAATTTCAGACTGGTTGGATATCAGATAGCAAACATGTACAAATACACAAAAATTGCTTGCACCTATAATTTCTATTTATTCGAGAAGAGGGTACACTTCATGACCTAATTTGAGTAGAAAAAATATGATAGCCAGTCGTTAGAATTCGAAATTTGCTTTCTTTATGTACTCTATTTTATTTTGCATTCCTCTATTTTCTCTTTGGCTTTCCAACATAGTTTCGTATTGTTATTTTTAGATTTAGATACCTCGCAATATTTGCAATGAGGCAACAAATTTTCCAAAAGATCGATTAACAAAGCAATCATATGGCAGATAGGTCAAAGCAGTTAATTTTAAATTGTGAAATTGGCGCTTTTTGTTTGGTAAATCCACTTCTAAGTACATACTATATACGCGTATGTATGTTATACAAATATCGGACAGTGACTAAGTAGCAAATGTATTATATTTTGTCAGGAGATCATCGTATGCCAGCAACATGCATCATCCGAAACCAATTATGTTGAACGAAACGTTAATTAGGCCTCTAAGGACTAGCAGTCGTCGACGTGCTATGCCTCACAAGGGTTAAGGTAAATAGTATTCTTTTAAATATGTTACATAGCGTAAACATTGTTTGGTGATTGATGTCGCTAATATCTAACCATTTGTGTTGCATGCAACCCTTTCCAGAAGACACGCGAAAATTCGATAGACTTATACCTTTACCAAATAGTATAGATTCCACAAGAGTTATCACTCCATAGAAGTTTTGCCTCTGCCAGGAGATTTGTATGTATTGACAAATTGTATAAACATAGTAAAACTACACAGTATAGATACACCAGAGAATCAATACATACAAATCTACCGGCGGAGGCGGAGTCAGCTTTCTTGTGAAGTCTATACACCTTGTCAATACATACAAATCTTCTGGCTGAGGGGAAAGTTATATGGAGTGATAACTCTTGTAGAATTACCAATCCTCGTTGCCTTTACCAAATACAATAGTATAGACACAGAGCAGACATACTAAGAGCAGGAACTCAGAACAGATTTATTTTTAAAGCAGGATGCAAATAATCCCACGCACACAAATAAGCCTCACCACTCTAGAAGCAACGGCTACAATTTAAAGTAAACCGACCTTTAGAGTGATAAGGACAACAACACATCAAATCAACTGTGTCTGTTGATTAAAAAGCCAGCTGTTCCTCAGCTGCTATTGTATGCGTGACATGGTTCCTCATTTTCATATGTGTGAGTTGCCATTTTCGGCCATTGCAATCATGCATTTCCATCCTTGTGGGCGTGGCTTGTGCCAAGTGCATGATGAAACGTCTGTGGTGAAAAAACGATTTATTTGAAAATTTTTAAAAACACCCTAATAGCACCTCCACCACTTCAGAAAAAATCATTTTACATCATAATTCATATGCCATAAATCATAATATGTCCTACTAAATCATAGACCACATAGCATATTTTTTTCTTTCCGGACATCCTAAAATGCGACCATAAAGATTCAGTCTCCGATTTTTCATCACACACTTTTCATTTATGCACTTGCAACAAGCCACGCCTACAAAGATGGCCTCTTCGTGATCATCCCTCAATTTCGCATGGTTCCCTTACCAGACGAGCGCACGGTTGCCGCCATTTCTCACTTTATCAGCAATCATTTTGTTAGCATGCCACGTTCACTCCCATTTAGAGGCCCCGCCAGGCACAATGGACGTGGATATAAGACCCCCATAGACAATGCAATTCATCGTTAGACGACAATGATATTCGTCTTCGGATCAATCTGACGATAGTATGGAACTGTAAAACAAATCGTCAACAATAAGTACATACACTGTGCAATCAATGTGACGATCACAATATCGTCAGATCGATGTCGACTGATCGCAAGGTATATAGTGGGCTTTAATTTTCACTTTTTGCACATCCATTATGTACTGATTAGTGAACGCAACACATACGCAAGTGAGATACTATGGGCAACCTTTGCTTAATTTATACTGAGTTCCATCAGTTCTGGTAACACCGTGAATTTTAAAAGTCAAAGTCAACTACGTGCCAACTTATTTTTGCTTTTAATACCTTAAATATAATTTGTATAATTCTAAATTGTGATTCATCCCAACGTGCTTCTATCGATTATCAATCATCGTATCAAGTCATTCGAACTGAATAATTGAGATCCATACAATTAGACAATCAAACTCCCTTTCTGGGAATCTAACACTGACAGCTCTAACAAAACAAACAACTCACTAGTGAAAATGTCAACAATTTTTTCAAAGTCACAAAAAATTCAACGTTCGCCTATTACCGGTCAACATAGTTCCGACAATACGTGCAATCCGATCGTCAAAACAACGACTAAAATTATGAACGCTTTGCAAGACATAAGAGACGAAATGGAAATTATGCATGAAAAAATCGACAAACTGAACAACAACAACATGGAAACTAGTGCAGCAATTACTATGGTACAAAGAGATCAGAAAAGGCGTAACGTCATTATAAAGGGTGTCTCTGAGATGGAAAAAGATGTCGATGAGTTGGAGCAATCTATCACTGGAATTATAAGCAAATTAAATATTACTCTAGAGGAGGCAGATATTGACATTATCAAACGAATTGGAAAGAAGGACCCTGACCGTAAATTCCCCACACCAGTAATTTTGAAATTAACAACTGAACGGAAGAAAATACAAATAATGAAAAACAAAAAACAACTGAAAAATATAGAACATCTCTCGACTGTATATCTGGACAATGACTACACTAAGGAGCAACTGATAAAGCTATCCGAGCAACGTAAACAACGTAATCATGAAAAACAAACAGCCAGCAAGCGAAACTGGTCAATTGGTGATTGGTGGTAGTATGGGTACGCCAAAGCGTGTCCGATCATCAGAGTCACTTGTGAAACAAATAATATTACCAGGATGCTCAATAGCTGGGCCGAATTAGCAACTCAACACTGCGGAAACAACGATTGACAACTATCCAATGAACACGGATCGCGAATTAGATATTTTGATGTGGAATGCTAATGGACATAAAATTTGAAAAAACTTACTAATGAACAAAGTAATAAAATATATAATAACGATATACAGCGGATATTTTATCTTCTGTTACCGAGGCCAATGAAGACGATAATGAAGATGATTGTCCCGGAGTTCAAACTGATGTTAATGGGAAGCAAGCGTCACAAGCATTAATGTAAGTCCGCAGTTTCTTAGAGAAATGTGAAGTGGATGATTACATTTTTGAAGCACTGGCTGTATAAGACAGTGCAATTGATTTCAATATAGAAAAAAAATAAAAAGCAATCCAAAATAACAGCATTCTTCCAAAAATAGGTAGGTTAATATTCTTTACGTTACATAGCACAATATGTGATACTCATACATACCTAACAGTTTCAGAAATACAGACAACTAACATCTACGTACATATTCAGAACGCAACCAAAGGAGTGAAGAATTCGAAGAGGACAAATTATTTTTTTTTTTTATTCAGAATGTATTTTTTTTCTCTAATATGTAAACATTAGCATTGTATTTTACGAGTATATACTCATACGCCACGTAATACTGTAACACATATAAACCTCTTTATAGTGAAATATTTTGAATAAACCTCCAAATAACAAAACCTCGACAATAAATAAACCTCCGTAAAACGTTTTTTTTCCGAAAACTTGGGTTTCGTTATATCGAGGCTCTACTGTAATATGTTTCTATGAAACATGGCACATAACCAGTATGGACAATGAAATCAAAACTGAAAAGTTCAATGTTATAGAATCTGTTGCCTCTAAAGATAAAACAAAAGGTCGGCCTAAGGCGGATTAGTGGTGATGATAAACAAAAAGCTGAACTTGATAAATACTACATACATGTAGTGATATGTGGATAATAGCAAAAATTCAAGTGAACAAAACGGAAATAACATTCTGGTGCTTCTATTTGTCATTATCCCTCAACGACACTGCAATACTCGAAATGATGGAGGATGAGCTGACACCGATTGTACAACAATATAAAAATGTTATATTTCTTGGAGACTTCAACGCTAGAGTTGGTAAAGCTGATTGGGATATGGAAGAAATACCTTGGGTCAACATGAAATTAGCCATGGAAAGAAGTTCGAAAGATAAAACCAGAACAAAAGAGGTGAGCTATTAACACATTTGTTTCATTCACTCGGCTTAACACTAATTAATGGGCGAACGCAAGGAGACAAAGAAGGCGAATACACTTGCTTATAGTCAAATGGTTGCAGTACGGTTGACCAAGTTTGGTGCAGCTCGGACGTAACAGAGATGATTGGAGATTTTAAGGTAAACGATTTTGTACACTTATCGGATTACTTACACTGTAGCCTAAAAATGCTAAGCTTAACAACCGAAGTTGAAAATAATGAACAGTAACCTTATATATACAAGAAACTGCAATGGAATGATTTGGCAGCAGCATATCAAGTACATCTAGAATGGGTTCAACAAAATTTAACATGGGCTCAACTAATATACATAGTTGACGAAATTTATCAAGCAGCATAGGCTTTGAACATGACAAAGACTGTTGTTATGAACAATAAACACTACAAGCTAATAAACAATTGGTATCCAACGGACTGTATGAAAGAAAAAAAGAGAGTAAGAGCTGCATACCGAGTAATGCAGAGATGTTATACACCAGACAATCTGAAAGCATATCACAACGCCAGAAATAAATAGGAGTCCGAAGCGTATATACCCTAGACTTGTACAGACATTGTGGTGATACTCAAAGTACCAATTGGTAACGACCATATGCATTAAAAGTGAGTTTCCTATATGGCTAGTTTATAGGGCAGGTTGGCAATCATTCAGGAGGATCTTGACCATTGTCAAAATCAATTAACTAACCTATTATGCAAATATTTGTCGAATCTTTCAAGTCGCTAGTTTCATTCTATCGAAAGTTATTTCTTATTTGAAGTTTCACTTGTAGGGGAGGTAGGGGTTCTTGGGGTCGGATCTTGCTCATTATTACCACCAACAAATAAGATCATGCTTCAAACATTTAAACAAAATTTCAAGTCTCTAGCTTCACTCTATCGAAAGTTATCGCTTATTTGAAGTTTCACTTGTAGGGGAGGTGGGGGTTCCTTGGGTCGGATCTTGCTCATCATTGCCACCAAAAAATAAGATCACCCTACAAATATTTAAGCAAAATTTCAAGTCTCTAGCTTCATTCCATCGAAAGCTATCGCTTATTTGGAGTTTCATTTGTAGCGGAAGTAGGATTTTACGTATTTTCAATATTAGCCAACTGGATCCTACAAACATTTGATCAAAATTTTAAGTCGCTAGCATTATTTTGTCGTAAGTTATCGCTTATTTTAAGTTTCATTTCTAGAGGAGGTAGGGGTTGCTTAGGTCGGATCTAACCCATATTGAATACCAACTAACCTAATCTCACTTCAAACATTTGACCAAAACTTCAAGTTGCTGGCTTGATTCTGTCAAAAGTTATCGCTTATTTGAAGTTGCATTTGTAGGGGAGGTAGGGGTTACTTGGGTCGGATCTTACCCCCAATACCAACCAAGTGGATCCTACTAACAACATTTTGTCAAATTTTCAACCCGCTAGTGTCATTTTATCGAAGGTTATCGTAATTAAAAGAATACTTAATTTTTTGGAAATTTGTAGGGGAGGTAGGCGTTCCTTTGATCCGATTATGCCCAACTTACTAGAACTTAAGCATCTTCTTACCCCAGGGTTACATGCCGAAAATCAGGTGTCTACGTCAATTAGTTCAAGAGTTATAGACAAAAAACCCGAAAAGTAGGGTAGTGCAGGGCTCTTTGTAAGAAAATTAGCGTTAGTTTTCAACTGATCGATTTTATTTTTCCAGGTGATTAAAAGATTATCCTCACGAGCAATCTACCAAAGCTAGAGCTTTTCATGTTTATTTAATCGCGAGTTATAGATACATTTAATTATTTTACATATATAGGGGAGGTAGGCGTTGTCTTGGCCTGATCATGCGCATTTTCAATACCAACCAAGTAGATTATACTTCCAACATTTGACCAAAATTTCAAGTCTCTAGCTTCATTCTATCGAAAGTTATCGTGCGAACGGACAGACAGACAGACAGACATGGCTTAATCGAATCAGGAGGTGATCCTGATCATTTATGTACATATATACATTGCTATACCTCCGGAGCCTCCTTTAAGGTGTTACATATTTCCGTCGTGACAAAAATAATATACCCTATACTAAAAGTCTAGGGTATAATTATAAACAACTGCTTAGAAATGTGAAAGCACAGTACCTATGATAAATCTATTATTAATAATATCAATAACACGAAATATAGTTCAACTTTTTGGACAGAAATTAGAAAACTGAGGAAAAGGACCCACACGATGTCGGTTATAAGCACTGAAAACTGGACTCAACATCTGCTCACCGTTTATGTCCCTGTTAATTCAACACCTAAGCAACTACCTAGAATAACTGACATAAACCTTGACAAGGACATCACTAATGATGAAATTAAAATATCCATTAAAAAATTGGGAAATAAAAAGACACCTGGACCAGATGGAATACCTAACGAGTTTCTGAAAAATCTGCCAGAGAATGTAATGTCAACAATATGTAATATAATGAATAGAATTAAAAATGAAAATCAAGGAGAGATAATGGGACATGCTAATTTATCAATGATATTCAAAAAAGGAGACCCCACCAACGCAAATAATTATCGTCCCATTGCACTTGAAAATGGACTATTCAAAGTAATGACTAGCGTATTGAGTGACAGGATTAACAATTTTGTCGAATCACGAAAACTTTTACCATCAGAGTGGATTTAGAAAAGAGCGTAGCTATTTAGACCATATTTTCACCATCAGAACATTAATCGATAAACAGAATGGAATAAAAGAAATCACCACTATATGCTATATTTATTGATTTCAAAGGAGCTTTTGACAGTATTGAGCACAATTTATTATGACAGCACTTAGCGTCGAATAAAATTAGTACTCAGATGATCGAACTAATTCGCAACATATACAATGCAGTTTCAGTTTCAATAAAAAATGGGCAAGAATATTCCGAAAGCGTTAAAATAACGAAAGGAGTGCTTCAAGGAGATCCTCTAAGTGCCTAACTATTTAACATATACATTAATGATATAGAGAAATTTTTCCGGAACCTTGGATTCAAAGGAGTCGATATCATTGACGGTATAGACATAATGATGCTTGCTTATGCTGATGATCTTTTTATATTCGCGAACTCTGCTACTGACTTAAAAGATAAAATAGATAAACTAGAAACCTACTGCAATCATAAAAATCTTACATTGAACGTGGACAAAACAAAAATAGTAATATTTGAGAAGAGACTTAACAAAAAAAAAAGAAGAAAATTTCACAACGGATATAAAGAACAAGAAATCGAGATCGTGTCTGAATTTCAATATCTTGGTTGCACACTTTATCGAACAGGAGCATGGCACAAGGAAATTGACCATAGGAAAAAATCTTCTGCTGCAGCGTTGGCCAATCTTGGTAAATTATTCAACAACAACAACAAAATGGGATGGAATGCGCATAAGCTTTTCGATGCTATGGTGGAGACAGTCGCGCTTTATGGAGCTGAAATATGGGGAATGAATGCGATACAAAATCTTGAGAATATTCAACAGGATTAAGTGATCTCTTTACACTTTATCTGCCAAGGAACACATCAGCGCAAGTAGTGAGAAGAGAATGTGGCCGCGTTCATATGAAGGTAAAAAATATTACGAAAACTCTGAAATGGTTACGAAGGGTATTAATGTTACCTGATGGACGATATCCTAAACTACGCCTCAAACAACAAGAGATGAAAGTGGAAAAGGGAAACTCCTCAAACTGGTTAGGGAAAATAAAAGCCGAACTAATGAATGAATTGCGAGACTTTCCACAACTTATCAACAACTGTACCCAGCAAGAAAATATGAAAGCAATAGCAATTTATGCAGCTAAGTCTACAAACAATGATGAGAATGGAGCAACTAGTAGCAACTCATCAGGTTGGTACCAGCTCATTAGAGAAGACCAGACCAAACCTGCATGGTACCTCCTTCAGTCTTTACCTGGACACCATCGCCGCTGTTTTGCGCAGATCCGGATGTGTAACAGCTACAACCAACGTATTTACATCGCTGGAAACACCCATAAGTTTAATCTGGAAAACAACTGTACGCTATGCAACTTACAAAAACGTGACACAATTGAACACCTATTAAAAGAATGCCCAATAAACAAACCAGTAAGAAAATATTACTTCAATAATACTAACGCATTAGAGCATATAACTGAAATTCTGAACACTAGAGATTGCAAAGTAATAAGAAAACTGTATATTTTTATATTGGAATCACTTAAACCACGAAGTTTTATTCTGAATGAATAGTTTATTTTATAAATTTTATTATATTTAATGTACGTAATATTTATCCTTTTTAAATTAATTAGTCAATTTAGTAACATAACTTGCTGTATCAGAACCCCTGTAATAAGGCAATGCCTTCCGCAGTATATGAAATAAATAAATAATAATAATACTGAGTTCCAACTCTGGTATATCTCTGCTCTGTGGTATAGATTCCACAAGAGTTATCACTCCATAGAAGTTTCGCCTCTGCCAGGAGATTTATATATATTGACAAATTGTATAAATATAGTATAAACTACACGGTATAGATACACAAGAGAATCAATACATACAAATCTACCGCCGGAGGCGGAATCAGCTTTCTTGTGAAGTCTATACAATTTGTCAATACATACAAATCTCCTGGCAGAGGGGAAAGTTATATGGAGTGATAACTCTTGTAGAATTATCAATCCTCTTTGATACCGTTCTCTTCAGAAAGGCGTTCAAAGAAGCGTAAGACGGGACAAATGCAACATCATTATGTACTTCTATGTTAGGGATTAATCAAACCCTAATGCTGATATTTCTACACTATATTTAAGAACTGCAGCTTCAGTTAAACGGAATGAATGCGGACTACTACTTAGATCAGTTAGCCTAGCTAACTGATTTTCTCGACTGGTATTATCTTATTCGTAAGTAATATTAAAAATTGAATCTGCAATTGAGCACCTAAGCTGATCGTTCAAAATGTTTCTAGCTTAATGTTCGAGGTACTGGTACATGCAAGTTGTCTTCTTCGGAAATCTGAAGACAGTGGGCCTGGGCTGAGATTGAGCACTAGGTCCAACATAGAACATTGTACACACGTCACGATCTCTTCAAAAATTATTTTGTAATTACTCAAATACCGTTCATTCTCAGGTGATATCACTGGGATATCTGATTCCATATGGGTTTCATATCGGGTTGTCCACATTATGACAATTTGATACGCTCTGTGACGGAGACAATAGCTAAATGGGACCCAATTCTCCATTGCATGTGTCTAGTGATGAAGATTTTAAAAGATGTGCTGCAATGATGTGGTTCTTTGGTGCGCGGAGCCAGCACCTTCGAGCATGGTAGCCTCTGTACGAGTATGTGGTTGGAAACAATCATCATGTGAAACAACAGTTAGCTGACTTTCTTTTCATGATGATGGATAGAATCTAGAATTTCTTTTTTCCGTGAATTACATACATAATTACGGTGGAGCGGTGGTTGGTTGCAGTAAAATTCCTAGGGAACACTAAGTTAGAATGACGCTGTTTAAGATCGTATCTAAGACATTTGATGGTACTGGCGTTTCTGCTCAAGCAGAGCCCGGTGGTAGTGGCTTCGGTTGTTTTAACTTTATTTTTTGTTGTTAATACCTAATTTAAATCGTACTTTGTGAAACGGGTAAATACTTACTATTGAATTTTATGAAAGATTTATAAAATCACAACCAAGTAAAGTCTCAATATAAATGGCTGCGCCCGAAATCGAGGGTTTTGTAGTGATAAGTGCTCATCCTGGGATGTAAATAATGCCTCGCCACTCCTCTGTCAAACGATCATTTTCGACATTTTTTTGCACTCTCATTCATAACCGGTTTTATTTTGTATCAAATCGGCCTTTATTCGAATTCACATGTCCTTGGTTCCCTCTGGGTCAAATGCGTACCAATGCATTTTCCGCTTGTAAATGGCTGCGTTTTGGCAAACTTGATAAGATCAAATAGTATAGATTCCACAAGAGTTATCACTCCATAGAAGCTTCGCCTCTGCCAGGAGATTTGTATGTATTGACAAATTGTATAAACATAGTATAAACTACACAGTATAGATACACAAGAGAATCAATACATACAAATCTACTGGCGGAGGCGGAGTCAGCTTTCTTGTGAAGTCTATACAATTTGTCAATTCATACAAATCGCCTGGCAGAGGGGAAAGTTATATGGAGTGACAACTCTTGTAGAATTATCAATCCTCTTTGATAAGATCAAACAGATTAACAGTGAGTGAGAGAGATGTAAATTATTGTATATCCGTAAGTGAGAGAGAAAGTATCCCTGTATCTGACAGGATCTTTAGATGGGAAATAGACCGGAAAAAAATTCTGTTTCGTTTACCCAGCCCATGATTTCTAAAAAAAAGACATCTACCTGCCTCTGTTTCGCTCTAGTGGAATTACAAAATGACAGAGGTAACGAAAATTGGTTGGTTGCCATTCAGCTCTCGGGATTCGTATCTAGATACTTCGCATGAGTCGCACACGTCGATTGTGTGAATATGCGACTGGAATGCGTCTCTCTTTCACTTACGGACTCGTATAGCTTTGCCATCTCTGTCGCTCACTACCATTTACTAAATCAGTGATAAAATATCAGGCTTGCGAAAACCCGTCTAATGTCTTTGGAGATCAGTCACAATTCATGATTTCCTTCAAGAATGTTTTGTCAAAGAGGATTGATAATTCTACAAGAGTTATCACTCCATATAACTTTCCCCTCTGCCAGGAGATTTGTGTGTATTGACAAATTGTATAGACTTCACAAGAAAGCTGACTCCGCCTCCGGCGGTAGATTTGTATGTATTGATTCTCTTGTGTATCTATACTATGTAGTTTTAGTTTATACTATGTTTATCCAATTTGTCAATACATACAATTTGCCTGGCAGAGGCAAAACCAAAGATTAACCATAAGGAAGATACCTCACTTAGTACGATTTAATTTTTAGAACGGGATGCACTCATGTTTAATCTTTGCCAATAATTCAAAGGTAAATTCCCTTAAGAGATGTGTGAGTAACATGCTTGTTAGTTGGCATTACCCCTTCGTGTACGCATATGAGAACCAACACGTATGCAACTACTAGTCAGTCGCGTTAATTTGTATGAAGTAGGGTATCTTCCTTATGGTTAATCTTTGGCAAAACTTCTATGGAGTGATAACTCTTCTGGAATCTATACTATTTGGTTTTGTAAATGCTGGTCCACTTACTGTGTTTCTTATTGTCCATGAAATAAATTAATTGCAAAAACTTTTATTCTTGGTTGGGCATTGGAAGAAGTGAGTCCACTTGATAAAATAAATAACTGGCGCAGCAGTCCAATTTGAACCATGGCCTCGAGATGAGTTAGCATCATCTCATTTTCTAGATCGTGACGGTCTTGTACAGAGGTGTGTGATCAACAACATGCTCAACCGAGTTATTTACCCCATGAATGGATACTCATTTAACAGCTGAGTGGGCTCATAGTCCGACACGTAAATCCCCTTTTTTATCGAAAACTACCACATTCAGTAAGAATCGAACCGAGGGCCTGTGCGTAGAAGGCGAACGTGCTAACCATTGCGCCATCCGGACTACTACAGTCCACTTGATGGTATGGTATATATGACCCTGTACTTTAAACGCTAGCATAAATCTACCTTCGCTAACAACTCTTTTTGTTTCAAACGTTGTCATTTGAAAGCAAAGCGTATACCTACTGATATTTCGGAGGAAATCTCATTCAAAACATTTTGAATACGCTTCTGGTGGCTCCTTAATTTGGGCAGTTGATAGTGGTGCTGATTCTAGACCAGAGGTGTTATGTTAAAAGCATAGCAGCTCGAGGTGCCACCTTAAAAGCATAGCACTAACTCATGAACTTGAATTTGATTACAATCTGGATTACAATTATACTTGAATTGGGATCATACATTACATACACTTTCGAGCAAAAATACTGAATCAAACCGAAAGCACGTGTATTTGTATGTATATTTTTAAAAGTACGTTATGTATCCCTACAAATCGTATGTCATTTGAAAGTTTGAGATCTTAGCTTTACAATGATACCTTTTTTATCACCACTTAATGAGTGTTTTATGAATGAACGCTACCTGGAGCTATAAAGTCGGGAAATTGAACATTTATGAATGGGTTATTACAATTATTACATATTCAATGGTCAGTTAAATCTGGAAGGTCGATTGAATAAGTTTAAAGCAATAAAAGTCACAATTTTGTCATTCGTGAGTACCACGCCTCAGCAGGCGGCTCAAGTTGTCGCCCTATTTTCGGAAGGGCTTACTCAGAGAACAGTCGCTCGTCAGCTAGGAATGAGTCAGTCTACATGTGTTGGGATGACGGCGCAGGCGCAAGATCAAGAATTAACAGCCGTCGATTTCCGTTGAGATGGCGACGCAGGCGCAGGATCAATCACTAACAGCCACTGATTTCCGTTGGGATGACGGCGCAGGATCTATAACTCATGCCGGCATCAGCAGCAGCAGTGGCATCGCCTGTGTATAGGCTAATTAGAATGCACGCATTTGCCGAATTAGGCCCGAACCAAATTGAACGCAGAAAGCAGCAGCAAGGCAGCGAACAATAACAACAACATGCAGATCTGCTGATCTGATTTCATGCTGTCAGAGCGACAGCGGCGAAATCATATCTGCATGTTGTTGTCATTGTTCGCTGCCGCTGCTGCTGCTTTCTGCGTTCAATCTGGTTCGGGCCTAATTCGGCAAATGCGTGCATTCTAATTAGCCTAGACACAGGCGATGCCACTGCTGCTGCTGATGCCGGCATTGAAATTCCGGCATGAGTTATAGATCCTGCGCCTGCGCCGTCATCCCAACGGAAATCAGTGGCTGTTAGTGATTGATCCTGCGCCTGCGTCGCCATCTCAACGGAGATCGACGGCTGTTAATTCTTGATCTTGCGCCTGCGCCGTCATCCCAACGGAAATCAGTGGCTGTTAATTAACACGATTGCAGCGCTTCCTGTCAATGATGCGGTTGTAATAGCAACATTTATTGGATGGGGGCTTGGCTAAAGCTTACAACGACCGGCGCGGCGAGCGGTACAAAGAATCGAACTGCTGTTGACAGTTTGGCCGCATCCAAACGAGGACTCATTTCCACGACTCATTCCCACTGCCTTTTGAGTCTTGTTCAACTAGTCGGTCAAAAGTTGAAAATTTTAGTTCGGTTTTTGCCTACGGTGACCCCATCTCGCCCCAATAACGATGGTACACTTAACGTCAAAATTAGTGAGTAGTGGGAATGCTTCCTCGTCTGGGCGCAGCCTTCAGTCGAGGTCCGAACCCAAATCAAAAACAAAGCTAGGTAGTCGTTGCAGAATGTATGCTCCGGAGCGGCAGTAGTTGCCACGTTTTTGCTCATGTTTGGTGAATGAGCCCATTGAAAATGAGATAGTGTTGGTATGCGCACAACCACATGAAGAAAATGGTTTCCAACATTTTTGCTTACATTATATCCTGTTTTCTTTTATCGTAGTGCAAAAGACAATTAAAAAAGTTCTCTGCGGCTACTTGGTAGTTATCGATCGCTACGCCGCGCCGTCATCCAAGCGGAACTAGGCGGCTGCTGAATAGTTGACGATTGTTGCGCCTTTATCGATACGGTTTTTAGCAAACTGACAAAAGGTTATGAGATCACAAATGGGTTGCCGCCGTTGCAGAAACTGTTCCGTACTAAAATATAATTTTTCACAATAAATTTTCCAGACACATACAAGAGTATATTGTAAATCAAAAACATCTTGTGTGGGCTCCGGTCGCTTTGCGAGCCACGCATTTAAATAGCTTTTACCTTCGTAATACAAACAGAGAACGCTCGCTCCTCCCGTCGGGTACTGTAGCGGCAACCCAGTTTATCTTTGACAACATTTATTGGATGGGATTTAGGATAAAGGTTGGTTAGAATATACAATAAGCTTTCAAAGGAAAATTTATCACATGGGCGCTGAGATCTCCAAACAGATTTTAAAGCATTTCTACTTCCGTCCCGAGCTTTTTCGACATACTCCTCAAAGACGTTATCACGTCAAAAGTAAACAGAGAGACACACGCCCTCCACTGCGCAACACCCGCGCAGTCTATATAGAAGCACATAAAGCAAATGAAGTGTCATCCCCTCTCCTACTTCTCCTATTGGAACAATAACATTTCAGTCTGTCTCTCCGCCGTGGAACACCCGCCCGGTCCATATAGAAGCAAAAGAGATGTCAAATTTCCATCCCCCTTCCTACTTCCTCACTTGTACCGAATTGCTTCGTTTCTCTCGCTCTTTTTCATTTCCTCTGATTCTCTCTTCAAAGGTTCTTTTCGACAAAATTAAAAGAGGGCAACCGATGCCTGACGCTTACAAGAAAAGCTTCCTTCTCTCGTTTTATAAGAACAAGGGTGACTCACGCAAGCTCATCAACTACAGGGTAATAAAGTTAACATCTCACATATTGAAGATTTACGAGCGACTTGTCTGCAATCGATTGAAAGAGATTGTACGGTTGGATGACAATCAATGCGGCCTTGTGGAGGGTCGATCCACAGTCGATGCTATTCAGTGCTTGCGTGTTACGATGGAAAAATATCGTGATGCACGGGCGGACTTGCACTTTGTGTCCATCGATTTGAAAAAAGCCTTGGACAGAGTTCCATGTGATCTGATATGGGTGGCCCTAAGAGCAGTTAAGGTCCACGTGGCATATGTTAAGATGATACAAGACATGTATGATGGAGCAACTACTAAAGTTAGATGCATAGCTGGTGAGTCTGAAGAATTTCCGGTTAACGTCGGAGGTCACCAAGGCAGTGTATTGAGTCCCCTGCTCTTTAACATCATCAGGCTCTATTTATTAACACTAACCTCTGACGACCTGGAAATATCCCTTCCCTTCGCCGATGACGTTGTCCTGGGTAGCAAAGACATCGTTGCCTTGCAGGCTGCACTGACCAAGTGGTGTAAGATACTGGAGGATCATGAACTGAGGATTAGCACACCAAAGACTGAGTATCTTTGGTTTTCTTTCTCAGATCCAGAGAGACCGATACCAAATATCTACATTAAAGGAGAGCAGTTGAAGTCCTGTACAAAGTCCAACAACCTGGGATCGATGGTCAACAAGGAAGCTACCTGATGATAACATCAAACATCACATCAGTGTCGGTTGAATGAAGTGGCGAGACAACTCTGGAGTTTTCTGCGACAAGAAGATGCCACGGAAGCTTAAGGGCAAGTTCTACAAAACGGTCGTACGTCCCCCACTCATATATGCGTCAAATGATCGATCAGATGAAGAAGCAGCAACAACGGATTAATCTCGGCGATGATGCGATCCAAGACCGAGCTGCCTGCAGAAGGAAGCTGAGACTATACCGTCAAAATGGCAAAATGGGCGAAGTGCCAACTCCACAGGCCGAGCAACGCGAAGGAACAGAGTGGAATGAAAGGGCAGGGGAGAAGAAGATATAGTATCTTACTCTTACACGACAGCTCATAAAAAAAAGACTCCACCACTCACCTCTCAAAGTAATAATTTAGAAACGGGAAGCTTTTTTGTAGATATATGTGTATTGTACTACGCTGCATGGAGACGATGCATCTCATCTCTGGCTGTTTCATATACAGAGAGATGATCGTGTCTATGCAGCATAGTAATGCATAGGAACAGACATTCGTCCCACTAGTTGAGCAACGATGTTGCTCGGCCAGCGACGACATAGCCCGTTGCACAGTTCTGATGTTGATATTGGTGTGCAGATATGTCGATCAGCTGACTAAGCAACATAGTTGCAACAGCTGAAAGAGAAACAACTGCAATTTACAAAATTGTTCCTACAGCCAACGGAACGAATCAGCTGAGTTGGGATCGTATGAAATGGGGGAGTTGGGGAGGTCGTTGATGATGACCA
Source organism: Chloromyia formosa (assembly GCA_964017055.1). Lineage (NCBI taxonomy): Eukaryota > Metazoa > Arthropoda > Insecta > Diptera > Stratiomyidae > Chloromyia > Chloromyia formosa. The sequence goes on from OZ024816.1 coordinate 64,158,010, forward strand.
TGGTGGACGACGATGATTCTGATTTTGATTTTGGATGCGAAGTTCCGTTGGGTGGAATGAACCTGATTTTTTTTTGGTGGGGGAGTTCGTTCTGGACTGGATGGATTCTTGAGTTTGTCCGGAGTGGAGGTTTTTGTTTTTTTTTTTTTTTCAATTTTTGCGGATTTTTGGTGCTGGACAGTTGAGTTTCGATTGATTGAAAAAACTTGATTTTTGACTCTCGGAAGACGGGTTGATTTTGGTGGAATTTGGATTTGATTTTTTTTTTTTTTGTATTTGCGATTTGTGGGGTGGAAATTGGTGATTGAATTTGGAAAGATAAAGATTTGAAGTAAAACCAAACGTTTTTGGACCGATTTTTGTACATTAAGGCCACTTGTATTTTTACATTTAGTGTAAATAAGCCGCCGATAAAATGTGGCGCCTCTTATATGGAAGTCTTGCCAATTCTCGAGCCCTGAGAAAACGGAATTGTGATGTATAAACATTTGGAAATTCGAATTAATTATAAAGTGACGAAAAGTGCAAATTTTAAAAGAATTTATTGAAACCGCCCGTTCTTTCTCAAAATAAATAGTGCTAAACAGTTTGTACATGTGAAAATGAATAAGCAAAGAAAAACTTGAGAAAAGTTTGACTTTTTAGACTGCTTGACAAATGCAAATAATACAACGAAGTGTTCAGCAAATTTTGGAGTGGAACGAAAAGTGGATTAGATATTGGAACTTTGGTGTACCCAATTCATGGAGACGATCGGCAGTAACGCATTTTGGACGGATGTACACATTGGAGTTTATTTATTTTTTGTTATCATTAATATATTTCCTCGTTTTTTTTTCTCTTCTTCTGAATTAATATTATTATAAAATTAGCAATTCAGTTGACCACCCCCATGCGGAGCGATCGATCGTCCATCGTGGGAGGTAACAGTAAGTCTAAGTAATAATTTATTCTCTTTAATTAGTTTGCGTTGTTTCCTTTTATTACATTAACATTGTGTTAGCTAACTTCAAAAATTTTCTTTACCTATTGATTTTGCTTTGTAAATTCTTTCATTATTTTTTTTAGTTATTTGGGTTCCTCCGTGTCCCCAAAGGATGGACACATCCCCTCCCTCCTCCTAATCCTTCCCTCGTTTGTATTTTAATGTTCTCGGTGGCTCATCTAGGACCAGGGTTCTTTGGCTCAATTCCCATGACCTCCGCTGGTCTAGCCGGGACCGGTGCCACCGAGCCAATCGCATCCTGGTTAAAAATATTCTTATTGCAGTGACGGCGGCTTGACAAAAGCCGTAGTTCGCAACACTAAATAAACTGTCATACTCTTCGAGATGCTTAACGATTCATGTTAAGACGACATTGCAAATTACATTTGAGTCAGCGACCAGCCTGATTATAGTTGGCCATCAGCACTTTCGACCTCGGAAGTGTTTTAGGGATGGAGGGGTGTGCTAACTGTAACTGGAGAAATATACTATTATTAAACTATTTTAAGAAGATATCCGAATTCCATTAGTTTCAATGCTGTTCATAAGTCACCCACCTGCAAGTTTTAATATTTCTAAGTGTAGCTGTCTCGAAATAAAAGGGAGAGGGATAAATTACGATTTCATATTTTCTCCTCCCTCATTGTTACCCTTTCTTCACATTTAAAGGAAATACCAAAAATTGAACGTACTTAATATAATTCTTATGACGATAAAGGAAAATGACCTTAATTTCGCCTCTATGTGGACATTTTAAGGGAAAACAGTTAGCTGATTCAAATTTTGTGATACTTAGACCACATTCTGTTCCTGGGGCGCAAAAAACACTGGTAAGGTATTTGAACTGTGATGAATTTATTCTTTTTTGTCTTATTTTTTTTTAAATTTGAGGCAATTATGACTTCCAGAAACGTAACACAATGCCCCTTACTCCAACTCAAGTGGCACAAGCTGTCTTACTTCGTGATCAAGGAAGAAATCAAGAAGGAATTGCTGCATATTTGAACGTACCGCGTACAACTTTAAGATATGCCTTGAAAAGGTACGATCAGACCGGACTTTATACGCGGAGGCCCGGAAGTGGAAGGATCGGGAGTACTTCAGCCCGAGATGGCCGATTTATTGCCCTGGAAATCTCAAGAAATCGGTTCCTCACAGCGATTGAAGTACGGCAGAGACTGAAAACGACAAGGGGAGTCTCTGTAAGTGAGCGCACCGTTAGAAGACGAATGGAGGAGCGAGGCATGCGTGCTCGAAGACCAGCCCGAGGTCCAGAACTGCTCCGCCATCATCACGTAGTTCGACTTCGGTTCGCTCGTGAACATACAAGGTGGACTCACGAACAATGGAGTAGAGTTCTTTGGACCGATGAGTGTAGGGTAGGCTTAAGAGCTTCAGACGGCGTGAACGAGTATGGAGAAGGCGCGGAGAGCGTTTCCTACCTAACACAACTAGGCAAACCACAAGTTTCCATGGTGGCTCTGTTATGGTTTGGGGAAGTATAAGTTCGGACGCTCGTACAGACTTGGCAATTGTTGAAGGGAGTCTGACTTAAACGCGATATTTTGAAGAGATACTTTAGCAACTTGTCCTACCTTATGTGGAGACCACCGGTAGCGAGGAAGTCCTTCTAATGCAAGATAACGCACGACCTCACACTGCGCGATGCGTAGAAGCTTACCTTTCGGAGGCTGGCATTTCTAAACTGGAGTGGCCAGCGAGAAGTCCGGACATGAACCCTATAGAGCATATATGGGACGTGTTAAAAAGAAAAATAAAGTCCGGCTCCAACCCCCCACAGACCCTTCTGGAATTAAAAACTTCTCTCGTGGCCGTCTGGGATGAAATTCCTCAAGAGGGCATAAGAAACATAATTTGTAGCATACCTAATCGCATCCAGGCCGTTATCAGGGCCAGAGGCGGAAACACCTGTTATTAGTTTAAAGTTAAGTAATCTTAATTTTTAAGATTTTCATCAAAATTTGAATTCATTTTTTATAATTTTTTTGTAGCTCTAAGATGGATCGTTTAATTTTGTAATACATTTTAATTATTTTTTGTTAATTGGTTAGTTTTATTTCGAATCCTACTAGCCACTTTTATTTCCAAAAGAAAAGAACAGACTTTAATCTTTTATTTTGATAATAAATGACAAAACGTGCTGTGGCCACATTTTGTGCCGGTAAGTGTATTAAATATTGCGTGATTGTAACGAAACGTAGAGATTTTAGAGAGTTTTAGCAAGACGTACAAACTTTGTCGTCTACGACAATTATAAACGTTAAACAGGCGAGCTTGTCGTATTATGACATCTTTATACCCTAGACTTATAGTATAGGGTATATTTTTTTTGTCAAGACGAAACTATGTCACACCTTAAAGTAGGCTCCGGAGGTATAGCAATGTATATATGTATATAAATGATCAGGGATCCTGATTCGATTTAGCCATGTCTGTCTGTCTGTCCGTCTGTTCGTCTGTCTGAGCGTTCGCACGATAACTTTCGATAGAATGAAGCCAGAGCCTTGAAATTTTGGTCAAATCTGGGAAGTGTGATCTAGTTAGTTGATATTGAAAATGGGCATGATCAGGTCAAGACAACGTCTACCTCCCCTACATATGTAAAATAATTAAGTGTATCTATAACTCCCGATTAAATAAACATGAAAAGCTCTAGCTTTGGTAGATTGCTCGTCAGAATAATCTTATACTGTCCTGGAAAATTAAAATCGATCAGTTGAAAACTTACGGTAATTTTCTTACAAAGAGCCCCGTACTACCATACTTTTTTTGTCTATAACTCTTGAACCAATTGACGTATACATCTGATTTTCGGCATGTAACCCTGGGGTGAGAAACTGCTTGGGTTTTGGAAAGTTGGGCATAATCAGATCGGAGGAACGCCTACCTCACCTACAAAATTAAAAAAAAAAATATTATTTTAATTACGTTAACTTTCGATAGAATAACACTAGCGAGTTGAAAATTTGGTAGAATATTGGTAATAAGGTATCTCTCTCTCTGGTTCCTGTCAACCCCTTGTGGGACATAGGGCATTAACCACGCCGACTTTCCGCCTCGTCCTGTTCGCCGCCATCGCTTTCAACTGACTCCACGATTTGCGTAATGACTTACCCTCAACCTCAACTGATCTTCTCCAGGTGTTTCTAGGCCGTCCAACGCGGCGGCTTGCATTGGTTCCCTGTGGGTTCCAATCGAGGGCCTGTTTAGCAATGTTTTTCGGCCCTTGTCGAAGTGTGTGACCTATCAATTGCCACTTTCGACTTTTTATAGAGGTTGTAATGAATGACTTTTCTGATGGTCTATTAGTTATGTTTCTTCCTTAATGAAACATGAGTTTTTGCTGTGGAAGTCATACGACCTCTTTTATTCACAAATTTCAACTGAAGTTTACAAACTACTTCCTTAATATTTAGCCTATTTCTAGTTTACCAATACAGATATTTGTGTGTGTGTCGTAAAATTAATATAAACTTATCTACTGACACGCCGGTCAGAATGTTACATGTCTTTATTAGTCATGTGCGATGCACATTTCGCAGAACAACACGCAGTTCAAAGTACATATCTTTATTAGTCATGTGCGATGCACATTTCGTTGAACGACACGCAGGTCATTATCTTAACTATTTGTTGGTTTTACATGTGTCATATCAGGACCTACTTCTAGAGAAGGGTCCATTTACTATTCTATTAAAATGTGAGTACAGGCAATGTTGTAAATATATATATGTGCCTTTAACTTATTCGCATTGTTGATTGTCAAATATTTTTCTAAAATATTTGCCACCTAACAATTCGAATTCTCCATCAGGAATTTTTCAAGAACGACAACTCTGTCATTCTATCACACTGTGGGTCGTTGACACTTGCAAACGCTATATTCTGATGGACTCTTATGTGTCCTGTAAGAATATGCCGTTTGATCTGGTGTCATCTGTAATGTTGGATGGTACTTTACTAATGACTGCAAGATGCAATCTTATTATTACGGCGTAATCGCCAATCTTTCCCTAATAGCTGGTAAGTCTGTGAGTCGCCAATTGCAACTTCCAATTACAGACTGCCCTTCCCTTATACAATATCGCCTATTTATACTATCACTTATTACTAACACATGTTTTCTTACAAATTAGTCATTACTATACCTATTCCCTATTCCCATGCTCCAGATTCACCTAAAAATCAAGTGACATCATCACAATAACTTTTGACCTAATTTCCGGTCACTTATTGTGATATGGAGAAAGTAAACGTGATTCACAAGCAATGCAACTAAAGTATGCAAGAATCAAGCAGTGCAATATGACACCAAGAATGCATGCTCAATAATTGCTTTTGCTTACTTCGTTGCTTGTTTGTTTACAAACGAAGAAAATACTATTCTTAAGGTGAGTGTACACCATATGTACACTACACCCATGGGGTTTTTGGTGATTTGTGTTATACAAATCATAATAATAATTATAATACTACTCCACGTGTAGGGTATCTGGAACATGAGGTTTACAATATCCTCTTAATATTTTACATATAATTTTTTTTTTTTTTTTTTTTTTTTTTTATATATATATATATTGTTATTGAATGTTAATTACTCAAAATTTTTTTAGTCTATTCTTATGTATTGTTTTAGGAATTCCCTTATAATCTATTGTTACATTTGTATTATCAATACTTATTACATTAAATGGTCCCACATAAGGTGGTTGACCTTTCTTTTTGTTTTCATTCTTTACTAATACCTTATCGTTAACTAATATTATAAGTGGGTTTACATTTTTATCTTTCTTAGTGCGGTTAAGTTTTGTTAATTCAATAAGTTCACGGGCTTTAGATACTGAAAATCTGAGTCTAACTTTAAGTTCATTTGCATAATTATCGAGATTATATACTGTGTCATTAGTTGTAAGAATATCATTGGGCAGAGTAGGTAATTTACCGAAAACTAACTCAAAAGGACTGTAGTTATTATCTACGTGTGGCGTTATATTATACGCGAAAGTGTAATATGGTAACCAAACGTCCCAATTCATATCCTCAGCAAAAGTTAGCATGTACTCATTTAAGACACGATGATTTCGTTCTATAGCACCCAAAGTTTCGTGATGATATGGTGTAGAGAAAATCTGTTTGATTTTTAGCATATCGCAAATTTCTTTTAATAATTTGTTAGTGAATTCAGAACCCATATCCGACTTTAGTACTTTAAATAAACCGTGAGTTAAAATTAGGTTTTCTACTAGAGATTTAGCTACGTTTTTGGCTTCTTTAGTTTCTAAAGGCGCGGCAATAACGAATTTTGATAGCTCGCATTGCATGGTTAATATATATCGGTAACCGTTTGATATTCGAAGTGGTCCTACAATATCTATACAAATGGTTTCAAAACTTGTAGATGGCGTATCTGTTTTTATCATTCGCTCTTTAGTATGACGTATCTGTTTATTAATTTTACATTTTTCACAATTGCTTACGTAATCTTTTATCATCCTATTCATATTTTTCCAACAGTATCGTTGTTTAAGTTTTAAGCATGTTTTTCTGACTCCGAAGTGTCCTCCGTGTGGCGTATCATGATACTCTTTAATTAATTCTTTTTGACGACTAATTTCTTTGATGTTTTCAGGGGCTTTATAAATAATTATATTTACTTTCACGTGAAAATCTTGTTGCAACATATTAATAATATATTTAAATTTTTCAATAGACAATGCTTGGAAAATTTCATCATTTGTTGGTATGGCTAGCGTATGAATTTTCCAATTAAGCGCCGTTTCCAATAGCTTCTTCATGATAGGCACGTATACCATATCAGAATTATCGCTATTGTTGGTATGCTTCGCATTGTAGGATGAAATGTTAGACGCTTTATTAACGGAAACGTATTTCCTGTTAACACTATCGCTGTCATATATACATATTGCATCCTTTGTACGTACAATTTTTGGTTTATTTCCATTTCGGATAATAAACTTCAGTTTAATAATATTTCGGATATCCGTCAATGATGTACACTCCCATACTCGAAGTTGATCAGGCTCCGATTGTAATCTGGGTAGGTCATCCTTATTATTCACATTATTATTTTTATAGTGCACTTTGTTGTCTGACTGTTGTTTAGCCGACATCCCCCTTGTTATCGCCAAAGTTTTCTTTATAGTATTATCGTTGTCGAGCGGAATCATTTTCTTTAAAATGTCTGAATTCAGTTCTATTCGAGACAAAGCGTCTGCATTGGTATTTATTTTACCTTGCTTGTAAACTATTTCAAAATCATAATCTGATAAGTCAAGGCGAATTCTAGTCAATTTGGAAGATGGGTTTTTATGAGTAAAAAGAGAAATAAGTGGCCGATGGTCGGTGACCACAATAAACCTTCTACCGTACAGGTAAGGACGGAAAAAATTTATTCCCCAATGGATTGCTAATAATTCTTTTTCTATGATGGGTTTGTTCAAATCATGTTTTCCTAAGGATTTGCTTGCAAAAGATATCGGTAAATCGCTACCAATTTCTCCTTGTGACAACACTGCACCTAATGCATGACTAGATGCATCTGTTGTGACGATAAATGGTTTAGAAAAATCCGGGTATTGCAATATCGGAGGTTGAATTAATTTGCTCTTAAGGGTTTCAAATGCTATTTGACAATTATCATCCCATTTAAACGTAGCATTCTTTTTTAGAAGTACATTTAAACATCTAGCAATGTCTGCGAAATTTTTTATAAACCTTCTGTAATAATTACAAAAAGCTACAAATCGACGAACTTCATCGGCATTTTTCGGTACAGGATAATTTTTTATTACATCGTTTTTCGATGGGTCCGTTCTTATGCCTTGGCTAGTTATCAAATGCCCTAAGTATACTACTTCCGATTTTAGAAATTGACACTTGCTAGCATTCAATTTAAGATTATATTGTCGTAACCGTGTCAGGGTTTTGATAAGATTATCGTTATGATGCTTGACACTACAGCCGAAAACTATAATATCATCAACATATAAGAAAGCCTCAGATTCCAAACCGGTCAGAGCTATTGTAAGCATTCTTTGAAAACTAGGAGATGATATCGTGAGACCGAATGGGAGTCGTTTGAATTGAAAATGACCCTTGTCAGTAGAAAAGGCTGTCAGTGGTCTCGATTCCTTTTCCAACTCGATTTGATGAAAAGAGCTGGTCATATCAAGCGTTGAAAAGTATCTAGCTCTTCCTAGCCTGTCTAAAACATCTTCTAAACGCGTTAAAGGAAATTTGTCATTTATAACCTTATTATTCAAACGTCTGAAATCCACAACAAGTCGCCATTTCATTCTACCATCAGTACTCTTCTTAGGTACTATAAGTAATGGAGAATTGTAAGGGCTAACCGATGGTTCAATGATGTCATTGTCCATTAATTCATTGACTTGAGTATTGATTTCCTCCAACTGTGCATGCGGTAATTTGTAATTTTTCGTATACACAGGAATATCGTCTGATGTAATAATTTTCTGTTTATAAAAATTGTTGACTGTTAGCTTATCACCCTCGATATGGAAAATATCTTGAAATTCTGTAATAATTTTTAGGAGACTATCCTTAGTTTTTTCGTCAGTCGCGCCCGTTTCTATCCCGCTAAGCAGTTTCTGTAGGCGCTCATGACTTTTGTCCTTCCGAGATATACTAAGGATTTCATAATTGCTAAGTGGTTCTATATTGATGTTGAAATTTTCAATAGTCGCTGAAAAGTCGTTGGCATTTAGTATTTTAATGTGACATATGCCTTTTGCTGGGACTATTGTATTTGCCACAAATACACCTGGATAAATCTCTTTACCACAAACTAAACTATCACCTTCCCTTGTTAGATTAATAGGTACAACTGCTTCTGTTCTTGGGGGTATTTTCCATTGAACAAGTTTCAATGCTTTCATGTTCATTGGAATGATAATTTCCTCATTATCAATAATGAAAGTTATTGTATAGGTCTCAAAACATATTTTAGAATAATGTTTTTCTAAAATGTCCCTTCCAATAATTCCATCCGTGAAAATTGGAAAATCTTCACCTACTATATGGAAAATATTTTCTGAAACATATTCCCCTAAAAGTAGCTTCAACCTTGCTGTGCCTAGAGAAGTGACAACTTCACTGGTTATGCCATTTAGTTTGCATTGAAAATGATCGTTTAACTCGTTTAAATTAATATTATTACTCTTGCAAATAGAAATATCTGCTCCCGTATCTATCAAGAAAGTCAGATTGTGTTGTAAATTTTTGCATTTTATTGTTATATAATTGGATCCGCTATTAGATATATTGAATATTTGCTTTCCGGGAAGGCCAAATTTTTCATTTACTGTTGTTCCTCTCCGGAGAGCTGTCCGTTTCCCTGGTCCTGAATGATATTAACGTTTCTTGAATTATTTTGGTTATTATTCCAGTTGCCGTTGGATCTTCTGTTATTGTTGGAGTTATTCCCGTTATTCCAGTTATTGCGATTGTTTCCGTTATTGCTGTTATTCCAATTATTACTGTTATTCCGGTTATTTCCGCTATTATTGTTATTCCAATTACTACCGTTATTCCGGTTATTCCCGCTATTATTGTTATTGTTTCTATTATTTCGGTTATTATATCTGATATTGTTGTTATTTTGACGGTTATTACTACTATAATTATTGTTATTGTTATTATTGTTACCGTAGTTTCTGTTATTATTATTTCGGTTGTTATTGTTATTTCGGTTGCTATTATTATTTGGCTTCGCGTTGCCATTGTTCATTAACATAATTCTTTTGTTATTAACGCTTCGTTTTTCAAGTTCTACTGTTAGGTTTGCGGCTTCCATAATATCCTTTGGTGTAGACGCGAAAATAGTGTTTTGATACTGTTCGTTTACACCATTCAAGAAAATTGTTAATGCTAATTTCTCATTTATCATAGCTACTGCTTTTTTAGAATGTTCGGTTGCTAAAGAACCCAATTCATCGATTTCCAAAGAAGTAAGCTCACTAGTTAATTTCAAAATTTTATCTCTAAAAGCAATTGCAGATGATTTGAGTTGGAGCATATTATGCAAATCTGTTTGGATACTTGTGATAGTTCTGGTGTTCCGAAAATTAGCTTTTAGCCTAGTTGAAAAATCCTCGAAAGTTGTTGGTAGATCAGTCCCCAATGACGTTCTTACAACATCAGACAATTTTGCATTACAAACAAAATTTATTAATTCTTTTTTTCCTTCATCATTAAATGTTTTATGAAGGAGTTCGATATGCGTTAGAAAAGCATGAAGATTTTTATGGTGTCCTTCAAAAAGTGGAATAACTTTGTGTGCCAAAGCTAAATCAAAATTACTCGCCATGATTGCAAGTTGTTTTAAAAACAAGTTTTTGAGTTCTTCGTAAATACTTTTAAAATAAATTTTTAGATCAAGAACATCCAATTTGGTACTTGAAAAAAAATCTTTTAACTGAGTTCTTGTATTCTCAAGAGCCTCTAGTTTTGATCTAATAGTTTGTTCTTTATAAGGTTTGTTAATTGATTTCTTGGCGTTGTTTAACTCCTTTTTTGATTCTTCAATCAGGGCTTTTACATGCGAAAAAGTGGATTGTTCTGATTTCTCAACATCAGACATTACTCAGTGAAATACCAAAAAAAAATGAAAGGTGTAAATTTGAATTGTATATGTGGAGTCTATTAATTAAATATTTGTTGTTCTATTAACATATTTTCGTACATAATTATTATGGTATCTATTATAAAAGTAAAATAATACTAATGCTATAGCAAACACTGCTGATGTGGTGATTGCCTGACGATATTCGGTCATCATAGATCCGGTGTTTACTGAAGAGCAGTTCCCCATATTTAATTATTGTATTATTATTAATGTTTTTTTTTTTTTAAATTTTTAAGTTTCCTGGATATAGCCTCAGCTTCCTTGAATAGAGCTCGCTTTTGAGCGGAGTCCGTCACCAATGGGATGATACCAAAAATTCTAGCCTTCTCCTGACGGAGTCGCACTCGTTTTCCGCCTCTGGTGCGTGTAATAGCCGCTTCCGCAGGTTGTGGTGTCGTCAGCTGTGGTCGTTGAATGTATCTCCGCTTTGGTCCTAGATGGGGTAGATCGTCTTCCGTCGCCTGCAAAATTGCATCCTCGTAAGTTTTCCTCTTCTTTTTAACGACAGGAGCGGCAGGGTCTACTGGTTGCTGAACTGGCGCTTTTTCTTCTGTATCGGGATTAATCTTCGACGGAATATACTGCGGTGCTTGCCTATTTACTTCGACGGAATATTTCTCTGCGGTGCCAAATAATTTGCTGAAATAGTCATCTATCTCACGGTGCTCTTCCAATGAAAAATTAATGTCGAGCAAGTCCTTGTCCATTGTTCGATGATTGGCAGGATCGCCATGTAATGTTGGATGGTACTTTACTAATGACTGCAAGATGCAATCTTATTATTACGGCGTAATCGCCAATCTTTCCCTAATAGCTGGTAAGTCTGTGAGTCGCCAATTGCAACTTCCAATTACAGACTGCCCTTCCCTTATACAATATCGCCTATTTATACTATCACTTATTACTAACACATGTTTTCTTACAAATTAGTCATTACTATACCTATTCCCTATTCCCATGCTCCAGATTCACCTAAAAATCAAGTGACATCATCACAATAACTTTTGACCTAATTTCCGGTCACTTATTGTGATATGGAGAAAGTAAACGTGATTCACAAGCAATGCAACTAAAGTATGCAAGAATCAAGCAGTGCAATATGACACCAAGAATGCATGCTCAATAATTGCTTTTGCTTACTTCGTTGCTTGTTTGTTTACAAACGAAGAAAATACTATTCTTAAGGTGAGTGTACACCATATGTACACTACAATCGACCTCGCATTGGGATAGAAGAAACAAGCGGGTGGCGATATTCCAAGTCGAGTTTCATGCAAACGGAGAATTCTGTTACATGAAACTCGATTGACGAGATTTTTCAGCTGATGCCTGTGCTGTCGCGACCTGCTGGGAGAGCGATCACTCAGGAGTCGACTACCACCCGCCATAGCCGTCACATCGGCACACCATCGCCGGGACGTGCTATTTTTTTCGGGGAGACTGATTTGATCCGTAGTCCGAGCCACATTGGCCTGATCCCAGGGAAAAGGGTTCCGAATGTACCGGCCAGAAAAGCGACCAAGTCGCGCGATCGCCCGCCGTGATCCCACCAATTTGGGGGATTTCTACTTTTATTTGAACCCGCCACAGACTTTATCCAATATCGTCGCGTGAGTATCTGTCGGACCCATTTTTTTGAGTTCTCCCCCAGATCGAAACTTGTACATATTTTGAATTGTGCTATAAATGGTAAGTGTGGGCTTTATAGCATATCCTATATGGTGTGGTGTATATGTATACTGTATTATTACTTATAAAGTAGCTTCTTTTTATTCCCAAGTCGTATTATGAGATGCAAAATGTAGTAGAGGACCTCATTTTCGAGACCTTTGTATGGGATGATGGCTATGGGGAGGTGAATGGTATCTCCCCTTGAAGCTACCACAGTTATGTGTTAATTGTCAGAAGGTGAAAAAAAAGATACCTCATGGGGCAGTGCCCTGTGATAGTCCCCACCACCCTGCTAATGTGTTTTCTGTTCAAGTACTACTGCTGAGCCATCTGGTATTGGCCCTATCTACTGCCACGGACTTAATTGCCACATTGCACGATGCAATTGGCATTCTAATGTCAATGCGGTCCCCATCAACGACACCAGTAGTCCCCTCATGAGCAAGATCGTCCGCCCTGCAATTGCCCGCGAAACCACGGTGGCTCGGTATCCAGCAGAGGGTAATGTTGAAGAAGTGACTCATCTCCATAAGAGCCGAGCGGCACTTCTGAATAGTTTTTGATGTGGTGAGAACAGAGTCAAGCGAGCGAATCGCAGCTTGACTGTCCGTATAGATAGTAATGTCTCTTGCAGTCACGACATGAGTCCTTAACCAGGTCAGAGCTTCCGCGATCGCCGCAACCTCAGCCTGCAGGATACTACAAAAGTCGGAAAGACGGTAGAATAAGTTGATTCCCAGTCCCTCCGAGTATATACCAATCCCAACTCCGTCATCAGTCTTAGAGCCATCCGTGTAGATAGGCAAGGAGTTGGAGGTAAAGGGTGCATTATCAACCCATAGGCTTCTCGACGGAATCAGGCTGGTGTAATTTCTACCGAAAACGTGTTTTGGAGACGTGTAATCAGTCTACAGAGGGAGATCCAGGTTGTCCAAGATCACCGAGTGGCCAGTACTCGATGCAATCCATTGGCCTGTTTCGCGAAGGCGCAGGGCCGTGTTCCTCGCCAGTTGTTCTCCAAATATGTTAAGCGGGAGCAAGTTTAGCAGCGTGTCCAAGCTGGCTGACGGAGTTGTTCTAAAGGCCCCCGTGATGGCAATCGCTGCTAGCCTTTGCACTTTGCTTAACAGGTGACAATAGGACGCCACTTTTAGTGCCGCCCACCACACACAAATGCCGTGCAGTAAAATTGGCCGCACAACCGCTGTATATAGCCAGTACACTACTTTCGGTTGCAGACCCCAGTTCTTACCAATCGCCTTCCTACTCATGTAAAGCGCATTTGTGGCTTTGCTTACCCGCTCAAGGATGTTGGGCTTCCACGTCAACTTCCTGTCAAAGACAAGACCCAGGAACTTAGCTCTATCACTGAAGGCCAGTTTCTTACCATCCAATGATAGCGACTCAACAGGAGGCAGCTCGTGTCTTCTAGTGAAGAGCACAAGTTCCGTCTTGTCAGGGTTGACACCAAGGCCGTAGTGGCCCGCCCATTCAGTGAGAATGCATAGAGTATTCTGCATCAACTCACTAAGGACTCCCGAGAATCTTCCGGAAACAGCAATGGCAGCATCGTCGGCGTAGGCCGTCACATTGAAACCAAGCTCTTCCAATCTCAAAAGCAGTCCATTGATCGCCAGGTTCCAAAGAAGAGGGGACAATATACCAGTGGCGGCCCGTCACAGTGGGCAAGGTGGGCACTGCCCACCCTATCAATTACTAAACATCATCCTATCAGTTACTAAACATCACCCTATAAATTACTAAACGTATTGTGTCAACACATATTGAAAATTTGCACAACATTATTGCTTTATTAAACTCCCATTGATAAGTACATACATATTCATCATCATCATCGTGGCGCGACAGCCCGACGTCGGGCCTTGGCCGCCTGGATCATTGTCCTCCAATTATCTCGGTCACGTGACCGCGTCCTCCAATTTTGGGAGCCCAGCAGCTGCGCGGCGTCCACACCTACTGAGCTCTCCCAACGAGATCTCGGTCGTCCTCGCAGTCTCGCTCCGTCGACTCGTTCTGCATTCATTACTCTCTTAGGCATGCGATCATCGTCCATTTTTTGTACATGCCCTGCCCATTGAAGTCGTTGTAGTTTGACGATTTTCGAGACTTGCAGCTCATCGTACATTTCATACAACTCATGGTTGTACCGGATGCGCCATCCATCTCGATCGCAAACAGCCCCGAAAATTCGCCGTAGAACCTTACGTTCGAAAGTGTCTAGCATGTTTTCGGAGGCTTGAGTTAGGCTCCATGCTTCGCAGCCATAGCATAGCACTGGTCGTATAATGGTTTTGTACACGCGGAGCTTCGTGTTTCTGTGCACATGTTTCGATTTCATTATGGGGAGAACCGAGAAAAAAGTCTTATTAGCTAACTGTATCCGTCGCTTGATTTCGTCAGTTTCGTTGGCGTCCCTTGACAGGTTGCAACCCAGGTAGATGAAGTTGTTCACGAACTCGATGTTGAGGTCCCCCACATTGATGCTCGGTTGTGCAGGTGTCCTTGTCACCGATTGCATCATTATTTTAGTTTTACCCTCGTTAAAACGTAATCCAACTTCCTTTGCAGCGGTATCGAGCGTATGCAGAAGTTCTTCTGCGTCAGCCAATCTTCGGGACATGATGTTGATGTCGTCGGCGTACGCTGCTAATTGTGTCGACTTGATGAGCAGCGTCTTGCTGTTGTCCATATTCATGGCCCGAATAACGTATTCCAGTGCTAGGTTGAAGAGCGTCGGTGCCAGTCCATCGCCCTGTTTCAAACCAGTGCGTGTTTCAAATAGATCAGTAAGTCTATTCTGGATCCTGACTTGTGAGACGGAGTTGGTCATCGTCATCTTTGTCAGTCGCACTAATTTTGCTGGTATACCAAATTGCAGCATGATGTTGTACAGTACTCCACGATCGATACTGTCGTATGCCTGCTTGAAGTCGACAAAGATTTGGTATACGTTTACGTTGTATTCCCAGCACCTCTGGAGTATCAGTTTGACTGAGAAGAGCTGATCGGTTGTGGAGCGACCAGGTCTGAAACCGCTTTGATATTCGCCAATGACTCGTTCTGCGTACGGTTTTATTCTATTTTCCAGAATTTTCGTCAAAATTTTATAGGACGTACAAACTAGTGAGATGCCCCTGTAATTCTCACACCGCAATTTATCTCCCTTTTTATGGATTGGACAGATGATGCTTCTGCGCCAATCGTCTGGGATCTCCTCGTTCTCCCATACTCGCAGGAGTAATTGATGTATGGCATCAACTAGACTCGTTCCACCGAATCTTAGCAGTTCAGCTGGGATCTCGTCAGCGCCCGGCGCTTTATTTCGTTTTAGTGACCGCAACGCGAGATCAACTTCCTCTACTGTCGGGGGTTGAATGGGTGGGCCTAGATCAACAATATCATCGAGAGCTTCCTGTGTGGGGATGTTAGATGGTCGGTTTAGAAGCTCTTCAAAATAAGAGGCCCATCGCTTGTTAATACCATCGGTGTCGCTGATGATGTTTCCATCGTTGTCCTTACAAAGGCTAGTCCTGGGTTGGTAGCCGTTCTTAATTGTATGTACTAGTTTGTACGCTTGTCTGGTGTTCCTATTAGCTAAGTTTTCGTTTATGTTCAGCAACTGCTCGTCAAAGTATTTACGTTTCTTACGTCTAATTATTCTATTCGATATTCGCCGTAGCTCGTCATATTTTTCTCTTCTGGCTCTGGTTCCTCGTTGAATCCATTGTCTGTAGGCCTCGTTTTTCGCGTCAAGTGAATTTTTGCATTCTTCGTCGAACCAGTCATTTCGCGCTCGCCGGGCTTTATATCCCACGACCTTCTCTGCGACATCCTTGATGGTACCCTTGAGTTCTTCCCAGAACCCATGGACGCCTGTGTTACTGATGTTGTGTAGCATAGGTGATAGTTTTTCCTCAAGGGCGGTAGTATACGCCACCGCTGTAGCTTCACTCAAGAGCTTATCAACCGCAAAGATTTTGGGAGGGCTGATTCTTGACTGGTGCACTGAGGAGATTCTACATCTGTAGGTCGTCTTCACCAAGTGATGATCTGAGTCGCAGTTTGCTCCTCGATAGGAGCGGACATCCATGACACTAGACGCCCATCTCCTGCAAATGAGGACGTGGTCAATTTGGTTGACGGTATGTGCGACTGGAGACTTCCAGGTCTGCTTGTGAATGCGTGGATGCGGGAAACACGTAGAGCTTACGACTAGATTCCTGCTGCAGGCGAAGTCGATAAGTCGCTGGCCGTTATCGTTACATTCTTCATGGAGGCTGTGGCCTCCAGAGGTCCCCCGATGCCAACTTTCATTCCCGACTTTCGCGTTAAAGTCTCCCAGCAGCAATTTGACGTCATTTGTTGGAAGTGAGTCGAAGAGAGTTTCAAGGCGGGCGTAGAACTCGTCTTTTACTGCGTCTTCTTTAACTTCAGTGGGGGCATGCACATTGATGAGCCAGAGATTGAAGAATCGAGTCTTGATGCGAATCGCACACAGCCGTTCATTTATGGGTTTGAAGTCAGTAATATGCGGTTTGAGGTGATTGTCCACTATAAATGCTACTCCAAACTCCTTGCGGCCCGATGGTTTGCCACTTGTAAAAATTGTGTGCGATTTCTTGTCATTAATCTCGCTGCCAAGCCAATTTGTTTCCTGGACTGCAGTAATGCTCAGTTTGTACTTTTCGACCTGTTGAAGGAGGGCCTTCTCGGCCCCCGGTTTGTTCAGGGAGCGTACATTCCAGGATCCGAAAGAATAATCCTTTATTCGTTTGCGTGGTCGTCGTTGTTGATCCGTCCAATCCGAGGCTTTTGTTCCAGGTTTCTTGACATGGAGTGGTTTTTACAAGGACGAGTTGTCAGCACGTCGCTTAACCCCATTCGGGGGATGGCCTCGGAGATAGCTGCTTCAGATGGTTTAATAAACGTGCTGGAGCCCACACAACTATGTAGCAGGTCCAACTACGCAAGTCATTCCATCCTACTAGACCTGAGACGCTTAGGTGTTTGTCAGCCATTCAGGCTACAGCTATCTGCCTTTTCCAAACTGTCTTATCGCTAAGACATTGGCCGTCAGCGAATTGATACACTGCCGTTACCAGGGGGCGCCCACGCGGAGGACTATGGAAAAGGTCTTTGCATATTAATCACCTGAAAATAGCTCATCACTGTATCGTGCGTACGTACAACGTAAAAAGCTCTGAAACACTACCATACAGTGCATTGCACACAACAACCCTTTGCGTGCTGAACTATCTTCCAACCAACAGATATTGTTTCGTCTTTTCCCCACCATCGTATTGCGTTCCATGTTCCAACAATCCTCCAACTCCCACGAAATTTGTATGTACTCGTATACAAAACGCATGGTGAGTTCAACCTGGGCAGAAGCGCTCTTTGCCCGGTTGAGATATGCAATTATGTCAATAATCGCTAACATGCGACCGTTCGTTTGTATGGGATTCACGCGTGCAATAGCATTGGAATAGAATCCTCATATTGGGCTAGTCCGACCCGTATCACGATATAATGGATAAAAGACTTAGTCTATGGCATGATACAATCAATAGCATGCGTTTTGTTGTATCATGACCTGTACACTACTGTTTGCAGTGCATGTGCATGCTTTCATGACACCATGTATGTGTTAATGACTTTCGCTTAATTCTAGTTAATGGTGGTGTAGTGCTGTAGATGCATGTTTGCTTTTAACGGGTTTCTAGTTCAAATTTGGGTGTATCTTACGTACCAGTTGGTTTTGCATGCGTTTTTAAATTTTTTAGTAGTGTATTAATTCTCTTTTTTCCTCGTGAAGTGATCAATTGGGAAACGCATTTATTTAATTTGGTAAATACTTTTTTTATATTATAATGGCCGAAACTCGGAAGAAGTAATCAAGATATCGTCGCCTTTTTATTAAAAAATAATTTTTCGTCATTATCGTATGATGCTAAAATGTTTGTTCGGGAATTGAAGCCCTGCCCGACAATGAAAAATCTTTCAGTTAGAAATCGTGATAATAATAGAAATTTTAAAATCATTTGTTATGAAAAGTGTGAATGGCTTTGCGGTAGTGAACAAATTAATAAATTGTATTGTTGGAATTGTCTCCTTTTTAATGAAAAATCCAATACGCCATGGAATTCAAGCGGTTACAATGATTTAAAACATATTGGCGAATCTATTAAAAAACACGGAAATTCTGAGCATCATATATATTCCTCGCTAAAAGCCAAACTTTTTGGAAAACAAGACATCAAAGCTTCCATCAGTTCAGGTTACCGTGAGAGTATTATGAGGCATAATAAACTTGTTGCAGACAACCGATCTATGATAACCCGGTTAATAGATATGGTTATTTATTTAGCGACTCAGGAGCAAGCTTTCAGGGGTCACGATGAATCACAAAATTCTTCTAACCAAGGCAATTTTCGAGAATTAACGAATCGTCTTTCCAAATATGATAGTAACTTCAAGGAATTTTTAGATGAGTCTTCAGTGTTCAGCGGGGTTTCAAAAACTATTCAAAACGATCTAATTCAAAGCATAACTACAATTTTAAGGAACTTTATATTTTCCGAAATTAAAAATGCCTCTTACTATTCATGGCAAATTGATGAGACTACTGATGCAAAATGTTTGTCCCAGTTATCAGTTATTTTTCGTTACGTTACTGAAAAAGGTTATGCGGTTGAAAGGTTTATCGGTTTTTTCAATGTATCGGAGGGGAAGAAAGCTGAAGACCTTTATCAGTTATTGACTGAAACATTTAAGGATTTTGATATCGCTGCCAAACTAGTGGGACAGACTTATGATGGGGCTTCAGTGATGTCGGGAGACCTGAATGGCTTGCAAAAAAAGTTAAGGACGTTGCCCCTCAGGCATTATTTATTCATTGCTATGCACATAGACTAAATTTAATTTTACAGGATGCCGCTTGTAAAATAAAAGAATGCCGAATTTTTTTCGCGAACGTATCTGGTTTAGCGGCATTTTTCTCCAATTCAACAAAACGGACTAGTATATTAGATAAAGTTTGTGGAAGACGGCTTCCCCGTTGTAGTAACACTAGATGGAATTTTAAGTCGCGGTCAATAGAAATAATTCTGAGACATAAAAATGAACTGCTGGAAGCTTTCGACTTGTTTTTAGAAGATGAGGACTTCGCCCGTGATAAGGAGACAATTAGAGATTCAGTAGGGTTTAAAAATATTTTAACAGATTTCTCGTTTTTGTTTTTATTAAAGACTTTTAATCTTCTCTATCAACAAACAGATTTAATATTTACTATTATACAATCTCGTAGTTCAGATATCATTTATTGCAAAGACCGAATCAGCAACTTATTATCTACATTAAGAAAGTATAGGGAAGATAGCACGTTTTTTGATGAAATTTTCAACGAAACGTGTAATATTTTAATATTGGACAACCATCGAAAAAACGTAAAACAGACCATGATGGCATGTCGAATTCCGCGACATATTTTAAAAGGGTGTACTTTGAAATATTGGATTTAGTTATTTCTCAGATAAACAATAGATTTGCCGATTTTGAAAAATTAAACTTCGTCGAATTAATTAATTTGGACAACACCAAAAGTTGCCAAAATACTTTTCCCCAAGAACTACTGGAATCTTTAATACAGTCTTATCCAAACATGTTTGACAAAGGCAAATTAAAAAGCGAATTATCTGTATGGTACTCTGATCTTGACATATTTGGAAATGATAGAAAATGTTCGGACATTTTAAAATTTATTAAAAATAATAATTTAGAAAAGGATGTATCAGAAATATATAAATTGCTGTGTTTAATTGTTTCACTACCTGCTACTTCCACTTCGGTTGAACGGAGTTTCTCAACATTAAAGCGTATAAAAACTTACGTGAGAAATTCCATGAGTCAAACACGTTTAACGGATTTAAGTTCAATTTCAATTGAAAAAGATTTAATAAAAGCTCTACAAAGTGATAAAGATTTTAAATTTTATGATAAAGTCATTGATCACTTCGCAGTAATGAAGAGTAGGCGAATAGAGCTACTTTACAAGCATGTGGAATAATTTTTTTTTTTGCTTATATTCATTTTTGTGCAATTTAGTATTTAAATAACTCAAAATTTTATATTTATTAGCTAGTTTGTATTTATAAATATGAATTTATTTATTTTATTTGTTTTTAATTCCCGTGGTAGCCTGTATTCCTTCAACCTTTACTCCGTGCTCCCTAGTTCCCTTTCCCATGGCAAGAGAGCTCTAGACCTCCTCGTTGGTTCTTGCTGGACAGTGCATAAATAATATAAAAAAAATTGGATTTACTTATTGTTTATTGCTTGACAAGAAGACAATTATTTTATTCATGATTTTTACTTTAATGTTCAAATAACTTGAACTGCACAGACTGACATAGAGCACAATTAAAATTAACTTCTTTTGTGCATTAATAAAACTGGGGCCCTATCAAGTAATTCGACTCGAATCAAATTTATTTCGAAGGGATGAAAATGGTACCATGTACATAACTCGAAAACGAATTTCCTCATTTCAATAATCATCTAGTATTCGATATAAAATGTGCAATTCGAAGCGAATTCTCGCTGTCGCCACGAATTCGTGTCGCCTTGGTGTGAACAACTCCATAAGACGCCATATAAACAAATTTGCGTATCCGCCGGCTGTGAATAAATCGCGTTGGTTTGAGGGATGCATTAATTGGGAAATTCGTTCAGAGTACCATTTTCATCCATTCGAAAGCAATTCGACTCAAATCGAATTACATGATAGGACCACGAATTTCTGCCCACCCGGTCTCACAAGGCACGAGCCGCCACTGCAATATACCACCTTGGGGGGTACCCCTACAGACGTATCTACTGACGGATGATGTACCCATGGTGGTACGAATAATCCTAGATTTTAACAGCAAACTAATGAGTTTGCAGAGCGAGTCATCCACCTGCAGTTTCAAGAGCGCTTGGATGATTGCACTCGGTTTGATATTATTGAACGCTCCCTTGATGTCTAAAAACGTAACCATGGTGTGTTCCTTGTATTCAAGGGATTTCTCAAAGCACCTAACTGAGGCGGAATGGTGTTCCGAAGATGGACATCGATCAGCCGCTCCAATAATTTCAGCAAGGTGGAAGAAAGCCTGATGGGACGAAGGTCGTTAGCGCGCGCGTGGCAGGTACGCCCAGCTTTCAGGATGAAAACAACTAGAACTTCCGTCCAGATGAGCGGAACACAGCCCAGTGTGAGACATGCGGTTAGGATGATCTCCACCCAAGGATAAACAATATCCAATGAGTTCTGTAAGTCCGCAGGTATAATGCCGTCGGGTCCAACGGATTTAAACGGTTCGAAACTGCCAATCGTCCGCAGAATCTTTTGTTTCGACAGAATGGACGCAGCATCACATGCTATCGAATGGCAGAATGTAAGACCCCAGCAGAGCTAGCCGCCGCCGTGCTGTCAGGAAAGTGTGTGTCAAGTAAAAGTTCAATGGATTCTTTGCTTGACGTTGTCCAAGAGCCATCCTGCCTCTGCAGAAAAGTGGGCATAGGTGGGTTCGACGAAAAAGTTTTGCGGAGTCTAGAGGCCTCGCTACAATCTTCCACGCGTTCGCAGAAACTTTTCCACGAGTTACGTTTAGAAGCAGAGTTACCTTTTATAGGATTGCAAATCAGACTCCAGCCTAGAAGCTTTTGCCTTATTAAAGGCTTTTCTGCCCTAAGCTCGGATAACTTACCGTTCCACCACGGTGGTTTCTTCTTTCCTGTTTGTGAGCTAACAAAACACGATGAGGATACCGCTGCCTTGATTACACTGGTTAGCGTATTAACCATGCAATCCAGTTCATGTTGGTTAAAGGGTTGAGCTGGTAAAGGCGGCAGCAATTCCAATAGAGTCTCACGATGCTTCTGCCAGTTTGTACGTCTGCGATTCAAGGTACGTGGAGTGAGCGCAGGTCGTTCAGCAAGGCTAAATTGTAAGTAACGATGATCCGAGAATGAGTGTTCCTCAGATACTCTCCAGCCGCTGATCAAGTGGTGAATGTCCTCCGAGGCAAGAGTGATGTCGAAGACTTCCTGCCTATTCTTGGTAATAAAAATGGGCTCCCTACCGATATTACAAAGCAGTAGGTTCGTTCCCATAAAGTACTCAAGAAGCGCTTCGCCCCTCTCGTTAGTGTTGGTACTACCTCAGACATCATGATGGGCATTAGCGTCACATAAAGGGTAAGACTGGTGTTGGTTGTTCTGGCCGCTGCGATGGCTTCCCTAATGTTATTTGAAGGGAAGATTCCAACTTGATCGTAAGGCAAGTAGGCCGAGACAATCCAGTACACCTTACCTCTGAGTTCAAGGTAGACTACCACTGAGTCCTTGTCGCTGTAGGACGATAACAGGACGGCCTTAAGGGTTTTCCTAACGAGAACACAAGACCGGAGTTTACCCTGGCCCTTACATAGAAAACTGTAAAATCAGGAGACTTAGAGCCAGGCCAAATTTCCCCATGCACGTCCTTAATGCGTCCCATCTATTGTTTGCGAAGTTAATGTAGGATTTATGTACTTCCCTCTTAGTGGCACTAAGTGGTGCACTGACAGCCACTGCATATGATCTGTCAAGGGCGGAGCCCAACCGCGCCAGGTGATCGGCCTGCTCATTTCCCGCTATACTCCTATGATCCGGAACCCAGAGGAGGGTGACTCTGTTAAGGGTGGCCAGAGAATTTAGCTCTTGACGGCACTGTTTTACTATTTTAGATGACACTGTCTAGCGTAGAGGTACTTATCGCTATTTTGTGTATGTTGAACATAAATGTCATAGCTGGTTAAACATGCTGTATGTGTGCAGTGTACTTATTCATAACATGTATTACTTACTCTCATATTCATATGATTAAAAATCTGTAATTGTCGGATTGCCAATTACTCCACTGGAAGTTCACAACTTCTTACGCTATGAACATAGTTTGATAAGACCCATCGAAGTTCTAATGGCTTTCTTTGGTAGCAGCAAATCTTATACGAGTATTTATTAGAGACAACATCAAGGTGAAATTTTCGTTA
Source organism: Chloromyia formosa (assembly GCA_964017055.1). Classification (NCBI taxonomy): domain Eukaryota; kingdom Metazoa; phylum Arthropoda; class Insecta; order Diptera; family Stratiomyidae; genus Chloromyia; species Chloromyia formosa. The sequence continues at coordinate 64,181,450 of OZ024816.1, forward strand.
ACAATCTTAGACTCAGATTCCGTTCAATCCCATTGCAATTTGGCTGAATAGTGTTCCGGAAATCACAGATTATCATGGAGTTTATTGCTTTTTTTCAGAAGTGTTGAAAACGTAACATCTCTAATATCTCTATTAAAACGGGAGAAGCAAGAAAAAACTGATTAGGGAATTCACCCAGTACAAAAAAAAAAAATTTGATTGAATGTTGTGGGAATTGATATACTCGTAATCACGTGGGGCATTATTATTAAATTATCGTGTTACTGTTACGAATTTAATTGGCCTGTGTGTACGTTAATTGACTCGAGCTGCGTGTATATGCAATTATAAAAAAGTGTGTTTCTGGGATAAATGCTAAGACATTATGAAAACTAATAAAAAATTCAGATTACCCGGGCCGATTCTCTATAACACTTCAAAATGACTTGCAAGTCGTCGCCTGAAATACACAGCAGTTTTGTTTTTATATATATAGTACATAGTTGTTTTTATTAGTCTATAATAATTACAGATATTAATAAGAATTCTTACAGATTAATTTAATCCTATAGCATAATTAATGAATTATTTTTCTATAGGTTATCAGCTTCTTTGGGGTAAAATACATTTTGACATTTTATATATAACATTACTAGCTGCGAGAGCTCGCGTTGTTCGCTTCGCTCACAACTTGACACTAACCTTGACTATTGTTTTCGTACATAATTTATTTGTTCTCCGCTTACTCAACACCACGACAATAAGGCTCAACTTAAGCTAAATTAAAAGTAACTTCACTTTCAGTCGGGTACCTTTACATTGTTTCGGCAACTCAAATTTCTAAGCATAATTACAGGGACGCCGACTTTAATATTAATTTGTGAGACGGAAGCCCAGGTGCGCTTAGGGAATTTAAAATTTCAACCGGATAATGGGTAGCTTCTTCTTGATCCATTATTCGGTTGATTGAGCTATATTCAACACGGTCCCCTGGAACGCATTTTAATATTTCTGCGTTTATCGCAGATGCCTGGCCGTTTTTGAAATAAACAACATCAATTATTTTGGAGAATAAACTTTTCTTCTTCTTCCGGATACGTACCGTCACCAATTTTCAGTAACAAATCTGAAAACTCTTGGGCTTTTTGATTACCCTCAATTCACGCGCGCTTATTGTTTGACAAATGCATGGGTATGACAATGCGCCATAGATGTGAGCTTTTTAGACATGACCTAATTTCATCAGCCCTCATCCCTCGGGGTTTTACTGGCAAAGTTTGCCTAAAGTCGCCATACAAAAGGAATGTAATACCGCCCATAGGCTGGTCGTTTTGTTTGATGTCACGTAAGGTTCTATCTACTGATTCAGCCGCTTTCCGCGTCCCATATTATTAAGAAACAATCGCGCAGAACCCTGGCTTTGTTACTGTTCCTGAAAACGCTACACACTGGGATCTTCGTATGGTCCAAGTAAATCGGGATCTCGAGCATAGTATGGGCAGTTTTGTCTACTGGTAACAATGTAGCGGCTATTCCTGTTGAGGCGACAGCAATTGCTATTTAGTTTTGAATACGTATGCTAAGATGACTTTAGTGGGAAATGTTTTCCCCGTTCCACCGGGTGCATCTAAAAATAGGATTTCCCCCAAATCACCGTCTACGCTCTGACATACATGATCGAATATCAAACGTTATTCTGCTGTCATACCCCATATACCATTTCACAATATTTCAGCCAACTGCGCTGAAATATAGTTGATTTCCGCTGCATAATCCCTATTAATTTGTTCCCCGCCTGAAGTTGGTGTGGGCATACTGTATTAAGAGAGAAAATTGCTCCCTGTTACTGTTTCTTGGATAGCCAGGAAGCATCGGTTGAGATTACTTTCGCGTAGGTAATCTATCAGTCCCCTGTGATTGTTGCGGCATGCATCCGAAAAAATCATCAGCAAATTTATTTTGATACTTATGCCACAATTCCGCTGCATCCGAAAGACCACAAAATACCAGTAATATGACAAACAAACGGCGCAAGCGATGTGAACTATCGCTGACGCATACTTCGACCAATGCGTCGTCCCAATGCCGATCACCATCTAGCAAGTGACGTGCTCGGCAAGCAGCCTGATAAGTATCGTATTAGAAATCGTCAACCTTTCGCAAATCAGCAAAAGTAGTAGGATACCGTACTGTATAAAGTAGTAACCGTAAGTAATAGCATTCGAAGTTGTTCGGATATACTGTGTAAACTCTTTCCAGGACGTGTTCTTTGAGAATGCCAGGTACGCCATCTACAGCTAATCCACGTTTTCTACGATTGAAAACTCCTTGCTGTTTGTTATACGTATAGTATGACGGAACTTCTTCGTCTAACAGTGTTTTTGCGAAACCGTCAACTTGACAAATTCGAAAGAATGCCAACAAAGTAGTTTGTCGCGGGCTTTCAATTTGCTCTGTCACATTTTCAGAGTTAAAGTACACCCCCTGCCAAACATTAAGATGCATAACTGGTGGAAATCTTTCATGAATAGGAAAGCTCAAAACGCTTCAAACCACCTCAGAAGAACTTATATAGTGGCCAAATTGGAACCTAATGACTTCGTCGTATTCATTACTTCTTAACTCAAATGTTGGTTGATCACTACCTTTGTTGACGTATTTTTTTGTGAGACGAAAGTCCAGGTGCGCTTAAGGAATTTAAAAATTCATGCAGATAAATGTGTACCATTTTCTGGATCCATTACTAGGTTGATTGAGCGATATTCAACACATTCCCCAGAAACGCATTTGTCGCAGATGCCTGGTCGTTCTGGGGATTTGTATTTTGAAGGTTTTATTTTGCATATTCAAAGCCTTTCAACACAACGTTAACTTACCTTACATCCTAACTTAACAATAAGTCTTAGCTATTTTCGGGCGGCTGATTCTATTTGGCCCGCCTAATTTTAAAATTTTATACTAGATTTGGCGATTTGGCGCGGTCATTGCCATAATCTTGACTATACAGAAGTACTCGTATATTTTTATTTGCAATCTTGATAGTTAATTATTGGTGTGCTTAAACCGTTTTCTTAAATTTTGATTTTTATTCTTTTTAGGGTTTTGTAGTAAAACAAAACCCTTATGAAATCGGTCAAATGTCTGTCTGTCCGTCTGTCCGTCTGTCCATGGAATATCTCACGAACGGCTGAAGCTACATACATGAAATTTTGTAGGAATGTGTAGAATTACTATAATTCGCCGGAGAAAGCGAATCGTCGTAATAGCTCAACTTTAAGGGGAGGTCCCCATAGAGGGGAAATGAAGATCGAAATTTTTTTTTCGTTTAGTACAGGCAAGTGGGGTATCATAAGAAAGGTACCGTCGAGTACATTCCATTTTTGAAATTTTTTTTAAATTTGAAGAAACGGCAAAAGAGGGAGAGGGGAAAATATGTCATCCGAGTTTGTCCCCCCCCCCCCTTGCATTTCGAGACCGTTATACTTAGAAATATGAAAATTTACAGAAAAGCGCCATTTTACTAGTGTAGAAAACCTAGATTTCTAGAATTTTGAAATTTCATCAGAAAATGTTAATAATAGTACATTTCTATAGTTTCAGTTAGCACAACCCTCCACCCCTTACACGTACCCGAGGTAAAAAATATTGATGGCCAATGATAACCAACATCATAGGCAATAATATCTCTAAGTTTCATTATAATCACATAATATTTAATAATAGTACATTCATTTAAAGTTCGGCATTTTGACACTATCCACACAAAAAATACACCTACCGGCCTCATAGGTGTGAGTACTACTATACTTTCATGTTGTTTTTCGTAGTGCGAATTGCAGTTATTTAATTAATCATTTTTGAAAGGGGGCGCTGTGTCTTAATTGGCCAACTTTACCGGGTAGAAGGGGGGGTCCACATAGAGGCGAAATTAAGGTCAAATCTCTTTATCGACTGGTATAAGCAAATGAGGTGTCGTGAGAAAGGTAATGATGAGTACATTCCATTTTTTCGCATTTTCTCAAAATTTATAGAAAGGGGAACTGTGGGGGAGGAGAAAATATTAGTTCGTAATTTGACCCCCCTTGCCTGCATTTTGAGACCGTTATACTTAGAATTATGAAAACATACAGGAAGTGGGTTTCGAAAAACATATAAAATGGAAAATAGTGGAATTTGTATATCTTCTCAGAATAGGTCAATAATATTGTAGTTTATTTGTATAGTTACAGTTAGCACACCCTTGTACGCCTTAAACACGTTCGAGGTCAAAAGTACTGATGGCCAACCATAACCAACACCTTAAGCAATAATATGTTCTAAGTTTCGTTACAATCACGTAATATGAATTAGCATGTAAAATGTAAGTGGGTAAGACATTTTAATTACATTTTTTCTATCCATCTGAGTGATATCAAGAAGAGCAAAGAGCCGATATTTATTTACCAAAATAAGCGCTTGCTACAAAACCCTCGGATTGCGGGCGTAGCCCTCTATATTCCGGTTTCATTTTCCTTTGATTTTAAATTATGATAAAACTTATTAACTAGATTCTAGATTCTCAAAATTAAAATTAAAGACGGAATTCAAAAAGAAAGAAGCAAAAGAAAAATTAACAAACTTAACGAAAAAAAGCAATTCTATATATTAAAAATTAATTATTAAAATTATGTAGGTAGATATAAAAGGAAGCTCTTCTTTTGCCGCTTCTTTGGAACACCACGACTTTTTTCCTTTTTTATTACCAGTAGGTCGACAGTCGTGTCATTGGTCATGTCGTCAGTCTAGAAGCGTCGGTCACGTTGTGCGTGCAGTCCACTAATTGTAGTGGTCGCCTTATCAGACGTCTACGGACATATACCTGTAGGCACACGTATGTGTACATGTATATTATGTATGCACATAGTTGCAAATACTATTATTTTATTATTCTAATTTCCTGCATCTTGACCGTTAAATTTTGCGAGTCACTGTACCCGTGACGACTAGGATAGCGGGTTCAGTCATAGCTGATAAGAAGTGGTCAAAATGCAGGAAATTATGAAAACAGGTTTGAGGTGATAGCCGCTAACTGGACTCTGGGCTGATAAAGGCGATAACAGAGGATTCTAGTTTTGGGATTTGATCGAGTCGGTCGTGTTTGGGATTGAGCAGTGAAAAGTGCTTGTTGGAAGTGATGTCGGGTGGATTCTGACGATGAAAAAATGGACAATTGTCATTAATGAATTGGTCCATTGTTGGCGAAAGGAAACCATTCTTCGATTTCGTCGTGAGTGCTTGCGTGAAAGGAAGATATTCGTCGCGAGTCGCGCAGCCTTGAGGACATTCCGCGAACAAAGACTAAGGTCGTTCTCAAGGTCAGAAGAAGCTGATGGTACGCGTGCACAAGAAGAATCGTAGGCGGATTCGGGTAGTGTTTTGACAAAAAGTGTGCTAGAGAATTGAAAGAAGCCTTTTCAAGTATCTTTGTCATCGGTTCCGTTTTTTTTGTGCGGGCGAAGAATACGTGTGTGAAAAGGTTCCCCGCCCCGTAGGTTCATTCGTCCGTCAATTCGCGACGATTCTCATTTTCTTTGCATCGTGACGAATGACTTCAGGGTCGTCAGCCGGCGCAGTGGGAAGCGGGCTCTGCCTCCAGCGCGGGAGCCCCCAGGTAAGTGGGCCTCTTTCTCGGCGTAGGACCCACTGTCGCGCACATACATGCATGGCGTTGGTTATCGGGACGAGAGGTGGGACCGTGCAATGACGACGGTCTCCTCTCCCATTTCTCTTTTGCCTCGTAATCTTGAAGGCTTTTAAGTTTGTTTTGTGGTAAGGAGTGGTCCAGAAACAAAAAGAAATAGTGTATGATCGTAACAAATGAAATAATTAAATTTGATTGAAACCACTCGAGATAATTTTTGGTGCCCAAACGGTAAATACGCATAAGTGCATAATACAAAATTATTGTGTGTTGGAACTCGTGGAAAATCGAATACTCTGGATGGATTAATCCTTACTTTAAGGAGACAAAGTAGTAACCCGGCTAACGAATTTTTTTGGGTTCCGGAAGTGTCCATCCCATTAATCTCCTCAGGTTCTGCGAATCATAACCTAATTATCTTTGTTTTATAAATACACTTAGCGGAAGAAAATGAACTCAACAAAAACACCCATTTAAGATTAAAACAAGTTCGAGATTGCATTTTACTCATCTATAAAACTACATAAATTTAACACATTACCAGATAAATTATTTAATTCTTTCATTTTGTATAAATGCAAATACCGCACTCCATCCCCATCCCAACTAATCAGTACTCAATCATCAGTCTCTCAGCAGTTCAGCTACATTTTATAATTGACACCCACTTCATAAAGCCCCATTCACAGGCTTTCCCGATTTTCTTGTCTTCAAGTTCTTTGAATTTAGCGTTCCGTTTGTCCATTCTTTTACCCTATTTTGGTAAATATTATTTGGAATATTCGTGAATTGACGAATGACAGTGAACTATCGTGGATATGTAAACATTAGTATTTGTTTTATTCTGTCTAAAAAAATTTCGTCTTGGTCAATTTACACAAAAAAGGGAATCTTTCAATTGCTTATAATTGATTTATTTAATTTACATTATTAATAATGTAATAAGTGATTTTGTAGTATAAATATTATTATTAATTTCGAATGAAAAATATAAAGTAGAAGATGAATGTTTTATTTAAATATATATTGAAACCAACAAAAAGAAAAGTAAATTTTAGTTATCTAAATGTCTTGTATTAGCAAGAACAGAAATTATTTCATTGCATATTATATTATTATTGATATATTCATTTGAAAAAAAAAATGAATTTAATTATTTCTTGTTTTTAAAACAAAACACAAAAAAAATATAAATCTAGGCATATGCATATGATACATATTATATAGGAATATTACTAAAAGTAAAGCAAAAAAAATATACATATAGGAAAAACTCTTAAGGTGAATAACAATGCATTGAAGGTTCAATGATTTGAAAATTCTATGAATAGAAGTTGGTGGAGAATATCGAGAAAAAAAGTAAAGCAATTTTTTTTTGTATAAAAATAAAAAAAAAAAAATTGATTTAAATCTAAAACAAAAAAAAAATTTTTTTTGAATAATCAAGAGGTGCACCTAGAACATGGATTATTTCTCTGTGCAACTTCTCTAGAATAAAACAATGAAGGGCTAAGGTCCCAATTTTCCTCCTCTCCCTCCGCTCTTTCGCTGTAAACTTCGTGTAATTTTGGGGGTTTTCCAATACATCATGGCGCCTGAAAACCCAACGGTAGGGCGGGTCAAGACGCGCCGGACCCATTACATCAGGGGTCCATTGTGACCTGTTCACCATCGTAAGGCTCGTTTGACCTGGAGGGGGAAAGGATCGGTCCTGATTGGACGGTTTCCCTCCGTAATATTTTCTGTTGGCCTTGATGCCACATTATCTAGATTGGCTGATGGAGCCCCTTGTCCCTGCACGGGACTTCGTTGCTTTGAGTCTTAGGGAGTTTGGTGCATAGGCACCCCAATTAGGTTTTCTCGTTTTTCTTTGGTTTGTGTATCGTGGGTGTTAGCTTATTTTGAATTTTGGACATCGGGCCGACGTGCGATTTTGTTCTTGTACGTATATGGAGGAGGCCGATGACTGCCGTGGATTACCCACCCCGCTACTCCCGATAGCTGAGCTGGTCTGCCAGCGCACGTCACGGGTGGTCCTCGGAGAGTGGTTCTTCGACACTTGTTGTCATTAGGCCTACACGGCCATCTCAACCCTCGTCCTCCGGTCTCCATTACTACAAAATGGCGCCCAACGTGAGGCCCAAAAATCTTGGTGCTTTCGTCCTTGGACGAAAAGGACCCAACTCCACCTCGGGTTCTCACATTGGAGTAGCCCCACCACACCGGTCCTTAAACTTTCGGAGTGCGTTAGCACTCCCAATCTTTGAGATAGCTTCACGCTTCATTTTTCTTTTACCCAGGCAGACCGTAGGACTGGTGTTCCTTCCCCTCCACATCCCTTTAAAGTAGTATTTCCCTTTTTCTGACAAGCCCTGATCTGCTTGTGTTGTTATTTGAGGTTTTGCTACCTCGTGAGGTATGTCCTCCTTATTCTTGAGAGCAGAGGATAAATTGATGTCCCTTTCGATTATCCTACTGGGAATTTAGGAGGAATCAGCCTCACCTTTTTATCGCAGATTAGGGTCTTACAGTAGGCCTTGCATGGTTGGTGTGACTAGTCTCCTCTAACGTCTCTTGACAGGAGGAAAGCGACGCTAAGCCACTTCCCAACGAGGACGATTGGCTCCCGGATCTCGGCCATCTTATGGCAGGTCGAGCGGGAAACGCACAACGCAAGTGGTCAAAGGCCATGAGCGTTGCAAGGCCATCGTATGGTTGAGTGGAAGGCTGACCACGAGGGAAGGTGAGCCGAATCGAACGCAGCGGCAAGTGGTTAGTAGAAGCACCTCCTAGAGTCAGCGAGGAGGTGAGGTCGGCTAACCGTGTAGGGCAGTTATTCTTTAATTTTTCTTCTTTCTTAGTCTGACTCACCATCTCGTCCAGCTTTGACTTACGACTTATGGAGATATTGAATTGCGAGTAGTGGGCAATGGTGCCAGCTACGCGACGTATCTCCTGCGGTTGTTGATGATAAGTTGGCCGGGGGAAGTGAGTCAGCTAAGTAGTTTTCTTTTGCGCCCCATTTATACCTCCATGAAGGACAGATCCTTCGAACTTCCAGGTAATTCAACAATTTTATAATATGTTTAATTGTCGGTTAAAGAGAGAGAGAGACGGGAGAGGAAGAAAATTTCATTCGTATCAGTGAATAAATTTTGATTATTGCGGTTTGCTCATAATATATCTAATGCGTAAATGTTTCCAATGCTGTTGGAATAAGACTATCGATAGATTATAGGTAGCTACAACCTACCTACATAACTTTTGATTTTTCATATACTTAGAAGCGTTATTGGATTCTTGATGCACTAAGTACATATACATATGGTAATTTTGACTTTCATATTAGTATTAATAATAATCTACGTTACTTTTTTTTACTTTGCTTGGTTGTGCGTATTTGCGCCAGCTTATTTACTTGCGTATAACTACTCGGAGTTGTCTTGTTGCGCTAATACAGGACAACTTATTCGTCGTAATTGTTTTTTCTCTTAGAATAATACCCATATACTTTACCCTAGCGGCGTATGAATTGCCAGCCGATTTATTCTGATTTTCCACCCGAATTCGACATTCTGCTGTGTATATATACTGTCAGCATTTACTTATACTATTTTCGATTTACTACACGACATTTACCACAACTGGTCATCCTTTGTATGCCACGTGTCCGTACGTACTATACCTGCCCTTATATTTTTTTTTCTTTTTTGAGACTTTACGAATCGTCTTCGTTAAGTCAGGATGCCTTTAGAACAGAGTCCAGAGCCTCAACCCCGGGGAAACTTATCGGAGGAGGAAGATGTGGGCCCATGCACAGTCTGTGGGGCTAACATGCGGTCTAACGAAGACTTGGTACGCACACCGTGCAGCCACCATTTTCATCAGGCATGTCTTTTGAGTTGGTTGAAGGATAGCGAAACCTGTCCCAACTGTAGGGGACGCGTATTACCGGAGCAGTTGGTGCCCCGATTTCCATCGGTTAACCGATCTCGACATCCTGAAGATGATCCGAAATCGTAGTCAAAGAAGTAACGAGTCTTTTGATGTCTTTTGCGACAGCATCTTGAAGCTCACGGACCGGTTGCGTAATCCTATTTGTGAGATGGACCTTTTGGATATTCCACGTAGCAATTTACGCCCTGATCACCGTCGAGAGTTGGTGCACCACGACATTCGTTCAATCCACGAGCTTCAAACCTTCGTCGGTCTATCGGAAAATTTAGAGGACGAACTGAATCGTGCTCGTCCACCTCGGCCATTTGCGCGTTCTCATGTATCCGAGATGCAATATTACGAATCAAATGCCGAATATGACGATGGTGATGATGCACCGCAAACAGACCATAACGACGTCCCTGTTGTGGCAGAGTTATCCCCACTTTTTATCTGCTGGAATTGCAGGCAGAAAGGCCATCGACATGATGCTGGCAAAAGTGAACGACGCACTTTTTGTTTCGGCTGTGGAGCGGAAAATGTCATCAAGCCGCAATGTCCAAAATGCAGCACACAAAAAAACGACCTGACGAGGATGCGCAACACCCAGACATCCTCGAAGGGGACACAGTGCAACCCGATGCCTTAATCCGCTGCCTGCATTCCAAAGAACCACCTGTTTCGGCATGCGATGCCGCATCAGCTTCGACATTTTCGAGGGATTTCTCAGTGCAAACTGACCTGCCCGTTTCTCCTACATTATTGTTGTCACCGGATTCGTCTTTATCACCTGCCACGACACTCTTACGGGAGTTTACCACACCTGCCTTGTCTTCTGTACCCAATGGGTCATCACCATCTGACCCACCCTCTCTTGTTCTTGGAGACACCCCTGTTCTAGATTCATCCGTTCATGACGCGGTAACACCTTCACCTACGTCTATAACACCAGTACGCATTATGGCCTCGCGGACGATCCAACCCGACACGTCAGGAACTTACTTACGAGTAGAACATACAACCCCTGGCACAGCGTCACCTCTTTCAAAACACTTCAAGCCTTACCATATACGCCTGCAAGAATATGAGCTTGCACGCAGGCGCATTTTTGAGCTCGAAGAGGTGGCGGTTAGCAAGCCAAAACCGAAAAGGTCCACTCTTCGTTTGCGGCGGTTTTGGAAGATGGTGAAGGATTCGCGTCGCCAATACTGTTCTGCCCTCCTGGGGGATCGTCCTGCGGACGACTTCAGGCCATATGCGAAGGTTCGAATGTTTGATGAGGAGGTAGTTGGCCTAATTGATACTGGAGCCTCTGTATCCTGCATGTCGGCAGATTTTGCCCGAAAGTTTGTGCAGGACAACAAACACCCTTGGAGACGTTTCAAGATGTCTATCAACACGGCAGATGGTACTCCACACAGTACGTTAGGTCAAGCCACCTGCTCGGTAACCTTTAGAGGTCAGACCAACATCATGACCTTCCTCATCATCCCTACATTGAGTCAGAACCTTTACTTAGGTGTCGATTTCGTTCGGACTTTTCACCTAGTGTCCGACCGTTTCTCGGCGGTGAGTCTAGTGAGTACTCCCCCTTGCGTGAATGAGCTACTGGAGGTAGACAAAACCAAACACCTGTTATCACCCAAACAAGATGCTATCCTCAAGGCAATCATCTCCAATTTCCCATCCTTCTCTAAGGAAGGACTTGGGCGAACATCCCTGATCAAGCACAATATTGCCGATTAAGCAGCGTCATTTTGCTGTTTCGCCAGCGGTTGAAAAACTGCTCTTCGCGGAGCTGGATCGGATGTTGGAGATGGGTGTCATCGAGGAGTCGCAAAGTAGTTGGGCGTCGCCCGTAACAGTGGTTGTCCGGCCTGGAAAGGTACGTATGTGCCTTGACGCACGCAAAGTTAATAGCGTCACCGTAAAGGATGCATATCCTTTGCCCCTCATCGACGGAATCCTCAGTAGGCTGCCTAAAGCTGAATTCATTAGCAGCCTGGATTTGAAAGACGCCTTTTGGCAAATTCCGCTCGATGAGGAGTCGCGTGCTAAAACGGCATTTACGGTTCCGGGACGACCACTGTACCAATTTGTGACGATGCCGTTTGGGTTGTGCAATGCTCCTCAAACAATGCAACGATTGATGGATAAAGTCATTCCAGCAGACCTTCGTCATCAGGTCTTCGTGTATTTGGACGACTTGCTGGTAGTATCCACCACGTTTGAGGAGCATTGTAACATACTCCGAAGGGTAGCCCAGGCTCTACGCGATGCTCGACTCACTCTCAATGTTAAGAAAAGTCACTTTCTTATGAATGAAGTGAAATACAATACTTGGGCCATATAATAGGCCATGGGACTTTGATGACTGATCCAGACAAAGTGGCTGCGATTGAAAACTTTCCGCTTCCAAAATCGGTAAGACAGCTTCGACGCTTTTTGGGAGTGTGCGGCTGGTACCGGCGCTTTGTACCAAATTTTTCTGCCGAGACTGCTCCGTTGACTGATATGTTGCGGAAAGGTCGTTCATTTTTTTGGACAGATGAGGCTCGACACGCATTTCAGGCGCTGAAGAAGAGTCTTTCCTCTGCCCCCGTTCTACACAGCCCGGACTTTTCCCGTCCCTTCTCCATACAATGTGACGCAAGTCAGGACGGGATCGGTGCGGTGCTTGTTCAGGTTACGGACGCGGGTGAAGAGGCCCCTATAGCGTTTATGTCACAAAAGTTAACGACCGCACAACGCAATTATACAGTTACGGAGCAAGAATGCCTTGCTGCAGTGACGGCGATACAAAAGTTCCGGCCTTACGTGGAAGGTCTGGAATTCGAGGTCGTCACTGACCACGCCTCCCTCAAGTGGTTGATGAGCTTACGAGATCTACACGCTCGACTAGCTCGTTGGGCACTAAAGCTGCAGGGCTTTAAGTTTTCAATCAGGCATCGCAAAGGTAGCGACCATGTAGTGCCCGATGCCTTGTCACGAGTTCACGAGGGCGATGTCGCTGAGATCTCGATGCAGGATGACACCTCCCTGGCCATCGATCTCAGCTCACCACATTTCCAGTCTTCCGATTATCGCGCGTTGATCGCGAAAATTCAGGAAGACCAAAACCTACTTCCCGATCTCCGAGTAATCGACGGATTTGTCTACAGGCGAATACGCGAGCGGTGACAAGATCCAGGAGGAGATGTCGTGGAAGCTTTGGGTGCCAGTAGAATTAACTGAAGAGGTGATCCGGAAGGCACATGACCATTCACTGTGTTCGCATGGTGGATTTGGTAAGACGTTGCATAGACTCCTGATCCTGTTCTACTGGCCCAAAATGAATCGACAGGTTCGGGACTTTGTATCGCAGTGTGAAACATGTAAGACGACCAAAGCCCCCAACCAGCCCCTTCGACCACCTATGGGAGTTCTTCCTATTCCCGACCGCGTATTCCAGCGGTTGTACGTCGATTTCATAGGTCCCTATCCGCGCTCCAAGACTGGAAATTTGGAAGCCATAGTCGTCTTGGACAGCTTACCAAAGTTTCCCTTTATTGAGCCCGTAAAGAAGTTTACGGCCAATGTCATTGGCGATTTTCTAGAACAGAGGGTGTTTCATGTCTTTGGGGTCCCCGAGACTGTCGTTTCTGACAACGGGGTGCAATTCAAGTCAGCTCTTTTTAACACCTTGTTGGAGCGTTATGGCGTGAAGCATTTTTACACCGCCTTGTACTCGCCGCAAGCCAACGCGTCAGAACGCGTAAGCCGGTCACTAATAGCTGCCATCCGGGCATATGTTAAGCCAGACCAGAAGGATTGGGACGCTAACATATCGAAGATCAACTGCGCGTTACGATCGACATTTCATTCGGCGATAGGATACTCACCGTACTTTTCACTTTTCGGCCAAACGATGCTACTACATGGAAGTTCGTACCAGCTACTTCGGAACTCCAAAATGTTGGGTGATCCCTCGGGGGCAGTAGCGCCCGATGTGAAGTTGAATCTGATTCACGATCAGATCCAAAAAAAATTGCAGAGGGCTGGGGAAACTAATGCCCGACATTACAATTTGCGTACTAGGCCAGCGAAATTTAAAGTCGGTGATGTGATATTCTATCGCAATTTCGCACAAAGCAGTGCTGCCGATCATTTTAACGCGAAGTTAGGTCCCAAGTTCCTCAAAGGTCGAATCCTGGCTCCGGTTGGCAGTGCCTGTTACACGGTGGCTGACATGACTGGCAAAAAGGTGGGAATGTTTCACTCCAAGGATATTCGTTCCTAAGGAGACATCGTTGGTTGACAAGCGACATAAGATACTTCAACTGAATCTTCGCTACAACCATTGTCGCGAAGATTAACCTGCGTTGTAGTGGTCGCCTTATCAGACGTCTACGGACATATACCTGTAGGCACACGTATGTGTACATGTATATTATGTATGCACATAGTTGAAAATATTATTATTTTATTATTCTAATTTCCTGCATCTTGACCATTAAATTTTGCGAGTCACTGTACCCGTGACGACTAGGATAGCGGGTTCAGTCAGAGCTGATAAGAAGTGGTCAAAATGCAGGAAATTATGAAAACAGGTTTGAGGTGATAGCCGCTAACTGGACTCTGGGCTGATAAAGGCGATAACAGAGGATTCTAGTTTTGGGATTTGATCGAGTCGGTCGTGTTTAGGATTGAGCAGTGAAAAGTGCTTGTTGGAAGTGATGTCGGGTGGATTCTGACGATGAAAAAATGGACAATTGTCATTAATGAATTGGTCCATTGTTGGCGAAAGGAAACCATTCTTCGATTTCGTCGTGAGTGCTTGCGTGAAAGGAAGATATTCGTCACGAGTCGCGCAGCCTTGAGGACATTCCGCGAACAAAGACTAAGGTCGTTCTCAAGGTCAGAAGAAGCTGATGGTACGCGTGCACAAGAAGAATCGTAGGCGGATTCGGGTAGTGTTTTGACAAAAAGTGTGCTAGAGAATTGAAAGAAGCCTTTTCAAGTATCTTTGTCATCGGTTTCGTTTTTTTTTTGTGCGGGCGAAGAATACGTGTGTGAAAAGGTTCCCCGCCCCGTAGGTTCATTCGTCCGTCAATTCGCGACGATTCTCATTTTCTTTGCATCGTGACGAATGACTTCAGGGTCGTCAGCCGGCGCAGTGGGAAGCGGGCTCTGCCACCAGCGCGGGAGCCCCCAGGTAAGTGGGCCTCTTTCTCGGCGTAGGACCCACTGTCGCACACATACATGCATGGCGTTGGTTATCGGGACGAGAGGTGGGACCGTGCAATGACGACGGTCTCCTCTCCCATTTCTCTTTTGCCTCGTAATCTTGAAGGCTTTTAAACTTGTTTTGTGGTAAGGAGTGGTGCAGAAACAAAAAGAAATAGTGTATGATCGTAACAAATGAAATAATTAAATTTGATTGAAACCACTCGAGATAATTTTTGGTGCCCAAACGGTAAATACGCATAAGTGCATAATACAAAATTATTGTGTGTTGGAACTCGTGGGAAATCGAATACTCTGGATGGATTAATCCTTACTTTAAGGAGACAAAGTAGTAACCCGGCTAACGAATTTTTTTGGGTTCCGGAAGTGTCCATCCCATTTTGTTACGTTCAAAGAACGGTGTATACACTATATTCGCGCCAGTTATTCCTTATGGTATGAACTTAGGCTATAAATTTAGGTTTGGGTACGTTGACTAGACGTTCCCGTTTGCGGGGATGTGTTCTGTTCTTTTTTCTGTCTGCGACCCCGTTTATCTAAAAAGAAAGAGAAATCCAAATTCGTTCGTTTTCATGGGAACAATATTAATCTCCTCAGGTTCTGCGAATAATAACCTAATTATCTTTGTTTTATAAATACACTTAGTGGAAGAAAATGAACTCAACAAAAACACCCATTTAAGACTAAAACAAGTTCGAGATTGCATTTTACTCATCTATAAAACTACATAAATTTAACACATTACCAGATAAATTATTTAATTCTTTCATTTTGTATAAATGCAAATATCGCACTCCATCCCCATCCCAACTAATCAGTACTCAATCATCAGTCTCTCAGCTGTTCAGCTATTTTACATTTTATAATTGACACCCACTTCATAAAGCCCCATTCACAGGCTTTCCCGATTTTCTTGTCTTCAAGTTCTTTGAATTTAGCGTTCCGTTTTTCCATTCTTTTACCCTATTTTGGTAAATATTATTTGGAATATTCGTGAATTGACGAATAACAGTAAACTATCGTGGATTTGTAAACATTAGTATTTGTTTTATTCTGTCTAAAAAAAAAATTTGATTTCGTCTTGGTCAATTTACACAAAAAAGGGAATCTTTCGATTGCTTATAATTGATTTATTTAATTTACGTTATTAATAATGTAATAAGTGATTTTGTAGTATAAATATTATTATTAATTTCGAATGAAAAATATAAAGTAGAAGATCAATGCTTTATTTAAATATATATTGAAAACAACAAAAAGAAAAGTGAATTTTAGTTATCTAAATGTCTTGTATTAGCAAGAACAGAAATTATTTTATTGCATATTATATTATTATTGATATATTCATTTGAAAAAAAAAATGAATTTAATTATTTCTTGTTTTTAAAACAAAACACAAAAAAAAAAATATAAATTTAGGCATATGCATATGATACATATTATATAGGAATATTGCTAAAAGAAAAGCAAAAAAAAATATACATATAGGAAAAACTCTTAAGGTGAATAACAATGCATTGAAGGTTCAATGATTTGAAAATTCTATGAATAGAAGTTGGTGGAGAATATCGAGAAAAAAATTAAAGCAATTTTTTTTTGTATAAAAATTAAAAGGGCTAAGGTCCCAATTTTCCTCCTCTCCCTCCGCTCTTTCGCTGTAAACTTCGTGTAATTTTGGGGGTTTTCCAATACATCATGGCGCCTGAAAACCCAACGGTAGGGCGGGTCAAGACGCGCCGGACCCATTACATCAGGGGTCCATTGTGAGCCGTTCACCATCGTAAGGCTCGTTTGACCTGGAGGAGGAAAGGATCGGTCCTGATTGGACGGTTTCCCTCCGTAATATTTTCTGTTGGCCTCGATGCCACATTATCTAGATTGGCTGATGCAGCCCCTTGTCCCTGCACGGGACTTCGTTGTTTTGAGTCTTAGGGAGTTTGGTGCATAGGCACCCCAATTAGGTTTTCTCGTTTTTCTTTGGTTTGTGTATCGCGGGTGTTAGCTTATTTTGAATTTTGGACATCGGGCCGACGTGCGATTTTGTTCTTGTACGCATATGGAGGAGGCCGATGACTGCCGTGGATTACCCACCCCGCTACTCCCGATAGCTGAGCTGGTCTACCAGCGCACGTCACGGGTGGTCATCGGAGAGTGGTTCTTCGACACTTGTTGTCATTAGGCCTTCACGGCTATCTCAACCCTCGTCCTCCGGTCTCCATTACTACATAATGTCTGCAATGTTGCTGGCCACTATGATTATAGAGGTTGCGGAAGATCGCATCATTAGTGGATTTCACTATGGCGCTAGGCCTCAAGCTCATCGAAGAAGATGGATCCGAAGTAACTGTGACGCTTTCTCGGTTCATGGCCGCCCTGAATAGAGAGCTGATATTAATATTTGGGTGTTGCTCTGCCTTTTGGTAGAATCGCCGAGTAAGGTTCACAACTCTGTCTGCAATATTTTCAATTTGGGCGCAGCTGTATACTTGAAATATTTTTTGGGGAGTCCAGAAGCGCCGTCGCTTTCCGGTACAAAGGCATAGAACTTTTCTTTCAAAAATTTGTGCTTGCTTAATTGCTGTTTTGGAGCAGGTGAGCCAAATTGGTGAGGCATATGTAAGAATAGGGCGAATGAGGGATTTGTAAGTGATTATCTTTAGCCTCCTCGACAATCACACCGATCTTGAAAAGAGGTACCGGATTTTATTGAAGTTAATATAAGCTCTCTTAACTATTTCCTGGACATGCGAGTTGAACCGGAGGAACTTGTTAAGCAAGACCCCTACATATTTCAAAGAGGCTTTAGGGTGGACTGGCGTTTTGCCTACCGTAATGACAACTTTTTTTGCTTTATTGACTGAAGTTCTTGAACCGGAAAATCTGGATGGGTTCCTGAAAAGACAAACTTGCGTTTTTTTGTGCGTTAGTACGGATACCCCAACTTTGGAGATACGACTCCAGTTAGATTAAGTAGCTGTTGCCCCTTAAGGCGGCCGTTGGTGGGTCGGTATCAGCAGCGAAAATTAGAGTGTCATCTGCGTATTGAATTATTTCCGCTTGAGGATTTTCAGGAGTTGGGACGTCCGCCGTGAAGATATAGTACATCACAGGTCCAGTAATTGAACCTTGTGGTACCCCTGAGGTCACTGGGAATAATTTAGAACCACCAAGGGTAACTCTGAACTTTCTAAATATTTAAGAAGAAGCTGATAGCAATTCTAATTACCGAAGGTGGGGAACCGAAATTAATAAGTTTGAAGACCAAGCCTTCAGTCCACACGCAATGAAAGTCTTTCTTCAGGTATAAGGCACAGACGAGTGTAGGTTGATTCCCATTATCTATATTTCCCAGCACTGTCTCGTGCAAATAGGCTAAAGCGTGTTGGGTTCCATGCTTAGAACTAAACCCGAATTGGTGGCTGGGGATAATTTCTTCGCAGTGTCTAAGTATGAGATTTAGCCATACTTTTTGAAATAACTTGCCCACACTGGATAGCATGGAGATCGGACGGAAGTTTTTTGTCTCATGGCTTTTCCCTTTCTTGTGAACTGGAACTATTTTCGCTATTTTCCATGCATCCGGAAAGTATCCGTTGTTGATGAAGTTATTGAAAATCACTTGTAATAGCTGCACGTGGTAGCCTCTTAAGTACTATGTTTAGAATGCCATCCACCCCGAAGGACGTTTTATTATTTAGAGCTTTAATATGTAACTGAAGATTATCTCGGCCGATAAAGGTATCCGTATCCGATGGACTTGTTGATAGGTTTTGCTGAGTGATCTCGCAGATTTGCTCTGTATTGGCAGCTAAGAAGCGCGACACCTCCAATCCTACACGCACTGCTGTTTCTGAACGACTGTCCGAGGGGGTCATATTGAGTTGTCTCTGGAAAATATCTACGAAAAGTTTAGCTGCTCTTGAATATTATAGACCTGCTGCCCACCATATGCAGTTTCATTATGACTGCGAAATGGTCGGACATTCCTTGAGTTGTAACACAGTTCGGATTTATTGTGAACTGCTTGTAGTAATGGAACACGCAGGACGAGGGTTGGTTTGGCCGTGAAGGCCTACTGACACCACGTGTCGAAGAACCACTCTCTGATGACTACCCATGACGTGCGCTGGCAGACCAGCTCAGCTGTCGGGAGTAGCGGGGTGGGCGAAGTACGGCAGTCATCAGCCTCCTCCATTAGCGTACAAGGAGATATCGCACGTCTGCCCGATCAACAAAATTCAAAATATAATCTAAAACCCGCGAGATACCACTAAATACAAGAAAAACGAGAAACCTAAGTGGGGTGCCTACGCACCAAACTCCCTAAGACTCAAAAAAAAACACAAAATCCCGTGCAGGGAAAAGGGGCTGCATCAGCCAATCTACAAGACGGTACCAGGACCAACAAATTCAATTATGAAGGGAAACCGTCCAATCCGGACAGACCCTTTTCCCTCTCAAGTTGCACGAGCCTACGGTGGTGTTCGGCTCTTAATGTGGGCACCATGATGGTACGGGCCCGGCGCGTCAGTACCCTCCCTACCGTGGGTTTCGGGCGCCATTTAAATTCGAAACCCCCAATTAATTTTTATTCTAGTGCGAGAGGGAGAGGACGGAAAAATCTGCTTCTTAGCCCTTCATGGGCATATTTTCATTTTTCACAAGAAAGAAAGAGAAATGTATTTGTATTTGGGAAAAATCTGCTTCTTTGCCCTTCATGAGCATATTTTCATTTTTCACAAGAAAGAAAGAGAAATGTATTTGTATTATTCATGAACTAATATACGATTATATATTTCTATATATAAAGCATACCCATACGATATATAGCCCCCCAATGAAAGCAAACGTATTTAAATAACAACTAGAGAATGATTGTCGCGTATTGTACAAGATAGTGCAATGTATTTTCGTACGTCTGCTATTTAGACGACCAATTTTTTCACGATTTTCGTTCGGAATGACGAGAACATCGCCATCCGAAAGCGCCACACACCCAGTCGACACCAGCTCAAAAATTGCACTCCGATCGAAATGGTTCCTGCACCCCGTGCGGAAAAAAATCAATTTTCTGTCGTCAATGACAGCAAATTGCCGCCCAAACGACTACAGATGCACGAGCCAATGCCACAAAAAATTGGCGTTGCCGTAGCATACCAAAAGCGACGACGATCCACGTTGAAACCGGGAACGCCGCGACTCGCGGCCTTTGCTTTATCTCCCCACTCACCTGGGGGCTCACGCGCTTGTGGCGGAGCCCTCCACGCACAAAGCAATCGGACCTTGCTTGTCCTGTTCGCCTTCGCTAGACCGATTCGTAACGTGTGTCCTGTTCGCCTTCGCGGGACCGATTCTCAACGTGTGTCCTGTTCGCTTTCACTGGGCCGATTTTCCACGTGTGTCCTGTTCGCCTTCGCTGGACCGATTCGTAACGTGTGTCCTATTCGCGTTCGCTGGACTGGAACGATCCGCAACGTGTGTCCCTGCAAAATCCGAGGCAGTCAACGAGAATTCTTCTGCCGCCCGCAAACTCCCACGTTCGACTTGATCTCTTACCTGTTCGCCTTCGCTGGACCGATTCACACCGGGTGTCCCTGCAAAATCAGAGGCAATGACTTTTTATTTCCGGCCTCCTCTTCTCCACGACCTGAAGTTGGCACCGATCGCGAATTCCGCGCATTAGTGCTGCCCCATTACATGCTCGGCGTATTGAATTTGCTCATTTATTGGCGGGACTAGCTGGATTTTGAAAATTCGTAGTAGGATGTGCTACATGATGTTGTTTGGTACAATGGTATCAATGGTGGTGCTGAAGAGAATTTTGTTCCTCTAAGTGATGGTTGAAAATTTTTTTTTAAGGTATCGGATCTGTGAAATTCGAATTACCTGTGAGCAATTTTCCACCGCAAAGCATCGAATAAATTCACCAAACTCCACCATTGACACCATTGCCTCATTACATGCTCCAGTTCACAATAAATCCGAACATTTGCGGAATTAAGTCAGTGCTCTCCCACCTCTTTTATACTCGTATCATATAGAGATACGGACTGGGTTAACTTTGGAGAGAGTGTATCGAGTGAGTTGAGACCACATATTTTTCCAAAAGACCGTAATTTAGGTAACGATAAAATTGATCGGAGGGGGGGGGGGTGCCCGATTTGCCCCCCCCCCCCTCCGGCGACCATTCGGCTTCCAGACGAATTGCTTTTGTAACGATACAAATAAATGGAGCGATATATGATTTGGTATTTCTTCGGATTCCTGCCTTTGTGTGTTTTCAGATCGAAACGTCCACAATAATCTATTCCTGTATTAGTAAATGGACAATTGATTTTAAGCCGAGGTCTAGGTAGATCCCCAATTAGTTGACTTCTGGTTTGCGCCTTTTGTCTGAAGTACGTGATGCATTTGTATTGTGTGTATTTGTATGTAGGTTGATATGACTCTACGCGCCTTAAGTACCCAATAGTTTTGAGCGATCACGTTCATCATGAGTTGTGGGCTACCAGGTAACATATCTTGATGTGTTTTCTTGATCAGAGTCAGGAAAAATTATTGGAAATTTTTCGTTAAATCCTAAGTCAGCGTGTCTTAAATGTCCTCCTACTCGAATTAGATTTTTAGAGTCGATGACTGGGTATAATTTCAATATGTGGCTAATCCGACTAATTTGCTTTTTCGCTGCAAATTTTTGATTTCATTCTGAAAATGTCGAGATGGTGCTCGTTTCAACAATACAATCATAGCTCGGTTAATTTCAAATTATTTTATTTTAAAAAACTGCGTTCATGTTGATGTTCTTTTCTCCTGCAGTAACTAACGAAGCGTAGACAATAGGCAATGACCCGTTGCAATTTTGTCAGGGATGAAAACTGATTTTCCATAATATCATTCTCCAAAGTTTGGACATAGTGAACTTTAACTTTTCGTTTCTCTAAGTCGGTCTCTTTAATCTCCTTTAATTTGGCCCAATTCGACTGTTTTTCTAATAGATATTGAGGACCAGGCCACCATAAATTGTGATATCTTAATTCGTTGGGGAGCATTCCTCTTGATGCACAATTAGTTGGGTTAAGCTTAGAAGCCATGCTAGAACGATTTCACAATCTAACCATGAGAAAATTTTAAAAGGATTAGACAATTGCAATGCCCTAATAACATATCGAGTCAATTTAGTCAATAAAACTGCACCGCAGAAGGAATTACACTTAGTTTTGATGCGCGAAAGCTTTGTTTTTGCAGCTATTAAATTTACGTGGATTGAGCCATCACGATGTACAGAACGAGTATAGACGGTTGCAGCATAGGCTTCCAAAGATGCGTCACTAAATCCATGGATTTGAATATCCACCACTTCGAATGAAATTTAACTCCATCTATTAACAGTTACACTAGCACAGTTGGTTGTTGCATTTCTGTATTTCTGCCATTCATTTTTCAAATTATCAGGAACTTCCTTGTCCGAATTTTTGAAGAAATATCTTGGCAATGATGGTACATGGTGATAAAAAACCCAGAGGATCGAAAAACCTCGCTGTTTCTGACAGTAGATTCTGTTTAGTCCAAACTGATGATTAATTTTCCAATTTAAAATCAAAATAAAATGAATCCGAAGTTGGATTCCAAGTCATACCGAGTGCACGAACGTATTTTGAGTCATCAACAAGTTTTATACAATAGATTGTGTTTCGGTATAATCTAGTGGAAGATTCTCAATAAGTCACGAGTCGTTAGAATTTCATTTTCGCAAAGAAAAACCACCGGTTTTCATCATTTCAATCAGTTCGATTTGTAAATTCATTGCCGTTTCCATTAAGTCCGAGCCTGTCAGTAAATCATCGAAATAGAAATCAAACTTGGTCACTGCCGATGCAAGGGGATAATTTGAGGCTTCGTCGTTTGCCAATTGATTTAATACCCTAGGTTGCTAGGTATGGTGCACTTTTGGTGTCAAACGTGAGTGTCATCAATTTGTAGTCCTGAACTTTATTTCCGGTGATTGGCGCCATACTATTCGTTGTAGTTCTGCATGATCTGATTTAACTCGGATTTGACGGTACATTTTCTCGAGGTCTGCTATAATAGCGATGCGATGCGATGCTTTCGAAGTCTTATTAAGATTGCTGCTAGTTCATCCTGGATTGTTGGTCCTTTCAGCATTGAGTCGTTTAATGAGTTTTCAATTGCTGTTGGCTTTGAAGCACACGCAGTTTTGTTGTGAAACTGCTTTCTTTTATAACATGATGATGAGGAAGGTATGAACACGAATAGGTACTTTGATTTCCGATATCCCGTTTGAAGTCGTCCTCTTTTGTATGAATTTCAACCATATATCCTAACGTTTTGTATTTTTCTAACTGCTTGGAATACTCATCACACAGATTAGGATTCTTCAAAAATTGTTTTTAAAGTTGTTGTAGTCGAAATGGTGCAATATGTCCCGATTTACCTAACCAAACATCTTAGTCGGGTGTTCTCTGTGGTAGTGCAACTTCATATCTTCCTGCTTGTGATCCTGGATCAATTAATGCTCTAGCGATTTTTTCAATTCCATCAGACGTAGCAATACGTACTAAGACGATTGCCAGAAGTACTTGACTTAACCTGGTCATCTTTGCATGCAAGGAGTTCACTTGATTCTGATTTTCTTCTGATCTGCGAAAAAAAGACGATGTACTTCGGAGATTCATTGATGATGATGACTGATTCAGTCCAGTTGATGATTGATTCCTGGGATATGACGTATGATGCATTTTACCACATGATTGGCATTTTCTCTGACGGGGACAATTTTCCATAATATGACCGGATCCAAGGCAATTGATGCACAATCCGTGCGATCTAACGAATTCAAGTTTCTTTTCAGGAGACAAGGAACTAAATGTGTTGCATTTTCGTATTGAATGACCTTGATTGCATGCT
Organism: Chloromyia formosa; assembly: GCA_964017055.1. Classification (NCBI taxonomy): domain Eukaryota; kingdom Metazoa; phylum Arthropoda; class Insecta; order Diptera; family Stratiomyidae; genus Chloromyia; species Chloromyia formosa. The sequence continues at coordinate 64,205,196 of OZ024816.1, forward strand.
GGACATATTGACTGCGTATTAACGAGGAATGATTGTGACGATCGCAAACCCTTATGTGAAGGTTTAACATCATTGAATGGCTTTTTACACGAAACAGCTTCCAATGTTCGGAATCTAGCCTGAAGAAAGTCCTTCAGTATTGCCCAAGTGAGATCCCTTGACCGTCCGATTTCTTGTTCCCAAAACTGATGGGTTTCTCTTGGAAGCTTCATCGTAGTCAAAAATACAATTATTGGATCCCAATTTTCAACATTTATACCCATGTTAGATAATGCTTATAAACATCCGCTTGTCGTGTCAAGTATAGTCTTTTGATGCACTGAACACTTTCAATAGTTACTGCATTTTGCTCAAATAATAATTTCAATTCATGGAAGACCAACACTGGTTTTGATATCGATCGATAAGAGTTTCCCAGGCCGTTTCATAATTTCTTTCAGTAATTTGCAAATGTCTTAACAACTGTTCTGGTTCACCATCAAGGTGTAACTTCAAATATTGTAATTTTTGAACCTTTGCTAAGTGTGCATTATCATAACCAAGTGTTTTAAACAAGTCATGAAATGATGACCACTTTCTACATATAATCCCCATCGAATTTAAGCAATGACAATTTCGGTAATTTCAAAGAACAATCATTATTGGTATCCGAACTTTTTGCACTGTTTTTGTTGGGAATTTGCTCTTTTCCAAAATCTTTCAAAAATCGTCGCTCAATCAATTACTCGTAATTGTCAAACAAATAGTCAAATACACTCGTGTATATATCATTGTCAAAGTATGGATGTTTTTCATCAAAATCGAGCTGGTCATGCTTAATGGAAAGAATTCGTTTCTGATTAGGTTCTAATTCATTCCAATCTTCTTCTTCCTTGTCCTTTCATACCACTCTGCGGCTTCGCGTTGCTCTGCCTGTGGTGTTGGCAGTTTGCCCATGTTGGCGGTATAATCTCAGCTTCCTTCTGTAGGCAGCTCGGTCTTGGATTGTATGATCGCCGAGATTAATGCGTTGTTGTTGCTTTTTCATCTGATCGATTCATGTGTGTTTCCGTCTGCCTCGAGGTTTGGGTCCAGCAAATGGAACATTCATTGATCGAGCTTTTCAGTGATCGGTTGCTCAATAAACAAGCTCCCTCGGATGTAGGTACTTTTGATGCGATCCTTTCTGGTTACACCGGCTGACATCCGTAGCATTTTCATCTCGGTCGCAGTCATTTTACCTTCGTATGCCTTATACATAGTCCAGCACTCAGACGCATACATGAGTGCGGGACGAACGATCGTTTTGTAGAACTTGCCCTTAAGCTTCCGTGGCATTTTCTTGTCGCAGAAAACTCCAAAGTTTTCTCGTCACTTCATTCAACCGACACTGATGGGATGTTTGATATCGTCATCGCAGGCAGCTTCCTTGTTGACCATCGAGCCCAGGTAGTTGAACCTTGTACATCTCGGTCTCTCTGGATTTGAGAAAGGACAGCAAAGATACTCAGCCATTGGTATGCTAATCCTCAGTCCATGATCCTCTAGTATCTTACACCACTTGGTCAGTGCGCCCTGCAAAGCAACGATGTCTTTGCTACCCAGGACAATGTCATCGGCGAAGAGAAGGGATATTTCCAGGTCGTCAGAGATGAGTGTTAATATATAGAGCATAATGATGTTGAAGAGCAACGGACTCAATATACTGCCTTGGTGGACTCCGACTTTAACCGGAAACTCTTCAGACTCATCAGCGGTGCATCTAACTTTAGTAGTTGCTTCATCATACATGTCTTGTATCACCTTAACACATACATCGGGTACCTTAACTGCTCCTGAGGCCAAATATATCAGATCATGGGGAACTCTGTCGAAGACTTTCTCCAAATTGATGAACACAAAGTGCAAGTCCGTCCGTGCATCTCGATGTTTTTCCATCGTAACACGCAAGCACTGAATAGCATCGACTGTGGATCAACCCTCTACAAAGACGCATTGATTGTGATCCAACCGTTCAATCTCTTTCAATCGATTGCAGACAATTCGCTCGTAAGTCTTCAATGTGTGAGATGTTAAGTTGATTGCCCTATAGTTGTTGAGCTTACGTGAGTCACCCTTGTTCTTATAAAATGGGAGAAGGAAGCTTTTCCTGAAAGCGTCAGGCATCGCTAGCCCTCGTTTAATTTTGTTGAAAAGAACAGTGATCCTTTTAACCCCGACATGATTCATCTTCAACTAAAATTCCAAGGGTATTTTATCCGGTTCAACTGCCTTTCCTCGTTTCATCTGCATCATTGTTTTCTTTACCTCCTCCACTGAAAAATCGGCAATATCAGTGGTGTTTGGCCCCACAGCTTGAAAAGCTTCACGTGGAAATTCTTCGTTCGAAAGTTCGTCAAAATACTCACGCATTCTACTACAGATTACTGTGTCTTCAACCAGTAGCACTCCTTGTTAGTCTTCAACGTACTTTGGCGCCGCCTGAATCTCTCGAGCGTTTCTTCTCCTTTGGGCTGCGACTTTATAAATTCTGGCATTGTCTTTAGGTTTCTTTTGCAATGACGATCTCTTACCCGCAGTCAGATCTTCTAGTTCTTGAACTTCTCGGCTGCAATCGCCTTTGCTTGAGCCAAATTCATTCCAACACTCTTCAAATAAGTCTATTTTTTTTTTTATAAAACATTTGCTTTCGACGTTGTTGACCTGCTTTCTTATAATTGGTCATGAACGTTTCCATCATCAGCTTAACGACTATTAGTTTTTAGGGTTTTGTATAAAAACAAAGGAAAGGAGAAAAGAGGAAGAGGGGAAAATATGTGGTCCGAGTTCCCCCCCCCCCCCCCCCCTTGTATTTCGAGACCGTTACAGCTAGACATATGAAAATTTACAGAAAAGTGGCATATCACTAGCATAGAAAACCGAAAATAATAGAATTTTTTAAATCTCATCCAAAAAGGTTAATAATAGTACATTTCTGTAGTTGCAGTTAGCACACCCCTGCACCCCTCAAGCACACCTGAGGTCAAAAATATTGATGATGAATGATAACCAACATCATAGGCAATAATATCTCTAAGTTTCATTACAATCACATAATATTTAATAATAGTACATTGACTTAAAGTTATGCATTTTTACACTATCCATACAAAAAATGCACCCACCGGCCTCACGCATAGATATGCGTGTACTACTTGCATGTTGTTTTTCGTAGTGCGAATTGCAGTTATTTAATGAACCAACTTTGGAAGGGTGAAGATTGGTGATTGGTGATCCTAACAATAACTATTCACACAATTAATTTTTTTTAGGGTTTTGTGTCTTAAATCTTACAAAATCGGTCAAATACCTGTCTGTCCGTCTGTTCATAGAATATCTTACGAACGGCTGAAGCTGCACACATAATTCGGCGAGAATGTGTAGAATGGCTATAATTTGCTGGAAAAAGCGTTGTGTTGTAATTGGCCAACTTTAAGAGGGGGGGGGGGGTCCACATAGAGGCGAAATTAAGGTCAATTTTTTTTATCCACTGGCATAGCCAAGTGGGGTGTCGTGAGAAAGGTAATGTTGAGTACATTCAATTTTTGGCATTTTCTTGAGATTTGTAGAAAGGGGAACAGTGGAGGAGGAAAAAATATTAGACCGTAATTTGTCCCAGCCGCCCGGAATTTCGCAGCCGTTACACAAGTTTGCAATTTGCAATGTCGTCTTAACATGAATGGTTAAGCATCTCGAAGAGTAGGACAGTTTATCTCGTATACATACATATGTATCTATCTACAGCTTGTCGTATTAAAACTATTACTTTAAGAGATGACAGATGCAGTCTTTTTGTGAATTGGCATGTAAGATACTATATCATGGGTAAGACATTTAATTATGGTGTTTTTATTCAGCTGAGTGGTACCAAGAAGAGCAGGGAGCCAATATTTAGATACCAAAATAAGCGCGTGCTACAAAGCCCTCGAATTGCGGGCGTAGCCCTCTATATTCCGGTTTCATTTTATTATGACCTTCATTTCATCCATTTCTTTCGTTTTCAAAATTTATAAAACTATCAAAAAATTATACCAAATGCAGACAAAGGGTGAAGGGGAAGTTAGGGACTCACCAGGAAGATTTCAACTGAATAGGGTTCTATCTTGAAATTCAAATTTCCAAATTCCGAATGCTATGCTAGTTCAATCAGATCAGCAGTCCGGCTCGACGGACGATAATAATGTGGAGATATTCATTACATAACACAACGATTTCAAAAGATAATTTTTCTAACTTTCAACCACTATTCGATTTAAATCACAAATTTTGATTTATTCAGATTTCAATTCGGGCATAAGTGTGACCGATGGGTTGTGCTACCGAGTGACAAGTGACTTTTGTTAGAAAACATCAAAAACTGGTTTTCTTGCCATCAGGCACTACTGTATAAGACATCATGCACTAATGAATTTTAGTTCATTCATTTTCATTGTTGGTTTACAATAGTAAGTTGTTCTAAAATTAAGAATTTGATTTGATTTCAAATGATTATTTCAATATTAAATAGTTTCTAATTAATAACAGAAGTAATTGATGCGATATTGTGTCGAAATGTTGTCGCAATTAAAGAGTCGTCCGAACAAATTACTAGCCGAAGTACTTGCACTATGGTGTAATTAGCTGCTTTTGGTAGTTGGCCTGATATTTCTTCAGATTCCTGTGGTTGTTACAATTATGGTGAACGAAAGCAGCGAATTATTGAAGCCGTCCGAACACCTCTCTTAAGAAGCCAGAGTAAAGTAACAGACTTAATTTAAAGCAAATCTTTCAGTTCAATCACAATAAGTGCATTTATTTATTATTATTATTTTGAATTTAGTGGAGTGTATCATTGTCAAACTTAGTCAATACGACTAATACTGGAGACACAAAACGTAGATAATTCTCACTTATCTTTTGTTAACCGACATTATTTTCTCACTTATCTAGAGAGATAATACTGTAGACACACGTGATAATTCTCAATTATCTCGGATTTTTCACTTATCTGGAGTTATTCGACATTAACTTCTCATTTATCGAGCGAGATAATTGAGAAAATTAATGTCGATTGACTTCAAACTCAATTAAAAGTGTGTCCTGGCTAAGCGCTTGTGGCGCCAAAGTTTTCGTGGACGTTGTGTGAGTGAGTGAAAAAATCACCCTATTTCATATTGGACAGCTGTTTTTTTTTTTTGACATTATTCATTGTCATTCTTTCCTGACTGCGACGACGTGGATTCGGAAAATTTGAAGCGAATATTAACATCGCGCGTTCCATAAGTGATATTAGTACGCAAAGTCCTGCTATCAGTTTCAGATTTGCAGATCGAAAGTCTTCCACCAGTAGTTTCGATTAACTTCGACGTAAGGCCAGTGTGATATGGGCACACTGACTCGCCGGGAGTCTCTCCAGAGACGAAGCAATAAATATCGATCATGGTTATCGGATGATTTTGTACAAATCATTGAAAATTTCACACAGACAATCATCATACACAGACTTCAAATAGGTAAGTAGTATAGTCTTATTTTTTTCTTTGTTAGGAGTCAGATCGCGCGGGAGACATGTACATTCCGGTACATTTGTAACGAAATATGATACAGATATATTCCAGGTTCCATAAAGCTTGAAATTTCGCCGTGTCAAGAAGAAGTCAAATACGCGCTTTTTCCCGAACTGAGGATGGAAGCAATGAATGTGATTTTCGGAAAATCATCATGTCCCGAATATGTGTACAACTGAAATGTTCAATGTCGCCAATTATCACAATAAGTGGATGTTCACACTGCGTGCGATGCCGAGCCGAGCCGAGCCGGGTCGAGCGATGCGATGAGGTGGGTGTTCACATTGCACGCCGTGCGATGCCGAGCCGAACGATGGCTTGCGATGCAAAGATGATCCGAGCGATGGCTTGCGATGCAAAGATGATCCGGGATGTTCACTGCACGCAATGATGGAGAGTAGAGACCAATTTAGTTCAAGGAATAGAATCTGTTCGACATCATGTCGTTTGTATGCTTGACCCAGTAAATTTATTTCAAAACAGTGCTCTAAAAATGGAACGGCGTCGCCATTGGGTGCATCCCAATAATGAAGAAAGGCCCAGTGTTGGTGAATTTCATCATCTCTTCCGCGACCTCAGACGACAGGTTTCACAAGCGGATTGAGCAGCGGCGCACCGCTGTGTATAAACGCAAAAATCGGCAGCCGCGGCGGCTTTAGGACGATGAATGTATAAACCGCTCGACTCGCCGTTGCGGCCACCGCCGCGGTTTGTGGAGCGGCGAGATTGCATTTGAATTCAAACCGCTTGTGAAACCACGCCTTCTAAACGCGACCTTATTACGGTGATAATAACCTTTCATTTGAGCCATACTGAATCAAAACCGGAATCCAAAGCGTATATACCCTAGACTTGTACAGACCTAGTTGTGATACCAAAACTTCCAACTGGCAACGGCCATATGCATTAAAAGTGAATTTTTCATATGGTCAGTTTGAGCTGTGGGCATGGATCCAATGAAAAGTTTCATCGTTCATCCATTCGAATTTTGGATATTTACATTTGAACTAACGTTTACAGTAAAGGTTGCCGTTCATTCAATAGGATCTTGCCCATTCCCAAAATCAACTAACCAACCCACACTATAAATATTTGTCGCATTTTGCAAGTCGCTAGCATCATTGTATCGAAAGTTATCGCTCATTTTGAAATTTCATCTGTAGGGGTTCCTTCGGTCGGATCTTGCCCATTTTCAATACCAACCAACAAGATCGTTCTACAAACATTTGACCAAAATTTCAAGTTTCTAACTTCATTCTATCGAAAGTTATCGTGCAAACGGACAGACAGACAGACAGATATGGCTGAATCGAATCAGAAGATGACCCTCATAGTTTCCATGTATACACTGCCACACCGCCGCGCCTAAAAGTCTAGGGTATAAAAGCAGACATACATGCATTTTTTTCAGTGTGATCTTACATCAAATACTACTTTACAGCTCGTACTTGCACCATACTGGCTTCAAAAAGCTTCACATCGCAAAGCATCGCAAAGCCCATAAACTCCATCGCAAAGCCCATTAAATTCCATCGCCAAAAATCAGCAGCCGGTACTCGCACGAAAAAGCACAGAAGTTTGTGAAAACATCGGGCCATCGCTCGGCTCATCATTGCATCGCGCGCAGTGTGTACACTCAAAGCGTGATTCCATTTAAAATTGAAGACTTTCCATTTTCTTGCTTTAAAAGCTTGCAATCGCATTGCATCGCTCGACCCGGCTCGGCTCGGCATCGCACGCAGTGTGAACATCCACTAAATGCCCATCTTTCTATGACGAAAATAAAGTAATTAAAATCGTTTTGCGGCTAATTTGACCCAAAGTCATCATCCGTTCTCCACATTTTATGTACCACGTTACGTGTCAGAAGAAACCGCAGGAGTTTCAATCGTTAGTAGAGAGGCTCGCGCAGGTAGGATACATTTAGGTTCCTATTTTACAGGGTGGCAAGCTGAAGGTTAGCGACTTTACGCTATCCGCGATAGTGAAGCCACGGCCAGAGATTTATTTCTATGATATGTACATACATACATTCCACCCGGTGCCCGGCTGAGGACCCAAATGCAAATATTGCAATCGCAACTCTTTTGTAGAAAGGAATCGATTTTCGCATCACGGTAACGTTAGAATTGAAACACTCCAATTCTAACGTTATCTATAAAATTCTATTTTCTAATTCTAGAGTCGTCTTTAACTTTAAATGAACTTTGTCAAACTGCCAAAACCGACGGTTTTTCCCCCATCGGCTTTAACATGACTTCAACTACAGAAATTACAGTCAGTGATATGCCATGTAATATAGCATCAACTTCCTCCTGTGCTTCACTAATACGTTTGTCTAGGACATAAGTGAGAATCGAGAAAATGTAGGACGGAAGTGGAGTTCGACAGTGTATGGTGACACTCAGTTTAGTTTAAATTGTTATCATGAAGGAATTGTAAAGTGGAAAATATGACGTGACATAAGGGGAGAGAGGGAGTCTATAGTTTATGACGGTGTGTGACAAGGGAGGAGGGAGGGGTCAAAAATGGACAAAAATCGCGTGATGTGCTATGTTCACGGCCCCTGGTTGGCGACTATTGGCGGTGAATCCGGTTTTTATGCGTTTTGGTTTGATTTTCGTTTTCCGCGTTCAGTGCTTATTTATTATTTGAATTGCATTTAGTGATCTGAGAAAATAAACATGTGCATGATGAAAATGCGTTGAACAGTGTGCGGCCAAAAAACGCATTTTTTAAAAAGTGCGAACAAAAATACCAAAGTGCTTGGTAAAAACTTCATCTTTTGAACAAATCGTTAAATAGTAGAATGGAAATTGGGGGCATGGCAAACTAGTTTGCAACTTGATTTCCAAATCAGCTGCATCATGTGCGAAAGGTCTTAGTAAGGAACCGTGAAGGCCGATTATCTGTCGGCCCTCGGGATCTGGGTTAAGATAACGCGACTCCCTTTCACATACGGATACACAGTGCTTTATACCATATATCTGTTACACTGATTTGAATTTTAAACATGTTCAATATTCACAGGAGCAGGCCTAATTTAAAGAATTATTGTTGTGCAGGGAATAAGGACTTAAGGTGCATGTTCCTCGGGGCGATCCATGCGACCACAGCGCAGCTATCCCAGCTCAGCGATCAGCGCTGAGCACTATTTGTGTATATTGTCTATGGCGCTGTGTTCCTCCAAACGACTGCGACTACGCTCGCGAACGAGGATCGCTTGGCTTCGTCAGTCGCATCGCAGGGGGTAGGATATCGTCGCCATCATATTGGGAGTCGCAATCGCTGTCGTGCATGTCGTTTGGCTGATTTGGCCGTTGTGCATGGCAAGAAAATTGCATCTTTTGACGCTAGCTTGTGCGTGCGCGGGGTCGGCTGCATGGGGGTACTTGCGTTGTACATAGAAGGCGAGTCGCTGTCGTATATGCCCTGGACGTGATGATATTATTGTTTGCGCATGTGCAGGGTCGCGGGTATTTGATTGTACATGACCGGGGAGTCGCAATCGCTGTCGTGCATGTCGTTTGATTGAGTTGGTCGTTGTGCATGACGAGAAAAATGTATGTTTTGACGATTACTTGTGCGTGCGCGGGGTCGGCTGTTTGGGGGGTACTTGTGTTATATATGGAAGGCGAGTCGCTGTCGTATATGCCGTGGACTTGAGTTTCACATAGCAGAGAAGTCGCGACTCGGCCAACTTCCGAAAATTTATTTATGTCGCAGTGGGAAATAATGCATGTGTTGCAGAAAACCCATTCCCATCCTTTTGTAGATAATTTTCGTCGCGCCTTCAGTTTCAGGTTCATCTAGAGATATATTAATTAAATATACTTCTGTTTTGTTTAAGAAGCGCGCATAAACCATTTTCGAGGAAAATTAGATTGAACATGTCGTGATGATTTTCTGATTCTGATGATTTACAATTTAGATATGCGTTTACAAATTTAGTGAAGTATGCAATGGGGTTCACCGATGTATACAATTATTTCTTGCTGTGTATTCGCAGTGTGAATTTCAATTAATTTTGAATTTCGTCCGTTTGCCAGTGCACACATTATTCCCCGCTGGGAGCTTGGCAATCATCGTTTCGAGGAACACACCCCGTGCACGATCGTCGATTAGCTTTCGTCGCAGGGCTATCGTCGCATTGGTCCCCCTGAGGAACATGAACCTTTAACCTCGGAATGTAAGATAAGACGCTGGATTTTTTGCATACACGTTCCTTTTGGTCTATATAGGATAAAAAGTTACATAAGGTCACGTATACGCAACTTAAGATATTTTAAAGTAAAAAAAATCGGGTTTTAACTGATTTTTGAAAAAAAAAAAAAAACGGTAAAGAAAAATGCTATAAGGGTGAAAAGGGTACGCATTAGCAAGGACGATGGTCATATTCAATTTCAGTCAAATCCATCAATTTGTTCAGAAATTACAGCTATATAATGACAAAATTTTATTAGCAGAATATTTTTATAACGGAAGAAGAAGAAGCTAGGTAAATGAAATTTATATAACTGGTGGCCGTTAGTGAGTAGTAGACTCCTACTTAAATCCAGCAAAATTCATCGACCGATTCAAAACTTTCAGCTATATAACGGCAAAATTTTGTAAGCTAAATATCTAAATAACATAAGAAGCTAGCTAATCCAAACTAGCCTAATTAGTGGGCAAGTAAGGATTAAGCTTTTGTATGATTTCAGAAAAATCCATTTAACTGTTTAAAAGTTAGATGTATTTAATGCATTTAGTTCCGGTACCTTACTATTCAATAGTAATGAATACCATTTCAGTAACCATGCAGAGCAGAGCAGTTTAACACTACATAATTACACAAGCAATTTGATCTGAGTTGCTCTGTTATTGCAAGAATTCTACTCTGTTAAGTAGTCTGCGTTTTGAAATGCAGGCGGCGCAGGTGTCGTAGTTTTTGGGCAGTTTACCTACAGTTTGGGAAGCACATAAAATTCATTTCCTGTCAATAAAATGTTCGTTTTGTGTGATTACATAGAATAGTAAACAAACATAATGATCCAACTGCCTAAAGTAAATTTGTCCGATTGTATCTGTACTAAAGATTTAAGTTTCCCCTTGAAATTTGAGTTGACGTTTGAATGCTAAACTAAACAAAGACTCCCAGCAAAGACATACCCCGTTTTCGCCTTCGCTACTCCAATTTGGTCTATAGTATTTTTTCCCGCTTATCCTGATCTACTCTACACTGTACAAAAAAAACTCGAATAGTGAATAGTAAGGTACCGAAATTAAGTAGATTAACCTTCATAGGACCGACCACGAAAAATTACGTTGAAGACCAAGTGAGGTGTAAATGCACCCCAAATTTTTTTCTTTTATATGAAGGACAACAAATATTTTAGACAAAAGATTTTAATTTTTTATTTTGAAAAATAATCTAGGAATGAAACTGAAATTAAGAAACCGTTATATCCGTAGTCCAGAAATAACATATCACACATATTACAAACGGTTCTGATTTTGGTATAATCTACATTCAGGTACTGATTGCACCGAAAACTTCAAGATTACCTGTACCACAACGAACAAAATAAAAAAAAAATAATAACTCATTACAGTATGTAGCAATTTATTTCAAGTTTGTTGTACCATACAAGAGGTAAATTTAAGAAACATATCTCAGAGGAAATTTAATAGGAAATTTTTTTTCCGAACATATCGTAAGAAATGTTAGTCTGGGGTGCAGCTGCACACCGCTCGGGATTATGAAGGTTAAATGCATGTACAATAACTTATAAAATGTTTGATGGATTTTGCTGAAATTAGATAAAAGCCTAGCTCTTACTAGTGCCCACCGATTAAGTGAGTTTGGATAAGGTAGCTTATATATATGTAGATTATATATACATAGTTACATAGCTGTAACTTTTGAATGGGTTAATGAATTTTTCTGGAACTATGTAAGAGCCTACTCCTTACTAACAGCCACGAATCAGACAACTTAGCTAGCTTCTTTCCTTATACTTTGCTATTGTAATAAAATTCTGCCGTTATATAGCTGTAACATTTGAGCAAATTGATAGATTTGGCTGAAAGTGAATATGAGCCTTGCCCTTGCTATGCTTTATAGCTTCTTCCGTTACCAGTTTCTTTTCAAAAATCAGTTAAAAACCAAATTTTTTTTTTACTTTATCGTTAAATATCTTAAGACGCGTAGACGATTTTATGTGAGTTTTAACCTTGTGTTAGGAAGGTTAAAAGGAATGTCTATGCAAAAATTCAGCTTATTGTCTTTCATTCTGGGGTTTCCCATTTTCAGATGTTATTTTCCTAGATAATTGGGACATTTGACGAATTGTCTTACTACGGTTCTCACACCATGACAATAAGTACCTCTTATATTTTAAATAAGAATGTAATCAGTCCAGCTACGGAAGCATGCTACATCAGCTGCCCATAACACACACAACGCCATAATGTCATTAGCAGCATTACCAGCTGTGTAACATGATACGGTGTACAAGCAACAGTAATTCTAACAAAACACATTATAGCGCCATCAATGAAATCAACCATTTAGTTTTTTTCATGAAATCCCAGTAAGAAAATAGAAAGCAGCCTCAAATTTAAATTCTAAAAGATACGGGTTTTGAAGAGCGGGATTGACTTAAACAATTATTTTGTCAGCCAAACACTTCGTTCGAAATACTTCATAACACGTATGTACATGCAACATCAAAATTCTATCAGGTAGAAGTCTCTAGGGAAGTTGATTTAAAGATACTTCTCCCATAAGAACCATCCATCGGTCTTTTAAGGCCCCTACACAAATCCGTTAAGTTACGAGTAAAGCCAAGAAGAGGAATACCAAATTATGGGAAAACGCTTTTCTGTGGAAAAGAATAGGTTTCAACCATTTCTATCAACGACCCAAGATTATCGCAACGAAATTATTTTATTGGACGTTGGATCGCTTTACAGTTCTTCTACTTTTCTTCACGCAAATTAGGTCACCTCTTATCACATTGCAGACAATTATCCGTGAAAGTTAAATACAATATACAGTGTAGTGAGTGGTGTGAACGCGATGAAAATGCAGACTTGTTATGTCGGAATTAATGCCATTACATGCTTTAGTAAGAAAATGCGAAAAAAATTAAATTGTTTTGATATTAATTGAAAAGTTGGATTTGATGAGTGCAGAAATTGTAAGTCTAACCCTGGCCACACACTGTCGGACACGATCTCGGCCTGGAACATCGTACATTGATTAGTGTGAAGTGTGTGTTTCTTGAGCCATTCGGAGGGCACTTTTACCAAGTTCGTGCTCTAGTTCGTGTTCGTTGTTCGAACGGCGCGTTAAATGTTGTTTCATCCACATAGGTATGTTGGGTGTCATATCAAAGGGGATAGATAGATGCGACTATTGTAATTTGAAGTCTTAACGACAGAGAAAGGTGCAAAATAGGCAAACAAGTGTTAAGAAAATTACATGTTGGTACGTTAAATATTAACGATTGATATGAAACTTGACAGAAATATTGTCCATGATATTACTACGTATTTATCATTTGGCACAATTCTCTCAGGTTGAAGGGCAAAAGACCTCTTCCATAGTCCTCCCCGTGGGCGCCCTCTGGAACGACTAACCAAGCCAACCCAGTTCAAATAATTTGGTAGAGGCACATAACGATGATCATCCTGAATGGCCAATAACACCAGTGCGTCTCAGGAAGTAGGCAAACGGTGGAGCTGCATCATAGTTGTAAGAGCACCAACCCGTCACACCCAGCCAAAAAAGATCATCAAAAGAACGCGCGATCAAAAACAGAGCTACCTCAGCGCTATATAAAAAATAGCTCCCGGCGACTCTTAGGACTCCTAAGGAAGCTGCTCTTCCGCTAAGATTGGGTATGTAGGCTTGTACCCTGCGTACCTAAAATCAATTTACACTCGAAACATTAAACGAGCTTCGGATAACACGGACTGATTCACCGGCAACGACTTTTGGCTACAAACAACGGACCACGATCGGTTTTTCGAACGTTCGAACAATGTGGGGCAAGTGCAATAGTGCGAGGCTCACCGAAGTCGCATATAACACGTTTTAATGGATCGGGAACGACTTTATCACCAAGCTCCCAAACAGTACTGCTCTACTCTGGAAATGAATCCTGTTGACTAGGGAGGCACGCCTATCTCTAATTGACTGGAAGGCCATCGGCGACCATATCATCACAGCCAGATTCAAATCCAGGGTTAGAAACATCACAGTAATTCAGTGCTACGCCCCGACTGAACTAGTGGATCAATCAGCTAAGGACGCCATTTACCAACGGCTTGGCGACAAATTTGGCAAGGTTCCCAACGGTGACATAAAAATTATCATTGCCAAAGTTGGGTCTGACAATGTAGGCTTAGAAAATTTAATAGGCAATCATGGCCTAGGCAACAGGATCAAAAATGGCGAGATGTTCGTGGAGTTTTGCAACCCTCGTCAACTCGTCATTGGCGGTACCCTGTTGAAGCACAAACGCTGCCACTTAACAACCTGGACCTCTCCGGCTGGCAGAACAGGAAACCAGATTGACAATATAGCCGTTTCCAAGACATGGCAAAGTTTCTCTTGGACGTCAGGTCGAAGCGAGATGCTGATGTTGACGGCGACCACCAACCTGTTATCGTAAAAATACGCTTACGAACGGCAGCGATCCAGCGCCCTCAAAATGTACGAATTGTGCCGCGTTTTAATGTCCAAAAGCTCAAAGATCCATCTATAAAACGTGCATATTCCACCGACTTCCACGAGCGAGCTATTGGACCACCAGCTTGTGAGAATCCTACCATTGATGATAGATAGAAAGTTGCTAAGGACTCATTTATTTCGTGTTGCGTAATATTAGCGGAATATAAAGCCCGGCAAGCGAGAAATGGCTGGTTCGACGTAAATGGAAAAATTTACTTGACGCGAAAAACCAGGCCTATAGACAATAGATTCAACGAGGAACCAGAGCCAGAAGAGAAAAATATGACGAGCTACGGCGAATATCGGATAGAATAATTAGACGCAAGAAACGTAAATACTTTGACGAGCAGTTGCTGAATATTAACGAAAACTTAAGATAAGCGTATAAACTAGTAAATACAATTAAGAACGGCTATCAACCCAGGACTAGCCTCTGTAAGGACAAGGATGGAAACATCAGCGACACCGACAGCATTAACAAACGGTGGGCCACTTATTTTTAAGAGCTTCTGAATCTATCATCTAACATCCCCACACAAGACGATATTGTTGATTTAGGTTCACCCATACAAGCCCCGACAGTAGAGGAGGTTGATCTCGCGTTGCGGTAACTAAAACGAAATAAAGCGCCGGGCTCTGACGAAATTCCAGCTGAACTGCTAAAATTCGGTGGAACGGGTCTAGTTAAGGCCATACGTCAATTACTCCTGCGAGTATGGGAGGACGAGATGATCCCAGACGATTGGAGGAGAAACATTATCTGTCCAATTCACAAAAAAGGGAGATAAACTGCGGCGTGGGAATTACAGGGGCATATCACTATTATACGTCCTATAAAATGTACGCAGAACGATTCATTGGCGAATATCAAAGCGGTTTCAAACCTAGTCGCTCGGCAACCGACCAGCTCTTTACGGTCAAACGGATACTCTAAAAGTGCTGGGAACACAACGTAGACTTATACCAAATCTTTGCGGAATTCAAGCAGGCATACGACAGTATCCACCGTGGAGTGATGTGCAACATCATGCTGCAATTAGGTATACCGGAAAAATTAGTGCGACTGACAAAGATGACGATGACCAACTCCGCGTCACAAGTCAGGATCCATAATAGACTTACGGATCTATTTGAAACACGCACTTGTCTGAAACAGGGCGATGGACTGGCACCGACGCTCTTCAACCTAGCACTGGAATACGCTATTCGGGCTATGAATATGGACAACAGCAAGACGCTACTCACCAAGGCGACACAATAAGCAGCGTACGCCGACCACATCGAAATCATGTCCCGAAGATTGGCCGACGCAGGAGCGCTTCTGCATATGTTCGATACCGCTGCAATAAAGAAGCTGGACTACGTATCAACGAGGGTAAAACTAAAATAATGATACAATCGACGACAAGGACACCTGATCAATCGAGCATCAATGTGGGGGATCTCAACGTCGAGTTCGTGAACGACTCCATATACCTGGGTTGCAACTTGTCGAGGGTACAGGGATACAGCTAGCTAATAAGACTTTTTTTTTCTGTTCTCCCCATAATGAAATCGAAGCATGTGCACAGAAACACGGAGTTCCGCGTGTACAAAACCATTATACGATTAGTGTTATGCTATGGCTGCGAAGCATGGACCTTAACTCAAGCCTATGGAAACATGCTAGGTACATTTGAACGTAAGTTTCTGCGGCGAATTTTCGGGGCTGTTTGCGATCGAGATGGATGGCGCATCCGGTACAACCATGAGTTGTATGAACTGTACAATGAGCTGGAAGTTTCAAAAATCATCAAACTACAACGACTTCATGCATGCACAACGAATGGACGATGATCGCATACCAAACAGAGTAATGAACGGACGACAAGTCGACGGAGCGAGACTGCGAGGACGGCCGAGATCTCGTTGGGAGAGCTCAGTTTATGTGGACGCCGTGCAATTACTTGGCTTTCAAGATTGGAGGACGCGGTCACGTGACTGAGATAATTGAAGGACAATGATCCAGGCGGCCACGCTAAAAAAATCTAATCATTATGTTTCTTTTATCTAAAAACAAATACAACCTAAAACCATTATTTAATGTCCTTTATCTTCTTCCACATCGCACCTATCACAAAACGAATTCCGCCATTCGATTCAGCAAAAAAATACATTAAAATGCATCTACGTTGTAATTTTGTCGCGTTGGTGTACTCTTGGCAATCCAGATGTAATTTTCGTGTTTTCCAGCATTTTTAACTGATTTTTGAAGAAAAAATCAGTTATCCGACCCTCCCTCGATAACGAGTTTTGACCCGGAGTTGGTTTTCTTTACGTTCATGACCCCAAGAATCGATTGGCATTATTCAATTTTCTTAGTGTCAATTATATACATACTATATATTCATATATATCCGCAAAATGTTGTGGACATGATAACAGTCGAACGGAAGTCATAAGTGAAGTGAAACTTTTCCACTTGATAGATGTCAGTAAGGAGCTGGCTGCTATTGAAATTCAGCAGTATCGATAAAGCGGTTAAAAAGTTACACCTATATAACGGCAGAAGTATCTAAGCCTAATAACTCTATAACGGAAACGGCTAGCTGGGCCAAGTAGGTAGACGTCAATAAGGACTAACCTATTATTGAATTTTAGCAAACATCCATCAAGGAGTTAAAAAGTTACAGCTATATACGTTCATAATTTTATAAACAAAATAACTGCATAACGGAAGAAAGTAGCGCAGTGAAATCCATCCAGTTGGTGGGTATTAAGAAGGACTAGCCACCTATCTAATTTCGGAAAAATGCAAGAAGCGGTTCAAAAGTTACAGCTATATACCGGCAAAATTTTCTAAGCAAAATAACTCTTTAACGCAAGAGGCTAGCTAGATGAAACTTTTCTAATTGGTAGGCGATCGTCAGGACTGTGCTCCTATTTAATTTCAGCAACATCAATGAGTCGGTTCCAGAGTTACTGCTACATAACAGCAAAATTTTGAGAACACAATCATTTTATAACGGAAAAAGCTATTTGAGCGAAACTTGTCCAATTGGTGAAAGCTAGTAAGGAATAGCTTCCGGTGGAGTTTCCAGACAATCCAGAGTACAGTCGAAAGGATTATTAAACAAAAATTTACTCACACGAAAGGCATTAGGTGATGAAGCTTAAAATGAAACCGGAGATAAATTTGTATAGTAAAATCAATTGAACAGTTAAAAAGTTTCATCATTTGAAAATATCACTCGCATATCGAAATATTGTACATAATTCTGCAGCTGCACCTGGTACTAGCAACTGCAGTTAATCATCCCACCCATATTATAATTAGATTTAGGGCTGTTTTCTCAATGTCCTGTTAAACTGCCTTTTAGCTAACAGGGACTTATTTATCAAAGGCCTTAACCTAAATCATATAGAGCACCAAAAATACGATAAAATATGGGGATTTTCTCCCCTTATTTATGAACTGCATTATCGTGTTTTGGGTGTTGTCTATGACTTAGGCCTTTGATAAATAAGTCCCCATTAGTTAACAGGCACTTTAACAGGACATTTAGAAAACGGGCTTTAAACTCATAAATGATCCGGAATTAGCTCATGTCAAAAATCAGTTCCTCTGGCTTCACTGCGCCAGGTGTCTTTTATTTATGTATTATTATTCTATTTCTTCTTGGGAAACGTGCCGTCTTTGGTCCGAATCTCAGTAAAATTGGTGCGCGTGTATCCCCAAACGGTTATTACGAGCGCCGCGCGTGGCGAGTTATCGAGGCAAATCAGTTTCGTACTATAGCTTTTGTCGAGCTGTTGTTTGGCTCAGGCTCAGTTACCATCGCGAAACCGTCGCTACATTCATCATCATCGTGGCGCGACAGCCCGACGTCGGGCCTTGGCCGCCTGGATCATTGTCCTCCAATTATCTCGGTCACGTGACCGCGTCCTCCAATTTTAAGATCCCAGTAGCTGCGCGGCGTCCACACCTACTGAGCTCTCCCAACGAGATCTCGGTCGTCCTCGCAGTCTCGCTCCGTCGACTCGTTCTGCATTCATTACTCTCTTAGGCATGCGATCATCGTCCATTCTTTGTACATGCCCTGCCCATTGAAGTCGTTGTTGTTTGACGATTTTCGAGACTTGCAGCTCATCGTACATTTCATACAACTCATGGTTGTACCGGATGCGCCATCCATCTCGATCGCAAACAGCCCCGAAAATTCGCCGTAGAACCTTACGTTCAAAAGTGTCTAGCATGTTTTCGGAGGCTTGAGTTAGGTTCCATGCTTCGCAGCCATAGCATGGCACTGCTCGTATAATGGTTTTGTACACGCGGAGCTTCGTGTTTCTGTGCACATGCTTCGATTTCATTATGGGGAGAACCGAGAAAAAAGTCTTATTAGCTAACTGTATCCGTCGCTTGATTTCGTCAGTTTCGTTGGCGTCCCTTGACAGGTTGCAACCCAGGTAAATGAAGTTGTTCACGAACTCGATGTTGAGGTCCCCCACAGGCGGACCTCCATGACACTAGACGTCCATCTTCTGCAAATGAGGACGTGGTCAATTTGGTTGACGGTATGTGCGTCTGGGGAAACACGTAGAGTTTACGACTAGATTCCTGCTGCAGGCGAAGTCGATAAGTCGCTGGCCGTTATCGTTACATTCTTCATGGAGGCTGTGGCCTCCAGTGGTCTCCCGGTGCCAACTTTCATTTCCGACTTTCGCGTTAAAGTCTCCCAGCAGCAATTTGACGTCGTTTGTTGGAAGTGAGTCGAAGAGAGCTTCAAGGCGGGCGTAGAACTCGTCTTTTACTGCGTCTTCTTTAACTTCAGTGGGGGCATGCACATTGATGAGCCAGAGATTGAAGAATCGATTCTGGATGCGAATCGCACACAGCCGTTCGTTTATGGGTTTGAAGTCAGTAATATGCGGTTTGAGGTGATTGTTCACTATAAATGCTACTTCAAACTCCTTGCGGCCCGATGGTTTGCCACTTGTAAAAATTGTGTTCGATTTCTTGTCGTTAATCTCGCTGCCAAGCCAATTTGTTTCCTGGACTGCAGTTATGCTCAGTTTGTACTTTTCGACCTGTTGCAGGAGGGCCTTTTCGGCCCCGGGTTTGTTCAGGGAGCGTACATTCCAGGATCCGAAAGAGTAATCCTTTAGTCGTTTGCGTGGTCGTCGTTGTTGATCCGTCCAATCCGAGGCTTTTGTTCCAGGTTTCTTGACATGGAGTGGTTTTTGCAAGGACGAGTTGTCAGCACGTCGCTTAACCCCATTCAGGGGATGGCCTCGGAGATAGCTGCTTCAGATGGTTTAATAAACGTGCTGGAGCCCACACAACTATGTAGCAGATCCAACTACGCAAGTCATTCCATCCTACTAGACCTGAGACGCTTAGGTGTTCGTCCGCCATTCAGGCTACAGCTATCTGCCTTTTCCAAACTGTCTTATCGCTAAGACATTGGCCGTCAGCGAATTGATACACTGCCGTTACCAGGGGGCGCCCACGCGGAGGACTATGGAAAAGGTCTTTGCCCCCCCCCCCCCCCCCAACTACATTGATCTTTTTTAAGATTGATGTACCTACCGGGTCTCGCCATTGTCGCGTCGTCACCGTTACGAGTGGAATTGTATATAAGCGGCGGAGTGGTAGCAGCAACGGATTATTTCAGGAGCCCGAGGCCTGTTTGGGCGCCCAAAAAAAGTGTCACCTCCCCGCCGCCGTCATCAAGGCACCTTATGTGCCGCCGGAGAACCACTGTCATCGCCTACTTTACTTCCACCCGCAATTGAACCAGGGCTGCCAGACGGCCCGAGGTGTCAATACGGGGGGCTCAAGTTGCTAAAAGTCGCCACGATTTAAGTCAAAATCGCCACAATAGCCGCCAAGAAGTATTATTGGATATTTAGGGTGAAATAAGTTTTTTTTTTTTTAAATGTGAACAATAAAAAACGTCTATTATTTTTTTATTGTATTAGTTAGTAGGAACTTGTCAAATTTAAACAAATATATTTCTGTTATTTATTATCAGCGAAGAAAGCCACAGCATCGTCTAACAAAAACTGTTCGACTTCTCCTGGTACATCGTCGTTTTTTGAAGTCTCGGTTTCTTGCCTTTTAGATTTATAAACGTTTGACGTGAATGGTTTAAACATTTTAGGAGACGGTTCAAAATTACTGCAACACACTTCGAGTTCCAATAGATAAATTCGAACTCACAAAATAGCGACCAACATTGGAATGCACATGCCATTCTGGAGTTTGGTTTTAACAATATTCATTTGACTCAATACTCTTTCGACGACAGCGTTGCTGATTGGTATAGGGGTATAGTGAGAACTCTGAGAGCGAACATAGATAGATTCGGAAACATCTTCTCCCCACTATTATTTATTCATATTCGGAGCAGCTATCCAAAATGGAATGAGTTCTACCTTCGACAGATCCTTGAAATTTTCACACATCTCAGATGCTTTATAAGTCTCCAGTAAGCTCCACTGCTGTGTCACGTTTTCCCGGTCAACTTCGTTGGCTGCTGACAAATGAGCCAATCTAGACGTTAAGAAAACTGTTCGATGAGATCATTTCAGTTCTTTGTTGTGGGTGTGGCCTGTGGCAGGTGCATGAATGAAAGGTATGTGATGGAAAACGACTTATTTCAAAAATTTTGCAACTTTTACAAAACCCTCATAGCACCTTCCCAACATTAGGAAAATCATCTTACATTATAATTAATATGCCATAAATCATATCCCACATAGCATATTTTTTCTTTCCGGACATCCTAGAATGCAACCATAAAGACTCAGTTTGAGTTTTTTCGTCACAAACTTTTCATTCATGCCCTTGCCACCAGCCACGCCTACAGCGAGGAACTAGTAGTGATCATTGCTCAATTTCGTATGGTTCCCCTTACCCGGCGAGCGCACGGACTCACGCCCTCATGTACATTTGCCGGAGAGAGACTCAGGCAAGATTTTTCGTGGACAGCCGTTGGCATGCGGTCTCACCGAGCAATTTGCTTTTTATCGTCTAAATTGGCTCAATGAATGGGCTATAAAATGTGACGATCCAGGATCCGCATTGTGTCATGAAAGCTCAGTACCATTGCCATCTAGAAATACAGGCCGCTCAGCTGATCGTGTACGTCATTAATTCCTATGCCAAGGCAGTGACTGCACACGACGATGTCCCCGGCACGATATATGTTCACAATTGGAATTGAGTCAAATGGCATTTTAGTCCTCTAAAAATACACTTTCTGGACACTTACAGCAATTTGGTCGAAGCCGCAGCCCCGGAGATCAGTCGCAGAGTATCGTGGAACAATTCACGCTTGACAAAATACATCTTTTGACCGCACGACACACTTTCATCGCGCATGTTTGTTTTCTCGGATCACTAGATGAAATTTAACTAACAAAGAAACACTCAACGCGGAAAACGAAAACCAAACACGGAACGCACATAAGCCGGGGACTCGCCGCCATCAGTCGCCGACCACTGGATTGTGGATACGATGAAATCATCGAAGGAAATAATTGCGTTTATATTACGTTACACTATACCCCGATTACTTCATCTGCGTCGGCTGATTTAATCTGCAACTGTCAGATACATACAATTTTAAACTCACCACACCCAGATAACGCAGCAGATGAAGTAATCTGGGGATAGTGTAAACGTAATATAAGCCGTCAAAATAAGCTGAGCTTTATAGCTGATTTTTATACCCTAAACTTATCTTATAGTATAGGGTATATTGTTTTTGTCACGACGAAAATATGTAACACCTTAAAGGAGGCTCCGGAGGTATAACAATGTATATATATAAATGATCAGGGTCACCTCCTGATTCGATTTAGCCATGTCCGTGTGTCTGTCTGCCTGTCCGTCTGTCTGTCTGCCTGTCCGTTTGCACGATAACTTTCGATAGAAAGAAGCTAGAGCCTTGAAATCTAGTTGGTTGGTATTGAAAATGGACATGATCAAGCCAAGAGGACGCCTACCTGCCCTACAAATGTAAAATAATTAAATGTATCCATATCTCCCGATTAAATAAACATGAAAGGCTCTAGCTTTGGTAGATTGTTCGTGAGGGTAATCTCATATTCTCCTGGAAAAATAAAATCGATCAGCTGAAAACCTACTTTTCAGGTTTTTTGTCTATAACTCTTGAACTAATTGACGTAGACACCTGATTTTTGGCATGTAACTGGTCAAGATCCTCCTGAATGAGTGTCAACCTTCCCTATAAGCTGGCCATATAAGAAACTCACTTTTAGTGCATAAAGTCGTTGCCTGTTGGTACTTTTGGTATCATCACTAGGGTATATACGCTTCGGACTCTGTTTTTTTTTTGTTTTATTAACGTGCCGGAGAAATGATCTCTACGTGCAAGCATCGTAGAGTGGCGGCCGACACCTTACGGTTACAGATCCCGATCGCAGTCGCAAATTTAGAGCTTGAAAATCTGTAAAATGTTTGGAAGATCTAGTTCATTTTGGATTAAATTTTAGCTAATCTTGAATTTATTGTATTCTGAGTATATGTGTTTAGCTTCCCATTGCGTCATTATTGAACTTTGTGTACAATATGCTCGTATATTCCCAAATTTTACCTTAAATTTTTTTTCCCACGCGAAAGATACCATTGATTACCGTCATAGTACACGCGAGTATATTTCTTCTTCACAAAGTTCGCTAACTCACTAAATAAGATCATTGCTGTAGCTTCTTTGCAAGGTCATTTTATGGTCAGTACCCAATTTCCCGATAATGGTCAATCAGCGATCAATTTAAAGGGTCAGTTCAATGATCCAACCAAACTGCATTTTCAGTTACCTGATGATTAATTAGCGGTCGGCTGATCCAATCATGTGAAGCAATAAGTTGCGCTGATCAGAGCAGTCAACCGGTGATCAACTTGAATAATGTTACCGATAGGTTCCAATGGTTACCTAGTACCTATTCCGATTGATGATATGAATTTGAAACGGTAATTTCTTTGAATTGACAAGTTCTTCTTGTAATACCCTAGACCAGAAAAATGTTATGTTATGTTGTTTTTATAGCAGAGTTAAAGCATATAGTATATACTGCTCGACAGTGATCACTCTATAGAACTTTCGGCTGCGCCATTAGATTTGTATGTATTGACAAAGTATTGACTGCACAAGAGAGATACACAGGAGAATCAATACATACAAATCTACCAGCGGAGGCTAAAGTTGTATGGGGTGAGCCCTCTTGTGTAGCCTATACTATTTGTCAATACATACAAATTTACTGGTGGAAGCGAAAGTTCTATGGAGTGATCACTCTTGTGCAGTCTATACTATTTGGTTAAAGGATCACAATATCGGGTGCATTCGGGTGTCACGGAAAAAAGCGTAATGCGCTGCATAGAAATAGCGAATACCTAAGCAGCACATAACAATTTTTTTTGTGACGCCCGAATGGTATCCTAGCTCTCCTGTTGTAAATTGACATGCCTGCATTCACAAATCGGTAGCGCTACTTGAGCGCTCCTATTTTTGTCCCAATTTCGTACTGAATTACAACAACAAAAATGGGAGCGCTCAGGTAGCGCTATGATTTGTGAATGCAGGCAATTCGTTCGAACTGTCAAATCTCCGCTAAGCCAAGACAGCGAACAAATTTTGTGCTGCCTAAAAGTGTTAGCGCCTAGCTATTTGCGCTAAGTTTAGCAGTGGATTAGCGCAACATTCGGAATACAAATCACGAGGCAGCACTTAAAGCTAGCTAGCAACCGTGACTCCCGAATGCACCCATTCTCTCCATTCAAATAAGCATAATTTCGGTTTAATTCTTACGTAACGTACACAATATATTACTTCAACACCGTCACAGAGAATGGACAAACACTTCTTCCATAGTCCTTGCAGAGGGCGCCCCTCTGGAGCGGCTAGCCAGCCAACCTTTGCAAAGTAAAACATTTGGATGAGGCAATAAGATAGCTGTAGCCTGATTGGCTGAATTACACCCAACCGTCCAGGGGCGTATTTATGTTTTCTGCCGCCCTGGACTAACGGAATTTTACCGCCCCCTAACCACCCCCCCCCCCCCCTCCTACTCATAAAAAAAAACACAAATGTGTTACATTTTACGCGTCACAAAAGAAACTTTATTCAAAAAATCATAATATACTATAATATTTTTTATGATTAAAAACTATTTTTGTATGTATTTGCTTATTTCAGCACTTTTCTTCGAGACTGTTGTGTTGCAAAGGAGTCAATTACATCCGAAAAATCTATATTCCTCGTCAGTATGCTTTCTATTGAAAGGACAGCTAAAGAATTCGGTCTCGTTTCAGCCATACTGCTGCGTTGGTAGTTTTTTATTCTACGAAGCACAGAAAATGATCTCTCCGCAGTGCAATTAGAAGCAGGCATACTTAAAAATATACGCAATGAGATATTTATAGGTATATACGGGTATACATCTGAGACGCCTTTGTCATTAAGAATTTGACTTAATTGGAGGGCCGTTTTAGGAACAACATCCAGACTTTTTAGGGATCCCCGAAAATGTAGACACTCATTTATAAAATTGCTAGGGTCAGCAGGTAAATCGTTGTTATAAAACTGACACAATTTAGTCGCCTTCTCAGCTATCTCATCATTACTCAAAGTTGGCATATTGGTCAAGAATGAAAATTGATTATGCAGTTCTTTGTAAATGGCGTGGCGGCGCTTTAATTCGGATGATATTGTATCGATTACAACATTGTATGTATTTATCTCGAAATATTTTCGTCCGGTAAATACTGTGTCACCATGCGATATCTCTTCAAAATGTAGCTTTCTTTTCTTTTGGCGTTTTGAAGCATCTTCATACTCAGTAACTGATGATTTTTCAATGGCAAGCTGCTCAAAATGATCGTAATTGTTTCTCGTGTCATCAACATATTTGACCAGAGAACCATAAAGTTCGGAAATTATGCCCAAATCAATATCGATTGATTGCAACTTTTTGCTAGTCGCATTAAACCTCTGCAGAATCTCTCCCCATACAGTAGACAAAATCGCTGTTTCAAGCCGCTGCAGCTGCCGAAGATAACCAGAAGATTCACACCTGGTAGCAGGTTTTTCCATTTCGCTGTCGCTGATAGCTGTGAGAGCTTCCATGATTTCACACCAATCTTTATTTAAGCTTGAACAAGCGTCGGAACGCGCCGACCATCGTGTTTCAGACAGTTTTTTTAGCGACACATTACTAGAATTTTTTAAATGATTTTGGAAAATATTCCAGCGATGAGTAGATGCAGTAAAAAAGGTGTGTAAATTCTTTAGTAGGGAAAAGAATTCAATAGCTTCTTTGCAGTACTCTGCTGCACACTGCCCAACCAAGTTAAGGGAATGAGCAGAGCATGGGGTGTATGTTGCTGTTGAAGACACTTCTTTTATTCTAGCCTGAAGTCCTGAATATATACCAGACATATTGGCGGCATTGTCATAAGACTGTCCCCTACAGTTTTTCACATCTATTTGTTTTAATTTCAAAATATCCATCACTGCACTGAACAAATCTTCAGCTTTATGGCCAATTCGGGGAAGAAAGCACAAAAATCTTTCCACTGGGCGACCGTCCAAATTCACATATCGAAATACTATGGCGAGCTGATCTACGTGCGATGCATCTGGAGTTGAGTCGACAATGATGGAATAATATTTCGCAGATTTTATTTCTCCAATTATTTGTGCTGTAACCCTTTCAGCCATCAAATTAAAATAAACTGTTCATATGTGAACGCAGATAAATATGATGTTGGACCTTTTCCAGCATTACCATACTTTTCAATATGTTGTGCCAGAAATGGATCAAACTGAGCTATTAATTCCATGGCCATTATGAAATTTCCACTGTTTTCTGTGGAATTAAATTTATCGGTATGTCCTCTGAATGCTAGCCCGTTGCATGCAAGCGATCGAACAACTGCGACAACCCGTTTTAAAACATTACGCCAGTACTTTTTCTCTTCATCGACTTGATAGGAGAAATGATCAACAATTTTTGCAAGAGAAGACTGTCTAATTTTCACAGATAAAACACATGATTTATGTTCTGGGGAATTTTCATGATGGCTTAATGCTTCATGGCCATGTTTCCAATCGTCAAACCCATGTATCGCTATCCTAGTAGTTCCTCCGAATAGTCTGCATGGTACACAAAAAAGGCAGCCACGACTTTCCGAATAAATCAAATAAGTCCTTTTAATTTTTTCGCCGTTTGCTAGCAAAGCATTAAAAAAATTTGGAGAACAATATCTGGATTGACCGCCAAATGTTCTTTTAGATTTATTAAAGTCTGCTTTATCCAAATCCTGCCTTACTCCGCGAGTCAACACGTAATCCCGTGTAGCTTCATCATGTATATTCCAGTGCACAGGGTCATCCGAAATTAGGGTCCTAGGTAGCTCTGTGTTGTCCGGCTGCTGACCTAGAATTGTGTCCATGAACTTTCCACTAACCGTAAGAGCCAAGTCATCGGCGTATCGTACAGTATGTGCGCCCATCGAGTCCAACTTCCAGAGAAGACTATCTACGGTGATGTTCCAGAGTAGAGGCGAAAGAACACCTCCTTGAGGGCATTCTGGGACTACCTTACCCCGTATTGTGGCACATTCATTGCTAAGATTCATCGCCCTCTGCTTAAGCATAGAGTCGATCCACTTTTTTATAATAGAATCGTTGGTAAAGGAGATTTTATCAAAAGCACTTCTATGTCCAAAAAAGTAGGCACAGCGATCCCCAAGCATTGAATACATATGTTTACGAGTGTTTCACATTATAATCTCTCTAATTCTCTAATTGCCTTGACCCCTCCAGTGGCATGGACGCGTCAACATCTCTAGCATTTCTATGCCTTGTTGACGTTTCAATAGCATATCTACTTTTCGGAAGTGCAGTTGCTAGCGTGCACCTCCTATCCGCGCCGTCTTTATACTGACAAGCTCGGAGCACTGTGAGAGTTCTATAAGTACTCACAGGCCGTTTTTGATCACGCCGAGATTTGATCTCCGAGCTCTAGATTAGTATCGAATAGCGGTGACCGAACGATCACGGCCACCGAGCGCGACACATTATTATACCCTTCACAGATGTGAAAGGGTTTGTCATGGAGTTTGCAACGCACAGAAGGAAGCATCTCCGACCATGAAACTATATATGTATATTCTTGGTCAGTATGATGAGACGAGTCGATTAAGCATTATCCGTCTGTCCGTTTGTCTGTTTGGTTCTATGCAAACTAGTCCCTCAGTTTTAAAGCTATGGAGCTGAAATTTTGTACAAGGCCTTCTTTTTATTTCTTCCTATATATACTCGTATCGGAACCAATGGATTCGGACCACTACGTCATATAGCTGCCATAGGAATGACCGGTCCAAAAATTGGTCATCATACCTTTATGCCCGGTTCACATTATTCCAGTAACCAATCCAGTCCAGCGCTGGATTGCTACTGGAATAATGTGAACCGGCACTGGACAGCAATTCAATTTAGCAATCCAGTCCAGTAATCCAGTCCAGTGACTGGATTGTCGGTCTACTTTTTCATTCCAGCTCATACAGAAATCATTGTCACTATAGTTACCGAATCAACAACACACTCGCCGGACTACTGGACTGGAATCATGTAGACGATATGATCCAGTCCAGCACTGGACTGGATTGCTGGACTGGATTACTGGACTGGAATAATGTGAACCGGGCATTATATATAATCTCAACATCACTAACACGGCGCTCACTCATTTTAAGTCTAGAACTAAAAGCATCGAAATAAGAATCCTGGTCCTTCGGATGTCCTGTCCTGTCCTTTTCTAATTGTACTAAATAAAGGGTCAGTGAGATCCAATGGAGGTTGATTTATCTCAATTCAACAAACAAACGGAATTCTTTTAAAAACGGAGGTGGTTTCTCGTTTATACATATATCTTTTACAATATTTGACAATGAATGAATTGCACTTTAAATCCAGGCGGCCAAGGCCCGACGTCAAGCTGTCGCGCCACGATGACGATGATGATGACTGCACTTTAAAGGCGTATAATCAACCTAGTATCCGGAATCAAACCGATTAAATGGTATCGTTTGGTAGGGAAACGTTGTATTTCCAGCTACTGTGTAAAAGAGTTACCGGGCGTATATACATAGTTTAGTGATAGTAGCATATTTTGGATAGCTGGGGTCTGTCAGACGTTCTGCCAAAGCCATCGAACTAACGAGCCTGGATGTAATGAAACTGTCGTCCTCATTTGAATATCGCTGTCCTTTACTAAATGTAACTCATCTAATTCCAATTCCTCTCAAATATGTTATTACTTCTTTGCCTGTTTTAGGTGGTCTTATATCAATTCAGCCATTCATTTTCATACAAATTCTTTTGTGATCATAATATGAAAAGATCATCTGCCTAAGGCGGCTATTACACTATAAAAGTTCTTTTACAAATATCTTTTATAAAAGACATTTTCAAAGGACTTTTATAGTGTAATAGCCGCCTGAGAAAAGATTTTCGATATGAACATTGCTTGTTTCAAGTACTTTTCTTACAAGCTTGCACTCCTTCCCCCTTAGGCGGTTAATATCATTCATAAAAGTTCTTTTAAAATATCGTGCTTCAAAGATATTTGTAAAAGAACTTTTATAGTGTAATAGCCGCCTAAGGAGACTAGCACTAAACTACCTTCATCTAAACATGATTCAATGATATTTTTATAACTTTACGAAGACTGGTTAAACATGTCACACAGTATGTTATCAGCTTCCCACTTTACTGGTCTCGTTTCTTGTACATACATATATTCTTTCAAGCGCATTCTATCATCTACCATGCATATGTCCGGCATATAATGTCATTATGGTTATCGCTGCACGGTCTTGACATGATTATAAAGACACCGAAAATGGGATTATTATGACCATCTTTATTCGTGAACTAGGAAAACTTGAATTTATACGAAATGTGGAATTGCTAGAGCGCAATTATTGAATTCAACCACAAAGATCTTGTCAAAATGTTGAACAGATGCGTGTTAAAATATGGTTCAACCTGACGCGTTCTAGATCACTGAATGTGGGTCATAATCGAGGCGACCGCGTGAGAATTACACTTTCTCCACAATTGCGGACACGATAATGGTAGTAATTGGTGATATTGTTTGGAAAGTTAATTAATTTTGGCCGAGATGACATTTCAATTGTATTCGTATTGTAATGTTTTTGAACAATTATACTGTAGTAACAATTTGATGATACTAGAAAAGTTAGAGTCAAACATTTTATGGTATTCCTAATAAACCTATTCCCCTGTGGTGCGATCTATAAAAACAAGCTTGCCCAAGGTATGATACGAAGGTATCATACCTTCGTTGCGACTTATGGTGCATTTGTTACTTGGAAATTAGTAGTAAAGCTTGTTCTAATTTCAATGTTCCTATGAGAGGTATATGAAATAGTGGGTCGATTTCAACCAAATTTAAGAACGCGGTTTGGCAGTGAATATGATTGAATAATATGAAATTCGGTACAGATATCTTCAGAAATAAAAAAGTTTTTCTAACAAAAACTTGCTTTTGGAACGGTCGTTCCTATGACAGCTATATGATAGAGATGTCCGATTTCAACCAAATTCGGGAAATTAATTTGACTAAAGATACTATTGATTAGCGTGAAATCTAAAATCTGAGGGACTAGTTTGCATAAAACCAGACAGACAGATGGACAGACAGACAGACGGACGAAGCTAAATCGACTCGTCTCATCATACTGACCAAGAATATATATAGTTTGTATAGTCGGAGATGCATCCTTCAGTGCGTTGCAAACTTCATGACAAAGTTAATATACCCTATCACATCCGTGAAGAGTATAATAATGCCAAACCCTTAAGCCACGATTCCATTGAGCGAGTTTACTAGCTTCAAGCCGGTGAATTTCCTAGCTCCAATGTAATCATGTTCACCAGCTAACTCGAAAGTAGCTTAGCTTGTGCGAGAAAAGTTGAAGGCCGGGCTACTTCACTCACTACTCGCTAGCAAAACTGGCAAAATGGCGAAAGAAATAGTTCTAATAGAACAGTTGATGCAACCTTTTGCTGGTTGTCACTCAGTCAGTGCGGAAGTTGTGGTAGTAGCGGATAGAATAAAATGTTCAAACGAAAATTTCGTTTGGGAATGAAAAAAAAGAAATCGCCTGATATTGTGTGCGTGTTTGTATGTATGTATGTGTGTGTGTGTGTGTCTGTGCTAAAAATGGTGAAAAGTGTAATGTGAAGACGTGAAAAACGTGGTGCATCGAGAAATTTATTGAGGGAGCATTAGATTAGATGGAGGGCAGTAGGCCCAGAGGGCCAACAAGCACTGCGACCCGGAAGTCTATTGTGCTGGTTAGCTACTGAGCGAGTTTAAAAACTGTGTGTAATCGTCACAACAGCGCTACCTAATTCACCGGCAACTTTTCTCGCTGGTGTGTGGCCAGTAAACTCGCTCAATGGAATCAAGGCTTTACTGTAGAAGGCGACTAAAGAGACAGGGCATTTTTGCTAGCAATTTGCATAATCCAAAATATATGCTAAACGAAACGTTAACTAAGATTAAGGCTAGCTCATTGATTACGATAAGGGGTTAAGGCAAACTATTAATTATTAAAATCGATACAATTAAAGCAAACAGAAGACTTCGTTCTGCTCAGTTCACCAGGAATCTAATACCATTTCTTATTAAGCACTAAAAGAAATGCGAAAACAAACAACATACGAGACGATCCCAACAAATTGTGATCGCAGTCCGCGTCCTGTTTAGTGAAGCCTTAAGTAATATTATCATGGTCTACATAATTTTGAAGCCAGAGTCCGGCATCCGACCCTTTAGCCAAAGTTCATTCTTTTGGCCTATATTTACTGCCAATTTGTTTTAACCCTTAATCCAACGTGCTACAGTTGGCGTTTCATTGGCATATAAAGGATTTCGGAATTCGGATAATGTTAGTTTCTGCCAAACACACCATGTCCATTTTGTGGCTTTCTATAACAATAGAAACCAAGCCGAAGCTTCGCTTCGGCCAGGAGTCCAAAGCGTATATACCCTAGACTTGTACAAACCTACTGGTGATGGCGAAAGTACCAATTGGCAACGATCATTTGCATTAAAAGTGAATTTTCTATTTGACCAGCTTATAGTGGAGGTTGGCACTCATTCAGGAAGATGTTGACCATTCTCAAATCAATTAATTAACCCATTCAACAAATATTTGTCGAGTTTTTTAAGTCATTAGCTTAATTTTATCGAAAGTTATCGCTTAGTTGAAGTTTCATTTGTAGGGGAGGTAGGAGTTCCTTGGGTCAGATCTTGCCCATCATTGCCACCAACCAATTAGATCATGCTATGAACATTTAAGCAAAAGTTCAAAACTATAGCTTCATTCTATCGAAAGTTATCGCTTATTTGAAGTTTCATTTGTAGGGGGAGTACTGGTTTGGTTGGTCGGATTTTACGTATTCTCAAGATCAGCCAGTTGAATCCTACTACAAACATGTAACCAAAATTCCAAGTCGCTAGCTTTATTCTATCGTAAGTTATCGCTTATTTTAAGTTCCATTTATAGGGGAGGTAGGGGCTCCTTGGGTTAGATCTGGCCTATCTTTAATACCAACTACCTTAATTTTACTTTAAACATTCGACCAAAATTTCAAGCTGCTGGCTTCATTCTATCAAAAGTTATCGCTTATTTGAAGTTTCATTTGTAGGGGAGGTGGGGTTTCCTTTTGTCGGATCTTGCCCATTTTCAATACCAATCAAGTAAATCTTGCTAGCAACATTTCACCAAATTTTCAACTTGCTAGTATCATTCTATCGAAAGTTATCGTAATTTAAGTAATATTTAATTTTTTTAAATTTGTAGGAAAGGTAGGCGTTCCTTTGATCTGATTATGCTCAGCTCACGAAAACCCAAACAGCTTCTCAACTCAGGGTTACATGCCAAAAATCATGTGTCTACGTCAATGGGTTCAAGAGTTATAGACAAAAAACCTGATAAGTAGGATAGTACGGGGCTTTTTGTAAGAAAACTACCGTTAATTTTCAACTGGTCGATTTTATTTTTCGAGGAGAGTATAAGATTACCCTGACAAGCAATCTGCCAAAGTTAAAGCTTTCCATGTTTATTTAATCGGGAGTTATATATACATTTAAGTATTTTACATATGTAGGGAGGTAGGCGCTCTCTGGGCTGGTCATGCCCATTTTCAATACCAACCAACTAGATCATACTTGCAACATTTCATCAAAATTTCGAGGCGCTAGTTTCATTCCATCGAAAGTTATCGTGCGAACGGACAGACAGACATACAGACAGACGGACAGACAGACATGTCTAAATCGAATCAGGAGATGACCCTGATTATTTATATACTATATTTACATTGCTATACCTCCGGAGCCTCCTTTAAGGTGTTACATATTTTCGTCGTGACAAAAACCATATACACTATACTATATAGTAAGTCTAGGGTATAAAACGCCTTTCAAGGGGTAAAACGGCATCGCTGGCGGAATAATATAAATATTGTATGAGCCACACAAACCTGGAGGTAGCAGGAGCAAACCGGAGTCAGCTTCAGTCTGACAGTCAATCCAGAAATCAATTCAATTCGTAAGCCAATTAACATTGTATTTAATTTATATTAAAATTTTTATGTAGTTAGTCATAAGTTTAACAGATCGACAATATTTTCATGAAAAAAAATGATATACATTTACCCCATTTTTCGACATTTAACATTACCCAATTATAAAAGAACCTGTAAAGTGTTTTGAAAATTTCCAATTTAGTGAAGTGATAATTTTTAGAAATTTTTAAAGTTCACGCGATTCGTTTCCAAATTGGATTTCTTGGTCTGTTAATTTCGGTTTCTTTATTTTATCTTGACACATGTCTCGTCAGGAAAACCTAATCAGGCCTCCGTGTCTAAATTTTGGCGGTGAAAATCCTCCACCAGTGGCCGGGGAGCCTCAAAAGGTAGCGCTGGTTGCAGGCCTAGCACCACTGAATCCACCTTTGGATAACGTACCACAATTAATTACTCCGGAACAGCTCGGAGATATAATTCGCAGTGTACTTATACAAGAGCGTCCTCGTATTATCAATGGGACTCTTAACCTTAGTGCTAGCTTCAACGTGAATGTCGATCAGACGATAGACGAATATTTGCTTTGAAATTTGACCACAATCGCATTCCAGACGTGGTTAAAAGTTTGCGTGACTTTTCCGGAACTCCCGGTGAATTTAGTTCTTGGAAAAAAACTTCTACTACTACTAACGTCCAACAAAATTCATACAAAAACAAAAAAATATTTCAAAACACTAATAAAACAATTTGAGAATTAAGTCTAAATTATATATAACAAAAACTATCTGGTTAATAATATCCAAGCGATTTATTTTGTAAAGATAAAAATAACTAAGAATAACTTAAAACTTTTTAATTAGAAAGGAAATAATTTAAACAATATCTATTACTCCAATTATGAATTTGAAATTAATGAATGCTAAATTATCTAGAACCAAAACTCATCTATTTATATTTGATCTAACTGTTAACACTAATAAAATATAATATAATATTATCAGTTTCACTCTTGAAAAACATATTTGTATTATTTACGATGGTTGTTGAAAGATAAATTCTTGTTAATATTTCTCGTAACTTATATAGTAAAACTGTCGAAATTCGAATACTTAATTGTTATTTTGCTAACGAGAAAATTGAAAACATGAATATACGCAAAAACCTGTTAGAACGTAAGATATAAAAAAAAATTAACCAGCAAGCTATTTTTCTCAAACGATCGAGGACTCTTGTTTTTAAGACAGGAGGAGTTAGAACCAAAGTCGGAAACCAACTATTTTCATATTTCTATAATTCCATATTCCGTAAAATTCTATTCCTTCGCAGCCCAATTCCATCATTCCAAATTCTACCTGTTATTATTAAATCTCCACCATTCAAAATTCAACGTCAAACAAAATCCAGTTCTGCTCGCTCTCATTCATTAACACGGCGACCTGGACATCAACACAATACAACACAAAACCAGTTTGTTTGTTGCAGATTTTAATAAAATTATTGAATTAAAATTAACCAAGTTTGCCTATCAGTTGAGGAAATCAACGTGTGGAACTTTAACTTGTCCTAATTATTTTATTCACATTGTACCAAATATTTTTATAAATTCGTATATCTAAATTTATAATGTTTGTTGTTTACAAAATATTGATTAACGCTTTGTTTTACATAAATTCATTTCGATTAGGTGTGATTTCATGGCCATGGAATCTTCCAAATCGTTGCCGAAGCCGCCACCACCACTATTCGTGCGAAAAAGACTAGGAGACCAAGGCAGAACGAACTAAAAAGTGGAATCTAAGCCGGATGGCTGAAGAACAGCTTCAGGAGTTTCGGAACTTATTAAGCGATGATGAAAATTTTGACGCTGATGATGACCTACATTCCAATTCTTGTTAAAAAATCTGACCTTCTAGCGAAAACCCCGATTTACCGGCCTATGGCCAGTAAAATCCATAAAAACAATATTGATTAAGAAACAACACAAAATACTTGTTAGAATGATACCACAACGGTTTCGAAATTCATTCCGCCGCGCCGTCCGAGATACAAACGTTCAAATTTAAGAAAAAATCGTTATCAACTTTTGATGGGAAAATGGAACCCACATTTTATAACGGGGCTCTACAAAATCTCCGAAAGATGGCCCAATTTTTTACTTTTAGAATGACATATAAATATCTACGACTTTGATTTGAAAATTTTCGAATATTAGATCTTAAAAGAAGAGAAACGTGGTCAGAAAGTCGAACAAATTGACTTGACTTTACAAGTCTTCTTATTAGTGAAAAACACCAGTAGCAGCTTCAGTTTTGAGTTAAAAAATAAAAATTAAAGCACAAACAAAATTTATTGATAGAATTTAAATAAAAATCAAAAGAATAACTACTTAAATCGATCTAAAGGAACTGTTGAAAATGGCCTCCTTCGTGGTTTATGCACAAACGGCATCTTCGGCTTATTGACGAAATTGCTCTGGGAACTTGTTCGCGTTTTTCCTCCAATTCATGGCACGCAGCATGAATTCTTTACAATAGATAATCTCGGGAGGTACATAATTGGTTGGCTATAAACTGCGTTTTTAACATCACACCAAACATAAAAATCTAGAGGTTTCAGGTTTGGACTTCTCGGAGGCCATGCAACTGGGCCATATCGACCAATCCACTTTTCTCCGAATTCTCGGTTTAA
Organism: Chloromyia formosa; assembly: GCA_964017055.1. Lineage (NCBI taxonomy): Eukaryota > Metazoa > Arthropoda > Insecta > Diptera > Stratiomyidae > Chloromyia > Chloromyia formosa. The sequence goes on from OZ024816.1 coordinate 64,240,808, forward strand.
AAACTATGTAACAATTGAGTCGTTGTGGGATGGGCATCCGTCCATCTGCCACCAAAGGTCCGCCTCTTGAGTAATAGTCACATTGTCCAGTATTTTAGGAGCTAGTTCATTTTGTAAGATTTCGCGAAAGGCAACTGAATTCAGTTGATGAGGAGGAATGATAGGAACAAGCAGCTCATCGCCTACTACACCTATCCAGACATTCAACGCTGAACTCATGTTGGAATCGTGAAGTGCGAATTGCATGGGGGTTTTCTTGATCCCAAACGTGGTTGTTCCTCTTATTGAATACACCACTTCGCGTGAAGGTAGCCTCATCGTTTCATAGGATTTTCCTGGAAAAGTTTGGTATCTGAAGAGCTTCGCTCCAGAAACCACCTACATAAAGTCATCCTCTTCTCATTGTCTGTTGTAGATCCTGCGCTTTCATAATGTGATAAGGGTAACGATTGTCTGCACGAAGAGTTCGATGAATTATCATACGGGGTAAATCTAGCTGAAATGCGGCCCTTCTTGCGCTCAAGCCAGGATTTTCTGTGAAGACCTCCAGGATTCCTTCCTCCCTTGTAACTCCGATACCCCGATTACCTTCTGAAACATTGCGGTTTTGACTTCCTCCAGTTTTCCCAAAGATACGATACGTTTATGTATTAATGTTCTTGCAAATGTACAAGTGCGAATCATTTCAATGAAAATTGGAATAGTTTGTGACACTTGGTTTCATTCTGCACACCAACTTAGTATGCGTCTGTAGCTTAGCTCGGTAACGCACCGGGCATTCTTTGTTACTCGAAACACGGTCTCTGCGGTTCGCGCCCCGCAACGGGACCAACTATTTTTTATTCTCAAATTCCCTCTGAATTAATTTCTCCGAGCTTAGTGGTTTCGTATGGATAGTAGCACTCATCAGGTCTTGCATCTTTGCAGCTATCCATGTGCAAGACGACCACGGAAGTGTGAGAATTCTGTTTGTATAAGCCGTAAAGGCGTGATTTTACTTGAAAACTCGACCGTGGAGGTCTAGATGGTGTGAAGCACTTATATTAACTCTCTAGAGAGGTGAAGAGAGGGTGAGAAGTGTTTCGAGTAGCAAAAAATGCCCGGTGCGTTACCGAGCTAAGCTACAGACCAATACGATACGTTGTTTCCAAAGTATGCCTGTCAAGAAGCCTTCTTTCTGGAAAACATCGACGATACTCTCGAACTGCTTTGTGACCGTTTCTTCCAACAAAACCATACCCAAAAACCATATCAGCGTATGCTCTATCCAAAAATCGAAAAGGCATCGCTTTTTACTATCTATTGTTCAGTGAATCAAACAAGAGAACTATGGCTACGATCAGGATCCGGAATAGACTTACTGATCTATTTGAAACACGCACTGGTTTGAAACAGGGCGATGGACTGGCACCGACGCTCTTCAACCTAGCACTGGAATACGCTACTCATTAAGTCGACACAATTAGCAACGTACGCCGACGACATCAACATCATGTCTCGAAGATTGGCCGACGCAGAAGAACTTCTGCATACGCTCGATACCGCTACAAAATAATTTGGACTACGTATCAACGAGGATAAAACTAAAATAATGATGCAATCGACGACAAGGACACCTGCACAACCGAGCATCAATGTGGGGGACCTCAACATCGAGTTCGTGAACAACTTCAGGAACATTCCTGTTTCGCAAAAATTGGGAGAAATCTCTCTATTTAATTAGGGAGAATTTTCATAAAACTTCCGCTTTAGGGCCTTCAAATCCCCTCGAGTGTGTTCTAGGTTCTTACCACCTAAAGCGGAAATGGACTACCTAAAGCGGAAATGGCGCAATTAAAGATTATCTTTAAATGCAATATGGAGAATTCTCCTATAATTCCCGAAACAGGAATGTTCCCAACTTGATTTACCTGGATTGCAACTTGTCAAGGGACGCCAATGAAACTGACGAAGTCAAGCGACGGATACAGTTAGCTAATAAGACTTTTTTCTCGGTTCTCCCCATAATGAAATCGAAGCATGTGCACAGAAACACGAAGCTCCGCGTGTACAAAACCATTATACGACCAGTGCTATGCTATGGCTGCGAAGCATGGACCCTAACTCAAGCCTCCGAAAACATGCTAGACACTTTTGAACGTAAGGTTCTACGGCGAATTTTCGGGGCTGTTTGCGATCGAGATGGATGGCGCATCCGGTACAACCATGAGTTGTATGAACTGTACGATTAGCTGGAAGTTTCGATAATTGTCAAACTACAACGACTTCAATGGGCAGGGCATGTACAAAGAATGGACGATGATCGCATGCCTAAGAGAGTAATGAATGCAGAACGAGTCGACGGAGCGAGACTGCGAGGACAACCGAGATCTCGTTGGGAGAGCTCAGTTTATGTGGACGCCGCGCAACTACTGGGCTTCGAAAATTGGAGGACGCGGTCACGTGACCGAGATAAATGGAGGACAACGATCCAGGCGGCCAAGGCCCGACGTCGGGCTGTCGCGCCACGATGATGATGATCCCATAATAGAAAAAGCGATAGATTAGTAGGTTACCTATCCCCCCTCCGAAATACTTGATACACCGTTAACCATTTCGAATCCGACCAGCTCCCCCCCCCCCCTTATTGAAATCCTGAATCCGCCACTGCTAGAAAAGTTGAACAAATAAATAATTACAACAATTATACCTGAGAAATAATGATAGAGATAAGTTTACCTGCTGCACTCGGAAAATTCGACATTTTCAACAATGGCGATCCACTAGAGAAGACGAAGTTGTTCTGCTAGTTAACGGATACAAGTCCTGTTACATTAAGTTTGATCATTCGAAATTACCTGAATTACTACGGAATCATACAGCAACACTACAAAAATGTTTTCCATAAAATAAATGCCAAAACAAAATTCACGAATCACTGTTTTTATTTATGCATAGGTCACGTCAAAATCAAATCGATTTGTTCGATTTTCAGACCTTGTTTTTCTTCCTTTAAAATCTAATATTCAAAAATTTTCAAATCTAATACCTTAGACACGCGATGCACTCCGATGATCATTCCCATTCGAATGATAATTCGATTTCATGTGTCTTGCGGATGATCATTCGAACATCGTCCGAATGATAATTCGCGAATTACAATTGGCAAAGCAAACGTAATTCCTTCTTTGTGTATGTAGTGCCACCTATCCCGAAAATTGTCATTGAGTAGGAAAAATATTTGCTCTTTGCTATGCAATAGAAATAATATTCACTCGTTGCTAAGCGATATATTCGTTGCTAATCGAAATAAACAATATTTATTCGAAAAAATCAGTGCTAAGCCGATTTCGCAATGACAGTTGGAATGACGTTCACAGTAAAGTGTGTATGTCCAATTTGTCAATGCCAGCACAACGTGTGTCAAAGGTATTCTCTCTCTCTCTCAATTGCCCTAACCCCTTGTGGGGCATAGCGCGTCAACTGTTCCATGTGGCCCAGTTGACGTTTCGGCAACATAAACTGGTTTCGTAGAATGCAGTTGCCAGCATGCACCTCCTCATGTTGTGACCACGAGGGACGTTACTATTTACACGGACAATCAGGCTGCAATTCGATCACTTGAATCCGTCTTGACCACATCGAAAACCATCGCGAACTGTTGTTTACCCCTCAGGGAGATGGGTGGTTTTTTCAACATCACGCTCTGCTGGATACCGAGCCACTGTGGCTTCTCAGGCAACCGCGAGGCGGATGAGTTGGCTCGGGAGGGGACAACCGGAGTTATTGAGGGGGACCGTGTAAACATCAAAATGCCTGCCTCGTCGTGCAAACTTGTCGTCAAGGCCACCGCGGTTGACAGGGCGAACATGAGATGGTTAAACGGCGATACATGCCAAACAACGAAGTCGATTTGGCCGAAACTTAACCCTAGTCGATCCGCCACACTGCTTTCACTGAACAGAAAACACATTGGTAGAGTCGTGGGGGTTATTACGGGGCACTGTCCTATAGGAGAGCTTGCTTGAAGGCTTCGTATTCCTCACAATGACTTTTGCAGGAGCTGTGATGACGTGGATGAGGAGGAGAGCGTTCTCCATCTTCTGTGTCATTGTCCGGCCCTGGCCGCGAGGCGGAGGAAATTTCTGGGTTCCTGGTTTTTCCGGGAGCTGGAAGACCTTAAAGATATGAGTGTAATGCAGCTCAACCGCTATATTGCTAGCACAGGCTGGTTTGCTACCTAGGTTTAAGTAGGTAACTTTGGCGGTATCACAACGGACCCAGAGGTGGTCTAAGTGTGCTATGCGGTAACATGACAGCCCCCTTACCTAACCTATGCACCTCCTGCACATCCATGGCCACGAACGTCGTCGTGGACGGGATTCAAACCTGAAACGCCTGTAGTCATGAGACTGATGCCTCAAAACAATGCGCTACCGGTCGCCCCAAAGGTCAAAGGTATTAGTCGCAGATATTTATATGTCATTCGAAAGGTAAGAAATTGGGCCATATTTTGGAGATTTTGTAGAACTCTTAGTGCAAAGCCCCGTTATAAAATGTGGGTTCAATTTTCCCATCAAAAGTTGGTAACGATTTTTTTTCTAAAATTTGAACGTTTGTATCTCGGGCGGTGGAACGAGTTTCGAAACCGTTGAGGTATGATTATAACGGGTATTTTGTTTAGTCTCTGAATCAATATTGTCTTCATGGTTTCAATAAGCCATAGGCCGGTAAATCGGAGTTTTCTCTAGAAAGTCAGACTTTTTGACAAGAGTTGGGAAAAATGTAATAGCTCTGTAACGGTAAAAGTTAGAGGGTTCATTTGGGCGGCATTTTTCCGCAAGTAGCTTGCGAAATATGCCCTAGTCCTATGGCGATCTTAAAGTGGGACACCCTGTATACCAGACAAGCAACAAGAAAATGAAATAATCACTGAATTCGATGAATATATTCAAAAGTGTGTAGAAGAGATGTACGACACCGCTACCTTTGTGAACGCAATGAATCTTTCCATCAGCGAAAGCGCATAAGAAGATGAAAGGCTTCAACTTCGACATCTTTTAGAAAGCCAAAAAGGCGACGATCACGGTTTTTTGTATTCGCAGATGGTGGCCCACAATTACATTGGGATTCTACTATTCATATCGGGAAGAAAGGAAAGAAAACCCAGAGTCCGAAGCGTATATACCCTAGACTTGTACAAACCTAGTGGTGATACCAAAAGTACCAACTGGTAACGACCATTTGCATTAAAGAGAGTTTCCTACATGACCAGTTTATAGGGAAGGTTGGCACTCATTCAGGAGAATGCTAACCATTCTCAAAATCAATTAACTAACCCATTCTACAAATATTTCAAGTCGCTAGCCTCATTCTATCTAAAGTTATTGTGAGTGAGACTTCAACTTGTAGGGGTAGGTTTCTTTTGTCGAATCTTGCACATTTTTAATAACAACCAACTAGATCCCAGTACAAACATTTGACCAAAATTTCAAGTCACTAGCTTTATTTTATCGTAAGTTATCGCTTATTTTAAGTTCCATTTGTAGGGGAGGTAGGGGTTCCCTAGGTCGGATCTGGCCTATCTTTAATACCAATTAACGCAATCTTACTTTAAACATTTGACCAAAATTTCAAGTTGCTGGCTTCATTCTATCAAAAGTTATCGCTTATTGGAAGTTTCATATGTAGCGGAGGTAGGGGCTTCTTACACTGTCCGGTCGTTTGTGTCGTCGCTCATTTCTTGCCTAATTAGCTGTTGTAAAGGACAGCAATCAACCCAATTTTTTGATACGATGATGCCCGAGCATTTGTTAAACTTACGGAGTGTCGTTTTAGCTAAAAGATTCAATCCGTTTGATATAAAACACGCGAACGAGATAGACGTGCGCTTAGCCTAAATGTGTACATTGGGTGGGTTTAGAAGATAGTTAAAATCAGAAACCGCTCTCGAGCAGTTTCGCAACTGCTCGTGATCAGTTCCAGAACTGCTCGATTATGGAGTCTGCACCTGCTGAACGCTACTTCCTCAGCTGACAATTTTTTGATAAATCGACCAGCTGACGATGTCAAAGTGACAATTTTAGACGCCAAGTGCTTATCAGAGTCCGGACTGAATAATATGAACAATCTAGATGAAAAATTTCTTGAAGAAGTGGTTGCGGATGATGCAGAAAATGCAGTGTGAATTGGAAAATGTTCCCTCGAAAATGTAATAGCGCCCCCGCCAGCCATGAGCCTCTTACTTGTGCCACGACGTACCAAAAGGATTCGTAATGTGTTGTATCGATCGTGACCCGCCAGTCCGCCACAACTTCAATTAATTCAAAGAGCATTTTCCAATGTCTCGGAGGTCATTGGAGGTAAGTTTTACTAAAGCGCTTGTCCGTTCATTTCAGCGTCCGTCAAATTTTATTGTAAGGATTCTTGTTGTAGCGATGGTCGCAGTTGCAGTGTGTGTGTGTTAAATATGTTTAATTCCGTTTCAAGCCCCTCGGTGTTAAGGCCAAGGAATATAGCTGCTTCAATAGGATTTTCCCACGTCGACCTAGAAGTAAGCTGTGTGAGTGCGGCCTGGTACGTGAAAAAATGGTCAACGTCGTGAGGTGTTCCGTTGCAGGCTGGACAGGTGTTTTATACGTTTTCATCAATACGAAATGAGATATGAGTTGGGGCGTGAACACCAGCCAGATCGAAGTTGGGCAAGTGTCGTCCTGGTGGCTCCAGGAAGAATTTTCTCGTCAGGTGATATGGCTCGCGGTTGCACGAAGAGTAGTGGATTAGGTTTCAATCCCGTAATTGATGAATGCACCTCTTTTTGCTGAAGTAATGCGATGGCAGATTGGTAGGCATTATCGTCGAAAGGGTTCCTTTTGTATCTCTGGACATCGAGACCACAAAGGAGCAGCATAGTTGGCCACAGGTCTTTCGACTATTTTTTGTATGTGACCAGTAGCGTTTTCTTGTCTTCTCCCCATATGCTACCAGCCAAGGCTTCAAAGATTTTATTCCTGCCACGCATTCTGTTGCATATACGATAGTCGTGGTATGTGCAGATGAGGTCTCCATGCTATAAAGACTAACCCTGAGGATTTATGGATGATTGGTGGTGAGAATTCGTTGGTTGCCTATATAGATCCCAAGCCGCGTTTTTACTTCTTCTGTGCAGGTGGTAAACAGGATTGCAGATGATTTGGATGCTAACACGGTTAAGTTAAGTTTTTGCTATCAAAGAACTCGTTACGTTGAGGTAGCTATTAATCAGCTCGCATATTTCATTGATGTCGTTCCCTGTTGCCAGAATTGAACAGCCATCAGCATACGTCATTAATTGTATATCATCAGAAAGTGTTGGAATTCCTGATAAATACAGATTAACCAAGGTGGAAGATAATACTCCTCCTTGTTTAATTTTTCTGAGCTTCGACTTGCTGTTCCCAAATTTTGTATAGGATTGCCTGCCAGCGAGATAGTTGGCGATCCATTTGACGTTTTGTGTTGGAAGGGATGAGCAGTCTATGTCCGATAGAAGCAATGAATGGCTGACTGTGTCGAAACTTTTCGACAAGTCAAGCGCCACCGAAATGGTTCTTTAACATGATGGACCTGGTTAAGGCCAACATGAATGCGGAATGTAATAGAATCCAAGGCCGTTCTTGTACTGCACATCCTTTGAAAGTGATGCTGCTGATCTTTTGGCTGGATGTGGACCGCAAGAACAGGGTGTATTAAAGCCTCTAGCGTTTTAGCAACTGTTAATAATAATGTAATGGACCGGTAAGATTAGCCGAGTGCCGTTTTTTTTGCCCGGTTTCAAAATCGGGATCACTCTCCATTTCTTCCAGAACTCAGGAACGATCAGCGAAAAATGGACAAGGTGAATGTGAGGGGGAAGACAACACAAAGAGGGGAGGTAAAAATGGGGAATAAAAAATGATACAGAGTATCTACACTGCATGCAGATACATCGGAACATGAATATGTCTTTGGCTACCGACTGCGTAGAACCTGCTGTGTTGAAGATATCGACGTAAATTTTATAAAGATCCCAGTATAGTTATACTGGATGAAATCATTCGACAAAACACGTCCCACGCTTTCGGTAGGCATAAGACATATCCATGTACCGATGTATCTACATGCAGTGTAGATACTTTGTATCATTTTCAAGACATACCGTCCCGAAAAGTGTACAGGAGAATACAAATTAGCCCAACCGTTGCCCCGTGTGTGGATCAAGCGATCATACACTCTACATATTTTATATGCGCCTGTGCTTCGTTAGTAAAATACGTAAATCCGCGATCGATCGCGTCAAGCCGCGGTCTAGCTAAACACACTTACTATTAGATACTTAGATAGTACTCGTCTAAGTCTAAAGACGGTAAGCGCGACAACACAATTTTATTGCATTAACGTTTACCTTATCCGCGCTGCACAAACTGCATCATTTGCACTATTTTCCTCACTAAATCAGAATTGTGCACTGTTAGTTGATATATCATCGATCGTGATTGTACCCGGTATGCGCGATACAAGTACGGTCGTAAGTTCCTTACATCCACGGGAAAAACACGTTCGTGACCTTGGTGACACTGATTTCAGTCGGCTGGTTGGGATTGGCCATCACAAGAAAGGTGTGGATCTGCCGCGGAAGTGTAGTCCAAGGTCCGTGGAGCAAGCATCTCTTTCGCACTGTCGCCGATGACGAAGCAATACCCATCCATTGAACTTCTTTCACTCAACCGTCTCTCCATTGCGTGCATACGAGTGTGTGTGTATATATGTGTGTGTGTGTGTGTGAAGTTGAAGCTATTTCCCGACCTACCCCAACGATTTTCTTACTGAGTCAGGTTAGTGACTAATTGATGGAAACAAAAAGATTGGTGTGAAGGAGAAGCCATAGCGCTGTGCACGAGTGAGGGAGAGGTTGAGGTGAGAGGTTGTCTGGATGTGGCTGGTGTTGTGATCAGATTGGAATCACGAGGGGATGGCAGTTGAATGATGTTGACTTGTGTTATGGGTGCCTGGTTGTTTAGTCAGTTCATGACGCGATGTTTTTCGATTTTCGTGAGTCCCTTTGATGACTGACTCGGATTGACTGAGGATCAGCCATTACATTCATATAACTCGAAAAAATTTTCAATGGGGTTGTTTTCTCTTCTGACCCCCGAGTAGAAAAACAGACATTTCGTGTGACGGACAGATTTGTAGGATGACCCCCAGCTATAAGACATATCCATGTCAAAAAAGAGGGGATAAGGATGTAATGGCTGGCGGGCGGCTTACTTGCCTCGCACTAGCATGGGGGTCCAGGTTTAATAGGACCCTTGGCCTCTGGCAGATGACTCGAAAGTATCATTTTATACTCTCCTGTAAAAATGAGATTGATCAGTTGGAAAATAACTGAACTTTTCTAGCCCGCTTCACCCAACTTCTCAAGATTTTTGACTATAGCTTTTGAACCAATTGATGTAGGGTGCTGATTTTTGAAACGTAAACTTCAGGTGAGAAGATGCTTGAGTTTCAGTAAGATGGGCATAATCAGGCCAATGGAACGCCTACCTATCCTACAAATGTCTATAAATGAAACATTCCTTAAACTATGATACTTTTCGACAGGATAAAGCTTGCAAGTTGAAAATTTAGTCGGATGGTGACAGTAAGATCTAGATAGTTGGTAGTGAAAATGATCAAGATTCAACTAAAGGAACCCCTACCTCCCATACAAATTAAACTTAAAAAAAAACGGTAACTTACAATAGATTGAAGTTTGGGACTTGAAATTTTGGCCAAATGTTTGAACTTGGATGTAGTTACCTACTGCTGAAAATGCGCAAGATCCAACCAAAAATTTAAAACTTATAAATTCTAGCATAAAACTCCGGACATCAAGTTTATCTCAAATTATTTTAGATATTTGTTTAAATATCAACAAATTTCCTTCTAACCATTTCTCTCAAAAGACAAGTATTTTTAAAGATATTTGGTGAAATAAACTAAGAAAGCGAACGGTTTTTTATTTCATAGGAACAAAAGCGCAAATGATAAATATGTAGTAATTTTCAAGTGAGATTAGATTATCTTGTCAAATATTCAAGTCTCGGAAATATATTCTTTCAGTTCTGTCTCAGAAAATTTTTCGGTAGGAATATTTTTTAGGATTATAGACAACCAGGCGGAGTCCGAAGCGTATATACCCTAGACTTGTACAGACCTAGTGGTGATACCAAAAGTACCCATTGGCAACGACCATATGCATTAAAAGTGGATCTCCTATATGGTCAGTTCATAGGGGAGGTTGGCACTCATTAAGTGGGGTCTTGACCATTCTCAAAATCAGCGTACATACCCTAGACTTGTACAAACCTAGTGGTGATACCAAAAGTACCAATTGGCAACGACCATATGCATTAAGAATGGGTCTTCTATATGGCCAGTTCATAGGGGAGGTTGGCACTCATTCAGTAGGATCTTGACCATTCTCAAAATCAATTAACTAACTAACCCATTCTACAAATATTTGTCGAATTTTTCAAGTCGCTAGCTTCATTCTATGGAAAGTTATTGCTTATTTGAAGTTTCACTTGTAGGGGAGGTAGGGGTTCCTTGGGTCGGATCTTGCCCATCATTGCCACCAACCAATTAGATCACCCTACAAACATTTAAACAAAATTTCAAGTCTCTAGCTTCACTCTATCAAAAGTTATCGCTTATTTGAAGTTTCATTTGTACGGGAAGTAGGGGTTTCGTTGGTCGGATTTTACGTATTTTCAATATTAGCAAACTGGATCCTACTACAAACAATTGACCAAAATTTCAAGTCACTGGCTTCATTCTGTCAAAAGTTATTGCTTATTTGAAGTTTCGTTGGTAGGGGAGTTGGGGGTTCCTTGGGTCGGATCTTGCCCATATTCAATACCAACTAAGTAGGTCTTACTAGCAACATTCCACCAAATTTTTAAGTCGGTAGTATCATTTTATCGAAAGTTATCGTAATTAAAGGAACATTTAATTTTTTTAAATTTGTAGGGTAGGTAGGTGTTCCTTTGATCTGATTTCGCCCAACTTACAGAACCTTGAGCAGCTTCTTCCCTCAGGGTTACATACCAAAAATCAGATGTCTACGTCAATTTGCTCAAGAGTTATAGACAAAAAACCTGAAAAGATTATCCTCACGAGCAATTTACAAAAGCTAGAGCTTTTCATGTTTATTTAATCAGGAGTTATAGATACATTAAATTATTTTACATATGTAGGGGAGGTAGGCGTTCTCTTGGCCTGATCACGCCCATTTGCAATACCAACCAACTAGATCATACTTCCAATATTTGACCAAAATTTCAAGGCTCTAGCTTCATTCTTTCGGAAGTTATCGTGCGAACGGGCAGACAGACGGACAGACAGACAGACAGACAGACATGGCTTAATCGAATCAGGAGGTGACCATGATCATTTATATATATACATTGCCATACCTCCGGAGCCTCCTTTAAGGTGTTACATATTTCCGTCGTGACAAAAACAATATACCCTATACTAAAAGTCTAGGGTATAAAAATTGAAAATAGATTAAATACATACGAGTACATATTTACATTCACACATATTTACATGAACCCCCCAAGGTAATCGGATATCGATGATGGAATGCAGTGGAGAAACCATAACGAGAGCATACGAAGACAGTTCTTACCGTTATGAGTTATTAACGTATCAATCCAACTGGTTAGTACAGTATATCCGTATAAGTACATACATACGTTTGTATATCAGAAAAGCAAAATACATCCAATGGTTTTCTTACTTAACTCGATGGAGTCCAATGAGATTGAGTGAGAATTAGCAGTTACAGCTCGTAAACGATAGCTTGGTCAAAGAAAATCGAGTACTCCGTATCAAGAACGCGTGGACTCCATGTACAAGTAACAAGCTTGCCAGTAAACATTACCCCTTTGTCTACTGATACGGAACCAACACATGCAACTTCTAGGCACTAGCGGAATTCCTGTTTTTGGTACAGCCAAAGAGGATTGATAATTCTACAAGAGTTATCACTCCATATAACTTTCCCCTCTGCCAGGAGATTTGTATGTATTGAAAAATTGTATAGACTTCACAAGAAAGTTGACTCCGCCTTCGGCGGTAGATTTGTATCTATTGATTCTCTAGTGTCAATACATACAAATCTCCTGGCAGAGGCGAAACTTCTATGGAGTGATAACTCTTGTGGAATCTATACTATTTGGTACAGCCAAATAGTATAGATTCCACAAGCGTTATCACTAAAGAGGCTAAAGTTGTATGGAGGACGCTTTCTTGTGAAGTCTATACAATTTGTCAATACATAGAAATCTCTTGGCAGAGGGGAAAGTTCTATGGAGTGATAACTCTTGTAGAATTATCAATCCTCTTTGGTACAGCGTACTCGATTTTCTTTCGGTTGGCCATAAAGTGAGAGTAAGTACTACTAGAGGTAGAACTTCATATAATTTAAGCAAAAGTAGTGTGCTACTTGCGACGCAAATAATTCAAAAGAAAGTCGTCTTTAGAGGGATAGGGACGAAAACACTTGAAAAAGCTCCAATGTCAACTGCCAATAACGTTTCACTGTATGAGTAACATGCTTGTTATTCAGCGTTGCCCCATCGTGTACTGATGGAATCCAACACATATGCAACTAATAGGCAGGCACTCTTAAATCGTATGGAGTCCCACTTCTTGTTAACAACCTCTATTCTTTGGCTTGGCTGTGGGATCTGGTGAGCATGTTTTTAATTCCCTCGCAAGCGATTAATTAACAAATAATAGGCGTGTTTTTTTTTGCGTAACTGTGTAGGGTCCCTGCCCTGGTTGAGCAAAAAAAAAACGCTCTAGGGCAGCATCTAGATTAAATTCCGAATCGTGAAGTTGTCTACACTGACGTCAAGTGGTGCGCCTCATATGTGTTGTAAATAAATTACAAATTCGAATGAAATATCAATTTGATTGTCGGATCATTTATTTATTGCGACAGCGGACATTTATAAACTTGGCGTACCGCTCTAACTTAACAAACATCATTCAAACGAGTTATTTATCAGTGACAGCTACAAGTGCAACTCTATCCAAATGGGACGCGGGTTCGATCCCCAGCAAATTCTTATCTTTTTTTTCCTTTTTTTTGTTCCATTGATATTTTTAGTAATCCTATTGAAAATGTATTATTTAATAATAGGCATGGGCCCATCAGAGCAAGACGTAATATTAGTTTACCAATGAATTTGGCTGAGTGACAGAAACACAAGCGTGCCAACATCGACATATTACGTTCTACACGACACCAGAGCCATCTGTGTGTTATACATGTGGAATTTATTGAGGGGTTATAGCATGTAGCAGCCACCAAAATAATTTATCCCGGTTAATGTTGTTGGTGTAACGCATGTGTTATTTTACCCGATAAATTACCAAAAAAAACACGCCTATTCTATCACATTCTTCGAACAGTCGCAGTACAAAAGAGTGAATATCACCGTTTGGCGATTGTGTGTTGTGAAATTTGAGTTGTGTTCTAGTGGCGCATTCCCGCGTAGAGTTGGTATATTGCAAGCATATGTAGGCATTTTCCGAAACAGAGTGATGAAACGAATGCACTCTATGATTGTTGGAAGCATTTGGAGTACTTTGGTCAGGATAATAGGAGGAATAGGTAGTGGAACGGAAACCAAACCTTGCAAATATACATACGTTCATATGTATATAAAAACCACTTATGCTGTCGCATATTTTCCAAAACTGCTTTATTTTGCAAATTATTGATTTTAATTACAGTCGCAAGAACAACTATAAAATGTTGATTTTCAAAAACAAATTGCGCATATACTCGTATTTTTTAAGAAATGCCAGTTCCAAAAACAACTTTCACATTTTGCTTTAAACGGAAAAGGGACTTCTTATCCGTAACAATTTAGAGAGAAACTATTTTTTACAATAGATAAAAAAAAACAAAGCATGGGAAAATATATATTTTTTTTATATACCTATATCCAATGTCCTCTATTCCAGTTACGGTTAACTCTAAAACTCTATCGCTTGAATTCTCTGAATGGTTTCTAGTAATTCTTAGCTACATCGAATCGCTATCTTTGTTTCACTGAGTTACTAAATTTTAAAACATGCAACTAAACAAAGTAAATACAGTTTACTCTCTTTTAAGCCGACACCTTCGGTTCTTAAAAATTTGTCCGCCTTAAAGTCTAAATAGACATTCTCATGAGAATAGTATCATGAGACTGATTTCGTTCTCGAGAATCATCTAAATAGCAATGAGAATTAATTCTCATGAAAATTTTCCGTTCTCATGGGAATTATTCCCATCATAGTGTAAATAGATAGCGTTGGAGTATTCTCATAAATAAATAAATAACTGGCGCAACAGTCCAATTTGAACCACGGCCTCGAGATGAGTTAGCATCATCTCATTTTATAGATCGTGACGGTTTTTTGTGCAGAGGTATGTGATCAGCAATACGCTCAACCGAGTTATTTACCCCATAATGGGTACTCATTTAACAGCTGAGTGGGCTCATAGTCCGACACGTAAATCCCCGGAATCGAACCGGGGCCCAGTGCGTTGAAGGCGAACGTGCTAACCGTTGCGCCATCCGGACTACGAGTACGGAGTATTCTCATGATCGGAGTTTATTCTCGCGAGCTAGAACAACCATTCTCACGGGCATTTTTTTTTTACAGAAGTTTATGCTCTTTTGCTGGAAAAGAAATTAAGTAGGGCACTTTTTTTTGTTTTTTTAAATAATTTGAAGGGATCGAAAACCGGTTTTGAAAATAAAAATAATCAAAAGAATCGGATTAACGGGCGAAGTAGGAAAAAATGATACAAAGTATCTACACTGCATGGAGATACATCGGAACATGTCTTATAGCTGGGGGTCATCCTAAAAATCTGTCCGTCACACGAAATGTCTGTTTTTCTACTCGGGGGTCAGAAGAGGAAACAAGCCCATTGAAAATTTTTCCGAGTTCTATGAATGTAGTGGCCGATCCTCAGTCAATCCGAGTCAGTCATCAAAGGGAACTCACGAAAATCGAAAAACTTCGCATCATGAACTGACTAAACAACCAGGCACCCATAAAACAAGTCAACATCATTCAACTGCCATCCCCTCGTGATTCAAATCTGCTCACAACACCAGCCACATCCAGACAACCTGTCTCCCTCACTCGTGCACAGCGCTATGGCTTCTCCTTCACAGCAATCTTTTTGTTTTCATCAATTGGTCACTAACCTGACTCAGTAAGAAAATCGTTGGGGTAGGTCGGGAAATAGCTTCAACTTCACACACATACACATACACTCGTATGCAGGCAGTGGAGAGACGGTTGAGTCGAAGAAGTTCAATGGATGGGCGTTGCTTCGTCATCGGCGACAGTGCGAAAGAGATGCTTGCTCCACGGACCTTGGACTACATTTCCGCGGCGGATCCACCCCTTTCTTGTGATGGCCAATCCCATCCAGCCGACTGAAATCAGTGTCACCAAGGTCACCAACGTGTTTTTCCCGTGGATGTAAGGAACTTACGACCGTACTTGTATCGCGCATACCGCGTACTATCACGATCGATGATATATCAACTAACAGTGCACAATTCTGATTTAGTGAGGAGAATAGTGCAGATGATGCAGTTTGTGCAGCGCGGATAACGTAAACGTTAATGCAATAAAATTGTGTTGTCGCGCTTACCGTCTTTAGACTTAGACGAGTACTATCTAAGTATCTAATAGTAAGTGTGTTTAGCTAGACCGCGGCTTGACGCGATCGATCGCGGATTGACGTACTAACGAAGCACAGGCGCATATAAATATGTAGAGTGTATGATCGCTTGATCCACACACGGGGCAACGGTTGGGTTAATTTGTATTCTCCTGTACACTATGCGGGACGGTATGTCTTGAAAATGATACAAAGTATCTACACTGCATGCAGATACATCGGTACATCTTATGCCTACCGAAAGCGTGGGACGTGTTTAGTCGAATGAATTCATCCAGTATAACTATACTGGGATCTTTATAAAACTTACGTCGATATCTTCAACACAACAGGTTCCACGCAGTCGGTAGCCAAAGACATATCCATGTTCCGATGTATCTGCATGCAGTGTAGATACTTTGTATCATTTTTTGGTCGGAAATTGAAGATATGGATCTCGACAATATGTGGTTTCAACAAGACGGGGCACATGCCACACCACGCGACAAAATTTGGCTTTATTTACTTCAAATTCAGAATCAGCGATCCAAAATTACCTTGCAGTTCGAACCAGCCCGATCGGACGAGTGTTTCCCCATGAAAACAATTCGTATGACCATATCCCACTAACTAAACTTCAAAATCATAGTGCGGCGACATTCACACATGAGAATGTCAATATGAGAATGTGTAAATACGTATGAGAATGAATGAGAATATTCTCATGAAATTTGTTTCATCATATTCTCATGAGAATAAGAATAGCCGTGCGTGTAAATAGGCATAAGAACTGTTCTCATGGATGACGCAATTCAAAAAGCATTTTCATGAGAATGTCTACCTAGGCCTTTATAGAGATGTCCGCTTATAAGGAAATTCAAATAATAAATACATACATATATACATTTCATATTTATGCTCTTCACGAAGTAGGATATATTAACGTTGCCATTAAGTTTGAAACGCACAAAAGGAAGCGTCTTCGACTATATAAGGCAGATATAAATGAAGACGTAGACGGACGGACGTATTTTCTTTTGGGTATTTTCACGGGGTCAGGGCAGACGTGCATGATTTCAGTTGAACTAATTTGTTTTCAATTTCATTCAACGGCAATCAATTGTTTCCCCTTGGATCGCTCACGAAAGCAAATTCTTAAAAAATTCATAATGCTTATAGACGCGGGACGTTGCGAAGTATGCTACTTCCTCACGAGGCGAACATTTCAAAGCTTTGTGCTTGCATTTACCACCTACTGATGAGAAACTCACTGTTGCTCATGGGGTAATAGATCTTCGGAGATCATCGTTGTACATATCCAGTATAAATTATGCATACATCGATGATCAATCGAAAATTGCCGTCCGTCCACGTCTACATTTATTCCGGCCTATAAAGTGCATATGTATATACATTCATTGCCATCTAAAAATACAGGCCTGCGCTCAGCTGATTTTGACGGCTAAATTACGCAATTATTTACTTGGGTGACTTCATCGTATCCACAATCCAGTGGTCGGCGACTGATGGCGGCGAGTCCCCGGTTTTTGTGCGTTCCGTGTTTAGTTTTCGTTTTCCACTTTCAGTGTTTATTTTTTTCACTTGTAGCGGAGGTAGGGGTTCCTTGGGTCGGATACTGCCCATCATTGCCGCCAACCAATTAGAGCACCCTACATTTAAACAATTTCAAGTCTCTAGCTTCACTCTATCGAAAGTTATCGCTTATTTGAAGTTTCATTTGTTGGGGAAGTAGGGGTTTCGTTGCTCGTATTTTAGGTATTTTCAATATTAGCCAACTGGATCATACTACAAACATTTGACCGAAATTTCAAGTCGCTAGCTTTATTTTGTCGTAAGTTCTCGCTTATTTTAAGTTTCATTTCTAGGGGAGGTAGGGGTTCCTTAGGTCGGATCTTACCCATCTTTAATGCCAACTAACTCAATCTTACTTCAAACATTTAACCAAAATTTCAAGTCGCTGGCTTCATTCTATCAAAAGTTATCGCTTATTTGAAGTTACATTTGTAGGGGAGGTGGGGGTTCCTTGGGTCTGATCTTGTCCATGCTCAATACCAACCAAGTAGGTCTTATTAGCGACATTTCGCCAAATTTTCAACTTGCTGGTATCATTCTATCGAAAGTTATCGTAATTAAAGTAATATTTCATTTTTTGAAATTTGTAGGGGAGGTACGCGTTCCTTTGACCTGATTATGCCCAACTTATAAAACCTTAAGCA